>OZ023285.1:2341534-3771853 GCA_964007245.1 Hypomecis atomaria
TGTGGAAGAACGTGTTGTGGACGTGGCTTTTATTTATTTCCCCTTCATTCACTCATTACTTGAAGAAACCTATTTATAATTAAAAACATACTTCTTCAAACGGTTTTAGAGACCACAAGATCAATTAAATTGAAAGAAGCTTTCAAGCATAATAATCAAACTTGTACATAAAAATTCAATTAGTTGGCACAGATCGATGTATCATCGATGTAGTAATTTTTACATTTTTGCTGAATTTAAAAAACAACTCAGCTGATTCTGATAAAATTTTAATGGGACCATCTCTAAAGTATGATCTACCTAAAAAAAAGAATCATAATAAAAAACCGATTCATAATTGACGAAGTAATCACTTAACATCAGTCTGTATCTGTATCAGCCTTTTTAGCCCACTGCAGGACGTAGGCCTACCCACGAAGGGTGATTGGGCCATATCCACCACGCTGGCCCAGTGCGGGTTGGTGGATTCACATACGCCATCGAATTTCTTCTACGGACGTATGCAGGTTGCCTCACGATGTTTTCCTTCACCGAAAAGACAATGGTGTTAAATTCCGTACATAAAATCCAAAGAACTCATTGGTACGGGACCGGGTTTGAACCCACGACACGATTGTAAGGTGGGTGTCACTACCACTCACACCACGGCATAACGCTTGACAAAACAGATATACTTATGTTCGTATTGAAAAACTTTTTTTTTTAAGACGGTTAAAAATGGGCCACGCTCCAGGCTCTTCATGAGTTGTAATAAATGCTTACCAGTATCGCCGGTGCTATAGACGACAGCGGCGCTGATGTCATGAGCGATGAACTGAGAAGTTTGCATGAACAGCATGTTGAGGGTGAGGCTCGGGAAGTATGCATCAGGCAGCATGTTCGCGCTCACTGCACGTGCGCTGGGCAGCGGGAGCCCGGTTATAGAGGTGCGGGTTGCCCAGATTCCTAAAAAAAATACTTATTAGGAGATAAAAATAACAACTGATTTAAAGTAGGGACAAGATAATAGGTCACTTTTGACATTTCATTTTATGCAAAGAAAAATATACCTTGTACTAAAGGAATAAAACTCCAAGCCGTATTCGAGAACACTTATCGGTCGTCGTCAATATTGTTTTCATGAGTTTTATTCCTTTAGTGTAAGGTATATTTTTCTTTGCATTCATGAACTGTCAAAAGTGACCTATTAAAATGACTCCACTATAGGAGCTCTATGTGGGATCGAATCAGGAATGAAAAGATTCGTAAGGAAACCAAGTTATCGAAATAGCCCAGCGGATTAAGAAGTTGAAATGGTAGTGGGTTGTGTACATAACACGCATAGCTAATCAACGATGGATGAAGGCGATGGGAATACTGGTAGCAGAAGCGTATGGCTTCGCTAGGTGACCATACAATTCGAGTAGGTACTTAGGCGTCGCGCGCGATGGATGCAAGCTTCGATAAGAAAATTATTAGGAAACCTATTAGCAGCAGTGCTGTCCTCCGTAGAAATACTGCAGGAATTTAGGCTCAGATTACAGGAGTTTTCATAAGTAGGAAAGAGTTGATGTCCCACGGCTAGAATAGGGATGATTATTACCATTCCCATTTAGCCGAAGGACATCGCGGATCTGAAGTTGTAAGGTATTAGAATTGTCTTGTCACTCGAAAATAGTGTAGTGTCTGAGTTAAAACGAAAATAATATGTTATCATATTTCATTTTATAAGCCTATGTAAGTTCGGGTGGAATCTTGCAAGTTAAATTTGATCAACTTTCCGGTTTCCGATTGAGCTGAAATTTTGCACGCATGTGTATATCGCGTGACGATGGAATAATATGGTACTATAGACCTGATGTGATGTCGAGAGTCGGAAGATGGCTTTAGGAACTCCTGTACTAAACAAGATAGATCCGTCGTGTTTGGGCTTGTTTTACTTGTCTTGGCTAGCACTCTGCTGCTGCATTATATCCAGGATCTCAAAAGCTTGTATGTATTTTTAATGAGTTTTGTTTTTATAATAATTTATTAAAGAACACACTGTCGATTTTTTCGATACATAAGAAGTGGTTTAAATCAACATTTCTTATTCGTAGGTACCGCCAGGGAACAATCTGCTGGCTTTCCTGTTTCCTACGAGATATAATCTAAAACTTTTCAAGGTCAGAGTGAATAATTAAGTATATTCTAAGTCTGTGAGCTTCGTCTTCGATTACAACGTCGCTTACCATCGAGTTGGTGGTCAAGCGCGGACTGATTCGCGATAAAAAAACGGAATCTTACCATCACTGTAATCTGGTGGCAAAAGCCTCTCATAGCCAGTGTTGGCTGCTCCCCAGGTTGGATACACGGCATTGTTACATTCTCCAGTGACACTTCTGTAGTGGATCGGGGGGTCGGAGCAATACGGTGGTGGCGGGCAATATGGACCTGGAATGAAAGTAACTATGATTTCATCTTATTTTCAAAAGTCTTTCTGTGCGTCTGGTGGACGCGACGCGTGATCAAAATGTTGGTGTTTATTTGGCTCAACGTATAAGCATTGCCAATATTGCCATTCAGCGTGGTAATGCTGCCAGCATGCTGGGCACGCTGCCAACGTGCAGTGGGCTTGAGCATTTGGATTAACTTTAGACCTTCAAGGGTCTCTGGATGATCCAATTGCTTGTTATGTAGGTAGTAGTAGTTTATGTAGTTTTCGATTATATAAGTCTTGTATTTAGTGGTTGTTAACAAAGGCACTTGCCCTGTAAAAAAACTATGATTTTAGTGAACATATTGAGCTAACAGAAGAGAATCAGATAATTAAAATTATGAAAGAGCATAATTGGGACGTCCCGTGCGATTCCCATCGCCTGTTGTGTTGTGGTGTCCCCAGTGCCACCAGGTAAACTCAGGCAAACTCTATGGAGTAGGATTTGGGTCACTTACACAGCACCTGGGACTGACAAAGTGTAGCGCAGCGCTGCTGTGATAGGCACCAGGCCTATTAGCGTCATTATTTTTTTTATTCGTATATTAAGGTCAACTTGGAGCCACGCTGCCAGATCAGCGCTCTATAAAGCTCTGGTTTCCTGTTATAGCGGGGCCGTCATAAAATGACCGTAATATTACTGACTTTATAATTTTTCATTCACTTAACTGTGTCATTTACCGTTCTTTACGAAAGCACGATATTTTATTGGCATGGGCAGTTCTAATGACATCTTTCACAGTTGTATGCAGACACCGTAATCCTAAGTGTCATTTTAGTCTCACGCCGACGGCACGCGCACCGTCGGCGCTGACGGCCGAGATATATGAACTTCGCTCTCGGCGCCGACCATTGTGCGCGCTGATAGCTACGCGTCATTCAAAAACGCTTCCGAGAAGTTCATTTATATCTCGGCCATCAGCGCCGACGGCGCGCGCGGCCCGTCGGCGTGAGACTAAAATCAGCCTAAGAAAACGAAGCATTAGCAAGTATCACTTACCATCAGTATGTTGAGTGTAGTCCAACATGAGGTCGAGGTCAGATATCGCCTGCCTGTTCTTCAGCTCCTGAGCCGCGAGGAGGTTCATCAGCCCGCCGCGGCCCAGCGTGGCACTTTGGTTGTCGTTTGAAGATAATGACTAGAACAATATTATTTTGAATATTTATATGTATATGGGCAGCAAGTAACAACTATTTATTAACTGGAGAGTGTTAAGTTATACGAGACTGCATACTAGAGCTAGTTCTTAAAATATATTTTATCTAACAATTTTTTATTCCTAAGTACTCGTAAATAATTATTTTTCCCAAAAATGGTATAACCGACTTCAACCGTGTACAGAATTGGAATAGTTCATATGGATCGACGTAGTAATTTTCACATGATTATTGATTTCAAAAATGACTTAGCTAATTTCGATAAACTTGAAGTATGGTTTTGTAGTTTGGTTCAATTCAATTCAAAATTCATTTATTCCATTGACATATTACATGCGCTTAGAAACGTCATTACAAAAAAAATATAATTAAAAAATAATTGAACACGTAGAATTCAATAAAACAAAATAATAGGTACTTAATAAAAAATATCAGCAATAGCATCGTCAAGAACAATATCATCAATTAAAATTACAAGGAAAACAAAATAATAGGTACTTAATAAAAAATATCAGTAATAGTGGTAATAACAAACAAAAAACCATTATCAAAATTGGACCTCTGTGTAAAAAGTTAAGCATGGTCAAACGTAAAAATAAAAATATACGCGTCGACTTGTAACCTCCTCCATTTCATCGGTTAATAAAGTGTACTTATCTATATTACAAACTTGGAGCTCAAATTACTCATGAAAAGATCATGTACCTGTGTGCACTAAGTACGAAAGACGTTCACTGACAACGTAGACAGACAATTTAAAACTTCTGCACACGCTGCCTGCAAGTAGCTTCCATTCAAAGTTATAATATTTTTTTTAACATTTCTTTGTTATTATGATTTTAATAGATTTAAATAAATAAATAAATATTTGGGGGCATCTTACACACGGCCTCTGACCCCAAACTAAGCAAAGCTTGTGATATGGCTGCCAGAGACTGATATACTACATATACTTATTTTTAAATACATACTTATATAGATAGTAACTAAATAACACCCAGACACAGAGCAAACACTTATATGTTCATCACATAAATATTTGCCCTAGGTGGGGATCGAACCCACGCCTCTTTGACCCAGAAGTTAGGGTCACTAACCACTGAGCCACCGAGGCTGTCATTTAGAATATTAAGTTGGATTGCATAAGTATTTCTTATAAGCATCATGAATAATTGTAACTGACTTGCCTTACATAACGCAACATCAATGTTATCGGTAATCCGTAGGAATGATGCGATTATAACGAAGTAGATGACGAGAGCAAATAATATCACCCAAATAACAAAGAACTAAAGAATAACAAACTAGTCAGCAAGATTTATTTATATGAATAATTTTTTGCAAAAAATGACGCAACCGACTTACGAGTATCCTGTACAAAATTTGAATAGTTCGCTACAACCGATTTTAACAATTTTAACGTTACTATAGATTTATTAAAAACGGCTGAGCCGATTCCGATGAAATTCAAATAGGACCATCTCCGGAGTATGTAGGTATATTATTTATTTTCGAAGTAATAATATTTTTTTGTACATAACTAGCGAAAATATCGACGAACATACACAAAAAACATACAGAAGAACATAGTGGTACCTCCTAAAGGAGTCTATATATTTTAGTAATTATAAATAACTAGATTTTGCCCGCGGCTTCACCCGCATAATATTTCGAGGCCCTACCTTACCACCCTTAATAAAGGAGGTGGAAAATAAAAAAACAATTCGATTTGACATTTCTTGGAGCGCACGCTAGAATAGCTTGCAGATGGCAGAATTTTTCCTACTTACTTAACAGTTATTGTTATAATATTACTAAAATAAATAGACAAACTTACCAAATGCAGGCCGAAATCCGGCGTGCCGTCCTTGACAACAGAGCTTATAAAATGTTCCAGTATCTTCCCAGCGTTGTCAAACAGCTCCGCGACCGTGATGAGGGAATGGTTGTGTGAGGACTTCGTGTCCTCTGCTGTCACTGAAGCTCTTTGCTGGCGTCTGTCTGATTCGGCTGAAAAGACAACCTTTTTGTAGAATTACTTTCCTCTTCCTCGAGTCGAATTCCTCTTGACTGAGGGTCGTGGCCACCACCTCCCAAAAGCTTCTCTCAAATTTTACGCTATCGTCGTGTATATATCCTCGTATCGTTTATTGTAGAACTATTTTAATACGCTATAAAACACCTGAAAGGAACTGTGTGAAGCAGAGCTTTCTGATCGAAAAAACTCCAATTCTTTTAATTGTGCAGGGAAGACGTGTGTCCAAGGATAAAGTTGAACGTCCTACGGCTACTGTGGCAGATACGATAGAATATGTCCCTAATGTATTGCCTACGTCGTATTAACTCATTCGTAACATTCATAATGGAGGTATAATGGATCTCTCGTGGCTTCTACCCTGGAAAAGATTCAAACATCTCTCCGACATAATAATATCTCACAGGCAGATCTCGCATGATTTATACTCTGGAAAAGAATCAAATCATTTGCTCGCTCTTTTGCGGTTCGCACCAGTAAAGCATCAGACTTCTTGCAACCGTATTATGTACGCGTTTTGATGTTCGGCTTCGCTTTTTCTCCTACTCGCGCCAGTTACTCGCACCAGGCAACACTCAGGATTAGAAATAAAATAACATATTATTGTGTGCTGGACTGCTGGCCTTCAGGATGCACTACTAGTGCCGAGAATACATTTCATACTGCTACCATTCCTTCAATCTTTAGAACAATCTAGAACATCTTACCAGCATGTTTCGCTCCAGTAAAGCAACAGACTCCAATCTGTCCTGTGTCTTTCAGGTGACACTCAGGGTTGAAGGATCCAGGTCTCGTGTGCGCTGGACAGCTGACCTTCGGGACGCATTGTCCGTGACGAGGACAGGTCCCGCATGGCTTCCTTTCGTGGACATGATCTGAAACCAGATGAAAGATGATGACTGCAACCCGGCTATTTAATTTTGTACTTATAAAGAAGGTTGACTTGACTTGACATTGTAGTCGCTGGTAGTCTGGTCACAGGAAAAATTGTATTGTACTTCTGAAGAAACTGAGCTTTTACATCAGCACACGCTGGTTTGATGTGCCGTCCTTGTATAAACTTCAGGCTTAAAACTTCTGTGATTAGGTCAAAAGTTCAAAATGAAGTCCAGGCATATTAATTAATATACTTGATTAATCAAAGTGAACAAATCAAAGTAGACATCGCATCGGTAGGCCGGTTCTCTCTGATAGCAACCTATCTATAAATCTTGGTGTCTAATATATATTTTTGAAGATTGACTGATTAAGAATTGAAGAATTTAGTCCAAGGCAGTGAACAACGGCACATCAGAGAGAAGGCCTGTTATACCCAGCAGCTGGTTGAGAAAGGCTGATGATGATGACGATGAATTTAAGATAAGTAAACAGTCACATCTAAGATTTATTGTAGAAAAAAAATATAATAGATGAAGTCAAATTATAATTATATTAATAGATGAGACAAAGAGGGCATCAAAACTGTCTAACAGCTATTTTTTTCGTAACAGTAGTTAAATAATCGGCCAAGTGAGAGTTGAACTCGCGCACGAAGGGTTCCGTACCGTACGGAAGCTCCACTTATTTTATTTTAATTTAAGTATTTATTTTTAGAGTAAATATACAACTTAATTTTCTGTGAATATTTCAAGCATCTTTCTGTTAGTATTGAGCAAAAAAATCACGTTTCCTGTACAGGAGCCCCCTTACATATTTATTTGATTTTACTTTAATAATTAATTTAAAACACATACATATATTAAATTAAATGTTCTGTGAATTTTTCAAGCATCTACCTATCACCGTTATTAATTTCGAGCGAACAACGGCTAAAAATTGAGGTTTGTTGTAGGTATGGCTCCCACAAATATATTTTTTTCTGTTTCTTTCAACAGAAATACCTAATATGTGAAAATTTCAACGTTCTAGCTATTACGGTTCATGAGATACAGCCTAGTGACAGACAGACAGACGGACAGCGGAGTCTTAGTATTAGCAAAGAATATATAATGTAATAGGGTCCCGTTTTTACCCTTTGGGTACGGAACCCTAATTACGTTCCAACCCCTGCAACAGAAGGTGAGTTGTGTCAAAAATGTCGATATTACGTGTGATGCACTATTCTCACTCCAGCAACGAAACAAATCATAAGAGAGATTACTACTACCTATATAGGTAAAGTAATTCTAAACAACGCGATTCAATGTAACAAACATGTATGAAAGAATATCAAATTGGAGTGCTATGCACTATCCCAACTCGAAAAACAAAACAAAATCACACAAGGGACTTCAACAAAGAAATTATAAGCAACGTGGTTCAATGTAACGCATAACCTTACCCGCCTCGCTGGCGCCGAACGGATGGACTCCCGCTGTTTTCGCGAAACCATGGCTCAAAACCTCACTCGAACCACAAACAGTTACTAAATAAACCAAAATACACCAAGATATCTTCAAGCCACACATTTTGACCGCTACTTTTGATTATTTTTGTAAAAAAATGGTTTAATAACCATCGCACACACTCACTAGCGTCGAGCGGTCGCAGAAATGAACGATGTAGATATTTTATTTTTCCAATGGGTCGAATAGAAAATGAGGGTAGATGTGAAAAAGAGATTAAAAGTATACGCTACTAAAAGATACAGGCAAGACAAGGTTTTCACCCTTTGAGGATATGTTTTTTATTTTGTTTTATTTTTTTCTTTATTATTATTAGGTACTGTACTTAAATTATGGACATCTTACACCCTGTGTCTGACCCAAAACTAAGCAAAGATTGGTTTGACCGTGAATTTTTTTTTTTAATGACTTACAGCTGTTGGCCACTGAAGCCTCTACAGCTTACCGGACATGGGCGAGCGTGGAAGGCGGCTGAGCCCTAAGATTAGGTTGTAGGGTGACTAGCGCAAGGGCACCTGAGAAGGTACGGACCTCGGCTTGGGCCGTCACCCGGCGGGGGAGATCAGACTTGCCCGGGCACCCCAGAAGGGGTGTGCCCTGTGGCCCTAATGGGTTGAGCTGGTTGACTATTTGGAGAGAATCTAACCGATCTTCTGACAGATCCGGAGGGTCCGTGAATTTATTTATGGCTGATTACGCAACGCAGGACGGCTATAATTTTTAACCGACTTCCAAAAAGGAGGAGATTTTGTGTATGTTCATCGATGATTTCGCCAATTGTGAACCGAATCGAATAATTCTTTTTTAATTCGGCAGGTTCCCAAGGTGGGCCCATTTTAAATTTTAACGAAATCGGCTGAGCCGTTTTTGAAAAAAACAACTATAGTGTAAGCAATTCGAGCGAAATATCCGAATTTTGTACACGATGAACATCGATAATTTCGCTAATTGTGAACCGAATCGAAAAATTTTTTTTTAGTTCGAAAGGGTGTACTCCCGAGATAATTCCATTTAAATTTTACTGAAATCGGCAAGGCCGTGTTTGATAAATCAAGAATAATGTAAACAATTAGAGCGAAATATTCGAATTTTGCCATTTTTTGTGAAAAATAATTATTGTGACCCACTTTCATTATGAGACCAACGAAATTATGACTAAGAAATCCTAGTACACCATAAATTTTGTCAAGAACAACTGATTGTATTGTCGCGATACCGTAGCTGGTCCCGTAGTAAAACGTTGTTCAGATTATATTTATGAACATACTAGCGGACCCGGCGAACTTCGTTTCACGCAATATCTTTTTAAATTATAGCCTATGTGTTATTCTGATGTATGAGCATTACCTACTATTGCTAAGTTAGAAGTTTTCGCTGTTATTGTTATAGTCTGACCGTTTAACTGAGTCCACGCCTGCGCGGTACAGGGGCGCGGGGGTAGACGACAAAGGGGGATTGAGAGAGGTGCGGGCGGTGAGGACCCGCCGCCCGCACCTGTCTCAGTCCCCTTTGTCGTCTACCCCCGCGCCCCTGTACCCGCGCAGGCGTGGACTCAGTTAAACGGTCAGACTATAGTAGTTTTCGCGTGAAAAAGTAATAAAATAAACATCCATACATACATACTTTCGCGTTTATAATACTTTTAAGTACGATACACCTCTGACAGTCCTACACTTTTTAGGGTTCCGTACGTAAAAGGTAAAAACAGTACCCTATTACTAAGACTCCGATGTCAGTCTGTCTGTCTATCACCAGGCTGTATCTCATGAACCGTTATAGTTTTCTAACTATAACGGTTCATGAGATGTTGTATTTCTGCTGCCGCTATAACAACAAATAGAAACAGAATGAAAATAATATTTAATTATACAACAAACCTGATTTTTAGCCGTTTTTCGGTCGATGTTATTAATGGTAACAGGTCGATTCTTGAAATATTCACAGAATATTTAGCTGTATATTCACTTAAATAATAAAATAAAATAAATATTTAAGGTGGGCTCCCATACAGTACGGAACCCTTCGTGCGCCTGTCCGACTCGTGCTTAGACGATTATTTGTTGTTCATTATCATCATTTATTTAAAGATAAGTAATACAGGCGGATAATAATTCTTTGGAAATAAAATAAATTTCTAAGTAGGTAAATACCATATTTAAGAAGTGAAAAATCGACGCAACAGTGTTTTCATACCCCCTCCATGGTAGCGTTAAACGTTTAACGCAACCTTGTTGGAAGTCGCATTACAAGTTACACTTCAATGAACAAAGTTAATTTGCAATATAAAATATTTAACTTTCACTCGTCCTTACCTACACCTTACACATGCATTTTCTCGGATTTTTTTGCATTTTCATTTTCATTATAAGTATAATGAAAACCAAACTGATTAAGTTTCACTAGAATAGTTGCGTGTAATTTGTATAATCTACTAGCACCTTCTTAGGAATAGGTACATCGTTTTGAAGTTAAATCTACCACAACGTTCTATATTAAAACCACTTTTACTTCACAAATTATAGCAACGTGTAAATTAAAAATTGCGCTCGCATTTTTTTCAGGCGTTATCTCTCACTCTTACATTTGGGCTTATCTCATTTGTAGAAAGAGGATAGCTAAATATGTGATGTAATTATACATAATGATCGACATTTTCAAGAATGTAATTACTTCCTCTCACGAAATTAAATCCTATGAATAGTAGGATACGACTAGATTTTTCTAACATGAACTATTGGTCTTTATCATACGAGTATTAGATCTACTGATTTTACTCAGTTAACATAAATCCTTATTATATAGGTATATTATGCGCCACACAAGTCGACGGATGAGAAGTTAGCCGCAGATGACACTTCGCCGTGATTTGCTAATTATTGCTCATGTGTGCACCATGTACGCCGCGTGGCGTAGTGGTGAGCACGAGCGTAGGAGCGCGCGGGAGGAATGAGGTTGGCGGGCGGGCTCACCCGCCCGCCCGGCGTCTCGTCTCTCTGGCTCCCGCGCATACCTAAATTTCGGCTTTTGCGCAGCGTTCTGCGCAAAACTTCCCATCCGCCAACTTGTGTGGCGCTTAGTATACGCGATAGTAAGTAAAGACCTGTAGAAAATAACCACACTCGGTTTTTGTTAGTATTTTTACCGCGAAACTCTCAATGCACTAACCTATTTTAGTAAAAAGGTAACTTGGTTTCGTATACCTAAGTAGGTATTCGTCTATGGTA
The DNA here is from genome assembly GCA_964007245.1 of Hypomecis atomaria. Classification (NCBI taxonomy): domain Eukaryota; kingdom Metazoa; phylum Arthropoda; class Insecta; order Lepidoptera; family Geometridae; genus Hypomecis; species Hypomecis atomaria. Next base: position 2,352,791 of record OZ023285.1, read on the forward strand.
ATAAGTATTTATTAATGGATAAATACGTACTTACTTAATACCATAGACGAATACTTATAGTATATTTTCGTCTATGATAATACCCATTTAAGTTAAAGTTTCCCTCTGTTAGCAAGGCACACGTACAAGATTGATGGAGTCGCAAGATTATCTATTAGACATCAGTTACAAACATGCGTAGCGTAGAACGTCTAATCACATTATAGACTGCCTGAAGAATATACTTTGCTAAAAATCCCTTCCAATATCTACCTGGTGACTGGTAAATAATTAGCATCCTTTTAGGGGCTTATTCTGTACATCAAAACTAACAACTTATGTTCTGCGAGTTTTGTCCAAACTCAAAAAAAATAATTGTTGTTCCATAGAAAAATATCGTTCACCCGCGACAAAATGTTTATAAAAGCTAATTTTCTTTTGAGTTCTGACAAAAGTCTCAGAACAAGAGTTGTTAGTTTTGATGTACAGAATAAGCCCCTAAAAGGATGCTAATTATTTACCAGTCGTCCTATTTTTGGTTTCTGAGAATCCTGGAGAAACCTATGTCGATGAGTAAGTAATTGTTTTACATCTAAGTCGATGATGATGATTGCTTTTATCTAAAACATTGTAAAATAGTCATAACAAGAGTTCTAAATTATTAATTAAATATTTACCATAGCCAAAAATGTAACGCATTATACCTACTTATGTAACTATGTGTCACACGTGATCTTTTTAGTACATAATGTTATTGTTAGTGCACACAAATTCATAATTTTTGTTCTTGTGTGTATTGTTTACTTAAATACACGGCAAAAGCATGTTATACGCTAAAATGATACTCACGTTAATTTGATTAGGGTTTCGTGCTGTGGTGAAAGAGAAACTCTGCTGATATTACGTAGGTATTAGGTACTTAATCTGTCGTTTCCACCGAGTTTCTCGAGTGGACACCACGTACCAGCAAGCGCAGCGTAGGATGTCCACAGATTCTGATGATCTCATCAAGACCGCAGGATCACGCTGGATGCAAGACGCTTTCTACCTGTCTTATTGGATCTATAGGGAGGCATATGTCCAGCAGTGGACGTCATAATTATGGCTATTGGATGGATGGATAAATCTACCGTGACTTGTATAGGTACCTACTTAAGAGCCTATCGTGCGTAGCCGCGCTCCGCGAACAAAGTGAGGGGTCGAGGGGAGCGCGTCTTCGTATGGTGAAATTAACAATAAAAATTCATATAAAATTATCAAGTCAATTTTTTGACTGTTTTATGTGATTTGCCAATACTTTACCTACTACTTAATACATTAAACATAATTTAAAAAAATTTAACGTGTGGCACTCGGGGACTGCCGCGGTAAAGCTATTGCATAGCATTCTGAAGTCGTACAATACGTCTAATCGCACACAACGCCGTGTCGAAGACTGCCAAACTGAAACTACGTTAGACGATGCACGGCCTTCAAGCCACACCTCCTTGCCCGTCGGAGTGGGGAGCGTGAGGTTTTTTCGTTACGGAATTTCTGGATTCTGGATGCAATAGCTTAAAAATACTACTCATAAAAACTCGTCAAGAAGTTAGATCTCCGTTTAAAACAGAGGTGACTGGTTTTTTTTTTCGATCGAGTGAATTCATTCTTTGTACGTATCAGATATTATTTGCCAACAGAAGATATGCTCCAGAATAATATAATTTTTTTCTTTCGTAAAAAAAATGTTTTTGGTACTAAAATCTTGATTCTGGTTAGACATTTTATACACGACCGCCCCTTAATATTGGAAGTGAGCCCTAGTTATTTGAATAGTTTAGTTAACAGAAACAGAACTCCAACACTAAAGCGAAAATAATGAATATGCATAGTTACAACATGTCATATTCATTCATTCATCATATCATATTCCTATTCATCAAAATTAGTACCTTGGCTAAATATCTACAGACACTACAGTAAGTTGAAGTACTTATTAACTACTATAGCGACCCGCCCCGGCTTCGCACAGGTTTATTATACATATAAACCTTTCTCTTGAATCACTCTATCTATTAAAAAAAAACAACAACTATTGACAAAAGTCGCAGAACAAAAGTTGTTAGTTTTGATGCACAGAATAAGCCCCTAAAAGGATGCTAATTGATTAGAATTAACTCTGTATAGAAGTCAAACTTCATACGCACACTTTTTTAACGCATACAATAGATATCGCTCACAGACCCAAAATATGCATCAAGGCTATCTGCTTACCCTATACCAAGCCAAAAGAGGGTGATTAAAGCCATTGTGATGTACGACTTGTACTATGGAGCCATTCAAAATTCGAGAAAAAAACTGCAACTCTGAATCGACAAAATGTATGAAACATCTGATTTATTTTTTCTAATTTCTGTTTGGCCTCACAGTAAAATTGTCCATAATAATGGTCTGAATCACTTCCTTTCGGCTTAGTTAGTACACTAGTTCTGGATTTCCCCGTATTCCTGTCAGTACCACTTGGTGACCGAAAATGAGTCGACAAATTTTTTGACTTAACGATACACATTATCACAGAGTGCCCGGCATATGGTAGGGAAAGATATGATATGGAACAGGAGTTAGGTATAAATATAAGTAAACATAATCTTCGTGAAATAATGCAGAATAATCAGATAAGAAATAGATTTTTAGAATATAGTGTGAAAATATGTAGTAGAGCAATAATTAGAAGTAAATAGTTATATAAATAAGGCTAACTCACTATATTTGTATAATATTCATTAGCCTTAATTGAAAATGATGTGTATAATAGTCAAATCTGTTGTAAATACCCCTGACACTCACTGACTTGTTAGGGATAAAATGGTGAAATTAAAAAAAAAACTAACAACCTATAAAAAATACGCTTGTTTGGCCTCACCCTAAAAACAAGATTTCGCGTCGGTGTGCACTGCCCATGTGTGCCTAACATGTGTGTGTGTGTGTGTAACTTTGATTAGTGTAGGTGATTAGTGCAAGTGTTGAGGGAATAGTAGTAGACAAGTGTTGACACCGATTGACGAGTGCGAGTGACTGACAACTAATCACCACTTGCATTAATCAATCAAAGTGTAAACAGGCTTTTACTCAAGCTCGCTTTGTGTAAAACTTCACTTCTGTACTCTCGCCGTTTTGCGATTTTGTAGTCATCTCCAGATTTTCTTCGCAAACATTGAATATTTACATAAATATTAAAGTTGCTGAATGTTTGTTTGTAGTTTTGTATCTGACAAATGGAGCTTAATGAACTGACAAAATTTATAATTATCTTCTCACTGTGTTTACTTCGTGATACAATACGATAAAAATATACCGTGAATTCTAAAACCTAAAAACTGCTATCGAAATATTATTCTCACAAAATATTACATTGTTTCATGGCGCAGACAGGCATTCATTAAAATGCATTTATTATTAATTACTTATTCACAAATAGGTATTCATTCATTGAACGACGAAACGGAGGAGATACTCAATTCGACGCGTATATTTGTTTTTTTTTTGTTATGTGTAATACGAAAAAAAAACTTTTTACATAGTATTCCGATTTCAACTGATTTCGTTAATTCTTTTTTTATTGGAAAGACTATACTTCGAAGTTGGTCCCATTTAAATTTTATCAAAATCGGCTTAGCTATTTTTGATAAATCGCGTTTCGCGTTCTGTAACCATCTCCAGCCAAATTTTCCGAAATGCATCAAGATCTTGAAGCCAGCGTTTTTAGTTTTTAGGCCGCCTGAAGGCCTCTGACATGACTAATAACCGGGGATCTGCAATCTTTCGAAGCGCATACGAACCATATTACTATGACTGTATAAAAATGTAACGTTTAGTATTATAATAGACTGTAAGTTGCATTTTTATTAAATAAATAGAATTGAAATTTTTAAAAAAAATGACCCGCTCAATCCTATTTTATTTGTGCAGCTTTTTGGCTTGTGTCAAATACACCTGTGATGGAACGCAGTGCTGTTTCCGACTCTGTTCTCAATAAAATCTGTCAAGTTTTTAACCGACTTCAAAGAAGGAGGTTCTCAATAAGGTATGTTTTTTTTTTGTTTTGTATGCATGTTATGCGATTGCTCTGCCAATCTCAACCTTTTTGGATGATTCTTTTTATGTTTAGTATATCATCGTACTTCAGATGTGGTCCCATTTTAACTTTATCGAAATTAGTCTCGTCGTTTTGGAAAAAAAAAACAACAATAACGTAAATAATACTACATCGATGATAAGTAGGTACATTGATTCGTGCGAACTTTTCGGATTCATTATACGGTTAAAATCGATTAAGTGGCATTTTTACAGCTATTCAGGAATTTAGGACATAAACCATCGTGACTAAAGTTTTAGTTTTTTTTTAACGCGAGTAAGTCCGCGCTTTACCACCAACTTGCCAGTTGGTAATGTTATGGTCGAAGATGATTTTCCTAAAACAGGACTGAATTCTCTGACAAAAGCCAAGTAGGTTATTGGTTCATTGCTAACTGATAAAACAACTTGCTAAGGGAATAACCAATATGATAATAAAATATTTGCTTTATTTGTAATGAAGATAGCACATGCGCTCATTACTCTTAAGGTTAAAGAACCTGTTAGCATTCATATCTCCTACTTACTGTCTGCCTGCGTCCATGGAACCATTCTCACGCAAAAAGTTGCCTGCTGCAATACTTATGACACATTTTTAACCCCCTGTCGCAATAACCGGGGAACCAAATACCTTTATGTCATACTAGCGACCCGCCCCGGCTTCGCACAGGTTTATTATACATATACCTAAACCTTCCTCTTGAATCACTCTATCTATTAAAAAAACGCATCAAAATCCGTTGTGTAGTTTTAAAGATATAAGCATACATGGGGACATGGGGACAGCGGAAGCGACTTTGTTTCATACTATGTAGTGATAGTGATATAGATTATTATTAGAATTTATTAGAATGTACGTTGTTTAAGCAAGTATATTTATCACATTTATGCACACCCCACCGCCTAAATACAATACTTATGACATATTTTTACCCCCCTGTCGCAATAACCGGGGAACCAAATACCTTTATGTTATACTAGCGACCCGCTCCGGCTTCGCACAGGTTTATTATACATATACCTAAACCTTCCTCTTGAATCACTCTATCAATTAAAAAAAAACGCATCAAAATCCGTTGTGTAGTTTTAAAGATATAAGCATACATGGGGACATGGGGACAGCGGAAGCGACTTTGTTTTATACTATGTAGTGATAGTGATACAGATTATTATTAGAATTTATTAGAATGTACGTTGTTTAAGTAAGTATATTTAGCACATTTATGCACACCCCACCGTCTAAACCTTTTTTGTTAATCGGTAAAGGTTGCCTGGAAGAAATTGCTTTTTAGCGATAAGGTCGCCGGTTGTAACACTAGTATAAGTTCCACTAAACTTTTTTTCCTAGTTTATTTAAGTTGTTTATGGTGTGACAATACATAATTAATCTATCTATCTACTAAAGTAAATCTCTTCAGTGTATCTATTCAGCCTGTTCCACCCACTGCTGAGTATAGGCCTCCTGACTTTCTCGCTATTCTTTCATGTCCTGTGCTAGCCTTATCCACTGCCTCCCGACAAGTTTGATGACCATCTGTCATCTGACCATCAGGCTGGTGGTCTGCCTCTATGTCTTCATTCGAGGAAGAGATTTATACCAAAATATGTTAAGAGTATGTTTGTGTTTTTCAAACGAATTCGACGATTTTCATGCAAAATATATCTAAAACGGTCGCGCAGGATGCAAGGAACCGGTCTTATTGGAGGTCTGTTAGGGAGGCCTATGTTCAGCAGTTGACGTCCTATGGCTTGTTGGATGGATAGCTAAAAAACTGTATAGGTATCTAAACCGGATGCAACCTTCGACAAAGAGCTTTAATATAGAAGGTAGAAATATATGTCCTACAAGGGAAATTATTAATAGTGCAAATAACTTTGCTAGCGACTAAGTATAGGTAGAATTGTCTTTACGAAAAAATTCGTTGGCTTAAATGAATTCACCAATCCGCACTGGGTCAGCGCGCAGCGTGATGGTAATCCAATCACCCTTTGTGAGTAGCCCTATGTCCAGCAGTGCATCATCAAAAGGCCGTGCAGTAACTTGAATCAATCATTTATTATAATTGAGTACCTTTTTTTAGCCAGGGGAAATCTTTAAATAATAAGGAGAAATAATTAAGTATCTACGTTTACCTGATTAATAATATTCCTTGTAGCTTTAAAATTGTTGCTTTTGCCAACCTCCGTTTCGCGTCCCTTTTAAATTGATTTATAAAATTAAATATAATACTTGTGTATTGTATTAAAAAAACCTTTTTTTTAAACAAGCTTTTACTGAACAAGTACTCGCCAAGACGAATCAAACGAGCCGAAACTCGATAGGGTAGGGTCATTTCCTACCTTCCAGCTCCATGATCAGACCCTGGTTACCATTTAAAGACAAACTACTCGCCAAGACCATTCAAATGAACCCAAACTCGATGATGTTGTGTCGTTTCATTGCTAAGTTCCTTTTGCCACCTTCTAGCATTATCAGATCAGCACCATGTCCTCATAATATTGCATTGTCACGCGATTTACGCATGTATGCAAAATATCAATCAGTAACCAGGAAGTGGATCAAATTTAACTTGCAAGATTTGATTACTGACCGGGACAGGTGAAACTAAATAATAGCGTGTTATACAAAGGAGGTTTTCTATTCGAATGAATGTTGTATATCATGTTGTACTTATGTATATTACGCGATTATTCCGCCAATTTTATGAACCAATTTTGACGATTCTTTTTTTTGTTTGGTAGACTTCAACCGTGTACAGAATTCGAATAGCTCACACGGATCAATGTATCATCGATGTACTAATTTTCACAATATTGTTTATTTTTCAAAAACGACTCTGCTGATTTCATTATAATTTTAATTTCATAAACCACCTCTGAATTCTCCAAACAAAAAAAAAAAAATCATCACAATCGATTCTTAATTTAGTTACTTACAAAAAATATACAGTCGTATTGAAAACCTCCTTTTTTGACGTCGTCGTTTTCCTTATTATTTTGAAGCCTGGAATGCGCAGCAACATGCACCTAAGCGGCGGCCCAACAAGATCAGGCGCCGATCATTTCAGAACCTTTTCCTGGAGCTCAATTTCTGAACCAATAGATACGAATCGCATACTTATCACACTTCGCTATCCCTTTCGCACTAACACAAATTTTCAATGTTTGCTTCTGCTCTTACTCCGTATCGTGCTCATTGACGCACACGTGCAGGTCCAAAAATATAGCCCCTGCCCCAGTTTGAAATCTCTCAACATTTTTATTTTTTTGGGCGTTGTTGGGTAAAATACCATTTGTAGGTATCAATTTTATTTCATCTTAGAAACGGGTCATTCGGGCGACTTCTTTGAGCAAATATCTACCACACAGAGCATTTAATTCAAGTTTTTAATTGTATTTTGACATTTATTTCTAAATTCAATTGTAATTGGACATTTTTGTTTTTGTACCTATATTCTCACATTTTAATTCCTATTTCAATGTAATTTTATAATTATTAGTTATTATTTCAATTGTAATATTTAATGTATTTTGTTGGACATTCACAAGTATACATAATTGTATCTATGTTGAGAACAAATGAAATGAAATGAAATGAAAGAGCCACAGTCCCTTGAACGTAGTAAAAAATGTCCGAGCGCCGTCATACATACCGACTTAGATATTTATAATAAATAATTCACTATGATCCGTTTTGTCGAATCTCGACGTTATGTCACCTACGAGTAATTAGTGCTTGTAACCTAGCTAGCACTTTAGCATCGCCCGGCGTTGTAATCGGCTTGCGATCGCCTTACGACTAACTACAAAGCCTACCCACTACATTATAGATTGAGCAGAGTTTTGACTCGGACACTTTTTACCACGATTGTGACTCTATAGATATTTGCTCGAAGGTATGTATAGATTAGAAGAGCATTTATTTGTAACAGAACAACGAGCCGCTCTATGAAATTTTCTAATGCACCCATCACCCTTTCAAGAACTGGACTCGAACACGCTCGCCGTTTTTTTAGTACAACAATAAGCCCGATTCCAGAGGCGCCAGCGTAAATTAAATAGCAACGTAAAAAGCGTTCTCTCTATTAAAAAAGAAACAGAACTATGCTATTTAGCTAATATAATTACGATGGCGCCTCTGTAATCGGGCTTACAGTTACAAAGTAACAAGCGGATTGCTGTAACATTCGTCGAGCCTTTGCACGAGCGCGGACGATGCCACAGTAATGGTCATTACCGTGGCGATGCGTTTGTGGTAATGACGCGTTTTCTTTTAATGCAAGTACTCGTACAACGAATTGTTACGGGTAAATACAAACTTGATGTGAGCATTAGGTACGCCGAAAAAAGCGCCGAGCATTCGCAGTAACATTACATTACATGGAAATGTTTTGGAAACTGAGCTTTTATCTGTACTGTACCATTCGTAACAACGTTACATTACCTACATACAAAGGCTCCTCTTCTTTACTCACCTTTAGACGTTACATTTTATTAATTAATGGTAACCTGTTAATAATTATTTATTTAATGAAGTAATGTTATATTTCCAATACGATTTTGTAGATTTTTCTCTCATTCAACAAGGTCATCTCGAAACTGCAACTAAAACGTAAATTTTTTATTTATTTAAACCACATACATATTTTAATATTATTTAATAGATAATAGATACTAAAACTACTACGTAAGTCATTCTCACTAGAGTTCGCTACCCGCATAAAAACATTAAAGACCCGCCTCTTAAACTTGTATCTACAATATAATATTTAAAAAATCGCCCAAGTACGAGTTGGACTCGCGCATGGAGGGTTCCGTACCGTAAAGCCCCTCGGCAAAAAAATCACGTTTGTTGTATAGGAGCCCCCCTTAAATATTAATTTTATTCAGTTTTAAGTATTTGTTGTTAGAGCGGCAATCGAAATACATCATCTGTGAACATTTCAATTATCTAGATAATTGAAATGTAACTATTACGGTTCATGAGATACAGCCTGGTGACAGACTGACAGACAGACGGACGGACAGCGGAGTCTTAGTATTAGGGTCCCGTTTTTACCCTTTAGGTATGGAACTCTAAAAATCAGCTTTAGAATTAGATATTTTTTAGATGAATCATCGTGATTCGTGTCGATTTTTGTTTATGGTACTAATTGGTATTCTGCGCTTTGTATGTCAATAGATTTCTACAGCGATTTTTAAGACAAGACACCGGAACACGTTTATCTAGGAGTGGCTGTTAGTACAGGAAAAAAAAAGAATTAAACTTTGCACAAATTTTTCGATCCAAGTTTTTTTATAAGGTTTTTTTAAAATCACAAAATGCTGATCTTGAAAAAACGTTCTTGGCCGATATCTTAGAAACTATGCACCTTAGGACCAAAGTCACGAAGACTATTATTGTAGGAAATAAAATTTAGCATCTTTTGTTGCCAGAAACTTTTTTTTAATGAAATTTTATTAAATTGGCCATAAATCGTAAACGGTAAGTTTTCAAAAAAAAATCACGAGAAACAAAAGATGCAAAATTGTATTTCCTACAATAATGAACTTAATGACTTTTGCCTTTAAGTGCATAGTTTCCGAGATATCAGCCAAAATGTTTTTTCAAGATGGCGCTTGAAGCTCCACCTGGATCTGTCAGCATTTTGTGATTTTATGCTCAGTAAGTATCCTAATCCTTATAAAAAAAAATTGGATCGGAAATTTAGTGCAAAGTAGATAAAAAAAACGGCTATTTTTACTGTAGTATATTTGGAAGAATCGGACAGAGGTCAGTGTCGCCAAAAATCGTCTCGTGGTCTATTTCACATGTGACCAGTGACCACTATACCGCTGCCGTCAGTCCACTCCCCCCGTGGAACAACTGACACGACTACAGCGATATAAATAATCGATCAAGTGCGAGTCAAACTCGCGCACGAAGGGTTCCGTACTGTATGGGAACCACCTTAATATATATTTTTTAATTTAATTACTTTGTATGACATTGTGTATATTCGGTAAATAAATATTTAATTACTTATTTATTTTTCAATTTAATTGTTTATTTTTCAAGTGATTGTACAACTTTACTTGTATAAAACATAATAAACAATTAAATCAAAATAAAACAACAGGTAGATGGGTGAAATATTCACAGAATATTTAGTTAAGTACTTATTCTGTAAATATTTCAACGTTCTACCTGTTGCCGATATTAATATCGCGCCAAGAAATCACGTTTCTTATATAGGAGCTCCCCTTAAATATTTAGTTTTATTTAATTACTAATTATTGAAGTAAACATACAATTAAAAATTCTGTGCATATTTCAAGCGTCTACGTTATTAATATCGAGCGAAAAACAGCTAAACATTCAGGTTTATTCTCTGGAAGCCCCGCTTAAATATCTATTTGTTTTTGTTTATAGTATTTGTTGTAACAATAATGGCAACAGAAATACAGCATCTAAGAAAATTTCAACTGTCTAGCTATCACGGTTCATGAAATACAGCCTGGTGACAGACAGACGAACAGACAGCAGAGTCTTAGTAAGTAATAGGGTCCCGTTTTTACACTTTATGTACGGAACCATAAAAAGACAAGAAACTGGACACACGTTCTGCAGTGGACTATACAAGTAGCGGCACGTAAGTCTAGCGCCGATACTATGGAGGGGATGGCTGCGCACGTTGACCGTCATACTAAACTCATGCGCAGCCATCCCCTCCACAGTACCCTCAGCGCTAGACTTATATGCCGCGACCTGTACAGTACAGTAAGTCACTGGAACACGTTTATCTAAGAGTGATTATTCTGTAGAATCGCTAAAGAGGTCACTATCGCCAAAAATGTTGGCGCGACCATTGACCAGTGACCATTCTGTCGTCAGTCCAGTCCCCACATGTTACACGGCACACGACTACAGCGTTTTACTCCAAGTAACTACTTACCTTCATTTCGAATTCCCCCAATCTATCGACACATTAGCTAACTACTTATTTAATTGAGTTACAAAGTCGTAAGACATTTAGAAAAACGTTTGGTTATCAACTCATTAGTCATATCGATTTATCTTAAAATTTTAATGTCAAAATGATAAGTCTTTTAACAAATAGAAATGATGCTACTTAAATACTTGCTGACGGAAAAGTGTCGCAGAAGACTTACGCAGTGAAATGAGTAACACGCCTTTTGCTACATATTTGTACCACAAAATAATATTGTACCCTTGTCAGTGACAGCCAATGCACGCCTTTTGCAAATCAAAAGGCATAAATAAATAAAAAGACAGTTATAATGGTGGAGAAGATGTTCAAAGTGCCGTTCGAGGAAGCCTTGAACCTGACAGGTATGTGCTTATTTTATTAGTGTCGTTGTGATAAACTTATATCCATACAGAAATAACTTCATGAAACACCTTCAATAAAATGTATTAATGCTTTTATATATGTATACCTATTTGATTTTAATTCATCTCAATAAATTGTTGAGTGAACTTATAATATTCTGTCAATGAAGTTGTGCAAGTCAGAATTTATTTATAACCGACTTCCAAAAAGGAGGAGGTTCTATGCTCGTCTGTATGTATTTATTTGTGTTTGTTCAACGATAATTTCTCCAATTGTGAACCGAATCAAAAATTATTTTTTAGTTCGAAAGAGTGTACAATCGGAAGTGGTCCCATTTAAATTGAAATCAGCTGTTCCGTTTTTGAAAAATCAACACTAATGTAAACAATTCGAGCGAAATATTCGAATTTTGTACACGATGGAAGGCGGTTTTGCCACTTTTTGCAAAAAAATATTCTGTGACTTTTATGTTCCTAAAGAACTATTTGATGTTTGTTTTATTTTCATTGGCAGTAGGCAATAGAATTCACAATGCATAGTGCGTATTGATCTAGTACTAAAACGTAAATAAGTATTCCAAACAATAATAACTGACGAGTGCGTATCTGAGTCGTATCATGGTGATGAGTGTTCCGTATTCTATCAGAAATAAATAAATAATCATTTGCATTACATTCAGGATTTCTTCGATCGTATTTATTTGTATTCGTGGAATCTCGTTAAATTTTGTGTCATACCTTTTGTAAACTTGGTTTGTTTCTGTTTAGAATTTACTTTGATTCTAATTGCAATTATTCAATTTTAGTATTCGTACAATCAACGTAATTGGTTTAATTGCCGCGTTAATCGATATGAATAAAAATTAATACAATAAATTGCGATAATTACAAAAGAATTAATGTGTAATTGTATGCCTAGTTCTACTATTCTCTTTTTAAATGTTGCATATTTATAAATAATGAAACGGAAGAACATTTCGTCGTTTAAAAACAATCTATTTACATCTCCTAATTTCGAGCTAGTAGATCTAAAAGAAAACAAATCTAATAGCGTTTCTTTTTTAGATATCTAATGTTATTCAAAACCAACTTTTCTTTTCTATTTATTTCTTTTTTATATTGTAGGTTTAATTAATGGGGTTTTTAGAAATTAAATACCTATAAGGGTATATGTATATCTGTTTGCCTGATATTAAACCGAAAAGGGGGTGATTGAGTCCATTATTATGATCAACTTTTACTATGAGTCCAACACGGAATTCGAGAAAAAAAACAGCTTTTTACACAAAATTGCAACTGGAAATCAAAAAATGATTGCAACACCAGTTTTTTTTTCGAATTCCTGGTTGGCCCTATAGTAAAAGTTGTTCATAATGATGGTTTGAATATCTTTCGGCTTGGTATACCAGTTCTGGATCATAGCAAATTTTAATGCGCGACAGCTGTGGGTTGGGAAGCAGTTCACACGAACCTATACTTTTTGGTTTCATATTCTAAGGAATATTAGAACCTTAAATCCTATTTCGTATTGATAAACAGACATATTTAATAATTTCCGCGTACGAATGTTTTTATCTTCCTGCATTGATCACGGCAGCAAAATAGATGTAAATCGTATACGTTGAATTATCATATTCGTGTTATCAAATATGTCGATTGTTTCATTGACTTACGACCTGTTATGACGCGGTATCATACTGTATACAAGCTGCTTCCAACCAGTGTTGGTCTTCGAAACTAATTATCTTAGAAATATAATATTAGTTCTCTAGATCGCAGAAATATTTTAGCTTATTATTGCACTAATCATTATGGTAATTTTTTTTTCAACTTTCACTGGGACCAATTGTTCCTAAAATCGCAACAAAATAGGTACCAGCGGGGCAATTCTGTCAACCGATCTCGTTATTAAGGTGACACGTTCTTGAACCTGTCTCGTTTTTCTGACAGTTTTGAGCTGTCGGAACTGTCAGAAAAACGAGAGAGATTCAAGAACGTATCACTTCAGTAAAGAGATTGGCTAACAGAATTGTTGTTCCCCTGTTGTTCCTTACCAAAAGATAATGTCAAGATAGTCAAACAAAAGTGTATCGTTTTTGATACTTTTTAGAGTTCCGTAACCAAAGGGTTAAAACGGGACCTTATAACCAAGACTCCGCTGTCCACCTGTCTGTCTGTCACCAGGCTGTATCGCATGAACCGTGATAGCAAGAACGTAGAAATTTCAAAAATTCACAGATGACGTATTTCTGTTGCCGCTGTAAAAAATAATCCTAAAAACAGAAAAAAATTAGGGGGGCTCCCATAGAATAATAAATTAAAATAGTACATATTAAAGGGGGCTTCCATACGGTACGGAACCTTTCGTGCGCGAGTCCGAGTCGCACTTGGCCGATTTTTATAAAATTAACAGCCGATTAAATAAACCCCTGTAACTGCGGAATGGATGTTTCAGTCGTCGCCGTACCAGCCATAGGCCTCCCCTATAGATCTCAGATAAAACTGGTTGGAAGCGGTTTGCATCCAGCGCGATACAGCGGTATTTATGAGGTCCGTCCACCTTGTATAGTGTGTAACTACACGTACCAGCAAGCGCAACGTAGTATGTTATGAAAATAATAAATTACCTACATCTTACTGTAATTTACTCATTTTTAGGGTTCCGTACCCAAAGGGTAAAAACGGGACCCTATTACTAAGACTTCGATGTCCGTCTGTCCGTATGTCTGTCTATCACCGGGCTGTATCTCATGAACCATGATAGCTAGGCAGCTGAAATTTTCACAGATGATGTATTTCTGTTGCCGCTATAACAACAAATACTAAAAACAGAATAAAATATTTAAGGAGGGCTCTTACACAAAAAACGTGATTTTTAGGAGTTTTTTCTCGCTATTAATAACGGCATGAGGAATGGGACTCCCATACGGTACAGAACCCTTCGTGCGCGAGTCCGACTCGCACAACGCATTACCTACCTACATTACCTACTTATATAGGTAGGTACTTTGTCATCTGTTAAAATAAAATAATTCTTATTTGTATATTATTTTTTAAAGTCGTTATTCTTGAACCGTAATTTATTTACATAATGAGAATTCCGAAATCGAAAAGGTTGTTTATTTATAAAACCAAAACACGCTGGAATCGCACATACTGGCTACACTTTTACCGAAACAGTGAAAGTAGATTTACACGCAGTTACTTATTTAATGAAGCGAGTAGTTTTGGAATTTGAGATAAAATCATCATCTTGCCAGCCAAACTGCTCTGCTACCCATTGATCTCATCCATGTGTAGGGTTCCGTTGTAAAATCAATTAATGGACGTTGTATCTGTTTGTTTTGATGTCACAAGAGTTAGTACTTTGTTTACCTACATGTAATAATTCAGAATAATTTTTAACATTGTCGTACCACCATAGCCATACTATGAGCATTGGAATCATAAAAGTTTTATCGCATTCAATTTCAGATAATTTTGTACGTTGCGTAAGTCAAAAAAATATAATTAAGTGTATGGACATCGCAAATATCATTTTGAAATAAAAACATGGTTAAACGGTGCTCATACGCTTTTACGAAAAAAAATCGTATGTACGTATGTATGACTTTGTAGACAGATCAAAGTAATAACTGAAATAGCAAGTAGGTTAGGCTTGCCATTTCTGTTTTTACTTTGATCTGTCTACAAAATCAGCCGACACGCAGTGAGATTCTAGTATTTTTTATTCTACAAGATTATCTGCTTGCCTTGTACTAAGCCTGAAGGGGTGATTAATACCACCATGACGAACAACTTTTACTATGGGGTCAACCTGATTTCCGAGAAAAAAATTTGCTCCATATAAAATTGCTACCTACTCGATATCGACAAAATGTAGAAACAGCTGTTTTTTTTCGTATAAATTCCGATTTGACCTCATATTTAAGGTTCATAATTATGGTTTGAATCGTTTGGCCTAGTGCACGAGTTCTGGAATCTTGATAATCCTTCGATAAAGATAGGTTTGCGTTTAACCACATCCTGCCTAATCCGTTCTAGCCTTTTAGGAGG
This sequence comes from Hypomecis atomaria, assembly GCA_964007245.1. Taxonomy (NCBI): domain Eukaryota; kingdom Metazoa; phylum Arthropoda; class Insecta; order Lepidoptera; family Geometridae; genus Hypomecis; species Hypomecis atomaria. The sequence goes on from OZ023285.1 coordinate 2,368,272, forward strand.
GTGTACCTAACACGTTTACTAGAAGGTATAGTGCGTGCCACCAAAGATGAGACTTGAGAAACCACTTTGGTTTGTAATACATATACAAATTCTAGATAATATACAGGGTGTCCCAGAAGTCGACGTCAAGCCGGAACACAGTGTTAGACAAAGTCATAGTTGTTATCAGAAAAATATTTAAAAAAATCCATCCTATGTTTTTCCAAATTTATAGGCTTTTCAAAAAATAACAAAAAAAATCAAAAATATCAAAAAAATGGGAGAAGTATTTATTTTGAATACTTAGTTGGGCAATAGGTGATATTTTCTACCAAGCTGAAGCAGTTGGCTTTTATTTTAAGGCAATAATTTACGGAAGTATCGTTAAGGATTACATAATAAAAGTAAAATTAAAAAGAAATGTAGATCTCTAGCAACGAGAATTAAAAAAACCATCACAGGGTGTCGATTTTTTTGTTATTTTTTGAAATGCCTATAATTTTGGAAATACATAGGATGGATTTTTTAAATATTTTTCTGATAACAACTACTCGTATGACTTTGTCTAACACTGTGTTCCGGCTTGACGTCGACTTCTGGGACACCCTGTACATTTATACAAACGTTTAATAGATAAACAAATTCTGGATAATTAGTTTGTAACAGTCGTGTACAAACTAATTATCCAGAATTCCATTTGTATATCTATCTATCTGCGCAAGATGACCACTGACGCTCGTCAAGTCTCATCTTTGGTGGCACGACCCATACCTGTTTACTCTCGATTTGGTGATTCCCAGATTGAACTTGGATAGAAAAATAGTCCCAGGCAAAAATCACGTAAAACGTTAATTTACGCGTTAAAACGCAGGCGGAGCAGTAGCATAAGGAAAGATTTTCGCTTCTTTGACTCGAAATAGGTACAAAGATATGCAAGTAATTGAGTCAGATAACAGTTTTTCGAAATCGACGCCTCAGCCGGCGCCAACGTTCATTAATGAAATTTATTATCACATTCGGTATTTTACAACAAGTTTTGGCACAGTCCTTACTATAACATTACAAAATTCATTAATGTGTGTTTGTCCTTCTTTTAAGGAATAAAATAAAATCGGTCAAGTGCATGTCGGACTCGCGCACGAAGGGTTCCGTAGCACGTTGGAGCCCCCTAAGCCTCATTCCTCTTGGCGTTATTAATAACGAGCAAAAATCTCCTAAAAATCTAGTTTGTCTTATGGGAGCCCCCTTAAATATTTATTTTATTCTGCTTTTAGTATTTGTTGTTATAGCGGCAACAGAAATACATCTTTTGTGAAAATTTCAGCTGTCTAGCTATCGCGGTTCATGAGATTCAGCCTGGTGACAGACAGACGGACAGACAGCGAAGTCTTAGTAATAGGTTTTTACACTTTGGGTACGGAACCCTAAAAACGGATCAGAATAAATTTGTTTATAGGTAGGTATAGTTAGAGTATTGGTAATTTAAGTTATTTAAGCAATGTTTTATGATCACCACTTTAGACAGAGAAAGTCCACTGCTGGATATAGGCCTTTCGTACAGATCTCCAATAAGACCAGGTCAAATATTTTTTAAGGGGTTGTATTCTACCGTCATATTATTATCTTAAATAGATCATTAATATCGGTAGGTATTAGGGCAAGTGCTTTTATTAACTACCACTAAATACAATAATCTAAAACTACATAAACTACTACTATCAATTGGATCATCCACAGACCCTTGAAGGTCTAAAGATAATGCAAATGCTCAAGCCCACTGCCAGCTGGCAGCGTGCCCAGCTTGCTGGCAGCATTGCCATTGGCAAAATAAACAACAGCATTTTGGTCACGCGTCGCGTTCATATTTATGTTTACGATCTTCTCAGGCTGCGCTTATTTACTTACAACCCCAACGACTAAAATTTTCTATCTGTAAATCCGGTACCTTACCGTAAGCGGCGTATAAATAAAACCGCGGGATGCGGCCAGTTAATTTTTATTAATCGGATTATTTTTAAAAATAAAATTACTTCTAGGTCACTGAGAAGAAACCGTGCCGTTAGCCGTGGGGTGCCGGCAGAGTAGAATAGCACCCCCCTCTTGTACCAGGTGTCGTAAGAGCCGACTGAGGTACTACGGAACCGACTGATGGCGGTATATCCATCCGAAACAGCGTAGCTCAAGTGCAACAGGGCGGGGATGGGCAGCAGCATCCCCGTCGCGAGAGCTACGCACTGCGATTGCCAACACGCCTGCCCAGCGCGGCAATTACGGGCAAAACCCCCCAAAATGATTAACAAAAATAAGACCAGGCCCCCAGTCCCCGGCAGCTCCGCTATTCCTGGCTCCGGCAGCGGCCATGGTAACGGCGGAGCACGGGGTGCTAAGAATCGCCGGAAGAGATCCGGCTGCCACCCCACCCGACAACTGGCCCTGGCAACATATAACGTGCGCACTATGAGGACTGACGAGAAGATTGCGGAACTGGAAGAAGAGTTGAGTAGGTTGCGATGGGATATTATGGGGTTGTCTGAAGTCCGTAGAGAGGGCGAGGACACGATAACCCTGAAATCCGGCAACCTACTTTACTACCGGGAAGGTGACCAACGGTCCCAAGGTGGTGTCGGCTTTCTCGTTCACAAGTCTCTCGTTAACAACATCATTACCATTGAAAGTGTGTCGAGCAGGGTTGTATACCTAATACTCAGAATATCTAAACGATATTCGTTGAAGGTCATTCAGGTATACGCACCGACCTCGTCACACCCAGATGATGAAGTGGAGGCTATGTATGAGGACGTAAGTCGGGCCATACATACGTCTAAGACCCACTTCACGGTTGTTATGGGAGATTTCAACGCAAAGTTGGGCATAAAAAGCGATGATGAGTTGAGAGTGGGGCAATTTGGATATGGGCAACGGAACCCCAGGGGCCAGAGGCTGGCAGATTTTCTGGAGAAAGAGGGACTCTTCATGATGAACTCTTTCTTTCAGAAGCCACCACACAGGAAATGGACCTGGATGAGCCCCGATGGTTCTACGAGAAATGAGATAGACTTTATCATGACTAGCGAGAAACGGATATTCAACGATGTCTCCGTGATCCACAGGATAAAAACCGGTAGTGATCACAGAATTGTGCGAGGCAAACTGAATATTAACGTTAAACTCGAAAGGTCCCGCCTGATGAAGTCTACGCTCCGACCTACTCATGCTCATATACAAAACCCCGAGAACTTTCAGCTCGAGCTCTCAAATCGCTTTGCTTGCCTGGAGAACTTTGCGTCGGTGGACGAGATACATAACGGGCTCGTAGAAACTGTCCAAACGGTGGGTTCTAAGTTCTTTAGACCCCGCCGTTCTGATAGACCTCAGAAATTTTCCGATCATACTTTAAATCTCATGGCCGAACGACGCTTGCTAAGACTGCAGTCTTCCGATGATGCAAAGTCATACAGGCGGCTCAATAGACAAATTTCAAAATCAGTGCGGTGCGACATTCGTCTCTTTAATACCAAACATATTAAGGAGACGATAGAGCGGAACAAAGGCTCCAAAGTGTTCGCAAGGCATTTGTCTATTGGGCAAAGCCAGTTGACAAAGCTGAAGAGAGAAGATGGCAGTACAGCGTCGACCAAGGCAGAGGTATTGGAGGAGATCGAAAAGTTCTACGGACAGCTATACGCCTCGGTAGCAAAGCCTGTAAACAGCGCGGCTAGAGACCCAAGAGCCAAGCTGACCCGACACTTCACCGAAGACATCCCGGACATCAGCCTGTACGAGATTAGAATGGCCCTGAACCAACTTAAGAACAACAAGGCGCCGGGTGACGACGGAATCACTTCAGAGCTTCTGAAAGCGGGTGGTAAACCGGTACTTAAAGTCCTTCAGAAGCTTTTCAACACCGTCGTCCTCGAGGGCATAACGCCAGAAGCATGGAACAGAAGCGTGGTGGTGCTATTCTTTAAAAAAGGTGACAACACCTTATTGAAGAATTACAGACCCATCTCGCTTCTGAGCCATGTTTATAAGTTGTTTTCAAGAGTCATTACGAATCGTCTCGAACGCAGGCTTGATGACTTCCAGCCTTCCGAACAAGCCGGATTCCGAAAAGGTTTTAGTACCATGGACCACATACATACGCTGCGGCAGGTTATACAGAAAACTGAGGAGTATAACCAGCCACTCTGCTTAGCGTTTGTGGACTATGAGAAAGCCTTTGATTCGGTCGAGACATGGGCTGTGCTTGAGTCTCTTCAACGATGCCGTATTGACTATCGGTATATCGAAGTGTTGAAGTGTTTGTATAATAACGCCACTATGTCGGTCCGAGTACAGGAAGAGAGCTCCAAGGCGATCCCTTTGAAGAGAGGCGTAAGACAGGGAGATGTTATATCTCCGAAACTGTTTACTGCTACTCTGGAGAACGCCTTTAAGCTCCTGGAATGGAAAGGATTCGGCATCAACATCAATGGCGAATACCTCACTCACCTTCGGTTTGCCGACGATATCGTAGTCATGGCAAAGTCGATGGAGGAACTCAGTACGATGCTCGAAGGCCTCAATCGAGTATCTCAACAGGTGGGTCTTAAAATGAACATGGACAAGACAAAGGTCATGTGTAATTCCCATGTTGTACCCACCCCTATTTCAGTTGGGAACTCGGTTCTTAAAGTCGTTGACTCGTACGTCTACCTAGGACAAGTGGTCCAGTTAGGTAGGTCCGACTTCAAGAAAGAGGCCAATCGCCGAATCCAACTCGGCTGGGCAGCGTTCGGAAAATTGCGTAACGTCTTCTCGTCCGACATACCTCAGTGCCTCAAGTCGAAAGTTTTCGACCAGTGTGTGTTGCCAGTGATGACTTACGGCACAGAAACGTGGTCTCTCACTATGGGCCTTATTAGTAAGCTTCAAGTAGCCCAACGAGCCATGGAGAGGGCTATGCTCGGAGTTTCTCTGCGCGATCGAATCAGAAATGAGGAGATCCGTAGAAGAACCAAGGTTACCGACATAGCCCAGCGGATTGGCAGGTTGAAGTGGCAATGGGCAGGGCACATAGCGCGGAGGACTGATGACCGATGGGGTCGAAAAGTCCTCGAGTGGAGACCACGTACCGGCAAGCGCAGCGTAGGACGTCCACCCACAAGGTGGACGGACGACCTCATTAAGACCGCAGGATCGCGCTGGATGCAAGCCGCTACCACCCGGTCTTATTGGAGATCTTTAGGGGAGGCCTATGTTCAGCAGTGGACGTCCTATGGCTGAAAGGAAGGAAGGAAGGAAGGAGAAGAAACCAATAAACGCCTGAAATTAGTATATTGGCCTAAACCAAACAAAATAACTTATAATTTTATGAATATAAATTAATTAACGGAATTGTCATTTTCATCATCTTGCCCTTAACCCACTCGGTGGGGTCGGCACAGCAAGTTTCCTTTTGCCACTTCACTATCTCAGTATCATACGTCATCTCATCATCAACTGTTTTTTCTCGCATATGATATTTTATTGATAAAATTAACTAAGCGCAGCCTCACAGTCTACTAGAACAAATTGGCATTTGTATTTTATGTTAGTTTGACGAATGACGAACTTGAGGGCTGCTGGCATTGATCCAATATTCATGACATTTTATTGGCATAAATTCCATTCAAATTCAACCAAGTTCAAACGATAATCGACGAATCGATCGAAGGAAGAATGTGGTTCTACTCAATAGACCATGGAGCATCTACTACAATGTCCACTGTCCCCTGACACCTGCACACAAGACAATCTGCACGAGGCCAATACCACCGCAGTTTCTGTGGCCCACGTTTATTTTCTTGTTACCTCTAGGATTTAATTTACACTAGAGATATACAATTACTATAATTATTTATTACAATTTGTAATACTTTGAAATTAAATAATGACCTTTTAAAAACAAAACCGCAGTTTCCGTGGCCCCATACTGGTTAAACAACATCTAGCCAAATAGAAATTGTATCATCAATAGAAAAGAGGAAGAATAACAATGAGGTAAATCTTAGAAAATAGAAAAAAAGTTAACCAATAAGGGAGAGCTGTGGAACTGTAGGGTCATGAGTCATGGTAATAATGCTGTATTCTGATGCTAACTTTAATATTAACTTACTTAACTTTTGTTTGAGAAATGAAAAAACAAACACTGGAAAAACCTGTGTTATGAATTCCATCATAGTAAGCTACTATTTTACACTCTACTACTGCGTAATGAATTCCAAAAAGGCAAATTATAATGAAATTAATGGCATCGTGTAGCAACTGCCAAAAACGACTAGCCCACGTTAAGGACGAAATTATGCAACAACAACGTGCATCGATTTCGAAAACACTGCCTTGTTTTCAATGTCCTCATCAAGGGCCACCGCTGTTACGTTTTCTTTAACCAGGACCTTCGTATGTTATCCTTTTGATTGTGGCACTTATTGATTACTAGCTTTTACCCGCGGCTTCGCCCGCGTTATATTTTGATTTTGGCTTATGTTTATGTCGGCTGCGAAACTTAAGCTAACCGACAAATATCAAAATACCTTAGAGGAATGCTTTTGTTGGTTAAGTTACGGTTGGAGTGTATATACAACCCCCAATGTATTCCCGCCTTGTCGTGGGGGAGGTCTGAGGCAGCTGAAAAGGCGGCGCTCGAAGTCTCCCTCTTCTTTGGGTCTTCTCCCCCAAGGAAGCTTAGAGGCTGGCACTCGAGGTTCAGCCGCTTGTAACTAAAGCAGCTGAGAGGATGGCCGGTAGGTTGCATGCCTTATGGGAGTGTCGCAATTTTGGCGGGCTGCAGTGCCGCTCTTGCGACGCTGCAAGGTTTTTTTTTTATTGTATCGCGAAATATCCCTGACATGATCAGGGGTCTTAAATACAAATGAATAAAAACTATACCTATATTTCAATGTTTTTGGCTGTTTGCAGTTATAATAAACATTACAATGGTACAGCAAAGTTTATTCCTACTTGTTCCTAATTATTGCTTTTTTACAAATATTTGTGCAAAAATTCGATAAAACTGTTTCTAAGGTTTTTACGTGTTAGATTAATTCCAATTTTTTGTTCTAAATCAAATCTCTGCTTTCTATAAACTGGGCATTCCAAGATTATGTGCAGTGGAGTCTCCTCTTTTGTGGGTTCACAGATGCACGATGGGCTTTCCCTCAACTTAAATCGATGTAAGTATTGGGAAAACTCACCATGCCCCGTCAGCACTTGAGTTATGATTCCCACTGGTGCTATTTCTCTTACGATCTTGTATGCCGCAATTGCATCCGGAAAATATGTTTTGGTTACCGCCGCTGTGTGTCCATCCTGATACCGCCGGTTCCACTCGTCAAGAGAGTCCTTTCGGATTTCTCGCTTGACGAATGAAACGGGGCAGTTATCGTAAATAGGTCTGCACTTCGAGTGCAGTGCTGCTTCCTTTGCTAGCTGGTCCGCTCTCTCATTTCCCTCCATCCCCGCGTGCGCTTTAATTCAATAAAGTTTCACTATTTTATTTTGTGCGTGTAGTAACTTTATGTTAGCTTTGAATTTACTGCTAAGGGATGGAGGGAAGATACGCCAACTACCGTTTCCAGTGCAGACCTGGAGTCACAAAAGATTTTTGCTTTTTCGGTAGCCTCAAGAAGTGCCAATAACTCGGTCTGGTACACGGAGCACCAATCGGCCAATTTCAGCTTGCGGATACTGATCTCAGCGGCATCATCCCAAATGGATAATGCCGCCCCAACTTTCCGTTTAATTTTGCTGCCGTCTGTAAATATGTTAATTTCTCGGTTAAGATTTTGCTCTAGTGCTGCTCCGTCTGCCAGGCATATGAACTCCAGCTCCTCCTGCTGCGCTGGGTGTGGCTTCTTTTCATCTCCAGTTACTTGCTGGGAATAACCTTTCTTAGTTTCATAAAGCAAGGCTGCTTCCTGGACTCTGATATGACAGCCGAGGATTAGGGGCCGCGGTGGGATATATGGAACTGGTGGTGTGGGTGCCGCCACCTACCCTACCTTCCGCTAGGCCGTCAACGTGTTGGCAGACGAAGTGGGGGTGCAGGGGAAGAGAGGTGTCGGTATCGCGATGGCCGTTCTCACTGCCCTCTGCAGTTGAAGAGGCAGGCGCTGGGCTACTATGACTGACCCGCTGCACTGGGACCAGGGCGTTGGAATGCTATCTGACGTTCAGCACTGGTTAGTCCCGAGTCATCCACCGATGACGATGTGTCTTGTGCTCCGAAACACTCCGTCATTATGGCGAGAGCGCAAGCTCCGTTATGGAGCCCGAGTCTGAGCTAGCGTTGTGTGCGCTGTGTGCCGAGTGCCGCGAAGGAGTGCGAAAAATGTAGGAACGTCCTAAACTTGCCATGACAGGTTATTTCTGGCGCTTAGACGGCTGCTACCGCAGCCCGCTCACTTAGTTTTTATCCTATCCTACGGGAACTGTTAAAGTTTTTGCGATAAAAAATGGGTCTATGTCACTTTTCGTCTTTCAAACTAAGAGTATATTCATGCATTAAGCCAAGGCAAGTTGCTCCTTTGCTGAGAAAAAATTATTGTTAAGTCCTACGGGAACCACAATTTTTTCGGGATGGAAAGTATCCTATGTCACTTTCCGTCTTCCAAACTATGCCCACCCCAAATATCAAGTCAATCCGTTGCTCCATTGCTGAGAAACAGTTATTGTCCTATCCCATGGGAACCACAATTTTTTCGGGATGGAAAGTATCCTATGTCACTTTCCGTCTTCCAAACTATCCATCATCCATCCATCCATCAGCCAAAGGACGTCCACTGCTGGACATAGGCCTCCCCTATGGATCTCCAATAAGACCGGTTGAAAGCGGCTTGCATCCAGCGCGATCCTGCGGTCTTAATGAGGTCATCCGTCCACCTTGTGGGTGGACGTCCTACGCTGCGCTTGCCGGTACGTGGTCTCCACTCGAGAACTTTTCGACTCCACCGGTCATCAGTCCTCCGCGCTATGTGCCCTGCCCATTGCCATTTCAACTTGCTAATCCGTTGGGCTATGTCGGTAACTTTGGTTCTTCTACGGATCTCCTCATTTCTGATTCGATCCCGTAGAGAAACTCCGAGTATAGCCCTCTCCATAGCTCGTTGGGCTACTTGGAGTTTATTAATAAGGCCCATGGTAAGAGACCACGTTTCAGTGCCATAAGTCAAACTATGCCCACCCCAAATATCAAGTCAATCCGTTGCTCCATTGCTGAGAAACAGTTATTGTCCTATCCCATGGGAATCACTAATTTTCTCGAGATAAAAAAAGTATCCAAATATCACTTTCTGTCTCTTAAACCATAAGTATCCATACAAAAATGAGGTCAATCTTTTGCTCCGTTTCTGCGTCAAAGAGGAACAAACCAACAAACTTTTCGGATTGATAATATTAAAGTATGATGATTCTGTACCATAAAGGTAGAATAAAGAAACATGTTAAACCTCTAATGATAGAAGATTTAAAAATATTTTTAATGTCAGGCAAAATGACGGCCTGGTATTAAACGTCATAGTAACATGTAGCATGCAGAGGGAAAATAACATTTTATCTAATTTTAATGTCAGTTGTCATTTTCAATCCATACTTTAATTCCTCTTCAAGGGGATATAATGGTGGAAAAACAATTTGTCCCCTTGCCATGCTACTTGTGATTTATAAAAGTCTGCAGACAATGTCACCTGTCATCTAATTACGTTTGGATGTGACGTTTCGTTAGGCCATATTAGCGTCATAGAGGAATTAATCACTTAGCGTCTTTGTGATAGTGGCGACAGTTTCGCTTTCGATGGTTTTTGTCCTGTCCTACAGGAATTATGCAATTTTTCGGGATAAAAAGTATCCTAAAGCTCCTTCCGCCTTTTAAACTATGTCCATGCCAAAAATCAACTCAATCCGTTGCTCCGTTGGTGCGTGATAGAGTAACAAACCAACAAACCAACAAACTTTTCGGATTTATAATATTAGTAAGGATTCTCTTCGATGTGTAAATTTACCTGTCTTAATTTTACCTTATAGTCTTGCCAACCTATTTTATGCTTACAGTATAGGCTAAATAAAAATTCTTGGTAGCTGTGATGTTAGCTACAAAGCTGCGCAAAACCCAATCCTGAGGGATTATATTTGGCGCAGCTTATAGTTAACTTCACAGCCAAGGAGTTTGATTCCGCCAATACTTAGGTCTTTATGTCTTTGGTCTGCAGATTTCTTTTTAACTGCATCTTTGTGTTTTGTCCTTTTGATTGCAACATTTGGAACACTAAGTGATTATTTTCTCGATACATAATTTACATTAGTCTTAAACCTACTTACGTCTTTTTGTTCTGCAGTTTATGAGCCCATATATTCTTGCTTTTTATTTTCTGAACCGAAATCAGGTAAACGTCTGATGCATATTGATCAGGTTTTTACTGAAAAGTTTCAAGTTATTGATTCACTGTGTATCGTTACACGGATTTCTTTTCTTTGAGTCATTCAACATAGTCATAGAACGTCCACTGCTGGACATAGGCCTCCTTTGTTGATATCTAATAAGACCGGTTAGAAGCGGCTTGAATCCAGCGCGATCCTACGATCTCCATGAGGTCATCTATATAACTAGAACTAAAGTAATAGAAACTGTACTAAAATAGCAAGAGATATACATCACTTTGTCCCACTTTAAATATGAAATTTAAAAGGTGTTAGAAACAGATGCACATACACCCGAACTTACGTAATTTCGAAGGGTTTCACAGACTAGTATTGAGCTATCTCAGATGTCCAAATTCAAAGAGGTAAAAAGTTGGGAGGTAAAATTATCAGAGATTTGAACCTTCGTTCCTAGAGCTAGAGGGTTCAAATTTCCGATCATTTCGCAAAAGACAATTGGACCAAATTTTAACCATTTGATATTTCAACTTGTGATTTTGACGTATGTCGACAGACAATGCGTTTGTTTTTGTTCCGCTCACTCTTGCGTATGCTGTATAACCAGACACAAATAAGACAGCTGTAACATAGTTATTATTTGAGCTAAATTTTGTAAGTATTCTATTACTTTAGTTCTAATTCTATGAGAATTCTATGAGGTCATCTACCCACCTCAAGGGTGGAAGTTCTACACTGCGATTGCTTATACGTGTCTACTCGAGAACTTTTCGGCCGGTCATCAGTTCTCCGCGCCATGTGCGCTGCCAATTATCGTCTCACTGAGTAGGTATATATACTATTTTTATATCCGACGTCTTAATTTTTACTTGTATTCATTAAATACCACGCAGTATTATGAAATCACGTACTTTGTACCTTACGACGATTCGAGAACGAACCTCCGAGTCATTTATGTAACTAATAGTCTGTAATCTGGTTTTACGCTGTGTGATGGTCTACGATTGATCAAAACATTTTTACTGACTTCCAAAAAGAAGGAGGTACTATGTTCACCTGTTTTTTTTTGTGTATTTTCATCGATATTTTCTTTTTTAGTTCTATTATACTTTCGATTTGGTCCCATTAGTTTTTTTTTTTTTCGAAAATCGGCTATGCCGTTTTTAATAAATCAACAAAAATGTACATGGATGTCACATCGATTCGTGCAAATTATTGCAATTCTGTACATGGTGGAAGTCGGTGTTGCGATTTTTTGCGAAATATAATTATTATAGAGAAAGATAGGCTGCGGACTTTGGCATTTGAATATTCTTCAGTTTGATATTATAGAAACAATGGACCATCGTTACGAAAAAAAGTTGCTACCCAAAATACAAGGATTAAAATCAGCTGTTTCATACATTATGGCTTTGTACAGTTGTACACCCTCTCTGAGTAACCTTGTTGTTAAACTACACAAAACGTACTAATCACATAACATTTTATAGTCGCTCATTTCAACATCTCCAATGACTACGAACACTCAATCTAGCAATAAAATTATCTTACCACGTAAATTATCAGAAATAGTGTGACGGCGGTTCAATTTGCATTAAGCACGTCACTGTTGCATCGCTGTCGAGATTTCCATACTAATTGGCTGCATACGCGTAGATTTTTACAAACCAAAGAATAGGCATGGTGATAAAAATTAATATAATTATTCTGTCAGACAGGCTATACAAAAATATTAGACACGTATTTTTTTGTGTCAAATAAACAAAAAATAATGAAGATATAGTCCGTCAAAGTTCGCGTGACGTCACAGGTGCCATACATATAATATATAGACTTCTGTATGAGAGGTGACGTCACGACCATCACCCCCAAACTTTGACAAGGTTTATCTTTGTCATTTGTGATTTGATTAACAAAAGAAATAATACGAGTCTAATATTTTTTTGATAATTTAACTCACGGACTAATTATAATTCTGACTTTTACCCAGAAATCATGCTTATTTTCAGTACTAACAGACCTGAGAAAATATCATCTACATCCAGAAAAAGATGTTTTCTCTTATTATACTGGCAAGCACAACGTAGGACGTCCACCGGAATGGTGGATAAAGATTAAGACCGCGCTAGATACGAGTACAAGACGGTTCTGAACAGTCTTATTAAGAGTCTGTAGGGGAGACCTAGGTCGATCAAGGGATGAAAATGATGATTCATTGTCAGCCCTTGATCGACCTACATAGGTCTCCCTTACATACTACAACTATGTATCATCCGATACATAGTATCAAATCTTCAAGCTTCTAAAACTTTACGTGATGATTTTCTTTGACAGGATGGGGCAGGTTCAACATCCAAATGTTCAGCTTATGCTGCAGCATCATAGCAGCAATGGTGTTCGAGCTCTACTCTGTCTCTTATGTGGTGCCAGCCAGCGCCTGCGAGCTGGATACCACCAGCAGTCAACAAGGTCTTATGGCTGGACTGCCTTTAGTCGGTAAGTAGAGAGGAGTACATATTTATTTATATGTATAACCCTGGTGTCAGAGGTTTTTTGAGCCGCCTGAAGACCTCTGACGTAGCTAAATGGTTAAAACAACCGAGACCTACAATTTAACGCGTTATCCGAGCCACTATAAAGCTCAGTTGTAAATGCCACCCGCGGTCACCCATCCGAAAACTGACCGTGCTGAACGTTGCTTAACTTCGATGTTCGCTAACGACAAACACCTAGTCAAACTACGCTGTGAGCGCTACATAAGAACATTAATTCCCCATTTAAACTCTCACTCTCAATCCTGCTGATATTATAAACGTGAAAGTTTGTAAGGATGGATGGATGTTTGTTACTCTTTCACGCAAAAACTACTAAACGGATTGAGATGTAACTTTGCAATTATATAGCCTATATATCAGAATAACACATACTATCATTTATAATGATATTGCGTAAATTTTACATATTATAACAAAATGTGTTAAGTAAGTAGGAAAAATTCTGCCATCTGCGAGCTATTCTAGCGTGCGCTCCAAGAAATGTCAAAAAGAACTGTCGAATCGAACAAATGTCAAATCGAATTTATGTTTTTTTATTTTCCACCTCCTTTATTAAGGGTGGTAAGGTAGGGCCTCGAAATATCATGCGGGCAAAATCTAGTAACTCAGAATATTTGTATGCCATTTATACCGTCGGCGTAATATTTAGCTCATCGAAAGAGGTGTAATGTAATCCTGGATGACTGGTTCCATGTTGCAATACTGCGTAAGTATTTATCTAGATGGTCAGCTGTCCAGGAATAAGAATGAAAGGACGGTCGATGAACGGTGAAACCTGTTTGCTCAGGTTATTTTGAGCGTAAGCACGCATGTTTTGCAATATAAGAACCTTTGGTATAGCTACATCTACTACTTTTATGGCCTACCTAATGCATATTGCATTTTTATGCATGGGTTTTTTTCTGTTTCAGTTATAGAAGGATGAGAAGCTAATTGATAGTTTTGGAATCTTGTTCATTGTATGTTGCTAGTATAGTTTTTTGTGTCAATGCTTATCTCGAATAGAACTTGTCTTAGTTTAACAGCTTTAGAATAAAACATAAATTATATATTATACTAGCGACCCGCCTCGGCTTCGCACAGGTTTATTTTACATATAAACCTTCCTCTTGAATCACTCTATCTATTAAAAAAACCGCATCAAAATCCGTTGTGTAGTTTTAAAGATATAAGCATACATGGGGACATGGGGACAGCAGAAGCGACTTTTTTTATACTGTGTAGTGATAGATGTAATACCTTGGATTAAAATTAGACGCAACAGGTACACAATAGGATTCCTTGAGAAACATCGACTTGTTATCTAAAGAAAAAATGGACCCGCAGATTATTAACCTATGTTGCCCTTCAAATTAAAAGTTTCGAGAAATGAGAAATGTCAAAGGGTAGAGAAGAATACACCTAGGTCCAATCTACCTGACAGAGAAATAAATAATAAAAATAAATTTTTTAACTACAAGCTTTTGAGATTCTGGATATCATGTAGCAGCAGAGTGCTAGCCAAGACAAGTAAAACGAGCCCAAACACGACGGGTCTATCTTGTTTAGTAGATACAAGAATTCCTATGACCACCTTCCAACTCCATCATGAGATCAGCTTCATGGTACCATATTATTGCATTGTCACGTGATATACATATGCGTACAAAATTTGAGTTCAAAGAAAAGTTGGTCAAATTTAACTTGCAAGATTCCACCCAAACTTACATACATACATAGGTACATCCATTGCAAATTAAATAAAAGCTTGTAAAATACACATGTCACAGTTGTTAGTATCACCTTCATCACTTGAGGATAGCTAAATGTCTTCTTTCCAGCTTTTTTGTGTGTTGGGCAATAATTCTCTTATCTGAACCATGATATTTAAAATATAAATGTCACATTACATTTATTTTATTGCTTCTTGGGAACGAAATTTAAAAAAATACAAATAAATAAATTACACAAATGTTAAAATAAAACAATTTTATACGCACAAGATCGAACCATATTAAGCATTGATCCTTGGTTCAAAACAAAATACAACATCATAGACTCTTTACAATATAATCATTTTACTTTACTTTACTTTACTTTATCATCATCAGCCTGTATTGACCCATGACTGCTGGGTTTATACAGGGCTTTTCCTAATCAATTCGCATCCTTCTAGGGGCTTATTCTTTACATCAAATCTAACAACTTTTGTTCTGCGACTTTTGTCAAAACTCAAAAAAAAAATCATCATTTTGTCGAGGGTGAACGATATTTTTCTATGGAACAACAGCTTTTTTTTGAGAATTATTAAGAGTCATAGAACAAAAGTTGTTAGTTTCGATGTACAGAATAAGTCCCTAAAAGGATGCTAATTGATTAGAAATGACCCAGTATATATGTCTCTTCTTTTTTGTGCAATATTATTGCTACCTGTCTCGGGCTAATCACACATCACATTTAAGGTCAAACAAAAGTATAAATATCTAATTTTCCACAGGTGTGATTGCGACGTCCCACTTATGGGGCTACCTCGCTGACACGCACGGACGAAGAAAAATGCTCTGCTTCTCCATGACGATAGGCTACATAGCCGGCTCTTTGGCCGCTTTTTCGCCTAACTGGATCGTGCTATGTGTGCTGAAATTCATGTCTTCAGCTGCGTAAGTACTTCTATTAATCATTAAAATGCGCAAATATTCTATATTGAGATACAGGGTTATTCCTAATCAATTAGTATCCTTTTAGGGGCTTATTCTGTATATCAAACTAACAGCTTTTGTTCTTCGAATATTAGTTGTTCCATGGACATATTGTCGAGGGTGAACGATATTTTTCTATGGGAAAACATTTTTGCCTAGTTTTGACAAAAGTCGCAGAATAAAAGTTGTTAGTTTTGATGTACAGAATAAGCCCCTAAAGGATGCTAATTGATTAAGAAAACTCTGTATTTGCTCGAAGGTCGAAGCTCAGGATTATGCAGGTCTTTACAGACAGACTGTGACTTTGTCAACGTCTTATTGTCAACCGCCTGGCACACCTTTCTATCGACTCCAAATTAATATTTAACAACATTTATTTATTTGGACAATATTATGATATTACCATATTTATTTTAATATTTGTTTATTTGGCTCAACGCATAAGCATTGCCATTCAGCGTGGCAATGCAGCCAGCATGCTGGGCACGCTGCCAACTGGCAGTGGGCTTGAGCATTTGGATTATCTTTAGACCTTCAAGGGTCTGTGGATGATACAATGCTTTTTATGTGTAGGTAGTAGTAGTGTAGGTAGTTTTACTATATAGTACCTGTTGTATTTTGTTGTAGTTAATAAAGGCACTCTTGCCCCGATAAAAAAATATTTAACGTTGTCATGTCATAGAAATTGAAACCACATTTCCATCTCATTGTCATCATCATAATAATATATGTATCACAAGATGTCCACTGATGGTCGTAATGGGTTTAATCGTAAGCGATTTGCATCCAATGCGATCAAAATCAAGGCATCTGTCCACTGAGTGTGAAGCCATCACTAAACTTGCTACTAGGTTTCTTTTCGCTAAATTATAATAGCAGTCCTAATGAACGTTAGGGTTCTCCGTGCTCTCTTCTATTCTTCTCTTATATATATCTTTTTTTCTTCTATTCTTCTTTTCTATGTTTTTATTCTCGTACTATGTCATAAAATTTTAGCACTACCGATACACTTTAACACAATTTACTACCTCAGAATAAGGACTAAAGTAATAGAAACTGTACTAAAGTAGCAAGATATATACATCACTTTGTCCCATTTTAAATATGAAATTTAAAAGGTGTTAGAAAAAGATGCACATACACCCGAACTTACGTAATTTCGAAGAGTTGCACAAACTAGCATTGAGCTATCTCGGCTGTCCAAAATCAAAAAGGTAAAAAGTAGGGACGTAAAATGATCAGAGATTTGAACCTTCTGCGGGAACTAGAGGGTTCAAATTTCCGATCATATTGCAAAAGACAGTGAACCAAATTTTAACCATTTTGACATTCCAACTTGTGATTTGACGTATGCCGACAGACAGTGCATTATTTTTTGTTCCACTCACTTTCGCGTATACTACTGTGTACAGCTGTCTTATAAGTCTAGCGCTGAGCGAAGTGTGGAGGGGATGGCTGCGCATAAGTATAGTATGGCTGTCAACATGCGCAGGCATCCCCTCCACAGTACCCTCAGCGCTAGACTTACGTGCCGCTACTTGTAACTTAGTTTTTATTTGAGTAAAATTTAGCAAGGTTTCAATTACTTCTCATTGTTCTTAGATTACTACTCACAGCTCTCATTCATTATTTTTATTCATTGTTTTTCCAAACACGTACCTTATTATATAAATACCTTACTAAAAGTAAATACGGGCGATTCTACTTTATTAATGTGATCTAGAAGTTATTTATACTAACATCTAAACACCATTATTAGAGAAGAGTAGCAAGCCTTTAAAGACTGCATGACTCCGAGAAATTGTTTATTTTCTTTATTAGATAACTTCTTCCAATGCATACATTATCATTCTCTGACGATATCACTTCACCTTGATTCCAAAGGCTAGGCTAAGGTAAACGGGTATTTATGATTAGTGTTTTACTATCCTAAAACTGACTGCAACGTACAAACTTTCATTTTTATTGTTTATAATATTAATCATCGTTTATATCACTTTTAACGTTATGTGAGTCTATTATCTAAAGCCGGAGTTGCATCACGAAATTAGTGACATAAAATGCAGTGGGCTTGAGCATTTGGATTATCTTTACACCTTCAAGGGTCTGTGGATGATCCAATGCTTTTTATGTAGTAGTAGTGTAGTTTTGTTGTAGTGAAAAAAGGCACTTTTGCCCGATAAAAAAAAAATTAGTAGTCCTGCAACATGTTTCATTAAATTAAAATTTTCATGTGTGATGTAACCCCGGCTTTACTAATCGAATGACCAACTAGGGATCTTAAATCGTACTGTTATCTCAACTCTGTCTAATCACTACATTTAAACAAATAGTATAATTAAACATATCTATTTTTGTCCAAGCATTTTATTCATGAACCTTAATGGAATCAATATATCTACTAAAGTTAATAGCTATACTAATTCATTGATTGATAAAATATATTTTAATAGCCATTCGTGGTTTATGTTCGAGATCTTTGACCGACACCTAACAACAACACGTTTCTCGAATGTGGAAAATACGGAAAAAGGTTTTAACATGGAGATCACAGATCACCAAGCGTATATATATAGACAAACGACTTTTAATTTTATTAAGTCAAAGATCATGTGAACTGGACGTATTGGAGTTAAGTCACTTCCAGCTTGGTATGGGTTCCGTACCCAAAGGGTAAAAACGGAACCCTATTACTAAGGCTCCGTTGTCCGTCCGTCTGTCTGTCCGTCTGTCTATCTGTCCGTCTGTCTGTCACTAGGCTGCATCTCATGAACTGTTATAGCTAGAAAGCTGAAATTTTCACAGATGATGTACTTCTATTGCCGCTATAACAACAAATAACTTACTTTAAAAACAGAATAAAATTAATATTTGATGGGGGCTCCCATACAACAAGCCTGAATTTTTTGCCGTTTTTCGCTCATTATTAATAATGGTAACAAGTATATGCTTGAAATATTCACAGAATATGTAGTTGTATATTCACTTCGATAGAAAGAATACAAAGAAATAATAAAATTGAAATAAAATAAATATATAATGGGGGCTCCCATACAGTACGGAACCCTTCATGCGCGACTCCGACTCTCACTTGGCCGATTATTATTTATACTTAACTAGCGACCAGCCCCGGCTTCGCACAAGTGTATTTATTATACATATAAACCTTCCTCTTGAAACTATCTATTAAAAAAACCGCATCAAAATCCGTTGTGTAATAATTAAAGATTTAGGCATTCATGGGGACAGACAGCGGGAAGCGACTTTGTTTTATACTATGTAGTGATAAGGCTACATTTAGCTTCCAACGCGTCTGATGAAAGTGATGTTGTAGCCAAGTATAAAGTATGTAGACCTATAAGATACCTATTAATTCTTGCCTAAAAGATCTCCAGATTGTAATGGTCAGGAAACAATGACGGAGGTGCTTAGGACATTCCAGTCCCTGGCGGTCCACGGCGGCCAAATGAATTTAATCATTTAGAATCTATAGAAAAGGTCCTTTTCGATACGGTTGCGATGATGATTTTGTTGACACTAAAAAAGATAGAAATAAAGATATCAAAAGTAGTACTTCAACCCGAATTAACTACTCATAGGACACCTGTCACTCACAAGAGATACATATGTATCTTCATTAAACAAACTACAGTATTGACCTTGGCATTAGTTTTGATGCAGTTAATGGCGGCTCTAAATAAACATATTTGCCAGCAGTATTAATAGATACAGATTCTACGCGGTACAGTGATGTAATCAAATACGATAGTATCAGGTGTAAACATAGTTATCAGAAATTCCACGCTCACGTGTTTACAAAACGTTACCCGAAATTATAATACAACTCTTTGCATATTTTAACGTAGGTATTTACTCTGTGACGTCACACTGTAGTGCCGTCATCATTCGGTATTAATATAGGTTCATAAAAGACTCGATATAACTGGTAAAATTAAAAAAAATCGGCCAAGTGCGAAGCAGACTCGAGCAAGAAGGGTTCCGTACCGTATGGGATGGTCGCTAAGAGGAATAGGGCTATTCCTCTTGCCGTTATTAGATAATAGCGAGTAAAATCTCCTAAAAATAACGTTTGTTGTATGGGAGCCCCCCTTAAATATTTACTGTTTTTAGCATTTGTTGTTATAGCGGCAACAGAAATACATCATCTGGGAAAATTTCAGCTTTTTTGCTATAACGGTTCATGAGATACAGCCTGGAGACAGACGGACGGACAGCGGAGTCTTAGTAATAGGGTCCCGTTTTTACCCTTTGAGTACAGAACCCTAAAAAGGCGTCAGTTAAATCTTCAATTCTTCATTTTGAATAAATTGTATGATACCAATTCAAAAACGTTTTAAACCAGAAAGAATGTCAAAATTATACCTAATGATCATAGTTTTTATCTTCTAAGCTGTCTTTTATTTCCTGTGGTTTCTATCACTGACTATTACTGGCTTAAAATTTAAAGTGACTGGCTAGAATCTGGCTAGAGCCCAAGTATTGCCCGAGTCAGTAAGGGCCCAGCTGCCAGTATTTTATAAATTGCTTTATTAATAAACGCACGTTCTTCGGAGTAGGTACCTAGTTAATCCGTGTTTTGTGTTTTATAAGGCATTAAAATCGTTAAAGAAAGAAAAAGACAAAACATGGACTGACTATTTCGAAGTAGCTCTTTATTAGTAAGGCGTTTAAGTCTTGATTAACACTAAAACTGAATTGCCTTGTTTCACTTTCACTACTATCCTTAGTATAAGGTAAAGTGCCTAGGTACGAGTATTTTTATTTCTATCTATTATGGTATTTCTACCTATATATCTTGAATATATAGAACATAAAACTGATATATCAAAGATTCTGGCATATTTTATGAATGATCAATTTGATCATTCACTCAACACTCGTTACTATTATGAAACTCGCTGCGCTCGTTTCATAAACTCACACTCGTGTTTTAATACCCTTCATTATATGACAGTTGCATAAACTACTTTATCTTCACTAATAAAAATAAAATAAAAAAACATTTTGCGCAACATTAAATTCACGCGTACGTGTATTGTCACAGTGAACTTGGCGCCATTAAAATCTAACCAATGAGAGCGCTGCTGCGCGCGCAGGGCCAATCAGGAGCGAGCGTGCGATGTTATAATGAGATTTTACGATATCGATGTGGATATTATAACATCATGTGAAATTGCTTAAATTCAGTGTTTTGTTGTCTGCGCTATAACAGTAGTCATTATAAGTCAAGTATTGGAAACATGAGTAGAATGTTACAACATTAGTGTAGATAAAATATTTTATACAACGGGAATGCAATCACGATTATTTTCATAGTCATTACATAGTACGGCTGTAGTTTCGATCGCATTCGGCGATCTTTCTCAAGTTGAGGCGAGTGCTGGCGGCGTCTTGCTATGCACAAGTTGAGGCGAGGTTGAGAAAGATCGCCGAATGCGATAAAATAATAGTCGTAATATGTAATGGCTATAATAATAGTAAAAAACGTCCCCGACACAAAGTAAACTCTATGTCCTTTCAATATCATTGAAGTAATACGGTACCAAATATCGAATCGATATGGAAGGTAGTCAGATCCCGTCATCAACTATTAAAGAGCTGATGATCTTCAAACGGCTGATCAGGGGCCTTATTGTGTAAGCGCTCTGACGTTCGGCTTCGCTTTTTTTCCTGCTCGCGCCAGTTACTTACGCCACGAGAGCGAGCGGGAGGAAAAGCGAAGCCGAACGTCAGAGCGCTTACACAATAAGGCCCCTGATCAGCCGTTTGAATCGATGGGACATATGGAAGGTAGTCAGATCCCCTCAACAACTAGAAAAGAGCTGATGATCTTCAAACGGCTAAACAGATTTTCATGAATCTTGTCTTAGAACACTCGGGATAAAATTATATATGACACAAAAAAAACTAAACGAAAATCGGTTCATCCGTTTGGGAGCTACGATACTACAGACAGATACACAGACACGTTAAACTTATTACAACCCTCTCTTTGTCGGGGGTTAAAAATAAACGTGAGTGCATTTCCGTTATATAAAATATTAAAATGTGTGAAAACCACGTTAGTTTTCATAGTAAAATGGCCATTTATTTGCGTTCATTCTTCATTTTACTGATTCCAGAGTGTCCGGTGCCTCCGCATTAGCCCTGGCGCTACTTGGGGAGTCGACTCCTGTAAAGCAGAGGAGCTTACTATTGCTGCTCACCACCAGTGCTTTGCTAGCCTGCACAGGAATTATGGCAGGTAGGTTTACCTATTTATAGATCGAAACAAACTTATGACGTCTGTAAAGTTAGCTACTTTATAATAATTTATAAAGTTCTGACAAAAGTCGCAGAAAAAAAGTTGTTAGTTTCGATGTACAGAATAAGCCCATAAAAGGATGCTAACTGATTAGAAATAACCCTGTATTGCAAAAAACACCAACGGGTTGTATTCCGGTAGTGCGGAGATGTGAAAACTTGAACATTAACGTTGTGCATTTTTAAATATTTTGAAATGGTTTGGGAATAATTTCGCACGAATCGCTATATTTATCAGTATAATTAAAATAACTCTAATTTATGTGGTAAAATATTATATCACACACTCACACTCGCGCAAGTGCCCTGCGCCGCTTAAACGAAACCGCAGGCGAAGGCATACATTTTCGCCGCGCGGTAGAATGAGAGGGGGATATTACTTCCTGTCTTACGCTGCGCCGGTGGTCTACTTTCCCGCCGTCTTACGAATTTCCGAACAGGTCACCGTGTCCTGACGCGAGTTTAACATGTTTTATACCCATCCCAAAAAGTGCACAACCTAAAACTACTAAAACCCATTGCCAGTTGGCAGCGTGCCAGCATGCTGGCAGCATTACCACGCTAAATGGTAATGCTAATACGTTAAGCCAAATAAACAATCGTCTTCTTTAATATTAATATTGGTTTGAAATCTATTGCAGTGCTAGCACTACCAGTTCTCCCGCTGACATTCTCGTACCATATTCCGGTGCTGGATATCCAGTTCAACTCCTGGCGACTTCTGAATCTGATCTTCAGTTTCCCCTGCCTCCTCACCGCTGTTGGTGCGATATGTTCCTGCGAAAGCCCCAAGTACCTGCTCAGTGTTGGGGAGGAACAACAGTGTATGGATATCTTGAAGCGGATATTTGCTGAAAATAATGGGAAGAGCGAAGATATGTATCAGGTATTGGAAAATTTTGTTTCCATTGACGATATTCCATAATCTTCGGATGTTGATGAGTGGCAATGAAAAATTGACCCCGGTTGTGAAATCTATGAGCATTTTTTTACCTAAAAAATGATAACTAAAAAATTGGACGTATTATAAGTTTTTATTGTACACTTCAGATACACTTTTCAGTCACTGTTCAGTCTATGAACCATGTTGAATGGGAAAGATATTTTTCCTATTATAAGATTCATATCATCATGAAAGTTGTCCAAAACCACTGACATTTACCTAATTTTAAAGATAGCTACAATGCCAAACCACAAAATATGCTATATTTTGTATGATAGTAAAAAATTACACGAACATTTTGTTCCTCAGGTGAAGTCAATAGTATTCGATGAAGACAACGCCGCGAGCAGAGGCAAGGGCTTCTGGGCGTCGATCGCGGAACAGACTGTGCCCATGTTCCGAGCGCCCCTACTGAGGCCCACCCTGCTGCTAGGACTGCTGTTTATAATGGTCTTTATTTGGTATGTCATGCTTCTAATACTGTACCAGGCTTTTAATAATCCATTGTAGTTGTCTTACTCGCGAAAGGGACCATATCCACCGTGACCTACAGCGGTTAGGTGAATCCACAATCCACAAATGCCTACAAAGTTCTTCTTCTGTGTAAGTATTTGCTACTGCGCTATCTGTGTATTAACGCATACATTAAATGTAGCCAACGTTTTAAAGCGTTAAAACTTAAGACAGAGAGAGTGGCTTAGCAAAGCAATAAAAATTTACTTTACTTTACTTTACTTTAGCGCGCTAATTTGCTTGTTAATACGCAAGCAGTGGCACTGTTATATTTTGTACTCTCTGTATTTGGCTATACGATTTTAAAATACTTAAGTTTATTTAGTATTTATTTGCTTTAAAATATTTTCTCTCCTCGTTACTTATTTTATTTCTGTTATTTTCAGTGTAAATTCGTTCATAGTTTGGCTCCCGTTCCTGGTGGATGCCTTTATGTCTTCAGTGGAGAAGGGGGCAACCGGCCTCACTATTTGCGAAATGATCAGACTCTCCAAAAATGTCACTATTATTGACGAGGTAAGCAGAATTAAGTACTTATAGTTCTCTGAATAGTATACCTCGTGTCTGCTCAATTGAATCTTCAAAAGTCTATATATCGATTCGCTCTTGACTGATTTCGTACATACTCAAAAATTTTATTCATTTAATTATGATACCAAACGATTTTGCAAAATATTATCAAAACTGTTTGATAAATAGTGCTTTAGCAAATTTTCCCTATTTGTGAAAGAAAATCAAAAATCACCGACAAAAAGAATAATGCACAAACAAAATTAATTTAAGGAGAACCTATGTACCAAATTACGTCAAGGTTCGTTGAAAAATGCGACCTGTAAGAGAATCACCATCCGAACAGATGAAAGAATTTTTGTCCAATCTCAAAACGGAGACGCCGCGCTCCCTCGGTCAATTAAATAAGGTACCTACGTATCTACTTCATAGTTACCTTGACATTAGAATGGTCTCAGGAGGACATACTCGTAGACCTCCTTATCAATGACAGATATGACAACAATTATGTAGTAAGTAGTTACCATCGTTTTTATGTCGATAACCTCCTGTTTGGATTTGAAAAAGAATCTATCTATTAGAAGTAGTCGGTTACCAGGTTTTTACAGCATTTCGTTGTCTTTAAAATCACTTCGTTGAATCGATAACCAAGTTTGTCTACTTGATCACAGAGGAGATTAATTTTAGGATAGGCAACAGTGGTTAAATCTGCTTACAAGATAGAGTTGATAATTTCGTCTATATCAGTGTATTACAAATTATCTATTTATTTTATTTACACGTCACGGGCTAGGCCCGGTTCTTTGGTCGGCATCAATGGAGCCGAGGCCAACATTGAGAAACCCTCTTAAATAAACATTGCTTAGCTATGTGGTAGGGGTGATAATTATGTATAAAGTCAGTGGCGGATTTTCGCTACTACCTCCAATTAATCTTGTATTATTGTCAATTATAAAATGAATGGTCCGAAATTTGCCTTTATAATGTTTAGGCATAGAATAATAACACCATTCTATGTGTTTAGGTATACAAATTAATCTTGTATTTTTGGCAATCAATTATACAAATAATGGTCCGAAATTTGTCATTATAATGTTTAGGTATGCAAATTAATCTTGTATTTTCGTCAATTATAAAATTCGATGCCCCCCAAAATCGCACGCCCTAGGCTTAAGCCTACTCAGCCTTCTGGTAAATCCGCCACTGTATAAAGAAAACTGTTGTGATAGATGAGTTAGCAATATTTTGCTCTATTGGGATGAACTGCTGTTTGTTTTACAAAATTGGTCTATGGGATTAGGAACGGCACCCGCTATTATTGCCTCATTACAAATTATTACTTTTATCAACAATAGGAAGCCTTGCTATGCTTAGTTCTGGTGCGCGGGCAATGCCTTTATTGCATTTCTGTTTTTTTTTTTCATACGTGGTGCCCAAAGTGTTCTAGACTTTGTTAATTTATCATACTATTGTAATATAGGAAATGAAGATATACTTTGATTGATACGCCATACTATGTCCTTAAAACTTTAAAAAAATAAATTGAAGATCACTTAATGTAAGGACTGACCAGAAATCGGGTCATTTAGAAACAAATATCAATGCCAAACTCAATGAAACAAGGAAATTAAATTAAATTAACCTCAGAATAAGGACTAAATTAACCTTAGGAGTAAGGTGACTTCAAGGCAAGGTACTGCATTAAAGCAGTAAAGAAAACTTTCAAGTTTTCTTAAGTAAAGAAGAAGCAGTAAAGAAAACTTTCAAGTTTTCTTTACTGCTTTGATGAAGTACGAGTCCTTACATCCTTGCAATCGCTAATAATCTGTTTTTTATTTATTTTCTCTATACTGAAAAGCGTACCTACTTTTACTTATAGTATACCTACATATACTATAATAAGCTCGATTACAGAGGCGCCAGCGTAAATTAAATAGCAACGTAAAAAGTGTTCTCTCTATCGAATGCCTAAAGTGAAAAAGAAACAGAACTGTGCTATTTAGCTTATATAGTTACGCTGGCGCCTCTGTAATCGGGCTTACTATGTACCTACTTATCTATAATTATGGAGCTTCCCATTTTTTGTTACCTGATCATTATTTACCTAAACATTTTTTTCGCCTTATGGTAGGTACCAAACATATAAAAAGTTTCGATATAAAATTGCTGTATAAAAGATTAACAGCTTCTATAAGAATTAGGGTAACACCATCGCAAGGTCGTGTTTCTACCAGCCTTTTTTTATTGTCCACTGCAGGACGTAAGCCTACCCAAGAAAGGTGATTGGGCCATATCCACCACGCTGGCCCAGTGAGAATTGGTGGATTCACATACGCCATCGAATTTCTTCTACGGACGTATGCAGGTTGCCTCACGATGTTTTCCTTCACTGAAAAGCCAGTGGTGTGAAATTCCGTACATAAATTCCAAGGAATTCATTGGTACGGGACCGGGATTTGAACCCACGACCTCACGATTGTAAGGTGGGTGTCATTTCCACTAGACCACCACGGCTTCGTCGTGTTTGTTTCTTGTTAAATATATTAAAATCAAAAATATTAACACTCAAATACTGCTAATTCTGGAAAAGATATCCAGACATACTCAAAAATATTGTTAACCAGAACTATTCAATTGTTTTCATCTTATTACGTTCCTATTTCTGTTTTGTATGTAGGTTACGTACAAGTTTGCTTAAAATTCTGGATATGTATTGCAAGTTCATCGACTCTGTAGTATGGAAGCCAGAGTCCGAGACGATTTGTATGTTATGACTGCGATAAATAAATTATTTATAGGAATTCCAGTCTGCATAACAGATAACTTGGTTATTTGTAGTATAATTATGTCAAAATATAATTAATTATTTGCAATATCTCTGTAATTTTATCATAATTATGTATCTAAGTAAATAACAAAGATGTTCAACATACAACATTTATTTATTTATTTTATTTATGTAAGTGAATAAATAAATATTAGGGGACATCTTAAGGTCACGAGATTAGTCCACCAATTATGGACCAATTTTGTTGATTCCTTTTTTGCTTCGTAGGTCACACTTTAGAGGTTTCAATTTTAGAGGTTCGAAATCCGCAGAATAGTTATCAATTAATCAATTCGAGCGGACTATTCGAAGTTTATACGATTGAAGTAGGCTGTGCCTTTTTTGGCGAAATATATTTGTATCTAAAATATATCGACCTCACCTGGAGAGACCGACGCAAGACTCCTTCCTCTTTGAAGATGAAGATTGGCGAGCCTTTACTCCTCGTAGTGATGATGATGATGATATAAACTACTACTTAGCCATAATCAGAATATAAAACTATTTACAATCATTCAATTGGCGTGCAGGAAGAGTCAAGAAAAACTAATTGCGACGCAGCTTTAGCAAAAAATATTTAATAAAACTGGCTTTAGTACAAGATCGGAAATCTAGTAGTAGGTACCTACTGTAGTTTCTATACAGGGTTATTTGTAATCAATAAGCATCCTCTTAGTTACATTATTTACATTATTCTGTACATCAAAACTGACTACTTTTATTCTACGACTTTTGTCAAAACTCGAAAAAAAAACAGTTGTTCCATACATATTGTCGAGGGTGAACGATATTTTTCTAAGGAACAACAACTTTTTTTGGAGAATAAAATAATAAAAGTCGTAGAACAAAAGTTGTTAGTTTTGATGTACAGAATAAGCCCCTAAAAGGGTGCTAATTGATTAGAAATCACCCTGTATAGGTAATTTATGTTCGTAAAGCGCCCCTAGCGGAAATTAAGAATAGCTACCAATAATATATATGTAACCACATAAAACCACTTAGGTACATACCTAATTTGATTCGTATGTATTTATTGTTTCCAGCCAAAGAACTGTTCAATGAACGACACGGCGATGACGATGGTATTCTGTATTTGCGTGCTGCTTGCTGCGCTCAACGTGGGCGGTGCCCTCGTGCTCAATGTACTCGGGAAGAGGAGGCTCTTCATCGCTATACAGGTACTTACGTTCTAGTATTAATAATCCTCCCGCTTAAGCTTAACTTAGTTCTCGCCTGCGTGGTACAGGGGGGCCGGGGGAGACGTCGAAGACGTACTGTACTGCACTGTATATATTTGGAACAGCTAGAATGGCTTAACAACGAACGTGCGTGTGCCTTTATTAACTACCACCAAATACAAGATATACATAATCTAAAACTAACATAAACTACTACTGCATAACAAGCAATTGGATCATCCACAGACCCATGAAGGTCTTAAGATAATCCAAATGCTCAAGCCCACTGCCAGTTGGCAGCGTGCCCAGCAAGCTGGTAGCAACGTGCGTTGACAATGGTGTTAAGTATCTGCCTGCTACTGGCGGCAACACGCTGACAGGATCTCATGAGGAATTTTAGAACAATATAAACAATAAAAAGACTAAAACATACATAATAATACAATAATCTTATCTCATGAAAACTCTTCGAGTTCTTTGGCTATTTTCTTTCGTTTTCTGCCGAATACTTCTACTCAGATTATTGCATTTAGGGATTTATGCATTGCACTCTCTATAGATCCAGTCGATAGATCCAAGGTAGATCCAGTGAGACATTATTTTCTGGGCTCTTATCATTACAATTCCTTTATAACCCCCGACACAAAAACGACGCGGTGTTTTAAAGTTTAAAGTACGAGTATCCATAGCATCGTAGTTCCCGTACGAATGAAGCAATTTTAATTATTTTTGTATTTTATTGAAGGGTGAATTAGTCGGAAGTGTTTTTAAATATGTTTCAACAAAATCGGTGCATCCATTTCAAAATTTATCAGTTTTTTTTAGCTGTGGTTCAGTATGAATCTTATTGCGATGGGGATTGTTTAAAATTTTAAATTAATCATTAGGTACCTACTGAGCGTGTGGTGGACGCGACGCGTGATCAAAATGCTGGTATTTATTTGGCTCGACGTATAAACTACTACTACATTGACATTCAGCGTGGCAATGCTGCCAGCATGCTGGGCACGCTGCCGACTGGCAGTGACATTGAGCATTTGGATTATCTTTAGACTTTCAAGGGTGTGTGGATGATCTAATTGCTTTTTATGTAGTAGCAGTTTATTTTGTAAATTATAAAAACATCCAGCGAATATTTCCTTACAGATGATATCAGGAGCGGCTGCACTCTGCATCAGCTTCAGTTCGTACTGGGTGGTCAGCGCTGTTTTGCTGCTCACCCTGATGACGGATGTCCTCAACTTCGGCTTCCTCTCCTCCTTCACCGTCGATCTCTTCCCTACTTACGTCAAGTAAGTAATAAAGTTATTGCGCACAGTAAATTACTAGTACCTAATAGGTCTCGCATTTCAAAAACAAAATAAAATGTCAAGTCGATGGACTTGCATCTGTGCAACTGAATCTTCATAAGCTTATTTCTCGGCTAGCTCTAGACTGATTTGATTCATACTTGCAAACCTTGTTAGAATTTGAACATTAAACGATCTTGTGAAATCTTATCGAAATCTGCTGATAAATTGCTTTTCAGCTTTACCCCTTTTTTGTAATACCCCCAATTAAATATTGCCGAGAATAAAAACAAATAGAAATTTTCTTGTCGAAATTTTCTTGTAGAAAATTATCTGTTGAAGAATGTGGCCTGTAAAAGAGAACCAACACCCAGACAGGTGGAATATAATTTTGCCAATACCTAAACACAGAAGATTTGCTCTCTTTGCTCCATCGGCCATTTACATGATGAGAGATGGCCAATACATGGACAACTCTTTTCCTGTGGGAAAACTTTGGTGTAAACTTGCATACAACCTCGCGAAGAAGAAATTCAGCGATATACACTTTCGAATTTTTTCTTCTCTTCACGTGTTTGTATCCATATGCAGTTTTGCAACCTGCAACTGGACCAGCGTGATTGCCTTTTGTGGATATTGTATTATAGTATATGGTATTAAATAGACTAGTTAGACCCGAGTTCACCAACGCTTGTTTAAGTTAAACGTGTGATTACTTATTTAAACAACGGTTAAACTCCAGTCCTAGACCCGAGTTCACCAACTCGAAGTTTAATTTAGGTATTAACCGTTGGTTACATTTTAAACGGCTCGTTAACGAAATTTTGCTGTTCATTAAGCACCAACCGTTGCTTTAATGTGAACTCGGGGTTATGTGCCGGTACAGGATAATCCATTGGAATGAAATTACTAACTATATTTTTTGTAATTTTAAAACATTTAATTGATTTTAGAGCAAAAGCGGTGTGCTTGGTGATAATGCTGGGCCGCGGGAGCACCATCCTCGGCATTAACGTGCTGAAGCAGCTCCTCGAGAACCGCTGCGAGGCTGCATTCTATCTCTTCGGAGTACTCACTATTGGTAAGGAAGTTCATAACTATTTTTCGCCAAGACTGGCATAGCCGACTTCAGTCGTGTACAGAATTAGAATAGTTCGCACGGATCAAGCCGTGGTGGTCTGGTGGTACTGACACCCGCCTTGCAATCGTGAGGTCGGGGGTTCAAGTCCCGGTCCCGTATAAATGAGTTCTTTAGAATTTATGTACGGAATCCTACATCACTGGCTTTTCGGTGAAGGAAAATATCGTGAGGCAACCTGCATACGTCCGTAGAAGAAATTCGATGGCGTATGTGAATCCACCAACCCGCACTGGGCTAGCGTGGTGGATATGGCCCAACATTATTGTCACATTGTTGAATTTTTCAAAAATAATTCAACTGTTTTCAATAATATTTAAATGGGATCACCACTAAAATATGGTCTACCAAACAAAAACTAAATTATTAAAACCTGTTCATAATTGGCGGAGTAATCGCGTAAAATACCTACATACAATAAAAACATACAGCTGAATTGAGAACCTCTTTTTTTGAAGTCGGTTAGTAAAGGTTTCCAAGTAATTCCAAGTTC
The DNA here is from genome assembly GCA_964007245.1 of Hypomecis atomaria. Taxonomy (NCBI): domain Eukaryota; kingdom Metazoa; phylum Arthropoda; class Insecta; order Lepidoptera; family Geometridae; genus Hypomecis; species Hypomecis atomaria. The sequence goes on from OZ023285.1 coordinate 2,399,091, forward strand.
TCACTTGTCATTGAGATAATTTTGACCTACCTCTAACTTCCCATAGTTCAGTGCGGTTTATGGCTGCGGCGTGGTCGTCAACCAACCACGTTGATTAAACATTCCATGCTCAATGATCCTTTCTTTGCTTCATGTTTTAGTAAATAATAACATATTTTGAAGTGAAAACTTCTTTGACGGCAAAGTGCACTTTTTGTGATGGGTAAAAAATGTTAAACTCTCGTCAGTACGGGTAACCCTATTGAGAATTCCACACTAGCGACCCGCCCCGGCTTCGTACAGGTGTATTACACATTATAAACCTTCCTCTTGAATCACTCTATCTATTAAAAAAAACTGCATCAAAATCCGTTGCGTAGTTTTAAAGATATAGTATAATATATTAAAATAGTAATAATAGTGATAAATGATAGTAATTTATATGATTATGTTTTAACTTTTGCCGGCACTCCCGGAGTGCAACTCGTTAGTTCTTTTTCTCAGTTATCAAGCGTTAGTTGAACATTTTTGGGCCTTTTCAAAAACACTATGATTTTGGTGTTTATTATCATGTTGCTCTATGATTTTGGTGTTTATTATCATGACTCCTAATCAATAGAAATACGGAGGCAAACATAAACAATACGGTGTTGGATCTCGCGTATTATGTATTAATTTCTCATACAGAATATACAAAAAAACCTTTAATAGAGGAAGCAATTATTATTGTTTACGCTAATCTCAGTTTAGTAATTTCCATTGATTACCCAAATTAAAAAGTGTCTAATCGACCAGTAAACCGGTAATATTGGAAATTTGAATAAAAATCACGATCTGGTTTGACCACTTGATGAATCACCACGATAATATTAGGGCAATCGCTTAGGTCCTTCCGTGTAAGTATGTATGTATGGTTATGAATTGATGATGAGGCTGATACTAAACGACACAGCCAATAGATAAATGGTTTTTCCACCGGTTTGTCCAATTGGAAATGGAAATGTAGTGAGAATTGACTTAACTACTGATACTTATAATTAGTGAATAAAAAACCCGTGAAAATCCGTATAGATGTTAGGTACTCTAGGTAGGTAATTGTCTGTAAAAGTATGTATGTAGAATGCAATTTAATATTTAAAGTACCTAGTTGTTGTTGTATAGTGAGTATAGGCCTCATGATTTTGTCGCATTTTCATAGACTTGAACTGCGTTAGCTTGGGCTTGGACAGACTTGAACTTCAAGCGTCCACTGTTGAGCAAAGGTTTATTCTTGTATTTTTTTTTATCGCGAATAAGTCCGCGCTTGACCACCAATTCGCCTGATGGTAAGCGAAATTAATAAACTAATGGTATTGGTTGTGGTCGAAGATGAAACACGCAGATGTTCGTCACTTATCCCGACCCTGTACCAATCCAAATTGGACTCAGGCAAAATATCTCTGCGCACAAGTGGTAGCTCTACTTCCTTATCCCTACTAATATTATAAATCTGAAAGTGTATTTGTTGGTTTATTGGTTTGTTCCTCTTTCACGCAGCAACGGAGCAACGGATTTACTTCATTTTAGGCACGAACATAGTTTGAAAGACGGAAAGTGACATAGGCTACTTTTTATCCCAGAAAAATAAAATGTTCGCATGGGAAAGCACAAAAATTAAAACACCACGAAGCCGCCGGCAAAAGCTAGGTAATAATACTGACACATGGAATGCAAGGGCAGCATTGAATGAGTTCCCCATTTTACCCGCGCAGTGTTATTTTGCACGTACTTGAATAATAATAATGTAAGCCTACACTTGTACCGACACTGTCCCACTCCTGGACAAAGGTCTCCCCCATCTTCCAGGAGTCGCGATCCATCGCAACTTCTTGCCAACCCCTCTCGAATAAGTCAAGATCGTTACATCAGCTCTTCTTGAGCTTTCCCTGGCTGCGTCGTCCGTCAGGCACCCACTCCGTGACGATCCTGGCTCATTGATAGATGGGCCCCGATTGAAACTGCTAATAACGAAATTAAACATTACAGTGGCCGGATTCATCGGACTATTGCTGCCTCCTGACAAGAGCCTGTTCAACAAGGATTCGAAGCTAAAAGAACCCGTCCAGACGTTATCAGTGGAACGATTTGAAAGATATTGAGATTACTAATTGGAGCTTTAATGTATTGACTGCCGGCTGATATTTTGAACACATTAAAAAAAAAAAAAATGTATCCATGGTTGAGCAGTTTACCTATCCAAAAGAGATTATACTCATCTTTGACTTATCAGGGTCAGACTCTGATATCACGAATAATTTGCAATGACATTATTAATGGAACGGTTTATTTTAACACAAGGCGTTTGCCACTATAACATGCCATATCTAGGAACCTACCATAATTGTGCTAGGAATCAGTTAGGCAAAAAATATTCCTTGGATTAAAAAGTATGAGACTATGCCCATTAGACTGTTCCATCACCGACTAGCATTGTCGCGTGCCATGCGTGGAGCGTTTCTGCACCAGCAAAATGTTTTTTAATAAAAGATTATAATAATTATTGCCGACTTACGTTGATGGTACCTTGTAGTTGGCATAGTAAACCGTGTCTTGTTGTTTTCTGTGGCTGATAGGTACTTTCCTAGCATGGTCATGGTATGGTAGGTATACTCTGCGCCACACAAATCGATCGATGTGAAGTTAGCCACTAGCTGCGCAATAGCCAATCAACGTGCGGCTTCCACGTCACGTCTCGTCAGGATTGGCTATTGCGCAGCTAGTGGCTAACTTCACATCCATCAACTTGTGTGGCGCGGAGTATACCTACATTATTATTGGGCAGACACTTTTATAGAACAGCTTATTTATTATTATAATGTTATAACAAGTTGGTCTCTAGGAAATAAAAAGAGTATTGGACCAGCCCTGAAATGCTCGATTGCGCTGTCGGGCCTTAAATTAGGACTCACGGGATTTCCGGCTCGAAATTATTATAGTAATAAATAAATTATTACAAAAATATTCCACCCGAACATACATAGGTAAATCCTTTACAAGTTAAATAAAAGCTTGTAAAATCGTCATCATCTTAAATGGGACTCCATCACACGTGTATCAAGTTGAGATACGCTGACTAATTATTTCCTTCGGACAATAAAATTGTTTTTTGCGATGAAAAATGACTAAGTTTACAGAATGTTTCTAAATAAGTATATACCACGAACATGTTATTAAGTATTGTACACACAACACCGAAATCGCGAAAAACAACAGCTGCACTCGTACCTACCACATAAAAATTTCATTGACTATCGACAAATAAAATGTAGGTATACCTATACAGGGTTATTTCTAATCAATTAGCATCCTTTTAGGGGCTTATTCTATACATCAAAACCAACAACTTTTGTACTGCTACTTTAATCATAACTCAAAAAAAATCAGCTGTCCATACATTTAGTTGCGTATGAACGATTTATTTTTCTATGTAACAATATTTTTTTTTTAGTTTTGACAAAACTCGCAGTACAAAAGTTGTTAGTTTTGATGTACAGAATAAGCCCCTAAAAGGATGCTAATTGATTAGGAATAACCCTGTATATGTGCTGTATGTTAGAGCGCAGATTTATTTCGCAACTTCGCTGTTGGTCTTAAAATAAATGTCATACCGATGGGTGCCATGCCACCCGTCACAATATGTCCGTCTATATAGAAACATCCTGTATTACAGGCCGAATCAAACTTCTTGGCGGTTGTGAAGCTAGCTACAAGCTGCGCGAAACCTAATCCTGACTGAAGCTCACATAAAAACGCGCATTGATTGGATATTGCGCAGCTTGTAGCTAACTTCATTTCCGCCAACTTGTATAACGCGGCATATAACTGAGCTTCAGTCAGGATTGAGTTTTGCGCAGTTTTAGCTAACAAATTTAAAAACAACAAAAAATGCCAAGTCGATGCTAACACAACAGCCGCCAAGAAGTATGAATCAGCCAATTATATATACAGTATACAAACAGTGTCATAGGTATTAAACGCAAAACCTTCTAAGGGCGGGTTATGTACATCTAGACAAACAGCTTTTGTTCCAGGACTTTTGGAAAATCACAAAGAAAATAAGAAGCTTATTCATACAAAAAGTTCGTCAACGCGCGGCAAAAGCGGATTTTTTGCAAATTTTCAAATTCGTAGTACAAAAGTTGTTTGTCTAGATTACTCTAGATGTACTAGACCCGCCCTCAAAAGGTTTTGCGTTTAATATCTATGGCCCTGTATATGCCTTTTGAAATTATGAATTTATTGTGTTGTGCCTGGACTGCCATTGTAATTATAAGACGTTGGTGTCTTACCAATTTATTTGTTGACGTAAGAACATAAACAGATTAACTTTAAATTGTAGAAAATTACCCTCTAGAATAGGTATAACAATTAGCAAAATATACAATAAATTATTTTTTGTCATGTGATATAAATTATTTAATTAATACAACTTACTTAATTGAACGTGTAGTTTTTTTTTTTGTTATAATATGCCTATACCATTATATGTTTATTTATATGCTTGTGATATTATAATTAAACATCTTGAGAGGAAAAACTTATTTTTAACCCCCGACGAAAAAGAGGGGTGTTATAAGTTTGACGTGTCTGTTTGTCTGTCTGTCTGTCTGTGGCCTCATAGCGCCCGAACCACCGAACCGATTTCAGTTTAGTTCTTTTTGGATGAAAGGAGACTTAATCGAGAGTATTCTTAGCTATGTTTTATAAAAATCGATTGAGCCGTTTAAGAGTTATGGTGGGTTAAAGTGGGGATGGAAGAACCAAAATTCTACAAATGTGCCCAAAATGGTTGTCAATTGAAAGTTTGTTGTCAAATATTTTTGTGTCGAGGGTTTTTTAATTAGGTATATTATTATATACACCAGCTCATGGTAATGTGCCTCAATCAGCATAATAGGGTAGTTGACTGGTATTAAATTAGTTAGAAGTATTAGGATTAGTGAATTATGCAGTTAAATGTGATTCGCAAACCGAAATAATAATTGAAATTGGCTAATCAAGTTCAAAGATATAAGCTTGTAAAGATTTTGGTAGGGATAATATACCTAATTAAAAAACCCCCGACACAAAAATATTTGACAACAAACTTTCAATTGACAACCATTTTGGGCACATTTGTAGAATTTTGGTTCTTCCATCCCACTTTAACCCACCATAACTCTTAAACGGCTCAATCGATTTTTATAAAACATAGCTAAGAACACTCTCGATTAAGTCTCCTTTCATCCAAAAAAAAACTAAACTGAAATCGGTTCAGTGGTTCGGGCGCTATGATGCCACAGACAGACAGACACACAAATAGACACGTCAAACTTATAACACCCCTCTTTTTCGTCTTAAAAAGATGTCCCTTTCCCACAAAGCATAACATTGACGTCATAGCCTGCTAAAGTGCGCTCTCTGTCTAGCAAGAAAATAAATATGCTTGTAACTTCTTTATTTTTGAGTTGATTTTATTTTTGTTGAGTTTTTGATAATCAGCTCCTCTATATATGGTTAGCTGTTACAAGAGGACATTAAAAAATATTGTAACTAGCCTATGATCAAATTAGATTTTTCTTGTATCAATTTTATTTATTTAAAATGAATAGTGAACCAATCCTTTCACTATTCCTCTAACATTATTTACTTAATCTCGGATTACAATCGGCATTTACAACTGAACGCTGCCGTGGCTCGGATGACACGTTAAATTGTGAGTCTCCGTTATTTTAACCGTTTGACTAGTGACCCACCCTCCACATCTGACGAACGTTAGTAAGTGTACGAATTTTTCCCCTTAAATTTTCTTACACGTTTCGAACAGTAACTGATAACCTATTCTTTTCGAAACCAGAATAAAAAAAATGATCGGCTAAGTACGAGTCGGACTCGCGCACGGAGGGTTCCGTACTGTATGGGAGCCCTCCTTAAATATTTGTTTTATTTTATTATTTTTTATTGAAGGGAATATAAAACTAAATATTCTGTGGAAATTTCAAGCATCTACGAGTATTTGGTACCATTATTAAAATAGAGCGAAAAACGTCTAAAAATTCAGGTTTGTTGTATGGGAGCCAATATTTATTTTATTTTGTTTTTAGTATTTGTTGTTATAGCGGCAACCGAAATACATCAACTGTGAAAATTTCAGCTGCCTAGCTATCATGGTTCATGAGATACAGCCTGCTGACAGACAGACGGACAGACGGACATCGAAGTCTTAGTAATAGGGTCCCGTTTTCCCTTTGGGTACGGAACCCTAAAAAAAGAAAATGCTATCCCTAAGTAAATATAAATAACAATTTCTATTCAAGTGTGCAAAGATTTCGTGGGTAAAAAATTAAATTTCTTTTTGAGTATTTGTTTCAAATTTATTATTCACAATTTACAATTTTAATGCTAAATTAAAAAAATATGGCTTTAAATGACAAATTTATGTACAAAAAGGTTATATTACAGTTCTTAAACAGGGTGTTGTTTCGCAAAGGTTTCAATCGGCTGTTCTTTATAAAAGTCTATTGACTCTCAACGAAATTTAAGGAACAGCAGTTATTTTCGCGATTTCGTTGTTAGTTCCATATTAAGTTTTTGAAGTGAAAACTTCTATAACGGTGTTGTGCACTTTTTGGGATGGGTAAAAAGCGCATTTTAAACTCAAGACAGGACACGAGACCTGATCGAAAATTCGTAAGATGGAGGGTGAGTAGACCGCCGGCGTGGCTTAAAGAGGAAGTAATATCCTCCTCTCTTTCTACCGCGAGGCGAAAATGTATGATCGCTCCCGCTGTTTACGACGAGTCGACGAGATGATAAATTTTAACAATCAGATCCAGATTTCGGACACAAGAAAGTAACAATTAAAATTAATTTAAAGTAACATTTCTGAGCGTCTGGTGGATGCGACGTGTGACCAAAATGCTTCAGCGTGGCAATGTTGCCAGCATGCTGGGCACGCTGCCAACTGGCAGTGGGTGCGAGCATTTGGATTATCTTTAGACCTTCAAGGGTCTGTGGATGATCCAATTGCTTGTATGTAATATGTAATATTAGTAGTAGTTTTAGATAATGGATATATTGTATTTAGTGGTAGTTAATAAAGGCACTTGCCCTATTAAAAAGAAAGTAACATCTATCTTGATTATGTTATATTTTAGCAAAATAAATTAATGATTGCAAATAAAAAAGGCTATTGTAAAAGTAACAGCATAAAATAGCATCTTAATTTCTTTTCTTAAACAAGAAATTTGATAGTCGAATTTCACTGGTGACAGAACCCTAATCTTACAGAGCAGCCAGCAGTTAGACCGAGAGGTGATATAATCGGCTTATTCCACAAATCCCCTTAGAAAATCCCCTGCGAAGGGGATAAGTGGACTTTTTGTCCATTTATCCCCTGCGGTTTTACGGCAGGGGATAAATGGACATTTTGTCCACAAATCCCCTTCCGCAACGCCGCAGGGGATAAAAATAGTTTTACTACTTTTAAGTCTTGTTTGCCAACTTTGTCTTCAATTCTTCTTTTTGTTTTAGAATCGTCTTGTCAGTGGGCAGCAGCAGACCCACGATTCCGCCAACTGAAATAAAATTAAATGGTGACAAACTTTATATCAAGAATTGATGTTATAAAGGAAACTTCGTTAGGAAACCAGATGTCTAGAGAAGAAATTCTATGCATAGGATAGACGCACCGGTTGTGGCCATCTTAGTATCATTTGTGGCCACTTTGAATTTTAAGGATTAATTTAAACAACTTTATGTTAAAACTAGCCTTTGCCCGCGGCTTCGCCCGCGCTTACTTTATAGCCTATGACACTCGCAAATAATGTATTTCTATTGGTAAAAGAATTTTCAGAATTGGTTCAGTATTTTCAGAGATTACCCCCTACAACATCACAAACTCACAAACTTTACCTCTTTATTATATTAGTATAGATAATATTTTTAAAGAAATTTTCAAACATTTAGATTCATACAAACAATATTGTGTGTTACATTGTTTATAATTAAAATTTATTCAAAAATTGTGACACCAAATGGCCACAACCGGTACAGTGGCCACAACCGGTACAGTGGCTCCAACCGGTACACCCACTATAATATATGAAGTGGATCCATCAACTCTCAAATGGGCTGTTTCTCTAGACGTCTGAAATATTTTAGTACATCAATGTACGAATAATTACGACATCATTTACTATGAGACCAACCCTGAGATCGCAAAAAAAGTCAGCTAATTTGAACAAAAAGTATTGACTCGATATAATTTATGGATCCTCTGATTAGTTCCGCGATTTCAAGGTTGGTTCCATAGCTAAAGTTTAAAGAAACATACAGGATGTTACTAACATTGTTATTGTAGATGATTTATTTAATAATCGGCCAAATGCGAGTCGGACTCGCGCGCGAATGGAGTTCCGTACCGTACCTTAATTTATTTTATTTTAATTATTTATTTTTGAAGGGAATATACAACTTAATATTCTGTGAATATTTCAAGCATCTTCCTGTTGCCGTTGTTAATATTCAGCAAAAAAAAAAAACACGTTTCTTGTATGTTAAGGGGGGCTTAAATATTTATTTTATTTCAATTTAACCATTTATTTTTAAAGTGAATATTTAACTATATAATGTATTCTGTAAATATTTCAAGCATCTCTCACCGTTATTAATATCGAGCGAAAAACAGCTAAAAATTCAGGTTTGTTGTATGGCAGCCCCCCTAAATATTGATTTTATTCTGTTTTTAGTATTTTTTGTCATAGCGGCAACAGGAATACGTCATCTGTGAAAATTTCAACGTTCTAGCTATCACCGTTCACTAGATACAGCCTGACGGTGACAGACAGACGGACAGCGAACTCTGAGGCTGATTTTAGGCTGATTTTAGTCTCACGCCGACGGCACGCGCACCGTCGGCGCTGAATGGCCGAGATATATGAACTTCTAGGAAGCGTTTTTGAATGACGCGTAGTTATCAGCGCGTACGGTGGTCGGCGCCGACAGCTACGCGGCCGTACGCGTCGAGCGTCGGCGCCGCTAAGCTGTCGGCGCCGACACGAGCACGAGCGCCTCAGCTTTTAACGAGCGTTCTGGTGTCGAGCGGAGCGGACATCATCGGCGTGTACATTCATGGCGAATTGCGAAGTGGATACAGGTCGATTTATCGCCCCCAAAGTGCCATATAGCAAGACAAAACCTCCTGCAACGGCTCTCTGCTCAATCAATGGATGAACGCATGGAGTCTTTGGCGTTGCCGGTTTTTACATTTTTGGGTGGTGATCGTGAGACTAATATCAGCCTAGTAATAGGTAGGCCTAGTAATAATAAAATATCCCCCAGACGTGAATAAGATTAGCATGGGATAAGATTAGGTATTTAAAACAAAATCTCTTACCAGTACTTAGAGATCCGAAGAAGAAAAAGCCAAGTTCGCAATTGTCATCCAAGAGGCGCTTAACCAGGTTGATGCCGAAGATGGCACTGCCACGCCCGATCATGAGGATTAGGCATACAGCCATAGCCCTGTAAGAAAATTGACAGAATTGTGTGTTACGGGTGGTCGATAATCCCAGAGAAGTTATATTATATCTTTTTTTTGGAAGATGATGTGGTATATTTCTTTCAAAAATAGTTAATAAATATCGCATTTAATACTTAATAGTCAAATTACTTTGCGACATAATACAGTAATTACAAAAGTGAAATAAAATTATAGTATAACATTAAATTGGATACATTAAAAACTGTCAAAACTAACAATTATACACAGATATGAATCTAACCAAGAAATGCCCCACGCTCAGCATCTCTACGCCCAAACGCGCCCATTATGCTGGCAGCGTTTCCGTTTATTATATCTTATATTTTTTGTGTAATATTACTGATCTAGTGATATCTTAAATGTGTGCATTTACATTAAAAAATAATCAGGTAGGATTTTGAAACATTGTTACCAGACGATTCCAAGTGCTTGTTTGTGTAGCGACTAACTTCGCTACATGTGGCGCCACCACAAGCGCGCCTCCTAACGTCAGCCAATCACAAGCCGAGGGCTGCATCGCGCAAACGAAATATTCAGCGACGGCCAAACCATATTAAAACCTAATGATACACTGTCGGATAACTATCCCCGGCCACAACACCTCGCCCGGTGGAGTACTCCTTTGCGAAATGTTATCCTATCATCTTAACTGACACCTCACGTCTTGAAGAGACGATCATGTGTTGTTAGTGCACACTCGCTGGTCGCACACACACACAGGCAGGGGCAATGCAGAGACCCTGGCCCGGTCCTGCTGATGTCGAATACCTGCTGCCGCTACAGAGTGTGTAGTGGCGGCGGCGGCGCGACGTCGCCCGGCGCGCTCTGGCCGCGCCGCGCTATCGCCACTCCGCGCGAGTGTGCGACCAGCGAGTGTGCACTAACAACACATGATAGTCTCTCCAAGACGTGAAGTGTCAGTCAAGATGATAGGACAACATTTCGCAAAGGAGTACTTCATCGGGCGAGGTGTTGTGCCCGGGGATAGCTATCCGACAGTGTATCATTAGGTCTTAATATGGTTCGGCCGTCGCTAAAATGTTATTCCTATCATCATCATAATCTCGACATGGACAGAAAAAAAAATTGATTTTGGCCTTGACTTTGAAGTCTACCTATAAGATTGATCAAGAAACAGATGGCATCACTAACAATCCTAATCTATACTTATATTTTATAGAGAACTTGTTTGGTTCTCTGATTTTTTTTGCTCTAATACAACAAGGGCAATTTCAAAAAAACGCTAACACAAACAAAAGTATTTGTAAGCCAAAAAGCTCCCGGGTGACGCCGACTAAGTAGTAAATGATCTTAAAACGAGCGAGCCACCGCAGCCACAAACGTTGTCAGCAGCATTTGTCATTTCCATTCGAACTAGTTAAATCAAACCTAACTAGCCAAGAAAGGAAAATAAACTCATTGGCAACCAGTTGCGAAAGTTATTTGCATACGGGGGCGAAAGCTTTTTGAATCCATCGCACGCTAAAAAGAAGTTCGTCTTCGAATCGCATTCGCATCCGTGCTTACGACCTAGGCGACACGCTTGCAAGCATCAATAAAAAAAAAATCGGCCAAGTGCGAGTCGGACTCCCGCACGAAGGGTTCCGTACCGTATGGGAGCCCCATTCCTCTTGCCGTTATTAATAGAGAGCAAAAAATCTCCTAAAAATCACGTCTGTTGTATGGGAGCCCCCCTTAAATATTTATTTTATTCTGTTTTTAGTATTTGTTGTTATAGCGGCAACAGAGATACATTGTTTGTGAATTTCAGCTGCCTAGCTATCATGGTTCATGAGATACAGCCCGGTGAGAGACAGACAGACGGACAGACGGACATCGAAGTCTAGGGTCCCGTTTTTACCCTTTGGGTACGGAACCCTAAAAATGCCAAGTCGATGCTTGCAAGCGATCAGTCAAAATCAAAACCAATACGTACTTAACATAAGTCGGGTACAGTTCCACAGTGTAGGAAGTCAGGGTGGCAAAGTTGATGATACCGGTGAGGTAGATCATGAAACAGACTGCGCTGACCACCCAGTTGTTGCTGAAGTTGATGTAAATTGCTGCCGCTCCTCCGGTTATCTGGAACAAGTAAATTCATTTAACAAAATTGTATTTCGCGTAAAGATGCAGCAGATATACCTAGATGTTATCATGATTTGCTTAGAATCGCAACAGCCGGAAGCATTTAATTCTTGTAAAAGCTTGTATTTGCCATTTCTTAATTTTATTCCTAATCGTTTTTCTCTTGAACATTTTTTGTATATCGCAACGAATCTATCTACAAGTTGCGTTTTGCCCTAACGATGTCATCTTTCCATCTAGATGATTGTCTTTCAAACCCGCCCCTTCTAGGGGGCGTAGTAAGATGTAAAGGGGGGCGCGGAAACCGCAGCAAAATATTTCAATATTTAAAATTGAAAATGTTTTACGCCTTTTCTAGTAATTCTATATGCGAAAGGGTATTTTCAGCTGTTGAGCAAACCGGACATTGCTGGTGATTTCCGTTGCGCACTGTCTTCCATACAACTTACTATCGGGAATCTTGTTTAAATATGCAATCTCATCCGGCTCACTGATTTGACTAAATATATCTTTCTTATACCCATGTCTTTTTTCTCTTTGAATCTAGTATTTATTTAGTGTTTGCTGTAGTTTGCTGTAAGTATTTCAAAAATAACCTATGATCTAGAATTGTAGATAGTGATTTGTCAGCAGATCTTTTGATTCTTTGGACCTCTACTCTGTGACCGTTTTAGTTCACCAGCTTGCCAAGTCAGAGGCCTTCAGGCGGCCTAAAAACTCTGACACCAGGGCTAGCCACCCGGCCTATACGAACTTACTTACTTTACTAGTTCACCAGAGCCAGCTATTCATTCCTGTTATTGCCATAACAAATTTAGTAATAATGATATTATGATGATGAAGTCTGCGCCGCAGAGTCACTCTGGATTCAAATCACTTCTAATTGTTTTATTAGAGACCCACAGCAGAGGCCTAGTTCCAGCAGCAGTCGTCTTATGTCTGAAAGGACGACGACGAATGACGATGCAGCCTGGGAGTGAACATCGAAACTTGGTGGCGGTCACCGGTAATCCCATTGATTCGAAACTTACTTTGGCTGGTCTTAACGAGATTAGGTAGCTTAAAATAAAATAGGTAATTATTTTTCTCCTTTGCCCTGATGCCGGGGCAATAGAACACGGCATCGGTATTCCCTGCCTGACCTCTGGGCTCGTGGATGGTCAGAGTTGGGGCTCTAGTCATCCACTCAAACGGGCCCAGGACGACAACGTGTGTGGCAACGCTGTCATAGACGGCCGCACAATCCTGGTCCTAATACCAGGCGAGTATTCACACAAAGTGCTGGGAGCACCGGTGCGTTCCTTTCAGAGATCCCGGAGCTCCCAAGAGGGCACAAAGGCTGGCCACCGAGGGCGTTCTAGTGGGTACAATCCTATATAACCCGACTGCACCCCAAAGAAGTCGGGCATCTTTCAAAGATTTCCCCCTACTAAGAAAAAGGGTAGCTTAAAATAAAATAGGTCATTATTTTTCTCCAAAAATGGCAAAATCGACTTCCATAATACCGTATATTGAATAAGAATAGTTCACAAGAATCGTTGTGTGATTGGCGTCATTCATAATATATTAATCGTTACACTATCGTTGATTTTTCAAAAACGGCTTAGCTGATTTCAATAAACTTTAAATGGGACCACTTCAGGAATTTACCCATTTTTTTAATTTTTTTTAAATCTGTTCACCATGGGCGAAAACATCGTTGAACATAATAATAAAAAAATACATGACATGAAAACATGGTAGGTAAGTAAATACCTCCTGCATTTTGGAAGTCGGTAAGTATTATAAAATTTAATACCTGAAGTCCAACGAACAGAGCTTTCCTGCCGATGCAGTTAATGATGCCGCTGGTGATGAGGTTCAGTGTGGCGATCACGAGGCTGATGGAGAACACCACCATCGTAGCGAACTGGTTCATCGAGCAATCGTTCGGCTGGAACAAGACGTTGTTCGATAAAATGTGAAGGCTAATAGTTATTATTATTATTATTAAACCTTTATTTACTGAAAAATTTACAATTTTTAGGTACTCAATTATTCTATAGTTTATGCACTTCGGATTAAACACTCTCCAGTACGTCTGTAGACTAAAAATAAAACATCAAAAATGGAAATGGACAGGGCACATGATACGAGAAAAAACAGAGAAGTGGACCAAAATAATAACGGAATGGCTACCAAGGGATAACATACGGAGAAAAAGAGGAAGACAGATGAGGAGATGGGTAGATGATGTCAAAAAAGTAGCTGGACCATTATGGACAAGAATAGCACAAGACAGAGGTGAATGGAAAATTCTGGAGGAGGCCTTTGCGTCTACAGACGTACTGGAGATCAAATAGTAGTCAACTTCAAATATAACTACAGGCAGTAACTGTTATTACAATTTCATGAACATTAGTACCATCTACCTGCCAAAGCCACCGTAACCCAAACTTCATAATGATCCATCGTCCTACCTGTGTTGGGAGCATGTCCTGACAAACTCTGGGGTTCACTTTCTTGCTCTTTCTCTATTATGAGTTAATAAAGATTTATATATTTGGTGTGCGTGTGAATAAGTTAAAGCATATTTGGGTAGAAGAAAGCGAATGACCATTTTGTACGTAATAAATGTAGATATCCATATTTAATTCTTACATTACGACTGTGGAAACCAGCGTAATTTTTGCACTTTATAATTAGAATCTGGAAACGGTAACTAACGCGTGATTTTCATGGCAGACAGCAAACAAACCAAAGTTTCGACCGAATTTGGAGATCTTTAACAAGATGGAGTATACCTACTAGCGTGCGGGCTCGTCTCGCATGACATTGCGGGCCGCATCGCGTAGCGCTTGAGATGACAGTGGCTATTTACCTATAACATTTAACAGATAACTTATTTGCCGCAAAAAAGTCAGTTTACCTTCTCAACAGTCTCCAAAGTTGTATAGTTCCTCGCGAGTCGTATCATCTCACAGAGCGTGAGGTTGACGTTGCCTTGCTCTACTGATGTCATGGCAGCGTTTACAATGAACGGCAGCCACACTTGGTATGGGTTGATGCTGTAAATCGACAAGAAACATCGCAGTTTTAGTCTGCTTAATCGTCTCACTCGGCCAAAGTCTCTTCTTAACTCATCTACTTTTAATCGCTTCATGCTTTTGACATTTCAGCTTCTTATATTTTTTTGTATCTTCGTCAGGTGTTCCTCTGACATGAGCCAAAGACGTTATGCATCTGTTTTTCAATTGCAACTTTAGACTGCCTCGGTGGCTCAGTGGTTAGTGACCCTGAATACTCGTGGTCGTCGAATAGGCGTGGGTTTGATTCCCACCCAGGGCAAGCATTTTAAGTGATGAACATAGGTGTTTGCTCTGTGTCTGGATGTTATTCGGGTACTATCTATTTAACTATATAACTATGTATTTCAAAATATGTATATGAAGTAGGTATATCAGTCTCTGGCAGCCATATTACAAGCTTTGCTTAGTTTGGGATCAGAGATCGTGTGTAAAATATTGTCCCCTAATATTTATTTCATTTATTTTTACTACAAATAGCCTTTTATTGTTTGCTTTAGCTCTATTTGTCGCGTTCTACTGCTGATAACTGGGAGAAAGATTAATTCTACCATTGTGATCCAATGTAGGTATTTTGATAAACTTTACATAATCATCGAGGTTGTGAAGAACTTTCATACCTACTAGTTTCGTCGCCTACACTTAATATATTGTTTCTACTTTTGAAGCTATTAATAGCAATTAATCATTTATCTGATTTATTTCTATGATGATGCTGCTTGTCTCAGGATTCAAATTTCTGATTTCAAATGTAATAGGTCCCTTAATCAGACTACGATATTTTTCAAAACAATAAATAAATAAATAAATATTTGTGGACATCTTACAATGTAATAACATTCGATACAATCAACCTCAAGCCAAAAGCAGGGAACGAAAGTAGCATTTTTTAGGGTTCCGTATCCAAAGGGTAAAAACGGGACCCTATTACTAAGACTTCGATATCCGTCTGTCCGTCTGTCTGTCTGTCACCGGGCTGTATCTCATGAACCGTGATAGCTAGGCAGCTGAAATTTTCACAGATGATATATTTCTGTTGCCGCTAAAACAACAAATACTAAAAAGAGAATAATATAAATATTTAAGGGGGGCTCCCATACAACAAACGTGGTTTTTAGGAGCTTTTTGCTTGCTATTAATAATAGAAAGAGGAATGGGGTTCCCGTACGGTACGAAACCCTTCGTGCGCGAGTCCGATTCCCACTTGGCCGATTTTTTTTACTATTAGGTTTCTGCAGGCACTGCATGTTTCGTCAACTTTCTGAATTCACTTGAAAGCTACTAAACTAACGTAAAAGTATTTTTACTAGACCATTTTGTGACATGGAGAAATCAGGTAACATCGGAAAAGTAAAATATAAGTGCAGACTAGTAAAGTTAAGAACCTCTTCTTTATTCGAAAGGTGGTTTAAACTTACCAAAAATAGACTGTAAACATCAGCAAGGACAGCAGCAGCGAATGCTTCAGAAGAGGTTTTTTGAGCATCGGCACCGTCTGCGCCTTGATGGACGCCCAGAAACCTACCGCCGCTTCTTTGCTCTCTTCATCCAGGACTATGGAGTTCACCTGCCAATAAAATTAAAAAGAAAACATTGACAGCCAAAATTGGTAAAAACTTTTTTAAATTAAACGGTTTTATGTACTAAAAGCTAATCTATCGAAACAAAAATGAGGAGATTTACAAAAAAACAAAGTTAACGACATAACCCATGTGGGGCAGTGGGCTTGGTACAATATAGCACGTAGCACTGAAAACCGATGGACGACTCCATCGATTTTCAGGACCGGCAAGCGTATATAACCCCATAGGAAGCCCACTTACAAAGTCCGCAGGATCGCTTTCATTTCTCAACCGGTTGTTGACGATCTAAAGCGGAACCCTATGTCTAACAGTAGCCTCCTGTAGTCGAGATGAAAACAATGTGCCCACCCATAAAATGTAATGCAACTGTATGCTTTTACGAATTTTCCTACTTACTGAGCATAATTATTATACTCATCAAATCGTATCACGATGATATTTGAATTCTTTTTAAAATTTGCTTTCAGTTAAATCTACAGTCAACCAGTCATGAAAAACAGTGATAGAACTGATAAAATAATCACTAAGTAATGAAACGATTCAGTGAGTATATTTGGAGAATATACGCGCAACTGGTTTTACCGAAAAGATAAACAAAGTAGGTAATTGTATGGCTTACGAGTATCAACCAACTACAGGCTACATTCAATAAATTTATAAAGACCCTATTGAGCATTCATCAATCACAACACGTACAATTTATTTACTAAATAACCTTTAGATGTTGGTTTGTGTATTTTTTGTTGATCGTTATCGCATACTACTATTATCCCGCAATTCTGCCTCGGTGGCTCAGTGGTTAGTGACCCTGACTTCTGGATCAAAGAGACGTGGGTTTGATCCCCACCCGGGGCAAGTATTTATGTAATGAACATAGGTGTTTGCTCTGTGTCTGGGTGTTATTTAGGTACTATCTATGTAAGTATGTATTTAAAATATGTAAATGTAGTAGGTATATCAGTCTCTGGCAGCCATATCACAAGCTTAGTTTGGGGTCAGAGACCGTGTGTAAGATGTCCCCTAATATTTATTTATTTATTTTTTATTTATTCGCACTAAAATAAATTTCAGTGCTCCAGCTCAAATTCGATCTCATGACCATTTACGCATACGTCTTAGCGGGCTATCGGTTCCAAAATAGAGCTCCAGTATATTTTATTTCTAGCGGATCCACAGCTTTATGTATGTACAGTCTCGCGAATAACAGAAAATAAGATAAAATGTTATATTTGTTCTAAAACGTCACAAATTGATATTAGGAACTCAAACTCAAATCATTTATTGCAACATATGACATTTACATACGGTTCTTCATTTTTAGGGTTCCGTACCCAAAGGGTAAAAACGGGACCCTATTACTAAGACTTCGATGTCCGTCTGTCCGTTTGTCTGTCACCGGGCTGTATCTCATGAACCGTGATAGCTAGGCAGCTGAAATTTTCATAGATGATGTATTTCAGTTGCCGCCATAACAACAAATACTAAAAATAGAATAAAATAAATATTTCAGGGGAGCTCCCATACAACAAACGTGATTTTTAGGAGTTTTTTGCTCGCTATTAATAACGGCAAGAGGAATGGGGCTCCCAAACGGTACGGAACCCTTCGTGCGCGAGTCCGACTTGCACTTGGCCGATTTTATGTATTGTTATACATGTCAGATACTTAAGCGTATGACAATTTTATTATTTGCATTGAAACGATTTATTGTTATGTTTCCTAGATTATCGTTAAAAAATCGTTTAATCGTGTAAAAGCGTTTGGAAAACAGAATAATTTTAGTTGTTTTTTAAACAGTTCTCCTTTTCGATATCTTTATTTGGCGGTGTACTAAATATTTCTATAGCCATAGAATGTGGGCCGTAACTATGCTTTGCTAAGTTGGACTTTGATCCCACTAGTTTATGTGTTTATGTATTGTGATCTAATTTTGAGCGATTTTTCAGAACCTTTGTTGAAATAAAAATTAACAATAGAACATAGATTGCTATTATTAAGTTGCTTTTGCCTTTTGGAAATTACTTACC
Organism: Hypomecis atomaria; assembly: GCA_964007245.1. NCBI lineage: Eukaryota > Metazoa > Arthropoda > Insecta > Lepidoptera > Geometridae > Hypomecis > Hypomecis atomaria. The sequence goes on from OZ023285.1 coordinate 2,417,392, forward strand.
CGGTACTCATCTTTGCTTTTCCCGCTGTTCCTCTCAAATATCCCTCTCAGCACCTCCAGAGCTTCGTCATGTTTCCCCACACCAAGTAGATACTTGGGGCTCTCATAGGAGTAGTAGACGCTAAGAGCTCCGATAGCACTTGGTAGAGCAAAGATCAGGTTCAGGAGGCGCCAACCGTTGAAGTGGATGTCCAGAATTGGGATGTAGTAGGAGAAGCCCAGAGACAGGATAGGGTTTGATAGCACTGAGAAGTTAATAAAACTGAATTACAAATAAAGCCGCTTTTCAACCATTCAACGCGGATCAAGTTGTTAATTGTAATTAATCAATGTCAATTGTTGATGCAGTAGTCGACCTAAAAGATCATATTATAACAATAAGAACGTACTCAGTACGTGTTACTTTCAACCGTTCTAAGTGAGAATCTGTAGGGAAGGTTTATATTCACTGGTATCTGTTCTATAGGTGGTAGAACACCCAGCTTGAACCTGCATCGCTATCATGACAAATGAACAAATTATCTTTCCGCAAGTTTATCACCACAGCAAAGAAAACAAAATATGGATTGACATCTACAGCTGACATTAAAAATGGATAAAATGGTTTCATCCCTATGCCATGTTGGGGATGCTGGAGCTGATGTGGTTGAGGTAATACAGCTGCTGGTGGTGCTAGTTATGGTGTTTTTTTTCTAGTGACTTGTTAAATCACCTGCCATAAATCCAGCTGAGGCCAGGAAGATGCTGGTTGTCAGCAGCACCAGGATACTGCGCTTTTCCATCACGGTGTACTCGCTCATCAGCGTCAGACCCATTGCATTGGCTCCAGAAACCCTGGAATAAACGCGATGGTAGTTGATAACGCTGAGCTCCGTTGAAACTCTCATTATAATAAATAATATAATAGTAATCAGTCAACGGGGGCGTGTGTAGGTAGATAGATAAACTCTTTATTGCACACCAAGAAATAAACAAAAAAAAAAGAAACAAAGATACATAAACAGTGTAACAATGGGCGGCCTTATCGCTGATAGCGATCTCTGCCAGGCAACCTTAGGATGGAGAGGACAGAAAGCGTATAAATAATGGACGGGGTGCGCTTTAGTTAAAAATATAAGTTTGATTATACATCATAAACGTACATATTAAAAAATTGATTTAAATACTTAAAATACCTAAAAATAAAGAAAACAATACATACAAAATTATAGAAGAAACCTATGACTAAATAATAAACTAATACATAATAAATTACATTATACTACTTACATAAAACAACAACAACAGTTACATAGTTAAAGAATTGAAATTTTCTGCAGATAATGGTTTTTAAACTGATCTTTGAGAGTAAACAAGTCGCTCATAGCTCCATACAAACGTCGGTGGCTAATCACATCAGTGTTTGCTGTTGAATATCTGAAACTAACATTCATATCAATTTGTCTTTACAAAATGTATGTTTATTGCTAATAAAATTGTGAAAAAAAAACTCAACTCAAATGATATAAGCCTCGGAACATTTGAATTTTGACTCACATTTTTAGGAAACTTTGGGTGCAATAAAAACACAGAAGAACTAAACTGAGTATTTTTTTACGAAAATAGCGGCCTAGTTTATGTATTCTTTAGTTCAAATAACTAATATTCAAATAAACTAACTAAACAGTTTTTTTATAATTTACTACGGAGAAAACCTTATGCGCATTTAGAACGCAGCTGTAATTAAAGGTATTTTAAAACAAATAAAAACAAAATTATATTGCAATAGGTGCACACGCACTATATCTACTGTTTATCATCGAATCTATCTCTTCTTCAGACAATACAGCTGAGATATCATTAATTTAAGCTACGCCAAATCTGAGTTCGTGCCGTCAACTTGTTGCACCTTAAATACATACGTTCAGTGATATAGATCGTAGGTACAGGGTTTCTTAAGGCGCGATTAAACGACGCGGGCTAGCCCGATCCTACGCGAGCCGAGCCGTCCGTGGAGATGCGGCTCGGCTAAATACGGACGCAAGCCTGCTCGTTTAAACGACGCGGGGTAGCACGATCCTACGCGAGCCGAGCCGTCCGTGGAGATGCGGCTCGGCTAAATACGTAAGAATCTTCCACTGATATACTTTCCCCGGTCCCCTCACAGAACTTAGTTTTTATTTTTGTCCAAGCATCGTGCACATTGTTGCGGCTTTTGTGACCTGGGTATTTTGGGTTTCATATGGCCGGTTCCGCTTCGTACAATTCAATGAAGAGTTGAATCTTCTCGTTGCTCCACTCCATCTCGTACAAAACCAATCCCCAATTAAAAACTTCGCTAAAAAAAGAAAATAGGTCTTCCTTCGTCGCGCGCTCTGTCTGTGACATCTGTTTAGACGGCGCGTATTAACACAAGCCGAGCCGCAGATGGCGCGCGCGCCTTTGATCTGTGTCGAAAAAACCGACAAGTGATGGATCGTGCGAACTTTGCCGAGCCGCGCCGAGCGCAGTTGTTTACACAGCGCGTGGCGCGGCGAACCACGAGCGGAGCCAGGCTCGGCTCGCGTGTTTGCGCGCCGTTTAAACGCCGCTTTAGGCTTTTATCAGAGAAGTTCTTCGTGGACCAACTGCTTTCGCACAACTAGTTGGACATTCAACTGAGTGTAATATTAAAAATGCTAAGCTGTCAAATATTAATAATGATCATTGAATGATACATCTATCGAAGAGACAGATTTCATCAAGTGGTTTTGTTGCTTTTTACCGACATTCAAAAAGGAGGAGGTACTGTGTTTGTCTGTATGTATTTTCATCGATATTTTGGTCAATTGTTAACTAATTGTACAAAATCTTTTTTTATTTTCAAAGGGTAGATTCTCAATCAAGGTCCCATTCATATTTTATCTAAATCAGCTAAGACTTTTTTAATAAAAAAATAATTATATTTTGCTCACATATTAACGTTTTAAAACTGGAGTTTATTGACTGATACACTGACTCACTCACTGACTTATAGATCAAAAATCTAACCCACTTTCAGATGACCTAGAATCTTGATATTTGGCATCAAGGTAGACAATATCACGCATAGATATTTAGAACAACAAAAACAAAATATTTGTACAATTTAGTTAACCCGTACCGCACTAGATGATCATAAAAATAATAAGGCACTTCCTGAAGTCCTAGAAAGCCGAAATTTGGTACGTAGTCTAGTATTGATACACAAGCAACTAACGGTTTGACCCCCCCCCCCCCCCAAACCTATAAAATCCTACGGCTGATAATCATGTATACGAAAATAAGTTTTCCAGGTAAGCTAGTAATAAAATAAAAGTCTGAACTTACGCAGCTGATGAGCATAACTTGAACGCGCTCAGAACGATCCAGTTGGGAGAGAAGGCGGCCAGGGTGCCAGCGACGAAAGCCATGGACATGGAGATGGCCAGCATCTTGCGACGCCCTCTAGTGTCTGCCAAGTAGCCCCATATGTGGGACGTCAGGATAATACCTGGGAAAAACATGTTACAATTCCATATAAAACTGTTTACTTTTTTTCTTTATTACCCTCTACAGACTCCAGATTCCGGGACAGACTGGATTAATCCGAGATAACTACTTAGTTCTTTTAGAGCACACATGTTGTAAATTTACAGGATTATTGGTAATCAATTAGCATTAATTTAAAGGCATATTGGTAACCAATTAGCATACATTTAAAGCCATAATAAGCCCGATTACAGAGGCGCCATCGTAATTATATTAGCTAAATAGCATAGTTCTGTTTCTTTTTCACTTTAGGCATTCGACAGAAAGAACACTTTTTACGTTGCTATTAAATTTACGCTGGCGCCTCTGTAATCGGGCTTATGTAACAACTACAAATTTGTACCCATTTTTTTTAAGTGGAATCAGCTTATTTATATTGTAATTTTTTTTTACATACCTAACTTATATTTACAATTGTTTGCAAATTTACACAGTACTCCTCTGAAAACTAAGTTTTGTTTTCCATAGAGTTAATAATGTTTAGACCGGTCAAATTATTACTTATTAATTTAGTACGGAGGAAAAAAAAATTAGGAGTCGTAGAAAAAAAAGTTTTTTTTGATGTACTTAATATGCTTAAAAGTATGCTAATTGATTTCCTGTATAGTATATTATTGTGCTAGGTGATACTGACCTACAAGCGGAACGGCTGCCATGATCCCCTGCTGAACGCTGGAGGTGCCCAGCTCACAGGCACTGCCTGGCACCAGATACGACACGGAGAAGATCTCAAATGCCATGCCCATGATGATGCAGCTGCATAACACAAAGGCAAGCAGGTTGAACTTGCCGAAACCTGAAGAATACATACATATTTTTAGTCATTTAAGGCAATCAAAAATAATTCCAAGTCGATGTTTGAGGTCCTGGTTCTTGCGACGGTGAACTGTCCTTGCCAACAATATTAATTGTCTAGAAATCAAGTTTTTAATAACAGACAAAAAATTATTTCATCTTCAGCGTTATCCATCTTCGGAAACAGAACCCTATCATAACCATGTCTTGACAAGCTCTTTGCAACTCATTCTCTTACGCTGGGTCCATACATCGCTATTCGTATTTGTCTTAGGTAACAAATATATCGAGCATCAAAAAAAAATCTTAAAGGTGTTTCCAAATACAGCTATATTAAGTGAATCATTTTCCCCAGTACCTATTTCGGATAAATGAAACGAATTTAAAAATATTGGAACTCCCGCATTTGCCGTTTGAATGGATGTTACGTTTCTGTTGTTCTTAAGCCATTCACTGAGCAACATTTGTTTATAAACACTGTATCAGAAACAAAATATACGTGTTTCAGAAACAATAAATAATGTTCAGTCATTTTGTTTCTGTAAACACTACGTTGTTTCGGAACACGGACGAACAAATCAGTTGCGCTACAGATGCATACGAGTGTGGACGGACGCATCTCTTGCATTGTTCAAACTCGAGTGACATTGCTTAAGCAACTGACTATGTGGATGGCAGTTTCCGAAACATTGTTTCTGGAAACTCTGATGTTGCAGAAACTATGTATCCGAAACATTGTTGCTCAGTGAATACATGGCTTCACGGTGCGTACACATTATACAACACATAAGTGATGTAAAACATTGTTCTATGCCAAGTTTCAGTGATGTGAACACAAAACGTCGGGTTATAATGAGTTACATAATAAAAAAACCTTTATGTAACTTAATGTACTGTACGCACTCTTTTACACCACAGTTAACTTTATATACAAACAACGTTGAAAAAATTACATAAACACAGAATAGTGACGTCAAGGCCCAGCATTACATTATATTCACGAATGTCATCTCGAAAACGAATTTCCCAATCTTTCGCAATAATTTGGCCACATACATCGTAATCGCAATATTCACATTATCCCGATAAGTGCCCTAAGGGGTTAAACGAATAATGAATAATCATCGTTACATTGCTTTTATGATGTAGTAAATTAACTACTGCGTACTATTTATTCAGAACTTATCTGCAGTAATTGTTATAGTTTACTCGTGAATACGTGAATACGTAGTAATATACGTAGAGGGTGAACATCGGTTCACCCTCGACAAAATGTATGGAACATCTGATTTTTTTTTGAGTTCTTACAAAAGTCGCAGTACACAAGTTGTTAGTTTTGATGTTCAGAATAAGCCCCTACAAGGATGCTAATTGTTTAGAAATAACCCTGTATATAACTAGTATCGAAATAATTTACATGACTATTTTATCACACGTATTCACATCGAGCTATATTACTACGTAGTAACATTTCCTCAAAGAGGGTGAACGATATTTTTAATGGAACAACAACTTTATTTTTGAGAATTAATAAAAGTCGTAGAACCAAACTTGTTAGTTTTGATGTACAAGAACAAGAACCCTGTATTTTTTTTCAGGTAATAAGTTATTTTGTGTTCTTTATCACTACATAGTATTAAACAAAGTCGCTTTCTCTGTTTTCTTCTTTTGTCTTTTTCTTTTCTGCAATCTTTAAAACTATGATGGATTGGATGATTTGGATTGATATATATAGTAACCCTTTGCGAATCCGGGGAGGGTCACTAGTTTTAATTAAAATCATTGAATGCCTACATCCTGAATTTAAAATAGGGGGACTTTCTATTCATCGAATACTTACTCGTATTAAGGTTCCGTAGTAAACAAATGACTATTAAAATATAGGTATACAAGATGTGGGTTTCATAAACTACTTTTTGTATGATGTATCGTTTATAAATAACATAAATATTGTATACTACCAAAGTTGAAAAATGAGTGTCCTTGCCCCTTAATTTCTAAACTATACAAGATTTAATCTTCAAATTTTCTGAGTTATTAGATGAGTAGATGAAAATTTGATTTGAAAATTATTTTGAGCACTGTGAGATCTTAACTTTATTATTTGATTGAGTCAAAATATATCTAGGCTGAAGATTCAGTTAAAGACACGTGCCCCGTGGGTAACTGAACCAAAGTCCAAATGATTAGGTACTGTAATTGAGAATAAATACCTCGCTACTATAGTAACATTTTCGAGTAGATTAACTCGGATATGCTACAAATGAGACGTCCTTATGTGGTTTATTATATGTATTTTATCTAAATAATATAGAACATCAGGCATCAACATCGCTTTCCATTATGGTATTTCTTGGCCAAACATTGCCCTATTCCATCCGTCCATCAGTCATAGGACGTTCACTGCAGGACATAGGTCTCCTCTATGAATTTCCAATAAGACCGATTGAAAGTAGCTTGCATCCGTCACGATCACGATCATCTTGCGGTCTTAATTAGGTCATCTGTCCACCTCGTGGGCGAACGTCCTACATTGCGTTTGCCCGTACATGGTACTCGAAAAACTCGCCAAAGACGCTAACCAAAGTTACCGGCATACCCCAATGTTGGCTAGTTGAAATGGCAGTGGGCAGGGCACGAAATACTGTTGATCAATAGGATCGGAAAGTTACCGGCATACCCCAACGTTGGCTAGTTGAAATGGCATTGGGAAGGCACAAAGGACTGTTGATCAATAGATTCGGAAAGTTCCCGAGTAGTCCTCCAATTATTTCTTAAAAAGTATTTAAAATAAACTTACCTGCCATCCGCAAAGCATCTTCAAAAGGAACCTTATCTTGTTTCACAACCATTTTATTTTCTTTTATTCTTATTAATTACCTAATGTATAAACAATCTATACAATACGAGTATTTTATTAAATACCACATGTATTTTGTTAGAGATCATTGAAAACTTTCGTCCCTCATTTCCTTCTTTCCTAAAAAGGTTTTTATTCACTATTTTTTATAAGTTAATTGAATTAGGTAAAATTACTAATTGTTCTATTGATTTAGGTTATTTTCATTCTGAATTAGATATTATTTAGTGTTTTTCACAGTACATCGTAAATTAGATAAATTTACTTGATCACTATTTTATTAATTTAGGTTATTTTCATTCTAAACTCTGAACTAGTTACTTTTTTTTTCACTGCGTTTGGTAAACTAGATAAAATTACTTGATTGTTCTGTTAATTAATGTTTTTATTGCATTGCTAGCGTTGTGAGGCAACGAGCTAAGGCATCTATCAAGAAGCTTGTTCTGTGTCGCTGCTGTTTTGTCTCCGACATTATATTTCTGTTGCTAAGGTCTGTTTTACACATGAAGACAAGCGTAAAATTGGGAGATGTAAATCCGAACACATGCTCCAAAAAAATTATGACAAAGCCTTGTACGCGAATATATTCCAAAATAATTTAATATATTAACTGATGTAGCCTACAGTAGTCAATATACTTATTCGTCGCCTAGCTACGAAAAAGTTATACCTAGCCATAAACCTTCCAGAAGAAGTATTTGAAGATATCGAAAACCGTTATGCAATCTATTGCATAATTTAGAAGATCTAAGCTCTTCTCTCTCTTACTCTTTGAGATAAACTTAGTGTGGGATTCACTACCTATATTTGTTGGCACAGCGACCCAAAGTGGGTCTTGGCCTCCGATACCAAGGTCCGCCATCTGTCTCTATTCTGCGCGAGTAAGTGCCAGTCATGCACCCCAATTTCCAGCAGGTCTTCGGCCACTTTATCACTCCATCTATACTTGGGACGTCCAACAGGTCTTCGCCCTTCCGGCATGCCCAAATAAACCTTCTTTACGGCACGCCTTCTCTCTATCCTCTTCCATCCGTTCCAGATTTCCGAGCCAACGGAGTCTGTGGGATTTAATTTCACCAATAATATTGGGCTCCGCCACTAGCTCTTCGATTTCACGGTTTTTTCGGATCCTCCAACTTCCGTCTTCCCGCCTGGTCGGCCCCAAAATTTTCTTGCGCTCTGTCACCAACAGTTTGGTTTCTTCCTTTTGTGTTAGGCGTCCAAGCTTCACAGCCGTACATCAGAATTGGTCTAATGACTGTTTTGTAGATCCTGATCTTTGTGGCTCTACTAAGGAGCTTGGAGACTAATATTTTATGGAGGGCTGCATACAACGGAGAGTATTTTGGATGCGTATATAAATTTCGTCCTCTCTGGTGTTGGTATCTGTTATAGTACAGCCGAGATACTTAAATTTGGTTGTGCCCTTAAATTTCTTATTACTAACTTAAGATCTGCCCTTGACTGTCTGGTGTTTTTAAAGCGACGCATGTGCAAATATTCCGTTTTGTCCTGATTGATTCGTAGGCCGACCAGTCTTACCTCTACTTCAGAATGTTGACTGCCTCTACTACTTCTTCCTTCCTCTCACCTAAAAGGGCCCAATCGTCTGCATACCCTATCACTTTATGTCCATTCATGATTACTCCACCGTTAGAGGTCAAAACTTTTCTCATAACAAACTCAAGAGCAAAATTGAACAACATAGGTTAGGCCGTCACCTTGTTTTAAACTAGAGACTACGTCAAATTCATCTATAAGTTCTGTCTCAACTTTTACTACTAGTCTGCTATTTCTTGTACAGGCTTTTATCATTTTAACTAATTTAGTGGGTATTTCAAACGTTTTAAGAATTGTGTAGAGTGAATCACATATATGCTATCGTATGATTTGGCAAAATCTACAAATAATGAGGGGAGTCCGTTTCTACGCAGTTAAGTAGTGCAATGGATCGGGGAGCTATTCTGAATCCCGGTCTACGAGCGACTCTAGTGGTCGGGTTTTGGGGGTTTACCGACCGTCCGTCGCAGTTCTTGCAGCGCAGCGAGGCTTGCCAGCCTCGCTCCTGTGTCCGATGCCGTTTGGCTCGTCTCATGTCGGCCGCCCGTTGCCTACCGACCGTGATAGATATACTGATAGTGATCCGAAGACGCAAGGTTCGAGTCCTGCATCCGCGACGAATTTTTGAAATGTTTAACATAAAAATAACTCTTTAAGATCTAAGCTGATACAGACCCAAAAAGGTGACTTTGCTTTTTGAATATGTTGTGATAATTATACATGACATAAATACCTACGTGTACTCTACATCTATACATGAAAAGGGGATGAAGAGGCTGAATCCTTTTAAGAGATGTGTTTTTTTAATCTTTTTTGTCTGTGTAAGTGATATGTTTAAGGTAATGAAAGAAATGTTCTACTTTAAAAAACTAATATTTTGACATCAATTTGTAATATTATTTTTTAAATTAATTTTCAATTAACTTTATTTCATCTTAACTTTTGAATAAATAATGCTACTTTATATAATGCAATGAAATATATGCAATGTAAAGCAATGCAAACCCTTGCTTTACATTGCATATATTTCAAAGATTTGATGTTATCTACGTACTTAAAATCAAGAGTTGCTAATTAAGTGATGTAACAATTTGTTTCGGGAAGAACCCAATAATAATTTATGAATACCTATAGATAGGTATAACAAAAAAAAATCAAATTAAATCACTACATAGTTTAAAACAAAGTCGTTTCCCGCTGTCTGTCCCCATGTATGCTTATATCTTTAAAACTACGCAACTGATTTTGATGCAGTTTTTTTTAATAGATAGAGTGATTCAAGAGGAAGGTTTATTTGTACAATACACCTGTGCGAAGCCGGGGCGGGTCGCTAGTACTTCGTAAACGTGATTTTAGCTTTCTAATTTAAAAAATCACGTGTCACATTGTTTGAAATTAGTATAATGTAGTAGTAGTGTGTGTAGTTTTAACTTATAACTGTACTGTATCAGCCTTTTTAATAGTCCCCTGCAGAACGTAGGCCTACCCACGAACGGTGATTGGGCCATATCCACCACGCTGGCCCAGTGCGGGTTGGTGGATTCACATACGCCATTGAATTACTGCTACTGACGTATGCAGGTTACCTCACGATGTTTTCCTTCACCGAAAAGCCAGTAGTGTTAAATTCCGTACATATATTCCGAAGAACCCATAGCTTACAAAGTAGTATTGTATTTTGTTGTAGTTAATAAAGGCACTTTTGCCTGTTAAAAAAAAAGAAAACGTTATTGGTGATAAGGCCGCCGTTTCTTAACCATATTTCGTCATGTAAATTTATGTAAATAGTGTTAATTTTGTATTTAGTGGTTTTTAATAGAGTTTTGTTTGTCTGTCTTTCTGTTTAGTAAATAATTATATGCTAACTTGCAATTTGACTCCCTCTTCAGTGGAGGTGAAGGTTTATATAATTATTCTGTTTTATCAGCACAGCATCACGTACAAACAAACACGCGTAACGCGCTACTTGCTTATATTAAAATGACATAACAAACTTCATTTTATCATCACAGAGCTATTACAACTAGAGAGATAGCGCTGTTGTCGCTTGAGGCAATTCTCAACCACAAAAGTGTATGGAAAATCTTGCCCAGCGCTGTCAAACTGTCAAATATGACTATTGATCACTATCACTACTGAGAGAAAAACACGGCAACTAGCCAGTGAATCGAGATATCTTTCATGTATCTTCCTAACTCATGCCATATTAAATCATTGCATCTCTTTCTTTCTCTTCTCAATCGACCACATTATCCCTCTGGTATCTCTGTGCTAATCATGCTTTCAATCAACAAAATTCGTCAGCGATGTTCGATATTTATGCTAAAAGAACTAGAACTGACAAAAATATTTCATATTCTTTGTCATCCCGGAGTTAAAACAATAGTACAGTAAATCTGCGAAAAATTAATCACGAAACTGCCCCACGGCTGATTTTTCAAACTTTTGCAAGCTGTAACTTTAAAACGGTAAGTGATATCAAAAAAATGTTCAAGTAAAAGTTGTTCATAATAATGTAAGGAACAACTTTCACATTTACATTTTTGCAGTTAAATAATATTTTCTAGACAAAAAAGTGGAAAAACACTTTTTTTGAGACTTTGGCGCCACCTACAGAGTGCATTTTTTGTTGCACAGCATTGCACCAATTACATAAATTGTAGAGCGCAACGCCCTCTACATTTTTTGTTTTAATAAATTTTCCTGTAAAATGCACACGAATCGAGAAAAACGCAATTCAAATTTTTTTTTCACTCTTTTTGAGTTTTCCAAAAAACTGCTAACAGTTGAACTTGTCCATCGCTAGGGTAGCTTACTGACGTCATTTGACAACGAATAAAACAACGTTCAGCCGTGGGGCAGTTTCGTGATTCAAACCATTTATTTTACGCCAGATTTACTGTACTACAAGTGAAAATTGAAATCTTAAAATATTAAAAACCCCGACCAGAATGATGCACCACGTCATAAAATCAACGTCTAAGAATGTGGAAGATATACAGGGTGGAGAGTTGACGCCGATATTCAACTAAATCACATATTATCAACGTGGTCCGAAACGACCTCGGGGGGACCATTAATAATCGGCCAAGCACGAGTCGGACTCGCGCACGGAGGGTTCCGTACTGTACGGGAGCCCCCCTTAAATATTTATTTTATTTTGTTTTTATTATTTGTTGTTAAAGCGGCAACCAAAATACATTATCTGTGAAAATTTCAGCTGCCTAGCTATCATGGTTCATGAGATACAGCCCGGTGACAGACAGACAGACAGACGGATATCGAAGTCTTAGTAATAGGGTCCCGTTTTTCCCTTTGGGTACGGAACCCTAAAAACGGGGTGAATGGGTGCCTTCAAAAAGAAACTGGCGCGATTCGCTCCGCGGTGCGAACTACTTGCGGGGCGAAACGCCGCATTGCCCTTCTGTTTGCAATAATTAATACACTCCGCATTTTTGTCGTCGTCTGTACAGTAAGGCGGTCAGTAGTACGATACTGAAACGAGCCACGCTGAGCCTCAGCGCTGATGAACTACTCCCTGAGCTATGAGCGCCGACGGTGAGCGTGAGACTAAAATCAGCCTTAGCCGTTGCACTGCGACTATGGCGTTCGGATACGGGAGCTGTCCGACTCCCAGTTGCTGGTTGGTCCCGAGTGGAGAATTACGATGTGTCTGGTGTTTTGACACATTGTCTTCGCCGCGGAGTGAGCGCTTGCTCATAGGTCAAACCGGAACAAGACTAGCGCTGTCGGGGTTGCGGCCGAGTGCAAAAACGTGCCCGTAGCCCCGACACCAACCGCTTTGGTGGAACACTCCAGGGTTTTTAGTCGGCGGGAACTTGCATATAGCGGCCCGCATGCCCTTATACCTTTAAAATACCGATTTTGGTACATTTATAAGTAACTTTGTATGTACAAAATTTGAATCTCAAAACAACCCTAACGATTTTCAATTCGATATATTTGGTATTTATAGGTAGAGTTAGTAAGCTTCTTTGTAAGTTTTTTCTGTATAAGCAGTATTTCCGATTGAATTTTGATTTCATTTAAATACCTATTGCAAGAAATACCTGTTCAGTTTTAAAAATACATCATCCGTAGCAGAAAAGCCGATCCGTAAAAGATATCCGTAGTTACGAGTAAATCAATGAAGCATTAAACTGAAATCCTGGTGCCGTTACAATGAATTCTTTGGGATTAATCGGAGAAATATCACAGTTACTTACCATTTGCTCACCAATTTTATTCAACCTGTACACCTTAAAAAGACTGCAACAGTCTTTTTTATAGTCGACTGCAGGATGTAGGCCTACCCACAAAGGGTGATTAGATACCATTCATACCCACCACGCTGGCCAGTGCGGCCAGTGGTGAATTCACTCACGCTTACTTACACTTACGATCGAATTTCTTCTACGTATGTATGCAGGTTGCCTCACGATGTTTTCCTTTACTGAAAAGCCAGTGGTGTCTGATTCCGTTCATTTTTATTATTAGGGCAAGTGTCTTTATTAACTACCACTAAATACAAAACTTACATAATCTAAAACTACATTAAACTACTGAATTAATTAGTAAGGGACCGGGATTTGAACTCGCGACTTCACGATTGTAAGGCGGGTATCATTGCCACTAGATCACCACGGCTTCTATTCAATCTAAGTACCGTGTTAGATTTTCATTTCATATTAATTTACTAGCTTTTACCCGCGGCTTCGCCCGCTTTATATTTTGATTTTGGCTAATGTTTATGTTGGCTGCGAAACCTAACCTAAGCGACAAACATCAAAATACCTTAGAGGAATGCTTTTGTTCGTTAAGTTACGGTTGGAGTGTATATACAACCCCCCTGTGTATTCCCGCCTTGTCGTGGCAGGGGAGGTCTAAGGCAGCTGAAAAGGCGGCGCTCGAAGTCTCCCTCTTCTTTGGGTCTTTCCCGCAAGGCAGCTTAGAGGCTGGCACTCGTAGTGCAGCCGCTTTTAACTAAAGCAGCTGAGAGGATGGCCGGTAGGTTGCCTGCCTTATGAGGAGTGTTGCTTCTGAGGCGGGCTGCAGTGCCGCTCTTGCGAGGATTAGGGGCTGCGGTGGGATGGAACTGGTTGTGTGGGTGCCGCCACCTACCCTACCTTCCGCTAGGCCGTCAACCTGTTGGAAGACGCAGTGGGGCTGCAGGGGAAGAGAAGTGTCTGTATCGCGATGGCCGTTCTCACTGCCCTCTGCAGTTGAAGAGGCAGGCGCTGGACTACTATGACTGACCCGTTGCACTGGGATCAGGACGTTGGAATGCAGTCCGACGCTCAGTGCTGGTTACTCCCGAGTGGTGGATGACGATGTGTCTTGTGCTCCGAAACACACCGTCATTATGGCGGGAGCGCAAGCTCCGTTATGGAGCCCGAGTCTGGGCTAGCGCTGTTGAGTGCCGCGAAGGAGTGCGAAAAATGTAGGAACGTCCTAAACTTGAAATGACAGGTTATTTCTGGCGCTTAGACGGCTGCTACCGCGGCCCGCTCGCTTACTTTTCATCCTATCCTACGGGAACTGTTAAAGTTTTTGGGATAAAAAGTGGCCTTTGTCACTTTTCGTCTTTCAAACTATATTCATGCAATAAGTCAAGGCAATCCGTTGCTCCGTTGCTGAGAAAAAGTTATTGTCTTATCCTACGGGAACCGCAATTTTTTCGGAAAAGAAAGTATCCAATGTCACTTTCCGTCTTCCAAACTATGCCCACCCCAAAAATCAAGTCAATCCGTTGCTCCATTGCTGAGAAACAGTTATTGTCCTATCCCATGGGAATCACGAATTTTCTCGGGATACAAAAGTATCCTGTTATCACTTTCTGTCTTTTAAACCATAGGTATCCATACTAAAAATCAATTCAATCTTTTGCTCCGTTGCTGCGTCAAAGAGGAACAAACCAACAAACTTTTCGGATTGATAATATTAAAGTATGATGATTCTGTACCATAAAGGTAGAATAAAGAAACATGTTAAACCTCTAATGATAGAAGATTTAAAAATATTTTTAATGTCAGACAAAATGATGGCCTGTTATTAAACGTCATAGTAACATGTGGCATGCAGAGGGAATAAAACATTTTATCCAATTTTAATGTCAGTTATCATTTTCAATCCATACTTTATTTCCTCTTCAAGGGGATATAATGGTGGAAAAACAATTTGTCCCCTTGCCATGCTACCTGTGATTTATAAAAGTCTGCAGACAATGTCACCTGTCATCTAATTACGTTTCGCTGTGACGTTTCGTTAAGTGTCATAGAGGAATTAATCACTTAGCGTCTTTGTGATAGTGGCGACAGTTTTGCTTTCGATAGTTTTTGTCCTGTCCTACAGGAACTATGCAATTTTTTGCTTAACGTCTAATGATTAGCATCTAAAATTCGACGCGCTTGGTTTTGCTCTTGAGTCTCAGCAGTTCTTTGCGCTGCGTGATGCTCGGTATCTAAAAGTCGCTGCGCTTGACTTTCTCCTTAAGTCTCAGCAGCTCTCTGAGCTGCGTGACGCTGAGCATCTAAAATTCGACGTGCTTGCTTTTTTGCTCTTGAGTCTCAGCAGTTCTTTGCGCTGCGTGATGCTCAGCATCTAAAAGTCGCCGCGCTTGACTTTCAACTTCAGTCTTAGCAGCTCTCTGAGCTGCGTGACGCTCAGCATCTAAAATTCGACGCGCTTGGTTTCGCTCTTGAGTCTCAGCAGCTCTCTGAGATGCGTGGCGCTCGGCATCTAATGTCAAACGCATTTAAGTGTGCTCTTCAGACTCTTGGCTTCTAGCAATTTTCTTTACGCGAGCTCCGCTAGAACTACGCGCTAGATTCGATTTGCGTTTTGTAGGCATACCTATTAGAATGAAAACTACGTAATTAAACTGAAAAAATACATGTAACCTTCTCTAAATTTTACAGGAAAAGATTGATTGACTTTGACATTTGCAACTCGAGCAGCCTTGAATGGGCATTGGGCATAGAGAATGTAATTTGGAAAGTCAAGATGGAAATTACCATTTGTCATGGTAGAAAATAAGTTTTTTTCTTCTAAGATTCTAGCCAATGCGTTTTCATCCCCCGTTTTCAACCCTTTAAAACTATTTTTTCGAATCAAAAAGTAGCCTATGTCCTTCCTCAGGCTCTAGACTATCTGTGTACCAAATTTCATTCAAATCGGTTCAGTAGTTTTAGCGTGAAAGCGCGACAGACAGACAGACAGACAGAGTTACTTTCGCATTTATAATATTAGTAAGGATGATGACCATTGAGAATTTTCAGCTGACCATTGCAATAGTTTCCTATATACTTACATAAATAGAATCTAGGTATCTGTCATGTAAATACATGACAGGTACGACAAGTGAAACGTAACAAATTATTTTTAAAAAAGTCCGACTGCAATAAATCAACGCATTAAAAAGAATGAAAATGGTTATAATTATTCCTGATTAAAATACATCATAAATTCCCTTTATTTTTATACCTTACTCGATAGGTTTGGTTAAAAAAAATAATTATGCTACTACCCATATGGCGCGTTTTTTATTTTTAAATAGGTACCAATCTAAGAACACTTGGACACCTCAGAATAAGGACGTTTGGAAAAATCTAACGTTACCTACCTTAATTGCCGAAATCCATCCAGCCTTTTAAAATATTCATGGGCAATGGGCATAAAGAAATTTACAAATAAACATACGAGATATACGCGAAAAACAATACCCTTCTTTGGCAGTCGAGTAAAATGACGTCAATAAAATAATTCTCGTCGTAGCTATACCACAGAAGAAATATCAGTACCACTATTAGACTATATTTACCTATCTACAGAAAGATTTATATTTAAATAAAATCTGAGTAATCGTTCTTTGTTAGTGTCATATTTATGTTAGAATTAGTGCGTTACTACTGACAACATAATCTTTATGATATTTTTAAGTAAACATAGCTGGGTTACTACCGCATGGCAAAATTTTGCGAGATAATTATTTTATTTGGCTCAACGCATAAGCATTGCCATTCAGCGTGGCAATGCAGCCAGCATGCTGGGCACGCTGCCAACTGGCAGTGGGCTTGAGCATTTGGATTATCTTTAGACCTTCAAGGGTCTGTGGATGATCCAATACTTTTTATGTGGTAGTAGTGTAGTTTTGTTGTAGTTAATAAAGGCACTAATGCCCGGTAAAAAAAAAGTTTAAAACTTAACTAAACTAAATAGGCAACATTGACCACATCCATTTAGATGTCATCCATTCATAGCTATGGTCAGTAGTGACTAGTTGTGTGCGACTTGCTCGCAAATTATAGCTAACGACTTTTCAACTAGCTACAGCTCTCCTTTAGGCATTTGCAAGTTCGAATTCATAAACATTGAATTACAATAATCGGATCACAAATTATATCAATATTGAGTTCAAATAATATTTCTGTTTCAAAAATGTCTGCCACAATTTTTGATAGCCAATTTAAGTTATCGGTTCACTTTGAGAAATGATGTAGGTACGTTGAGAACACTTTCGTGCGATGATTCTTTATGACATTAGATGTCGTCTAAAACCTGAAGAATCGTATGATAGACTTGAATTGGTATTAAACCAATCAATCAATCAATCATTTATTTATTTTTGACACATATGTTAATGTACAATATCGGAT
The DNA here is from genome assembly GCA_964007245.1 of Hypomecis atomaria. NCBI lineage: Eukaryota > Metazoa > Arthropoda > Insecta > Lepidoptera > Geometridae > Hypomecis > Hypomecis atomaria. The sequence continues at coordinate 2,434,788 of OZ023285.1, forward strand.
GATCCATTGACTCCTGAACTAGTCTAAGACTGTGTTTCAGGAGCCAATGGCTTCTCTATAGTAACAATTTTTTACATTATGTCAAAACAAATCGTGTTTAACTAAATTTTAGAAACAATTAAACTTATTCAAAATCTACCGTATAATGCAATGCTAAGTACGTGGTCGGTTAATTTTGAGGGATGAAAAAAGAGGTGGACACCCTTTGATAACGGTTACGGAACAAAACGTGTTAGCACTGAATTTTTTTTTTTAAATAGTCGAATTATACATCAAAAGATGCAGCAAATTATACAAATTGAATCGGGATGTGTTTATACCAAATTCTACTCTAGAGAAAAAACTGACCCCGTATGGTCACTCGTGTTCTGACTTAAAACAATAAGCAAGAAAATTCATGTTTATTGTATAAAAATATTTATTTGTAACAAATTACACAATAAAAAGTTAAAGCTAGATTAGATTCTTTCATATTCGAAATAGACACATCCAACAAATCAACAACAACAATAATTTAATATTTGTTCAACAATAAATTCATTGTTTGCTATTCATTTTCTTGTCAGATGGCAGGAGAAAAGAGACGCCAATGCCACCTGTAACAAAAAAAAACAATTGATGTAATTATGTAGTTGGTTTCTATTTACTATTCAACTTATATTGTACTAGACGACCCGCCCCGGCTTTGCACAGGTGTATTATACATATAAACCTTCTTCTTGAATCACTCTATCCATTAAAAAAAACCGCATCAAAATCCGTTGCGTAGTTTTAAAGATTTAAGCACACAGACAAACAAACAGACAAAAATAGCGACTTTATTTTATACTGTAAGGATTAAATAAGATACCAACCTACCTATTTTTGTGTTTAAATTTAGGTGGTTTCTTAAGGGCTTTTTATATAGATATAGGTACTTCTACGTAGCGCTCGTAGCGTAGTTTGAGTAGCGCTCGTAGCGTAGTTTGACTAGGTGATTGTCAGCGATCACCGAAATTAAGCAATGTTCCGCACGGTCAGTACTTGGATGGGTGACCGCGGGTGGCATTTTCCAACTGAGCGCTACCGTGGCTCGGATGACACGTTAAATTGTAGGCCCCGGTTGTTTTAACCGTTTAGCCATGTCAGAGGCCTTCAGGCGGCCTAAAAACTCTGACACCAGGGCTAGCCACCCGGCCTATACGAACTTACTTACTTTTTTACTTCTACGTACCTACTGGTACCAAACTTATTGATGGTTGTCGATCCATACTGGAATGTACTTAACATACGAGGATAAATAATCGACTGGAGCTAAAAAAGTCTTGTTCTAAAACAGGTACAATAAATAGACTAGATGTTGAAATCGGCGGATAAATAATACCACGACAACAAATTTCCTACCTTTTGATGTTTGTTTAAATAACCATCTCAAATAAAAATCAGCGACAACAAAAAAATATTGATGTACAATATACATGTTTACTAGGTTTCGTCAGGATTAATTGAAAAATACAACCTGTCCTTAATTCATATTAACTGTACAATTATCAATAGGAATTAAATGTCCTTATGCGCAGTTTGAATCTCCAGCGTCTACGGATGTATGCAGGTTGCCTCACGATGTTTTCCTTCACCGAAAAGCCAGACGTGTGAAATTCCGTGCATAAATTCCAAGGAATTTATTACGAGACCGGGATTTGAACCTACGACCTCACGATTGTAAGGCGGGTGTCATTACCAATAGACCACCACGGCTTCATCTTCACTTTTTACATGACGCGACCTCTAATGAGAAAGGAAGCTACTCACTGAACACGAACACAGCCCACACATAGAAAGTGAGTGAGCAATTGGTGGTGATAACTGCGCCGACCAGGTTAACTCCCGCCAGCGAGCACATGCGCGCCACCATCATACCTAGGCTTGTCACCATGCCTCTGTGGAGAAAACATATTTTTCTTAACAATAACTGATTGAACTGTTTTTAAACGGTTTTTATTTAGGAGGCGTTCTTATGACAGGTGTTGCTTTGAAATTTAGACAGGAGTTATTAAAATTTTCATCGTTATAATGTTAGCTGAGTTTCAACAAAATGCTGAGCCAAAATAAATTAGGTAAGTGTTTATGAACCCATTTCACCAATTCCTAGAGAAACAAAATAACTGATAGTAATTTTGTTACAGCTTTGGCAAAAAACACTTGCCACCTAGTAGCCACACCACCTAGTAGATATGCCAGAAAATTGCAAGTAAAACATAGCATAGGAAAATACACGCTACAACTCTCATGAAAGTCTTCTGTCTAGCTGTTGCCTCAATATCACTAGAGATGGCATTTTTTAAATTATAGCAAATCAGGCCACTTCCGAAATTTTCCGAATTCGGCAACGTAAACTGCTTTCATACTTTGAAAATGTTCAAAAATCAGCCAAATGCGATTCGGACTCGCGCATGAAGGGTTCCGTACCGTGTGGGAGCCCCATTCCTCTTGCCTTATTATTAGCGAGCAAAAAACTCCTAAAAATCACGTTTGTTGTATGGGAGCCCCCACTTAAATATTTATTTTATTCTGTTTTTAGTATTTGTTGTTATAGCGGCAACAGAAATACATCATCTGTGAAAATTTCAGCTGCCTATCTATCATGGTTCATGAGATACAGCCCCGTGACAGACAGACAGACCGACGGACAGACGGACAGACGGACATCGCAGTCTTAGTAATAGTGTCCCGTTTTTACCCTTTGGGTACCGAACCCTAAAAAGCAGTAATGGCTCTTTTGCGTCATGATATTTTCGGAACTTGTATGATACACACAGAACATTTATTTTAGCTCTACGAATTCAGAATTTAAAAAGCGAACTTCCTTTCGGAAGTTCAGTAATTGTAAGTACTGATTTATCTAACAAACTCCATTGTGCCATACAGAAGATTTTGTTCGTTTGTCTCTACTGAGAAGACTACTCTAGTACTAGTACTCCAACATTGAGAAAGATCGCCAAATGCGATCGAAACTATGGTAGTATCCTACTAAAATCAAACGTGAGGAACACCTGTGTTTTACTTAGTTAAAATGTACTGAGAAGACTTTGATTATTTACTTGTACGTGAGAAGATTGTTTTACCTATAGCCAATGGGGTAGAGATCCACACAGTAGGTAAGCTGCCAAGCTCGGGACTCCAATGGTCAAGGCTTGGAATAGCACGAAGAAGGCCGATTGGTACAGGTCCACCAACAAGACTGACTTCAGAGATAAGCAGCTAGCTACTCGTATCATAGACGCTACAGTCTATGGTTTCACCAATAGGCATTAAGGTAGATATTTACATAATAAGCCACCAAGCTCGGGACCCCAATAGCCGAAATCTGGCTGCCGACTGGTACAAATGCACCAGCGTCCCACTAACTTCGAAAAAAAGCTGCTAGCTAGAGCACCAGATGCCACAGTCTATAATGCAATCTTACCTATAAGCAGTAGGATAGAGATCAACACAGTAAGCCGCCAAGCTGGGCACACCAATAGTCGATGTCTGGAACAGCACGAAGAAGGCCAGACTGGCAGCTGGCTGGTACAGGTCCACCAGCATCCCACTGACTCCGGAGATCAGTAGCCAGGTTATGAGCACCAGGCGCCGACGAGATGCCACCTTAGCAAAAGTAATTACTAATTTAAAAATATATTAGGCGTAGCCTATGGAAAAACTTCAATAGAATTCTGGGGTTGAAGGCCAAAACCAGTTATTTTTTAGGAATTGATTTATGGATTTTGATAGCTCTATATTGTCTTATCTGGACTTCTCTTTCGGTGAAACAAATCGTAGTGAAAAAACCTGCCTGAAAACATAATGAAAAATTTAAGTACTACGGAATTTCACACCAATGGCTTTTCGGTGAAGGAAAACATCGTGAGGCAACCTGCATACGTCCTTAGAAGAAATTCGATGGCTTATGTGAATCCACCAACCCGCACTGGGCCAGCATGGTGGATATGGCCCAATCACCCTTTGTGGGTAGGCCTACGTCCTGTAGTGGACTATTAAAAAGAATGGTATAGTTACAATTACTGTTTATTACATAAATCCATCAACCCACAATTGAGTTAGTGTGATGGATGTGGCCCAGCCCCGATCGCTCCGTTGATAATAATGTTCAATCGTGAAGTAATAGGAGGGCTGATGTGGTACGGAAAAGGGTACGAAAATAAATAGGATGTGCATATTTACCTTCGAAACTATAAGCGTTACTGCACAGAAGAACAGCCCGTACAAGATACCGGAGAAGATCGTGTACTCAGATATCGTATCATCGCATACGTACTGAAATCACAAATAAGATGATCAATTAATTACAAAATATAACGCTACAGCCACCGGTGGCCAGTGGCCACATATTCTCTATACCTACCTACAGATTTAACGGTAGCGGCCGTCTACGCCGAGCCTAATATTTTGAGAAAATATTAAAAGTCTGTGCAAAAGAATTGTGAGGAATTCATGTCTACGGATTTTTACGCTACTGACTTTTCAGTGAGAGAAAATATTACTAAACAAACAGCATGGTCCTGAAGAAATGTATTGGCATATTGAATCCATAACCTGCAACTGCGGCAACGCAGTGGACATAGCCCAATCACCAACTGGAAGCATAAAAAGGTATTCCCCAGGAGATATTTGATACAATAATTGTAAGTACTGGTAAATCGCACAAACGAAACAAAATTCAGAACGGTTATACGGTTCTATATGACACTCACATCAGTGACTCCAGAATGACCGTGGGTCATGACAGTGCTGTTGTCTCCAAAAACCCTCGTGCAGAAAGTCTTCTCCGTATTCCAGCCCCTAGACAGTGAATTGAAGAAAATGTTCACGATTGTGGGATACCACATCACGAATGCGTTGTTACTGGAATCATAAAAGAAAATGATATCAAATGAGTCTTCGAGCTACTTGTGTAACTAGATGATTTTTATTACGCTGAACATAATATAGTACAACAAACTATGAAAAGGACAAAACTCAAAGCCTCTGAGCCCCGAGTTCACCAACGCTTGTTTAAGTTAAACGACTGATTACTGTATTAAAACAACGGTTAGTGGTTGATGAACAGCAACGTTTCCTAAAGTAATTAAGTTCGTATAGGCCAGGTGGCTAGCCCTGGTGTCAGAGTTTTTATGCCGCCTGAAGGCCTCTGATATGGCTAACGTTTCCTCAGCAAGCTGTTTAAGATTAAACCTATAATAAATTATTAATTTGTTAAACATCTGTTGGTGAACCTATGTTTGTATTGGACCCGAGTTTAACCGCTGTTGAAATACAGTAATCACACGTTTAACTTAAACAAGCGTTGGTGAACTCGGGTCTTAGTCGAATCAGGAATAAAAACGAAAACCCAAGAAGAACTTTTACCGTCTTAGAACGTCTTATCCACATGGTGAAAGCATTATGCAGCAGGATCGCACTAGAAGCAAAGAGTGTACAACAGGTCCTATCGAAAACCATTGGGTTGGAATATACCCGACAGTGGATGTCCTACGATTCTAACACGAAACTTAGTTGACTGGCTAATCCACCATACAACATGGTATGTCCGTAGAGCATGTTCTGTGACATCGCAAAGCCACAGAAGACACTAGAATAGCTTACGTATTAAATAACGTTATTGCATTAATATCAGCATCGTCAGTCACATCTCCATCATCCAAGCCACTGGAGCAGTCATGCCAATAGCCCAAAGACACGCACCATTATTTCAAGGACCTGAGCTAGGTCAGGTCACCGCTGGATGGGGAAATCGCCCACACACCAAATAATAAAGGTATGTCCTTACGTGGCGCAGCATATAGCCATCAGATAAAAGAGCTGCAGCGTCCTCCACAGCAGTGGCGGGCGAAAGATCGGCACCGTTTAACTTTGCTTCACCATCGACTCCCAGAACGACATCTGCTTCACTGCCACGTCGTCTGTTGTCAGGAGGTGCTCCACCTGAAAACGGGGGTTCATGTTCCAGCATGAGATACCTATATATGACTTATCATACACATATCCATAGTTTATTAGGCTTGGTCCGGAGGTGGGACTCAATGTCGTATGTATTCTTTTTTTTTAATTCTGAATAGGTTTGCGTTTGACCACATACTGCCTGATGTTAAGCAGGTAAGCGGTCTAGATTGTAGAACGCTTACCTAGAAGACAAAGTAGCATAAGATTTAAAGTTATCAAGGTCGAATTTAAAGTAATAAAAAATGCATAAAAATATTATGGAGGCAACATACTCTAGTAAAGAGGTAGCTGATTTACGTCAGGCGTGCTCTTAAAATAATTTCCATTCACGTTCTTACGACCGCAAAAATAAAGACTATGTATGCTACTACTGCACTACTGAACATAGGCCCCCTTATAGATTTCCAATAGAATCTATAGTATCCTGCGTGCATTTAGAGCAATCCTGAGTTCTCAATCGGGACATCTACTCATAGCACAGACTGAATTCTTTATTTTTGTCTTACAACAAGGAGAGTGAATGACCGTATTTTTTTTACATATTTTTCCACCAAAAAAATGTTTTGTGTTCATCTTCAAGGTACAGACAGAAGGTCTAAACAGTGTAACAACATCAGCTGAAGAATGAAATCCTTCTTTACCAACCTGATATTCCCCTTTCTTCCCACCGTTCCACTCATGGATGCTCCTCAAAACTTCCAGAGCTTTCTTATTATCGCCTCTACTGGCCAAGAACTTAGGGCTCTCATGGAGGTAGGCCATCATGAGGCCCCCGATCCCCAGGGGCACCGCCAGGGCAAAGGTGAAGAGACGCCAGGGACGGAAATTGATGCCCAAGAGGGGAATGGGCCAGCTGAACTGCATGGGGAGGAGGAAATAGGCGAGACCTGGAAAATAAACATGATAATTAATCAATAATTAATAATATAATTAAATAAATAAATAGAACTCTGACACCAAGGCTAGCTACCTGGTTTATAGGCCTGGTATGATTTGGGGGGTGGTAGTGGTATGGCTAGTATATGAACTAACTTTTTAAGTTAAGCTACACCTTTTATTGTTCTTTTTTTACTTTGTGTATTACACTCTACAGACTCCGGGGCCTGTATCTTTTTTAACAATGTTTCGACTTTTTTTCTAAAGGAAGACCATACCTACTTATTATTTATTTTACTAATCTACGTTACGTATATGCACCGAGCAGTCTTGCCCCCGCAAGCAGCACCCGTTCACGAGTTGACACACGTGCCAGCCATCTTCCTCCTCGACCACATTTTTGGGAAGAGGGCTCGCCTCAAGAAGAGAGGCCTAGGCGAGCCTGATTGCTCTGGGCATACACGCAACCTTATCTAACGACTAACTAAAATTATCCTTGTAGCTTTATTGTTCTTGAAGCTTTTCCCACAGCAAAAACTGGCAGAGATATATTTACTACAAAAACATTGACCTTTTGTATATTAAATGACATAATTATTAACATATGGAGTTTATCACGCAATTGTGCTAAAATGGCTTTAGATGTTTACTTACAAGATGGGCAAACGATCTGATAAAGAACAGGAATAATAAATTGGGATTGGGTTTCATTGGGTTGGTCCTATAGTAAAAGTTGTTTGTTGATATTGCTTTGATGGAAAAGGATGATTTATTAATATTGCATGGATGCAAAACAAAAACTTTTTATCACTGCATGCTTAACTCACGTGACTTGATGAAGAGATTGGATAGAATTAATTTATCGAAATATGATTATCAATGTCTGCATTCAGAGATAGCTATCATGAACTTACGTAAGTATTGATATCGTTTACCGGCTTATGTGGATTAGAGAATGATAATTGCATGTGAAGGGCATTCCAAGGATAACAATTATATTGCAGTGTCATGGACACAAGGAAATCATGATCAAGTCTAATTCAAGCTTCAAAAAAGTAGTGAAGCCTATGATGTCTGTAAGATTCATTACTGAAAGATAAGCACGTTTATAAGTTGATGGTTTTCAAGATGACTAGATATTTGCCACGGTGGCTGCAAGACTTTGTGGTTTAAGAATATTTATTAATCTCAAAAGAATTTACAAAAATTCGCTTACGCAGATTACACACTTTTTATAAGTACATTTTACTTTCGAAGCGCAGAGTGCAGTCTTATATAAAATCAAAAGTAAATAAAAAGAAACCACAAAAACATCACGGAATTTCAGCAACACTATATACCTTTACCCAAATAGTACCTAAAAATCAGTAGTAGTTCAAAACATTATTTTTTATACATGTGAGTTTTACTGTTTACTTCTGTCGTCGGTCGACTCGTGCAATGTTATACGATAACAAGTGACTGTGATATAAAGCCCGTGACATACTGTAGCTATATTGTCCGAAAGCCCATATTTTCCAAAAGAAATTAAAAATCATGTCTAAGTTTTGTAATATAGCCTCGTTCTTAGTAGTACTTTAATCCATCCAATTGAAAAATGAAAAGGAACTGAACGAGGCACTTAGCACGGATGATTCGGATAATTGAATCGTTGTGGTCGAAAATTTCTCGAGTGGAGACCACGTAACGGCAAGCGCAGGGTAAAATTTCCAGTCACAAGTTGGATGACTGCAGGCTTGCCTTGTAGGTACAAGTTTATTCTAACTAGTATGATTAGAGATATGCAATCTGCTTATTTATTTATTTATTAAATTAATAAATACCCCGTACCCTACTCTATGCTGAGCTAAAAGGGAGTGTTTAATGTCATCATTAGGTATAATTTTTTCTATGGTCCACCCACAATTTGGCTTGGATCGAAAATTTTTTTTTGTAACGGCCAAAAGTGCCTGTATTACAAAATACAATACTACTTTATTAGCTACAACAACCTACACTACTACTACATAAAAAGCATTGGATCATCCACAGAACCTTGAAGGTCTAAAGGTAATCCAAATGCTCAAGCCCACTGCCAGTTGGCAGCGTGCCCAGCATGCTGGCTGCATTGCCACCGTGAATGGCAATGCTTAACCAAATGTTGTTCTTAATGATGATGTCAATTACCCGGTTCGGCTTAATAAGTACAGGGAAGTAAGTAGGTTAGAATTCTTACTGAAAGAGAAGCACTCAGCCACCAGGTTGACGCTGTTCATGATGAAGAGGTACTTGCTGCGGTAGCCGGAACCGGTGCACTCGCCCAGGATGGTCATCGTCAGTGTGTAGCTGGCGTTGGAACTGGGAAAAAATATTGTTTAACTGAATAATTATTATTGTTCACCATAATTGCATAACCGACTTCAGCCGCATACAGGGGTATTTTTTTAACTTCGCACGGTTTGGTCGTATACGGAACTTGTATAGAGTAGGTACTCGCAATTTCTATAGATAACATAGAGATTCTCCATACAATCTGTCAAAGTTACGTATACGTTCCTAGGCGTTCGAAGTTCAAAAAACAGAACCCTGAATTCGAATAGTTCACATGGATCGATGTTCCATCGACGTAGCCATTTTTTCATTTTTTTTTATTTAACCTGTACTGTCCCACTGCTGGGCAAAGGTCTCCGCCAATTCCTTCCATTCGTTTCTGTTCTGTGCTACCTCCGTCCAATCTTTTTTAAACCTCTCGATTTCGTCGCGCCATCGTGTTGGAGGACGGCCTCGGGGTCGACTGGACAGAGGAACCCACTCTGTTGAGACCTTTGCCCATCTGTCTGGGTGCATACGACTCACGTGTCCCGCCCACTCCCATTTGAGCTTTGCAGATTTCAGGCCGACGTCGCTAACGCCTGTCATGGAACGCAGTGTGGTGTTTCGGACGCGGTCTACTCTTTTAATACCAAGTACACTGCGTTCCATTGATTATTGATTTTTCAAAACCGACTCAGCCGATTTTGGTAAAATTTAAATGTAACTACTTTTGAAGTATTATCTACGAAACAAAAAAACGGTTTAAAATTGGCGGACTAATCGCATAACATAAATACAGACGATATTAGAATCTTCTTTTTTGAAGTCGGTTATTAAGTAAAAATCACGATCTCAAATTACCTAAAAATCTTAATAGGTATGAAAAGTTAAACTAGAAAATTCAAGAAGTTATTCTGGGAAAACTAATGATTGAATTCTTAAGTTTTCTTTCTATCCATCAGCCGTATTATACCACTGCTGGACATCTGCCTGCACTCATCAAGTTCTCGCAATTATTTGATTTTACAAAAAAATAAATTCTCAGTCGTCAAGTAAGTTATTTCAATGTCGTTGTTCATTATTTATAACCTACAAGGACATCAAAGTATTATAGTTCTTTAAACCAAATGTTGCAGTCGACAATTTGATAAAGGTACATAGCCTCTTTATGCAGTGATCTTTGCAATAAAAATTACCTACGATAACAAGCCAATTCGAAATAATATGTAAATCCTTAAAAATAAATGATAAATTCTAAATTTAAACATCAATCATGAAATTATCAATTAGTCGTGAAGTTATCTGATGAACTTTTAATATTTCGTACCTGTCAATTGTTTTTATTTTATTATCTTTATTTATTACAGATGTGTTGAGTGTTTGATATCCATAAAAATTACGATAATGAGTGCACTTTTTCATGTTGCACTTGTATTTTCAGATTGCGATAACATTATCATTTTAAGAAACACTTTTTATTACCAACAGGATTTAACAATTATATACTAAAATAATTTTATCTAATTTAAGGTGAGTTCACCCAACGAAATTGGAGGAAAAAAGGGCTGGCGATTACATTAGGTGGCAGTTTCAGAAATTCTGCGAATGGCTACAAACATGAAGCCCCTGGACGCAGGCCTCCCGCCTAAGACCGGTTCGAAAGAGCTTGCATGGTTTTAATCAGATCGTCTGTCCACCTAGTCATTCGGTAATATTAAATATTAATTTACGTTGCAATACATGATTGAGTATTGAAGATATGGATTATAAGCTGCAAGCAATTTTGAAAAGCATCATGATCGTTCTAGGTGATAGACTGCTGATGGTCGCGCGTAGCTCAAGATGGTATGAGATCAGCGTAGCTTGGCGGTAGTTATCGTTCACCATTACTGTAAAGTTGAACTCATAACACAGAACATAATGACTTTGAAGAAATTAGATGATTTTTATCGTGCTTCACACAGTAGGTTTATAGAAATGTTATTTTTGTGATAAACATTTCAAAAATTGACGCGCTCGCAGGATTGAACCTGCATCCCTCTAACAGCGTTCTAGCTTAGGTAATTGTACAAAGCATCTGGGACGAATTCCAGAGGGATGCAGGGTTAAATCCTGCGACCGCGTCAATTTTTGAAATGTTTATCACAAAAATAACATGACTTTGAAGAACATCATGAGCTGCCATCTGGTCGAGAGGTTGCTAACAGCTACAAACATGAAGCACACAGTGGTGGAACATAGCAGTGGTAACTTTCGTTCGCTGTTATTTTTCAAAGATATGACATAGGTACACGATGTTCGCAATAACTTTGAGCATCAAAAGCTTCCAGCTGGAGGAGAGACTGCTGGTGGCTACAAACAAATACTAAGTTTACAATGGTAGAAACCAGCAGCGCTCGGCGGTAGGTATCGTTTGTTGTTAATACTGTAAAGTTGAACTCACAAACTAAAAACTCTACTGGCTGTAAACACGTACGTCACGATAGTAGAGAGCAAAAGCGCTCGGCGATATCGTTATTTCATTGTATTATTACTATAAGGTGAACTCACAAAATATACATTGAAATGATTTTACTCACAAGCTGCAAGCGATGACTTTGAAGAGCATCATGAGCTGCCAGCTAGGCGAGAGGCTGCTGATAGCTGCGAAGATGAAGCCAACGATGGTGGAGAGCAGAAGCGCTCGCCGGCGCCCGCGGGTGTCTGCGTAGTAGCCCCACGGGTACGCGAACAATACACCTGCAAGGAAAAATCTGTTTACGCCCTGATACATAGTCTTACGAAGCCGTGGTGGTCTAGTGATAGTGACACCCGCCTTACAATCGTGAGGTCGTGGGTTCAAATCCCGGTCCGTACCAATGAGTTCTTCGGAATTTATGTACGGAATTTAACACCATTGTCTTTTCGGTGAAGGAAAACATCGTGAGGCAACCTGCATACGACTGTAGAAGAAATTCGATAGCGTTTGTGAATCCACCAACCCGCACTGGGCCAGCGTGGTGAATATAGCCCAATCACCCTTCGTGGGTAGGCCTACGTCCTGCAGTGGACTATTATAAAGGCTGATACAGTACAGTACACAGTCTTAGACTCAGGGGCCTATGGATCATGTATTACTGTAAAACGTTTATTATGTTAAAATAAATGATTTGTTTGTTTGTTTGATCTAAGATTAGGGAAGACTCAGATATTGAAATAACCATAAGTAAATAGATAAACTTTTTTATGCTAACACCAAGTTATGCGTCGAATCAAACTAAATGGTGTCTGTGAACACGGAGCAAGTCGTCGGGAAGTAGCAAATTCATTATGTCAGCGGTGGTGATGACTGAAGTTTGCGCAGCTTGTAGCTTGTATTTAACTTCACAGACTGTCTTGATTCGACGTTTGTTAAATTACTCACAGTTAACTCTTCAGGCGGCCTAAAAATTCTGACAGGGCTAGCCCACCCGGCCTATACGAACTTACTGACTTACAGTATTTTTGCCACTGACTGTTTTTGCCACTAACTTTTAAGTTCTATTGAAAATCAAGCATCTATCTATCTAGAACAGGTAATTTCTTTCTTCTGTGATAATAGCGCATGTATAGTACGCGCAAATCTTTTTGAGGTCTCGGGAGTTAAGCAAGCCGCTCTGCAAAATGCATAATCTGCCTGTGTTGAAGCCACCACACGAGTCGAATGGTGCCTAAGCCGCAGCACACCAGTCTCTGGTTTACCTGCAAAAGGTGCCGAAACTACCACACCAGTCTCTGGTTTACCTGCAAATGGTGCCGAAGCCAGCACGCCGGTCTCCGTGAGCCCGAGTTTCAGGTCACAGTTGGCAGCCGCCACGATGATGCTGAAGCCGAACAGGTCCAGCGCGACCGCATTCGTGATGATGCTGCACGCTGTGAGGAGCAGGTAGTTGTATCGCCCATGACCTGAATTAAAAAGTTTTGGCAGGATTAAACTCAAGCTTTGTTTTAGCTCCGACCAAAAAGTAGAGTGACTTTCTTGTTTGAAAGCTGGCGTGATTGTATTTTTTTAATCTTGTATTATCAAGGTAAACCTGGCCAAAATTGTCACAGCCCCATGGTGAGTGGAGCACAAAAAGAGAAGTATTTGCTCTGTGGAACAGTCTTCATAGTCGAGACAGTCTGAATAGTCTACAGATTGGAAGTGCAAATTGTTGACGCAATATCAAAATTGGTCGTTGTTGTAATTTATTAATTATTCACTAACACATATTGGTATTTTTGTTTTTTTTTCTCTATGATTAAAACCTGAATAATACCTGTCAATTCCACAGCTTCATCGTATGTATAGGCTTTTCCATCTTTCGTGGTTTTGCAGTCTTCTTGTACGCTGATCTGGCACATTGTGATATTCTCCTCTGTTTTTTTGGTATCTTCTTCGGAATACTTCTGCGAATTACTTTATCAACACAGTTCAGTAAAGTTACTAATATTTTTCAGTATTAAAGTTTGCAATGTCGATTCAGTCAATGTTTCCGTGATAGTGTATTTTTATATTTTCAATCAAAATCGGATGTAGATAAAAGAAGCCTTGTCAAAATACCGTTTTGTGTGCCTTCTGTCAAACTGAGGCTCTTTCAAGTCAAGCTTTTAAAAATAAATTAGAAACGTAATTTTGTAATTACTGAGAGTTGTTTTGTTGTTGTACAATGAATGTCATTAGAAGACGAATTATTGAGAAGAACTCTGGCTCCACGTGTGTTACATCGTAATTATAGTATCTTGTACACACACAGTTGTTGAGATGAGGTGCTACTATCTTATCATCGATAGAGGTATTAAACAGACGAAAATATCTGCGTGGATCGCCTTTTATGGTCACATGGACCTGATGGGTCATTGTGCTTACTTTAGGATCACTAGAGAGTGACTGAACATCGCTTAAAGCAAAAATTTGGAAAAACATCCGAAATTTTTCTAGAAAATTCCGCCTGTAAAAAATTTCAATCTGTAAACCAAATCTCAATTTTCATTTTTAACCGACTTCCAAAAAGGAGGAGGTTCTATGTTCGTGTGTGTGTATTTTTTTGTGTATGTTCATTGAAAATTTCGCCAATTGTGAACTAAATCGAAAAATTGTTTGAAAGGGTATACTCCCGAGGTGGTCCCATTTAAATTTTAAAGAAATCGGCTAAACCGTTCTTGAAAAAATCAACAATAATCTAAGCAATTCGAGTGAAATATCCGAATTTTGTACACGATGTACATCGATAATTTCGCCAATTGTAAAATTATTTTTTAGTTCGAAAGGTTATACTCCCAAAGTGGTTTCATTTAAATTTTACAGAAATCGGCTGAGCCGTTTTTGATAAATCAACAATAATGTAAACAATTCGAGCGAAATATATTAGAATTTCGTACACGATGGAAGGCGGTTTTGACATTTTTTGCGAAAAATAATTATATTATTTGAGGCCCGAATGTGTTATACAAACAAATGTATAAATATACAAGAATTGCTGGATTTCTACCTGAAGAACTGCTTTTATCCCGCTGATGGGTATACCACACTTTGGTTGAGGGCTAACCACGTTACATACGATCCAATTTGGCGGTTGGCTCTAACCAAATTGTAATGTGTATGAAAGCTTTCACTGATCAATGATAACAACCGTATGCTCACTGTTCACCATAACATTACCTGTCATAGCAAGACTAGATTAGTGCAAAAAGTTGACTTATATTCTAAATGATTGGGGATAAATTGTTTACCCATTTATTTATTTTTAACCGACTTCCAAAAAGGAGGAGTTTCTATGTTCGTGTGTATGTATTTTTTTGTGTATGTTCATCGATAATTTCGCCAATAGTGAACCGAATCGAAAAACTCTTTTTTATTTCGAAAGGGTATACTTTCGAAGTGGTCCCATTTAAATTTTACATTAATCGGCTGAGCCGTTTTTGATAAATCAACAATAATGTAAACAATTCGAGCGAAACATTCGAATTTTGTACGGCGAAGGTGTTGTGAAGGCGGTTTTGCCATTTTATGCGAAAAATAATTAATATTTTAAAACTCTAAAGTTCATTAAAAAGAATTTTGGAGTACGTTTTATGTCAGTAACTATGCACTTAGGTTTATTTCGCCACTTATCTGCTCATTTTCAGAGTATCTTCAATGCATGGAACAAACATTATTTTCAATTCAATTCAATTTACATATTTCTCAGCTGCATCGTTAAAATCTTTGTAAGTTATTTCATTGCATTTCTAGATCATACACCTAAGTTTTTTTCCTGTATTTGTAATGCACTGCATCTCCATATCATTCATATTCACTTTTATTTTACAATGAAAATTGAAACAAAATTATTCATAGAGAATCTTTCTACGATACCACTTGCGCATTGAATTATGGATATTTTATACACATGTATTACAAAATGAAGGGTCTTTTAAATGTATATAAATATACACATCTTTACGAACAGTTTTACCTGCTGTGAAATAAACTGCGGAATCGCGAAAAAAAGCAGTTGTCCTGTCCATACAAAAAGTTCTTTGACTCTTGATAAAATGTATGGAGTAAGTAACTGATTTTAATTCTCAATTTCGGATATTGCCAAAAATATTCACCTTTTTCCATATTTTTAGCAATCTAATGAAAATCATAAGAAAATTACGTAAAGACGACCATAACACCTCTTCCTTTTTGGAAATCGGTTCAAAAGTAGAAGGCAGCAGAGAAAGGAAATGACCACACAGGGTATTTTTACATCAAATCAAAGAAAAGGTAGTCCTCACATCGTACAGGGAGGTGACTTTTTTATTTTATTGGCTGACTTTTTTTTTTATTCCATATATGTTTGCTTTTGACTACATACTGCCTGATGTTGAGGAGATATGCGGTCTACCATATTTACTCGGGATTTCAAGATACCCACGTTGTACTTTAGTAGGAAGACAGACCCAGGCAAAGCGTTCCACATTCTGCCTGTTTGTATAAGGAATTAGGATTCCAAACGCTTGGTTCTAACTGCGAGACGTGGAAGTTGCTACATTTCTGAAAAAGTTGTTAGCTTATAATACTTACTGAAAAATATACAAGAGAAGCACGCGTCGCTACGATAGTACCGTAAACAAATCAATATTGTCAATAAAGTACCTAAATAGGCACATAAATTATTTCTTCAATATTTTTTTTATAAAAATTGCATGAAACGCGGTATTCGTCGGTGTTCTCTTAAATCAACTGAAATTTTGTTGACCACACCAATATACCTACATTAACAAACACACACACACATTTAAAATGAAACTAGTGTGGATATGAATATAAGAACTCTGTACAATTGATGGTCATTTAATTCGATGAGACTGTTATTTCTGAGTGGAAGCTCTGTTAGATACAAATAATTTTTATTAATGCCAATTGGTCCGAGGATAAATTAATAATTTGGTGATTATCGCTAAGAGTGAGGACTTCATAATATTTATTTAAAAAGAGAATGAAAGGGTTTTCCAGATAGATAGAGCTATTTTACAACGTTAAGCGACCTTAACCTACAAAGCCGTGGTGGTCTAGTGGTAATGACACCCGCCTTACAACCGTGACCGGGACGTTGGTACGGGACCGGGATTTGTACCTTCGATGGACGAAAAGAGTTCTTTGGAATTTATGTACGGAATTTCACACCACTGGCTTTTCAGCGAAGGAAAACATCGTGAGGCTACTGGTACCTGCATACGTCCGTAGGAGGAATTCAATAGCGTATGTGAATCTATCAACTCGCACTGGGCCAGCTTGGTGGATATGGCCCAATCACCCTTTGTGGTTTGGCCTACGGCCTTCAGTGGACTATTAAAAAGGCTGGTAGAGTACAGCGACCTTATGCTATTGTTTTATCTCCCTGATCAACTAGATATAGGCCACCTCTGTAATCTAATCCATATACTCGTAATGCGTTCTGTGGTTTATTCTTCTCTTTTCTTCGGGCTTCCCATCTCTTTCAGTTTTCCATGGATTGTCATGTCCTGTAAGATGGTCAAAAAAAATTGTCATTAAGTTTTCTCTTCATTCTCACAGTATCCAAAATCTACTGGATTAGGCTTATTTAACTTTTCTTTCCAACCCACTGGTGTGAAAACTTACTTTTCAAAATGCCCTAACTCTTCGAGCAAATATCTACAGAGCCACAGTCTATAAGTGAATGTAGTAAAAAATGTCTGAACGCCGTCATACATACCGACTTAGATATTACATGAATAACTCACAATGACCCGTTTTCTCGAATTTCGACGTTATGTCACCTAATAATTGCTTGTAACCGAGCACTATGGCATCGCGTTGCGTTTAGTGAGCTTGCAATCGCCTTACGAGCCTACAGAGTTTTAGCTCGGACATTTTTTTTTGCACAGTTGTGACTGTATAGTTATTTGCTCAAAGCCAAGCTCAAAGATAGCCAGAAAACAGATGAAACGCGATGTTCTTTAATCTTTACCTATAGGCCAAAACACCGACTAAAATCTTATCTTTAGACCTTCAAGGGTCTGCGGATGATCCAATTGATTTTTATGTAGTAGTAGTGTAAGTAGTTTCAGCATATAAAGCTTTTGGTATACCTGGCATATAATATCAAGATCAATGACACTAATATTTTGGTACAGCATCATATGAAAATGCGACTACATCCCAGGCAAAGAATAATTTCACAGACTAGACGCTAGATTTTGAGTGCCTAATTTATGTCTAAAATGAAAATGTCACATATACATCAATAATTATGTAATATGAAGGTAACAAAGAATAAGTTGATCATAAATCTAAATCATTTCGATCGAAAAAACTAAATCATTTCCAAAAATTTTAGGTGCAATATGATAGAAAATTTATTCAAAAAATAAGGAAAATAACATTTTCTTATCAAACCGACCTAGTAATCAAATCTGTTATTATTGATTAGGTAGGTACTTTTAATTATTTATAACATGGTACTATATTTTCGTAATAGTTTTTGAGGTATCCCTAATCTTGACGTCATTATCTATTAGAAAACTGATAATGTATATCTACAGCAATTATTTGCTTGATAAGTATTTAACGCCATATTTTAGCGAAACAAAATTATCTTATTAGCTTGTGTATTAGCGTAGCCAGGCGAAAGAAAAATCTTAAATTAGCATTGCACAACATAATTTAATATTTTTTCCATACATATTACAGAGTCACATGACAAGAAAGCCGCATCAGATAAGCAAACATATTTTACAAAGCAGGAATTTTCCTAAGAAAGTGAAAATTACTTGAAAGAAAAGTTTAGGCAATTTTTCTACGTTCCATGGCAAATGTCATTTCACTTCAGTTTCCTACCGATGGCAGTCGGTGTAAATGTAAATATCTACAAGATGATAATAATATCATGAGTCCATCGTTATGAAAGAGTAATTTAAAATGTGAGCTTAAGAGCTCTACGGTGTTTCTTATCTCTGCATAGTTTAAAATAATTATCATCGCGCCGTCTGTAATTTTTGAGTTTCTAAACTACGCAATAGTTTTTAATTCAGTTTTCATAAATAGACAGTGTTATTCAAGAAGTTGGGTTATATTGTACTTATTACGAGTGACCCTTTCCGGTTTCGCATGCCAACGAATGAATTATATCCATAAACCTTCCGGAAGAAATATCGGATATATACAGGGTGATGGGGAGAGGGGTGCAAAGCTGAAAGGCGACGCTAGCATAGATCATTTAGACCCTTTTGAGCCATGGTTGTCTAAGACGAAGTGGGACTATTTTTTTGTAATCAATTTTTTATGATTTTTGGCTAAAATCCCCGAAATTTTACCGTTAATTGCTAATGGTGGCCATGTTGAATAATAAGTGATTTTTTTACATGTTATTTAATTAAAACAATCTGTAAGCAATCTAACAAAACATGTACTGAGCTTGTGTGTCATCAGATATTTTTTTTACAGTCACTTGAAGTTCCCAAAAATTTTCAAAGATTAAGAAAACTGTTTTATGACGGCGTTTAAAAAAATAATTAATAAAGCTTTTTTAGTTCAAACCTTTTTGAAAACATGCTTAGTTATTGTTCTTTCTTTTGAGATATCATTTACGCCGATATCTCAAAAATTACTAAAATTAAAACGTAAAAACCAAATTGAGGAAGAAAATTTAAATTTTAATGTGGACTAATTAAAACAACATTTGATTTGAAATAATTTATTTTTCATGTTCAAAATGACTACCGCGATTTCTAACACAAGCACGAGCCCGTCTTCTCACTTCTGTTGTTGTGGTTTTTAACATCATCTCCAGTTTCATGGTTTCAAAAGCTGAATTGATCCTCTCTATCAGTTCGTCTTTTGTATTGATTTCTACGCTCGTATACACTAGCTCCTTGGCACGACCCCACACGTAGAAATCCAACGGGGTCAGGTCTGGTGAACGAGCGGGCCAAGGGATGGGCCCACCTCTTCCGATCCAGCTATCAAGGAAGCAATGATCTAAGCATTCCCGTACATTTAATGTCCAATGCGCTGGACAGCCGTCTTGCTGAAAGATAATTTCGCGCTCCGATTCGAATATCGGGGCACCGGATTCCTCTAAAAGCACAGGTAGATCGTCAAGTAGAAATTCCAAATAATTATCGCCATTTAAAGTGTCTGGTAAGAAGTGGGGGCCAATCAACGTACTGCCAATTACTCCGGCCCACACATTGACAGAGAATTTCCTCTGGAACGACACCTGCTTTTTCCAGTGGGGGTTGTTGCCCTTGTCGGCCCATTGATGGAGGTTGTGAAAGTTAGTTATGCCTTCCCTAGAAAATTTGCTTTCATCCGTCCACAAGATTGACTTCAGGAACCACTCATCTTCAATGTCTCTGTTGAGGAGGTAACGGCAAAATTGAATCCTTCTGATGGGATCTTGCTCTTCCAGACCTTGCACACCCGTGCCATGGAACGGATATTTATCATTCTGGTGCATTGTACTCCACACCTTCCATTGTGAAATATTAAGATTTCGAGCTACTGCTCTGGTGCTGGTATGGGGATCCGCTTCAAATGCTGCTATGATGTCTTCCTCGACGTTAGGAGTGTGTCTGCCTGGGTTGACTCCAGGTTCCACGCGGTGTATCCCAACTTCAGCAAGCCGACGAAATGTGTTGTAAAACACTCGAACATTCGGTACCCTGCGATTCGGATAGCGCTCTTGGTACATTCGCCGCGCCAAAGATCCATTGCCGTCTGCTCTACCATACATGAAGACGATATCCGCATATTCCGCATTGGAAAAAGTAGCCATAGTCACTACACAATTTAAAAATGCCGTAGGAGCGCACTAAATGTCAACTCTTCAAACAACTACAAAATCAACACGTGCAGGAGCGCAAAGCTAGGGCTAAGGCTACGACTGGACACGGTAAAACAAAAATAACCAATACTAATTCAACACGTGCAGGAGCGCTTAGGGCTACAACTGGATACGGTGAATTATGAATGAACGCGATGAAAATTACGTCTAGTCACAAGGGCAGTTGTTACTTGACTAAAAGATGTGACGATGACGAGTCCTTTGAAGTAGTTACTGATCCTAAATAGAGATACACTATTTTATTGCCATAAAGTCAATTTTGCTGTAAAATAAACCCTAATTTATGGCCCATTCTTTTACTGGGCGCAATACCTGGAAAGGGCAAGTTTATTGCCGCCGCGCGCGGTGGCCTTTGTTTGGAATCCTCCTGGTTCCTGCACGTGCAATGAATCATTCTTAGAATTGAACTCGGTTATCAATTCGAACACAAAACAGTTTTTTTGAAGCAAAATGTTGTTTCTTTGATCTGCCTAAAAATTTAAATTTTCTGCCTCAATTTGGTTTTTACGTTTTAATTTTAGTAATTTTTGAGATATCGGCGTAAATGATATCTCAAAAGAAAGAACAATAACTAAGCATGTTTTCAAAAAGGTTTGAACTAAAAAAGCTTTATTAATTATTTTTTTAAACGCCGTCATAAAACAGTTTTCTTAATCTTTGAAAATTTTTGGGAACTTCAAGTGACTGTAAAAATAATATCTGATGACACACAAGCTCAGTACATGTTTTGTTAGATTGCTTACAGATTGTTTTAATTAAATAACATGTAAAAAAATCACTTATTATTCAAACTGGCCACCATTAGCAATTAACGGTAAAATTTCGGGGATTTTAGCCAAAAATCATAAAAAATTGTTTAAAAAAAAAATAGTCCCACTTCGTCTTAGACAACCATGGCTCAAAGGGGTCTAAATGATCTATGCTAGCGTCGCCTTTCAGCTTTGCACCCCTCTCCCCATCACCCTGTATATAACGTATACACAATAATAGGTCAAGTGCGAGTTGGACTCACGCACGAAGGGTTCCGTACCGTATGGAAGCCCCTCTTAATATATTTTAATTATTTATTTTTAAAAATTAATATACAACCTAATGTTGTATGTGAATATTTTAAGCATCTTAAATATTTATTTTATTTTAATTATTTATTTTTATAGTTAATATTTAACTAAATACCTATTGTGTGAATATTCGAAGCATCTGCCTGTCGCCGTTATTAATATCGAGCGAAAAACGGCTGTAAATTTAAGTTTGTTGTATTGTATGGGAGTCCCTTTAAATATTCTTTTTTTTTTTTTTTTATTATGTTTTCAGTATTTGTTGCTATAGGGGCACCAGAAACACATTATCTGTAATCAGCTCTCTAGCTATCACGGTTCATGAGATACAGGCTGGTGACAGACAGGCGGACAAACGGATAGACAGACGGACAGTGAAGTCTTAGTAATAGGGTCCCGTTTTTACCCCTTAGGTACGGAACTCTAAATATGAATCTCAATTTCTTTTATTCACGGTATTACGCGTGAACGGATGGACCGATTTCGCTAATGTTTTTTTGCTGTGTTTGTTATTCTTGTTGTTGTGTTTGTTGATCTTATGAAAGAAAAAGCAAGAAGAATAATAAAAATTTCAATTTTATATTCCCATTTAATATCTCTACATGTAAAAGATGCCGTATCAAATCCAACCAGGCAACAGTAGTATCTAACATTATCAGGATGTCGTCTGTAATCATGTTGAATGTCGGCTCCTATTTGATTGGCTCCTACCTAGTCGGAACGTCTGTCAGGGTTTTATTGGCGTGGAACTTTGATTAGTTTCTTGCGTGGTAAGACTGGTAAGTAACACGATAGGGGGAAAGATCTACGTAAGATACTGTCATAGCGAATGCTTACTCGTCTTTCAACTTATATCATTGGAATCATCGACACTATCCTGCTTTCATCGTCTACATCTTGTCGCGATTAATATGATATTGGAAACGTAAGTACCGCGTAGATAAGGAAGATGTAAGTGTTACATACGCATTTTGACCTAACAGGCACTTGACAAGATACAAATCTGTTAGAATATATACCTACGTGTAATCTAGATTTGAGAGATAATTTTCTACAATCTAGAATTCTAGATAATAGAGCAAGTACAGTACCATGCAGTACGGTAGTTTACCAGATTGGACAACTTTAAAGTCAAGAATACAAAACTATAGTTGTATCTTCTTGTAATTTTCAACCGAAAAAATATATCTATAATTAAAAAAATATATTAAGGAATTCTCATGTAAGTATTTAGAATATAATTTCTTTTTGACCGACGAACCGAACCGGAGGAGGTTCTCAATTAATTCGACGCGTATATTTTTTTATGTATAACCACGCATAACTTTTTCTTAGTGGTCCGATTTCAATAATTTTTTTTATTGGAAAGAGTATACTTCGAAATTGGTTCCATTAAAATTGTAATGAAATCGGCTAAGCTTTTTTTGACAAATCAACAATAATGTGAAAAATGCTACAACGATCCGTGCGAAATATTCGCGAATTCTGTATACGGGTGAAGTTGGTCATGCTATTTATTGCAAAAAATAATTATTTAGTTGCTGTAAATAAAGGAATTCTCAAGTATTTAGAATGTCATTTCTTTTTTAAATTCTGGATGCAATGAATGTGTTTTCTGTGTCTGATAGTGGTTAAAATCCTAATACAGTAATCAATCAAAACACGACAGCCATGACTTTGCAACCTCGCCCGTGGCACAAGTTATGCAATTCCATTGTATTGTGAAATGTTTGTCTTTAGATAAGGGGACGTTTGGTACAGATTTCGTTGATAAGAGTGATAGCAATATGTAAACAATAGGGAGATAAAAGGAAGCGAGCGCGTGGCGCGGCAGCAGATGAGATATTGTTGGCAAAGAATGCACACTTCTTTTTAGAGCTTTCCACAAATGAAAAATATATTGTACCTAAGTTAGCCCTGAAATAGCGTGTCTTTATTTACCATGCCTAGTACGTAGATTTACAGGCTCCTCTTCATTCTGTAGAGAAATAAAAAAGTAAGTAAGTAAGTTCGTATAGGCTAGCCCTTGTGTCAGAGTTTTTAGGCCGCCTGAAGGCCTCTGACATGGCTAAACGGTTGAAACAACCGGGGCCTACAATTTAACGTGTCATCCGAGCCACGGTAGCGCTCAGTTGGAAAATGCCACCCGCGGTCACCCATCCAAGTACTGACCGTGCGGAACGTTGCTTAATTTCTGTGATCGCTGACAATCACCTAGTCAAACTACGCTACGAGCGCTAGAGAAATTAAACAAAAGGGTTCAAGCTTTGGTTCGGTACATTTTTTTATTAAGGTTTTTAAACTTAGGTAGGTACTTAGTGCCAAAAAAAATACTACAGCAAAACTCACTAAATACTTTTAAACCAGTTTCGTAGCAGGTGAGATATTGTTGAGAGCTTTCCACAAATGAAAAATATATTGTACCTAAGTTAGCCCTGAAATAGCGAATTTAATGTTTTTAGCGATCACAGGTCTGAGCACTATAGTGGCTCATTATAGTTTTAGATTTGATGTTAACCGTTTTAACACGTTAGCATAAGGTACACATACTTTTTCGGATTGAACGTAAATGCATTACAGACCCTCATCATCACCTCTCCACTGTCGTTTTTCACGAACCAGAAATGTTGATTTCATTTCTGATTCGTACCGCCAGGGAGAGGAACAGTCTGGCGGCTTTTTTGTTTCCTATGAGATATAATCTAAAGCTTTTCAAGGTCATAGTGAACAGATATCTTATAAGTCTGCGTGCTTCATCTTCGACCAAAACATCTCTTACCATCAGGCGAGTTGGTGGTGAAGCGCGGACTTATTCGCGATAAAAAACCCGTACATCATAGGTATCTACTTGTTCTTGAACTTTTCTTTGGGGGCTAGGAATCGAATTTTCCGAGATCAGATAATAAAATAATATTTTTATCGTCTCTACCCAAGTAAAGTAGCGGACAATATTTATCAGTAAAATACTCGTAGCGGTCAAAAGATATAAACTACACGTGAAATTGCGATCAAAAGATATCTTCACAGATTTCAATGATACGCATGTAGATAGGCACGTGCAGAGATTTCCACCTGGCGTCTAAACAATGATGGATAGATCGATAAATATATTTTTTTTGCGCAAGATTTTTCATAGTAGGTACTTATTTTCGGTTATGTGATAGGTTCTCAAAAATGATTTTTATTTACTACTACTACTACTGAATCCAAATTACTAAGACTAAATTACCTGACTGACGATCTGATAAATCTGGATGATTAATTGGAGCGGCCTACGTCTAAGAGTGGAAGTCTGACAGCCAACATAATGATCATGAGCATAGAACATACCTAGCTATACAGAGGCCTTCAGGCGGCTTAAAACCTTTGATATTTACAAGCATAGACCGCATATATGCTTAACATTAGTGTCCAAACGCAAACTTATTTGAAATAAAAAAAAAACCAAGACACTCTTACTTTAGCAACAGTTTATATTGCCCGACTATTTTCGCTGTATTCTTTGGAAGATTATATCCGCATTCATGCTGTAACCCAAATGGCAGGAATAAGCATTACATGCACTATGACATAGGTAAACCCACGAAAACTACTTGACATTTGTGATACCCAAATCTCGATATTTCCAATAAGATAGCGTGGAGTGCAGTCGATAAGCACGGGCTAAGATACCTACCGCTATCCATCAATACTGCAGCCCATCGCCCGAGATTGGACTCTAGCCAAGGTGACTGACTTGTACATAGAGTTATAGTCATCTTATCATCTATAGAGATACTTAACGATACAAACTATAAAATAAATAAAAACCATTTATTGCAGGCACAAAGGAGTGCACTCCAGGGACGAGTACCCTGAGTTACAAAATTGTTAAGTAAGATTATATTAAATAAAATGTTACAGCTGTATAAGGGGTGTAACGTCCAGTCTTATAAATAGTTACATAAAATTATCCCGCACAATAGTGCCGAGTCGATTAGTAGGTATATTTATTTCTTATTCGCGTCCATGTGGACAGAAACCCAGTGCTTGAACAAAGGGCTCCGGAAGTCGTCAGAGACAGCCACAAGAATTGCATTGTCGGAATGACGCAGACGCTGCCAAAACGAGGCCACCCTAGACCTTATTACTGCAAAGAAGTCGGGAACCCCCGCCTCAGCAAACATGCTCGACGCGCTGCAGCACCACGGTAGCTTCACAAGGGTTCGGTATGCGTCATTTATACTGAACTCTTGTCGTATTTATTGCTTTCTGCGTGAACTTTATCCACAACTACATGCATAAGCAATAGGCTTTGTAAAGACATACCTACATGCTTTACTACATGCTACTATTCTCACATGCTGTTTTGGATAAGTTTTTCTTTGGTCCTCAATTTGTATCATACTAAGCTGTTGCTTTGTAAAGTGCGGGGACTTCTAAGCAATGTTTTATATGGTAATCGTTATGAACCGTTTTTACTAAGGAACCGACCAGAAATTAAAAAAAAACACCTGGTGAAGATTATTGAAGAAGTTCTGTTTTATTTCGTGATTTCAGGGTTTGACCCATATTAAAAGCAGTTGTTCGTAATGATGAGGATATCATACATACATATCTATAAATGACTGCAATTTACAGAGTAACACTGGCCACCTCGCATACACTCTTGCCTACACCTAACAACTTGGGATCAGGAGCAGCTTAAAAATGACGTCTGTTTACCAGGAGATCGTACATCGCTGACTCTTCGACAAAACGCAGTGCACTACCGGTGCCAGCCAAAAAGTCTTCGCCATTTTCGATGGTCATTCGCCTCGTCCTCGGAAGTAATACTAACATGTCAATGGACTGGTCATATGACCTTCTGTCTTATCGTCTACATCTCCTTTGATATGGATTAGGATAAATCACATCTTGACGATAAATATTAGGAGTATCACATGACCACGTCGCCTTAATACCTTGACATTTTTTCGCCAATTGGTGTTTGGAGAAATGACTGGCAAGAAACTCCGAAATTCCAAGATTTTTATCTAACTAGGCAGTCCGAACTGATACCGGACTTTCTGCCAATATGTAATTTGTACAATAGACGTAGAGTCTATAACTATGTCCACTTGTCCAGCTATGCATATCTGCGCTCCGCTTCACTTTGCTGGAGTTTGGACTTAAAGCTGTTTTATTTCTTTTGAACTAGCCTTTGCCCGCGTCGCTTCGTCCGCGTGAAATTTTCGTGTATTGTGCTATCCCATAGGTCCCTTTTATTTTCCCGGAATAAAAAGTAGCCTATTTCTACCTTTTTGAATTTGGACAGTCGAGATAGCTCAAAGCTAGTTTGTGAGACCCTTCGAAATTACGTAAGTTCAGGTGTATCTGCATCTTTTTCTAAGACCTTTTAAATTTCATAAATAAAATGGGACAAAGTGATGTATTTCTCGTTTCTATTACTTTAGTCCTTATTCTAAGGTTAAGGGTAAGGGATCTAGTGCACTATAAATATTATATTGAGGTTTTCTGTATTATAAAAGTAATTTTGTTAAACAACTTGTTTTGTGTTATCTTTTAAGAACAATAAACGTTTACTTGCTTATTTATTTAAATAACATTTATTTACATATGCAAGACTTAGAGAGTAATATAAATAATAACAATAACTGTAAACAAAATATATACCTAGCTAGAAAATTAATCGAATAACCCGCCCCTCATTGTTCCTGGTGCAAAGGTGCCCATAACACTTGCTGCATTGCCGCGTTAGATGGCTATGGACATTCTTTGCACCAGAAACGAGATAGAACGGGAGTCACCTCATCTTTCCCGGATCCTGCGCCCTATTTCAGAGGTTAGATCTGATAAACGTTTTATTTATTATTATTATTTTTAGTTCTCGCCCGCGCGCTTTCCTGCTCCAACAAACAAAGCTGTAATATAACATTATAAGCGGTCAATAAGCCCGATTATAGAGGCGCCATCGTAATTATATTAGCTAAATAGCATAGTTCTGTTTCTTTTTCGCTTTAGGCGTTCGATAGAGAGAACGCTCTTTACGTTGCTAATAAATTTACGCTGGCGCCTCTGTAATCGGGCTTAATGAATAGCAAACACTAATATGTACCTACTTAATAGCCATGACTAGTAAAAGTAATAAAACATACTGTCTAACTGATAGCATATCTGTCATATCTCAATATGCCTGATTACAGAGGCGCCAGCGTAAATTTAATAGCAACGTAAAAAGCGTTCTCTCTATCGAATGCCTAAAGTGAAAAAGAAACAGAACCATGCTTTTTAGCTAATATAATTACGATGGCGCCTCTGTAATCGGGCTTAATATCTAGATGGAACAGGCGCATATCAACAATTCGCGAGTGTAATAAAGCCCCTTAATCCACTTAAGGAGCATATGCGCACGCGGTCGCTGACTTTAATCGCCTTAATGGCTTAATAGGAACTCTAGACATTGTAGACAGGATGTCTATACCTAATGCAAGCGATGGTAACAGTTGCACTTTTGTAGAGCCCGCCAAGGGAAAGTACCACACGTTTGACAGTGATTCTACTACCAAGCAGTACTTAGTAAGAAAGAAAGAAAGTTTATTAACAAAAACAACAATCAAGTTACGATAATGTTCCATAGTAATAGGCTTGTTAACTAAAAAATATAACTAGTCCGTCAAATAGATTGCTAAAAAATATTAGACACGTATTTTTTCTTTTGTCAATATAACAAAAATTTAAAGTTCCGCGTGACGTCACTAACCGCTATCAAATGTACCGGTTAGTGCCGTCACGAGCCCCCACTCTCAAACTTTGACAAGGTTATCTTTGTCACTGATTGTTTAATTGACAAAAGAAAAAATACGTGTGCAATATTTTTTTTATAATCTAACTGACGGACTAATTATAATAATGATTTTTATACCCAGTAAACATCTATCCTATTATGTGTGTAAGCTTAGTGTGCACGCAATCATCATCATCATTTTCAGCCTGTAATCGCCCACTGCTGAGCATAGGCCTCTCTTCATGCATGCAATACTATAGATCTTTCCATAATAATGACTGCTGCTATGTCCAGCAGTCCTCCCTTATAATTACCAATAAAACACCGATAGGAAGCTACTTTCATCGGCTCTTTCGTGGTTTCGCCCCGCAAGCTGTTCGGCCCGCGGGGCGAATCAACGAAGACTCTTTTTGAAGGCCCTCTTTCGCCCCGCATTGTTTGGAGCGGGGCGAAAAGGGGCATTCAAAAAGAGTCTTCGTTGATTCGTCCCGCGATTCACTTTTTTTCTGTACATTTAAGTAGAAAGTAGTTAATGGAAAAAAATCCAGCGCGATCCTTCTTGACTACATCATTCTACAGCTTAGGGTGGATAGCTAACAACAGGCTAGTTGACAACATTTTTTGATGTCTTCTTGTAACAGCTAGCCATAAGCCGATTAACGGAAACAAAAATACAATCTACTTAAAAATAAAGAAGTTTCAAGCATATTAATTTTCTAGCTAGACAAAGAGCGCACTATAGCAGACTATGACGTCACTGCCTGTAAGTCTCATACAATTGTCACACAACATTATGCTTTGTGCGAAAGGACAAGACAATCCCCTCATTATCCCTATCGAAATCTTTACAAGCATAAGTCTGTGAACTAATAAGCCGTATTTCAATTATTTTTTCAGTTTACGAATCATATATGTATACAATACAATACAATATTTTTAATTAGTAGAGTCTGGCCAACGAAAGCAGTCCAAGAAAAAAGGCGGGAATTTAAAAAAATCAAGAGCTTGTTTTCTAGTTTCTAGTTTATAGAACTACGTGCATGCTAAATTTCATGGAGATCAGCTGAGTTTATAGAACTACGTGCATGCTAAATTTCATGGAGATCAGCTGAGTTTATAGAACTACGTACATGCTAAATTTCATGGAGATCAGCTGAGTTTATAGAACTACGTGCATGCTAAATTTCATGGAGATCAGCTGAGTTTATAGAACTACGTGCATGCTAAATTTCATGGAGATCAGCTGAGTTTATAGAACTACGTGCATGCTAAATTTCATGGAGATCAGCTGAGTTTATAGAACTACGTGCATGCTAAATTTCATGGAGATCAGCTGAGCGGTACTAGAAAACAAGCAAACAGCTCTTGATTTTTTAAAATTCCCGCCTTTTTTCTTGGACAGATTTCGTTGGCCAGACTCTAAAATCATTGTTACAGATATATTCAATTGCACAATTCACTAATCCTAATACTTTTAACTAATACAATACCAGTCAACCCTATTGCGACGTGTTATACCTATGCCATAAAAAAGCTCGTTAGCAATGTAAGAAATGTATGAAAACACTGTGTATCGAAAAATAATGTAAATTTTCACACCATTTGAGCCCAGTGGCACATTTTTATGAGGACAACATTTTTTTTAATTAGAAAATTTCCAAACATTTAGAGACTTTCTGTGCATTTGTAATAAAAAAAAATCTAAAATTCTTCATTTCAGGCAAATATACCCATATAGAACAATAATTCACTAGTATTTCAACAATGGTCGTCAATATGTAATACATAACTAATATAATAATAAAATGATAATTGTATTCGTTTCTGAACTACTAATTAATAAAAGAATTTCATTTTTTTCGCGGTTGGGTTTTTATTTTTTTTCACGGTTGGGTTTTATTTGGGTCAAAATTTGGAACTAATATAGCTCCGATCGAAAGGATAATTTTCCCTGGCAAATTTCTGAGCAGCATAAAGTCTAATAACTCATAAAATATGTATGAAAACACTAGATACTTAGGTACAATTTTCACAGGACTCAGGACCAAAATAGATGGCATTCTAAGAAAGAAGTCGGGTAATGCAAATAAAAACACATATTGGAAGTCGGGGTCGGTCTCATAGTGCAAGTTATTTAGTGATAAGTACCTACATTGACCTTATGGCTTATTAGTATGCAAGTTTATAGCCATGTAGGTTTATCATACAAATGTCAACGTATTTCAGGCGCTCAGACCTTTGCTTTGCTTGATCAAAAATAATGTGATAAAGATGCATAACGACGTGGACATAATATATCATTCAAGTTTAAGATCCTGTGCATATTGCCGCGAGCTATATGCGAGGTATAGCCGTATGCGGTCTCGCGCGGTTAACATAGACGCTACTATTTTATCTTGATAGTATGTAGAGGCAATTAGTCCTACACTGACGTCCCGCATAGGGTGTTTTGTGCATTCGCATGGGGTCTTTTGTGCATTCGCATGGGGTGTTTTGTGCATTCGCATGGGGTGTTTTGTACATTCGCATGGGGTGTTTTGTGCATTCGCATGGGGTGTTTTGTGCATTCGCATGGGGTGTTTTGTGCATTCGCATGGGGTGTTTTGTGCTTTAGCTGCATGGGGTGTTTTGTGCATTCGCATGGAGTGTTTTGTGCATTATCTGCATGGGGTGTTTTGTGCATTTGCATGGGGTATTTTGTGCATTCACATGGGGTGTTGTGTGCATTCGCATGGGGTGTTTTGTTCATCTATATCTTAATAAATATAATAGTTTTAGGCCACAGCTTTGCCCGCGTCATATTATGATTTTTGTGTTATCCCATAGGAACCTTTTGTATTTCAGGATAAAAAAACCTATGTCACTTTCCGTCTTTTAAACTATGCTGATGCCAAAAATCAAGTCAATCCGTTGCTCCGTTCCTGCGTGCCTGTTGTCTGAGTATGTAAATTAAAGTCAAAATCTAGAATAGGTATCTGGACAACTATAAAGGTGTATTCTAAGTAAACGTGAAACATCTTAGTCTATCCTTACCACAAATAAAAGCTTGCTCTAAAGTTCATGATCAAAGATATTGCAACATAATTATTTTCACTGATTCAAAATGATTTTGCCATTTAATAATAATTAAATGAGGAAGACGCCACACCACCACCCTTGCACCGTCGATTTTCCTTCGATACGTACGAAGCGGTTTGACTCAACATTTTTGATTCGTACCACCAGGGAATGGAACAGTCTTCCTGCTTTCCTGTTTCCTAAGAGATATAATCTGAAGCTTTTCAAGGTCAGTGTGAAAAGGTATCTTCTAGGTCTGCGTGCTTTATCTTCGATCACAACGATGCTTACCATCAGGCGAGTTGGTGGTAAGGCGCGGACTTATTTGCGTTAATTTTTTTTCAGATTAGAAAAATATTTCGTAAGTACAATTTTCAAGATAATTATGTCGTCGTTCGCTCATTAACCGCCGCCGCTATCCGCATCTGTGTGAGAGAACTATAAAGAAAATAACGAAACATCTACCAGCCAACTAGTTCTTTAACATTTTTTACGTTCCAAAAAGAAGCCTAGATACTCGTATTCAAGAAATCAAGATGATTGCAGTAAGACCTTGGAATAAAACGTCGTAGTATTTCTGCCGTCCACAGGACAAAAATCCGCTATCTCACCATTTTATTCAGCTTATAGATGTTAAAAGTCAAAATCGTCTGACTTAAATAAACATAAAGATATATCAAAAGCTTGCTCAATGAAATATAGTTTTGTATTTTCAGATTTTAGATATATTTGATAGGTTTTGAAATAGAATTACAAAAAGTGTCTAACTCAGCGTCATTTCTATATTTTCTTCACTAGGCTGAACTACTTGATTATTATAAAATAAATTATTTCACAAAAACAAGAGCAAAGTAAAGTTCTATGTGTAAAATTTAGGAATAGGTATTGTGTGCATGCTCCGAGCACTCGTGCTCTCCATCGAAGGCTTCTTATTGCGACGGTGTCGTTTTCTCAAAATATGGTCGAAGAGAGCGATGGCTGGCACGTGCGTCAAACTCGTGATCAGGAGCTGCTTGCGGGTCGCCGGTTTGCTCGCGATATTCATGCAAATCACCGAAACTATTGGAATTGGACTAACTTAAGCTAGGAGAAACCTAACTCTTTTCTACAGTCTTCAATTAACAAATGTAAGATTGTATTTAACAAAGGACACAGACCCTGGAGTCTGTGGAGTAATAATGTAAATATATAAAAAAAAAAAATTGTCAGAAAGTGCTCCCTAAAATCTTAGTACTTAATTTTTTCTTATCGCAAATAAGTCCGCGTTTGACCACCAACTTGCCTGATGGTAAGCGACGTTGTGGTCAAAGATTATTTGTTTTTAAGTTTCGCTTATCTTACTTCGTTATCAAGTAGCGCATATTTTAATAAAAAAAACATCCTAGTAGTTCAAAAAAATTCACTTTGAAGCTATAACGGCTTTATAGCTTACGGACGGCAGAATGTTAAATGTATTCAACTTGCAAAGGTTGAAGAACTCAAAAGTAATAATTAAGTACCCTTTATGGCGTTCTTATTCTCTTCCTGGGAAAAATCAAGATATGGGAAATATTGCCATTTTTACGGTTTCTAAATTTAGTCCCATAATCAAGTTCTTGATGATACGATGTCCTTTTTAGGGTTCCGTACCCAAAGGGAAAAACGGGACCCTGCTACTAAGACTTCGATGTCCGTCTGTCTGTCTGTCTGTCTGTCACCGGGCTGTATCTCATGAACCATGATAGCTAGGCAGCTGAAATTTTCACAGATGATATATTTCGGTTGCCACTATAACAACAAATACAAAATAAAATAAATATTTAAGGGGCCCAGTAATAGTTAAGGGGGCTCCCATACAACAAATCTGAATTTTTAGACGTTTTTCGCTCTATATTAATAATAGTACGAGGTAGATGCTTGAAATTTTCACAGAATATTTAGTTTTATGTTCCCTTCAATAGTAAATAATAAAATTAAAATAAAATAAATATCAGTACGGAACCCTCCGTGCGCGAGTCCGACTCGTCTTGGCCGATTATTTGTCTAATTATGGCTACCATATACATATGCTAGTATTATTTTCTTCAAGCGGCTTCCAAAATGGAGTAAATGAATCAATGATGGTTATATCAAGGATTTTTTACTATGGGTCTTATTTACGAATACGAAAATAAAAATAATGAAATCGTTCCGAGAACTTATAGCGAGATCATTAATTTAATCTTTATGCTTATTACTGCAGATACAATATATTTGTACCAAAGAAAATCGATATCCTTATCATAGCAATCAATTCTGAGCTCAAGTGCCTAAGTGAAAATGATAAGGCCACAAGAAGCTGAATAAAATCTAAATATTCAAGATAAAAGTTACTTAGTACCTACGCACACAATGTCTTATGTGGCAAGTGCATCAAGATGCCAGTATATTCTGCAAAATGGACAAGTTATCTATGAATTGTCACATTAGATCACTGATAAACAATGGCCTACTCTGAAAGATGGAAGATTTTTTTCTACCAGTTGTGGATTAGTGTGCTCACATACCTACACGCAATTGCATTACTTATCCAGGGGCCCTATTTTAAAACTTCGCACGGCTTGGTCGTATACGAAACTTGTATGGAGTATTCGCAACTTCCATAGACAAAAAAGATATTCTCCATACAATCTTTAATTATCTTAAAGTTCCGTATACGTTCCTAGCCGTACGAATCTCAAAAATAAGGCCCCAGACGTATATAGATGTTGTGATGATATTTTCGGCTTCTTAAAAGAAAGTCCAAATCATAATTCGTGTTATTTAAATTCCAAGGAATACATAAATACGGGATCGGGATTGAACTAATTAAATTTTAAGTGTTTAGTGGGAGTTAATGATAAAAAAACTATACAACTGTCTAATTATTAGTAGAGCAAGACAATTGTAGAGACCAAAATCCAAAATACTCTAATATCTATGACAAAAAACACTAGGCGTTATCTTAAACTGTCTCTGTTTCATGTCCGGCTTAATTAGTTTTAAATTTAGCCCGATTATAAACATTAATCTGCATTAAAATTATTAATAAAATACACTATCTCCAGATTGACGATAAGCTGATAAAAATACAATAAATGACGTAATTTTATGATTTATATAAGATTGCGATGTTATAAATCATTCAATATCTGTTCATTCGCGTGGATATCGAATTGAACATATGTGTACTTGTAACATATGCTTCGGTCACCATAATTTCCTATTTACTTTCAATTACAAGATTAAAGTGGTAAAACGATATGTATGTCATGTGACATTTTTTTTCTATTCCTTCCTCAATTAAAATAAGTGATATAATCTAGAGATAAAATTACTTTTATTGATCCTATAAGTGAATAAGTAGAGTAGCTCAATTGGATGCAGTATTTTTTTCCTCTCCTAGAAATCTCCTAAATAAACATAATTCTGTCCATAACTTGTTGGGCTGTTTGGAGCTTAGTAATAAGTTCCATAGTAAGAGATCACGTTTCAGTACTATTAGACGTCACTGATACTGATCGAATACACTCGATTTGAAGCACTAAGTAAGGTCTGTCTGACGAGAGAGCGTAACGCAATTTTCCGAACGCTGCCGAACCAAGTTGGATTCCGCGATAGACTTCCTTCTTGAAGTTGGACCTACCTAACGTGGTCTACTTGTCCTGTACGAGGAAAACTTAAACTTATTTTGTACAAAGCAATGACTGACAAAATTAGTACTAATTACTTCTATAAGTACCTAGTCATGTAGAGCAAGTCACTCGCCTGATGATAAGCGTCACGCTTTTTGTATTATTGCGATGAAATGATGATTTATAGTATCATTCGATTTCAATTGTTGAGTTAGCGATTATTTGATTTATTATAACGTTATTCGGTAAACGTATATAATATACCTAAAATAATAATTATGTGCTATAACTAATGGATCAGGTGGCCTGGTCCATACCCAGTAGGATGTCCGTTCAGGCTGATTAAAATGATGATGACTTTTTCACAATGTGTTAATTATGAAAGTATGCTTCAGTTTTCATTCTACCTTGGGGGTGGACGTCTCCAATTATTTATCTATCTTGATGTATATAGATTCTTCAGTTCTTCTCAAAGACTTTTCGACTCTGATCTTAGGACAGACCTGATAAATTGCGGTTAATGCTTTCTACCGGTATTATCTTACTTTTTCAGCAAATCAGGGGCTCAATTATTGAAACGTTCGAAAATTGCGTTTATCCTCCTTGAGTCAAATTCCTCATGTCTGAGGGTCGTGACCACCACCTCCCCAAAGCTTCTCTTTAACAATCCTGCGCCATCGACCTCTATCCTCGGTGGCGTGGAGCGCCTCATAAAATGACGTGTCCAGCGTGGTGCGGATTTGATCGGACCAACGCATCGGGCTCCGACCTCGTGACCGCCTGCCGTCGACTTTCCCCGTAACCATTAGCTTTTCTAAGTTGTCTCCGTCCTTTCTAGCTATGGCGTTTATAGTCGTATGCCATACTATCCCGTTGGCAAAAACATAGCATTTCTCTCCTGATCTAACTCGATCTCATCATCATTTTCGCATACATTCTCGAAGGATTTCGGTTAAAAAATAGAGACCCTGTTTTGTAGTAGGCTAGTATGTATGTGTAAGAAGCTGATCGGAATTTTGGTATAACACACAAGTATCAATCAAATTCAAACGTATTTTTCTGTTGTTATTTTTGTACGCCTTAAGCTACGATAATAAGCTCATAAATAAATACATGGTTATTTCTAATAAATTCAAAAAAACCGCTATTCCATACATTTTGTCGCGGGTGTACGATAATTTTCTATGGAACAACAATTTTTTTTGAGTTTTCACAAAAGTCGTAGAACTAAAATTGTGAGTTTTAATGTACAACATAAACCCCTAAAAGGATGCTAATTGATTAGAAATAACCCTGTATAATAGCAAATACATATTTTCATATTTTCTACATTCTGTAATCAGATTCATACTCGTTATGTACAATGTACATACATACAATACATCAGGAATTTGTAGATAAAATTGCAGCTTAAGCTGTGTCCACATTGGAGAGTATGCGTAGTATATCGCTACTATATTTAATACTACTTTATAACTAACTACTTACACATACTAATTTAGTACTAGCTATTAAGGATCTACCGTACAAAATAAATCAAATTTTGCCCTAAAGAAGCACAAACGTACATCAATGAATATTTAATTTTAAATTAATTTGAATATTTTTTAAAGCCCATAAACTTAGTTGACCTACTCACAAGGCCAAAATTGTCCAGTATGTAGGTATCTCTAGACAAAGGGCATATTCAGTCAGAAGCAACACGCTCGCCCGCTGTTTCGCTAAATGCAGTACAGACGTAAAGACTATTCAAAGCCTATTGCTTTTGCATTTTTGACCGACGAACCAACTGGAGGAGGTACTCAATTCGATGCATATATTCTTTTTATTTTTTAAGTATAACCACGCATAACTTTTTTTGTAGTAGTCCGATTTCAATAATTCTTTTTTAATTGGAAAGAATATACTTCGAAATAGGTCCCATTAAAATTTTATTGAAATCGGCTGAGGCATTTTTGATAAATCAACAATAATGTGACAAATGTAACATCGATCCGTGCGAAATATTCCCGAATTCTGTACACGGGTGAAGTCGGTCATGCTGTTTTTTGCGAAAAATAATTTATTTCTAGTAGATTAATTTCGGAGAGTGTGCATCTGAGCTGCACGACCTTATCATACCATCCTTTTTTTACTACAGGACAAGTAGAAAGACGCCACATTACCACCCCTTCACTGTCGATTTTCCTTCTCTACGTACGAAGCGGTTTGACTCAACATTTCTGATTCGTACCACCAGGGAATGGAACAAAAAGCTAGGAATCTTCTAAGCATGCGTGCTTCATCTTGGACCACAACGTCGCTTACCATCAGGCGAGTTGGTGGTCAAGCGCGGACTTATTCGCGGTAAAAAAACATGTCTACGTGCCAGTTGTGGATAAAGTTCACGCGGAAAGCAATAAACACAATAAGACATACCGAACTCTTATGAAGCTACCGCGGTGCTGCAGCGCGTCGAGCATGTTTGCTGAGGCGGGGGTTCCCAACTTCTTTGCAGTAATAAGATCTAGGGTGGCCTTGTTTTGGCAGCGTCTGCGTCATTCCGACAGTGAAATTCTTGTGTCTGTCTCTGACGACTTCCGGAACCCTTTGTTCGAGCACTGGGTTTCTGTCCACATGGACGCGAATAAGAAATAAATATAACTACCAGGTATATCGACTCGGCACTATTGTGTGGTATTATTTTATGTAACTATTTGTAAAACTGGACGTTACACTGATGTAACATTTCATAATATTTTACTCAATATTTTTTGTAACTCAGGGTCCCTGTGCCTGCATAAATGATTTTATTTATTTATATTTGCCTGGAAGAGCTACTGGTCCATGAAATCGTTAATGAAGGGAGATTTACCAATCTCCCTGAAACGAAAACTCATCGATATGTGTATCCTGCCCATCCTAACTTACGGTGCACAAACGTGGTCGCTCACCAATGTTCAGAAGTCTCGCCTTCAGGTTTGCCAAAGAGCAATGGAACGCAGTGTACTTGGTATCAAAAGAGTAGACCGCGTCCGAAACACCACACTGCGTTCCATGACAGGCGTTAGCGACGTCGGCCTGAAATCTGCAAAGCTCAAATGGGAGTGGGCGGGACACGTGAGTCGTATGCACCCAGACAGATGGGCAAAGGTCTCAACGGAGTGGGTTCCTCTGTTCAGTCGACCCCGAGGCCGTCCTCCCGCACGATGGCGCGACGAAATCGAGAGGTTTAAAAAAGATTGGACGGAGGTAGCACAGAACAGAAAGGAATGGAAGGAATTGGCGGAGACCTTTGCCCAGCAGTGGGACAGTACAGGTTAAATAAAAAAAAATTATATTCTAGGATCAAGGCAATTTTACTCATCATTATAACCGAATTTTGCTATGGGGCCTATCACACACTTGGGAAAAATCACTGTTCCAAAACACTGTACAAAAGTTCATTAAGTCTGGACATAATATAGGTATATGTCTGGCTGGATGTATATGAAACAGCAAATTTAATTTTGCTGCGTACTCAGGGTTGGTCCTATGGTATCAGTAGGCCGTAGTCAATCTATGTGAACGTTTAATTTTTATTATATTTGATGTTTTAGTGATTTTTAACGCCTACCACGATTTGGATACAGGAATAACGACAGGAATATAGAGTAAGTTAACTTATTTTTCAAATTCAGAAATGAATATGAGTAAGAGTAAGCTGACGACCATTTTATCATTACCTTTAAATCTAATAGGATTATGTGTGTTTAGGCTACACCGTCTAAACCGTCTTTATTGGACACCCATCTCATTTCTTCATAAAAATTGAACTATCTAAGATAAAAGTATAAATTTCACACGCGTTCGTAATATAGGTAACACCGACATTTTATTACAGCTATAATTCCCAATTCGTTATAATCTAGTGCTTTTAAAATGAGAAATTAATT
The DNA here is from genome assembly GCA_964007245.1 of Hypomecis atomaria. NCBI lineage: Eukaryota > Metazoa > Arthropoda > Insecta > Lepidoptera > Geometridae > Hypomecis > Hypomecis atomaria. The sequence goes on from OZ023285.1 coordinate 2,473,701, forward strand.
TATAAACTTACTGCCCAGCGCTTGAAGCTGTAAATTATTTTTTATTGTGTCATATTCATATTTCTTTATTGCTACTAAGTGTACATTACAGCCAATCGTGATAATCGATAAATTTTGTGACGTCATAAAAATGATGCAAAATATTCTATAAATAAAATTAAAATAAGTAGAATAGATATCTCGTATCTAGTTTTTAGCGGATTATTATATGAGTTTGATAAAAAAAATATGCAAATGATTTGAACGGTTCACATGAAAGTGAAAGCCACAGATTATTTAAAGAAACCAATTATATTAAACTTTAGGTGTAAATTTTACCTACACATACATTTATTTACTTATGTTAATCACTTATAGATAATTTTGTACAACCAGATGGCACCATTTATTGATATGGAAAATGAAATTTCATACTTCTTTCCATACATTATCGTGAAAAGCGGAGGTTTTATACTTGGCAATAATACTTACTTTACTATAGCTAGGTTACGCTTACCTACTAATTAGGTTGGCCTGACGGTATGACGCTGGTCTCATGGAAGTGTGGACGGCCCTTAGTATAGGACGCGACTTGCGTCGATACATTGGCGCCGTCATATCTTTCTGAGACTCAGAGTAGGGCTGGAGCGGCGGCCAATTCGGCGGAGCAGCACAAGCGGCGCAAATATGCTAACCTCGGCAGTGGTTACATATTTGAGCCGTTTGGAGTTGAGACATTGGGTCCGTGGGGCCGGGAGCTCATCTTGTTTTCTAAAGCCACTGCCCACTGACAACTAGCAGTGGGCTTGAGCATTCGGGGCCTGTGGATGATCTAATTGCTTGTTATGTAGTAGTAGTTTTAGATTATATAAGTATTGCATTTAGTGGTAGTTAATAAAGGCACTTGCCCTTTAAAAAACTAAGTATGTAGGTATGTAAGTACTTAAATTGTGTAGGTACTTACTTAAAAATTGACTTTAAAATTGAACTGACTTGGACATTTTGTATTATAATAATCGAGAATATTGACATTTGAGATACGAGTTTTTCTTCTTTTCCTAATAATTAATATATTAATTTTATTACTCTAGTATTATAATTAAGTAGGTACATATCACGTCATAAAACAACTATATATCATTCGAGGTAGAGGCACACCCCGGATACAAACGAACGAATGAACGAAAAACCGTACACTCACACTTTTACCACGTGTGTTAAAGTGTGAGTGTACGTGTGATTGAAAATAAATTATTTATTTTACACAAAAAATGGCATTACCGACTTCAACCGTGTACAGAATTCGAATAGTTTGCACGGATCAATGTATCATCGATGTAGGTAGTTTCACAAAGTCTCAGCAGTTTTCAATAATTTTTTAATGAAACCATCTCTGAACACAATAATATTTTTTCTCAAAAAATGGCAAGAGGCCTTCCATCGTGTACAAAATACGAATATTTCGCTCGAATCGTTTAAATTATTGTTGATTTTTCAAAAACGACTCAACCGATTTCTTAAAATTTAAATGGGACCACCTTTCGAACTAAAAATTATTTTTGATTCAGTTCATAATTGGGGAAATTATTGATGAACATACACAAAAAACATAGGTACAGACGAACATAAAACCTCCTCCTTTTGGAAGTCGGTTAAAAATTATCAAAGTCGGTTCACAATTGGCGACGTAATCGCGTACCTAACATACATACAAAAAACAAAAAAACAGTGTCGAATTGCGAATCTCCTTTTTGAAGTCGGTTAAAAAGGCTCCTAAGACTGTCAAATTCTTTGTGGTAAGTACCTACAGTAGCAATGTGGAAGATAAACCTCACTAAGTAACTATCAGAGGACTTGGTATGCGTAAACGAAACGTAGTTCCATACATTTTTAGGGTTCCGTACCCAAAGGGCAAAACGGGACCCTATTACTAAGACACCGCTATCCGTCTGTCTGTCTCCAGGCTGTATCTCATGAACTGCTATAGCTATAAAGCTGAAATTTTCGATGATGCAGATGATGTATTTATGTTGACGCTATAACAACAAATACTAAAAATATAAAAAAAATTAAGGGGGGCTCCCTTAATTTTAAAATATAAAAAAAATCTAAATTTTTAGCTGTTTTTCGCTCGATATCAATAATGGTAACAGGTAGATGCTTGAAATATTCACAAAATATTTAACTGCATGCTTACTTTAATATTAAACTAGATTTTATCCGCGGCTTCGCCCGCATGATATTTCGAGGCCCTATCTTGGTAAGATAAAGAAGGTGGATAATAAAAAAACAAAAAAAAATTGACAGTTCTTTTTTGACATTTCTTGGAGCGCACGCTAGAATAGCTCGCAGATGGCAGAATTTTTCCTACTTACTTGACACTTATTGTTATAATATGGAAAATTTATGCAATATCATTATAATTTATAGCCTGTGTGTTATTTTGATGTATAAGCTATACAGTTGCAAAGTTTCATCTCAATCCGTTCAGTAGTTTTTGCGTGAAAGAGTAACAAACATCCATCTATCCATCCTTACAAACTTTCACGTTTATAATATTAGTAGGATAATCAAATTAAAATAAAATTCATATTTAAGTTCCGAGCCGTACTTGGCAGATTATTATTAGACTACTCTTGGCGTAATACACTTTTTTTAAACTAATGTTATATCGGCAAAGGTTGTATTTAACGTAAATGGAGAAAACCGTACAGTGATTGCGAATAAACAATGGACATTGGTCTAGACATAATACATGAATAATCGTCTGGTTGCGTACTTTCCTCTGTTTTGTAGAGCGCTATCTCTACTCAGCAAATCAGCGACATCACATTTGACATTTCATTTCGTCGCTACTAACATTTGTCTTTAGTTTGCAAATAATATATAGTGTAGTTTGTAATGGTTTGGCCCTTCCAAAAGCGGATATCTATTATTATTCATTCGCGTGTACTGTACTATAGAAGTAAGATGCTGCAAGTGCTTGCGTTCTTCCTATGTGTTCGTTGGCCTATCTGAAAATTGGTTAAATTCATCCAATGTTACTGCGACCTCATATTTTATTTTTAGTTAGTGCCTAACTACAAGACGTCTGACATATTATGATGTAGAACAAGTGTGGAGCTCGGGTTACCGCTGCCTGAGTGAGATTTTTATTAGCAAATTGAGGCTGACCTGCGCACGACGGTCCGTCCACAGAGCTCATACCTTGGTGACACACGGTCCTGAGGTTTGGCAACCAAATAATTGGATGATATTTATTTAGTTTTATTTTGATATCAAAGTTTTTTTAATTGAAGATATTTTTTTAATTTCAACATGATGAATATTGACTGTGAACATGATTCAACTGCCGTACATGCGCAAACTAATATGAATTTAATAATGCAGATAGATTGCATATTTAGATTACAGTCATAACATTTTTCCGACACCTATTTTGGAAATAAAATTCTAACCCTAGGTACTGTACTGTATCAGCCTTTTTTAATAATCTACTGCAGGACGTAGGCGTACCCACAAAGGGTGAGTGAAGAGCAAAAATGTGTGTTTGTAATTAACAACGACAGATTGATTGGAAAGACTTAAATTTAATTATCGAGCGTAGGTACTCTTGCTGGTCTTTTTGTAAGTAATATTTGCGCATTGTGTTTATGTGGAAATAAAGAATACTTTATGAGGTACTATTTTTAAGAATATAAAATAGGATGAAATAAAATTACACGGACATACAACAAACCAGCTCAAATGCAACAATCTCGAAGATTAATTACAAAAACAAATGAAAAATCTGGTAAAGCAGTTTTGTAACTAAAATAAAAAGAAGCTATGGAACAAAACCTGTAAACAGGCTTGAATGCTTGTTTACAGGCATTCGAGAATTTCAAACAAACACCACGACAACTATTTTCGGAATAAATAAACATACTGTGACTTCACAGTGCCTTACAATATATTCGCTACGCCTATCGAATACATTTATTCTTTTGTTTGTTATTTTACTGGCCAGTGTGACGCGCCTCTCCTATTATCATTTCGTAGTGTATCAAGACCTGCCAGTAGCAGAACCGAAGCCGCGCATTGCACCCAATCGAAAAAAAAAACTTTTTTGATAAAAATGTATAAAAACTCTTCAGTGCACGCTCCCTTTGTTAGTTGTTACCGGTCCTTACGTTGGTACACTACCCTCTAAAATAACATGCAAAATTAAAAAGCGCTCTATAAACTAGTAAATAATTATAAAGTATCGTATTATAATAGTTGTCAAACTTTTTAGTTGTTCAACTTAAATTTAAAAAAAATGCTGAAGTTTGTGATTGTGTTGGCTAGTCTCATAGGTAAGGAAATGGCGGGTTTTTTTTCAAATAAAGAACCGAATAGCTCTCTATTCGGCTCACGTTGACTTTAAAAATAAACATTCGAAATTCAGATTATACCTAGTTCGAATTTGTTCAACCTCTTTGTTGTGAATCAACGTCGCTTACCAACAGACGAGTTGGTGGTCAAGCGCGGAGTTATTCGCGATATAAAAAAAACCTGTCTTTAATACATCTTGTTTTCTATAATATTTAAAAAAGGAAAAGTGAAATGACTTTCGGGAAAAGCGCGCCAAGACATTTTCTTAATTCAAGCTTTTACCGGATTTCTCATAGAGACAGCAAAAAAGAGTGCACACGAGGAATATTCCGGTTTCCTGAAACTAAACATAGCCAAATCTTATCAAAAGACAATACTTGCTACTGTTAACATATTTACATTTATTTTGGTGAACAAATTATAACATGTCTAGATACCACAGAATAAACTGCGAAGTCTAATTTTCTACACCATTTTATCTGTGTTACTATTTCGAGAATATAACATTATGTATAAGTAATTGTTGTATTTTTTTTCAGGTTTAAGTTGTCAAGATGAGTGGTCTTATGACTGTAAGTATTTTACAGACTACTTATTTTACTTAGGTTATAACTAAATTTAATTTACCTACCTCTGCATTTTTTAATTTTACGTAAATTAAAAAGTTTATGAGTTAACTTTCCTTTACGATTTCAATATAATTAATTTTTATTTTTATGAATACAGAGCAAACATAAAGCTTACTTATTTGGGAAAATTTAATTATTAAATAGATCAATTTCTTCATTGGTCAGACTTGCATATATTATATAATTAATTATTGTTAAACATAAATTGTTACATTCCATAATTTGCCAAATAAAAAAGGAAATTAATTTTAAAGTAAATACTAAAAGTACAAAAGTACATAAACAACAAAAAACCAAAAACAGAAAATAATAGTAGGATTAATTACCTTAGTTCATATCCCTCAACACAAAAAGTAGTACCTTGATCTACTTATACCTACGTGTAATAAAATAAAAACCTAACTGTATATCACAATGAGTTTACTTTTAATTAGTTGCCATAGTTAAAAATGTTTTATCGAAGATCAATTAATATATTTAATTTATATCTGACCTTCAACACACTATCAAATGTTGTTTCTAAGGACGACTACAATATTGGCAAGAAATGATAATGTAGTTGCCAGCTTGTCAGGTCAAATCACAGAAATAACTTAGCTATGATCAAAATTGGTTCGTCCGAATTATGTATGACTCAAATAAAATTAACTTAACCTTGGCGAAATTAATTTTTCACTTCATTTTTTTGTAAGCATTTTTCATAAAATTAACGTTTGATTTATATTTTTAAATAGTACCGACTAAGTATACTAGCGACCCGCCCCGGCTTCGCACAGGTGTATTATACATATTTTTTAACCTTCCTCTTGAATCACTCTATCTATTAAAAAAGAGCGCATCGAAAGTAGTTTTAAAGATAAAAGCATACATGGCGACAGACAGCGGGAAGCGACTTTGTTTTATACCATGTATTGATAGTGATAGTGATGATAGGGAAATGTGTTATATTACCAATCTATCGCTAAGATATTTTCATTCCTCTTATTATTACAAAAAAAGTACAAAATGACTCCGATCTAATTTTGTGTCTATAATTACAAAACCACAACAAAAGTACAAAATAGTGAAAAATACCGATTTCTCGAGTATTATTTTCTTTGCGCACGCTATTGTAAAAAAAAAACTTAGTGGAAGCAGTATTTTGTTTATTTTAGTATTTTATTACATATGTCATGGAAATTTAAATGTTGGAATAAAAAAATAAAATGTCTAAAACTTAAAACGTATTGTACGAGTACCTACCTACTACATGCCAAAAACATCTCATTCAGAAAATTTAACGCTAAACCTTTACATTCCGACTCCAGTGCGATTAACAAATATAATGGTTAAAAATCAAATATAAGGAATGAGTGACATCACCCCAAAAATATGTATTTTATTTTGTGCTTATCCAATTAATCATATTTGCATCTCGACAGACGAGACCCAATGGCCGGGCGTGTGCCGGACTGGAGAGCTGCAGTCCCCCATCAACATAATGACGCGGTCAGCCTTGCTTGACAAGCACGAGGCTCATATCAGGGGCCCGCTGGTGTTTCGAGGGTACGGGGACGTTGTGGTCACTGCTGAGAACAACGGACATACACGTGAGTAGCAATGCTTGATAGTCATACATCAATAAAGCGTGGTCAGCCTTGCTTGACAAGCACGAGACTCATATCAGGGGCCCGCTGGTGTTCCGAAGTACGGGGACGTTGTGGTCACTGCTGAGAACAGCGGACATACTTGTGAGTTACAAATCTTAACTAGCCATACCTACAGGGATACAGGTAATCAATTAGCATCCTTTTAGGGGCTTATTCTGTACATCAAAACTAACAACATTTGCTCTGCTACTTTTGTCAAAACTAAAAAAACAGCTGTTCCATACATTTTGTCGAAGGTGAACGATATTTTTCTATGGAACACCTTTTTTTGAGTTTTGATAAAAGTTGTTAGTTTTGGTGTACAGAATAAGCCCCAAAAAGATGTTAATCTTAAAAGATGCTAATTGATGATTACCAACCACCCTGCATGTATAGTGGAACCATTTTCAAAATCAAGTATGTATCTCCTTTTTTCTATGTCCTAGTTTTATAGAGAGATATATAAAGTTACTAAAAAAGTATCGCTAAAACTTACTGTAAAGGCTAATAATTTGTTACTTTATGTTTTTGGATTCTGTTCCGAAGCTCTCTTGGTTGTACTATGTACATACAGACATATGCTTTAAGGTATTCGCGTTTGCGTAGCTTTTATTACGTTTATCGCCCATTTTGACCAAGCAACTACACTAACTTAACTTCGTACATAAATGAAGTGGCTAGATACGTAGGTATCTTATCTAGGAATTAGAACACAGCACAGGCTTCCGCGTCACAGATGCGTTCTAATCCGCCGCGCTCCGTCGGCAATGAAAAGAGATTTGCAAGGAATCGTGATAGTAATTCTACAAACGCCCGGACCATTGGCACGACGGGCTCGCGCCTGGTACCGCCGACCTGCGGTTTTACAGCTGCTGCCCTATTGCTCGTAAAAATCAGCATTATTCGAAGGATCTTGCTTCAAAATAATTTTTGGAAAAATTTAAATCATGCCAAATATGTAGAGAAAAGTTGTATCAAATTCCTAACATTCCATTAATTACAATGAATTCATTAAGAATTTAAGAATGCGTCTCTTGTCGGTGGAGCGTTTTCAACGTCTCGCCAGTCTTATCACCTTCCTGTACTATATGACATCTGTACTGAAGTACGGGGACGTTGTAATAGCCTGCCTTTGTAATAGTCCACTGCAGGACGTAGGCCTACCCACAAAGGGTGATTGGCCATATCCACCACGCTGGCCCAGTGCGGGTTGGTGGATTCGTATGAAGGTTGCCTCACGATGTTTTCCTTCACCGAAAAGCCAGTGGTGTGAAATTTCGTACATAAATTCCTAGGAATTCATTGGGACCGGGATTTGAACCCACGACCTCACGATTGTAAGGCGGGTGCCATTTCCACTAGACCAACACGGCTTTCATACGGCATATGACATCTGCCTTCTCTGTAGTTTGATTTATAAATGCCCTACGTGGTCTTTCGAGACTACGAGTATGATGTGGTTAAGTATTCGCGAAATCGAGTAGGCATGTAAGAAAGTAATATTAATTGCCTATGTGTGAATACGTCACAAATATTATCGCCAGTCGTGAATCGCATAAATTCTCGGCTCTACACACATATTAAAAATATATCTGTAGCAATAAATCATTCGTTATTACTTTTATTCTTTCGTAAAAAATCTAAAGAATATTGCAAATATCGTAAAAGCATTCTCAGTTGGGTATTCCTATTATTTTATCATGAGACATTCTAGAATCATAATAAAAACAACATAGCTATGTGTTTTAAAACCGCTACATTTATTTTTGCAAATGTTACGGGTTTCTCTTGAATTTTACAGATAACATTATCCAGAAGATACCTTGTACTACGTTTTGTTTTATTCAAATTTTCTCTTACTCGTAAATACCTATAACTTCAATAGGTACTCGTACTTCATAATCTCTAAGCGATATTTACTCCACTAAACATAACATGCCTATTACATATTTTATTTTATTTTTTATTTTATTTTATTTATTTATTAAAATCAACAGCCCTTAAAAAACATAAATTAACTTAAGAACTAAACTTAAGGCCAATAACTGATTTATACTATGTTACCAAACAATTTTTTTTTTTTTTTTTGCAGTTTCACAGCATACTTAATACGAGTATTTATTGCATTGTTGCGCTGTTTATTTGTGTGTGTGTCTGTGTGTGTGTGATATGTACATAATTATATAATTATATATTTATTTAAACATATACTTAAATATACTATAAATTTATGCATTAACTGTGTCATATAATACGTGATACACCTCTTTTTTAAATCTCTCTTTTTTGGTATGAAAAATGTCAATTAAATTATTAAATTTCATGTTATATGTTCTATGTAAGCGATTGACAATTGAATTCTGTGCATAGTTTGTGCGAGAATGTGATACAGCAAATAATTTAGTATGTCTAGTGCGAGTCATTGGGGTACAAAAGCTCAGGATGTTCTTGGATAGGTCCGGATTATCTATATATCCATTACACAGGCCATGTAAAAAGGTCATATCCAAAACGGTGCGTCTATTTTCAAGGCTAGTTAGGAGGTGGCACTTGCAAGAGTCTTCATAGTTAGTAGAATATTTAAGAGCTCTATAATTAAGGTGTTTTATGAATTTGTGTTGAATGTTTTCTATGTCCCTAATGTATGTGATGTACGACGGATTCCAAATAGTACTACAGTATTCAAGAATACTACGTACATAAGAGTAATAAAGTAATTTAATACAATTAATGTCAGAAAAAGGTTTACAGACCCGTAAAATAAAGCCAAGACTTTTATAAGATTTATTTATAATATATTCAATATGATTGGAGAAGGTTAATTTGGAGTCCAGTAGAATTCCTAAGTCTCGTACTATGTTTGATCTAGAAATGTCAACACCAGTTAGCTGATAATTAAGAATCAATCGAGCTTACCTGTTAAGTGAAGATTGATGATAATTATCCGAAATCACCGAGAAAGAGACTGCATAGCTCCTTTATTTAATTTACACAGTTGCAGAGCGTGCTCCGGCGCGTATTTTTTCACAATTTTTAAAGTTTTTTTTTTTTTTTTTTGTATAGCAACACTGCTCCTTTAAGTCATTGGAGTTCAAAGTAGAGACATGGTAACATTTCACAACCTTTACATAGAGGCAGAGCCTTAGAGGAAAGACCAGCGTTGGACAGTTTTATCTTTCTGGGACTTCCATAATGACATCGATCGAGGCTTACCTGTATTATACTGATACCTTATAATTCCCTTGATTAAATAAATAACTCATCACTGCATAGTGTCACCTCCGGGCAAGGGAGGGAGGGATTGAGTCACTATGCAGTCTCTTTCTCGGTGATTTCGGATAATTATCATCAATCTTCACTTAACAGGTAAGCTCGATTGATTCTTAATTATCCTTCAATCACCTCTAAAGAGACTGCATAGCTCCTTTATTTAATTTACACAGTTGCAGATGTTTAAAGGGTTGTGAAATGTTTTTACCTCATATTATATACTTATATTTACTTTTATATTTTACCTCATGGGTTTAATACAAAAGATATATATTATATAAACTATTCCTCTTTACCAGATAAATCACATTTGTCCCTTTGACCCCAAATGTTTTGTATGATCTGTTAATTTTGCCACTGCTTGATGCAAATATGCCTATATTTTTGTATTACATGATGCCTAATCGGATATTTTGTGTTACTGTTGTACACCCAAGAGAAGTGAAGTTATTTGTATAATTATAAAATATGATGGTTAAAGAATATTGTATCAGGTTCTAATATTTTAAGCCATAGGCCTACAAACCTGATAGGTACTAAGGTTCTATCTGGTTCAATGAATAAGTAGTAATCTTATTCTATCTGGTTCAATGAATAGTAATCTTTATAGATATTATCAATAATCTGTTTTGATAAGGCTATCTCATATTGGTTTGCTAAAACTTGTTATTTACAGCTAAATATTATTTTTGAGCATCAGTATGTACCTAGGTTTATTAAATTATAATAACATAGGTACCTAACCATAATTATGTATCTACTAATTGAATCATGTCATTATGACTCATTTTCTAAGCCACTTTAATATGCTCTTAGTTTAAGTAATGCAGACCCCAACAACGGATTTTAGAATATATTTATACAATATATCAACTTGTCTGGTGATTTCCAGCTAATTTTCTTTACAAAGGTACTTAATCTATACAGTATTAAGTAAAGTAAAATCTAAGTTTTTCAATCAGTTCACCATGTAGTTAGAAAAAAAGTAACAATATTCCATTGTGAAATGCTTTTTATTTAATTTATTATTATATATAAATATACATATATAATTATATATATATATATATATATATATATATATATATATATTTTTTTTTTTTTTTTTTTTTTTTTTTTTTTTTTTTTTTTTTTTTTTTAAATTATTGATATATTTATGTCAAGTATTTCCTTTACCTGTCGTTCATTTTTACCTATATTTCATTAATTGTCACCCTTGTCACTTACCTACCAGCATACCTAATATGTAAGACTACAAACAATTATGGGTTGTATTCCTATCTTAACTTTTTAAAATATAAAAATATAGATAGTATATCTTGAAATTGCACAAATGTACTTGTATTATTGTGACTTATCTATCTAGTCATATCTAGCCAACCAACCACATTAAGTGATAAGGAGCTGTAAAACTAAACCTGTAAGCTGTGTAACCAGCTTAGACCATAATATTATTATGTTAAGAAATAATGGTCTTGTCTGAGTTTTAAAGTATTGGCACCCTTTAAATATTTATAAAATTTAACAGCTGTCATTATTCTCTAAAAAGTTTCCAGCAACATGCATGTCATAACAAGCATGCTACACCACATACCATGTTTTATTATTTTGTCATACAAGATGAAATAATGGGTATGTCAGGGTCAGCCAAATTTTTTAGGATCTTGGTGCTGTTTTGTTTTACATTCTAAGTACCTACTAGGTACATAATATACAAATTATACAATGATGTACCGACTTATCAGTTGTCATTTCAGGCAGACAAACCTTATTGAATATATTTTGTCATACTATTAATATGAATATGTATTTCTAATTGACCCATAAGATATTTTTTGATAACATATTTTTATAGATAGATTTGAATCCTGTGAAAATTGGATATTTATTTATTTGATGTGAATGTGTTAAACATATTTTATTCTCAATATTTTACTTAAACACATATATCATTAATGTACTGACAGCTTTGCTTGATTATGTTGCCTATTACCGTAATTCAATTCATTAATACTATTTTATATGTCTATAAGTATATAATTATCTTAATGTACTGTTTAATATGATATAATATGTAAATATTTATTATCTGGGTCCCCATGAATAGAGGGATAAGTAGGCAAATAAAGCCTGAGGAACAATCAATGTCTATAGCCTGATGTCTAGGTTCTTGCCTCATAATAAATAAACATTTATTTCAGGCATACAACGCCATATAAAAAGACATACATCATTTAAAAGAATAACATTACAATACTTAATACAAAATTATCATAGTCTAAAAATTAATTAAAATAAAATATTGTTTAGGGTCAACCTTAGGATTGATATTCCTTACTTAGCTCCCTATTTCCCCTTTAGTTTAAATTATAAGATGGATACCTACTGTCACATATGTGAATAAACTTTCAGTAGGTACTGGAATTCACTAAGCATAATTATCATGAAGTTTATCCCTTCATAATCTGGGTGCACGGTAGTGCACCCCAGACAAGTCGAGCAGAGCCGTAATTGTTATTTACAGGTAGCATTAAAATATTCAAGCCCGTGTAGTGGATTGTAATGACATAACTGTATGTCAAGAAGGAAAAACAGCTTTAGGTACTCCAGATATACCTTGAGAAATACAGAAATTTATGATATTATAAATAGGTATGCCCTTAAATCACCCGTGTCATATTTCATGGCATATCACAGTATTTCATGGCTGTGTAAGGTATTTCATCCCTTGAACTGAAATTACTTTAAAGTTTCAGTAGATTAACTGTAATCCTTAAAAGCTGTAAACTTTAAATAACCAATAAGCAATTCCTATAATAATTTACAAGTTAATATAATCAGCTTAATTATGTTAGTAATTCAATTAACTTAGTATGTACCTAATGTTTATAACAATGATAGTTATGATTTCATCATAGTTTTCTGAAGGACTGAAGAATTTCTGACTATCATGTTGCTATCATGTTTGATGACTTAGAATTGATTTTTGATGGGATACCACGTTAGATCCGGTCTTCCTAAAGCATTGAATAGGTATATGTTTGACTGCCGGATAAACATACCGACAATGAGATAGGCAACATGGCAAATACTACTTTTAAAATCCATCTATATGAAATAATGCCAAGTCAGTGATAAAGATATCTCCAAAGGAAGATTAATATAAGAGGTTGCGGGTAAACCTCACATACCACAGTATAGTAACTACCAATATGGCGTAAATAGTCACTTTATTTATTTCTCAAATTTTAGGGCCTGAACATGAAATTAAGCTTTTTTATCTTTGATTTCAGATGTGATAGGCTAGACTCCTAACCTAACCACAACAGTGAGTGGTTCACTTTATGTATAAATGTCTAACTAGGTATGCCTACAAAATTATTATGTATAAATAAGACATTCCTGTTCCTTTTCTCATTTAAGGTAGGTGTGTAATATGTAGGCAGGTACCTTAAATAACAAGTATTAATTTTGTTGTTTATATTTTTGCAGTTGAATTATTATGGTATTCAACTTGCACCCAGCCATCAGCCAGAGTGAGAGCCCAATCGCTCTTCCTGGGTATGGTATGTATGTTTAGTAGTAGACTATTAAAGTCCTGTACAGTACAAGTACCATCTTTTCTCCTAGACATGATTCTACTGATATAATTATGTTACTTGGTAACTTTGATTGGTGTTTTCTTGGTAATAGTTCTTTATGGACTGAGTACCATGGTCCGTTCAAAGAATGTTTATAACCAGCTTGGTATAAATAAGAAGTGAATGTGACAGAAATAATTGAATTCTATAGGTACTTGTAATTGGACTGTTTACATGTCATGTTGAATACTCAGAATTTGAGATATTAATCAGATGGAAGAAGGGTAAATACTATTTTTGCTTAGGGTTCAATGTGAACTTACTGTTAGAGATTTCTTGATAGGTGGTAGCTGTGACCCCTTATCTCTTCCTAGGTATAATATGACATGATGACATCATATACTTACCTATTTGAGAACAAACATTTGTCCTCGTTCAGTGATTACTCACTGAGATAGGTAGATCATCAGTAAATACTGTGCATTAAGCATTAGTACCATATTACAGTGTACCATGCTGCGGTGATATTACTTATATCCTTTGTAGGATGACTTTTTCTGTATGTGACAGAAAAGTTTGTTGTGTGTCTTTTGACCACTTCACCGCCGAGAAGTTTTTCAGAAGTAATTATAATAATTTTGTTGTTTGTAGAATTATCTCGCTAATAGCACCCAGATGTAGTAATCTCACTCAGAGATAATATGTACTGCTCTTATCTTTGACAGAATGATAGCATAAAAAACATAAGAAAACAGACCTACCTATCTTTCAGTCCTGTTTCTTATAGTCTGTCTGACCATCATACATAGATGTCATTTAGGAAACTCATCGAGTTCCATTAACTAAAATCCAGTTTTCTTACTGTATTTTGTTGTTTATAAATCGTGACAATACGTTGGCAAGATTACGGTTACTATAAATTAGAGCCGGGAAATGCAATCTTTTTGCTAAGTACTTGTGAAGGAATCAAGTACTTGAATGGGTTCCCCAGTTAGGGTAGGTACTTACTGTCATTATTTAAGACCTTTTTACTTGTATTTAATTGAGTTTTGTGTTGCCGGAAGGCGTTTAGAACGTTGAATATGTAATTTTTCGTCGAACACATATTAATGTACACAGTCACATAAACACACAGTTTGATATGTGTGTTTCACTTCTCGTGGTCTGCAGGCTATATTACACGCTATTTACGTAATAACTAGTGGAATCGGCTTGGTTTTAACATTTTTCATCGAAAAATGAAACCCGTTTTTTACACGCACAAAGCACACAAATGACTTAAAGGAGCAGTGTTGCTATACAAAAAAAAAAAAAAAAAACTTTAAAAATTGTGAAAAAATACGCGCCGGAGCACGCTCTGCAACTGTGTAAATTAAATAAAGGAGCTATGCAGTCTCTTTAGAGGTGATTGAAGGATAATCGAAGTTAAGGGAATCTTTCTTGCGCGTAAATGAGACACAGTGACACTTGCCCACATTGATACCTATCCGATTACTTTTATAGTAATCAGCAAGACGATTAAGGTCATCTTGAAGTAACGAACAATCACTCATTTTATTAATTTTCATAAAAATCTTCATGTCGTCTGCATACATGAGATATTTGGCATGCTGAATACTTTCACCTACATATATTCATTATATTTTTAAAATAATCATGCAAAAAAACAAGTCCTCTGAATCTTGTAATTTTATTTCATAAAATCCATGGTAATTAATATTTTAATTGTAGCGATTTTTTTTAAAAATGCGATGATGATTCCGTTCTGAAAAGAAATAGCTGTAAATAGTATTCATATAGTCTAACTAAAAAATAACAAAATATGTTCTAAGCGCACATATCTAATCTCTTCTAATATGTGACTCTGTGTTTTGAATGTTTTCTTATTTACTAGTTTAAATCGGCAGCTTTTCTCGGATAATAATTTGTAACCCATGACGCTCTCTAATCCCTAAACTATATTTATAAACTATTTTTCGCAAAAAAAGGCACAACCGACTGCAATCGCGTACAAAATTGAAATAGTTCGCTCGAATCGAAGTATAGATTTTTTACTTTATTGTTGATTTTTCAAAAACGGCTTAACCGATTTTGATAAAATTTAAATGCAACCTCGGAACTACCCTATCAAACTAAAATAAGAATTTTTAAAATCGGTTCACATTTGGCGAAAATATCTATGAACAAACACATAATGCATACAGACGAACATAGAACCTCCTCCTTTTTGGAAGTCGGTTAAAAATCAAGTCCATCTGTCATTGCGTGAAAGAATAATAAATAAACAAACGAACAAAACTCTACCTTTCTGTAAAAGTACCTACCTATACGATACGGTACGTTGATTGATATTTCTTCAATGAACTTGCACAAAATGCTACTTATCTTGAGACCACTTTTCTCGAAATCTATAAAATACCTAAGTACTATCCTACTTAACTATCGAATCTTTCAATTTCTATGCGATAAAAGGGATTCGCCGAGGGACCGACCCTTCAATTTATCATATGACTTATGTATGAGTCTCTACAACCGATCTCCTCTAAAAATGATCTAGCTTTAACCCAAAATAGACGGAATATTTGTTCTACATATTTGTAAGAAAAGCATGAATGTGGAATTCTTTACCACAATCTGTGTTCATCCAAATACTCTGTTTTTGTCAAAAACACAGTATTTGTCTAAGAGCTTGAAGCAAAAGCTTAGTTCTTACTTTTCAGATATAAGTAGATAGGCCCTTAAATATATAATAAAATCAATCTCAAGTGGCACTGAACTAAAATAGAAGGTAAAATTAAAACCTTAACTATTTCTTGTAATACGGTAAACGCACGTAATTGCGGACGAGTCCCAAAACGCGGACGTTACTCGGTTTTTTAATTTTTGTAATTTTCCACGAAAGTTTAACTTAATCTTATGAATGACAATAAATTCTTGGTTATATTTCAAAGTATTATACAAGAAAAACTGTACACGTAGTGTAATGGTGTCCAAACCAAATGATCTCAAAAGTGCGGTGTCGTAAAATTTTCGTTAATCTGTTAATTCAGTAGCTGAATTTGGTGTCTACCCTGTCATAAACTTCAGATAATTTCTTAGTTGTGTAATGTGATACGGTAAGTGTGCTATTTTATTACGATACTTAGATAAATTACCTAATATTATAACCTCTAATCTAGACATAATCTTGTTGATTATTTATAATATTTGCGTATCCGCCTAATGGTACTCACAAAACCCGTACTTGTCCCAATGCACGGACAATAATCACATTTTTCGTCCGAGAAGTGGGACACACATCAGTTCTTTAAAACCCGTTGTCCCAAAGGTTGGATCTTGACCTTATTGCCTTGAAATAAGTCTCATTTTTCCTTGCATGTGAGAACTTCGTTTTCAAAACCGTGAAAAAGCAATTATTATAATTCGGTTGCGTCTCATTCATAGGAATTAAGAATTATTTTGGACTGGTTCAAACAATAGGCGTGTCCAATTTGCTTTAGTATTGTTTAAACTGTTTTTGTGCATGACAAAAACAATTGTTTTTGATCGATTTACAACATATATTTTAAACAATATTACATTGTGTTTAAAAGATTATCTTAAGTAAGATTTATTGTTCTCAGATTTTGATATTATGTTTTTATTTTTTATGAAATACTAAACTTTTGGTGTTTCATAGAAAATTATAAACATTTAATTTGTCATGATTAGGTAGTAAAAAGTAAATAAAGACGTTCGTATGGGCCGCGTGGCTAGTCCTAGTATCAGAGTAAAAATCTGTCTCTTGATTGAGCCATTTTTTTTGTAAAAGTTGATTATTATATCGATACAATAATCAACTATAGTACTAAAAAATTGGGATTTAGATTATATGATTAAGATTACAATGTAATAAAACAATTTGATTTTCTAAGTTACAACTTTATGTTGTTGTTGCCTGAACCATGATCTGTGACTCTTTTTCCATCGCACTGTTTATTTGATAGAGTTTGGAATGTTGCATGACGCGCAGCGATTAATTTTGACCTTGTTACAGGTCTTCTGAGTTCATAGATAGTAGCAGCACTGTCAACTGTGAACATGATCACTTCTTTGGCCTCACTGTTTCCAGTAGTTGTTAGAAGCTCAGTTCATGTAAAAGTTTAAGTTTTTTTGCGGCTAGCAAAAGACCCATGGCTTCCGCTTGCAAAGTTTATGTTTTTTTACTCAGGGCAAGGGAGTCTCTTAGTCCAAGCTTGTTTTTTGCACTATCCGCGTATATGTTCCAAGATAGCAATATATCGTCAGATACATCGTTCTCTACTAGCTCATGCTTTTCTCTCTCGAGCTGTTTTCTAGCTATTGTAAAGGTTCCTCTTTATAGCTATTTTGAGTTTATTTCTAAAAGTTGCTATATCGGTATGCTTCAGGTTCGTGCTTCGGAATCAGAGTATTCATCAGTTGCCACGCGCCACTCATTGATTGCTTTAGAGATATTGCTCGTAGCAAGTATGATGTCGATAATTGATTACCAAGACGTTACGAAAATAAACTCAGAGCCATGGTTTAGTAGATTTGAATAATGCCTGAAGAAGAAGTCAAGTACGTCATTTCTCCTCTCATTTGTATTGGGACATTCCCAGACAACACAGTGGGCGTTTGAGTCACGCCCTACTTTAGTTTCTTGTTTTTTTCTTGTACTGAAAGCATTAATTCTTGGACCGCCAGATGTTGCGCCACTTCTACGATATCCAGGTACGCCGTGCTCTAAAGGTAAATATACTACTGAGGTTGCCTTAGAGACTGGTATCTAATTTAACTACCGTGAAATCATCATTACACAAATGTGTCACCTAAGGTGCCTTATACGGACCTGTGGGATATAATTATAAAACAGAACGCATTTTATTTTGCATGGGTAGACTGAACACATTACCTTAGGGATCATTTAAGCCGATTATCTTGCCACGGACTAAATACAGTTCCTGTACCAATGCTATTGTGCTAACTACCTAACGTTTCAGCATTTTTTTTTTTCATAATGTGATTATTGTTTTGTTTGAAATATAATTTATTGCATGTAAACCATTGTTTCTTTGATTTAAGACACCTTGAATGGCTTTAACTAAAATATTCTTTAATAATAGTAAGAAATAATACAATATAAAGTCAATTTAAATTCTAATGTAAAGCAAATAGAGTTCTAATTCGCATAGCGTCCGTGAATTAGGACGATTTGTAATAGATTTGGGTCGATTTTTAAAGTTCATACAAATAATAATACGGTAGAAAGGCTATTTAAACTCTAATGTAAAACAAATAGAGTTCAATTTCGTATAGCGTCCAGGAATTGGGACGACATTCCGCGCATTAGGACAAATCGTCTGCGGTTTGGTACATTTGGGTATTTTTTTACATTTTGGGTATTAATTCCCATTACAGCTCAAACAAATTAGATAAAATTTAATTATTATAAAAATCAGATAAATGCCCTATATGGTCATATTCACTTTGTTGTTGTAAGTCTGTTAGTATCAGCGTAGTATTACTGCAAAGTCAGCGAAGTTCAAAAACGTCCGTACATTGGTACGTTTACCTTATTCATGTTTTGATTAAAAAGGGAAACACGTTATTTAGCTAAAATCAGCCAATAAATTGCGGAGAAATCACGTGACGTTATTAAAAGCTGGCATTACATTAAATGACGTCAACGTTACGGCCAGGTTAAAACCTCTTCTTTTTGGGTAGTCGGTTGAAAACAACACATCAACCACTGCTATCGCTAAATGACACCTGTCCTGCAGATGCTTGATAAAACCCTTAAAAAATCAATAAATAATTTACCTACCTATCGTAGATTTGAGTGACCGAGAGTGTCCCTATCAAGGTACTCGTCTAACAATCACTACAAAAATCACGTCAATCGTTTTTATTATCTTGACATGGAGGGATAAACAGAAAATTTCCATTGTCATCCTTTAGCACTTAGATAAATCACGTGCACGGTTAAACTGCCCCATCAGAAAGATTTAATTTTTATTAAAAAATCGGCCAAGTGCGAGTCGGACTCGCTCACGAAGGGTTCCGTACCGCATGGGAGCCCCATTCCTCTTGCCGTTATTAATGGCGAGCAAAAAAACTCCTAAAAAATCACGTTTGTTGTATGGTAGCCCCCGTTAAATATTTATTTTATTCTGTTTTTAGTATTTGTTGTTATAGCGGCAACAGAAATACATCATCTGTGAAAATTTCAGCTGCCTAGCTATCATGATTCATGAGATACAGCCCGGTGACAGACAGACAGACAGACGGACATCGAAGTCTTAGTAATAGGGTCCCGTTTTTACCCTTTGGGTACGGAACCCTAAAAAATAAAATATTTTTCTTTCACATTGTATTTACGTACTCTCGCACTGCTACTTAGGCAAAAAGTATGAAGCATGTTATGATAAGTATAATCACCTGTACATTCTACTTACTATAAGCATATAAGAACACTGTTTGGAAGCACCTTACAGACCGCTCAAACCTGCGGTCTCAATCTGTTCATCTGTCCGTCTTTTTACAGACATTCAAAAAGGAGGAGGTACTTTACTTAATTCGTCTTTTTTTTACAGAATACAGAATACAGAATTTTTATTTGCAACAAAAATAAGAGGTATAATACATAACGACAAAATTAAATGATAAAACACAAAAAAAACAACAGTATTTCACCTAGTATTTCTGTCACAAAACTGGTCCCAACTCAGCGTAATTTTTGTGTATCTCCATCGATATTTTCGCCAATTGTGAACCGATTTAAAAAATCTTCTTTAGTTTGAAAGCGTATACTCTCGAAATAGTCTCGTTTAAATTTTATCGAATTTGGCTGATCCGTTTTTGATAAATTTTTCGCGATTTCGTGCCAAAAATAATTTTGAATAAAAGTTCTACATTATGCTCTCTATTTGAGAACTTTTAGGCCCCAATGGACACCACAGCTGTCCAAAATCAAAATCTAGCAAGTCTTCACTTAGGTTTTGATTTTGTATTTCCGATGATATAGGGCTGGTCCAGCCCTGCTAATTCTGCTATGTGCATTGTCTAGTACCCATATAACTTGCTGTGTTAAACATAATCTATTTGTCTTTGTCCCCAGTAAAATGGACCAGGGAGGATGGAACTCCGGCGCCGACTGTCTCCGGAGGCCCACTCCGAGGAAACTACTCGTTCCTGCAGTTCCACCTTCACTGGCTGTCGGAGCACGCCATCGATGGCATGAAGTAAGTCGTGATATTTTTCCTCTAAAACAGCTTACACACAAAGAAGCAACCTGTACCTGTACCACCCTTTTTAATAGTCCACCGCTAGACGCAGGCCTTATCCACCTCGCTGGCCCTGTGCGGGTTGATAGATTCACATAAGCCATCGAATTTCTTTTACGGACGTATGCAGGGTGCCTTACTATGTTTTTCTTCACCGAAAAGTCAGTGGTGTGAAATTCCGTACATATCATATATTCCGAAGAACTCATTGCTGCGGGCCCGGGATGGTCTTACCCCTTTACACTGCTGTCCCAACCCATTATAGATGGACAAGTATTTCCAATTAAAAAATGTCATGGTAAAGCCATCGATGGAAGTATAAAATCTATACCAATATTATAAAGAGGAAATATTTGATTGTTCGTTTGCATCGAATAGGCTCCGAAACTACTGAACCGATTTGGAAAATTCTTTTACTGTTGGAAAGCTACTATATCCCCGGCGAACGTAGGCTATATTATATTTTCAAAAAAATTAAGATATCTTACTATTTGTCTTCTTTAGCCAATCGTACCCGGACGAAGCCGGGACGGGTAGCTAGTATTCTATAAATCTATCTCGATACGGAGAGAAAAACGAATCCAACTCAAAACAAAAAAAAAAATAATCGGCCAAGTACGAGTCGGACTCGCGCACGGAGGGTTCCGTATTGTATGGGAGCCCCCCTTAAATATTTATTTTATTTTATTATTTATTATTGAAGTGAATGTAAAACTAAATATTCTGTGAAAATTTCAAGCATCTACCTGTTATCATTATTAATATAGAGCGAAAAACGTCTAAAAATTCAGGTTTGTTGTATGGGAGCCCCCCTTAAATATTTAATTAATTATCTTTTTAGTATTTGTTGTTATAGCGGCAACAGAAATACATCATCTGTGAAAATTTGGCTCTTTCGTTTCAGCTGCCTAGCTATCATGGTTCATGAGATACAGCCCGGTGACAGACAGACAGACAGACAGACAGACGGACAGACGGACATCGAAGTCTTAGTAATAGGGTCCCGTTTTTCCCTTTGGGTACGGAACCCTAAAAATCTGTGCAATTCAAAATTGTTTTCTGTAATTAAGGCCGTGGGTTCCCACAAACAAGTTAAAGATACATACTCTATCCGCAAATATTCGTAATCAGCAACCTTTTTACAAGTTGCATACTTTATCTAAGGTTTGCCTTACAATCATTAATCAAATTTCACGATTAAATAATTATTAAAGAAAAATAACATTAGTCTTATCATAACTGTGGCGCTGTTAGTCCTATTTATAGATATCAGGATTATCTATTAATAACAGATAAAATCGCAAACTATCTTCAAATGACACCTTGTTATATTATGTGATTGTAATTATTAAGGAAAAAACAAATATTATTCATCATTTGAGCTTAACATTATTAATCAATATTAATCTTGGGAATGATTTGAATGTGAAAACAGGAAAATAAATAGATAACTACCTAATTAAATTGGATTAGGAAAGATGTAATAATTACAAATGATTGTACGAATAAGGATAAAAATGGTTATCAGGTGTTGACATCATCCGGAAAATGTTTCAATAAATCAAATTCAACTGTGGTAGTTCACTAGTTTTACTACTTTACTTTTTTTATGACTTTTTGAGTCCAACGAACAGCTGAAAATGCGATCTCAATCTCACGCTTTTCCGATCAATTAAGGATTCGAGTCTTAAAATTAAGCCTATGGCCTTTAATAGATCTTATACTAGGTTTTCCCGTAACTTAAACATAACCAAGTCTAAACGTTGATAAAGCAGCTCTAGTCATAGAGAAATAATAAGCTTTCCTAATCTCTATACTAGTATAGATTCCTCTTTCAGTATAAATACGAGTATACAATACTTTTAGTATAGATTCTTCTGTCTTATGTTTATGAAACAACTGGCTGTCGTGTGTATAACGTAGATAATGGACACCACATGTGCATAAGGCCAGTGCAACAACCGATTAGCTAATGAGGTAGTACCGATACGCGAATGATAGGTATAAATCATAGCACAGCATGGTCAGGGCCTAGGAACATGTCACTGGCTCACTTTAAGGTGCTCTCTCACTAGGAGCTTTCGGCTGTAATAAGTAAGTTCGTATAGGCTGGGTGGCTAGCCCTGGTGTCAGAATTTTTAAACCACCTGAAGGCCTTTGACATGGTAAACGGTTCAAACAACCGGGGTCTACAATTTAACCTGTCATCCTAGCGCTCAGTTGTAAATGCCACCCGCGGTCACCCAAAGACTGACCGTGCTGAACGTTGCTGTAGTATAACAAACCGATTCTATTTTGAGAATTACTTTACGTTAATGTAGGATACATTGCAGACTGAAACGTATTAAAATATAATTTATATTATAACTAGCGACCCGCCCCGGCTTCGCACAGGTGTATTATAATAAACCTTCCTCTTAAATTACTCTATCTACCTATTAAAAAAACCGCATCAAATCCGTTGCGTAGTTTTAAAGATATAAGCATACATAGGGACAAACAGACAGCGGGAAGCGACTTTATTTTGTACTATGTAGTGATATAATTTCAAAGTTTACTGCAATCGACGTTACAAGATGTAATAAAAATATTACAGAATCAAATCTGTAAGGTGGTGTAAACTACACCAAAATTCTAACCTAAACATGCCAAGCTTAAAATTTACGTATTCTACAAGGTTATTTCTAATCAATTAGCATCCTTTTAGGGGCTTATTCTGTACATCAAAACTAAAAAATGTTGTTCTGCGACTTTTGTAATACTCAAAAAAAAAACAGCTGGTCCATATATTTTGTCGCGGGTGAATGACATTTTTCTATGGAACAACAAAAAATATTTTTTGTATTTTGACGAAAGTCGCAGAACAAAAGTTGTTAGTTTTGATGTACAGAATAAGCCCCTAAAAGGATGCTAAATGATTAGTAACCCTGTATAGTGCTAAGCTAGCAAACTGTATGACATTATTAAATTTCGAACTCAGGATCTCTATAATAATTATATTGCTATGAAAGACGTGGCAATAGGAATATGTAAAAGAAAGGTGCAAAAATCTGTATCGTTATTTTTCTTGAATGCTGCCAGTGAGGAAGCATCTTTACAAAATAATAGGCATATGCTATTTTAGCTTTCAGCTACACGATATTATAGCTTCCGGAAGCTCGGTTTACTCGGAAGTAAGGAAAAATAAAGTGGGGAAGTAGTGCAGGAAGCTTATTGCTAGGAAACCACAATATAACTAAGCGTTAACTAAGACAGTTCTAGTATATAGTTTTACGAATACATACTCGTAATTTCAGCACAGTGAGATTGAAATTTTTACTGTTTTTCAGTTCTTATCTACTTATCTTTAAGTAAACGTTATTTAAGAGTTCATAGAACTTATTATACATACAAAGGTTTTGGTTACACGATAGCTGGCCCTGGTGTCAAAGTTTTAAGTTATGTTAAAGCTGTGATATTATAATGCTCCATATTCAATTTATCGTGTCATATCTAACGTGCTTGTGCTCATCTATAAATGCCTCCCACACACCATTTTAAAACTTATTAGAACCTCATTATCCGTCCATTCCCTTACGTGATTACTAAGGAACATCAAGTCAAGCTAATCTATGAGCGCTTTAGGAACATAATATTATTCATTATTCATATTTATTTATAAAATAATATGATCATGTACCTACAAGTGCTAGATTCGAAGCCAGTGTCGGACATTGAGGGACAATGTCTTACTCGTATCTTAACTCGTCTTACGCCCCGATTGAATTAGCTACGTCCCAGTTTCCACTCTATCTATCTATAAATCACAGATAACTTACCTTGAATTTAACACATACTCGGAACACCCTTACACGTGCGCGCCTCGTTTATCGCACCCAATATTTTGTCCATCCATACAAAAATATAACAATGACGTATGTAAAAGACAATGTAACTAATGTAACTAGACTTTTGCGAAAACCAAGCGCCAAAAACATCGCTATTCAGCCTAGCCTTTATGAGCAAGTGTAAACACAAGAAAATATCCGTCTACAAGTCGGACATTGTCTGCACATTAGGCTCGCTTATTTGTCCGATAAACAGATTTGATAAGCCGTGCGATGTTACGGAACAAGTCAACCGAACAAACGAGCAAACATTGTAACATATAATCAGAAAGACAACACAATTGTGACCATTGATGAAGCATTGCCGTGCGAAATTTTTGGCAAATTTTGTGGAATTATAAGTGAGTTGAGCCTATCTTTTATTCGGTTGGTGAATAGGATAGATGGTTGTCTACACTGAGTTTAAGTAGACAAGGTTCGGTTGTCCATCATACCAGAGTAGGATATTTTTACCACATACTTATTATTTCGAATCAGAAATGAGGAGATCCGTAGAAGAACCAAAGTTACCGACATAGCCCAACGGATTAGCAAGTTGAAATGGCAATGGGCAGGGCACATAGTGCGGAGGACTGATGACCGGTGGAGTCGAAAAGTTCTCGAGTGGAGACCTCGTACCGGCAAGCGCAGCGTAGGACGTCCACCCACAAGGTGGACGGATGACCTCATTAAGACCGCAGGATCGCGCTGGATGCAAGCCGCTTTCAACCGGTCTTATTGGAGATCCATAGGGGAGGCCTATGTCCAGCAGTGGACGTCCTTTGGCTGATGGATGGACTTATTATTTCTCAAGAAAGTAGTTTAACCCCACAAATGAAAGGAGAAAAGGTAGCTCTTTCTTCTGTAAGGTACTCCAGCCAAAAGATCGTGGTCAATAGAACACCTCCACTTAAGTTGTCTTGATTCTCAATATTCGAGGTTCCTACAACACAACACGGGCCTAGAGCCTAATAGTGTTGGACCACTGGCTAGAATTGGTGTGGATCTACTGTAGTTTTTAATTTAATGTATACCTATTATATTGTCTTATAAAAATTAGAAAATCTTTTGTATTCCACTGTGTGTTGACAAAGAAAATATTTTTTTTACTTTACTTTAATATTAAGTATCATAGTACAAGTAGCGGCACGTAAGTCTAGCGCTGAGGGTACTGTGGAGGGGATGGCTGCGCATGTTGACCGCCATACTAAATTCATGCGCAGCCACCGTGGAGGGGGTGGCTTCGCTCAGCGCTAGACTTATATGCCGCGACCTGTACCTACGTACTGTAAGCAATGTACTATATCCACCATTTATATTAATAGATAAACCCTCGACAGGCCGATTGAGCCACATATAAACCATGTGGACCGAGTTGTGATTGGTAGATTTGCATACGCCATTAAAAGTGAATAAAAATTAATCCACTTTTAATCACGGCATGGGTTATTTTTATCTCAGCTCAGACCTATGCTCCCAAGAGAGGTGATTTTTTTTCAGATGGGAATGTGGGGTTATTCTGTCAAACTAGTGCTCCAATTTTTTTTCGGAGGTAATAGGTGGTCTGTATTTTTATTTTCCTTCATCGGAAACCCAGTGGTGTGAAAAAATAATTCGTACCTACTTACCTACATAGAAGAAGTATTTATTATGGGACCAGGATTTTTAAACTCACCACTCCGCGAATTTACGACGTCCATTAACGTCTTCTGGACCACCACAGTCACCATTAGCAAAGTAACATCACGTCTTGTTCTCAGGTACCCGCTGGAAATCCACATGGTGCATGTAAAGACCGGCCTCACTGTAGAAGAGGCCACGGAAAGACCGGACGGTCTCGCCGTCATCGGGATACTTGGTCAAGTAAGTTACATCACTATAATATATTTAGCCAAAGGAGCGGCACAGTGATAGAAGAATAAAGAATTGCTTGAGTCTTCTGACTTTTTCCGTGCTCGATGACCACGGAACAAACCCGAAGTGTTCTAGCTTACAGCTGTTATTCTTATTCCATTGTAACGCGTGTTTGTAAGTTAAAAATGACTAGCATTATTTTATTTAGGACAAAAAAAGTAACCGAAAGCGATGTTATGTACTTAAAACTTTGCAATGACAGAATGAAAAATCTTAAGATACGCTAAGTAACACATAATAAGTTTGTTCTACACATTCCAGCATACTAGCTTTATTTCTTTCATTCAAACTATCGGAAGTACTCAAATAATTTTTGGTCAGTATTTGAGCGCAAGCGTTCTTCAGGTTTTTTTTCCTTGTTCGAACACTTTACTCATGGTTAGTTCGACTGGTCTTTGCGTATATTATTGGCATTTCTATTTGCACGATTTTCAATATGAAACCTCAAAGCTTTTTAAACTTTGACTCCAAAAACCGATCCATATTATCCCGACCGTTCAGCAAGTTATCAAAAATTTTTGGTAGGAAATTTGCAATAGGTTTACCTCTAAGAAGTAGGAAGGTTAGTAGGCAGATTTCGGTTAAAAGTCTAAGCTCTATAACGTTGAGCGAAGCTCCCGAATGAGGTCGTTTATGAATAAAAGAGAACACGAGAGCTCGCGCTCGATTTCAATCCCAGTAGCAAATACAACATGCATTTTAGATAGGGAGCAATTTATATGGCTAGCTCTGGATTGGTTTTGGTCGGCAGCTTAAATATCTGTGTGTCAAACATAGGCCCATTCTAAGAGAGAAATAGTATGTTTGCCTTTGGAGTCATCATAACTCTCAAATTAGATGACCTATTTTTATCTTATTACAGGATATCTTTTAGTTTGGGAGCTGATCTAAGTACCTAACTGTAATAATTCGTGGCATATTTATTTAAATAATAACCAATACCGCACATTACCTACTTCTTACGTTAGTCACTACATTATAATCGTTTAAAATTAATTGGATAACATTTTTTTGTTGAGATGTTTCAAAACTTTTAATTTTGAGTTTGAATATCCAAAAAAATATAAAAATAATATAAAATAATAAATGATAGAGTTTGCCAACGTTAATTAAGATTATATAGTTAAGAAGCTAAGTTTTCAACGACATTTTTGACACAAAAAAAATGTGAGCAATATTAAGTTATAGTGAAGCAAAACTGATTTATTACGGTAGTGCTCCAAGTAGCCCAACGACCTAAGTAGAGAGCTATGTTCAGAGTCTCTCTGCGAGATCAAATCATAATCTAGGATTCGTAGAAAAACCAAGATTACCGACATAACCCAGCGGACTGGCTAGTTGATACGAAAAAAAAATGATTTTATGCTGACCATTTTTTTTAATTCTATTTATACTGACCATTTAAATAGCACCATATTAGATAAACAGAGAGAACGTCGCTCGGAAGTAGGCCGAGGAAATTGGATGCTGCATTTTGTATCGGGATACTTTATACGGCTCACGTTTGTTTCTACCATCCCGTGAAATGGAAAGTTTTTGCGATTGAATAATGAAACGTGAATGTTTATGTACGCCACTTAAACCGTTCGGATGGCACAATTTTTAAAGTTCCGTACCCAAAGGGTAAAACGGGACCCTATTACTAAGACTCCGCTGTCCGTCTGTCTGTCTGTCACCAGGCTGCATCTCATGAATCGTTATGGCTAGAAAGCTGAAAATTTTCACAGATGATGCTGTTGCCGCTATAACAACAAATCCTAAAAACAAAATAAAATAAATATTTAATTCAATACAACAAACCTGATTTTTTTGCCGTTTCTCCCTCGATATTAATAATGGTAACAGGTAGATACTTAAAATATTCACAGAATATTTATTTGTTTATTCAATTCAATAATAAATAATTAAGGGTCCCCTACCGTACGGAACTCTTCGTGCGCTAGTCCTACTCGTACTTGGCCGAGTATTGTACTTAAATGTTATAAGTTCTAATTTATATCTATGGACTTTGGGTCCATTTGATTGTAGTTTATCTCGTTGTTCTTTACTTTACGTAGTTAAGGTTTAGTATACTCTATTTTAACCAACTTCAAAGAAACGGTCCATTCCTCCAAGGCTATATAGGACAACGGTATGAGGAATTCGACTCTCTAGTCGAGGAGGAACTGACTTCAATAAAGGAAAAGGCTAAATTATCAATTCGACTGTATATTTTATGTAGGTTACGTTACGATGAAGATGTCATGTCGTAGGTAGGTAAAGGGAGGTGAAGACTCTGGCGGAGGACCGAGAGACGTGGAAATTGCTTTACCGACAACCGACAAAAGCCGGGCTCTTTTAAATTCTGAAATTCTGAATGATTGACCTATGGAAAGTAATAATTCTGGAAGAAATCGCTTGAAGCGATAAGGCCGCCATTTAGTATAACAAATTTTTAATGTTTTTTTTCGTGTGTTTTTGTATTGTAATTGTTGTTAAACTAATAAAGAATTATCTATCTATGATCTCTCTATGTTACGCGATTTTGATAGAAACTGATGTGTTTATTTCTTGTCTGTAGGTGAGGAGTGACGACGAAAGCACATTCGCGTTGGAAGAGATCATGCCGGTGGTGACCGACCTCGTCGACAAGACCATGAAGAATTCCGACCCTAAGAACATTGATCTCAGGTATATTTACAACTCATTTTCTTTACACTTAGTCCGTAGAATACATGAATGAAGGGTAAGTAAGGTTCTGACATATACCTTACAGAGTTGTTCTGAAAGTGTGTAGGTAGTAAACCGAAAAAGGGTTGGGGTGATTCAGACTATCATTATGAACAACCTTTACTATGGGCCAATCAAGTTTCAACGTTTACTATGGGCCAAGATAAAAGAAATTAGATGTCCCAAACAAAATTGCAACTTGGAGTTGACAAAATGTATATAACAGCTGCTTACTTTCTCGGTCTCCAAGTGACCGAGACCCTATAGTAATGATAGTCTGAATCACTTATTTGCTTCTTAGCAAGTACACCCTTTTTGAATAACCTTTTAGAACAAGTACCGGCAAGCACAGCGTAAGACGTCCATCAACAAAGTAAATGCTTCCAACTACAAATGAAAAGCGTTAAATGTAAGCCGCTATAGGAATCTAATGGACACAGATTTTCTATTACATTCTTTTCGGAGAGTGTGCATCTGAGTTACACGACCTTACCATCCCCTTTTTACTACAGGACAAGTAGAAAGACGCCACATTACCACCCCTACACTGTCGATTTTCCTTCGATACGTACGAAGCGGTTTGACTCAACATTTCTGATTCGTACCGCCAGGAAATGGAACAATCTTCCTGCTTTCCTGTTTCCTAAGAGAAAAAGCTTTTCAAGATCAGAGTGATCTAGGTGTTCGTGCTTTATCTTCGACCACAACGTCGCTTACCATCAGGCGAGTTGGTGGTCAAGCGCGGACTTAATCGAGTTAAAAAAAAACAGAACAGTGTACACTTTTTGACCGACGAACCACCGGAGGAGGTACTCAATTCGACGCGTATATATTTTTTTGTTTTTTTTTTTTATAAATATAACCACGCATAACTTTTTACGTAGTGGTCCGATTTCAATAATCTTTTTTTATTAGAAATCATATACTTCGAAATTGGTCCCATTTAAATTTTATCGAAATCGGCTGAGCCATTTTTGATAAATTAACAATAATGTGAAAATGCTACATCGATCCGTGCGAAATATACGCGAATTCTGTACACGGGTGAAGTCGGTCACGCTATTTTTTGCAAAAAATAATTATACAGTGTACAGGTCACTGCGTATACAGTAGTAGGTACAGTGTAGGACTGTAGAATGTAGGTATACTGTACCTAGCAGTCTAGCATTAGACGTGTACGGTTGATATAATGAAAACTAGACGATCTATTCTATGAAAACAAGTTAAAGGTTAGCAAAATAACTCGTTGCATATCCAGTATTTGCACTGCGAGTTGCGATGTTACCTCTCCATCGTTGTTAATTACAAAGTTTGACTCCCGCGAAATTAGTTTTGCAAAGTTAAATTAAAACCCGCTCGCTTAAATAATTCATGGGTTGATCTAATCTAATGGCTAGATGATAACTCGTAGATTTACGTATGAAAGTATGTACGGAACTGGGGCAGTTGATTCTCTATGAAAACAAGCGTTATTTGTCGCGCGTTTTAGCGTGAAAAATATTTCTCTCCAACAATAAACATTATAAGTATCATAACTTCGGTTTACATGAGTATCGGTTTATCTGAATGTCATAATTGATGTGAAAAAAGTCGAACAAAATTAGCAAAAGTAAAATCACGTTACGTTAATTCTTTTAGAGATCACTGAACAATATGGAATGAAAAAATGCCAAGTGGATGTTCGGCACATAGTCTTCGGACGGGTGACCGCGAGTGGCATTCACAATTGAGCGCTACTTTGGCTCGAATGAAAATAAAAAAAAAATTAAAATGGGACTACATAGGCAGTATACTCGTAAAAAAAACAGAGGTAAAGTCGCCGAGGCTGAAATCGGTTGGGAGACATGATGATGATGATGATGATGATACTCGTAACTTTTCGAAATAAAAAATATTTTTTTAAATTGGTGCACAGTTGGCGAAAATATCGATGAATATACACAAAAAAATACATAGGTAGGTACAGACGAACATAGCCTTTCGGCCGCGTTTGTAACCCAATTTTGTAACCCGTAGTACGAGTACCTCCTCCTTTTTGGAAGTCGGTAAAAATAATATTTTCCGCGAATTTCTGGAAAACAAAACTTAACTTTTTTTTTACGAAAATATAATTTAGTTTTGCATGTTTTCATAGAGAATCAGCCTGTTGACGGCTTGAAAACTCTGACACCAGGGAAAATCCGGCCTATACGAAATTACTTTATCAAACCTAAGGCCATGACCGGAAGCCCTGCTAATCGGCTAATTCAACAGCGCAGCGGCTCGTTTTCCATTCACGCGTTCATAAAACGTCCCGTCTTTGTGGCCACGTAACGTCCCAAATTGAAAACCCTTACAACTACAAGGTTAAGCTCGTACCTTTGAGAATCAAGGCTGTAAACCTTGAACTATTCAACTTTGGGTGTTAGAAGTTACATAAAGGTTTGTTAATTTTGAGGGGAAGGAAAATTCTCATTTCTTTTATCTAGTTCTGTTTATATGACACGTTATCTGACGGTCTCCAACTCCAATTGATCCTACTTAATATTTTATAAACGCGAAAGTTTGTAAGGATGGATGGATGGATGTTTGTTACTCTTTCACGCAAAAACTACTGAACTGATTGAGATGAAACTTTGCTATATATAGCTTATATATCAGAATTACATAGGCTATAAAATATAACGATATTGCGTAAATTTTCCATAATATAACTTCAAGAAATGTCAAAAAAAGAACTGTCGACATACTTAGTTTGAAAGACGGAAAGTGACATAAGCTACCGGAAAAATAAAAGGTTCCTTTGGGATAGCACAAAAATCAAAACATCACGAGGGTGAAGCCGCGGGCAAAAGCTAGTTGCTAATAAGAAAGACCGGTTGTAATGTAAGCAGCGCCATCCTACGGTCCTACGAGTAATCAGGTCATCTGTCCAGCTGTCCTCCAAATTAGTGGTCGTCTTTATCTTCCTGTCTGTCTACTACTGTCTAGTCTTTATCTCTTGGCGGTACGAGTTTTATTCGGAAACTTTGGGATTAGGCGTTCTATCCATCTCTTGCCGGTACAAGTTTCATCCAGGAATTTTGCAATCCAATCGTATTCGTATTATTTATTATGTGTTGTACAAAATAGTTCTTATTATTATTTTAAAGCTCTTAAAACTTAGTTGCCCTTGCCGGGCGTTGCAAATACAAGACGCTCTCTGTAGTTGGTACATATTATTTACATATCTCTTAGAGATAAATTTATGAAATTCAAAATAGGCATATCTTAAAATAACCTTAATAATTAGGTATAAACTTACAAAGACAACAATTAATTGGTTAGGTAAGTACATTAAAAACATGTTAAAATGAATTAAAGATTTTTGTTTTTACATTTAGAGAATAAAAGCAATTTGTGGACAAGAAGATTTTTAATTTTGTGTTAAATGAGGCAAATTTAGATTCGTATTTTATATTTGTTGGTGGTTTATTAAACAGTTTAATTGCCATATAAAAAGGGCTTTTATTTAACATTTTGGCAGTCTCAGGTTATCTTTATACCGGATGTTTTGGTTTTGGAAAACATGTTATTGTTTTTGTAAACTAAACAAAGTTCTTGTATGTACATACAAAGAAGGTATTGTTATATTTAATGAAATAAGGTCTGCAACTGACAGTGTTATCTATTTGTGCTATGATTCTAAACATTTTTTCTGCATAATAAATAGTTGATGGGCATTAACAATGTTTCCCCAAAGCATACTTGACTCGTACTTGAGTTCTGTGTAATATTTGCTCCACTTAGATATTGCCGATGGGCAATCTCAGATCCTTCGATTCATCTAGGAATCCCTTTATTCATAATTCAACTTCTATCGTGTACAAAATTTGAATAGTTTGCTCGAATCGATGTATATTTTTTTTGAATATTTTTGATTTTTCAAAAACAGGTCAGCCGATTTCGATAAAAATTAAACGAGATGATCTCGGCAGTATATGCTCCCTTTCGAAAAAAATAAGTTTTTTTTTATTTGTTTCATAATTGGCGAGAATATCGATGAAACCTCCTCTTTTGTACTGTAGGTACTGTACTGTACTGTACTGTAGCCATTACCGTCTTTACCATAAGGGCACACGGGGCCTGTGCCCAGGGCCCCCATCCTCAGGGGGCCCCGAAAAACAGACAACTTCTCTCACACATTTATCTCAAAACAGTTAAGACGGACATACTTATTGCACTTAAAATAAAACCGGGACAAGTGCAAGTCAGGCTCGCTCACCAAGGGCTCCGTACTAATCTTAAAAAATCGCAAAAAAAAAAACCGGGAAATTAGTTTACTTAGTTACTTTAGAGCAAAGCTGGTCATCGATTGTTTACGCGATGGCGTTAGTTGTCCATTAAAATAAGCAAAAAAGGGGATTTTTGTAAAAATAATTTAATATCTGTTATCACTTGTATCAGTGAAGCTCTTTCATATGATTTATCCCACATGATACGATTAATTTCCTTAAAAATTTGGACCCTAGGACCAGGTTTCTTCTTTTTCTTCACTGACAATCAGCTCTTTATTGAAAAATTGTCACACTCGCTCCGCTCGGGCTATTTAAATATTCTGTTATCTTTTCTAATATCTGTCACTTTCACTGAATAGACATCGAAAAAAATCTAGCTCACTGCTCTAGTGCTCAAAAGGCGAGGATCCAACGGAGGGTCATGGTTATGTAATGTTTACTACTTGACTTAGTCATTAAGACTATAAAATTTCATTTCATTTATTCATGCTTCCATAATTACAGTACAAGATGGTTATAACAAACTTTAGGTACAAAGTTCAGTATGGACCCTGTCGGGCACTGCATATTCAAGCGAGAGTGACTACTCTCGCTTGAATATACTCTCGCTTATATCAATAATATACTTACAAAAAGCCGAAAAATTTTCGCGCTCGCTACGCTCGCGAATCATTAAGGTGGGTTGCGCTGCGTTGTGCAAACCTTTTGAAATCATTGTAAAATCTTATACATTTTCACACTCTGTTAACATGCACATTATATTATAGCGCAGTCGAGTATTCCATATTCTTTGCTCCATTTTTATTTTTAAGTAAGGTACTGAAAACAAAAAACCGCTATTTTTTCGCGCTCGCTGCGCTCGCGCATAATGGTGATACGGTGCGCTGTTTTGCATTCTCTTCTTTTGAAAATTCTTTAAAATATGTCAAATTTTCGTGCTCGCTGCGCTCGCTGACAATAAACAGTACTGGGTTGGTCCGCTTTGCTATTTTAATTAATTAATTATTATGCCACATTATTATTTGCTTTGCTATGCTATATAATATTCGTTGGAAATTACTGAAAAATTGACAAATTTTCGCGTGCGCTATGTTTGCGTATATTAGCAAGGCAATGATTATACTTTTCCCAATTTTAAAGCTTTTAAAAATTTTACCGAAAAAATTCTCGCACTCGCTGCGCTCGCTTATTTCGGCAATGTAGTTGTCTATTTTACTCGTATCTGTTTTTAAATTGTTGAAAAGTCGAATACATTTCGCGATCTTTCTTCTTTGCTTTCTTTCTCGACAGACTTTAGTTTCTTTTACTTATCTAAGTAGGCATTTAAAATCTCCAAATAAAACTATTCATAAAAAAAATACGTTAAAGCTTCGTAATTCCCGTCAACTAACTACTATAATTTGATAACCTTAATAAGTAATTGATACCGAAGGTGGGGTATCAAAGCTCCCTTCGTTTTTTCCTTTTGAGGTACGAAACCCTAAAAATATCTCAATAAGAAATAATCGAAATGATTCTTATGCTACTTTGATGATAATAATGATACTAGGTACTGTAGTAGAATTCGCTTTCTAACTTTCTAAATGGGCCCCCAATTCTTGTGTGCCCAGGGGCCCCAGGTAAGTTTAAGACGGCCCTGACTGTAGCAGCCTTTTTATGTTAATAGTCCACTGCAGGACGTAGGCCTACCCTCAAAGGGTGATTGGGCTATATCCATCACGCTGGCTCAGTGCGGATTGGTGGATTCACACACGACATCGAATTTTTTCTACGGACGTATGCAGGTTGCCTCACGATGTTTTCCTTCACCGAAAAGCCAATGGTGTGAAATTCCGTGTATAAGTTCCAAAGAAACTCATTGGTACGGGATCGGGATTTGAATCCACGACCTCACGATTGCAGTGTTACTACCACTAGACCACTACGGCTCACTTCCTTTGTAAGTGTGTTAAAATCGGAGTGTTTGTGTGCAGGCGGCTGATGAGTCCGTTCCCGCAGTCGTACTACACGTACCACGGCTCGCTGACCACGCCGCTGTGCCAGGAGGTCGTCACCTGGATCGTCATGGACCGCCCGCTCAGCATCGACGACGGACAGGTCAGTTACAGTACATACGTCACCTATTTGTTTAATAATCGGCCAAGTGCGAGTCGTACTCACGCACGAAGGGTTCCGTACTGAATGGGAGCGATAAAAATCAGGTTTTTTGTATGGGATATAATAAATATTAATTTTATCTATTTTTAGTATTTGTTGTTGTAGCGGTAACAGAAATATATCTTCTGTGATCAACTTTCTAGCTATCACTGTTCATGAGATACAGCCTGGTGACAGTGGTGACAGACAGACGGACAGCGGAGTCTTAGTATAATAGGGTCCCGTTTTTACCCTTAGGGTACGGAACCCTGAAAGTTTAGTTCATAATTGTGAGAAACCTTGAAAATGTTAAAAGTTTTTATACCTGATCAGCCTGTGAGAACTCTTGCTAGGTTTTACATTTAAATCTTGGTCCCGTTCTTATGTATTAGAACTTAATCTGAAGTTGTTCAAGGTCAGAGTAAGTAAGTTCGTATAGGCCGGGTGGCTAGCGCTGGTGTCAGAACTTTTAAGCCGCCTGAAGGCCTCTGACATGGCTAAGCGGTTAAAACTACCGGGACCTACAATTTAACGTGTCATCCGAGCCACGGTAGCGCTTAGTTATAAATGCCACCGGCGGTCACCCATCCGAAGACTGACCGTGCCGGTCGTTGATACTTAGAGTGAATGGCCGGGTATCTTCTAAGCATGCGTGATTAATCTTCGATTTATTTGCAATAAAAAATAACCACTGATATGCTACTCACTTTTTGACACTCTACTGTCTTTTTTGTGAAGGAAAACATTTTAAAGCAATTAATTAACTTTCTGAGAAGAAATTCGATGGCATATAGTGCGTGCCATCAAAGATAAGAGTTGACAAGCGTCAGTGGTGGTAAACGACTGTACAAGATCCCCTTGCGCAGGTACAGTTGTATACAAACTAATTATCCAGAATGTGTATGTCTATTAAACGTTTTATAAACGTTTGTATATCTATTATCCAAAATTTGTACTTATATTTATTACAAACCAAAGTGGTTTCTCAAGTCTCATCTTTGGTGGCACGTAGGTACTCTACCTATCTGAATCGATTGATTGGCAATTGGGCTAGGCACAAGGCTCAATTGCCTACTTAACTACCTACTTAACAATAGCCTATACAGTAGCAATATTATCAATTGAAACTGTGACCGCTGAAGACTCCACATAACTAACGACAATTTTTTTCCACCCCACAGTACAAACTGTTCAGCAAAGTGAACATAGGAGGCATAGACAACTACCGCAGCCTGCAACCCTCGAACCGCGTGGTGTATCGCTCGGCGGCCTCTCGCTCCACCGTGGCCTTACCTTCAGTCCTCGGAACCTTCGCAGGCCTCTTCAGCGTCCTCTCCACCACGGTCGGCAAGGGACTGGCTCGGGGCATCTGCGCTTTAGGGAATATCAAACGAAAGCTCTTTGGCAGGAAGATCGCGCAATGTGAAAAGATTCATTAGGATGTGTTTCAAATTGTTCGCGAAATGTACCTATCAAGGCTTCTTTAGGTTCCTGACCACGAAAGGTTGCAATTGACACGGTTTAGGCAACTGCAATGAAACCTCTTTGGCCGCATCTAGCCCAATTTTGGCCTTCTTCAGTTATCTTTCGGTGTGGGAGTGTG
The DNA here is from genome assembly GCA_964007245.1 of Hypomecis atomaria. NCBI lineage: Eukaryota > Metazoa > Arthropoda > Insecta > Lepidoptera > Geometridae > Hypomecis > Hypomecis atomaria. The sequence goes on from OZ023285.1 coordinate 2,510,914, forward strand.
GGACTGACCATAACCATTTGCTTGGTAAGGAATAGTAGAGGTAAACTCCTTGGTGGAAAATCGCATATTACATTTTTTCACTTGTTCGTCATGGTGCCATTCGTTTTATGAGAATGTTTTGTTGAATTTTAGTAACAAATGAAGAATGTGGTTTTAATTCGTAGGTATATAATTATATTTAATGCATTTATTATATAATAATCAAATTCGTAGGTTGAATTAATAAAACATGAAGCCCATTTAAGACGTGCTAGTAGAGAATAAAACAGCTATTCAAAATGATAGCAAAAATGATTCAGTTTCAAATAATAAATTCTAAATTAATCTTACCGTATTCACTGTACTGTACTGTATCAGCCTTTTTAATAGTCCACTGCAGGACGTAGGCCTACCCACGAAGGGTGATTGGGCCATATCCACCACGCTGGCCCAGTGCGGGTTGGTGGATTCACATACGCCATCGAATTTCTTCTACGGACATATGCAGGTTGCCTCACGATGTTTTTCCTTCACCGAAAAGCCAGTGGTGTGAAATTCCGTACATAAATTCCAAAGAACTCATTGGTACGGGACTGGGATTGAACCCACGACCTCACGATTGTAAGGCAGGCGTCACTACCCCTAGACCACCACGGCTCTACCGTATTCACTAATTATGTTGAATGTTGTATCAATAGGCGTGTTTTGTAAAGATGTGACTTGACTAATGATAGTTTGGACAAGAATGAATCAATGAATCAATAAACAAAAAAATTGTCAAGTGCGTGTCTCGACACGCGTATATGAGAGGTATTTCACCATAATGTAAACAATGTGAAGGAAAGAGAAATACTCGCAAACATTACATGTTGGAATGAGATAGAATGGCCTACCATGTAACCCTACTAGGCTTCCGTAGATGGTGACGATGATTATGATCATAATGTAAATCAATTTTTATGATGTCATTGGATGTTAAACTGCTAGAAAAACATATTTGGCTAAGGCAAAAAAAAATTTTTGAACAGGCAAGTTTGTCAAGGCAACAAAACTGCTATAAAAGTTTTTGAATTGAATTTTGAATTTTAAGAAATGTGTGTCGGAGGTCAATTTTCAATTTTCTTTTATAACTCAAAAAGTTATATTCCCCCAGTTCTCAAAATAATTTTGAGAGATAGTTTTCAATATGGTCTATGAACTCAACGACACCTCACATGAGGGGATGGGAAAAATTTAATATTATTAAAAATGATTTAATACCTACGATAGCAAAATTACGAAAATGGTGTTAATGAAATGCGATGTAAGATAAAACTGCTCAATTTAATGTGTTTAAAGTAGATGTGTTTGTGAAATAATTGTGAAAAGTGTGTAGAATAAAATAATTATTTATGCTTATTTTTAACCTACAAGTGATTTCCTTTTAAATGATATTAATATTGTATTGTGTGTCCCTATATAATCTAACTCAATTATTAATTAAGTTTGTAAATAGCTATTATTTAAGTTCGGTCTTGTTTCCCAAAGTCTGAATAAATTTAACTGTTAAAAACCTGCATTTACCAATGCTTTGCTTTACTTTGTATCAATTATTTTTACCAGTATCTTTTCCTTGTAGCTAACAATAACTAACTAGCAATTAGTAATTTTGTGTTTTATTCAGACTTTGTGAAACTTGACTTTGGCCAAAACTTTGTCAACATTCCTCTTTATAGTACATAGAAAATAGCATAAGATTTTAGTACAAAGAATATGATCTTATTTTAAAAATTAAAGTAAGAAATAGATATAATTGTATTTAAGTATGACGATATTATTAAAAGGGGAAACATTAAAAATCATGCCAAGATTTATAACCTGGGATTAGTAAATTGTTATTTATCAATTTAATCATTCGCCCAGACAATTTGCATAGCTTATCAGATAAACAATCTGAAAATTAAGCTTCAAATGGGGATTAAAGATGCATTATCGCGTCGTCTAGTCATAATTGATGCAATAAAATGATTTATCGGCTGATAAATATTAAAATAAAAATAATCAGTGATTAAGATGGTATCGTTGTCGACACACGTTTTCGTTACACGTGTTCTGTGACGTCGTATGTGTCGTAGACTGGAGCTTAACTTTATTGCGGTTGTATTTTTAAATGTGTTATAGTTTAAATTTGCTTTGTCTAGTTCTTACGCATGACACATCCGATCAGCAAAAAGTAAAATGGAGGACTTTATAAAGCAAAAATATGTTATTTTGCTTTTATGAATAGCATGGGAAATATGGAGGCGTGTGTGTATTCTGGCTATGAATTTTGAGACACCTACCTACTCATATTATTGTATTATCTTTGCAATCTAAGATTAGATACTTTTTTATTTGACACGAAAATGTCAAAAGACATTTAGATCGAAGAAAACCTAAACTTTTACTTCAATTTGTGTTTTAAGTAAACGTTTTTGTAAAATAATTTAAGAAACATGTTTATTTAGCGGATGTGTAATTGTGTGTCAAAATCCCAGTTGAATTACATCTAAAATTGTGAATTTAAAAAAATGTATACTAGTTATTTGGATAAAATGTAATTTATGCAGTAGGATATAATTATAAATCAATGCAGTAAATTAAAAGACAAAATAAGTAATACAATGCTTATTATTTTATTTATTTATTCAGTAGGTACCTTACCATAAAATACTTATTTCTGAAGACTGCTGCCCCTGCTGATAAATTTACCAGGACATGGTGAAAACGGTCAGTGAAAACGACATAACTATTTTAGTACGAAACATGGACTTATTTTTAGTACCAATTCAGGATTTACAAATTATACCTACAACTTCCCATATTTACTTGCTTATTGGGTAATGTATGTTAATAATTAGCAGGCCCAGGTTTGATTCCCGGTGAGGTAGATAAGTGAACCATTGTTCATTGTTCTTAAAAATAAATACAGTTTGCCGTATATGCGGGTTTGTCCGTAGGTATATATGGCAACCTATACGGATTCTCGAGGTCCAAACGGATACGGATTTATGGTATGGCAAAATTTCAACTGTATGTGAGATACCTATTCCGCGGTGACTAGTTTCCAAGACCAGCTAGGATAGCATACGCATCATGACATAATTTTTGTCGACATGTGAAAAAGTGGCAAAAGTTCACCTTCACCATTCTTCTTCAGACATCACCATAAATCTGTGTCGTTTTGATACGTCGATAAAATTATGTCGTGGTGCGTATGCTAGACCAGCTGATTAGAAGAGAGAAACGGGCTCTTTCTTCTGTGGACTATACTAAATCACTTATAGGCCGAATCCTACAACTAGGCGGCTGATGTTAGCATCAATATGGAAGTTTAAAAAAAATGCCAAGTCGATGGATGTTAGCTACAATCTGCGGATAACCAAATCCTCGCGCAGCTGTAAGTTTCAGTCAGGACTAAGTTTAGTCCGCAGCTTGTAGCTTATATCATAACCGCCAACCGTCAAGTTGTTTGATTCGGCCTGTACTTACGAGTACTTACACATTCAAATCCAAGTAGTTTGGTGTTAAAGCAACAAAAGAATATTTTTGTATCAGCAATTTTCTTTATCATTCAACAAATAATTGAAGAATGGAATGTATGAAAATGTACCTATTATTAGTTTAAAGCAGTTTAAAGATAAGAATTGAATACCTACATTGCTATTAAGATTTCTATACTTACAAAAGAATATGTCAATCATTTTTACAAAATGGAATGGGAGCGCCCAGAGCGTTATCTACATTATTTTAAAAGGTGACATAAGCAGGTAGATAAGTATTTATGATGATGATTTCATAGTGATCATGGAATCATCATCCATGGATGTCCAATGCTGAATTTAAGCCTCCTCTGTTATCTTCAAAAAGATCTATTAGATGCAGCTTGCAAGATTGATTCTGTAATCTTAATTCATTTATTTATTTACCACTAGCTTTTGCCCGCGGCTTCGCCCGCGCTTTTTTTGTGCTATTCCACAGGATCATATCATTTTTTCAGGATAAAAAGTTGTGGGTTCTGGGGAACATTCCCAGGGGCATTGCCCTGTGCCACCCACCGCGTCGCAGGTTGCGGATAGCGAAACGGCCCTCAGATATGGGGGCTAGCTGCGTTGGCAGTCGCGGACAGCTGGGCGGTCTGTCTAGAGGGGTGCTGGGAAATACTCTTGGCAGAGATTTCTCTATAAAAAGGCGCGAAACCCGATGAAAGCGGACGACAGTGGCGAGTAGGAGCCGCCACTCAAATCAAAGCTCGGACCCGGGGAGATCTACCTCGTAAGCCCTGGAAGGCAATTGATCTAGGAGATGCACACTCCGAAATTACAGTGCGACCGCTGCCTTGTGGGAAGATGTTGGATCATGAAAGGCTAGGGCGTCATCCCGAAATTGTGATGTGTGGGGCCTTGGGAAAGCTCTGCACTATTCTCCCAACAATCGTAATGAAAATGAGCAATAATAATGAGAGTGATTTGCCTTGCGATCCGGCTAGCACCCGGCGCTTGCAGGTATCCGGGCCTGCAAGTGAGAAATTGGTTACCGAAGACTGTAACAGGGCGGGTACCCAGGCCCCCTTACCAGTTAATACTACTGGTCCTAAAGACAATAAGAAGCTGACCCAGCAAATATTTCATCCGAGTTTATTCCTGCCGAGGCCTAGGAGTGCATCACTAAGTTCCATGACTGAGGCTAACACTCGTGTTGATCCTAGAACCCTGAACATCAGAGACTCCAACCCAAACAAGACTGAACCCCCTATGTGGCAAAGAGAACCAAAGCTCAGAAACTCCAAGAAGAGGAAAGTATCTTCACCATCTCCTGAAAGGGTAGTGGTTATTAACAGATTCAGCAATCTCCCTGTGGATCAGGAAGAAGATAATGAACTGGAAACTCCGATAAAAGTTCCAAAACCACCAGCTATAATGCTGTATGGAATCGAAGATCTCAACAAGCTTACAGAACTGTTAGAGAGTGTAGCCAACAAAACAGACTTTGTCTACAAAGTCATCAACAAAAACCAACTTCGTATTAATTGTGCGAATGTAGATGCCTATAAATCCATAATGGAAGCAATAAGTGGGCAAGGACTAATTGGAAATACATTCAACAGAAAGGACAGAAAACCCTATAGAGTAGTCATCAAAAACCTCTATCACTCAACACCCATTAGCGAGATCAAAGAAGCTCTGGAAGCCACAGGTAACACAATAATCGGGGAGATCGTGAATGCCAAGTATGGACCTGAAAAGAAACCTACCTCCACATTCTTTGCTACCTTCCAACAAAGTCCGAACAATAAGGAGATAAAGAGCATCAAGTACATAAACTACCAATCGGTCACAATTGAAGAACCAAAGAAGCGTAATACAATCGTCCAATGTCAAAGATGCCAGCAATATGGACATTCCAAAAATTACTGCATGCGACCATACCGTTGCGTGAAATGTGCTCAAGCACATAGAACAGCAGACTGTCCTAAGACTGATCGTAATACTCCAGCGAAATGTGCTCTGTGCCTCGGTGCTCATCCAGCGAACTTTAAGGGATGTGAAGTGTACAAGGAAATATTGTCGAGAAAATCAAACAAACAAGCACACCTAAGAGCTCGAGTAAATATTAGACCATCTGATAACTTGACTGTCCAAGACAAACCACAATACAGCATACCAACAACCAATGTGGAAAATCAGCCAACTTCACAACTACAACACAAACCCAATGTTTGGGAATCTAACACAAACACTAAGACTAGACCAAGCTATGCTGACACCAAAGTAAGCTATGAGAAACCTACAAATCTTGATATAACCACAACAAATAAAATCGAAGAGATGCTTCTCCAACAAGCAAAAAATTTCGATCTTATCCTACAACAAATGAGCACTTTGATTAACCTCATAACAACCCTGGTAGTCAAGATGTCGTAATGGCTTCCCTCAAGATAGCAACGTGGAACCTAGACGGGCTGTCTCCTAACGTGGAAGAGGTAGAAGTTTTTTTGAACACCCACAACATAGACATTCTATTAGTGTCTGAATCACACCTTACCGAGAACAGTAGTATTAAGATACGCAACTACAAAATCTATTCCACCAACCACCCGGACGGCACTGCACATGCAGGAGCAGCCGTAGTTATAAAAAATAATATTAAACATCATGAACAACCACAATACAAAAAACCCCACATACAGGCGGCAACTGTAACTGTTGATGAAAAAAATTGAATGTTTAATGTGTCTGTCATTTATTGTCCCCCAAAGTACAGTATTAAAGAAGAACACTATGATCATCTATTCAGCACCCTAGGACCACGCTTTATAGTTGGCGGTGATTGGAACGCCAAACATGTTCATTGGGCCTCAAGACTTACCACTACTAGAGGAAGAGAGCTCAAGAAGTCTATAGATAAGAATAATCTTACTACAATCTCAACTTCGGAGCCGACCAACTGGCCGTCAGACCCAAACCGCCTCCCTGATGTAATAGACTTCTTCATAGCAAAGGGCCTATCAAGACTTGGACACCAAGTGCAGACGTGTCTGGACTCGTATACGAATCATGTGCCTGTAATACTCACTATTGGTACTACTGTTGTAAACGTGGAACACAATACAAAAATGTATAACAAACGCACCGACTGGCAGTGTTTTAGGGAATTGGTAAATGAGAGACTGGAACTGAATATTGCACTGAAAACTGAGGCTGACATAGACGACGCTGTACGCAAACTGACCTCAGTGATTCAAGAAAGCTGTTGGATGTCTACTCCTGAGGTTGTCGATCGTCTCCCTCAGAGTAAAACATATTCTGATTCCATTCGCCAAAAAATACACGAAAAAAGAAGACTACGTCGAGTGTGGCATAACAGTAGGCACCCAGATGACAAAAAGGAACTAAACAAAGCCATCCGAGAACTAAAGAATCTTATTACAGAAGCTAATAACACTGCACTGGACACATACTTAGAGGGTCTATCAGGTACAAAGACAACGAATTATTCTTTGTGGAAAGCCTGTAAGAATAAAGATAGACCACTACACCAAAAGCCACCTCTACGATCATCTGATGCACAGTGGTTTAGAACTGACCAAGACAAAGCTGAAGTTTTTGCAAAGCATCTCAGTCTTGTTTTCACGCCAAATGAAGCTGCTTTGAATGTAGATGAAACAGATATCGACCTGATTCTCAATCAAGATCTCCAACTCGACGTACGCCTGAAATTAGTAACACCCAGAGAAATACTCAGGAACCTCAAGACCCTAAAGAATAACAAAGCTCCTGGGTATGATCTTATCGACAAAAAGGTTCTTGAGGAATCACCACGTAAGGTCATAGTATATCTTACTATACTATTCAATGCAATGTTGAGAGTTGGATACTTCCCGGATCTATGGAAGGTCTCAACTATTATAATGATACATAAACCTGGCAAACCCATCCATGAAGTAACCTCATATAGACCAATCAGTCTCTTACCAATAATGTCCAAATTATTTGAAAAGTCACTTTTACGCAGGATAATGAAAGCTATAACAGGAAAATCAATTATCCCAGACTATCAATTTGGATTTAGACAAGAACATACGACTGTAGAACAGGTCCACAGAGTCTGCAGAGTTATAAGAACTTCGATAGAAAAAAAAGAATACTGTTCATCAGTCTTCTTAGACATACAACAAGCATTTGATAGAGTCTGGCACAAAGGTCTGTTGTTTAAAATAAAATCAGTACTACCCCATACTTTCTATCAAATCTTGAAATCTTACCTGAGTGATAGGTTATTTCAAGTGAGAGAAAACAACAGCACTTCAAGCTTCTATGAAGTTTTAGCAGGAGTCCCACAGGGTTCTGTACTTGGACCTGCGTTATACACACTGTACACATACGACTTACCGCAATGTCCTGGTGTTACTGTTGCAACCTTCGCGAATGATTCAGCCCTGTTATCCTCAGACAAATGCCCAACCCAAGCTTCACGAGTCCTGCAAGACAACATAGACAAGATAGAGAAATGGCTAGCCAAATGGAGGATTGTTGCCAATGCTTCAAAATCAGTGCACATAACATTTACACTCCGCAAAGAAGATTGCCCTCCAGTCAGACTAAACAACACCCAACTATTGCACCACAACACAGTGAGATACCTGGGGATGTATTTGGACCGCAGACTTACCTGGCAGAAACATATCCAAACATATTTAAAACACCCGAGATCGGGAATCGCACTTTCTCTCGAGTGATACATAGTGCTTTATACTACACCTACTAGGAAAATAAAAAACTAAATCTTTACTAATTGAAATTTATATTGAAATTGTTGCAGTTAGTAAAGCTTAATGTAACACTTGAAAATGGCGCCAATGGCGTCTGCAATTTTCACATGTTCTTTTTTCAAATTGACACCATCCAACACACAGCTAGTGGCCAGTGTCATTTTGCGAACTTGGAGATAAAAACTCACTGTAAAAACTTTTTGGCTTTTGATATTTAGGTTACCAGCGCATAGTCTTACCCAAAATTAAAAAAGAAAAACCACGTAAGAAATGGATTTTCATACATTTTTCTCTCCCGCTCAGATGCGTTTTCTCCCCGCATATTTGTTCGATATGCAATGACGTACTTTCTACCGTAAATTTGATAAAGTATCAAGGTACTTTCCGAGCAGGTGTAGTATAATATTAATAGTTATTTGTTATACAAGAGTGCAAAGTTGCTTTTTAACCGCGTGCTCAATTTTGATGACCGAGCAAGCGAAGGATCCTAAAATTAGAATCCTGAGCATTAGCGAGGGAATCAAAAGAGCATAAGGTCAAAAATCTTTGCACTCGAGAGCAACACGAAACTTTTCATTCCACCTCAGCGAGGAAATAACTAAAGTCTACATGGCTTATTCACTGTTTTAAATACTTACTTCTCGCGTGATTGTTGAGGGAGAAAGCTCTCGTCGCTAGAATCACTAATTTTAGGTTTTTCACTAATTTTCAAGTTTCTTGTTTTTAACATAAGGCAAAGAGTGTATATAATAATATAACATAAGGTTTGAACATATCACACCAAAAAAATTGGTGCGCGCAAAAAGGTTGTATGATAAATTCGGCACCAGATAGAAGTAGGTAAATAGGTTTAATGATGTTTTGAATTCACAAACTTAGTGCACACGATGTTCTAATTCAATTTTACTTTCCATTCTAGCGGACAAAAATGACTTTTGCACTCAGATATCGAAGAACAAAAATAGTCTTTCCGAGTCGGAGGGGATGTAAAATGTATTTTTTTATTTGGTTTCATGCAGTGGATCAAACACTTTTTAGTGCTATAAAACTCGCATAAATTTAGCTCTTCACCGGACCTTAATCGTATGTCTCCCTTATGAGTAGACGTTCTATACGCTGCGACTGCCGATGCGTTATTGTCTTACTTACGAGTAGATATACTCGTAGCCCTGGAGGTAAGCGCAAAAAATGCAACTACTTTCTAAAAGCTGATTTTTTGGTATTAGGTAGACATGGTGGTGTACAACAATACCCCGGGTCAAGTCAGCTGGGATGCTTAGCGTTTGGAAGGATACCAATTTGCTTTTTTTTTAAATAACTGAGTATCATGCAACTACTTTTAAAAGCTGAAAATTGGCGTGCGGGTAGAAACATAACTTAAAAAAAATTAAACCGCAGCAAATTCCCTGAAACAAGTAAAAAGGGCTGTCAGTTATGTTTAAAAGTGACGATGACATTATTACTTTATCATTTGCTAAACATAAACATCATTGTAAAATCAATTGTGCACAAAAACTTTGCCCCGTCTGCCTTGCATTAGCGAAACTTAACTATATTTTGTTTTATACTTAGGTACATACTAATAGGGCATTTGACACCAACTCGCCTGTTGGAAAGCAATGTTGTAGCCGAGGAAGGATTACTCGTTTGTAGACCTAGAAGACCTATTCACTCATATATAGGTAGAAATAAAATCCCTCTAATTTGTTGTCGGAGTGATGAATTGACTGTCACCTACAATTCGACTGTCACGATATAAATATCGGGCAATTCACGACATCCTAGGGTCAGCGAGACGGACCGCCAAATTGGCTCGAGATTCCGGATAGATTGACGGAGTTCCGCTTCGGACTGACGACATGCGGTTGTTTGTTGCCGTGCGGTCAACGACTTGGCATTTTTTCTGTTATATTGATGCGTGCGGTATTATGTAGGTACTTATAGGAACAAGAGGTAACTGGGTAGGTGCTCAGCACAGGTCATAGTCTAGTAGATGTACCAGTAGTAGCCACTGTCCCGGTTTTGGCCATTTGACGTCAAAATTATTGCAGACATTGATTATGAACAATGTAACAGAAAAATATTGTTTGCGTGATGTAAAAGTTTGAAAATATTATTTTATCATTATAATTATCCACACAATCATTAAAATTTAAAGTGACCGAATATGACACTAAGATGGCCACAACCGGAGCATCTACCCTACTGAGAGCGTGCATAGAGGCCATTTCACAAAGTAGAGCTGATAACATAGTTGGACTGGGTTTTTTAACGTTCACCAAAACTAAGAACATTTCAGCACGGTCAGTCAGATTCATCAGGCAGCGCTCAATCGTAAATTTATGCCACCCATTTGCGATTGAGCGCTGCCGTGGCATAGATTGAACGTTAAACTATGGGTCCCGGTTGTTTATGGTTCTTAAGAAAACTGATAATATCATTAATTAACTTAACCGCTTAACCATGTTTGAGGCTTTCAAGCGACTGAAAAATCTCTGAAACCGACTACGCAAAGTTACTTGCGAAAGAAGTCCCGCGGCAATACGTGAAATTAATTTTAACAGATTCTTAAATGCAAGCCGTTACCACCAATTTTATAGCCAATTCATAATCTCTCATGTACGTTTACTTATGTTCAGTATGAGATGGTGATCATCATCATGTTAGTGAGGACCTTATTTCTACCCTCCTTATGGTAAACACATATGATCATTGCGACGTGATCGGAAAACTCAAGCTTCTTCCTGGGGTCCGGGGTTAGAAAGTTGCGTTTTCAGATCAAGTCGCAATGAACATACTGTTTTTATCCTATGGGGGCAGATTTAGTACCTACCTAAGTGCAGTGCAAATTCCTGCACAGATTATTACGTAACAGTAACAGGTCAGAGTGGACGGACGCCGTCGCCTACTTCATAATAGCTATTATCTAGTTGCTGATCCTGATATAGCACGTCGTGGGCACTGATTCTATCTATCGAATTAGAGGAACATCTAGGTATATAGGGGCATAGTATATATTGATAGAGTGGCATAATAGATCATAGATTTAGATATACTTATGCCAATTAAAATTGAACTAATTGAACTTAACTTCTGGATCACAGAGGCGTGGGTTCGATCCCCACCCAGGGCAAGTATTTATGTGATGAACATAGGTGTTTGCTCTGTCTGGGTGTTATTTAGGTATTATCTATATAAGTATGTATTTAAAAATATGTATATGTAGTATATCAGTCTCTGGCAGCCACATCACAAGCTTTGCTTAGTTTGGGGTTAGAGACCGTGTGTAAGATGTCCCCTAATATTTATTTTATTTATTTTATAAATGGCAGCACGTAGGATAAATCGATAGCCGAAGAAGGATAATAGCAAGACACATAAACATTGTATAGATGATTGATGGGGATATAAAGTACTTAACTAATAAAGATGTAATGTGGAGATGATGTAGGCAAGCGCAGCGTACGACGTTCATCGACAAAGTGGGCAGATGATCTGAAAAGGTGACAGCTAAATTCACACACACAGCTAAATGCAGACTCACAGTCTGGGAGTAGCGTGCATTTAGCATGTAGTCCTGGGAGTCCCAGAAAAGACCTAGGTCGTGACTACGAACTTATGTACTAAACGACCTGCAGCTAATATAAATGACAAAGCTGTAGTGCCATTTTCTTACTTTTAAGCTGTTTGGGGAAGGAGTTATTTAACTAAATATCAAGTTTTTCTCCGTTGTAAAACATTTTGAGCGTTGTTGAGATCCGGGGTTAGAGCCAGCGAGGTTTACTAAGTATAGTTGAATAGTTAGAGTAGTGTTAGGATTTCAGAGCTAGTTCCTAATCTATGCTAGATATTATATCCCACAATCTTTATGAGCTCATACTCAGTCTGGCAGGAAAATGTCGATGACTTACGTAGTTCACGCAATAAATCAGGCATTTTAAATATACAGCGTATGTATCTGATAGGTTTATTAATTTTATCGACTAATAAGTACGATTTACTAAGCTCCTATTACGCGATCCGAGACATGTATGCGCTATTAAGTTATCTGGTAGGATTAAATGAAAGTTTTATTGTTAGTATTAACTTATCTAACCTTTTACAAAGAAAGGCAACACCAGTCGGTAGGTTCTTGAATAATTTCTCTTTATATCCTAAGTGGAGTCTCGCGGTTTCCAGTCAAGACAAATTATGATTTAAAAAACCTAATCGTTGAGAATTGTGATGGCGTGCCAAGAAGAAAGGCCTATGCTCAATAGTGGACAGTCACGGACTGAGGATGATGACAATTAAAGAAAAACATTTGAGAAAATCGTCCCCCTGATTCAACTAAGTGACCATCACAAAGCTGAACTGGAAAAATCCAACCTGCAGATGGCCGTCAGGGATCGGAACGAGGCGGTGATGGAGGCTCTGGGCCGGAAGAAGGCAACAAAATTGGCATAGGACGTGGAAAATGTGTACGAATAATATTTAAGAAATAAACTTTGCGTGCATGCCCCAAGCATTCATGCTCGTCACCGAAGGCTCCTTCTTGCGGCGACATCATGTGTCGGGTCGTTCTCTTCCCTCAAATATGGTCGAGGAGAGCGATGGCTGGCACATGTGTCACACTCGTGATCGGGTACCGGTTACGGGTCGCCGGTCTGCTCGTGGAATTCATGCAGTGCATCAACTTAGGCTAAGATTCAAGTACTAAAGTGCCTTTATTAACTACAACAAAACTACACTACTATTACATAAAAAGCATTGGATCATCCTCAGACCTTTGAAGGTCTAAAGATAATCCAAATGCTCAAGCCCACTGCCAGTACTTACCTACTAACTCTCTTTGTACAGTAATCAACCGGAGTCCGTAGTTAGTAATTTTTCTATAAAAAAAAACTGAACAGGAACTTAACTATAGGTACGTATGATACTTATGTTTAATTCGCGAAAACTTCCAAGAAACTTTCCAGTTACGATTGATGACGTAAAAGCGTGTGATGGATATTTTCCAAAACGGAAAAAACGTACCTACAACGTTCACTTCAGATTCGTCTAATAGTTTAATGGAATTGGCTAGCTATCTATACGAATAAAGGTTTTATATTCTCTTTTTGCTATCCAAGAGTTATTTTCCTCAAATAAAAACATAATTATTTTTTGCATAAAATAACATGATTGACTTCACCCGTGTACAGAATTCGCGAATATTTCGCACTATTCAATATTTCGATGTAGCATTTTTCACATTATTGTTGATTTATCAAAAATGGCTCAGCCGATTTCAATAAAATTTTAATGAGACTAATTTCGAAGTATATTCTTTCCAATAAAAAAAGAATTATTGAAATCGGATTACTATGAAAAAAGTTATGAGTCGTCGAATTGAGTACCTTCTCCGGTTCAGTTTGTCGGTCAAAAATAAATGGAATCGTCGATGATTCGCAAACAAATGAGTGACAAAGATATTCTCACGCGGTCTCCCAAAATTTCACTGAGAAGCGATCTCGTCACATCAAACGATGCCACCGGGTATGACAATGCCATGTTTAGTAAACACGGTGTATTTTGACTGACGTGAGATAGGTGTATTGAAAATTGGTAGTTCTGATCTGCTAGTCTTGGTTTGGAGATGTGATCGTGAGGTGCTCAGATATGGCTCGGGTTCTTCGAATTGTTGTGCTAGTGTGGGGTATGTACCGCAACTAATTTTAATAGTCCGTTGTTGCTAATATTGTTGCCTTTCCTCAAAATAAAAAATCCGCAAGGAGTAGCTAGTGTCACTTGCCTCCTAACATGTTTTTGTCGACCCTATAAAACTAGAAATCAAACCATGAAACTTGGAAGCCAATCAAACCATAAAACTTGGAAGACATTCTATTTACTTGGGATGGGCAAAATTAGGTAGCTGCCAAGAGAAATACAGCCTTACCACAAAAGATTTAAACACGCTTTAAACACTGTTTAACCGTGCAATTTCTACTGTTAAACATTGTCTAATCTAAACTGTGCGTAAGACTTTTGTGGTAAGACGGCTCTTTAGTTACGTTGATGGTCATTTCCACGGTGCTAACCCAGTTGCAAGTGACAGCCAGCATAGTTTTTTGCTTCTTTTTTTTTCAGAAATATCATCTGTTCTAAACACAGATTCAAATACTGCGACTGAAAATGAGCAAAATGAGCATATTATCGGACCGGTCTGGAGTTACGATGGTATGTTTTCTTTTCTTCAAATCTCCTAATTGGTTCTTTTGACCGACGACGAACCAAACCGGAGGAGGTACTCAATTCGACGCGTATATTTTTATTTGTTTTTTTTTTTTTTTATGTAACTTTTTTCGTAGTAGTCCGATGTCAACAATTCTTTTTTTATTATTTATATATTTATTGGAAAGAGTACACTTCGAAATTGGTCCCATTCAAATTTTATCGAAATCGGCTGAGCCGTTTTTGATATCTCAACAATAATGTGAAAAATGTATCATCGATTCGTGCGAATAATTCGCGAATTCTGTACACGAGTGAAGTCGGTCATGCAATTTTTTGCGAAAAATAATTATTATTACAAGCTTTTATTTACTTTCACCTGTCCCGTTGTCTGTCTGCCGGTCTGTAATCAAATCTTGCAAGTTAAATTTGATCCACTTCCCGGTTACCGATTGAGCTGAAATTTTGCATACATGTGAAAATCGCGTGACAATGCAACATTATAATGGCATGGTGCTAATCTGATGATGGAGCTGGAAGGTGGCCAAAGGAACTTAGCAATGAAACGACACAGTTTCATCGAATTTGGGTTCATCTGAATGGTCTTGGCGAGTAGCTTGTCTTTCAATGGTAACCAGGGTCTGATGATGGAGCTGGTTATAGGAACTCTGTAGTGAAACGACGGCAATTCTTTTTAGTATCGGCTCGTTTGATTAGTCTTGACGAGTACATGTTCAGTAAAAGCTTGTTTTAAAATAAGCTTTTTTTAAATTATAGGTAGGTAATACTTGTTCTAATCTTATGTGAAATTTTGGAAGTCTCAATACGGTATATTTTCTGTGGTGGATAAAAATAGGCAGTGGTCCCTCCTAAAGAAAATCTCTAGCTACACCAATGTGGAAAATGTAATACCTATCAGATGAAGCGAACTGGCCAGGCAACAAGTGCAAGGAAGGCGGCAGGAGGCAGTCCCCCATCGACATCAAGGAGTCAGATGTCATCAAAGACTTCAACAAGGACTTCATCAAGTACGGGCCGCTGAAGTTCTTGGGATACCAGCAGGTGCTGGTCACAGGGATCAACAATGGACATACAGGTTAGACAGAGACAGACATTATGAATGGTTGTTTTTTTTATCATTATTATCATCCTCACAAGCTCAAGCCAATTGCTTGGAAAATTATATATTTTGATGGTGTTATTTCGATCCTGTAGCATACTTTTTTTTTTTTTTAGCCAGGGGAAATCTTTTATAGATACCACCACACCTCGAGGGCAGGCGGGTGGTTATGTGGGAGTCCTGCCGACTGGACAGTATACCCACCAAAACCCCTGGGTGTTCCACCACTGCGCCTGGTGTCGGGGCTACGGGCACGCTTGCGCACTCCTCCGCGGCACCCGACAGCGCTGGCCCAACTCGGGCCCCACCACGGAGCTTGAGCTCCCGCCAGAATGACGATGTGTCGAACACCAGACACATCGCCACCCACCACCTGGGACCAACCAGCACTGGGCGTCAGACAGCACCCGTGTCCGACAGCCCTGGTCCCGATGCAACGGGTCCATTAAAGTGGCCCCGCGCCTGCCACTACGGCTGCAGAGGATAGGGAGAGCGGCCGTCGCGATACCGACACTCCTCTTCCCCTGCAGCCCCACCGCCTCCGCCAACACGTTGGCGGCACCCGTTAGGGCCGCTGGCAGGACGGATAGACAGCGGCACACTCGCCGCCCGTCCATCCCGTCGCCGCCCCCGCCTCGATGGGCTCGGCCGCGGTATCGCGACGAGCGCGACACCGCAGTCCACCTCAGTCGACTAGCGACCTACTGGCCAGCCTCCGCACGGGGTTGTCTCCGGCCAAGACCCGGAGAGGCCGGCCCCACCTCGGGTTCCTCTTAGCTTCACCGTGGCCGCCCACAAGCCACGGCTACTAAGCCCCCCCGCCACGACAAGGCGGGAACCCACTCGGGGGGGATCCTTTTTTTTTTTTTTTTTTTATACCAGGGGAAATCTTTTATAGATACCACCTCACCTCGAGGGCAGGCGGGTGGTTATGTGGGAGTCCTGCCGACTGGACAGTATACCCACCAAAACCCCTGGGTGTTCCACCACTGCGCCTGGTGTCGGGGCTACGGGCACGCTTTCGCACTCCTCCGCGGCACACGACAGCGCTGGCCCAACTCGGGCCCCACCACGGAGCTTGCGCTCCCGCTAGATTGACGATGTGTCGAACACCAGACACATCGTCATCCACCACCTGGGGCTCGGGGGGGATCCTGTAGCATACTGGCGCAGTTGATAGTAGGTACCTCTAGCCGTTAGTGCAAGGGATTCCAGGTTCGTTTCCCGACTGTTTTTTTTATTTTATTTTTTAATGTTAATTTGGGTTTTTTGGCCGTTTTGGATAATGAATTTCATAATGAAATCAGTTCTGGTTCTGTGCTCTATAGCACCGCCGACACATAGAATCCTAGTGTGAGAAAGAGTGTAAATTCAAACACTATATGACAAACGTTACCTTTAATACTTACTTATTTATCATCACTACATAGTATAAAACAAAGTCGCTTCCGCTGTCCCCATGTATGCTAACTACGAGTATACAACGGATTTTGATGCGGTTTTTTAACAGATAGAGTGTTTCAAGAGGAAGGTTTATATGTATAATAAACCTGTGCGAAGCCGGGGCGGGTTGCTAGTTTAAAGATGAATAACTCTGGATTCTCCAAACTGGACTGTGGAAAATCCTTAGCATAACTACGAGTATTTAAATGCATATGCCAAAAGATTGCGAGTATATAATTGTTTCGTTCTATCCAGTACAATTCAGTACAGAAGGTTCTCCAGAGATGCACCCGACGCTGACAGGAGGTCCACTCAAGCACAAGTACAGGCTCGAGCAGCTGCACTTCCATTGGCTTTCGGAGCACTCCATCAATGGCAACAAGTACGTATTTATCACAAGACATATTTCTTGTGTTCTATATACTGTACTGTACTGTACTAGCCATTTTAATAGTCCACTGCAGGATCTACCTACGCCTAAGCCGTAAGCCTACCCACTAAGAGTGATTAAGGGTGACCTATATCCAGCAGTCGAAGTCCTATGGTTTATAATGATGATGACGAAGCATTTTCTTTCCGGTGCTTAAACTATTCCCATATGAGAAAAAAATAAACAGTAATTCATACACCCATATGGAAAAAAATACACACCAATTCATTTCTTTGTTTCCACGGAAACAGGGAACAAATACCAATAAACTTAAACATGCTCTCACACAATTAACGTTGAACGCTGCTTGAAAGTCCAATGATGAAGAATGATGCTAGCGCTATGTTCAGGTTTCCAATGGAGATCCACTTCGTCCACGTCAGGTCCGACCTGCCCGTCCACGAGGCTTTGAAGAAGAGAGACGGACTGGCCATAGTTTCCGTATTCTGCAACGTAAGTATTAGGCACCTGGGGCCTACATAGCTTAGACTAAAGTTCCTATATTGTTTAGACCAAAGTTACTATTTGGATTATTGATTAGACTATATCATAAGTTTTATACATTGTTTAGATTATTAGAATTTATATTTGAAATCCTTTATTGCTTAGATTATAAGTAACGATAAGATAAGTAACGCAATGGTTATAACTGTAATGTTATTTTTCTATAAGCAAATAAATAAATAAAAATAAAATAAATTATTGTGTAAGCGCTCTGACGTGGCGCGAGCAGGAGAAAAAGCGAAGCCGAACGTCAGAGCGCCTACACAATAAGGCCCCTGCTTGCACAATAAGATTTGCCTAACTTAGAACTTACCCCTAAAGTCCTCGAGTGGAGACCACGCTCCGGCAAGCGCAACCTAGGATGTTTATCCACGAGGTAGACAGATACCTTGATCTAGATCCGCCGCATCGCGCTGAATGCATGTCGCTTCCAAGTTTCAAAATGTTATTGAAGGTCCATTAGGGAGGTCTATGTCCAGCAGTAAAAGTCCTATGGCTAATGAATGAATGGATATACACATATATAAGCTTATCCCTGCCTGATAATATCTTAGCCCTGCCATGGTAATTGTACATGTAGAAACTACAAGCGTACTAAAATCGATCGTCAGCTCTAAACAAGCTTTAATACCTAGCTTATTTATTGCTTGTTAAAATCATATTTTCATAGCTTTTTAAACGCCAATGACCTGTAATTAAATCTCGTGCCTCTCACAGAAAAAATATTTTTTATTTTTCCTGGTTCCATTGGTGCCTTACACTGCATAAACTGATATCCCTTGATATATAGGGGCTCACGAAAATCGCTGACGCGCTTGGACGTGCACCGCCACAGCCCCTTGCGGCATTTCTGTCGTTACGACTACTCGTAGTAACTTAAATAACATTTCGTGGTCAATTTCATGTTATAAATAATTCTAGGTGCAAGCAGACTTGGAGGAACACCAGGTGGAAGTAACAGAGGAGATTATGCAGCACATACCAGAGCTCATGGAGACTGGAGACCGACTGAGTGGCATTATTCTGGACACCACGTGAGTATGAGCAGGTACTCTTTGTTTGAAGCTAGGTTTACATTTATGGAATGACTACGTCACACCGCGTCACTTTTCATTTATTAGGGTTCCGTACCCAAAGGGTAAAAACGGGTTAAACGGGACACTATTACTAAGACTCCGCTGTCCGTCTGTCTGTCACCAGGCCGTATATATCATGAACGGTGATAGCTAGAAAGCTGAAATTTTCATAGATGATGTACTTATTTCTGTTGCCATTATAATAACAAATACTAAAAACATAAAAAAAAACATTGAAGGGGGGCTCCCATACAACAAATCTGAATTTTTTGTCGTTTTTTACTCGATATTAATAACGGTGACAGGGAGATACTTGAAATATTCACATACTATTTAGTTAAATGTTCACTTCAAAAATTAATACTTAACTAAATTAAAATAAATATTTAAGGGAGGCTCCCATACAAGAAACGTTATTTTTTTGTTCGATATTAATAACGAAAAATAAAATATTAAATAAAATAAAATGTATTAAGGGGGTTTCATACTGTACGGAACCCTTTGTGCGCGAGTCCGACTCGCACTTGGCCGATTACAATACTCTGCGTGACATTTCTGGAGGAAAGTTTAGGCCTCAGCCCAGCTCTCAGGTGTAGATACCAAGATGGCGATCTTGACGACGCCGGAACACTCGTTTGCCACGAGGGTCTTGACCACAAAATTAAACTTGCTTTCGTCATCTGAATCAAAGATTTAGGCGAAACAAATTATAAAACTTCCTGTGCCCCATTTACTAATTGCCGAATAGTTGTCGGGGGAAGTCAAAGTCATCATTCAGTTGTCACGAGTGTTTGATCGGTCGCTTCCTTACCAAATTGGATGTCTAAATGTAAGTAACTTGTTTTAACGCTTTACAATCGTGGTTCTCCACTAGGATACCCCAAGTACGGGATGCCATCCTTAATGATATGATAAAGTAGATTTTTTTTAACGCAAATAAGTCCGTGTTTGACCACCAACTCGCCTGATGGTAAGCGACGTGGTCGAAGATGAAGCACGCAGACCTAGAAGATACCTATTCACTCTGACCTTGAAAAGCTTTGGATTATACGAGTATCTCTTAGGAAACAGGAAAGCAGGAAGACTGTTCCATTCCCTGGCGGTACGAAACAGAAATTTTGAGCCAAACCGCTTCGTACGTATCGAATGAAAATCGACAGTGTAGGGGTGTGGCGTGTTCCTACTTGTCCTGTAGTAAAAAGGGGATGGTAATTACCGACGAATCTTTCAACTTTATAATTTTGTATATAGTCTATTTTTACATATTCACAAGTACCTAACTATGTAAAACAGAATCTATGTTGAAAAATAAACGAAAATGAGTAGGATACATTTACGTGCGTTCAACAAAAAACAACAACCAGTACCTAGTAGTGGATACAGGAAGATGGCTAAGGAGCTCTAGCCACGTTTCCCAAAGTATCTTGGTCAACTACCAACTTAAATTAATGATGACCTTGATAGACAAACCTGGTTTGTCTATACAGCGATAAACTGCAAGCCAGCTTTGCCCAGTCTGCTGGACTGGGTCGGTGGTTTAAGAACCACCATTTTCATTGATCCTTTTTTTTTTTTTTTTACCAGGGGAAATCATTTATAGATACCACCACACCTCGAGGGCAGGCGAGTGGTTATGTGGGAGTCCTGCCAACTTGACAGTATACCCACCAAAACCCCTGGGTGTTCCACCACTGCGCCTGGTGTCGGGGCTACGGGCACGCTTGCGCACTCCTCCGCGGCACCCGACAGCGCTGGCCCAACTTGGGCCCCACCACGGAGCTTCGGCTCCCGCTAGAATGACGATGTGCCGAACACCAGGCACATCGCCACCCACCACCTGGGACCAACCAGCACTGGGCGTCAGACAGCACCCGTGTCCGACAGCCCTGGTCCCGATGCAACGGGTCAATTAAAGTGGCCCCGCGCCTGCAGAGCAACGGCCGTCGCGATACCGACACTTCTTTTCCCCTGCAGCCCCACCGCCTCCGCCAACACGTTGGCGGCACCCGTTAGGGCCGCTGGCAGGACGGATAGGCAGCAGCTTCCTCGCTGCCCGTCCATCCCGTCGCCGCCCCCGCCTCGATGCCGATGGGCTCGGCCGCGGCATCGCGACAAGCGCGACACCGCAGTCCACCTCAGTCGGCAAGCCGACCTACAGGCCAGCCTCCGCACGGGCTTGTCGAGGCCCAAGACCCGGAGAGGCCGGCCCCATCTCGAGTTCCTCTTGGTTCACCAGGCTGGCGATACTTGGCTACTAAGCCCCCCCGCCACGACAAGGCGGGAACCCACTCGGGGGGGTATTTTCATTGATCCTCCCCCAACCAAGCTAAGTTAATATTTTTGTAGAAAGCTCCTGAGCCCAAACACGGACTACTACACGTACGCCGGGTCCCTCACGTCTCCGCAGTGCAACGAGGCGGTCATGTGGATCATATTCAGAACGCCCATCGTCATGTCAGACGCACAGGTAAAGCATTATAGTCCGGAAATCTCGTGCGCGACCGTCTCGAGGGGTGACAGACGGTGGCGGGGACGAGGTAGTAGTAGTCACGCGTAGTAGTCTACGCGTCATTCTAGCATTCTTTCCCTTCCCCGCTACACCACCCGCTGCCCGCTGACATCTTGGGTACCTCGTCCCCGCCACCGTCTGTCACCCCGCGGGACGGTCACGCACGAGATTGCCGGACTATAGTACTTAATTGCAACTATTTTACTGTTACTTTTAGAACTCTGGAACTTTGAGTAAAGTTCGGATGAAAAAACGTAATAACGGCAGAGTTCTTCTCTCAAAGCCTAAAATTTTATTGCTCGGTGTAGAATACCCATATTATCCACGTCGTTACATCAACTTTTGTTCTGCTTTTGCAGAAAGTACGATTGTCATCACTTATTTTTGGACCCCAATTGTCGCGTGGGATTGAGTGACTTAGTTTCAATAAAATGGTTTTTCTTTGGGGTTCGTGTGCTAGGACACCAACATTTTATACCCATGTGGCAGTAGGTACCGACTTGTCGACTAAACTTAGTGGTTAAATTCTCTTGATTGTCGACATAATAAGCGTGGGAACGAACAACTTCGGCCTGCTGTAGCATGTAGACGAGCATTCAGTCCAGTGTCCAAGTGTTACAGCCGCTCTACGCCGGCTTCGATGTATCTCATGTAGCAGTACCTACTATCTATCTCAATACGACACAATTCAATTAAGAGTTATATCTATCTCAATACTTGTCCCCATGTGTATACTTGTTCCCGCCTGGCAGTACCCTCTTTTCGGTAAGATCGGCGTGTGTTGTCACCACTTCTGCTCGCTACAGCACGTGGCCAAACATCAAGTGTCCAGCTGCCCTATTCCGACACCTGCATCTAGTTAAGGATAGCCATTATAATATCCCTGTACTTTTACCCCATAAACCAGTACAATATCTATTACTTTTATTAAGCTTGTACCTATCCCAATGACAGTAGGTAAAACCTATCTTGCCGCGAAAGAATGCGGAAACATGCCCGTAGCCCCGGCACACAGCGCAGAGGCGGAAACACCCAGGTTTTTAGTGGATATGCCGCTGATTAGGGTCGGCGGGGATTCCCACATAACCACCGGTCATTCCAGGCTAGTGGTATCCACAAAGGATTTTCCTAGGCTACCTACCTAAAACAAGTATCTACTATAAACCTATATTTATACTGGTACCAGTGACCCGCCCCGGCTTCGCACAGGTGTAAGTATTATACATATGTTATAAACCTTTCTCTTGAATCACTCTATCTATTAAAAAAACCGCATCAAAATCCGTTGTGTAGTTTTAAAGATATAAGCATACATGGGGACAGACAGCGGGAAGCGACTTTGTTTTGTACTATGTAGTGATAGTGATACTGTTTGGCAGTATCGTCTTTTCGGCAAGATCGGCGTGGGTCGTCACAACTTCCGCTCCCTACAACACGTGGACAAGCATCAAGTGTTCCAGCCTCCATACACGGGCGTCGAGACGCCACAGATGATTGTCTTCCTCGAGCGCATGGTGCGCATCGTTGCTGACTTCTTCAGGAACGTTACATCGTGAGTACTTCTATACTTTCCTTTTCTAGCAAAAGTGTTAGCAAGGGAAAAGTTTTTCGTTCCCCGAAAAGTTAGAGAGGCTATTGAAATTAGTAGACGCTCTAACTTCAATAGAGACGGGGGGATGGAATCTACCACCGACTTGGAAGCCGTGTTTGCCAGTAACCAAGAAGCTTGACCGCTGGGCTGGTGGAGACGTAGTGAGTTCGGCGTGCTGTAGTATTCCCGAGGGATGCCGGGATACCGACGAGGAAGATCTTAAGTACGCGCCGACGCTACAACATACTCTGCCCGCTGCCGCCCCTGCCCCCGCACCGCAACCGCTGTCTTCGCGACCGCGGCTCGCAGTGCTATGCGAGTCGAGCCCGCGTGCTAGTACTCCAACCTTGAGAAAGATCGCCAAATGCGATCGAAACTATAGTAGTACTACTTACTACTAACTACTAAAATCAAACGTGAGTAACACCTGTGTTTTACGTAATTAAAATGTACGAAAACCAGGTTAATTTCCATAGTGAAACTTCTATACACTTCTGAAGGCCTAGTGGCAGATTTTAAGAATGTTCGAAACCTGCTCGATCGCGTAACGTTTGATATGATTTCTATGGAAATGGCACAACGGCATCTTGTGTCACGTACGGAAAACTGAATAAGGCCAGTGTGAGTTTTATTTACGGTAATATAACGAGCGGCAAACCGATCAAACACAAGCGCGGCAACGTCTGTGATTGCGTGTGTGCTCGGCGCGCTCGGTCAACGCGGCGTAAAAGTAATTCGATTTGTTTGATGTTCCAATGAGTTTCTTTGGAACTTATGTACGGAATTTCACACCACTGGCTTTTCGGTGAAGGAAAACCTCGTAAGGCAACCTGCATACGTCCGTAGAAGAAATTCGATGGCGTGTGTGAATCCACCAACCCGCACTGGGCCAGCGTGGTGGATATGGCCCAATCACCCTTCGTGGGTAGGCCTACGTCCTGCAGTGGACTATTAAAAAGGCTGGCACAGTACATGCGTGCTACTCTATGACGTAAGTTATCCAAAAGCAGCTAGTCCTCTCTGACCAGTTGGCGGATGTGAAGTTAGCTACAAGCTGCGCAACATCCAATCCCGACTGAAGCTCACATAAAGCCGCACGTTGATTGGCTATTGCGCAGCTTGTAGCTAACTTCACATCCGCCAACTTATGTAGCGCGGGCGTAGAATATGTAAATCTAAAGTAAATAGAATAAATGAAGACACGAATCTTTTATTTTTCAGGTTCATATCGAGTGGTTTCAGCCACCGGTAGTGGTAGGCGCTTCGAATCGAAAACATACAATTAGTGCTAGTTAGACATTAGTCAACATTAGTTAGTAAAATAACGCGATTTTATTTAGGTAGGTACTATTGAAACTCGTTCGTTAACAAGGACTGGTTAGGACCGTGAAGGCACATATTCAAATGCCTGTAACATGCTAATTACTAAATTATCTAAGACGAAGTGATTGCGTTTACTTTTCTAGGATTGTCTGGAATAAATTACTGTCAACAATAAGACCTATTAATTCCGTGAAATCAAGATATGAAAACAAAATGTACCAAACTACATGTATTACCTAATATTATGATAAACAAATGCGATATGCATTTAGTAATAATTTCTCGGTTTTCATATTACATTACTATGTTAAAAAAATAAAAATGCATTAATAAGTGTTAAAATAAGATTAGTCTTGTGAATTTACTGATGAATTTATATTAGTAGTAGGCATGTACATAATTATATTAGTATTTTTTAATTGGTATATGGTATATACTCAATATTACTACTCGTACATGTATACCACCCCTATACTACCTATATTGCAAGTCCGTTATTAGGATAAACTGTTAGATCTAAAATTTAATGTAACACCTAAACATTGTACACAGTTCAAGCAATAAATGTTGTTCTGATTCTGAAAGTAAGTAATTTATTAAATCGAGTAATTTTAAATAAACTAGTTATTATTATAATTACTAGATTAGTTTTATTTTAGTATAAGTTTTAGTGTTTTAGTATGTTTTTATTTTAAGTACCTAGGTTAAAAAAAATTCATTTATTAGAGTTCATTTCGTTTTGTTTAAATATATTTACTAACTAGCTTTTACCCGCGGCTTCGCCCGCGTTATATTTTGATTTTGGCTAATGTTTATGTCGGTTGCGAAACCTAACCTAAGCGACAAACATCAAAATACTTTAGAGGAATGCTTTTGTTGCCCTGTGTAATAGGGCCTATTCTGTGTTTTGTTGGTTAAGTTACGGTTGGAGTGTATAAACAACCCCCCTGTGTATTCCTGCCTTGTCGTGGCGGGGGAGGTCTAAGGCATCTGAAAAGGCGGCGCTCGAAGTCTCCCTCTTCTTTGGGTTATTCCCCCAAGGCAGCTTTAAGGCCGGCACTCGTTGTTCAGCCGCTTTTAACTAAAGCAGCTGAGAGGATGGCCGGTAGGTTGCCTGCCTTATGAGGAGTGTTGCTTCTGAGGCGGGCTGCAGTGCCGCTCTTGCGACGCTGCAGCCGAGGATTAGGGGCTGCGGTGGGATGGAACTGGTTGTGTGGGTGCCGCCACCTACCCTACCTTCCGCTAGGCCGTCAACCTGTTGGCAGACGCAGTGGGGCTGCAAGGGAAGAGAAGTGTCGGTATCGCGATGGCCGTTCTCACTGCCCTCTGCAGTTGAAGAGGCAGGCGCTGGGCTACTATGACTGACCCGTTGCACTGGGACCAGGGCGTTGGAATGCTGTCCGACGCTCAGTGCTGGTTAGTCCCGAGTGGTGGATGACGATGTGTCTTGTGCTCCGAAACACTCCGTCATTAAGGCGGGAGCGCAAGCTCCGTTATGGAGCCCGAGTCTGGGCTGGCGCTGTTGCGTGCCGCGAAGGAGTGCGAAAAATGTAGGAACGTCCTAAACTTGCCATGGCAGGTTATTTCTGGCGCTTAGACGGCTGCTACCGCGGCCCGCTCGCTTAGTTTTTATCCTATCCTACGGGAACTGTTAATGTTTTTGGGATAAAAAGTGGCCTATGTCACTTTTCGTCTTTCAAACTATATTCATGCAATAAGCCAAGGCAATCCGTTGCTCCGTTGCTGAGAAAAAGTTATTGTCTTATCCTACGGGAACCGCAATTTTTTCGGAATGGAAAGTATCCTATGTCACTTTCCGTCTTCCAAACTATGCCCACCCCAAAAATCAAGTCAATCCGTTGCTCCATTGCTGAGAAACAGTTATTGTCCTATCCCATGGGAATCACGAATTTTCTCGGGATAAAAAGTATCCTATTATCACTTTCTGTCTTTTAAACCATAGGTATCCATACCCACATCCATGCCAAAAATCAACTCAATCTTTTTCTCCGTTGCTGCGTCAAAGAGGAACAAACCAACAAACTTTTCGGATTGATAATATTAAAGTAGGTATGATGATTCTGTACCATAAAGGTAGAATAAAGAAACATGTTAAACCTCTGATGATAGTAGATTTAAAAATATTTTTAATGTCAGACAAAATGACGGCCTGGTATTAAACGTCATAGTAACATGTGGCATGCAGAGGGAAAAAAACATTTTATCTAATTTTAATGTCAGTTGTCATTTTCAATCCATACTTTATTTCCTCTTCAAGGGGATATAATGGTGGAAAAACAATTTGTCCCTTTGCCATGCTACCTGTGATTTATAAAAGTCTGCAGACAATGTCACCTGTCATCTAATTACGTTTCGCTGTGACGTTTCATTAATAGCGTCATGGAGGAATTAATCACTTAGCGTCTTTGTGATAGTGGCGACAGTTTTGCTTTCGATAGTTTTTGTCCTGTCCTACAGGAACTATGCAATTTTTTGCTTAACGTCTAACGCTTAGCAATTAAAATTCGACGCGCTTGGTTTTGCTCTCGAGTCTCAGCAGTTCTTTGCGCTGCGTGATGCTCGGCATCTAAAAGTCGCCGCGCTTGACTTTCTCCTTAAGTCTCAGTAGCTCTCTGAGCTGCGTGACGCTCAGCATCTAAAATTCGACGCGCTTGGTTTTGCTCTTGAGTCTCAGCAGCTCTTTGAGATGCGTGGCGCTCGGCATCTAATGTCAAACGCGTTTAAGTGTGCTCTTCAGACTCTTGGCTTCTAGAAATTTTCTTTACGTGAGCTCCGCTAGAACTACGCGCTAGATTCGATTTGCGTTTTGTATACATACCTATTAGAATGAAAACTACGTAATTAAACTGAAAAAATACATGTAACCTTCGAAAAGATTGATTG
The DNA here is from genome assembly GCA_964007245.1 of Hypomecis atomaria. Lineage (NCBI taxonomy): Eukaryota > Metazoa > Arthropoda > Insecta > Lepidoptera > Geometridae > Hypomecis > Hypomecis atomaria. The sequence goes on from OZ023285.1 coordinate 2,538,275, forward strand.
ACTTTGACATTTGCAACTTGAGTAGCCTTGAATGGGAATTGGGCATAGAGAATGTAATTTGGAAAGTCAAGATGCAAATTACCATTTGTCATGGTAGAATAAAAGTTTTTTCTTCTAAGATTCTAGCCAATGCGTTTTCATCCCCCCTTTTCAACCCTTTAAAACCCTCTTTTGAATCAAAAAGTAGCCTATGTCCTTTCTCAGGCTCTAGACTATCTGTGTACCAAATTTCATTCAAATCGGTTCAGTAGTTTTAGCGTGAAAGCGCGACAGACAGAGTTACTTTCGCATTTATAATATTAGTAAGGATAAACAGGTGACATTACGAGTAACTTATCCAAACATTCTACGACTAATAAAATGTTAAGAATATAATAGTTATGTTTTGTTAAATATCATTTATTTAAACAATATTAACAGCCAGTATTTCTACACATTCACACAAATCATGTACACTCATTTACAATACCTAGTCGATAGCAGTAACTTGCAAACAAATAAAATTAATGCAAAATTTGGGTTCTTTGCAAATGCTAAAAATGTCATCGAGCTCAAAACGAACGCACCTTAAATGTCACACAATGTCAGTTATTTATAAGAGGATCGTGAATAACCACTGTTTCCGCGTTTTCTGTAGAACATCGAGAGAATGTTCAGTACATGTTTGATAAAATTTACGTTAGAGGCTTATAACATTAAGGTCATTTAAAAAACTGTAAAAAATAAGACGTAGCGAATTGCTGATTACATAAAAAAAACTTCATTCAGATTAAATTTAGAGCTAGATAACAGTTTATTGTTTATGTATGGTCAAGTTGGCGCATCACGATTGCATTAATTTACATAATTACATGCGACATCGTCATTTCATTTTCTCCCTATTCATCCATCCCCTAACACGCGAGCCGGGATAAAATGGTTTTTTTCTATATCATGCAAGAATCATCATCCGCAGCCATCTTTATGCCACTGCTGGGTATAGGCCTCTCTCTTACGGTGTCATTTGTCTCGGTACTATGGGACCAACCTTCAAATAACGAAAAAGAATTAACTGTTTGAATCTTAACGAAACAGTCGATTTTTTCGAGATGTCGGGATTGGTTTCATATTTAAAAAAAAAGTAAATACATCTTTTATCGTTTTCATTTTATCACGGCTCCCATACTAGGGTGAGGTTTAAATAAATAAGAGAAATAAATATTAAATACATTGTCCCAAATGACATTCAAATACGTGGATTCGCAAAGTGCAACATTCAACTTCGAATTTAACTAAGTACTATTAAATAAATTAAACAATGATAAAATCTCATTCATCCATCTCTTTAGGTTTGCTACTCACATAATATTCGGATCGGCACGATCGGCACTTCCGGGCGGCAAAGCCGTAGGTATGTGTCGATGAATCGGTTCGGCAAATGCCGATCACGCCGAACGGCTTCTGCTAGGGGTAGCCGCGACTCGGCACATTGAAGTGATTTAAGCCGAACAAGTGTAGTAGCTGTTTCGGGCTGGTTTTGCTGTTCGACAAATCCTGCCGAGCCGAATATGTGTGTAGCAACCCTTATTCATAACTGCGAGGCTAGCACGGATGGATCAGAATTATAAGATGATATACGAGCAGGAGTGAAGATAGAGAATTTAAAAAAGTGCAAACGAGACAGCAAGATATTTCAACCCTGATCAACACAGTGTCCAGTATATGTCCAGCTTGATGCATTTGTGGAGTCTCAAGCATGGTTTACGCGTAAGGTTGGTACAGGTAGCGGCACGTAAGTCTAGCGCTGAGGGTACTGTGGAGGGGATGGCTGCGCATGTTGACCGCCATACTAAACTAATGCGCAACCACCCCCTCCACACTTCGCTCAGCGCTAGACTCATATGCCGCGACCTGTACCGGCTTTTGTTCTGAGATTGGAACCTATGCAGGGTTATCAAAAACTGGTGTAATAAACTGAAAGGAGGTCATACAAAGGAGGCCATAATTATGAACAACTTTTTATACGAGGCCAACTCGGAATTCGAGAAATACCAGCTATTTCATATTTTGTCGATTCTGGGCTCCATAGTAAAACACAAGTTCATAACCCCTTTCGGATTATTCATACTCATACTCTTTATTAATAACAACTAGTTATAGGTCATTACACATACTAACAAAGAAGGTAATGCAAAATGGGCTCTGACTAGGTACAGTAGCTCAAAAAATCCGTTAAACCATGATAAATAAATGCGCAGAGTAAAACAACCGCATTAAATGCTTAATTTATGAGTAATTTCACATTTTCCAATTTGATTTTTGTTCAGTCATTGAATTACTGTCATTTTGGTCACATGTAACCTTAGTACCCGAATACACGAAATTACTTTTAATGGACACTGTTATTGTAAAAAATAACGGGAAAATCATTTTCCGAAAGAAACAAAGCAAATTATGAAATACTGTACCCTTTATTGGCCCAATTTCTATGCATATTTGCAATATCTCCTTTCAGCTAACATTATTATATGAAAAGTCTATTTAACAAAATCCAATGGAAATATCGTATGTGTTAGCTCTGGTACTAAGGGCTAACAGATAACCCTGTATAAGTTCCCGAGACTGTCCAAGTGTTAAAGTTCCGTGCTAGCGCCACTGTTCCATAAACAAATACAGCATGTTCTCACATCTTACAAAATAATAAGTTTTCCACAATACTCCTACAGGAAGGATTTGTTGTAAGATTTGCGATTTTGTAGATTTGTAGGAAACTATCGGACAGTGTAAGCGACATAGTTCAGTTTATTTTTACACAACTGTCCGAAAAAGGAGCGTTATTTTACGATTTATTAAAATGGCAAGAAGGGCGCCGAAATTTTTGATCTGTCAGAGATGTAGAGATACAGTAATAAAATTGCTTCGGGCCGCACCTTTCATAGCTTTACTACAAATCTGCAAATCATTATAGAACTCTACCTTTTTAAGAGCACTGCAGTAACTGCAGTCAAACATAAGATTGAGAAAGTTACTATAGTTCGGCCGTTCAGAGAATGCGTTCCTGACACGTCATCTTGAAAAAATGTTTTTGGCCGATATCTCGGAAACTATGCTTTTTAGGTCAAAAGTCATGGAGATCATTAATGTAGAAAATAAAATTTCGAATCTTTTGTTGCCGGTGAACTTGTTGTAAAACTTACCGTTTACGATTTATGGCCCATTTAATGAAATTTCACTAAATGGACCTTAAAACATTAAATGGTCCATAAATCGTAAAAGGTAAGTTTTAGAACAAAGTTTACCGGTAACAAAAGATGCGAAATTTTATTTTCTACATTAATGGTCTCCATGAATTTTGACCCAAAGTGCATAGTTTCCGAGATATCGGCCAAAAACATTTTTTCAAGATGACGTGTCAGGAACGCATCCTCTGAACGGCCGAACTATACAGTCTTCACTGCATTTTATAATCCACGCCACACAAGTCGGCGGATGGGAAGTTATACGCAGAACGCTGCGCAATAGGCAAAATATAGGTATGCGCGAGAGCCAGAGAGGAGACGCCGGCGCACACCCGCCCGCCTACCTCATGCCTCCCGCGCGCTCCCTACGCCCGTCTGAACACTCCGCCACGCGGCGTCGGCATGGTGCACACATGCGCAATAATTAGCGAATTACGACGAAGTGTCATCTGCGGCTAACTTCTCATCCGCCGACTTGTGTGGCGCGGACTATAACTGCAATGATTTTGTCAAACTAATATTTGTTTGCAGTTAGTGCAGTCTTCCTGAAGGCAATGTTACAAAACTGTCGAAAATTAAAATCGTGACAATTCTGATGTACCACTGACTAATACCTGAAAGAACTATTATCAGCCTGTCATTAATATGTGGTAACAAACATACAAGACAACAAGATTCGCGCAAAAAACAATACCCTTCCTTGGCAATCGGGTAAAAAAATTGCAAACATTATTTTTTGAGCTTTATTATACAGGGTTATCCAGAACTGGTGTACTAAGGTGAAAGGAGGTCATTCAGACCATCATTATAAACAACTTTTTTTATGAGGTCAACCCGAAATTCGAGAGAAAAAATCAGCTTTTTTTCTGGAACTTTGGGTTGGCCCCATAGTAAAAGATGTTCATAAATGGTCTCAATCACCCCCGTTCAGTTTATATAAGGTACATCAGAATCCACACTCATGATTTGCTATACCTTAAAACAAAGCTTTAATTTTAGTGTCAACACAATTTGACTATACTCGGAATTTTAATTCGATTCCAGATTTGACAATTTCAGTGTTTCAACGTTATGACAAGTACTAAATAGTGACGTTGCGAAATTATTCGATATGGAAATGGAATATTTCCAGATCGATTCTTCTCGTTTATAATTTTACTCTCGTAAACTAAGTATATTAGGAAATTAAATATTTCTGAACCGATAATTTAGTTTTGACGATTAATTAACGATCTGAGACTTTTCTTTTATAATTGTGTGTGAAATAAATAAAAAAATGTGATCATGAAGGAATAATTATCTATGTATTTATGAATTATTTATTTAGGAATGAATAATTATGTATTTATTTAAATAAAAATCAATAATTTAGTCTTTAATTGGCACACTGATGGCACACACTAATTGTTTATCGATTTTTGTGTTCATCACTACACTATTATATGTGGTATCATTATTTCACAAAATGACAGTAGCTAATGTCAAATCTGGAATCGAATTAAAATTCCGAGTATAATTTGAAAATCACCATACATTTCCTACAATACACAACAAAAAAATATGAAAAAATACTCAACAAATACATACAAAAATCATTTGTACAACTATACAGTATTATCTATACTTAAAGGGTTTGTATTGAGGCTACCGTGTATAAGTCAAAAGCCACATTATATTTTTTCGTGAACCATGGTCAATTTAGAGAGGATAGTGAAAAATCGTAAAAAATAAAATAATATGAAAAAATAAATTAAATAAATTGAATAAAAAATCCACCAACCCGCACTGGGCCAGCGTGATGGATATGACCCAATCACCCTTCGTGGGTAGGCTTAGGTCCTGCAGTGGACTATTAAAAGGGCTGTTACAGTTACAGAATAAAAAATGTGTACAAAAAATCTCCTAAGTGTTCTTCTTCTTTTCAGCCATAGGACGTCCACTGCTGGACATAGGCCTCCCCTAAAGACCTCCAATAAGACCGTTAGATATGACAATTTTCACTTGATATAAGTATATTCCAAAAAATTTAGTAACCTTGCAGTGGGATGTTGCAGGTTAAATTAATAAATCGATTGGTTTATTTAGCCCGTCCAGTCTACTTTTATACAGGATTATTTAAATTTAAAATAAGCGAAAAGTAGGTGATTCAAACCATCATTTTAAACAACTTTTAGAATGGTGCCAACCCGGATCCACCAACCCGCACTGGGCCAGCGTGGTGGATATGGTCCAATCACCCTTCGTGGGTAGGCCTTCGTCCTGCAGTGGACTTTTAAAAAGGCTGGTACAGTACAACTCGGATTTCGAGACAAAAATCAACAAAATGACGTCTATTTTGTCAGTACCTAATGGACGTACAGCAATTATATACGCACATCATGTACGTCTAATGTACATCATTTTAAGGTACTATTGTTTTTTTTTCTAGATGGTGGCGCTGCCGCAGAGTATGACACGAAACAGCCGATTTTCACTCGATAATTCTGGGTTGGCCCCATAGTAAAAAGTTGTACACAATGATAGCATTAATCTCCTCTTTTTCCTTAGTATAGTGCTAGCAGATAACCTTGTATATAAAATTTATCGTTGATAAAACCAATCAACAGAACGAACGAGATGGGTCGCAAAACTTTTTAAAGTTCCATAAATTAAAAAAAAATCGGCCAAGTGCGAGTCGGACTCGCGCACGAAGGGTTCCGTACCGTATGGGAGCCCCATTCCTCTTGCCGTTATTAATATCGAGCAAAAAAACTCCTAAAAATCACGTTTGTTGTATGGGAGCCCCCCTTAAATATTTATTTTACTCTGTTTTTAGTATTTGTTGTTATAGCGGACAAGAAATATCACATATCACATCATCTGTGAAAATTTTAGCTCCCTAGCTATCATGGTTTACGAGATACAGCCCAGTGACAGAGAGACGGACAGACGGACATCAGTCTTAGTAATAGGGTCCCGTTTTTACCCTTTGGATACGGAACCCTAAAAACACAATTTTTATCACGATATAACTGCAAGGCAATAGATGACTTACGCACGGTGGCCATAGAGCCTATAGTCCTATGAAGAGCTCTCGCTGACGATTTCCTTGAGCCGTTTCTCTACGTACTGCACTCGCGCCACCAGCTTGTCCTTGGGGTTGTACTCCGTGTAGGGGATTTGGAGAACCTTGTAGCCCTGGAAATAAGTACGATTTTGCATTGAAGACCTTTGTAGACTCATTTTTGCACAATTTTGAAACAACCACTCTTTAGTTATTGTTGTTATTTTTTTTATAAATTCGAATACAATAGTACATTGTTCACCAAGAGGAGAAAGTGACCGATTACCGTCGAGGGTGTCGTTTGAAGCCCGAGCCGTAGGCGAGGGCTTTAAAACACCCGAGATCGGGAATCGCACTTTCTCTCGAGTGATACATAGTGCTTTATACTACACCTACGAGGAAAATAAAAAAACTAAATCTTTACTAATTGAAATTTATATTGAAACTGTTGCAGTTAGTGAAGCTTAATGTAACACTTGAAAATGGCGCCAATGGCGTCTGCAATTTTCACATGTTCTTTTTTCAAATTGTTTGACACCATCCAACACACAGCTAGTGGCCAGTGTCATTTTGCGAACTTGGAGATAAAAACTCACTGTAAAAACTTTTTGGCTTTTGATATTTAGGTTACCAGCGCTTAGTCTTACCCAAAATTAAAAAAGAAAAACCACGTAAGAAATGGATTTTCATACACTTTTCTCTCCCGCTCAGATGCGTTTTCTCCCCGCATATTTGTTCGATATGCAATGACGTACTTTCTACCGTAAATTTGATAAAGTATCAAGGTACTTTCCGAGCAGGTGTAGTATAAAATATGTTTATTCGCACCTCATAATATATGTTTCTATTATGTACTCGTATTTATAAATAGACATTGTGAGGCATTTGAGTAGGATATCTTACTTTCAACTGTAGCAGCCTGGTACATAGCCGGTAGACGCCGAGCGGTGAATACTGAGATCATGTCCTACAGTGTCCTACGATGGAAATGAGTAGGATATCTTACTTTCAACTGTAGCAGCCTGGTACATAGCCGGTAGACGCCGAGCGGTGAATACTGAGATGATGTCCTACAGTGTCCTACGATGGAAATGAGTAGGATATCTTACTTTCAACTGTAGCAGCCTGGTACATAGCCGGTAGACGCCGAGCGGTGAATACTGAGATGATGTCCTACAGTGTCCTACGATGGAAATGAGTAGGATATCTTACTTTCAACTGTAGCAGCCTGGTACATAGCCGGTAGACGCCGAGCGGTGAATACTGAGATGATGTCCTACAGTGTCCTACGATGGAAATGAGTAGGATATCTTACTTTCAACTGTAGCAGCCTGGTACATAGCCGGTAGACGCCGAGCGGTGAATACTGAGATGATGTCCTACAGTGTCCTACGATGGAAATGAGTAGGATATCTTACTTTCAACTGTAGCAGCCTGGTACATAGCTGATAGACGCCGAGCGGTGAATACTGAGATGATGTCCTACAGTGTCCTACGATGGAAATGAGTAGGATATCTTACTTTCAACTGTAGCAGCCTGGTACATAGCCGGTAGACGCCGAGCGGTGAATACTGAGATCATGTCCTACAGTGTCCTACGATGGAAATGAGTAGGATATCTTACTTTCAACTGTAGCAGCCTGGTACATAGCTGATAGACGCCGAGCGGTGAATACTGAGATGATGTCCTACAGTGTCCTACGATGGAAATGAGTAGGATATCTTACTTTCAACTGTAGCAGCCTGGTACATAGCCGGTAGACGCCGAGCGGTGAATACTGAGATGATGTCCTACAGTGTCCTACGATGGAAATGAGTAGGATATCTTACTTTCAACTGTAGCAGCCTGGTACATAGCCGGTAGACGCCGAGCGGTGAATACTGAGATGATGTCCTACAGTGTCCTACGATGGAAATGAGTAGGATATCTTACTTTCAACTGTAGCAGCCTGGTACATAGCCGGTAGACGCCGAGCGGTGAATACTGAGATGATGTCCTACAGTGTCCTACGATGGAAATGAGTAGGATATCTTACTTTCAACTGTAGCAGCCTGGTACATAGCCGGTAGACGCCGAGCGGTGAATACTGAGATGATGTCCTACAGTGTCCTACGATGGAAATGAGTAGGATATCTTACTTTCAACTGTAGCAGCCTGGTACATAGCCGGTAGACGCCGAGCGGTGAATACTGAGATGATGTCCTACAGTGTCCTACGATGGAAATGAGTAGGATATCTTACTTTCAACTGTAGCAGCCTGGTACATAGCCGGTAGACGCCGAGCGGTGAATACTGAGATGATACACATTAATGACTACTTTTCGACTATTGGAAATGACCTTGCTCAAAATATTTTGCGTAATTTAGGAAAGACAGAACAACAACTAGCAAACTCAATTGCTTTTAACCATTCTCCTGCACATTCCCTTTTCCTGACACCAACTGATGTCACAGAAGTCAAGAAAATTATCACAGGACTTAAATCCTCATCCTCTGCTGGTCCTGATCAAATAAGCAATGATGTGCTAAAACGTTCGTGTCACATATTAGCTGCACCAATTACTCATGTTTGCAATCTGAGTATGATGCAAGGTACAGTTCCAGACTGTTTCAAAATAGGAAACATTTGTCCAATTCACAAATCTGGTTCTGCGACATCGATATCAAATTACCGCCCAATATCACTTCTACCGGCGCTTTCTAAGATATTAGAGAAAGTTATGAATAAACGTTTATGAGGATTTTTTGAGAAAAACAATTTCTTGTCTAAAAACCAATTTGGTTTCAGAAGTCAGAAATCAACCGAAGACGCAGTGGTGGCTTTGGTGGAGCAAGTCACGACTAACCTTGATACCAAAAAGAAGTGTCTAGGAGTATTCTTGGATTTGGCAAAGGCATTTGATACAGTGTCTTGGCCAATCTTATTGAAGAAACTAGGCCTTCTGGGAATACGGGGGGTTGCTTTAAACTGGCTCTGCTCTTACTTGACCAACAGGAATCAAAGAGTCCGTATATCTGATAAGTTTAGCGACTATACCACTGTTTCTTTTGGTGTTCCTCAAGGAAGTGTCTTAGGGCCAACACTGTTTCTCATTTATATAAACGACCTATGTAATATGACGTTAAACAAAGGAAATATCTTCACGTTCGCAGATGACACTGCAATCGTGTTTCATGGCGAAAGCTGGAGTGAAGTGGCAAATAACGCACAAGTAGGGCTGGCACAGGTAGCTTCATGGCTAAATAATAACTTGTTGACTCTAAACGCAAGCAAAACCAAGTATATGGCCTTCAGAATTACTGAAAAATCGCGACCACCACCCCTTTCACTCAAACTCCACTCCTGTGATTGGCGTGATAACAGAAGATGTAGTTGCCCTGAACTAGAATGTGTCACCTTCATTAAATATTTGGGTGTAGTGGTAGACCACAGACTGACATTTCAAGAACATATCGTTGCACTGCGTAATAGACTTCGGAAAATGTTGCACATTTTCAAACGATTGGGTAAGGTGGCAGATCCCAAAACACTAAGAATCGTTTACTTAGCATTGTGTCAGTCTGTGACCAACTATTGTATTGTTTTTTGGGGATCTGCAGCAATAACTCGCCTTATAAATGCTGAAAGAGCCCAAAGAGCCCTGCTAAAAGTTGCGTATAATAAGCCATTCAGATACCCTACAGATAAACTTTATGAAGATACTAAGTACCTTACTGTCCGACAGCTGTACGTTGCTGCAACAGTTCTTCGCTTTCATAAAACGGCCCTGGCAAACATAGTTCACTCCAAAAAAAGGTCTGATCGACGGAATACCTGGTTGCTCCCTGTTACAAAAACTGTGTTTGCTCAAAACGCCTACTCATTCAAGGGTCCATTTCTCTATCAAATCCTCGAAAAAAACCTTGAAATCTTAGAAACATCCCGCTTTGTGTGCAAGAAAAAGATAACATTATGGTTGACTAACCTGGGCTATAGTGGCACAGAAAAATTACTGCAAGTGACAAAATGACCTGTGAGGCTGTATCTAATGACAGGAAAAATATTTCAACCTTTTATCATATATATATATGTATAAGTATATGTGTAACATGATTTTCACTAATATTTATTTAATTATCTTTTTTCTTTTAATTAACTTATGATACATACCTATACGTTTTTTATTTATTTTTTTGTTATATATTAATACTCTAATTCTTGTGTATTATATATTATAATATTACATTAGTACATTTTAAATATCTCACAAACACATAAGTATAATATCACCTACTGTGTAAATTGCGCTACAAGACAATCATCACAGCTGCATTCAAATAAGCTGATGCACACACCTGCACGGCCAACTCTAACCTAGTGTTGACACTCACACTACAGTACTTTCGCGATTTGCGTTCTGTCTGTGTGTGCGGTGTGTCATTGTTGGGGTGTGGGTGTGGTGTTGGCGCTTCCGCGGTGTGTGGGTGTATGTGAATATGACTGTGTTCGCATGCATACATACATTGTTGGGTGTGTTAGCATTGCACTTGCGATTCGATGGTGGCATGCCGTATGCTTGGATGGGTGCGTGAAGCGTGAATGTATGGGTGGTGTTGCAAGTTTTGTGTTTTTTTTTTTTTGTGTTTAAATTTCCTAGTAGGTACCTTACTGTATTGTAATTTTGGATACCTTACATACTATAATATACATACTAATAATAAGGAAGAGCCTAGGTCCCACGACACAGGTCACCCTAGTGTGGGAACTAGTGCACAACTTGTTTTTGTAAAAATTTTTTTGGAACAATAAACGTTTTTATTATTATTTATTATTATGTCCTACAGTGTCCTACGATGGAAATGAGTAGGATATCTTACTTTCAACTGTAGCAGCCTGGTACATAGCCGGTAGACGCCGAGCGGCGCTGCAACCTTACGCGACATGTCGTGGTAATCCAGACCCAATACTGCTATCCTGTGTATGCTGCAATACAGAATACACCATTCAATTTAATGATCTACACTAAAGGAGATATTGCAAATATGCATAGAAATTGGGCCACTAAAGGGTACAGTATTTCATAATTTGCTTTGTTTCTTTCGGAAAATTCATACATGAATACACGAAAAAGTAATTTCGTGTATTCGGGTATTAATGTTACATGTGACCAAAATGACAGTAATTCAATAACTGAACAAAAATCAAATTGGAAAGTGTGAAATTACTCATAAATTAAGCATTTGATGCGGTTGTTTTACTCTGCGCATTTATTTATCATAGTTTAACAGATTTTTCGAGCTACTGTACCTAATCTGAGCCCATTTTGCATTATCTTCTTTACAAACAAAAACATATTTATAAAAAACTTAAACTAAAACGTATTGCCATCCAACGTGGCAATGAGACCAGCATTTTTAGAATATGCATGATGACTAAAAAATATAAGTAATTACCTAGTCCGTAACATAAGACTATCAAAAAAATATTAGACACGTATTTATTCTTTTGTCAATTAAACAAAAATTGATTCGTCGGTGCATTCACGCAATGCACCGACTTGATAACTTAGGCTAATATTTAACTATGTTATAATACTCTTTGTACAGTAAAATAAAATAAAAAAATGTGTTTAGTTAACAAAGGGCACAGACCCTGGAGTCTGTGGTTGCAAAATTTTCGAATAAAAAAAAAAAAAATTGATGAAGATATAGCCCGTCAAATTTCCGCGTGACAAGTTTCCGCGACACCGTCACAAGTGCCATACAAATGTATAGGACTTCTGTCAGCGAAGTGACGTCACGACCCTCCACTCACAAACTTTGACAAGGTTTATTTTTGTCGTTTGTTGTTTGATTGACAAAAGAAAAAATACGTGGTTTATTGAATCAGGCGTTACTTTGCGGAAGTTCATCTTCAAATTCTTGTTTTGAATAAATATTTAGCGTATTTCCGCTCTGTCGTAGTCATATAAGTTAAGGGTACTATTCAAAATTCAAATTAAATCACAAACAAAATTAGTAATTAATCATCAAACTGTAGCATGGTTCGACTATGGTTAGGTCAGGTTAGAAAAGTTAGGCTTAGGTATGTTTACAAAATATGAATGAACCTGAAACAAAATTTTTAATTAATCCGTTTAAAATAATAAAAAATAATTAAACCTGTAACAAAAATAGTAATTAGTAATCTATTAAAAAATGTAGTAAACCTGAAAAAAATATTTAGTTAATATGTTAAAATTACAAATATAATTTATTTATAAAAAATGGTATAAAATAATTGAAAAAATACTTAGTCAATAAATAGCACCCTTATTCTTACTGTACTCTATTCGACACGTGTTTCGCCTCTAAACGAGGCATCTTCAGGACGTGTTGACTCTTCGAGCTCACTCGCAAGAATGACGGCTCGCCGCGCCGGCGCTTCTTATATACTCGTCGTGACGCACCGAAGTAAAGGCGATGTGACGGTAGTTTGATCGTTCAGCAACTCGTTGTGTGTGTTTTGATGTTTCATTATTTCTAAATGCTCCAAAACATTTAAGCGAAAACCTTTTTCACATACATGTAGAATTTCAAAAGTGTTGTTGTTATCCAAATCGTGTCCAGTTTCTAATAAATGTTTCGCAAAATTCGACTTCTCTGGGTGATTGTTTCTAGATGCAGCTAAGTGTTCTTTGTAGCGGGTTTGAAAACTCCTTCCAGTTTGTCCCACATAAACTGCGTTACATGTGTCGCAGGTTAACTTGTATACCCCCGATTTCTTGCTTTTTTCTAAGGAGTCTTTCCCATTGCACATTCGTCTCATGTTGTGATTCGTTCGAAATGCCACATGTACATCATTTCTCCGCAGTATTTTTGCAATTTTTTCTGACGTACTCCCTAAATATGTCAAACTACCCACATATTTATTTACTCTCACAGGTGGGGAGGAGTATAACATAGATCTTGCTATGTTTCTATTCTTATCTCTGACTAAATTGTTTATCATTTTCTTGCTGTACCCATTTGTCACTGCTATTTGATATATTGTGTTGAGTTCCTTGTTGTAGGCTTCTGGAGATAATGGGACTGTCATTAATCTATGTACATAGCTTCTAAACGCGGCCAATTTGTGCTGCATGGGGTGATTTGAAGACTCTGGGATTGCTATATCTGTGTGTGTGGGTTTGCGATAAATTTGGAAGTCCAGTTTGTTCTCTTTTCTCGTAATAGTTAGGTCTAGAAAATTCAGTGACTTGTTATCCTCCTTTTCTGTCTTGAACCGTATCTTTGGGTGTATATGGTTGATTCTATCCATATATATGTCCAGTTGACGCTGCGTTCCAGTCCAACACAATATAATATCATCCACGTACCTGTAATAAAACAAGATATTAGGATTATTAACCATATGTGTACTCTCAAACCTGTCCATGAAGTACCCTGCCATTAATGGGCTCAATGGTGACCCCATTGCAAGACATTCTTTTTGTGTGTAGTACTGTCCCTCAAACTGGAAGTAGTTCTGTTCCATACATATTCTTGTTAACGTCATTATATCTTCTCTTTCTCCAGGATGTAAATGTCGTTTCTCTAAATGTTCATTCAAAATTTGTAATGATTCTTCACCCGGAACATTTGTAAATAAGCTTTCCACATCCAATGAAATCAGTTTTCCATTTGATGGGATCTGTATATCTTTAATTTTTTCTATCAATTCCTTTGTATTTTTCAATACATATTTCGGCTTAAATGATGATCTTTCCTTCAATAATCCATTCAAGTACTTAGCTAAATCATAGGCCGGGGCACCTATGTATGACACCACTGGTCTTATCGGCATATCTTCCTTATGTAGTTTTGGCAAGCCGTACAGCATTGGTGGGCGTGGGTTCATTGGCACAACATTCTTGAGTGCACGTGGTGACATGTAGTCGACGTTTTCAATAGCCCTTTTTAACTCTTGAGCGTATTTCTTTGTGGGGTCGGTACGTAATGGTTCAAAATCTTCTCCATGTATTACATTGTGCACTTTTTCTTTGTATTCTTGTTGTTCTAAAATTACAATAGTACTGCCTTTATCCGCTTTTGTCAAAATTAAATTGTGTTGATTTAAGCGGTCCTGCAAGGATCGCTGCAGCAGTATTTCTGGATTTCTATTTGTCGGTAATCTGAGACTTTTCTTTATTTCGTTTGCTACTTGATGTTTCACTCCTACGTCTTGTTTTCCTCTAATACAGGCTATTTCTGTATCTACTGCCAGCTGTTGTAAAGTCGTCTTCGTGGTTCCTGGTTTGAAATTATATTTTAATCCCTTTTCTAGTAGTGCCATCTCTCTGTCGGGTATCTGAACATCACTTATATTTTTGACCCGCGGATAAAAAATGTGCGTTGGTTCCACCTCTGTATTGGCATTTGTATTGGGTTGTCTCTGTATTCTTGTTAATTGTTCCAACTTCCTGGATTGTATAATGTACTTTTCATGGGCTAATTTTGATGCCAAATCTCTTGCCTTGCCATCTAGGGCATCAAATTCTATGTTGTGTAGATGATAGCTTAATTCTGAATGTAATATTTTCAGGTGTAGTTTCAGACTATCTCTCACTGAAAACCAGTATTTACATTCTTCGTTCAGCCAACATTCCTTCGCTTTTTTCATTGCTACATCACTGGCGTGAGTATGTGAACTTGTTCTTATGTTGATGTACTTTGGTATGACTTTTTTTTTGCCTAGATGGCAAGGCAAGAGATTTGGCATCAAAATTAGCCCATGAAAAGTACATTATACAATCCAGGAAGTTGGAACAATTAACAAGAATACAGAGACAACCCAATACAAATGCCAATACAGAGGTGGAACCAACGCACATTTTTTATCCGCGGGTCAAAAATATAAGTGATGTTCAGATACCCGACAGAGAGATGGCACTACTAGAAAAGGGATTAAAATATAATTTCAAACCAGGAACCACGAAGACGACTTTACAACAGCTGGCAGTAGATACAGAAATAGCCTGTATTAGAGGAAAACAAGACGTAGGAGTGAAACATCAAGTAGCAAACGAAATAAAGAAAAGTCTCAGATTACCGACAAATAGAAATCCAGAAATACAGCTGCAGCGATCCTTGCAGGACCGCTTAAATCAACACAATTTAATTTTGACAAAAGCGGATAAAGGCAGTACTATTGTAATTTTAGAACAACAAGAATACAAAGAAAAAGTGCACAATGTAATACATGGAGAAGATTTTGAACCATTACGTACCGACCCCACAAAGAAATACGCTCAAGAGTTAAAAAGGGCTATTGAAAACGTCGACTACATGTCACCACGTGCACTCAAGAATGTTGTGCCAATGAACCCACGCCCACCAATGCTGTACGGCTTGCCAAAACTACATAAGGAAGATATGCCGATAAGACCAGTGGTGTCATACATAGGTGCCCCGGCCTATGATTTAGCTAAGTACTTGAATGGATTATTGAAGGAAAGATCATCATTTAAGCCGAAATATGGATTGAAAAATACAAAGGAATTGATAGAAAAAATTAAAGATATACAGATCCCATCAAATGGAAAACTGATTTCATTGGATGTGGAAAGCTTATTTACAAATGTTCCGGGTGAAGAATCATTACAAATTTTGAATGAACATTTAGAGAAACGACATTTACATCCTGGAGAAAGAGAAGATATAATGACGTTAACAAGAATATGTATGGAACAGAACTACTTCCAGTTTGAGGGACAGTACTACACACAAAAAGAATGTCTTGCAATGGGGTCACCATTGAGCCCATTAATGGCAGGGTACTTCATGGACAGGTTTGAGAGTACACATATGGTTAATAATCCTAATATCTTGTTTTATTACAGGTACGTGGATGATATTATATTGTGTTGGACTGGAACGCAGCGTCAACTGGACATATATATGGATAGAATCAACCATATACACCCAAAGATACGGTTCAAGACAGAAAAGGAGGATAACAAGTCACTGAATTTTCTAGACCTAACTATTACGAGAAAAGAGAACAAACTGGACTTCCAAATTTATCGCAAACCCACACACACAGATATAGCAATCCCAGAGTCTTCAAATCACCCCATGCAGCACAAATTGGCCGCGTTTAGAAGCTATGTACATAGATTAATGACAGTCCCATTATCTCCAGAAGCCTACAACAAGGAACTCAACACAATATATCAAATAGCAGTGACAAATGGGTACAGCAAGAAAATGATAAACAATTTAGTCAGAGATAAGAATAGAAACATAGCAAGATCTATGTTATACTCCTCCCCACCTGTGAGAGTAAATAAATATGTGGGTAGTTTGACATATTTAGGGAGTACGTCAGAAAAAATTGCAAAAATACTACGGAGAAATGATGTACATGTGGCATTTCGAACGAATCACAACATGAGACGAATGTGCAATGGGAAAGACTCCTTAGAAAAAAGCAAGAAATCGGGGGTATACAAGTTAACCTGCGACACATGTAACGCAGTTTATGTGGGACAAACTGGAAGGAGTTTTCAAACCCGCTACAAAGAACACTTAGCTGCATCTAGAAACAATCACCCAGAGAAGTCGAATTTTGCGAAACATTTATTAGAAACTGGACACGATTTGGATAACAACAACACTTTTGAAATTCTACATGTATGTGAAAAAGGTTTTCGCTTAAATGTTTTGGAGCATTTAGAAATAATGAAACATCAAAACACACACAACGAGTTGCTGAACGATCAAACTACCGTCACATCGCCTTTACTTCGGTGCGTCACGACGAGTATATAAGAAGCGCCGGCGCGGCGAGCCGTCATTCTTGCGAGTGAGCTCGAAGAGTCAACACGTCCTGAAGATGCCTCGTTTAGAGGCGAAACACGTGTCGAATAGAGTACAGTAAGAATAAGGGTGCTATTTATTGACTAAGTATTTTTTCAATTATTTTATACCATTTTTTATAAATAAATTATATTTGTAATTTTAACATATTAACTAAATATTTTTTTCAGGTTTACTACATTTTTTAATAGATTACTAATTACTATTTTTGTTACAGGTTTAATTATTTTTTATTATTTTAAACGGATTAATTAAAAATTTTGTTTCAGGTTCATTCATATTTTGTAAACATACCTAAGCCTAACTTTTCTAACCTGACCTAACCATAGTCGAACCATGCTACAGTTTGATGATTAATTACTAATTTTGTTTGTGATTTAATTTGAATTTTGAATAGTACCCTTAACTTATATGACTACGACAGAGCGGAAATACACTAAATATTTATTCAAAACAAGAATTTAAAAAATACGTGTCCTATATTTTTTGATAATCTAACTGACGGACTAATTATATTATTGTTTTTTTTTACCCAGTCATCATGACTATTTTGCCCGCTGGCAGTGAGCTAGATTAGAACTTTCATTATCATCTGTATAGACTATAGAATATTAAGTTCCGTAAAGTTAGCTACAAGCTTCGTGAAACCCAATCCTCGCGCATCTGTTATACTAAGCGCCACACAAGTCGGCGGATGGGAAGTTATGCGCAGAACGCTACGCAAAAGCCGAAATATAGGTATGCGCGGGAGCCAGAGAGACTCGCGCCGGGGCACACCCGCCCGCCAACCCCATGCCTCCCGCGCACTCGCTACGCCTGTGCTCACCACTACGCCACGCGGCGTCGGCATTGTGCACACATGCACAATAATTAACGAATCACTGCGAAGTATCATCTGCGGCTAACTTCTCTTCCGCCGATTTGTGTGGCGCTTAGTATAAGTTAAGTTGTCAGGATTGGATTTCGCGCAGCTTGTAGCTAACTTTACATCCGCCAACAAGATTGATTCAGCCTTTAAGACAGAGTGAATAGGTATTTTTAGACGGATACAATATTTATAGCAGAAAATGCTTGGTTGTATTTTGTTACAAATGTACCTTTTATCTTTAGCGGCTTTCTCTAGTGGTACTGGATGGCATTTTGAGTCCAACGCAAATTCAGCATCTGAAATTAAAATTAAATGTTTTTTTTATTCATAGAGCATTTATGTATTCGTAGGCATTCGTTATTGAATTTTTTTTATTATTATTTTAGCAACCTATAATAATAGGTAGGTACAACACAAAATACATTCCTAAAAAATCATCGAAGACTTAACTCTCAAATTGTCTAATGTTCTACATACAGACTTCGTATAGACACGCCAAAAGTGACGTCATTAAACTAAAGACAAATCTTAAGAACCCCATTACACTCCTTCTTGAGGAACGAGTCAGCCGAGACCAAGCTCTTGAAAGTGTCCATAATGCTCTGGACATAGAGTTGCTTTTCCTTCGTGTAGACTAAGACTAACACTACTAAATTGACGTCACTAAACATAAGCAAAATCTTACCATTTAAGAAATCTTACTATTTAAGAAAATCTTACTATTTAAGAAAATCTTAATATTTAATAAAATCTCACCATATAAGAAATACACTCCTTCCTGAGAAACGAGTCGGCCGAGACCAAGCTCTTGAAAGTGTCCATAATGCACTGGACATAGAGTTGCTTTTCCTTCGTGTTGACTAAGACTAACATTACCAAAGTGACGTCACTAAACATAAGATAAATCTTACCATATAACAAATCTTACCATTTAAAAAATCTTACTATTTAAGAAAATCTTACTATTTAAGAAAATCTTAATATTTAAAAAAATCTTACCATACAAGAATCCCATGCCAGAATCGCACTCCTTGAGGAACAAGTCAGCCGAGACCAAGCTCTTGAAAGTGTCCATAATGCTCTGGACATAGAGTTGATTTTCCTTAGTGTAAACTAAGACTAACATTACCAAAGTGACGTCACTAAACATAAGAAAAATCTTACCATTTAAGAAAATCTTACTATTTAAGAAAATCTTACATTTAAGAAAATCTTACCGTTTAAGAAAATCTTAATATTAAATTATTACCATACAAAAATCTCATGCCAGAATTGCATTCCTTCTTGAGGAACGAGCCATTAACGTTACCCTATAAAAAAATCTTACCGTATAATAAAATCTTACCATATTAAAAACTTAACCCTTAAAAAAATCTTACCGTATAAGAATCCCATGCCAGAATTGCACTCCTTCTTGAGGAACGAGTCAGCCGAGACCAAGCTCTTGAAAGTGTCCATAATGCTCTGGACATAGAGTTGCTTTTCCTTCGTGTAGACGACGGGCACGCCCACCGTGACGTCATCGGGTAGCCGCGGGGAGCGGGGGGCGGTGAGCGCGGCGACGGCGTCGAGCATCATCAGCTTACGGCGGGACGGGATCGGGATTTCTGGAATAAAATTATTGAAATAAAAAAAAACAGCCAAGTGCGAGCCGGATTCGCGCACGAAGGGTTCCGTACCGTATGGTAGCCCCCTCAATATATTTTTTTTAACTAAATATTTTTTTTTCATATTTAAGGGAAAATAAAACTTTATATTTTGTGTATTTCAAGCATCTTCCAGTTGCAGTCATTAATATTGAGCAAAAAAATCATGTTTCATGTATGGGGAGCCCCCCTCAAATATTTATTTTAACGATTTATTTTTGAAGTGACTATTTAAGTAACTAAATATTCTGTGAATATTTCAAACATCTACCTGTCACCGTTATTACGTTATTATATCGAGCGAAAAACTACTTAAAAATTAAATACTTATTATTTTCTGTTTTTAGTATTTGATGTTATAGCGGCAACAGAAATAGATTTGTGAAAATTTCAACGTTCTAGCTATCACAGTTCCCGAGATACAGCCAGGTGACAGACAGACGGACAGCGGAGTCTTAGCAATAGGGTCCCGTTTTTACCCTTTGGGTACGGAACCCTAAAAATCAGTTTAGGAACTTTATAAAGATATTTTAGTTTAGGAACACCGAGAAGCTTGAAGAAGCAACGCGTAAAATGACTCTCATTTACTATGCAAAAATGGGAAGGTACACATTTTTTGGATGATCATATTACTTTAGGTTATTTAGTTAGAGCAATGCAGAGAAAGTGGCTTCCTGTCGTCTGTACTCATAGATCTTTAAACTAAGCCACAGATTTGAATGCTTTTTTATTCGATAGAAATAATAGAGATTCATATAAACCTTTCTCTAGAATCACTTGTATAGAACATGATTATCACTACATAGTATAAAACAAAGTCGCTTCCCGCTGTCTGTCCCATTGTATGCTTATATCTTTAAAACTACGCAACGGATTTCGATGCGGTTTTTTTATTAGATAGAGTGATTCAAGAGGAAGGTTTATATGTATAATACACCTGTGCGAAGCCGGGGCGGGTCGCTAGTTTTATTATAAAGTACAGAAATATCGCGAATTTAATAATGGTGCGCGCCATTTAATTTCATTTTCTAAAACATGCTTGGAAATGTGAACATTACTTTGACAACCTTCCTTACATAGTATAAAATAAAGTCGCTATTTTCGTTTGTTTGTTTGTTTGTCTGTATGCTTAAATCTTTAAAACTACGCAACGGATTTTGATGCGGTTTTTTTAATGGATAGAGTGATTCAAGAGGAAGGTTTATATGTATAAAAATTCCCGAAATTCCCACGGGAACGGGCACAACGCGGGTAAAACGGCGGGGCGCTGCTAGTCTTCGAGATAAATTGATATTGCTGTACTGGCCAAATAAATGCGAGCAGCGGCCGGCAAAAGATGTATGAAAACCTATATCTGTCGTGATATGCGGCCATATTCAAACATGGCTCAGCCGATTTCGATAAAATTTAAATGGGACTACCTTTGAAGAATGACCTGTCAAACAAAAAAGTTAAAAATCAAGTCACTATTCAAAATGGGCGTATATTTAAAAAATTAAAGAAGAAACGTAAGACAAAAGTACCAGGCGCCCAGAACAAAACAGAGCTTACCTACCTTTTCAATAGTGTAGGCTATGCTGTCATCGATGCGTCCTGAGTTTCTTTAATGATGTTAATTTTCTCGCATTATTTGAGAAAAGTACTATACACAATTAAACAAGAAATGACTTTTATCGACTCACCTCCGGCAGAGAGTAGTTTCTCGATGAACTCTGGCTTCAGCACGGACGCCACATGATGCGGCTGGCCCTTGTCCAGCGTCACGAGGGAGAATACCAAGTCTAACCACGTGGAAGGCTTGGCCATTTCTTCCTCCTTCAACGATACCGCTGTCTGGGGAAGATAATCATAATCAGAGTTTTAAAGACCAGCCAACATACTCCCTACTAAGCCCTGGTCGAATCGAAACTTATAAAAAACAAAAAACACTGTTATATGACTTTTAGGCTCAGACCATAATTAAACTTAACAATATTATTATTTTTTAGTTAAGAAATTAAGAATTTTTAAAACAAACCTTATAATATGACTTTTTAGCATTACTAGGATAATAATAGTCAGCCTGAGCTCGAAGTCGTTGTGTGATCACCGCTGAAGCTACATCTTCCGCGCGGCAAATTGCCTTATTTCTTTGCAGCCTGTCGGCTACAGCTGTGAGAGATGGCTCGTGGCGGTACTTTAGAACAAGCGAATCAGGCAAAGGGTCTCTATATACAGTGTATTACCTGAAAGAGATCGTCAGTTCTACTGGGCACGAAGTCTAACAGTAGCCAGTGTGGTCATCGCCGAAGCTACATCTCCCGCGCGGCAAATTGCCTTATTTGTTTGCAGCCAGTCGGCTATAGCTGTGAGAACTAACTCGTGGCAGTATTTTAGTAACTCTAGCGAAACAGGCAAAGGGTCTCTATATACCGTGTATTACCTGGAAGAGATCGTCAGTCCCACTGGGCACGAAGTCAACAGTAGCCAGTGTGGTCATCGCCGAAGCTACATCTCCCGCGCGGCAAATTGCCTTATTTGTTTGCAGCCAGTCGGCTATAGCTGTGAGAACTAACTCGTGGCAGTATTTTAGTAACTCCAGCGAAACAGGCAAAGGGTCTCTATATACCGTGTATTACCTGGAAGAGATCGTCAGTCCCACTGGGCACGAAGTCAACAGTAGCCAATGTGGTCATTGCTGAAGCTACATCTCCCGCGCGGCAAATTGCCTTATTTGTTTGCAGCCAGTCGGCTATAGCTGTGAGAGCTGGCTCGTGGCGGTACTTGAGGAGCCCCAGTGATGTGAGGATGGAGTTCACGACTGCTGGCCGATCCACGTTGGATGGCAGGCATTCTATTACGTCACTGAAAGAAAGTTTCACATTTTTTAAACGACTTCAAAAAAGGAGGTTCTCAATTATTATTAGACTGAATGTTTTTTTTGTATATATGTTACAGGTCGCGTCATATTAGTCTAACGCTGAGCGAAGTGTGGAGGGGAAGACTGCGCATGGGTTTAGTATGACGGTCACCATGCGCAGCCATCCCCTCCACACTACCCTCAGCGCTACACTTACGTGTCGCTACCTGTACGCGACTACTCCATCAATTACGAGTATGAACCGATATCGATGATTATTTTGTATGGTAGATCATATTTCTGATTGATGATTATTTTGTATGGTAGATCATATTTCTGATTGATGATTATTTTGTATGGTAGATCATATTTCTGATTGATGATTATTTTGTATGGTAGATCATATTTCTGAAGTGGTCCCATTTAAATTGTATAGAAATCGGCAGAGCCGTTTTTGAAAAATAAACAATGTAAAAATTATTTCATGGATTCATCGATTCGTGTGAACTATTCGATTCCTGTCCACGGTTAAAATCGGTTGCCATTTTTTGCGAAAAATAATTATATATATTTTGTATTGCCAATTATGGCATTCGTGTTTTGCTAAATTAGCCTAAAAAAATTGCTTAAGCATTTAAGTAATACATGCAATAGACCCTTCATTCTAATTATTCATCAGGTTGCCTGGAAGAGATCGCTCTAAGCGATAAGGCCGCCGATTGTCGCACTATTTTAAGTATATTGTACTCTTTTACTGTTATATTGTCGATTGTGTGAAAAATAAAGCGTTTCTATTATTCGTTTAAAAGTCATAGTGTCATCATAGGCTACTTTTTCTGTTTTCTTGGGATACTAATCGGGCAAAGTTTTGGATAAAAGCTATTTTAGTTTAGTTATTTAATAAATTCACTGAAACTTCATTCATTAATCAATTCATCGAAACTAGACTTGTTCTTCAATTCAGAACCAATGCCACGCGACTAAATAAGTGAATAAAGTATAGTACTCGTATATGGTACAGATGTGTAGGAAAAAAAAATCGGCCAAATACGAGTCGACCTCGCGCATGAAGGGTTCCGTACCATATGGGAGCCCCCCGGCAAAAAAATCACGTTTGCTGTACGGGAGCCCCTTTAAATATTTATTTTATTCTGTTTTTAGAATTATTATT
Organism: Hypomecis atomaria; assembly: GCA_964007245.1. Taxonomy (NCBI): domain Eukaryota; kingdom Metazoa; phylum Arthropoda; class Insecta; order Lepidoptera; family Geometridae; genus Hypomecis; species Hypomecis atomaria. The sequence goes on from OZ023285.1 coordinate 2,561,879, forward strand.
ATTATAGCGGCAACAGAAATACATCATCTGTGAAAATTTCAACTCTAGCTATTACGGTTCATGAGATACAGCCTGGTGACTGACAGACAGACAGACGGACGGACAGCGGAGTCTTAGTAGTAGGGTCCCGTTTTTACCCTTTGGGTACGGAACCCTAAAAAGGCAAAGTAATCACCTAAAATGTTAGTTAACCCACTTAGTACTTACATGCATATCCTGTCCAACAGCACAGGGTCAGGGAAGTTGAGTGAGGCCATAGAGAACAGCAAGTCAGCTGATTTCTTCAGGTCAATCACCTCCGGCTGTTTGGTGATACTGTGCGACAGCGCGCGGAGCAGCGGCGTGCTGCGGCGCCCTTTCTGGTGCAAAGCTTTCATTACCTACAAGGAACAAAATATTTAGATAGATCAATTCATTATTGCCACACCAAAACTTTTTTTTAACCTATACTGTCGCACTCCTGGGCAAAGGTCTCCCCCATTTCCTTCCAGGAGTCGCGATCCATCGCAACTTCAATAAAACAGGAAAACTTAAACTAGGAACTTATAGCTAGTGTTACAATCGGCGGCCTTATTGCTAAAAAGGAATTTCTACCAGGCAACCATTACTTGTGAAGGATTTACAAAAGGTTTAGGGGACCTTAGCTAGGTTAGGAGAAGTTAGCTACAAGCTGTGCGAAACCCAATCCTCATGCAGCTGTTAAGTGAACTTCAGTCAGGATTGGGTTATCCAACCCCCCCGAGTGGGTTCCCGCCTTGTCGTGGCGGGGGGGCTTAGTGGCCAAAGTAGGTTGGGTGCCTTATGGGGGGCACCACAACTAAGGCGAGTTGCAGTGTCGTATGGGCGGCACTGCATCTGAGGATTGGAGGCCGCGGCGGGAGAGGACTGCTGGTATGTCGTTGCCACTTTCCCTGCCTTCCGCGGCCTCGACGGGGACGCCACCGTTTTGATGGCGGACGCGGAGGGGCTGCAGGGGAAGAGGAGTGTCGGTATCGCGATAGCCGCTCTCCCTATCTTCTGCAGCCGTAGTGGCAGGCGCGGGGCCACTTTAATTGACCCGTTGCATCGGGACCAGGGCTGTCTGACGCCCAGTACTGGTTGGTCCCAGGTGGTGGATGACGATGTGTCTGGTGTCCGTCACATCGTCATTCTGGCGGGAGCCGAAGCTCCGTGGTGGGTGGGAAAAAAAAAAGGATTGGGTTATCCATAGCTTATACCTAACTTAGCCACCAAGAACTTTAATTCTACCTATACTGGTAGGACCTGAACTAACCTTAATCATCTGCTGCAAAGTCAGGTTTGTAATCAACCTGGCTGCCTCATCATCCCCGGTAATACCCAGCACTGTGCTCAGGTCTTCTGCCATGGTAAGCGAGCTCATGGCCTGAGCGGACGGGGTCCGCGCCAGGATCCGGCACAGCTTGAGGAACCGAGGGTCTTTCTCAAAGTCTGCCAGCTTCACTTTGTTGTTGCTGGACCATTCTGATAGAACTGATACCATCTGGAAGGTGCAAATACTAACTGTTTATAATCTGGTAGTTCTTTACAATCTCATAAGTCTTTATGTACTACAAACATTTCATTATTTGTTTCATTTATTTGTCAACAGTTACATTTTATCATTACAGGTACCCTAATGCGATAGTGTAATTACCTATACATAAGTAAAAAGTATATAAAACATCATAACCATCACCTATAGTAAATAGTAAGTACTTAATTATGGCATTACCCTTATAAACACAGGCACTAGCCTAGTTTGGCAACAGTAAATTTTGTACATTTATATGTATATGTATAATTTGTAAACCATAGAGAAATAAAGATTTATTTATTTATTTATGTTTCCTAACAATGTTTTTCTTCACCAACTCAAGGTCATTGCTAATATTTGTACATATAACTTAAATTATTCCTTATTATTACAAATAAATTATAGAAAATTGAATTTTTTGTAAGCTGTCATCAGCCCTGTTGCCAGCCATTGTTGAACAAAGTCTTCTTCCATCCATCAGCCAAATGACTTTCACTGCAGGACACAGGCTTATGGATCTCTAATAAGACCAGTTGGAAGCAGCTTGCATCCAACATGTTCTTACGATCTGGATGAGATCATCTGTCCATCTTTTATGGATGTCCTAAGCTGTGCTTGCCGGTATGTGGTCTCCACTCGAATCATGTGCCCTGCCCACTGCCATTTCAATTGCAACTTGCCATTTGGCTGGGCTATGTTGAATACTGGAGAGTCTTCTCCTCATTATAATAAATCTCAATGGACACTAAATCATGATTTTTTAAAAATAATTACTTTTAAAGCATGTCTTCTAGAGACAACAGCACTCTCAGCAACAACCAAGAGACTGTTAACATCAGACGCCTTCAGGATCTGAGTATCGATCATTTGCACTTTGCTCAGTTTCGATGATTTCGGACTGGGCTTCTTTTCTTCTTCTGGATTGTTTAAGGAAGCGAAAGCCGCTGCTACAAGCCCTGGAATTTTAATTGAACAGTATAATAATAATAAATTTTTATTCAGACAACAAAGACCCCTAGGAAATAAGTCATAGAGAAGCAGTCTGAACATCACACATTGAATTGAAAATAATGAGAACACACTATCTAAATACTAAGACTATGAGGTAATGGTAAAAATAACAACTAGTCAAAGAAGATAAATAAATGTTGCATATCTATTTTTAAGCGACTTTCAAAAAAGAGGGAAGGTTCTATGTTTGTCTGTATGTATTTTGTTTTGTGTATGTTCATCAATAAATTCACCCAATTGTGAACCGAATCGAAAAATTAAATTTTAATTTGAAAGGGTATACTCCCGAGGTGGTCCCATTTAAATTTTAAAGTAATCAACTGAGCCGTTTTGACAACAACAACACTGTAAACAATTCGAGCGAAATATTTGAATTTTGTACACGATGGAAGGTGGTTTTGCCTTTTTTAGGAAAAATAATTATTATTGACAGCGAAGTCTTTTTAGTGCTTTTAGGTGACTGCTTATGATTAGGATCATGTAATTTTTTGTTCAGGTCATCTAAAACTTAAGAAAATTAGCCGATTAATTAATGAAAACTATTTTTCAATAGTACATCAAGGACATTCAACAAGATAGATGTTATCCATAACTGTTACCTGCTGTGTCATTGCCTTCGTTAGAACTTTTAGGGCTCTTACTTGCCACATTTCGAGCTAATTCAAGTTTTTCATTCTTCGCAACATTCGTTCCCGGGGTACTGTATTTTCTTATTGTGGTTCTGGTACCTAACCTCCAAATTACTGAACCGCTGAATTTCAACATCTGCAAAGAATATGTGAAATATAAAAACGTCCCATTAGAAACGCATTCTTTTTACACAATATTTATAAAGGAGCATTAAGCATTAAAACATAGAATTTCAGTAGAAATGCAGTAAATTAACATGTCTTACATCACGACTAAATACAGCACAATTATTGTGGAAGGAAACTATTTCTAATAGTAAGGCATCAAAGCCATGTAATTTTAGTGTACCTTTTAAAATATTATTCTAGTTTTGTATTATAAAACTAGTAATTTAAAACATTCGCAAAACTTAAAACTATTTATCTTTTTGACTTTTCTTTGACATAAATGACATAACAAAGTCAGTGTTACTAAGACTAAAATTAAAATTAAAGCAATTTTTCAACTATTTTCTTCATCAAGCCAAGTAAGTTTGACAGTTCAATGGCAAACTTGAGTATAATCTGTAGCTTGATGTCGCTCAAGGTCTTAACTAGTGATGCAATCATATAAAGCAATGTTTCATTATTACCATGTACGATACATATTCGACATTGCGAACACAGAGTAAGGAGAGTCTGAGCTGAACGCCTATTAGATGTTTAATTTACCACATACTTACTGCATCCTGGCTTGATTTATTTAAGCCAGGAAGCGGTATATAGAAACCAATGGCGCTTCCTGAAGAAAGTAGAAATCAAGTAGATGACGTCATAATAATATAGCTAGCTACCACATCTGCTATGCTCATGTCTGTTTTGAAATTATTGAAAAGTCCTGAACAAATTCAAGCTTGCTTTGCTCGGGCATGTTTTTTTGTCTTGACATATTCCATAGGCAGAGCGGTAACCTAAAACAACGCGGGCTAGTATATTATAATCAAGTTCATCAGTGTGCGGCCCGCCCGCATTGATACTTCGCACTGTCCAATGTAGCCCTTGACCAGAAAAGTGTGACGACCATGGTCAAAATCATGAAAACATTTATTTTTCATAACTTACATCTACCATTACAGTCTAAAACTAATGCGATAGTGTAAGAAAAAAGTTACTTCCAAAATTGCAATATTCAATTCATAATAATGATAAGTCATAAAATGTCCAATTGAATATTAAAAATAATGTCATATGATTACAATTAATTAATAGTAAGTGCAGGGCCTAAAAAGGCACAAAAAAAAAACATTTGAATGTCGGTAAATTTGGCTAATTCGCTTAATCCTACATCGACCTTTTCACATCACTATTGAGAAAATTGCAAACGGCGTTGTGGGTGGATGGTTTGTTGTGATATTTTGTTGATATTCCGCAAGAAACTAATAAAACCGGCATCGAAGATAACTAAAATGGTAAGTTCTATCCTCTTCGAATTAGCAGCCATCACAAATACGGTTTCGCAACTAAGAAAAACGTAAAAAAAATTCAAGTCATTACGGATGTTGAATCAATCCCAACGACTTTTTGTTCTTTTGCCTAAAAACAAACGTCCTATAGTTCAAACGATAATAGCGATACAATTTTGAAGGTAATTGTTGTAGTTTACAATAATTAAACCTGAAAATCTACGGGCCATATAATAATAATTCATAAGTTAGTCTACCTTCAACTTGCAGTTAAAATGTAATGACTGGTTAACTACCGGCCTTTTCCTTATCTTATTTGCCCTTTTGCTCTTGTTACATACATGAAGACGTTAGGACAAGGCAATGAATTCTGTCTTATCTCTTTGCATAATTAAAACGCATATACATCCCTGACTGTTTGCTCAGTAGTTGGCCTACAGTAAACCTTGACTTACAAGAATAGTAGCTTCTTATCGGGTTTCTTTTGATAGTTTTTCTGTTGAATATTTCTATTCTGATTTCAAGAAACTAATCTGGGAATTGTGGTCTTGCAAGTTTTGTTAATTAATTCACAAATTTATCGAAAAGGTAGGCTTGAAATAAAGTGAGAATGCGAGTAAGCATCACAACTTTAGTCTGAAATAACCAATTCCTAAACACATGCCATGTCATATTTTTTTAGTCATTGCACATTATATAATAGCAAATTCATTGTCAGCTACGTGAGAATCAGAGATGAGCACAGTTTTTCGATACGTATGAAACAGTTTGACTCAACATTTCTGATTCGTACCGCCAGGGAATGGAACAGTCTTCCTGCTTTCCTGTTTCCTAAGAGAAATAATCTAAAGCTTTTCAAGGTCAGAGTGAATAGGTATCTTCTAGGTCTGCATGCTTCATCTTCGACCACAACGTCGCTTACCATCAGGCGAGTTGGTGGTCATGCGCAGACTTATTTGTGATAAAAGAAAAAGCTTATAGCAACTTAGCAGACGCCAAGAAGTTTAATATGGCCTATACTTTTGAAGAAAGTTTGTAAAACAAACTTAGTCCAAATCAAAGTTAATGGCGTTTGTGAAGTTAGATATAAGCTGTGCACATCCCCGCTTCTCATGTAGCTGTACTGTGCTGTACCAGCCTTTTCATTAGTCCACTGGTGGTAAATGGTGATTGAGGCCATATCCACCATGCTGCACTGTAGTTATATAATATACTATAAAAGATCCAACCGTTTATTTTCTTTTTGACAGCACCAATAGAACGTAACTGCGTCATGTTACGCAAAAGTTCACCTTTAAATGTGAAGTTTTAAAAATATGACAACTGCCTAAGTTTGCTACTCGATCCCGTATAATAATCATGACAATAAGATAAGTTTTTTTAATAAATTACATAAAATAACAAACGTTTTTAAAAATTTACGTTCTATGGCTATGGTCGCGCTGCGATTGGTGATATTGGTGCTGTCAAAAAGAAAATAAACGGTTGGATCTATTATAGCGGCCCGCCCTGGCTTTGCACAGGTGTACTTATTACACATATAAACCTTCCTCTTGAATTACTCTATCTATTAAAAAAAACGCATTAAAATCCATTGCGTAGTTTTAAAGATATAAGCATACATGGGGATAGACAGCGGGAAGCAACTTTGTTTTATACTATGTAGTGATCAAGGACAGGGCCTAGTCGCAATACTGTTAGATACTATTAATGTGGCTGTGTTGTTAATTACAAGCTGTGGATAGCTCAATCCTGACTGAAGCACTTTTAACAGCTGCGTGATGATTGGGTTATCCGCAGCTTGTATCTAACATCACAGCTGCCAAGTTGTATGATTCGACCTATACTCTGTGAATAATTACAATAAATGTAATTTCAATGTAATTATTCACATTTATTTATTGGCTTTACTTGTATGTACTTATGATTTGAAGCAAGTGTCTAGCAAAATGAGTATCCTACTATAATGAATATCCTACTAAATAAACACAACACATCCCATCTCCCAAGATGTGCAAAGTAGGTATATGCTGAATCATACAAGTTGGCAGATGTGATGTTAGCTACAGGCTGCGCAATATCCAATCCTGACTGAACCTCACATAAAGCTGCATGTTGATTGGGTTTAGTGCAGCTTGTTGCTAAATTCACATCTGCCGACTTGTACAATTCGGCCTATAATTGATCAATGACTATTATCTAACTCTGATAAAAAAAGCATTTTCTAAGAAAAAATATGATTGTTGTCATCACATGTGTAGATTACCCAAAAAGTGTTTCTGAAAAAAATAAATAGGGGTGACTGCTTATTAATTAGCATTACTCTAACATTAAAATGCTAATCGCTCTGACTTTTACTTCTAAAAACCATACTAACCATACCAAAAAAACTATTTAACTTTCATTTCAAGAAAAAGGGCGCCACATAGTGGTCCCGTTCTGGAAAAAAGTGGACATAGAAACAAAAGTTGGAAAGTTGGTCTGGTTTTTAGGGTTCCATACTCAAAGGGTAAAAATGGGACCCTATTACTAAGACTCTGCTGTCCGTCTGTCTGTCACCAGGCTGTATCTCATGAATCGTTATAGCTAGAAATCTGAAATTTTCACAGATGATGTATTTCTGTTGCCGCCATAACAACAAATATTAAAAACAGAATAAAATTGATATTTAAGGGGGCTCCCATACAACAAACCTGATTTTTAGCAGTTTTGTTTTTCGCTAGTAATTTATAATGGCAACAGGTAGATGCTTGAAATTTTCACAGAATATTTAGTTGTATATTTCGGTGCAGGTATATTAAATCTAAAGTGGGAAAATACCTATTATATCATTTAATACCAAAAAAAAAAAAAAAAAATGTTTGTCTGAATTGCAGTTAGGTAATACCATACCAACAGGACTGACATTAATGAATGACCTTAAGTGGATCTTTCATGTTGTATATAATTGTCTTGTTTCTTGTCAAATAATTTTAACAGCTAACTCGATCATTTTCATTCACAATATCAGCAAAGAGCACAATTCAGACATTAGAAAAATTTTGTTTGTTTGTTTTTATGAAAATTATATTAAGATTAGCGATAATAAATACTTTTTAAATACTTTTATATTGAACCCTAGATTTCGCACTAGGCGGACCTGTGTCGCGAAATCTAGTGTCTTTCGTTATATATATGTATAAATAATTTATGTATGTATAAAGCTATAAACATTTATAGTTATGGTAATATATACATAGTTCTCAGAAAACAGTTTACAATACTATCTATTATTTCTAATATTGTTAATAATAATATAAACTACCTTACCAACTTACTGACGTGTGTGCGCGCGCGTCTGCGCGCTTGTGTGTGTGTGTGTGTGTGTGTGTGTGTGTGTGTGTGTGTGTGACTAGCACTGCAATACACGAGATCTCATGAGAGTCAAGGTTTGCAGCGCTAGTCGTGTGTGTTTGTGTATGAAGGTTAATGCCGAGGTGCGCGTGTGAGAGAGGATTATTCTAACTACCTATAGTTTCTATCTTCATACCAGCCGCCAAGCGATCGCTAAGTTACATTGCATTTCATTATATTCACTTCAATAATTAATAATAAAATAAAAATAAAATAAATATTTAAGGGGGGCTACCATACAGTACGGAACCCTCCGTGCGCGAGTCCGACTCGTACTTGGCCGATTATTTTAATATGATAGCCGATCATATTTCTAATAACTTTTATTTTGTAACAAAAATTTGTAAGATCAATATTGAGACAGTAAAAAAATATCCATGGAAATGGAAAAAAAAAATTTTTTATTGAGTTGTATCGATATGACAGTTTGACATATAATTTATTCCAACTTTTGTTCCTATGTCCACTTTTTTTGTAGAACGGGACCACTGTGCGTTAAGGGCCAAACGTGAAGTAAACTGAACGATGTCACTGTACTGTACTGTAAAAGCCTTTTTAATAGCCCACTGCAGGACGTAGGCCTACCCACGAAGGGTGATTGGGCCATATCCACCACGCTGGCCCAGTGCGGGTTGGTAGATTCACAAACGCCATCAAATTTCTTCTACGGACGTATGCAGGTTGCTTCACGATGTTTTCCTTCACCGAAAAGCCAGTGGTGTGATATTCCGTACATAAATTCCAAAGAACTCATTGGTACAGGATTAGGGTTTGAACCCACGACCTCACGATTGTAAGGTGGATGTTACTACCTCTAGGCCACCACTGCTGTCAAAGACGTCACAGCGATACTAAAATAGTATCACCACATCTCTAGCTGTTTTCGACGGTTTTAGAATCGTGATTGATGACAGATTTCGTCCATATGACGGTGGCTTGTGAATACGCGCGGTTGTCGGCTTTTCTGACATAAAACAGATGGTAGACTATTGGATGGGATGAGGAGTTTGCAAAACTGAAATTAGTATTAGGTACATTACACAATACATAAGGTTAGCAGTGTAAAATAGAGTAAACCGTAATGTAATGACAGGCAGTAAAAGCATAAACAATAAAATACCCAGGGTGGGTATCAAAGTTTTTGTTTAAGACAGACAGACAAAACTCTTTATGTACAACCACAATTTAAAATATACACTATTTACACATAAACGACAAAAATATGATTATAAAGTGGCGGCCTTATCACCCATAGCGATTTTTTCCAGGCAACCTTTAAGCTATATGACCTACATAAGACGGTCTAATAAGGTTCTACCCACCAGCCTGTTGGGATGACATGAGACCCATAGCAAGACACACGAGGATGAGATTAGCCCAAAACAGGGAACAAGGGTACAAGGAAGAGAAGGCCTATATTCAGCAGCAGGTCGACACAGGCAGGTGATGATGATGAATAGGGTTTTAAATTAGAAGGAAAAATTATTGACAGTTTACAATACGCACTTAATTAGCTTCGAAAAAAGTTGTCTAAGTAATTCTTTTATTATATATTTTAATTTAAGTAATTCAGGGCAAGCATTTTTGTGATGAACATAGGTGTTTGCTCTGTGTCTGGGTGTTATTTAGGTATTATCTATATAAGTATGTATTTAAATATGTAAATGTAGTATCAGTCTCTGGCAGCCATATCACAAGCTTTGCTTAGTTTAGGGTCAGAGACCGTGTGAAAGATGTCCCCTAATTTTTATTTATTTTATTTATTTATAGTACCGTAACATAAAAGCGTATACCCAGCGATGGGATAAAGAAGGTATGATGATGTAATTAACGTGTAGTTTTGTTTTCAGGCGGGGGCAGATGGCGTTGGTGCGCTGTAAGCGCGCCCGCTCCCCGCCCCCTCCCGCGCCCGCAGCGCTTGGTATGTATACAAAATGTATCCAGGTGCAAAAGGGAACATTATACTTATGAGCCGGAGCGGATTATCGCACCAGTATCCCCTTTTTACCGACTTCCAAATAGGAGGTGGTTCTATGTTCGTATGAATGTATTTTTTATGTATGTTCATCATATTTTCGCCAATTATAAACCGGTTTAAAAAAAAAAATTAGTATAGTATATAGGTACTCCCGAGGTGGTCCCATTTAAATTTTATCGAAAAGACTATTCGAATTCTCTACATGGTTAAATGATGATAGCTGCGCATAGTGACCGCCATACTAAACCCATGCGCAGCCATCCCCTCCACATTTCGCTCTGCGCTAGACTTATATGCCGCGACCTGTACATCAGCTTTATGTTTTTTTTTTTGTGATTTTGTTGTAGTATAAGCTGTATCTAAATATGGATATTTATCACATCTGATAGTTTCTGCACACACAACAACACCTTGTACACATGTATAATATTTATTTTTCGCCAATAATGCCATATAACTGACTTTAACCCCATCCCCTCCACACTACCCTCAGCGCTACACTAACGTGCCGCTCGCTACCTGTATATTTCGAGACTTCGCAGATGGCCCAATAGTAAAAGTGGTACATAATAATTACATAATAATTACATACATACACTCCGGAATTCCCTGCTCTAGGTAAAACAACACCTTGTACTTATGAACTTTAACTATGTAAAACTCTTCACAGATTCGAGTTAGGAGGTGCAGAGTCTTCCATACAACAAAGCACGGAGCTCCGATGGATCACGCGACGGCTTGTACCAAAAGGTAAGATTAAAATAAGATAAGATATATTGCACTCATTATTTTAAACCTATCTACTATGGACATTTTGCGAATTCAACATTATGCGCCGGAAGGAAAAATTACTATCCGAAGTGGACCTAAAAAGAAAACGCCTTAAGAGCCTAGGTGGTTGTAATTTTCCATACAAACGTATTAAGCTGTTTTCTTCCTGGAAAATACTTATAGAGCTTCAATTTTTTGTCATAAAATTAAATTTTGCTGTTTAGACTACCCTGTCTTTTCTTTTTATTGATAAATTAATTATCAGGCAAAATATAACCCTTCAAAATCACAAAAAAATTCACCATTATTACGGACGTCTTTAGAAACCTACCAGAAGAGACTAAATAATATCTAACAAAATATAAAATGACAGAATCATGAACACATGTTTTTTTTTTAATTTTGACTTAAAACAATACTTGGTTGAAATAGTTTTTGAAGAAGAAAACAGCGTAATACGAAACGTTGTCTTGCCAAGTTTTTTGTAGGTATAAATCGCTCTGAGCTGCAATTGTCCCTGTCGCACGATGCGGGGGTAGGGTCGATCGTGGTCACGGGTAGACCCGGGACCCGTGTCCACGATCGATGCAACACGGTTTACACGGTCAAAACGTCGGAATATGCTGAAATAGGGAAAGTTTAAAAATAACATTTTTTTATATTTCACATAACATAAAGTAAAAGTCCCTGCACTTTGCAAAGCAACACCCAGTATTAGCATGAATATCATTAACCACCAATCCTACTTCCTATTCTACTAATATTATAAACGTGAAAGTTTGTAAGGATGGATGTTTGTTACTCTTTCACGCAAAAACTACCGAACGGATTGAGATGAAACTTTGCAATTATATAATCCTACTAATCAGAATAACACATAGGCTATAAATTATAATGATATTGCGTAAAATTTCCATATTATAACAATAAGTGTTCTGTAGCTATTCTAGCGTGCGCTCCAAGAAATGTCAAAAAAGAAGTGTCGAATCGATCAAATGCCAAATCGTTTTTTTTTTGTTTTTTTATTTATTTTCCACCTACTTTATTACGGGTGGTAAGGTAGGGCTTCGAAATATCATGCGGGCGAAGCCGCGGGCAAAATCTAGTGTTTTAATAAATTGGTAGGGGTGGTGGGGGCCGGGGGCGTAGTGAACTTTTGACTGGCATTTCAGTCTGCAGTTTATACTGGCTGGCATTAAAGTTAATGTGCGGCAAAAAGCTGCAGCGGTTTTGTGAGAACAGTCATTTGTATTCTGCTTTTACTATGTAAACATTGTATCCCGGGAGGCGAGGGTTAAAAATGCAAGCATTTTTCAAAGCTGAACTTTTGGTATTACGTTACATTGGCGGTACCATGGCGTTAGTGCATGGGCATCAACAATACCCTGACGTCAGTCAGCTGGGATCTTTAGCGTTAGGCACGGAGACCCGTTTGAATAGGTAAAAAAATCTTGCTTTTAGAAAAGGCTTGCATTATTTTGCGCTCAACTCCCGGGCTATATAGTATAGGGCAAATCATTTGAGTCGGCGGATGTGAAGTTGGGTAGGTACAAGCAACGCAATATCCAATCAACCCGCATGTTTATGTGAGATTCAGTCAGGATCGGAAATTGCGCAGCAGTGTGTAGTCAAACGCAAACTTATACGTAATAAAAAAAGCTAACTTCACATCCGCCGACTAGTATGATTCAGCCTATATCTATTTGTATCTGTTTCCCTTACATCGTAATCGTATCGTATCATACATCATTTTCAAAGGTTATCACCTACTCCACCCTAACCAAACAGCGCAACGTCGCGGAGTGTCAAATCGAAGCCTTTATTCAGGCTATATATCACTGTTCACCCCACTTGCCCCGATGCGGTCGTGTCTACGAGAAATACGGTTTTAATACAAAGAACTTGTAAGAAAATGAGGCCATTTATTATTTCTGAGGGCAAAGGGGCGCGAGTAAGATCAATTCGGAACTTCGACAGTTTCTCGGAATTAATTAAGTTGGTACCGTAGGCTACTCTACATATCTCTTTCTGACCGACGAACCGAACCGGAGGAGGTACTCAATTCGACGCGTATATATCTATTTATTTTTTATGTGTAACCACGCATAACTTTTTTCATAGTAGTCCGATTTCAATAATTATTTTTTATTGGAAAGAATATACTTCGAAATTGCTCCCATTAAAATTTTATTGTAATCGGCTGAGCCATTTTTGATAAATCAACAATAATATGAAGAATGCTACATCGATCCGTGCGAAATATTCGCGATTTCTGTATACGGGTGAAGTCGGTCATGCTATTTTTTGCGAAAAATGATTATCATAAAAATCAAAATCAAAATTAATTTATTTCAGGCATTTGTAGGTACCCATATTCACAACAATTAAATTAAATTATGTCACCAGTTACAAATTGTTATTCATTTTAAGTTCCATTAAATATTGTACATTTATTCACAACAAACACGAAAATCACGAAAATCATAGCCTTCTCTTCGGCACTGGTACGGAGACATGTCTTTCGCAACAGTGCCGAAGGTAAGGGCAGTCAAGCCTGGACGCAATCATTTCCAGGATGCAGTTGGAGCTGGCCCGCACTCTGCGCACCAAGGACGCGGCTCGCGTACGCATCACGGCATGGAAACATGGTGTGCGTGCGTCCGCGAACATGCCAGAGGCGCTGCAGAAGCGGGGCAGCCCAAACAGCATCCTAAAAGCGTTATTATACAGGACGCGGAGATCACTGTATTTTCTCTGTGTGTAGTTGGCCCACAGGCTGCACGTGTAGAGAGGCATGCAGTAAGCTCTGAAAAGAGTAATTTTCACCTCAGCTGAGCAACGCGCAAACCTGCGAGCCAACATATTTGCTCTTACCGACAGTGCCCTCCGCTCCCGCTCGACATCTGCATCGTCCTTGAGGTCATTGGTCACTATGTGTCCCAGATACTTAAATTGAGCCACGAACTCCAATGGCCAGTGGCGGACGCTTCATAAAGACAGAAAGACACTGCCTACCCTGGTTCTGATAATAGATCTAATAATATTTTATCAATAAACAAAATAACATAAAAAACTTAAATCATGAACCAGCTCCACCTATCGAGTGCCGGTGGTATCAATCGAAGGTAATTTCGCATCACCGATACGCGCTGCACGAGCGCCACCCGCCCTTGCCACGGCAAAGACACAAACTATGGATCTCTTAATGTTTTGTATGTGTGCTCTCGTGGTAAGTCGTGGTCATGCGGATTTAATGTGTGTGCGTTCCTATAGCTACGTGGGCTTTGCTGACACACAATGACAAAAATCACGCACACAACTGCATGAAAAGCCAGTGTCTTTTTGCTTAGCTAACACGAACAATTACGACTCGTACCGAACATTTCCGAAAGAAAGTTTGCTGCAATGCAATTATTTTAGAAAGTACCTATCATTGTTTCATTGAATTTTATACATTTAGATGGCCATCATTTTTTGTGGTATTATATTTCCCTTTTTTACTACTAATTTCAATAGTCAATAGTCGCCATATTGTTTGATGTGTATTGTGTTTGTGACTACGCTATCAGATATTTAGGATTTTAACGTTGTTAACAGAGTGAAAAATGGATAATATTGTCTGTGAAAGTTGTTCAGATGGTGTGTGTATTGAGAAAATAAAATATGATGCGATGATATTTCAAAACTATCTTTCGGTGAAAAAAAACAAGTTATCGAGATAGGTCGTGCTACACCGGATATTTGAGCTGGCATTTGGCAATCACCTACATTACATTACATTATCAATCGACAAGACGACGAACCAAAACCAACGTGTTTTTGGTGTGTAAAATTTTCTGCCAACCCTGTCTTAAAACTGTGTGCACGCCACTGCCAATGGCACACCGTTTAGGCAAACTGGAGGTATGTCATGACTGATCTTTTCATCTGCCTCGAAGACCATACATTGGCTTTTTATCACATTATATTTTAAACCGTGACCAGCAGCATATTCCTCACAGGTCTGCACCAACCTTCTCAACCCACAAATTGATGCACTCAGCAGCACCATGTCATCTGCGTAGCTGAGATTATTGACACAGATTCCATCAATGTGACATCCGACATGGTGACCGCTGAGCTCAGCAATCAGCCCGTTAATGTACAGGTTAAACAGGGTTGGAGAGGTTAAACCGCCCTGTCTCACTCCGCACTCGAGTCGGTATGAGTCTGACATGGCTCCCGCCCATCGCACACTATTCATCTGGTTCGCATACCAGTACTGGAGTATACTTATGACTTCTAGCGGCACTTTTGTGCCCCTCAACTTCTCCCACAATTTGTCATACGAGACCAAATCAAATGCTTTGGATAGATCGAGAAAGCACGCATACACCGGTGTCTTGCGCGATGTGTAGTATCTGACGGCATTCTTAAGGCACAGTATTGCACTTTCCGTGGACAGTCGTGGCCGGAACCCGAACTGATTGTCGTGCAAGGATACAAATTTGCTCAACTGTGCGTTTAGCATGCCGTCAAAAACCTTAGCTATGACCGTGGCAAGAGAGATAGGCCTATAGTTATTCTTATCGGAGAGATCCCCGGTTTTAAACCTCTACCTATACCTCTATTATACCTCTACCTAACTCTACTAGCCCGAGATCTCACTGCAGGATCATCCCGGTCATAGCATACACGGTTCAAACCAATTATTCACGTAATTAAATGAATAGGAGACTATATTTAAACAGGGGTTGCTTTGCGAAATGTGATTTGCATTGTGTTGATGTACAATGAAGCTATACATTATCCTAAAATTACTTACATGTACATTGTACAGGTTTTTTATCCGCCCCGTGTCACGTGGCCTCGCGTAATTTATGACATGTATAGGGTGAATCAAACGTGTTGGCGGTTGTGAAGTTAGCTACAACCTGCGCGAAACCCTCGCACAGCTTTTAAGTGATCTTTAGTTAGGATTGGGTTTTGCGCAGCGTGTAGCTAACTTTACAGCCGCAAGTAATCATCAAGTTTGATTCGGCGTATAGCCCTCTGGCTCAATACAAGCGTGACGATCGCCAATAAAATAATTATCATTCGCTAAAAATGACAAAACCCTCTTCCATCGTGTACAAAATTCTAATATTTAGCTAAAATTGTTTACATTATTATTGGTTTTTCAAAAACGGCTCAGCCGATTTCTGTAAAATTTAAATGGGACCACTTCGGGAGTAGACCCATTCGAACTAATAAAGAAGTTTTCGATTCGGTTCACAATTGGCGAAACTATCGATGAACATACCACACAAAAAAAAACGTACACACACGAACATAGAACCTCGTCCTTTTTGGAAGTCGGTTAAAAATGGCGCTAACCCATATTGATTTTGAGGACGCAACCGGTCTTTTCAAAGTCAAAGTCAAATCATTTAATGCAACATATGAAATTTACATGCGGTTCTTAATTAACATGTTTTGTATAGTTATACATGACCCTGATAAGGGTATGGCAATTTTATTATTTGCCATACCCTTATCAGGGTCATGTATAGATTATCGTTAAAAAACATCGTTTAATGTGTATTACATTTGGATAATAGAATAATTTTTAGTTGTTTTATAAAGCAGTTTTCCTTTTCGATATCTTTTAGATTATTTGGCAGTTTATTTAAATATTTTTATAGCCATAGAATGCGAGCTGGAACTATGCAATTATGCATTTCTAAGTTGGACTTTGATCCCACGAGTTTATGTCTGTATTGTGATCTAATTTTGAGCGATTTATCAGACGCTTTGTTAAAATAGTCAAGGTGCTTTTTGACAAATTTACATATTTCGAATAGGTAAATAGATAGACACCAGGGACATCATTTCAAGTTTTATAAAATTCTGTTTATGGAAGTTCTTTTTGGTAATGTCGGGAGTTTTAATATGTCTCATATCATCATCAGAAGTGAAGAGAAGTGATGTGTGACATCAGAGTGAGTGAAGAGTCTACATGTATAGACTGAATCAAACTTCTCTTCTCTTCTCATCTCTTCTCTTCTCTTCACTTCTCAAATTTATGTATAAATTACGCGAGGCCACGTGACACGGTGCGGACATAGATAGAATCTGTACAATACTCGTACATGTGCTATGAACGGGGCACGTGTTTGATAGGTTCCCATTTGTCAAAAGGGCTGGGAAATTGCTGCTATCGGCAGGCCATTGCGCGTTCGACATTATTGTGGATGGCAGGGATTGTTCCAAATATTGTTTTATTTATGTTTCTTTCTATTGAAATTATTTTTATCAACGTCTCATTTGTTAGCGCTTCTTCTAAAAACAGCTTTTATACTGAAGAATACATTCGTATAGTACAGGTGGCTTTGTGTCAAGAGTTTTTAAGCCGAATTAAAACCTCTGACATGGCCGCTCTTTAGTCTTTGTTCACTCAATGAGGAACTAAATGGGTGGATCTAAATTACTAATAAAATGTTCTCAAACTCTAGCAGTACTGTCTCTTGTTTTTTTAGATTCAGGAAAATTAACAGAAATTGTGTAAAATGACGATTTGAGTTGACCAGCCAGGCTAGGATGCGCACCACGAAATATTATGTTATGGCAGAGTTATGGCGAAATATATATCTGTCACTTTTTCACACGTCGAAAAGAGATCTTTTCGTGGTCACATGCTAAGTTAGCTGTTCTATTCGTAGTAGCTATGTACCAATTATATCGATTACTTGAAAACCAGCACACTACACTTTTACGTTGTCTTAATATAAGTTTGATGTAGAACCTCAACATAATGTTTCCCGATATATGAAGCAATGCGAATGAGGAGGGAGGGTGCAATACAAATAAGAGATCAATACAACTCCGTAAATCCAGTCGTTTGTCCCTCGCCCTCGCACGTTAAAACGAGATCAAGTTCAGCAGATTAGAGTAGATTATACCATTCATTTTAACAATGTACTGAGTAATCATTTATTATAGCAATAAATAATAACGCTGCATAGCAATAGCTCGTCACTGGGATGTCCTTGACTGGAACACACAGTCATATGATTCTGAAATCGATAGCATCTGAACAGTCTGAACTGGATCATTATTATGATCCATTCCCTGTACTTCTGAGTTACTCGTGTCATTCAAGATTCTGCATTGCCACGCCGCTGCCGACTAACCGACTGTAGTATGATTTTTTTATTATAATGTAAAAATCTGTGACAAAATTGAGTATCACTGTAGACTGTCTTCTGTCTGAAAGACTGCTACGGGGTTTGAATATATCGAAGTGAGATCTGAGGCTCTTAGTGTCTCAGATTTCATTCTCCTTGAAAGTTTCTGACATAACAACCGGGATCTTAGTTTTATGGATTTGAAACCAGGGACGTTAAGGCCAAAAAAATCACAAGTATTATATTTAAAAAAAAAACTTTTTTTAAAACAAGCTTTTACTGAACAAGTTCTCGCTTAGACGAATCAAACGAGCCGAAACTCGATAGAAGTTGCGTCGTTTCATTACAGAGTTCCTATGACCACCTTCCAGCTCCATCATCAGACCCTGGTTACAATTGAAAGACAATCTACTCGCCAAGATCATTCAAATGAACTCGATGAGATTGTGTCGTTACATTGCTAAGTTACTTTGGCCACCTTCCAACTCCATCATCAAATCAGCACCATGTCATCATAATATTGCATCGTCACGCGATTTACACATGTATGCAAAATTTCAGCTCAATCTGTAACCGAGAAGTGGATCAAATTTAACTTGCAATATTTGATTACAGACAGACAACGGGACAGGTGAAATAAATAATGCCTAGTAAAAAGGGCAAAAATCTTCATAACTCAAAACTGGTACAAATGCCATGGATGTGTTACCCAAGCTGCAGTAGCCCACATTTGTAAAATTTCACCCTCTCACGCTAATCAGAAGAAAAATCTTTTAAATTCAAACAAACGTCGTGGCATGTTCATAGTAAGCTCCCAATACGTGGTTGATAGTTTCCGATAAATCACTGAGAGGGGAATCGGCTGCTAATGAAGGATCGATACGAGTTCCGAGCCGTAAACCAATGCTCGGCTATCCCTCACCCTTGTGCGCTGGAATGGCAATCTTTAAAGTTGCACAGGACATTTTATTATATTTATTTTCCACAATTCAACATTTTGTATTTGTGTTTTTACTAGATGACCCGGCAAACTTCGCACCGTCTTTGAACCAATAAATATGTATGAAAAAATAAATTTCCGTCACATTTTTTTTGTGAAATCCGATGTTTTAATAGTTACTCGTGTAAATGCTACCCGCGTATGGTTTCTTCCATTCAAATGAAAAATTAATTAATTTAATTACATTGAATTCGAAAAAACATCGCTTACAAGGGCCATTTTGATGTTTTTTTTCCATATTCCCCTTTTTCATCTCCATAGTTGTTGTTGCTATTCGGGGCGGAGACAATAACTGCAACAAATCAAACAACATAAAGAAAAATAGATCCATCCGTTCTTTAGTTATAAATAAATTGTGTAATTCGAAGCATTATTATGACACACTCACCACTAAGCTAACGAAGAGATAGGTAGGAAGTCCTTATTTCTGTAATATACGGTTTTGTATTTAAATTGAACTTTTCAAGATTGTTATCTTTTTATTTGTTTATAGGCGAGCAGTATAAACTGATGCATATATCAAGCAGAGTTGAATAAAATTAGAATTTATCTGTCAAGGAATTATTTTCCTTCTTTATCCAAAGGTCCAGTCTATTCTAAAATATGTTATAGTTTACAGTCCTTGCTGAGATTACATCCTCAGGCAACCTATTCCAATTGTAGACAACTCTGTTGCAGAGGATGTGGTATGCAGTGTTGGTTTGTGATGGTGTAGGCTGCAAGATAAATTTATGGCGTCTGCTGTCACGCATGTTTTCCCTTATGGTGTACATGTCGTGATTTCCGGAAGATTATAGAAACCATTGAGAATTTTGAGAATTTTGAATATGGAATTATATTCTCGCTCGAAACCCTACAACTATATTTTTCGTACCTCACCCCATCAATATTATTGTTAATAACATTAAGCCGTGGCTTATAAAATGAATGCTCCTAAATTCAATCCAAATCAAAACAAATTGTAATTCTAAACTTGTCGGCGTGGATTAATATCATCCCCTCGCTTTCGCTGCTCATTACTTTTTCATCTTTCATAGACTCCCCTCCGTCATAATCATTTTCACGCTGCACTGTATCATGTTTAGAGTAACAGAGATGTCTTAAGCGTTAATGAGACAGATAGATAAATTAATATGTATCATATCAGCTGTAGAATGTCCAGTGCTGGGCGTACTCCTCTCCTTTTTTACGAGAGGGATCTCCGCGAGATATCCGGTTGCTTCGGAGTTCAGGCGGGCTATATAGGATTGCACCGATTAAAAGCCCTTCGGTAGCTTTGTGCCCTCTTGGAAGCTCCGAGATCTCCAGGGGAACGCACCGGAGTTCTACTTTACTGTTAACTTTTGGCGTTTACGTTGCGTTGTACAACCGTTTACGACAATATGTTGTACGGTCTCTCTGCGTTGTCATCCTTCCGCTCGTTAAGTGAGTGGTTAGATCCCCAGCTCTTGATTGTAAACCAGTTTTAGTTGGATTTTACTACAGACAAGAGACACCATGCCACATTCTATTGCCACCAGGGCTAATACGCATACCCTTAGATCTCCAATAAGATTAGCTGGAAGCACCTTGCATCCGCTGATCCTGCAGTCGTAATTACATCGTCTGTCAACCTCGTTAGTGGACGTCATACTCTGTATTTGACGAATGGTATCCACCTGCTATCAGCCAGCCAGCCATGGGCCTATCAGCTATCTTTTCTACGTTATTGTGGCCTGCACAGTGCACATCTAATCCGCTGGGCTATTGGAAGTTGTAAAACGTGAAGAAGAAATTTACAGTTGCGTAAAATCTGCGGCTGGTGTGATGATGATGTTTCCTAGTAATAGCAAGGCAATACACAGCAATCCAGCGGCGATCAATAAACCACGTGAGAGCCCCACGTGCCACACTGGTGCGGCTTCACTCCACCTTGTCGAATATTATATTTATGTAATGGTGTGGTGTAATTGGGTCGTGGGGAACATACGTGTTTACTTTGCTTGTATTCTCTACTGGTTTTCCCAGAAAAGGTCCAAACTATGGCTTTTATGCAATTTATGCGTACAATACCTCTATGGCACAGCATCTTCGAGCGAATATCTTTAGAGTCACAATCGTGCAAAAAATGTGTCAAAACTCTGCCCATGCTACGTAGTGGGCAGGCTTTTTAGTTAGTCGTAAAGCGATTGCAAGCAGACTACAACGCCGCGCGATGCCAAAGTGCTTGCGTGCGGTTTCAAGCACTAATTTTGTGACATAACGTTAGAAGAAAACGGGTCATTGTAAAATTTAAATATCTAAGTCAGTATGTATGACGGCGCTCTGACATTTTTTTACTACTTGCACATAGGGACTGTGGCTCTGTAGATATTTGCTCGAAGGCTTATATTCAAAACCCTGGACGACATAGTACTGCGCTCGTGTTTAAAACCCTGCTCGATACAGCCCAGCACTCGTTGCTTTGAGCCATTGATTTCAAGTTTCTAAAGGTTAATTTCTAATAGATTATTCTCAAGTTCAAGCCAAGTCAACGAACCGACGACGTTGCGTAAAGCTGCGTGCTTCAAACAATATGCAATTTTTCATTGTTTCCGTTCCTAATATTTACCTTGCATTTGTATTCGACGGTGACCGTTTCCTTCGAAAATACGCGATATGAATATATTAATGCTTGATTGGTGAGTCTGTTCGTATCTACCTCTGTTATGATTGGCTGTTTGTCCATGTAACATATTCTAAGTTTATTGTGTGAAATGTTTAAATACTCGTAGTCCGCTGCGCTGTAAAGTTACGCTGGTCAGCGATCTGTTCTGTCAGGGAAGTCATTTATTCTACAGCTAATTTTATTAATTTATTGTTGATTTTAAAAGCTTGGTGGTTTTATCGATGAGTAATTTTAATTTTGTATACCGACATTTTAAGCTTAGGAAATCGAGGTTGCGATTGAACTGATATGGAAAAAGGCAGAACTAAGCTTTTTACAATCTTCTTAGAAGCCTTCAGGAACAAATATACAATTAATCCAGTAATTATAGTTTAGGACAACATAATACTTCATTTTAGTCCTAAATACTACCTTAAAACTGACCATTGTGGTTTTTTACTTGCCAAGTATTTTTATGTCTGATCTCAAGTTGGGGACCAAATATGTATTCTGAAGTAGACCAGAATCTTTTTAAGAGGGGGAAATCTAAAGATGCCCGACCGCTTTGGGGTGCACTCGGGTTATGTGGGATTGCACCCACTAAAACCCCCTCGGTGGCCAGACTTTATGCCTTCTTGGGTGCTCCGGGATCTCCAAAGGAACGCACCGGTGCTCCCAGCACTTTATACGACTCGCATGGTGAAACCAGGCTTGTACCGTCCTTTACGACAGCGTAGCCACACACGCTGCCGTCCTCTTCGGGCCCGCTTGAGTGGACTGCCAGAGCCCCAACTCTGACCACCCACGAGCCCAGGGATCCCCTTTTAGTAGGCTCTTACTACAGGCGGGGGATACCGATGCCGTATTCTAGTGCCCCGGCATCAAGGCAAAGCAGATCAGAATCTAGTGTTACTGTTTACCGTTTACATCAAACCCGTTTGTAATTACGAGATGTAGCTCTCGTAATTACAACTCGTAGATGTAGCATTGTTTTTCTTCCCAAGTTTTATAAATACTGTTCCTTGGCACTATTTTGGATTAAATACTTTCTATTCTGTTTTTAGGGTTCCGTACCCAAAGGGTAAAAACGGGACCCTATAACTAAGTCTCCGCTGTTCGTCCGTCTGCCCGTCTGTTTGTCACCAGGCTGTATCTTATGAACCGCTATAGCTAGGCAGCTGAAATTTTCACAGATGATGTATTTCTGTTGCCGCTATAACAACAAATACTAAAAATAGAATAAAATAAATATTTAAGGGGTATACATACAACAAACATATTTTTTTTGCCGTTTTTTTGCTCCGTATTAATAACGGCAACAGGTAGACGCTTGAAATGGGGCTAAGGGGGTACCTACCCATAGGGAACGGAACCCTTCGCGCGCGAGTCCAACTCGCACTTGTCCAATTATTATTTTTTAAATGGAAATCAAACGCTCCTGATGGTAAAAAGCCTCCACTGCATATTATGGTCTGCGCTGCAGGCGTTAGTATTGCTAAATCTCTTCTCATTTTTCGTGAAGATAACGATTGTGGACGTCCACTAGTAGACATAGGCCTCCCCTATAGATTTCGAATAAGACCGGTCGACGTCGAGGTTGTCTGTCCTCTTTCGTGACATTTCCACTGCGCGTGGTCTCCATTCACTTTAACGCCTTATCTGCCATCCTTTCTGGAAAAATGTATTGTATTATTCATTTCTCGGCTATAAAATGAAATCTTCAGCCAAGGTCTCGGCTTTACGCCTTGAAAATAGGCCAGACGTAAAGTGAAGGCGATATATTCTGTGTCCAGTGGCGCATAGACGGGGAAATACGAGGTCGGCTTGAATTAGGGCAAGTACGCCCTAACAGGCAGGACAACGCCCTCGGTCCCTTCAGGCTGCGCGGCTTTCAGGTGGCCATTCATGGGCATGCCATCGTGTCAATTAGCCTGATATGTATAGCTAAGTTTTGTTCATCCAAGAAGCTGGTTTATTGCGCATTATTCCCTTCTGGCGTCCCCAAAGTAAACCAGGCAAGGTCTGCTCCAAGCTGCTACCACAACTACTTCGAAGGCTTGGGCGGTGGTCGAAATAGCCATGTAGATGAAAATGTTACTAATGATGCAACAGTATTATGCAATCGATTAGCATTTCTATTTTTAAACGACGAAAAAATGGAGGATGTATTCAAGTCGACGCGATATGTATATTTTTTTTTTTCATGTATAACCTAACCACGCATAACTTTTTACAGTGTGGTACGATTTCGATAATTCTTTTTTTTTATTGGAAAGGGTATATAGTATTCTATTCAAAGTTTGCCCCATATAAATTTGTACGAAATCGCCTGAGCCATTTGTGATAAATCAACAATAATGTGAAAATTTCTACATCGATCCGTGCGAACTAGTCGCGAATTCTGTACACGATTGAAGTCGGCCATGCTATTTTATGCGAAAAATAATTATCACCTGTGGCTTTGCAATGCCACATGCTCTAGTGCTCTACGGTTTCATATTTCTGTCGTCCAGTGGGCAATCAGTAGCTCTCAGTTTATGACTATTCAAGTTAGGCCAGTCCCTCATACGTATACAAGACTTCTCGGAAACCAGTCACCGAGGAGTATCTCACATACATTTTAGGTATCGTGTTCGTGTCTCCATTTAAATGTGAGATATACTTACATAGCGGCAACTAGTCTCTGAGACTAGGGATTATTATGTCTATGTGCGTATCGTAATGAGAGACGGACCTAACATTGACATAAAGCCTACCATAAATCGGACGTCAGTGTCTTGTCGCTGAAATATAAGGCCGAGCTGAATTAGGGCAGTTACGCCCTAATTGCCAGGACGACGCCCTCGCCTCCCTTACAGGCTGGGCTGCTTTGTACTTTGGGGGAAGTCTCACAGGAATACTGAAGCAATGTTACACAACAAAGTAACCTATCCCAGTAATTGAGTGTCGTTTTCAAGTTAACCAAAACATTTTAATGGATTTGTTTTTCTTCTATACTGTACTGATCCAGCCTTTTTAATAGTCCTCTGCAGGACATAAGGCTTACCCAATAAGGGTGATTGGACCAAATCCATCACGCTGGCCCAGTGCGGGTTTGTGGATTTCCCATACGCCATCGATTTTTTTCTACGGACGTACCTACGTAGGTTTCCTCACGATGTTTTCCTTCACTGACGGTCTTATTGCTAAACGATCTCTACCATGCATATTTATTAACTTTTCTATAATTAGTCAAGAAAGCAACATACATAGTCAATAAGTAAATTTATTGAAGGTATAGTCTTCCATCTGACCTTTTAAATGTATTATTCTTTATCAATAATGTACACCTAAATACAAATACTCGGACAGCAAGTAAAAGCCATTGAATACCATGATTGATTTATGATTACCAAACTATTAATATTGTTATTTCCCAATACAATGAAAGCGTGGAAGCCCTAATAAGGTCCTTGAAGTGTTGAACTTGAATAGAACTGGCCTTAACTTGACAAACAAAACCCTACAGACCCTAAGGCCCGGCATGCCTCTGATGTGACTAAACGATCAAAACAACTCGGTCCGATAATATAACGTGACCTCCGAGCCACGGTAGCGCTCAGTGGTGATTGCCAGTACTGACTGCTGCCTCACTTGGGTGATATTAAATAGATACGCTCATCCTTGCTGATAATTTAAATCCGACGCCGTCGTGGCCTAGTGATAGTCACGCCCGCCTTACAATCGTGAGGTCGTAGATTCAAATCCCGATCCCGTAGAGTTGACATTCGGAATTTCACACTATTGAATTTTCGGTGAAGGAAAACATCGTGAGCCAATCCGCAAAATTCCATAGAAGAAATCTGATGACGTATTTGAGTTCACCAACCCGCACTAGGCCATCGTGGTGGACATGGCCCAATCGCTCTTTGTGGTTCTGCAGTGGACTATAAAAAGGCTGATACAGTACAGTATACATAATACAGAAGCTGCTGACATCAGCTAGTACATATATAAGCTTAGCCTTCAAAATGTTCGAGTAATGTGTAGGCGTTGAGAAACCTTAGATTCCACAAGTGATTGCGTGTCCTCAATACGAATGCAAGGATAATCCGACCCGCCTTGGACTATCGTTCGACTCCCACAAGTTCAGACAAACCACTAACTCCACTGAAGAGCAAAATGGAGATGTTAAGAATTATCGCATTTTCTCATAAATCTTTATTCACAAGTTAGTGCTGTACTGTATCAGCCTTTTAATAGTCCACTGCAGGACGCAGGCCTACCCATGAAGGGTGATTGGGCCATATCCACCACGCTGGCCCAGTGCGGGTTGGTTGATTCACATATGCCATCGAATTTCTTCTACGGACATATGCAGGTTGCCTCACGAGGTTTTCCTTCACCGAAAGGCTAGTGGTGTTAAATTCCGTACATAAATTCCAAAGAACTCATTGGTACGGGACCGGGATTTAAACCCACGACCTTACGATTGTAAGGCGGGCATCACTACCACTAGACCACCACGGCCTCATTAGTGATTTCTTGAAACTATGGCTTCTGCTACTATTGTCACGGTACTTGCATTGTCCTGTTCATGAAACTTAAATACTACATATTGCTGTACTTTACTTTCGAATAATATCTCCGGCGTTCTAACATAGGTATTCCATACAAAACGAGCGATTCACTAGTCTGATGTGTCACGTTAGCCTTTTGTAATCATAATGCGAAATCGCGAAAATGTAATCAGCTTACTCCATACGATGACTCCAGAGTCAATGTAAAGATGTCGAGAGTCATAAAACGTTTTGTATAGAACAGCTTATTTTACAGTCGGTCACATAGTAAAAGATGTCCATAATTAGATAATTATTAGCATAAACACCTAGAAAAGTTCCTGCACTTTACAAAGCAACACTCACTCAGTCATGACTGACGCTGATCTAATATTTAGAATCTCCGAATCAAAACCCTACACAGCGCTCGTTACCTGTGAGATTATTTTGCTCAGAAAAATCTGAATGCAAAATTATTGCACTCTCTTTCTTGGCAATTGAATATCTGTAATAACAATGCTGCTTCCTCCAGGAAAAAAATCCATACCACAGCAACATAGTATGTATAATAATATTGTCTATGAAAACTTTAGCACCACCTTTCAACTGCAGTCGTCGTTCGTTGGTCTATAGTTCTATACATATATTGTACACTATAGCGTGCAGTGTTTGATGCGGTTGGCTTTCCAGAAAGTTCACCCCGACTGCGTTGAAAGCGATGGTAAACTAGGTATGCTTTTATCGGGTTTCAGTCCTAGACATTATCAAAGGACAGGATTCTGATGAAGAAGCATAAAGAACAAAGGAGACTTTGCTTTATGAAGACTATTAGCCACCAAAATGAGTTTTATCTTGAATTCTTTATGAATAACTGAATAGGAATTATATTCAACCGATCTGTGGCTCTACGTATAACCGCGAATTGTTAGTATGCAAGACATGATATGAAAACACTCAAGCGCCAGACAGCCAAAAATATAAATGGACGTGTATCTAGTATGTAATGTGAGAACTGAAATTTAACATGCACCTATAAAACTTTTCCCCGAATTGCTTGTTACAAGAACAAGTCCCCGCAGCCGCATAGAAGCGATACAGAGATGACTATATTGCCACGATAACAGAGTTTAATGAAAGCGCCCGGTAACTGCTCCCTCCCTCTAACACCCATTCAAGTTCACTCCTAACCCACCACCTCCCCTAGTCTCCCTAAAATCGAATTTCATCCTAATTTGCACCTTCCTGACACAATGCAGGGCCCCATTTCATGTGAACGCTATTTGTTTTTAAGCCGCTACGGATGTTAGTCACTTTGGCCAGTGGAACCATATCGCGACACGTGAATTTATGCCGTATGTGTCGATCGCGAAGGTTGGGTTTGCGGATTGAGTCATGCGCACATACGCAGCCTCCCCTAGGGCGCGCGCGGTCGATCCTTCCAGTCGCCTCGCCGGCGTGGCCCGGACAACTTCCCGGACCGATCGATCCACAAAAAAACCCCAACCCACACAAAACAAATCCACATTCTCCTTACCCGTGTAAGGAAAATTGTCGGAGCTTCAAATGGAAATCGTTTCGCGTTCTTAACTTTTGCAGTTAATTTCGTTGAGATATAATTTGCGAGTGCTTCTTTTTACAATTTGGCATATTTCTGAATGGATGCTGTCAAACAGTGGTGAAGGGTGGTGATATGTGAAGTGACAAGTGCTTCGGTTCAGTGACGTGTTGATTCGCGATTTTTCCGCAGTTCATCGAGCTTAGTTTAACAGGCTTAGTTGTATCTACAGTATTATTTTGTAAAACAGGAGTTTTTTATTCAGAGGTACTGTTTGGTTTGATGTATTGGATATCGTTCTGTGCCCGCTTGTAGTTAGGATTGCAGATGTTACGCTTTGTCTGTGACGAATATAATGGGCTTAGTGAGTGCGGCGGTATGCGGAAGTGAGTCAATCGAATGCATTCTATCGATTATTATATAAGAGGAATTGTATGTGGCCTCAACATTGACCTTGAGGGAACCCTTCCGCAAATTTGCGAATGCTTAGTCTCTGTATTAAATATCCGATAATTATGTAATAAAACATGTTTCGTGAAGCAAGAAAGAAGCGAGGATAGTCATAAACGCTTGATTGATGACTAACGTAATGTTGTTAGTCGCATTGAAAGTTGGCATCGTTATTCATACTGACGCAACCCCTGTCAGCTCGATAGTAAATTGAACGCCTCGGTGGCGTCATGGCGATAATTTTAATTAAATACACGATAAAGACTTGAAAATAATGTATACCTTTAGGATAAGTTTAGACTAAGTTGCGACGCAAAGTGACTTTAATGAGCTAGGTTACGCTGCGAAGCGAATTGTGAAGTCGCGTGAAAGAACCTTTATTTACTACACAATAAATGAGAAAAACCTAAAATTCCCCCTCCTCCGGTTGCCTCGCGGCATGCATTAATTATCTCACAATTTTTTAAAATATTTTGTCTATTAAATTACTAATGATAATTTTTATTCCTGTCTTAAAAAGAGCGCGTCGTCAGAGCGCTTCGCATTTGAGTCTGAAATACACTTACAGTCACTAAAATCAATAAGTTTTCCATTTGTGTAGTAACAACTTAATCTACAGAGACGTACGAACTTAAACGTATATATTATTCCAAAATAGAACTTATTGCCTAGACATTAGCATAAATGGCTCGAGTTCGTGCCTCATGGTTCTTACTCGTGGTGGGACGATAACGCGATAGGAAACCTGTGGGTCGTCGATAAACCCATGTTCGCGAGAGTCCCGGTCGCTAACATTATTGTCGGAACGTTGAAGCCATGTCTGTGACAGACATGAAACTATCGTCCGATTCAAATTTTAATGTACCGTGAACCGCAATCTGTTTCAGCTTTTAATACTCGTAGTTTGTGAACAGGCATATCCCTAAAGAGTTATTGTACCGAATCCAACCAAGCTGATTGGTACGTGCACATACACTTTTGAATTTCTTCCTCAGGCGTCGGCGTTTCGTCACGATATTTACCTTCACCGAAATTATCTAATATACAGGTTATTTCTAATCAATTAGCATCCTCTTAGGTGCTTATTCTGTACATCAAAACTAACAACTTTTGTTCTGCGACTTTCGTCAATGTTGTTCCATAGAAAAATATCGCTCACCCGCGACAAAATGTATGGAACAGCTGAATTTTTTTAGTAGAAATAACCCTGTAAAATAATATATAATAATCTATAAATTCTTCCTAACTATATTTATTGAACAATTTTACTAGAGATGATGTATAAATAGGCCAATATCGACTTATCTCCTTCATAAAGTTTTTTTTCAACACTTGAGTTCTGTTATCTTCGTCGGCTGCAGTCTCTACCATGTTTGCAATCGCACTGCGCAAGTCTGCCACCGAATTATCGGCGCCATGACTCTTTGCAACCAGAATATCACCTGATCTGAGCCCTTGTTTTTATATAATCAACATCGTCAGCTTATTTTGGCCCATTACAGGGTACAAGCCTTCTCCCTCTTTCGCCAATTATCCCTGTCCTGTGCTAGTTGTCCCAAAATTGTTGGATATTATCACGCCACCGTTGTATATGGGTCTACCGGGACTGATATACTAATTGACCATTGACTAATATGAAAAATACCAGCATCAAAGTTTCGAGATTGAACTAAAGAAGGATGCAGAGAGTTGACCTGTCAAAACATTTTTATTGTATTTTTTCTGGAACAAAACATCTTTTCTAATAATGACATGCGCTTCAAAAATATAGTGATATTTTGCTGCTTTCATATTACTAGTTAAAATTAAAATTAGACCACCAGAAAAATTATAATGATTTTTTCATGTTTTTAAAATCTAAATCCCCTACCAATGCTTGTGTAGCCAAATATTTTAAAACTTCATTAAAACGAACTTGTACATATCAGAACAGTTTTAGAAGCGTCATAAATTACTCTGAAGAACACAATATTTTTAGAAATAAACTTGGGAGAAAATCAGTGTATTCGTGTAAACAGGTAGGTATTCGTATGTATGAGCTGCTGACATCCTTCTTTACTTTCCAGATGAAAAGCTTGAAGATGAAAATTTATCCTTTGTAAATATCCGTAAAAAATAAGTTGACGATTGTCTATTGTACACAATACTATTGCGCAAGTCTTCCAACATACTCTCGGCGCCTATAACCTGGCTCTTTGCCAGAATATCAGCTGATTTGAATTGCTTTCCAAGCCCATCGGCGACTTCGTAAGCATTTTAATGATCATTACCCAGTATCGATTTAAAGTGACGCTTGGACGGACTGCTTAGCATCGTTGCCAACAGATTTGCGCTGTACAATAGAATTTTAAACTACCCCTCCGCTGATTATATGTATGCCAAGCTATATTGTTTTCTTTCTGACATCAAGCTACAATAAAATCATAGTTGATCTTTGATTACGATTATGCAGGATTATTTGCTTACCCTGCACTATGCCGAAAGAGGCCAACATTTTGAATAAATTTTACTATGGGGCCAACTCGGAATTCGAGAAAAAAATATCTGCTGTTCCATACAAAATTACAACTCGAAATCGACAAAATGTATGATACAGCGGATATTTTTTCTCGAATTCTTGGCCCCATAGTAAAAGTTGTAAACATAATTATGGTCTGCATCACCTCCTTTCGGCTTATAGTGCACTAGTTCTGGATAACCTTGTATTCAATAACACATTTTTACTTGTAATGCACTTCCAGTAGTTATCCTTCAAATAAGCATTTAATTAAGTCCATATTAATAGTAGATTGCCCATTTTTAGGGTTCCGTACCCAAAGGGAAAAACGGGACCCTATTACTAAGACTTCGATGTCCGTCTGTCCGTCTATCTGTCTGTCTGTCACCGGGCTTAATCTCATGAACCATGATAGCTAGGCAGCTGAAATTTTCACAGATAATGTATTTCGGTTGCCGCTATAACAACAAATACTAAAAACAAAATGAAATAAATATTTAAAACAAATATTTTAAAAACAAAATAGAATAAAAATTTCCCATACAACAAACCTGAATTTTTAGACGTTTTTCACAAAATTAACAATGGTATTAGTAATTACTATATTAATAATGGTAGATGCTTGAAATTTTCACAGAATATTTACATTTAGTTTTATATTCCCTTCAATAGTAAATAATAAAATTAAAATAAAATAAATATTTAAGGGGGGCCTCCCATACAGTACGGAACCCTCCGTGCGCGAGTCCGTCTCGTACTTGGCCGATTATATTACTCTGGATGACTTCATTCTTATCCTTACTACTGTTATCAATTTATCATACTGTATCATCATGCGAGAAGCACAGTCATAATTATTGCTCTTGCATAAAACATACTTCTTGACATTTACTCGGGCACTTCCGAATGTTACGTTTCCTCATTACCATAATAATATGCAATGCAATGTTGTCTAGTGTATGCTTTTAAATTCCGTAACAGAAACTAGTTCATTTGAATGTGACAATCGATTTCTCTATTATGTCTCCAATCAGTTTACATTAGCTAGTAAAGTGTAGCTTATGATCATGTCTCTAGATGGCAGTGCAAGAGAGATGCCTATACCCAGCAGTGGAATAAATAAAAAATCGGCCAAATGCGAGTCGGACTCGCGCACGAAGGGTTCCGTAGCATGTTGTTGCGTTCCGTAGTTTGTTGGAGCCCCATTCCTCTTGCCGTTATTAATAGCGAGCAAAGAACTCCTAAAAAATCACCTTTGTTGTATGGGACCCCCCCTTAAATATCTATTTTGTTCTGTTTTTAGTATTTGTTGTTATAGCGGCCACAGAAATACATCATCTGTGAAAATTTCAGCTGTCTAGCTATCACGGTTCATAAGATACTGCCTGGTGACAGACAGACAGACGGACATCGGAGTCTTAGTAATAGGGTCCCATTTTAACCCTTTAGGTACGGAACCCCAAAAAGGCTGCGGATATCTATGATTTATAAGTTGTGATGCCTTGCCTGTGAGTTTCAACCTTCAATGACAATAGAAATCGACAAGGCAAAAGATATTAAGCACTTCTTCACGATTCGATGCAAAATTTTAGTTACTATCCATTGCTTGCTTATACGGCGATATACTATTATTTTGTCTAGTAAGAAAATCCTACTAATATTATAAATGTGAAAGTATGTAAGGATGGATGGATGTTTGTTACTCTTTCACGCAAAAACTACTGAACGGATTGAGATGAAACTTTGCAATTATATAGGTTATATATCAGAATAAGACATAGGCTATAAATTAAAATGATATAGCGTAAATTTTCCTTACTATAGTCTGACCGTTTAACCGCCGCTCGCACCTGTCTCAGTCCCCTTTGTCGTCTACCCTCGCGCCTCTGTACCGCGCAGGCGAGGACTCAGTTAAACGGTCAGACTATATAACAATAAGTGTTAAGTAAGTAGGAAAAATTCTGCCATCTGCTCCAAGAAATGTCAAAAAAGAACTGTCGAATCGAACAAATGTCAAATCGAATTTTTTGTTTTTTTATTTTCCACCTCCTTTATTAAGGATGGCAAGGTAGGGCCTCGAAATATCATGCGGGCGAATTCGCGTGCAAAAACTAGTTACAATAACTGGTTTGCGCAATGCCCACTAAAAGATTTAGTTGCAACAAATACTATTTCTCATTTCATTTCATAACTTCCAAGAGTATACCATCAAATGTTTAGTCCTGTTTTTATAGCGTCAGCAATGTGTAATATCCATTAGTTCATCGCTCGCGGGAGTGCCCGTGTCGTTGTTGATTACTGTGAAACATTTATGTCCTTTGAATTTTGTAGCTTCATGAATATGAAAAACGAAATGGTTGGTTAGTTTGTGAAATATTGTTACGGGATGTTCAGCCATTAGCAAGTTTTTGTAATATCATGAATCATGTCTAATGTTCTGTCCATGAAAGAGTTGTTTCAATTTGATGTACTTCTTGGAAACGTTGATGTACTGAGTTTTTATACATTTGCTTTGTGAGATTTTTGATAAGTTTTATCTATATGATATTGCATTTTGCTTTGTGAGATTTTTGATAAGTTTTGTCTAAATGATATTGCATTATCTTAACCTTGTACTGTACTGTATCAGCCTTTTTGAATAGTCCACTGCAGGACGTAGGCCTACCCACGAAGGGTGATTGGGCCATATCCACCACGCTGGCCCAGTGCGGGTTGGTGGATTCACATACGCCATCGAATTTCTTCTATGGATGTATGTAGCTTGCCTAACGATGTTTTCCTTCACCGAAAAGCCAGTGGTGTGAAATTCCGTACATAAATTCCAAAGAACTCATTGGTACGGGACCGGGATTGAACCCACGGCCTCACGATTGTAAGGCGGGCGTCACTACCTCTAGACCACCACGGCTTCTTTTCTTAACCTCGCGTGAGAGTAAATCATTGTAAAACCTGTTTGGAGAGTTTAACTGCATCATCCGTATTTTTATCATACATGGTCGCTTTGATTTGTTCATCTTGCTATGACTGTGAATAAATATCCTTGTTGACTTAACGAAATAATAAATTCTGCGTAAATTCAATTACATTCAAAGTAAACTTTATTCTAAACCGGTAACACGAGACTCGAGCGCTCAATTCGCAAAATAATACCTGTATTTTTAAGCAAAATAATTTGAAGATAGGCTCAAAGGCCCTAATTGAAATGAATAACTCGATATCCTCCTTTCTTTTCGCGTTCCTTTCTTGAATTTTTAACCAATTGATTCATTGTCGACATTTTGCACTTTTTGAAATATCTACTAATGCAACCGTGTCTCATCGCCTGAGAATTTCCTATTTAAACAATATTATTCGTGGGCTGTTTATGTTTACTTGAGATGATTCAGAGCATGTCTTGTCAGATGTTTATTGTGCCTTGTCGGGTTAACTGTTTCCCCTATTGTTTTTGTAAATAAATTCTTTCCGGATGTCTACATGGATACATGCATGCAAATTCTTGAAAATGTTACTAGTTATTTAAAAAAACTTATCGAATTTTCATAAACTGTGTTCTGTGTAAATTACTAAAATTCTTCCGTTCAGAAGATGAATTGATCTCGATCGTTTATTCGAATCTGTGACTTACAAGTCCATTTTAGATCAAATCATGGATGTTTGCGTCTATCGCAACTCCTATCCAGTTTCACATTTGTAATTAAAACACATTAGCCAACTCTGCAATACGAGAGCAACATTCGATAGTTACTCATGCGTTGATTAGGTTAATGCACTACGAAAACTGTCTCTCCCAGTCTGCAAGCACCATCGAGTGATAAAACAGCAAATAGTCCCGTATTTCGGTCACGTACTGCGATATGACCGGTGTTCCCTCCTGCAGACTATTATGATGGGCAAAATACCGGGCAAGCGCAAGAGTGGAAGGCGGAAGATGTCATGGCTTCGGAACATCCGGGAATGGACAGGCATTAAGACTGTCGAACAACGGTTTAGGCTTGCTCTAGACATGGAAAATTTCAAAAAGCTGACTGCTAACCTTCAGTAATGGAGAGGCACTAGAAATTAAATTATTATTATCGAGTGATTGATTTGTGGAATCGCCTGACTTCTTATGATCATCAAGTGCATGTGAACGATGGCGTTGAACCTACTCTGTATGCGCTTTCTTACGTGATGTGACAGTGCAGTCGTAATCAGCATTAATTCGATGTAAATCATCATTTTCACCGCTATAGCTACTTTCAATTTTAGTCGAGCACAAATGAAGAGATGCCCGTAAATCCACGCTTCCGTAACGATAATGACGATTCTATTTCAATTTAACACTAGCCAGATGCAGTGGTAAATGAACTCGAATCTCCGGTAAACATACGATGAATCCCACCATGACGCCTACGAGCGGTTGCACGCATATTGCGTGCGCTTGCGCTCAGTCGCCGCTCCATGCGGACTGCGCGCGCACCGCCGCCGCCCGCTTGTTTCCTTTCGAATTTCGAATACGATTATTCAAATTCGGAACTCGCGATCGTATTTTTTTCTGTGAATGTGGACAGTGCAATGTAAAAGTCTTGACTTTTCCTGTGACGTAACATAAATACAATGTTGGGGAGTTAATGAATTACGGTCGTGGTTTTTAAGCGTTATCGGCGGTATGCTTGGAAATCGTTTCGCACGAATGGACCGATAGACCACGGAGGGTTAGTTCTAGTGTAGTGGGTGGTACCTTTGACAATTTCAGGCACCGTTGGCTCTTGTTCCATGGCGGTTGCGTCGGATGCCGTACTGTACAGTTAGACAATTTGTAGGTAATTTTCTTTTATTACTTTTCACGAGCACTGTAGCCGGTTGGTTGTTTTAGGTAACCGCTTTTCACATTCACTTTTATGACTTTTATTTCAGTCACCGTTTTCTTTTTCCATTTCATCTGATCATCAGACGATGTTTAAAACTAGATCATATCATGATTCTAATTCTTGTACATAATGGAATCTTTTTCTATTGTTCTCTAAACTTTCATTACTTACAATTAGGTACGACATTTTCTTTCATTGTAAAGAACTCGATTCATAAAGTTCACACGAGAAGGCGGAAATGCATTCGCCCTAAAAGACAATTTTTCTAACAAGAAAAGGCACTCTGTAGAATGAAGACGTTTAACTACCGGATGTTTTGTTTATGTAGGGTGCACTGCAGTTCCACCTACCCCTCTCATATTCTCTTCAACCTTACTTTCGTAACTTTAAGGTTGAGTTTAGTATGGTTTATGAGTATTTTGGTCGATTTTCTATATTGAATGTTTCAGAACTTCAATGGTGGTTTTGTTGGTTCTAAATTTATGTGATGTTTGGGAGTGTTAATGAGTGGCGTGGTGTGGGTGGTTGCTATAAACTTGCTAGATGTGGGCGTTGAATCATTTATCTGCGGTAATAGCTAACTGGCAAATAGGCTGAAAATGGTATACTTAGTTAGGCTTGATTTGATTTTAATGGCTGAAGACGATGATGTAGATGTGATGAGTTAAGTTTACAACGTCGCTCAAAATTACATTAGAAATAACATCTGTTTACAGTTCGTTCGTTCGTTTCAGCCATAGGACGTCCACTGCTGGGCACACGCCTCCCCTAAAGATCTCCAATAAGAGCGGATCATGTTTACAGTATTCATGACAAATATTATAATAACTGCGTGAATGTGATTTTGGTACTGAATATGCCATTGCAGGACATTCCGAAATTCAAAATTGTACAAGTACTACCTAGAGATGATAATTTCATGGTCTTCATGAAGATCTCAAATGTAAGATCAAAAAACGAAATCTATATAATATACCTCCTGAATACTGAAACCTAACCTAAAATAGTCATAAAAGTGATCTTAGATCTTAATAATAATCGGCCCAGTACGAGTCCGACTCGCGCACGGAGCCCCCCTTAAATATTTTTTTTATTATTTATTATTAAAGTGAATACACAACTAAATATTCTGTGAATATTTCTAGCATCTACCTGTTACCATTATTAAAATAGA
The DNA here is from genome assembly GCA_964007245.1 of Hypomecis atomaria. Lineage (NCBI taxonomy): Eukaryota > Metazoa > Arthropoda > Insecta > Lepidoptera > Geometridae > Hypomecis > Hypomecis atomaria. The sequence goes on from OZ023285.1 coordinate 2,598,472, forward strand.
GCGAAACACGGCTAAAAAATCAGGTTTGTTGTATGGGAGCCCCCCTTAATTATTAATTTAATTCTGTTTTTAATATTTATTGTTATAGCGGCAACAGAAATACATCATCATGATGATGATGGTGATTTTGATGATGTACAGAAATACATCATCTGTGAAAATTTCAGCTTTCTAGCTATAACGGTTCATGAGATACAGCCTGGAGACGGACAGACATACAGACAGACAGACGGACAGCGGAGTCTTAGTAATAGGGTCCCGTTTTTACCCTTTGGGTACGGAATCCTAAAAATGAAATCTATGCTTATGTCAAAAAAGTCTTTGTAGTTCTTTCTGAATTTTTAACAGCTCGTAAGACCTGTTTTCAAAATATACCTATTTTGAAAACAGATCTCTAGATATGGATGTGTGATATCATAATACGAGGGTCAAACTGAAAGTTCTTAGAAAATCAAAAACTGATTACATTAGCCAGTTATTAGTTTTATTATATCTTTTCAAAATATTGTCCATTCACGTCAATACACCGCTGCATGCGATGGAACCACTGGGAAAAGCACTTTGCCCACTCGTCCTTAGGGGTCTCTTCAATGGCATCGCGATACGCAGCCACCGCTTCTTCAGCATTCATAAACCGCTTTCCTTTAAGTTTTTCTTTAATTTTTGAAAATAAATAAAAATCACAAGGCGCGAGGTCGGGGCTATACGGCGGGTGACCCAGTAATTCAACGTTTGATGTCGCCAAATAGTCGATCGTTCGCTTGGCGGTGTGCGATGAGGCGTTGTCGTGGTGAAGGAGGATCCTACTGCGAGGTCGTTTCTCTCGAACTTTTTCCAAGACAAGTGGCAAACAATTGGTAGTGTACCATTCTGCAGAAACTGTTTTTTGATCCTCTAACACAATTGTCGCGAAATGACCTATCCTTCCAAAGAACGAGGCCACCATTTTTTTCCCCGCACTTCGATCTCTCTTCACTTTAGTTGGCAACTCCTCGAAAGGAAACACCCACTGAGCAGATTGTCTTTTGGTTTCAGGATCATAACAGTAAATCCAGCTTTCGTCACCTGTTAGTATGTCGAACACAGCATTTGAGTCACCTCCGTTAAATCTTTCAATCATTTTACGGCACCAATCCACACGATGGAGTTTTTGAGCCTCAGTCAAATTATGAGGTATCCACCGGGCGCAAAGCTTCCTGACCGCTAAATGTTCGTGTAGGATTTTGTGCACTTGACTCATACCGATGCCTAAGCTTGTCCGAATCTGCTGATAGGTCACTCTTTTGTCAGTCTCTATCATACGCCGCACAACACAGATGTTATCTTCAGTCGTCGCCGTAGAAGGCCGTCCCTCACGTAAATCATCAGTGAGATTAGTGCGACCACGTTTAAACTCATTAAACCAGTTGTAAACAGTCGCACGAGATGGGGCTTCATCGTGAAAGGCCAATCGTAGTCTATCATAACTTTCTTGTTGACTTAAATGACATCGAAAGTCATAAAAAATCATTGCACGAAAATTTTCTCGTGTTAAATTCATGTTGACGTGACACAGACAATTTTCAATTTGCCGCCAAATCGTAAAACAAATGACAAATGAATGAAGTATATACTCAGTAATATTGGCAAAGAGTTCTATTTTCAAATTATAGAATTATTTTTTTATTATATTGTTTATAAGTGGCCAGTTCTAAGAACTTTCAGTTTGACCCTCGTATCTTTCACCAATTTTCATAACACGATTCATCATAATACCGGATATATCCCTCGGATCTTTTGTGTATTTTGAATGCATTATCTGTCTCAAGTCCAATCTAATGAGTTTTGTCCCTTAAACTTTACCATTAGCTATTTTATACACAACACCAGCATGTGTTTTTAATATACTATACTGCTTCATAAGATATCTACATATCTCTTCATCATCATCACGTCAACCGTATAACGTCCTTTGCTGGACATAGGCCTCTTCCACAGATATCCAATAATATAAATAATCGGCCAAGTGCGAGTCGGACTCGCGCGCGAAGTGTTCCGTACCGTATGGAAGTCCCCCTTCAAGTATTTTATTTTAATTATTTATTTTTGAAGGAACTATACAACTAAATATTCTGTAAATATTTCAAGCAGCTTCCTGTTGCCGTCATTAATATCGAGCGTAATTAATACGGCTAAAAATGCAGGTTGTTGTATGCGAGCCCCCCTTAATATTAATACATTCCTATATTTAGTATTTGTTGTTATAGCGGCAACAGAAATACATCATCTGTGAAAATTTCAACGTTTTAGCTATCACCGTTCATGAGATACATCCCGGTGACAGACAGACGGACGGCGGAGTCTTATTAATAGGGTCCCGTTTTTACCCTTTGGGTACGGAACCCTAAAAATGTGTGGTGTGTACCACCAATTAATTGGAGCTTGTTCCATATGATATCGTCAACCCCATTTTTGGTGGACGTCCTGCTACGCTTACCTTTTATCTTATTGAAAATATCGAGGAGTGAGTAGTTTTAAGTTGTACCTAGCTATGTTATTTCTTGTATTAAGTATATTTTGTGAAATCTTGAAACGTATGTAAGTACCTAGTTGTGATTAGATTTCAATGACTTAAACTGTATTTTAAACATTGTTATCTGACGATTCCAAGTGCAATTGTAATGTCTACGGAATAAAGGAACTTTGACTTGACTTGACTAGGTACTTATCTCATTATTTTTAGTCAGCATTTTAAAATTAGCTCAACCTTACCTCGTTCTCTGCTTCCGGGTTTTTCTATGAATTCCTCTTGCTGTACAAAAGTTATCCATCATTGGTTTGTGCGATTTGCATCGGATACTGCGACTCCATTGGACCATGGAGCCTACTTACATAACAGATTATTGCGCTCTGAATCATCCGTCGTATTGATTTTTATTGTCTGCTTTCTTCGTAGTGAAAAGAATTTTAATAAATTCAGTGAAAAAAACATACTGTCTTTTAAAAATATTATTGAACACAACAGCAGACTGTTGTTACACTAGTCTTTTTTAAAGTTTTTGTCGTGTATTTTTGTGACATCTCTGATGTGAACAAATAAAATATTTACCTATCTTTTCTATCAATATAATTATATCATTTACTTAAGTCACCAAAAGCAATCTGTATATTATCTTCACTAGACTAGTTTCGACCATGTGGCATACACTTCTACCTAAAATGGTAACAATACCATCGCTCTTACTTTAAATAATGTCTCAGTTTTAGAGTTCATTCACATTTCAGAAAAAGCCTAAATATTTGTGCCTATTGTCATAAAAAATCAGCTCGTGCAATATGTACAACTTAATGATCGCTAAAAGCTATTTCTTTGAATACCAGTCTAAAAAGATTGTGATCTTGACCTAAGTTGACTTTATAAATTCCAATTAACCAATACTATTACTACTGTACGACCACCGGGCAAGAGAGAGCTATGTATTTATAAATGCCGGTGACTCATACTTTAGAATAGAAGCGGTGGCGCTAGTAAGTATAAAGGATCATCGTAATAACACCGCGCGTTAAAATTAACTTGTGTAGTTCTCGTAGATGGCGAAGAGATGCGTGCTCTTGACATCTTACACATGTCTAGACTTGTAGAAAGCTTATGTGTTCTAAATAATCGGCCAAGAGCGAGTCGGACTCGCGCACGAAGGGTTCCGTACTGTATGGGAGCCCCCCTTAATATATTTTATTATAATTTAATTGTTTGTTTTTCAAACAACTAAACATTCTGTGAATATTTCAAGCATCTACTTGATGCCGTTATTAATATCGAGCAAAACACACGTTTCTTGTATGAGCGCCCCCTCAAATATTTATTTTATTTTAATTAGCTTATTTATTTCTGAAGTGAATATTTAAATAAATATTCTGTGAATATTTCAAGCATCTACCTGTCACCGCTATCAATATCGAACGAAAAATGACAAAAAAATCACGTTTGTTTTTCTGTTTTAAGTATTTGTTGTTATAGCGGCAACAGAACAACATCATCTGTGAAAATTTCAGCTTTCTAGCTATCACGGTTCGTGAGATACAGCCTGGTGACAGACGGACAACGGAGTCTTAGTAATAGGGTCCCTTTTTACCCTTTGGGTACGGAACCCTAATTAGAGAGAAATTGAAAAGTCAATTCTCTTCTATAGGTTGAATCATATACATAACTGGACGGCTGCTATATTAGCTGCGGATAGTCCAATCTTAACTGAAGCTCACATAACAGCTCCGAGAGGATTGGGTTCTCCGCAGCTTGTAGCCAATATCACAGCTGCCAAGTTGTATGATTTGGCCTATTCTCTGCTCTGTCTTGCGTATTTAGTTTCGACATTGTTTCAAGCCTATTTTTAGGGTTCAGTACCCAAAGGGTAAAAACTGGACCCTATTACTAAGACTCCGCTGTCCGTCTGTCTGTCTTTCACCAGGCTGTATCTCATAAACCGTTATAGCTAGAAAGCTGAAATTTTCACAGATGATGTATTTCTTTTGCCGCTATAACAACAAATACTAAAAACAATTAAATTAATATTTAAGGGGTGCTCCCATACAACAAACCTGAATTTTTAACTGTTTTTCGCTCGATATTAATAATGGTAACAGGTAGATTCTTGAAATATTCACAGAATGTTCAGTTTTATATACAATTCAATAATAAATAATTAAATTAAAATAAATATTTAAGGTGGGCTCCCATACAGTACGGAACCCTTCATGCGCGAGTCCTACTCGTACTTGGCCGATTATTTCATTCGACGCTGATTCAAACCGCTAACTTATTTGAAGCTCCACTTAATCATCTTCATCTTTTCTTGTAATTGAGGGATTCATTTACCAGTTTTAATAACAGTATTATACTCGTACTATTATCATTCGTTCTAAAAATAAAACTAAAATTATGCTGAATTTGATATACTTCATTGAAATCTGCTTTGCTACTTGAGTTATTATTCCGAAGACGCAAGGTTCGAATCCTGCATCCGCGACGAATTTTTGAAATGTTTATCATAAAAAGTAACTCTTTGAGTTATTACCTCCATGGATAATAAGAATATCGATTCGAGTCGCGCAATTATGGAGATCATAAATAACGACAACTACAGTTTTCTAATTAGTAGAAAGTGAGACATTATCGATGTTTCTTTGAATGTTATAATAACAATGACACTAACATTAGGCAAGGCGCGCTCTAGTCGTTTGCATTTAAGTTTCCTGATGTATTATTCCGAACATTAAATACATTAATTGAATATGTTATTTAAAGTTCTTATAGAAATGATCTTCCGGTGGCATATTCATTGCATATATTAAATGATTTATTAGTTTGAATGAATTTGTCAGTTAATGTTGGTATCTACATCATTGTAGATTCATCATCATGAAATTAGAAATATCACGGAGCAATATCAGACAGCATAACATTATATAGATTACTAACGCGGAACCTAAAACTGCTGAGATTATTATCGAAAAGAAATAGAAAACAAACCTAGACAGAAAGTAGAATAAAGTTACACGGATAGTGTTTCGTATCACTGGTTTCGATAAACCTCCCAGTTCACGAACAAAGAAGTTAACATCAGCAATAGAAAGCGCAGAGACCTGACATAATAAAACAAAAGCTCGCCGTTTGTGTCTCTGGTGACTCAGGCGCAGGTGATGTGAGCGCTCGAGTGGCGTCTGCGCGTCTGCCGTGATCTCGATCGATATCTATTTGTAAATCATTGTTTGGCAGAACACTTTTGCTTTTTCTAATTGCTTCCTATCCGGTGCTCTTTTTTGCTGGTCCTCCTCGCAAGAATAGACTTTGGTTCAGTCTATTTTGTGAACTCTTTCTATTGGTGACTCTATAATTAGCTTGTTTGTATTAGAATGACGCTTCTGGGACTTCCAACGAAGCAGACAATTGAGAACTGGTGATTAGTCATTGGGATAATTGGACACGGTGAGCCTGAGACTTTTTTTAAATAAGCTGTGCGGGAAATAGATACAGATACTTCCTAAGGTATCACGTTTCATTTTGTGGAATCCCACATCGTTTTGATAGAGCATAATTGCATGTTTTCTCAAACAATTTCACGCATTTGTTTCATAGTGACATCGTGTTCTCTCGCACAATCACATCTCAGTAACCGTGTTTCACACGAATAACTGTACACTGCATTCAATGTCGACACTGTTCCAGTAATCCGATATTCCCTACTAACATGGAATCAAATAACTCAGCCTATGTTAACTGTGTCGGTAACTAGGTATAGAACTAGTTCTGTGCCTGACTGCATCGTGCCTTGTTCGAGTCGTGATAATGTCATTAATACATCAACGGAATCACCCTCGGGCTTGTTGCGCTTGCCAAACTGGTTGATTCGAATAGCGCAAGCGTGTAAGGCATAATAGTTCCAGTCTGTAACTCTGAAGCTAATATCTTTGAGCCCATTTGATTTACTAGCCCCATTGACCTGTTTATGTTTGCGAAACTATTTCCGAACACTGTTTTGTTCCCAATTCCCATTCCCTAATAAAGAAGCGAAGGACTTCAACACAAACAAATACTCAGTTTAACTCTTTTGTTGATATGTGCAGAGCTTTATATTAATGTCACTTCTTGTTTGTTCTGAAGTAATTCATCGCATCTCCGAAGTTTTAAGAGAAAACACTTATTTCGATGGAGTACGAATAATTCACGTTAAGAGTACTTGGGTGTCCCATCGTCATGAGAAAACTATGTGATGCCATTGTTTTATGCAATCAAAAATATTTATTCATAATTCCAGCTAACTGGTGAAACAATGCCCTATTCATGCCCGGGGACATCACAATTACTGCATCTGCATTTATGCATATTTTGCATGACTTCATTTGCTTTTCTTATGTGAACTTAGGATGAAACAGTTTCGAGATGTTCATAATTAACTAAGGTTTATGTACTATATCAAGATAATCTCATCAATGAAGTCACATTGACACAATCTATAAAATAGCATCCCACTGCAGACTTTGACTTTCAACGACTTTAAGTAGGTATGTACTTGTAGATGTCTTGGCATGTACAACCTACCGGTAAGGCTTCGTCATGCCTCCTACACCTAGCCATCTGCATCGACCTTTGAGTTACATCACACGGGGTGTCGGATGAGTCAGTAGGCGCCGTGCCGCGCGACCGGTCTGCACTTCGAGTTTTCGATTCGATGCATTTTGCCTGGGAACCGTGCCATTTTTTTCTCGCTTACGATGTTAACTGAAGTGAAATGAAGCCAATCGCTGTGATAGTGATAATGTCTGTGCATACCTCCCATAAAGTACTTAATTAATTTGAAGCAATATAAAAACTACATCAGATTCCGTTACATAAAAATAACACATAAAAATAACAACAAGTGCCGCCGGCGCCACCGTCGATTTCGGAGGTCATACACGTTGCTCCGTTGTTTATTTGTCGTAAAAATTAGAAATGTCGGAAAAATCGAGTGATGCGGCTATTCGCGAGTTAACTAAGTTAGTGCACTCCACGCGGGATCGAGTAATATCTTTGGAGAAGTTAGTGCACGATCAAAACAGCCTAATAACGCAGCTGATTAACGACCGGCAAAATTCGAGTTCGATGTCGAAAACTACTGGAGTTTCTGTAGAAGAGGGTAAGCGCGCGCCGTGTGTGAAACCGACGACTGAGCGACCGCGGCGAGATGCGCATATTCGTGCTTCGAAAGCCATCGTCGGTTCTGTCGGCGTCGGTCGGAATTTGAGAGCGGGACGAAACGCTTCGCCTCTTCCCTCAAGCGCCGAGACCCCGTCGACTAGCCGTAGTGCGCCCCCCACCCCATCTACACCTCTGCCAACTCCGGCGCCGCCACCGGCCGCGGCCGGTGGGCCGGCCGCGCCGCGTTTGCAAGTTACTTCGATGAATGGAAAGAGAACAACGATGACTCAATCTGGTTCGGGTGATAATGCTGGGGACTGGATCGAAGTAAAAAGCCGCCGATCTATTCGAACACCCAGTAATGTTGTTCGTGGCACTGCTACCCCGGGCTCGAGTAATTGTAGTATTCTGGCAGCTGAGCGCAAACTTTATCTACATCTATACTACGTGCATGTTGACACTACGACAGAGCAAGTATTAGAGCATCTAAATAATATCTGTCCTGGAAATAAGTGTGCCGTTGAAGCTTTAAAATCCCGTGGTGACTATGCATCGTTTAAGCTATCCGTACCGGCTAAGGACGCAGATAACTATTTGTCTCCTGACCACTGGGCGGAGGATGTGCATATTAAACCGTGGCGCAGTGGATTTCGTTACTCACAGAAAACAGAATGAGAATCGAAAATTTAAGTACTACACTTTTTTCTATCAAAACGTAAGGGGACTTCGTAGTAAACTTGATGCGGCCAAGCAGTCCATATTGGCGTCATCGGCTGATGTATACGCACTCACTGAGACTTTTTTGGTATCGGGTGTGTACGACGGCGAGCTGTTTCCTGCCGGGTATACGGTTGCGCGCCGCGACAGAGCGGGAGACCGTGGCTATGGCGGTGTGTTGCTGGCCGCGTGGGACTCCCTCGACATGCAGATACTCGACATAGACGGATGCTCCGACAATATTGAAGTTGTGGTTGCGTTAATTAATCTACACTATAAGAAAATTGTATGTTGTGTTGTATATATTCCCCCGCATTCGACAGAGGATCATTATTCCGACACTTTCAATTTTATAGAAAACGTGTTAGCTAAATTTCCTAAGTTAGATACGGTATTAATGGGTGACTTTAACCTTTATTCTTGTAATCAAAACGTTAAAATGCATTACGAATCAATTATATCGTCGTGTAATTTGAACCAACACAATAGTGTCACTAATAAAAACGGTAGAATGCTAGATCTGGTGTTGAGCAACCTAGGCGGTGAGTCGATTGAGGTCAGTGGCGACACGGAGCCTTTAGTACCCGATAAGGTGGACGGCTATCACCCGCCACTGAGGGTGAGCGTGCGCAGCGAGCGTCCGCCTCGGCCGCGGGACGGCGTCTCGCGTGCCCGTCTGCCGCCCCCGGACCGTGATCATTTGACGCGTGAATGGAATTTTCGTAATGCCGATTTTTACTCATTGTACGCCGCCATTGCCGCTGCTGAATGGGAAGAGATATATGTACAAACTGACGTTGATATGGCGGTGGCTGCCTTCTACAATATATTGGGTGCATGTTTTGAAAAGTACGTCCCTATTAAACACCTTAACACTGACTCGCGTTACCATTATCCTAAGTGGTATACCGCTGAGATTATTAGTAATATAAAAAATAAATACTTTCATTTGAAACGGTTCCGACAAGAGAATAAGCAATTCAACTGGGAAATGTTCAAATATTACAGGGCAAAGGTTAAGACTCTTATTCAGTGTTCATTTAGGCAATATATATCTCAAACAGAGGCGGATATAGGTGACAATCCGAGGCGGTTTTGGAAATTCATCAGAGAACAACAATCAGTTAGGCAATCTCATAGAGAGTTTGAATATGGCGGCGGGATTGTGAGTGGTAGCGAAGCCGCTAACGCTTTTGCTGCCTATTTTAAATCGGTATTTCTGACTGACGCGCCGACCTTGTCCGCTGAGGATGCCGATCGCGAGGCAGACAGCCCTTTGTGTTCGTCTCGTATCGCGGTGGATAACGTCAGCCCGCGGGACCTGTCTCAGGCAGTTCGTAGGTTGAAAGCGAGTTCATCGGTAGGACCTGATGGCATACCACCGTATATTGTGAAAGACTGTTATGAGTTTCTCAAGATGCCTCTTTTGTTTTTATTTAACTTGTCGTTAAGTAGTGCGAAATACCCATCGCAGTGGAAGCTGTCCAGAGTCACTCCTATACCTAAGGATGGTTCTAGGTCTAAAATCGAGAACTATCGGCCCATAGCAGTTTTATCGGCGCTTGGTAAAGTGTTCGAGACTATCTTGAACCGCGAAATAACTAGGCAAATCGATGCGCAGCTGAGTGATGCACAACACGGATTTAGAACGGGCCGATCTACGGCTACTAACCACATAAATTTTGTGGATTACGCTGTTGCAGAAATGGACCTTGGCAAGCAGGTAGATGCGGCTTATTTTGACTTCAAAAAAGCATTTGATCGCGTCCATAATGATATATTGTTAAAGAAATTTTCAGAGATGGGCTTCGTTCCCAATTTGCTCAAATTTTTTTCTAGTCTTTTTTCGAATCGCCAGCAGTATGTCCAACTTGGAAACTATCGCTCGGACCCGTTTTTGACCTGTTCTGGAGTGGTCCAAGGCAGTACGCTCGGTCCGACTGAGTTTACCATAATGATTAACGACTTGCCCGGCGTCGTTAAGACGGCTAAATGTCTCATGTTCGCCGATGACCTAAAGCTGTTTTTGGGTGTGGAATCTGAGGTAGATTGTGAGGCGTTACAGAGGGACATCGATAGTGTCGTGGCGTGGAGTGTAAGGAACCATCTTGAATTTAACGCATCTAAGTGTAAGACTATCTCTTTCACTCGGTCTCGTTCACCTATTTTCCATCCTTACGACATAGGCGGTGCCCCTCTCGAGCGCGTAGATCGCATCCGAGATCTCGGTTTGACTTTGGACGCGGAGTTGACTTTCAACGACCATATTGTCGATGTGTGTGCTCGTGCTCACAGGTCACTTGGGTTCGTTTTGAGGCAGTCCCGACGATTCCAAGATAAGAGTACGATCCTGGCCCTCTATTATGCGTTTGTACGGAGTAAATTGGAATACAACTCCATAATCTGGGATCCCCACGAAAGCAAGTACAAGCTCATGGTAGAGAAGGTGCAGAAACGATTCGCTCGTTGTTTATATAATAGAACTTATGGTTATTACCCATTCTTGTATCCGTCCCTTTTCGTAGCGGGGATGGTAGGTATTGATACTCTTGAGCTCAGGCGCAAGTGTGCTATTATGGTACACTTTTACCTGGTGCTTCGCAATAAGGTCGACAATCCGGAGAGTCTATCGCGCCTTGCACTCGTCGTACCGGGGCGGGAGCGGCGGCCGCACGTGCGGCGCCTGCTCGCGGCCCCGCGGATGCTCACGTGCACGTCTCAGCACGCCCCCACAGCCCAAGCCGTCTCATTGCTCAACGGTTTCCTTGCTCAGCACCCGGATATTGACATTTTTGACGTAAAATTTGGCTTATTTGTGAACTATTGTATCAATTTCCTTAGTTATAATTATTTTTGACTGACATTGTTATTTGTTTTCATTTAATTTTCTTTATTATATAAAACTTGACATTAATTAATTACTGACATTGGAATTTATTTACTTGTTTGACATTTTTCTTATAATTTTATTTGTGGTAATTTTTTTGACATGTACGTAATTATTTAGTTTTTTTTTTTTTTTACATTAATTAATTATTATATTTTTTCTGTGAATTTAATATGGAATTTAGAATCATAAGTGTTATCGTTTTGGACTTATTGTACCTACTCTGAATGTTGTATTGTTGACTCGTCACACGCCTTGGCGTTGCTGTTAGTGTGACAAGTAATGGAATCTAAATAAAATAAAATAAATAAAAAATAAATAAACACATAATAAAATTCCATTTCATGCATTTTATGTCACTCAAAATAAATCTTGACATAGATATTATCCGTGCTCCAATGATTTTATCTTAGCAATAATCGCAAATTGGCCACTACAATTTTTAATAACCTTACTTTCACTGGACGCAACCAATTCCTCGAAAATATCGGAACGAATATTCGTGACTATTCTATTCGAATGGAATTATTTTACGCCTAGTTTGATTTCATAACCGTCGTCGTTTCAGATAAGTATTTAATCTATATCTTTTGACTTGTATTGTTTCAGTTGTGTTCTATTTAGATTAACAGCGTTTAGTCTTCCTTCTTTCCCTGTCACGCCCACGTTATCAGTTTCTTCTTTTAGTAGAATAATCTCAAGCGGCAAAACATTGTCCCGTGTAGCCCACGCTTCTGCTTGATATGCAATATTCAAGCCTTCAGTTGCCTTATTTAGCACCTCCGATGGAATCGATTGGTCACCTGCCGGTCATTTGCATAGATATCTATTAGTGAATAACAGATGGTCGGAGTATTTTTTCAGCTCCCCAAATTGGCTAATGACTGCCCAAATAAGCACTTGGCTTTTCGTTTTATTTCTTTTATATATGACTTTATTTGCTCTAAGTTACACAAGCTTTCGTTGTCAATGCAATAATTTATCAATATGAATGAATGAATGAACACTTTATTGTTAACACAAAATACAGAAAAATACACAGAAAGGAAAAAAAAGCAACTTAAAACTAGTGCAACAAAGGGCGGTCTTATTGGTTACAGCAATCTCTTCCAGGCAACCCTTTCATCTAGAGAGGAAATAATAAAGATAGAAAAAAACGGGGTGAGTAGTAAAGGAGAAAGGAACAAAAAAATAAACATTTAAATAGTAAATACGTAACAAGTTAAAATTCGAATATATTTAGTATGTATATTTTATCTTCATTCTACGAGTATAGTTACCAGATTTTTAAAGTTTTCATCTTTAAATCGGATGTCCACATCATTCCGCTCTTCACGCCAAGCCATTTTGTTACGGCTTAGTGCGTTCTTGACCCCTTCCGATAGGAAATTGCCGAGTGCTTCCTTTGGGAACTGCACAGTCATTTATCGAAGGATTTTCGTTATTATTAATGGTAGCCTTAATAGGCGTGGTTCCAGTCCATCTAATCTACTCGTATACGTTGTTTTCACTTACATATTTAGTCTAGTTAAGTAGTAAAATAGCATAAGCGATTTTAATAAGAAGAAATAATTAAGACCGCTGCACGGGAAGCATGGCAAAGGGACTAATAGTCTTTCCACCATTATATCCCTTCGAAGAGGAAATAAAGTATGGATTGACAATGACATCTGACATAAAGAGTGGATAAAATGGTTTTCTCCCCTTGCCGTGCTACCCGGGCAGGAACGCACTGGATGAATGCCGCTTCCGATCGGGCTTTATAAAAAACCATAGAGCATGTCCAGCGGTGGACATAGGCCACCCTTATGAATGATAAATGGATAGAATAACTATCCGTTTAACATAAACATAATGCTTTTTCAATTGTTTTATCTGCTCTCAATAGTTTTAATACCAAGCTAGACGTAATAGATTGTAATAAGTTTTCTATTGGAAAATTGGCGTTGCGTAGGCCAAAGATAATCGATTCGTCGTTCGTATCGCAAATTGTTAATTAAACCCAATGCCAAGCTACGAAGGTTCGATCGCAAATTCTTAGCTGTTTCTTTCAATTAGCATCTTTATGATGATTCTAGTACTCAAAAATGTATAAAATGTTACCAGATTTTTGCCTTCCTCCGAGATCTTGTGATTTGTAATGTATTTACGACATATCGAAATGCCGGAGATATCGCTCAGGTAATCTATTATCTCTCCAATCTCAATTCTTTTGTGTAGATAGTTTCATTGTAATCTGTGAAATCAATCGCCATTGTAATGTTTACATTTAAATTACATCGAGCTACGTTTCCGAATTATCTCTCTTAGAATTGTTAGTGGTGGGAAAGGTCATCAAACTCTCGCTTTCGTTTCACGTCAGCAAATCATAATTCATTTCGAGACAGACTGATTTCATTTTCATCTAATTAGTTTTTTGTCAGACTCTCACGAAGTCTTGGAGAGCTTTATTATCTATCTGTAATTTATTGCGGTTCTGAATAAAGAGCATGCAAGCTTATAATCTTTGTACTTTGATGTATGTGCTTAATCTTCTTCTTGATTTTAATCTTCAAAATTGTAATTAAAAATAATTGAAACAATCTCTCGAAGCTCATGCTAAATTATTATAGCCTGTCATCCATTCTGTGCGCAATAGTTCCTCATTGTAATCAAGCTGTTCACACATGGTTGCATGGCATCATTGTTTGAATTTTTATGTCTTGTTTCTTACTGTACGAACCGTTCCTTCATCTAGATATTTCGTAACTTCTTACGTTTTATTAGGTAAGATTTATCATTGTTTCCTATAACATTTTATATCGAGTTCGTCGAGATTCTGTTCCGGTGTAAACATGTAACTTGCATTGTCTATTTGTGATAGGTCGATGACTCGGCGAGCCTTTGCTTGAGGCAAGGCTGTGACTGTATTTATTCCGTTCTATTTCATTCAGCAGTGCGATATGAATGGACCATATTCAAAGACGCAGTGTTGCAACAATGTACCGATTCGTTTTCCAATTCCTATTTATTTATCGTCTGGGACTAATCCTATGGTATACCACAGTTTTTTTTAACAAGAGAACAGTTTACTGTGTCTCTCTCTGACAACAACACAATTTCCATGCCCTGCCACTTGCCAGATTATAAGTACCAAATGTAGGTTAGTACTTGCGTTTTCTTAAAAATCTTTCAAGATATTTCGTTCACACTTATTCCTGCATTGAATCTGTTGAAGGTTTCGTGTGATATATTCTGGAGATATAAGTGAATATCTCCAGCACATTCATTATGTTCGCAGGTTATCCAACTGCGTGTCATCTCCATAATTTTGTGCTAATTACGTTTAATAGTGGTTGTGTAATGAGACTTTTCTTATGCAGTATTCGTGTCTAATAATTATCATAGGTTTTTTATGTTTTTATTGTGTCCGTTTTTGTTGGGAATAGTTATATGGCTTGATACTTTCAAATTATGATAAAACCAATTTTGCAATTCTTTTTCCGCGTTTTCCATCATCCGTTCATCTCCTTTAAAATTATCTTGGTCACGGTGTGATAAAACTCGAGTTGTTGAGATAAAACCGCATAGTCATAGATATTCTTTGATATCAATGTTCAATAATTCATAGTAGCACTTATATGGGCTAACAGTATGGCTACCACAAATTATTTCATGCAATCATTTTGAGAGCATGCCTACTCGTATAAAACGGTGGCACGCGTATCACGGCATTGTTTTTTTTCAATTTCTCCTTTGGAAGTGTTATTCTCTTATCTTATACCTACATTTTATTGACAAACTGAAATTGATTTAGTTCTTATCTCATTTCCTGGGTTTGCTATCCGCTGCAGAACGTAAAATCGATCTCGTTATTGGAAACCCTCGCGGTTACGAGACGTCGCCGTTTCCGCCACCTTTTCCATATGGATGAACATCGCCAGCATAACGTGAACCATTTAGACTTTTCAAAGGTTTTTGGTTGGATTCCACATTGGAGAATGAATCGTAAAAAAGTTGCTCATTTCATAAACGTTTGAATCTAGAATTCTCATCTTCGATATAAGGGTCTGTTGATATTAAATATTAAAAGATGTCGGTAACTATTGCTTTCTGAAACTCGGCGTCCTCGTATTTTAAGTATAAAAAAACTGCAGTTTAGATGTGGAAAATATCAATTTTTTGCAATGCAATCGGCGTTATTGTGCTAGTTATACACATATGTTGTGCATTATGCTTTAATTAAACAATCAATTTTATGTGATAAGTTTAACACTTTAGAAATAAAATTCGACACCAGCTAGCTTAGCATACGACCACGAAAACAGTTTTATCGGCATGTTAAAAAGTGACAAATATATATGTTTATACTTCACCATAACTCTGTCTCGTTCTGATACGTTGATAGAATTATTTCGTGGTGCGTATGCTAGCCCAGCTGGTCTTATATTTACGCACCATTCATTCTACAAACCTCGTCACAAAAGGATGCAGCCCGACTGATGTAACATCCGTTTTTCGATACCTGCAGATGAGTTTCCCAATATTTCCGTATCAGTTTCAAATAAAAAATAACAGTACCCTTTAACATAACAGAGCATAATTCTAAAATACTCTATTCATAACAAAGTATTCGAACTAGACTCCTAGTGCCGCATTGCAGTCCATGCATCGTAGATACTATGTCGAGAAATGTTCCCAGACTAGCGTCTGTCGGTCTCAGGGACAAATGCTCAATGCCAATTTCGTCTAGTCTAGAGACATTAGGTGGGATGACTTGTTTTTATGTAAATAACAGATTTTATTTAGCGTTTACGAGGTGTACTCTAGCCTGTAGAGTAAAGTATTCACTAAGCCCAATTTTATAGGCGCCATCGTAACTATAATAACTAATTAGACTATTTCTGTTTCTTTTTTACTTCAGGCATTCGATAGAGTGAAAACTTTTTACGTTGCTATTAAATTTACGATGGCGTCTCTAAAATTGGGCCTTTTGATAAAACTAACAGGCCTTGCATACCAACAATGCCTCCCATCAATGTTTTTACTTAAATATTCTTTTTGGTCTGTTCGTCTCAGTTAACCAGCTCATTTATCATTTAATCCTACTTTAAATTGCACTTTTATTTATATCGTCTTCCTCATAGGTTTATCGTAGTATCGTAATTTAAAAATAGAGTTTTCTGTTTTCTAACGGTGCAATATTAGTTTATCACAGTTCATAAATAACAGTAAACGCAGCTGCTCACCATCGGGTACATAATAACTTTATTACCACCACATCTTCGCAGTTTCTTTTCCCATCATCTCACGTCTGTCGAATCGCTTCGTCACGGCCATGCTTTAGCTATTATAACATCTTTTGTTGCAGCAACCAGCTTATTTATACGACTAATGTTTACTTTCACTCATTGTGTCCACGCCTTTTGGATAACCGTAATAGATAATGTGTTGATTTGGTCGCATTCTTCATTGTGTTTGTTTTAGCATGCTTGGGAGTTTTGATTGCTTCACGTGTGGTCCTAATCATTTTGTCTATTGTGAAGTCATGTGTGCTGTTTTCTTTGGCATTCTGAATCACTAACGAGCAAAAATACTATTCATCTATCAGTTACCGAACATCCAACATGTCAGTGATAAACTGTGTACTAACTCAGAAAACACTTGAGTCACTAATTGTGTAAGATGTCCCCTAATATTTATTATTTATTATTTTATTATTACTGATTCCTAAAAACGTCTACACGCCAGCTCATCTCACGTAATACTTATGGAGCCGCTTCCAGCAATCTTACTATTAAATCAGTATCATAAAGATCAGTGTGAATGCCCTCATGAAGTGATGAATTCGGTTCAGCACCTCATCCATCAGCCGGCATGGCAGCGCCGGTCTAGACTCAGCGTCTCACTCCAATTATTATAATGGTTGGGTGCATCGCGAAATTCCATGACTACACTTTCACCGGTGTAAGTGCCCGCTTTGCTTTCATGTGCCTAATGGTTGGAGAGTATACGCCTCGCTAGCTTTTTGTAACTTTATAGTGATTAATCTTAATTTTTTGCGTACGTAACGTTAATGTTGTAACTTGAACGTAACATTAATTTTGATTTGTAGTCACACGTTTGCAGCAGCAATATCATTAACTTATGATCCCAGAGTTATTATAACGTTCACGTCTTTAATTTTAACGAGCAGTTCAAAAAGATACTCTATTTTCGTATGCTGCTTCCTGCAACGCGATCGTTCTGTCAATCGTCCAAATCTGTCACTGTTCCTGCGTCGTTTCCCTCTGTCAAAATATTTTTTACTTCCTACGGCGCACTGAAGTCTACTGCGGCGATATGTCGAGCTTCTGTTCTAATGGGTAGAGTCGAGAATAAACCTATGTTATTCATTTCAAAATTATCTGTGTCTATTTTAGTATGAGCTTTAGTTTGAATAATATCGCCCTCTTAAGGAAACGTTTATTTCAGCAGTCCTCCGTAACATTATTCGGATGGCTTCCGAAATAATTCCCTTGATTTATTTTCATTAAGATCTTGATTAATTGTTCCAACATTGGATCGTTAGCCTTGGTAGCGAGTAGTTTAAGTTCAATTAACGTAGTTTCCTTGGCTTTTAAAACTTATGTCGTAAATTATGTTGACTTGAGCGCTACTTCTTAAGCTGTGATTTCTATTCATTTGAAATCAATTTGATTCTAATAACAATCTCTCATTGTCTATGTCTAATTTATTGTACATTATAATGATAATAATAGAAAACCTTTTAATGAAAATCATATTACCAGTATTTAAAAAGACTTTCACAGACAGTATTGTTAGATCGACGTGCGGTTTGGAACGCAATCTCCCGTGTTTCTTGGCCGAACGTTTCATTATCGTAATCAGCGGTTGGGTGGCCAATAACGCACATTGCACCAGCTAGAAGACTGTACTTGCTTATTATCGTGTACAAAGTACGAAGCTAGTTTCCGTGCTGTGAAACCGCAACCTCGTCAATCTTCTTGAGTATCTACCTAGGTTTTTTTTACTAGTGTACCTAATGCTGCTACTATGCCGGCAATATGTGTGAAGTGATCGAACGAAATAAGAGAGAACTTCGTTTTAAAATGGCGATTTTGCTTTCGTCTGACCAGCACGGGTAGCACGACAAAGGGAGAAAATCATTTTATCCACTTTTAATGTCAGTTGTGAATCGCATTCTTGAATACTTTGGCCATATTGCTAGAAAAGACGGTGATAACCTAGAGAAGCTAATGATTAATGGCAAGGTAGAGGGGAAACGTCTTCCAGGCCGTAGTCAGATGCGTTGAAAAGCCATAATGCAGTGAAAATTGCTGTTGCGCTATTTATCAGCCTATTTCGATAATATTAGCGTGTTTATTTAATATCTAAATCGTTACAAGATTTGCCGGTAAGAACCAAATTGGTCAAGTGCGAGTTGAGATATTTGAAGATTCAGTTAAAGAGATGTATCTACTGTTCGGAGAACTCAAGGTTATCATGATCAGCTTATTTCAGCCCACTACAAGGCATAAACCTACTCCCCCTTATGCCAATTATCCCTGGCCTGTGTCAGTCTCATCCAGGTTATGCTATTATTTAATTGGATTAGTGAACTGTAAATGTAAACCTAACTTAACTACTGTCTCCTGATTAGGGCATGCAAACCGGTTAACCGAAAACCGAAAAAACCGAATAACCGATCGCATTAGAAACTCGGTTTTTTCTAGTTATAAAACCGGTTTTTTCGGGTTTATCGGTGTTTTCTACAATTTTTTTAAATTCGCATATTAACTTTCCCCTTCGCAATAAAATACCTACATTGTTGTCATCTAGTTGCTCTAACCTATAGAGAAATAATAAGCCAAGCGAACTAAGATACTTTTTTCCATTTTAAAAATTACGTCTAATGTACCTATACGTGCTAAGGATGAAATTCAAGTGCGAAAGTTCTCACTATCTCTCTGTCTTTACATAGCGAGTATCGTGATATAGGCAGAGCGCTGCGCTGTAGCGTTATAAGCGTAATGGGACTACGTAGTAAAACTACGCGTGGTATATATTGCACGTTTGTCTAATATTTGTAAATTATACATAAAAGTAAGCTCTTTTGATTGTTAAAATTAAAAAAACAAAAGAAATATAAATAATGACTATTAGTTCATCAAAGTCATAGAACATCGCATATCAGGAAGACTAGACATGGAACAACCACCCGAACAAGCTGGTTTTCGTCGCGGGCTATATAAACCACAGACCATCTCCACGCAATCAACCAGATTATAGAACATACGTGTCGAATTGAGTACCTCTTCCGTTTCGTCGGTCAAAAAGCATTTGATAGCATCACTCACGTTAATCTTCTCCGCCTCACCTATTCTCAAAGTACTGCTGCAAAAAAATTACAATCTTCTGGTCCAGCATTTGCAATAGAGAAATGTGTTAAACAGGGAGACCCACTGTCCCCGAAAATATTCACGGGCGTCCTCGACGAAGTTTTCAGAAAGCTGGCGGCAAGCTGGGAAGGATGGGGTGTTAATGTCGGTGAAAAATGGTTAACTAACCTTCATTTTGCAGACAAAATCGTATCTCTTCCTCAGTCAGAGAGCTATAATCAATGCTACAAAACCTAACCACTGCAAGCATTGAGATTGGATTGCGGATACCGAACATGTTAATTAAAGACCAAAGTGATGACCAATGGCATCAAACATCGGGTAAATGTCGATGGCGAAGACATATACGTTCACGATTACATCAATCTTGGTCAAATAGTCACCTTCCAGGCGAGACAAGACCAAGAAGAACAGAGAACGCCTGGAAGAGCTGTTGGACCATGAAAGAACATATGAAGAAACGCCTTCCGATCACATTTTGACTTATGGTGTACAAACATGGTCATTAACTAAGGTCCAAAAGTCCAAGCTCAAGGTTTGCTAAAGAGCGATGGAGCGCAGTATTCTCGGTGACCGGCTAATAGACCGAGTAGATACTGCGAGTAAACACCGAACTGCGTTCCAGAACTCAAATCAAAGATGTAGCTTTCACAGCCGCTAAACTGAAGTGGCAGTGGGCCGGGTAAATCAGTCGAATGCAAGAAGACCTCTGGAAGACCTCTGGGCTAAAATCACCACCAAATGGAGTCCCAACTCGATGCGCCCTCGTGGCAGACCCTCTATTAGATAGTGCGATGAACTGAATACATTTAATCCAAATTGGCGGCATCAGCACAAGACCGACAAAATTTGAAATCTCGAGAGGAGACCTTTGCCCAACAATGAGGCAGTACAGGCTCATAAACAAACAAACTGTTATAATTACTAGTATTTTCATTAATTTACTAGAAAAAAACCGAAAAACCCGAAAAACTCGATTTCCCCGTTTTTTTAAATAAAAATCCGAAAAAACCGGTTTTCCAAAACCATCCGGTTTTTGCATGCCCTACTCCTGATGTGAAACAGCAATAATACAGTTTGTGATGACGCAGACTTGCTCAACTCAAATGAAGAAAAAAGCTATATTAATAGTAGTTTATGCAACTGTCATATAATGAAGGGTATTAAAACACGAGTGTGGTTTATGAAACGAGCGCAGCGAGTTTCATAATAGTAACTCATGTTTTAATACCCGGGTTATATGCAGTTGCATACACTACTTTATCTTCACTAATATAAACTTGGCGCCGCTGCGCGCGCAGGGCGGCCAATCAGGAGCGAGCGCGCGATGTTATAATGAGATTTTACGATATCGATATGGATATTATAACATCATGTGAAATTGCTTAAATTGAGTGTTTTGTTGTCTGCGCTATAACAGTAGTCATTATAAGTTAAATATTGGAAACATAAGTAGAATGTTACAACATTAGTGTAGATAATAGTAGTTTATGCAACTGTCATATAATGAAGGGTATTAAAACACGAGTGTGTAAAAAAACATATATATTGCGAAACATTAAATTCACGCGTACGTGTATTGTCACAGTGAACTTGGCGCCATTAAAATCTAACCAATGAGAGCACAGCTGCGCGCGCAGTGCCAATCAGGAGCGAGCGCGCGATGTTATAATGAGATTTTACGATATCGATGTGGAAATTATAACATCATGTGAAATTGCTTAAATGTTGTCTGCGCTATAACAGTAGTCATTATAAGTCAAGTATTGGAAACATAAGTAGAATGTTACAACATTAGTGTAGATAAAATTAATTATACTCCACACTGAATAAACTAATTAAACTCTGTTTCACGCCAAAATAAATACAAAACAAGTTCTCATATCCACGAGTCTGAGAAACATGGTGGAAATTGTGACGGCCGACGTACTTTGACATCTGTACAAAGTTACACTGAACATTAGTTTTTAGGGTTCCGTATCAAAGGGTAAAAACGGGATCCTATTACTGAGACTCCGCTGTCCGTCTGTCTGTCACCAAGCTCTATTTCATGAACCGTGACAGCTACAAAGTTGAAATTTTCACAGATGATGTATTTTTTGTGGCCGCTATAACAACAAATATTAAAAATAGAATAAAATAAATATTTAAGGGGGGCTCCCATACAATAAACCTTACATTTTAGCCGTTTTTCGCTCCTATGAGTGAATGAATGAACACTTTATTGTTAACACAAATTACAGAAGAATACACAGAAAGGAAAAATAAAGTAACTTAAAACTAGTGCAACAAAGGGCGGCCTTATTGCTTACAGCAATCTCTTCCAGGCAACCCTTACATCTAGATAGGAAATAATAATGATAGAAAAAAAAAACGGGGTGAGAGTATTAAAGGAGAAAAGAACAAAAAAAAAAAACATTGACAATAACAAACTATGCAGTACGAAACCCTTCGTGCGACCTGTCCGACTCGCACTTGGCCGATTATTTACAATCATCATCGTAAACAGCATTTATCATCATATTAGCCACATTCCTAGATTTTATGGATACCAAAAAAAAAGTTAGATCATGGGGCATGGGATTATCAGATTCACTACACAGTATAAAACAAAGTCTCTTCCCGCTGTCTATCTGTCCCCATGTATGCTTATATCTTTAAAACTACGCAACTGATTTTGATGCGTTTTTTTAATAAATATAGTGATTCAAGAGGAAGGTTTATTATGTATAACTAGGGACCCGCCCTGGCTTCGCACAGGTGCATTATACATATAAACCTTCCTATTGAATCACTCTATCTATTAAAAAAAACCGCATCAAAAAAGTAGTTGCGTAGTTTTAAAGATATTAGCATGTATGGGGACAGACAGCGGGAAGCGACTTTGTTTTATACTATGTAGTGATACGAGTACACCTGTGCGAAGGCGGGGCGGGTCGCTAGTATCAGATATAGAGCCAAGCTTTTAACTCTACACGCCCTAACTCTACAAGCCCTAACTTCATAAACTCTACACCTTAGTCCTAAGGCCTAAACTAAAACTTGATGAGTACTCTGACTGCCTTTCGTTTCAAGACAATCATTTGTGTAATCCCGTTTAACAGTAAAATAGCTTCAGTTAGAGACTGTTACGAGTTGCGCGAAAATTGCCCAAGCCAATTAAGTGTATCTAGAGTAAATTGTTCTTTTCCGCAGTCGAAGGAAGCCCTTACGACTTACGTGCATCGTGGCCTATGTTTAGACCGCGCAGTGAACAGTATAGCACCGCTCGAACATCTACTGTTATTTGTATAATAATCTGCCAAGTACGAGTCGGACTCGCGCACGAAGAGTTCCGTACTGTAGGGGGGGCTCCCATACAGTAAATATTTAAATAATTCTTTTATTTTAATTTAATTACTTATTATTAAAGTAAGCATGCAGCTAAATATTCTGTAAATATTTCAAGCATCCACCTTACCATTATTAATATCGAGCGAAAAACGGCTAAAAAATCAGGTTTGTAGTATGGGAGCCCCCCTTAAATATTATTTTTATTCCATTTTTAGTATTTGTTGTTATAGCGGCAACAGAAATACATCATCTATGAAAATGACAGCTTTCTAGCTATAACTGTTCATGAGATACAGCCTGGAGACAGACGGACAGCGGAGTCTTAGTAATAGAGTCCCGTTTTACCCTTTGGGTACGGAACCTTAAAAACGGCAAAATAATGTCAGATACATATATATCGTTCTCCTTGACGTGTCCGTGTCCGTCAATTGCGACCCCTGGCTAGAATGTTAGCTGTTGTGAGCTCTGATATGGCTCGCAAAACCGAATTTGTTTTTGAAAGACCTGTCGCAGGGCGCACAGTGCAACTGGCCACTGGTGTTATATGTGTAAGTATAGGAAGGCTTTGGGCGGGTCTTATTAATAGTTTGGTATCCTGTTAATATGTTAGATAATGTTAGATTGATACATCATCATCCGTAGCCTTGTTTACCACTGCTGGCTAGCTATGATGGTTTTTGTGGTTCTATGTTTGAGGTTTCTGTTACCACGCCATTTGCCTCGGTCCTGTGCCAATCCTGTTCAGTTTTGACCCGCGATTTCGACCATATCGTCGACCCATCGCGCTTCCGGGGGACCATCGATTTTAATACAATCCATATGTCATAAGCTTTTTCGCACTATCCATTTTGTACTCGACGTACCTAATACTTAATATTAATCCGCCTTTTTGATCATGATGGACCTAGCATGTACTCATTGCCTAGAATGTACTCATTGTGTACGCACCTTGCTAAGCCAAACCTTGCTTTAAATATCTTATCGCATTACTGGAAATTTGCCACCCGTCTCAGACATAGATTACATGGTGCAATTCTATTGACATGGATACTATTACTGTATGCAGCCTCTCATCCATTCAGATCAATTAAAGACAAAGGTAAATTACATTATGCCCCACATGAGTGCAATTGCAAATCAAGTGGTTACAAGACACGTAACCGGTCGGAACATCGACCTTTTCGCTAATCGTCTATTACGTAACGCAGGTCTTTGACCGCACTGCAGACCTTATTTGCCTTTTATGGTGGTATCTAGCAATTATTGAACTAAATGTCACGTCTATTGCCCCTATAAGGAAGCTAGAGACGCTACTCGAAGGTATTTTTTGCATTATGTAATAATTAATTGTTCACGGATTTGTTAGCTCTACATTTTTACTATATTATTTGGTTAACCTGTGATTAAAAAGAAATAATCGGTCAAGTACGAGTCAGACTCGCGCACGGAGGGTTCCGTACTGTATGGGAGCCCCTTTTAAATATTTATTTTATTTTAATTTTATTATTTATTACTGAAGTAAACATACAACTAAATATTTTGTGAATATTTCAAGCATCTACCTGTTACCATTATTAATATAGAGTGAAAAACGGCTAAAATATCAGGTTTGTTGTATGGGAGCCCCCCTTAATTATTAATGTTATTCTGTTTTTAGTATTTGTTGTTATAGCGGCAACAGAAATACATCATCTGTAAAAAATTAAGCTTTCTAGCTATAACGGTTCATGAGATACAGCCTGGAGACGGCCAGACAGACATACGGACAGCGAAGTCTTAGTCTTAGTAATAGGGTCCCGTTTTTGCCCTTTGGGTACGGAACCCTAAAAAGAAAAATGTATATCTCATCAGTACAGGTACAGAAAAAAGTTACTAGCTATACATAAATACGGGCATTATGACTCTGTTGTGGATAATTAATTTCCTTGCAATTCGGTTTACTTATTTTAATATGTATAATATTTTAAAATAAGTACGTATCTTGGATCAGACCTTATTTAAGGTCAATAAATCAAAGGTTCACTAATTGGTATGATATCACATTAAAGGCTATATTCCCCGTTCTTGCAGGACCTCGACACCTGAAACGGGTATCCAAAAAGTCAATGTCAAGGGTCCTAAAGGTTACTCGAATAATAGAGCTAAATGTTGGAGCGGAAACACGAAGGGCTATTGGAACTCGTTTGAAGTACCCCGAGGAAACAGGTCGAGTGGCTTCTGTGCTGACATAGCCTCTCCAGGGCTTTTGTTCTTTTCAGGACTGTTAGTGACTACTTTCTTGGACCAAATGACATCAGTGAAAGAGGCTTTAGTAATAAGATGTTTAGAAGGAAGTTGGTTACTTTTGCTAAAGAACTGGCTCGTACAAAAGGCATTTTATAGCTTTGAAGATTTTTTTGGTTGCTCTAATAAGAGTAATTTCCTTTTAAAAAAATGTATGTGATTTGACATTATTAATTGATATTCTTGACATTATTATTTTATACTTACTTTTAATCTTATGAATGATTATACTATTATATTTTATGGCACAATAAGATTATGGAATGAATTTATTTTAATCTGAGTCATGTTTCAGACTTCAATTTTGTGACTTATAATTTTTGACAAATTATCAATAAAAGTTTTATCTAGTTTAAAAAGTGTTGTTTTACAAAGTGCAGGTATTTATTGAGGTGGGAAATTATACTCATCTCTATGAATTAATTTACTATAGGATCAAGCTCGAAATAGAGAAATAAATCAGCTATTCCATACGAAATGTTTATGGGCTTTTGACAAGTGTCTGGAACAGCCGGTTTTTTTTTGGCCACGGGGTTGGTGTCATAGTCTAAGTTGTTCATAATGGTGAGGATATACACCTCTTTAAATATCTGCACTTTGCAAAGCAACAGCGCGTAGACTTAAGCCATGTATTCACTGAGCAACAATGTTTCGGGTACACAGTTTCTGAAACATCACGTAGATGTTTCCAGCAACTGAATTGTTTCCGTGTTCTACACGGTAGTGTTTACAGAAACAAAACAATTGTCGGTGAAACATTATTTTTCTGTTTCGGAAACACGTAGATTATTTTCTGATACAGAGTCTATAAACAATTGTTGCTCAGTGAATACATGGCATTAGAAAGCGTAAATATGATCTTGTGGGCTTCGAAACAATCAATATAATTAAGCAGTATTTTATATTTGCCTAGCTGTAAATCATACGGTAATCGTAGTTTATTTTTCGCTTCGAAACTGGTTTTTTTGAACCATTTCCGGTTTCTGCGTTTAGTCCCAAAGAAAACTCGACAGTTATCATCTAACCTTGAATGTGTCCAATGTAAACAGTCACGCTATTTCCATTACTCGTTTACGATGTGTTCCGGCCGTGGCCAGCTTAATGCTGCAGATGATGTGTTTAACATATGGTGTGCATGTTTTTCTACCTCTACATCCATTTTTAATGTTGTATAACTCTTCACTGTAAGATTCGGTCTAACGATGCGTTAATTTGCGTTGTTAGTAAACATTTCAACCCAAACTTCATATATTTGGACGCACCATTTTCATTCATAGTTTCATCAAACACTGTTCTCGTTTTGTTTCTGGAAAACATATTCTAAAATACAACGGCATCGTGAGAAGAGTAGTTCATCATCTGGCGACGCTCCAACTATTCTAAGATGGCGATAATAAAATTTAGAACCTCCCAGTGAGAGCCCTTCGGAATCTAAATCTGTTGCTGTAGTAATTGCTGACCCGATTTGCGATTGAGAATCTGGACCAAGTCTCAGATAAATATCGGTTTATATTAGACCAATGTTCGGTTTACGGCCTATTTTAACGCGTTATGAATAATGCGGCTTACCACACGATATTGTGCAGATATTCTTAGGTACAGAACGGTATCCAATACATTTATATATTACGCAATCGTCTATGTCAAGAGCCAAATCGTTTAACAATGAATTAATAGGTGCTTCCATTTTTTAACGATGAGTAATTGAATAATTGAAGATATCTTCCAAAAATAAGTGATATCAAAATGGACTCCCGGGACTATTACAAAGTGTCGTACAGCAGCAGAAATGACGCGAAAGTCACCAACTTGAGTAGCCGCGAGATCCTCGACAACGAGACTGAATTCAACGCCAACCAGTTCAAGTTATTCGATGACTTCACTACGGACCTCCGTATCAGCTACAATCCCATGAGGAACAACTACCATGGGATCACCAGGATCGACAGCAGACGGCGTCTCGTCGACCCGAACGATTCTGGGGTCGATATGGAGAATGGAAATCCTCTTGATGATATTACCATATCCAATGACGTTGACCTGGTAAGTTGTAGAATGGTGAATTTTTCAGACATCCTCATCATCATGTTTTAGTTTTCTGCCGGAATATGAACCACGAAATAATTTTATCGACGTGTTAGAACGAGACAGAGTTATGGTGGATTATATTCACACGTTGACAATACTCTCTTCGTGACTTTTCTTGGTTGTATCTAAGCTAGCTGGTTACATTTTTATCGTTTGGTTCTCTTCGTGCGTAAAATAACTAAATCGTTTCTACAGTAAGTTGTAGTTTCCTCACATAAGTTAAATCACGATTGCGTGCGTGCGTAACTCATCGAGATTTTTATCTCTCTATCAGAACAATGTTTATCCAACTAATGGATTTCAATTTACTCGCCGGAGCTTTATCTTTTCATTTATCTTACCACTTGAATATTAAGTTCGGCTTTAACTGAGACACCAAATTAAAATTTCAAGTTTTATTTTACATTATAAGTTATGAAGAGTTATAGCACATTCAAATCCAAAACCTTAGTTGAATAGTTTTCCCCGTTAGCTGCACCTTCACCAACCGAGAGCCGATACCCGATGTGACCACAAATCACCATGTCAAAGAGGCGACGATCGATCGTAGCCCGACATGGCAGGCGACAGACAGTGACCGGATCCAATCGTGCAATTTGCTGCGACGCCGGCGCCCCCGTTTGAATGCCGGAACATAGACCATTATCTAACCAGTCTTGTCAACCTTTAACAATAGCCTAATAGGCTTAGGAACTTCTTTCTCCTGTTCTAAAGAAGTTCAAATTCAGAATAATATAGTATAAGCCGGGTGGCTACCTGGTGGTAAAAGCTTTTAGCCAGGGAAGGCATCTGAATTGGCTAAAAGGTTAAAATAACCGGGGCCTAGAATTTAACTGCCGTCGTTAACAAGTAAGCGAACTACGAGGTTACTAGGCCTTAGATTTGGAGACATTGTTTCTAAATACATACCGAGACTAATTTAACAGTCCTGTGTAAGGTGACAGGATATTGGCTGTATTGTAAATGCACGGCAGGCAGGTCAAACAAGATTCGTGAACGTGACATTTTTAAGGGTGAAACGATTGCCTTGTCCTTTTTGGAATAAATTTTGTTTAACGGGTTAAATTATGTTTTATAACAAGTCTTGTCTGGAGGCATAAAGCAGTTCAATTTGTAACTCTAATTCGTTTGATGATATCATAGTGCAGTAGCAATGTCTTCTAGTCTGTTGACCTGATTGCTTTATTACAGTTTGAGTAATATATCTGCGTATCACATTTCGTTGTACTCATAAATTAACTCGTACTCGTTGTCTGAAGAATCCAAAGGGAGCTCGTTAGTTAATAGGACAAGAGGGTGACGCAATCAACACATTGTAGATTATTGTAGCGTGTGACTCATGGACACATGCGTATGCGCCACATGAAGCGAGCATAACCCCATACGGGTGGTCAGCGGAGACGTGACATACATTTACAAATTGTACTAAGTGGCATTGTTCCCTTCTCAGTGGCTCCGCTTAATTTGGGACTTTAGTGTAGTTCTATTAGTAATAAATAACCATTGGTCCCATGATTACGAGTACCATTCATTTTTCCGTTATCGCTTGAAATTAAAATGCATCATTATGTATTCGAATGCCGGTAGTCTGCCGTGCCTAGCTTGCGAACTCAAGTAACGGTCTAAGGTTTGCTCAATAATTGGCACAATGTTGGGTCGGACCGCGGTAATTCGTTGTCCGTAATTAAATATTGTTATATACGCATGGTTTCCCCGGTGTCGAGATCGCGTATCACGCTTTTTTCGTGGCTTGTCAGACCGGTATTTTTACTGCATTACGTACGCTACGCCCGACTGGCCTTGACCAGACTTTTAATCGCTCGTTTCGGCCACCATGCGCCTTAAGCTGATTACCTCTGCCGGACACTTGAAGACCTTTACTTTGACCCATATTCCATAAATGGATTGTCCTAATTGCTTTCTTTCGTATTGTTGCAGTTGGAGAACGAAGTTATGGTAGATCCTTGGAGCAGTATGGACTCATCTAATTCACCGCTAACTGACTCAGGACCGTCCGCCAGCGAAGACTGCACCCCCTCCACTTCCAGCGAACCACCGCGTGGACCTCTAGATGCGTCTTCACCCCTCTCGACGGACGCGCGCCGCGTGCCAAACCCGAAAGACACCAAACATTCAAAATATCTTCCCCAAAAGACAGACAAGGCGCGCTCGCGAGATCTCACTCTAGAGTTGGAGACCCTAGAATCCAACCCACTCACACGCCGGTCACATTTCCTCGACGATGATTTTCAATCGTCTTCCAAATCGAACATCGAATGTCGCATTCCCAAACCCCACTTTCTGGACCATTCGCCGTCCCCGGATGAGTTTGACGAACGCAGTGATATTACCAATCCAAACTTTTTAGATGACGAAGTCGACGGCGATGAAGGTCAATCCCAAAAGAAAGCCGGCGCCCTCCCCAAAAGGCCACAAAAACCATCCACCTCAACATATTCTCAACACGAAGACCGACCGCATAGGACAAATTATCGAACCACCTTATACTATGGTCTGGAAAGTGCGGCTAGATCGAGCGAGCGCGACAAACGAGCTTCCCAGCTGTATCGAGGAACATGGCCCGGGGAACGCGAGGTGTGGACGGGCCACGACTCCGCCAGCGTCCGAAGCTTCTCAAGCAACGGATCCGCCGACGGAACGAGACCGTCTTCCAACTTAGAAAATAAAATGGAGTGTGTGTGCTCTCTGATTTCCCTTCTCAGCTTATCACCGGAGAATAATGCCGATCTTAGCGGTCCCCTGCTAGATATGAGCCGATCGGTCGAAAGCTGCATCGCTATGAGACAAGCCGGGTGCATACCGCTACTGGTGCAGCTGATTCACTCGAAAGTACCCAGAGAGACTCGAGATCGAGCGGCCAAAGCGTTACGGAACATCATTCACACGCAGACCGATGACAAAGCCGGTAGAAGGGAGGCGAGAGTATGGAGACTGTTAGAGCAAGTTAGAGAATATTGTTACATATTAGAAGACTTAGTAGAAGCGAGAAAAGAAGGGAAAGAGGTAATAGAAGACGATGCCTCGAAGCATCCGAGCCAGAGTGTCGCTGCTCTAATGAAGTTGTCTTTTGACGAAGAGCATCGACATGTGGTATGTCAATTAGGGGGGTTGCAAGCTTTAGCGGCGCTCGTGAGCGGTGACCAAGCGGCGCACGGGAGCAGAACTGATGACAATACGTGCCTGACGATGAGGAAGTACGCCGGCATGACGCTGACCAATTTGACGTTCGGTGACGGCAACAACAAGTCTCTGCTGTGCTCTTTCAAAGATTTTATGATGGCCCTGGTGGAGCAGCTAGAATCACCTAACGACGACATGAGACAGGTATGTAACGTAACTAAAAAATCAGCCAATTTTATCATAAACTCAATGCACAAAACACCATTCGAATTCATAAAATATCCCATGGAGAAGTCAGTGCAAGGACCTATCGCTCCCACACCGCACAAAAAGAATAAGAAACTATACTCACTAGTTCAATCGTACTAAAATATGGTTTCGTCTTTATTCCAGGTAACCGCAGCAGTATTAAGAAATCTTTCATGGAGAGCAGACACCAACAGCAAGCTAGTTTTAAGAGAAGTAGGAGCAGTCAAAGGTCTCACAGAGGCCGCGATGACTTGTCAGAAAGAAGCGACTCTGAAGTCTGTATTATCAGCCTTATGGAATTTGACAGCGCACTGTTCAATGAACAAGGTAGCCTTGTGTTCCGTCGACGGAGCGCTCGGTTTCCTGGTGGACATGCTCAGTTACAATTCGCCGACGAAGACGCTAGCGATCGTGGAGAACGCAGGTGGCATCATGAGGAATGTGTCCAGTCACATTGCCGTTCGAGAAGATTACAGACAAATTCTCCGGGAGAGAAATTGTTTGAGTGTCTTGCTTCAGCACCTCAAGTCCCCGAGCCTCACGGTCGTCAGCAATTCCTGTGGCACCCTCTGGAACCTGTCAGCGCGGTGCCCACAGGACCAACAATTCCTATGGGACCACGGCGCGGTACCCATGCTCAGAAGCCTCATTCATTCCAAGCACAAAATGATAGCGATGGGCTCGGGAGCCGCCCTCAAAAACCTGCTCAATTCGAAACCAGGAAAGACACACATCATATCGTTGGATACGACAGCTAGAAGTATGAACCTCCCGGCTTTGCCGACGCTCGGAGTGCGAAAGCAAAAAGCGTTGGAGCAGGAGCTGGATCAAAATTTGGCCGAAACTTGCGACAACATCGAACCGGCGACGTCGCCCACGACCAGCAACAGGGAAGAGAAGAATCTTTTCACTGCAACCGAGAGACAGATCGCGATGAATCTCGAGCGACATCGGATGACGTCCAGCTCGCCGCTAATGGGCACGCTGACGTCTCAGATATCGCTCAGCCACAGCGCTCACTTAGCTAGTTACCTAAGTTGCAGTAACACACTACTGAAAGGAGCGCTGGTATCTCGCTCGTCCACCGGCGGCAGCGCAGGGAACGTCAACAGATCCGACAGCAAGGACTCCGTTACGAGCACACATTCGGACTCCGTCTTCGAAAGAGTCATGAGAACGGGCAAAGTTCCCGTCCCGACCCCCCGAAGCAAGGACTTGATGAAAATCGAAACAGGCGGCGAAGCTTTTAAAACCTCGAAGCAAATGTCGAAAGACGGCACTTACCTTCGATACCCGGTCCAGCCGCCCATCCCGCCTCCGAGGAGTACGGAACTAAGAACCAACTACACAGAATCCGGTTTTGACGTCGACCAGGATTCTTGCGACCAGCCCATCGACTACAGTCGAAAGTACTCCGAGACCAAAGCTGCGGAAACCGAAGTTGAGAAACCTAAGGCGGAAGCTAAGAAATATGGGAAGAAGGATAGTGCGAGCACGTACGGAGATTACCAGGAGACTGACCTCGATCAGCCGACGGATTACTCCCTGAGATATGCGGAGCACCAATCGGAGACTGGGTCTGATTCAGAACCGGCCGGCCCGTCGGTCCACGAGGACACAATCAAACACTTCGCCACAGAAGGAACTCCGTACGAAACTCCGATCATTTTCTCTACCGCCACGTCGATGTCCGACCTTCGTGTGATCGGCAAGGACGGGAAACCGAAGACCGTATCGAGCGTGAAAGAGAACCCCGAAGTGATGACGCACTCTGACGAGAAAGACACATGTTCCATCGAAGATCCACCGGGACATGATAACGACTTGGCAGCTACGACTCCTCAGAGCACCTCCGTTACTGAACCAGTACAAGAAAAGCGTGGAGTCTTCGACACGAAGTTCAGTTCGGGAATGATCAGTCCGGAGAAGCCGGTGAACTACTGCGACGAGGGTACCCCGGGGTACTTCTCGCGGGTCAGCTCGCTGAGCAGCCTGGGCGAGCCCACGGAGGAAGACTGTCTGGCCAAGAGGAACGCGATGGCGACCATTAACGTGGAGCCTAGTCCTCCTGAGCAGAGCACCAGCATCGCCAAGGATAAAGAAGGTAAACGCCTATCTTTTAATATATTGTTATGTATACATAGTATCATACCATCTAAGGTATCTTCATTAACTATCAAATAATATAAATGAATCTACGTTATCTCAGTTTAAGAAGTGTACAATTGGACAAATTTGCAACTAGCGTATGCAAACTTTATCAGATCGTCTTACCATTTTGCCGGTTATTGTCATAAAAATTGATTTAAAAATTCCCGTCGAAGATACTGCAACTTCATTATAGTCAAACCGCTAAACTCAGACATCGCCTGCGCGGGTACAAGGGCGCGGGGGTAGACGACAAAGGGGGACTGAGACAGGTGCGGGCGCCGGGGACCCGCTGCCCGCGCCTGTCTCAGTCCCCTGTGTCGTCTCCCCCGGCGCCTCTGTACCGCGCAGGCGATGTCTGAGTTTAACGGTTTGACTATAGTTCTGCGCGTGCTACGTGCCGTTGCCTTTTATTATATTCATTTACCTGCCTACGAATCTATCATATCTGATTCGACCAGATCTACCAAAGAGGCCTGTAACGTTACTTTTATCCATGCCTCGCAATTCTTAGATGAGCAAACTAATTAGATACTTTTTAGGGTTCCGTACCCAAAGGGGACTCTAATAGTAAGACTCCGATGTCCGTCTGTCTGTCTGTCACCAGGCTGTATCTCATGAACCGTGATAGCTGAAATTTTCACAGATGATGTATTTCTGTTGCCGCTATAACAACTAAAAACGGAATGTAATTAATATTTATGCCCATACAACAAACGAGATTTTTAAGAGTTCGCTCGCTGTTAATAATGGCAAGAGTAATAGGGCTAAGGGGGCTCCAAAACGGTACAGAACTCTTCGTGCGTGATTCCGACTCGTACTTGGCCGATTTTTCTTCTTCGTGTCATTATTTGAAAAATTGTTAAATTATTTTCTTTCAACTTTGGAATTAAAAAAAATCTTTTTGTACGGTTTTTTTTTTGTAAATCTAAAATGTTCTACCTATGTTATAATTAAAATGATTCAGGTTCGAAAGCCGTAACGTTCGCGACGGATCCAGCGCCGGCGAGCGGGGCGGGGCCGCCGCAGACAGGCTCGGCGCCCGGCAGCGGCGTCGCCACCCCGGGCACGCGATACGTGCAGGAGACTCCGCTGATGTTCTCCCGCTCGAGCTCGCTGGGCTCGCTGCCCGACTGCGACCACCACGACGACCAGGGCTCCGTGCTCTCTGAAGTCAGGTCAGTGACGATGAATAAAAGCTCCATTCTTTATGTGAATCATCGCACACAAACCACAGCTATTGGCCGACCGCTTAACGCGCGTATCGCCTGCGCGGAAGCAGGGAGCGGGGGGAGATGTTACCGGGTGGGCGAGAGGGGTACGCGGAGTTGAGTTCTGCTCTGCCTACCCCTGTCACCCACCCGATACTTCTTCACTACTTTACCTTTTTACAATATTCACCACTTTACCTTTATTTAGATATAAAAATATTACCAATTTCCAATACAAAAACCGCCGCAATATAATCAGGTAATCAGAGTTCAGAAAGTACCAGTCCAATTTTAAATGCATGAATGTTGCCCGAAAAGACATCAATTTCATGCTGTCTTTTCGGGCAACATTCATTACAACATTCATTCGTTACGTAACACGATATAGCACAGTCATTTCAATACTGAGATATTTACTGGTAAAAATCGGCCAAGTACGAGTCTCACTCGTGCACGAAGGGTTCCGTACCGTATGAATTGAATTTTTGAATATTCTGTGAATGTTTCAAGCTTATTCCTGTTGCCGTTATTAATATCGAGCGAAAAACGGTTAAAAATTAAGATTTGTTGTAAAACATATTTAAATATTAAATATTTATAATTTTCTATTAATTTTCTAATTTTAGTATTTGTAGTTATAGCGGCAACAGAAATACGTCGACTGTAAAACTGACAGACATACAGACGGACGGACAGCGCAGCCTTAGTAATAGGGTCCCGCTTTTACCCTTTGGGTACGGAATCCTAAAAATCTGAAATATCAATACAACTTTCTGTAAGACGACCGAGAGCGAGACATAAATAAAAGATGACCCCGACGACTCAGGACTCGTAAAAACATCGGTCATTTTATAACGTTTAAATTGCAGACGTTTAGTCGATAGCACCTAGTTTTCTTGCTTTCTTATATCAATGTTTGTATTACTTATAGTAAATTTACGCAGGTATAGAGTTCATTTTTAGGGTTCCGTACCCAAAGGGTAAAAACAGGACCCTATTACTAAGATTCTGCCGTCCGTCTATCTGACATCAGTCTATCTGAACCGTGATAGCTAAAACGTTGAAATTTTCACGGAAGACGTATTCCTGTTGCCGCTATAACAACAAATACTAAAACAGAATTATATAAATATGTAAGGGGGGCCTCCCATCCAACAAACCTGATAATTTAGCCGTTTTCGCTCGATATTAATAACGGTGATATATAGACGCTTGAAATATTCATAGAATGACAGCCTCGGTGGCTCAGTGGTTAGTGACCCTAACTTCTGGGTCAAAGAGGCGTGGGTTCGATCCCCACCCAGGGCAAATATTTATGTGATGAACATAGGTGTTTGCTCTGTGTCTGGGTGTTATTTAGTTACTATCTATATAAGTATGTATTTAAAAATAAGTAAATGTAGTATATCAGTCTCTGGCAGCCATATCACAAGCTTTGCTTGGTTTGGGTTCAGAGGCCGTGTGTAAGATGTCCCCTAATATTTTATTTATTTTTATTTAATATATTAAGTTGTATAATAATTAAAATGAATTAAGGGGAGCTTCCATATGGTACGGAACCTTTTGTGCGCGAGTTCGACTAGCACTCGGCCGATTATTTCTGCCTATCTCATAGTTAAAGTAATATTGTGTTGTTGTACAGTCGGCTGACTTCCGGCTGCATATCCCCGAGCGAGATACCAGATTCCCCGGGCGCTGGCTCGCCGCGCGCTCCCGAGCGCGCCTTCACCGCGCCCTCTACACCACCACGAGGTATCCAACCATCCATCCATCAGCCATAAGAAGTCCACTGCTGGACATAGGCTTCCCCTATGGATCTACAATAAGACCGGTTCGAAGTGAGTCTTAATGAGGTCATCCACCCACAAGGTGGACGTCCTACGCTGCGCTTACCGGCACATGGTCTCCACTCAAGAACTTTTTGACCCCATCGGTCACCAGTCCTCCGCGCTATGTGCCCTGCCCATTGCCATTTCAACTTGCCGATCCGTTAATCACAAGGTATCGTTGATATCAATACATACTATCTTAAATTTTACCCTTGGAGCCGTTGCAAGTGTTACGTAAGCAGATTTATTACAATTATTACCCCATAAAAATATACATACAGACGAACATAACACCTCCTCCTTTTTGGAAGTTGGTTAAAAATAGATTTAGATATAGATTTAAAATATGTACAGTACAGAGGACTTTAACACACATACGCATGAAGAAATAAATAACTATTGCTGACTTAATCAGTACCAAACACTTTTAGTTGT
The DNA here is from genome assembly GCA_964007245.1 of Hypomecis atomaria. Taxonomy (NCBI): domain Eukaryota; kingdom Metazoa; phylum Arthropoda; class Insecta; order Lepidoptera; family Geometridae; genus Hypomecis; species Hypomecis atomaria. The sequence continues at coordinate 2,634,828 of OZ023285.1, forward strand.
ACTAGCAATGACAGACCAGTGTTTTCGACGTTACAAAATTAGTAAAAAGGCACACCTACGACGCTTCTCTTTTTGCACAAACTCTAACGGAAGTTATACAAGGAGTTTTAGCCAAGTTAAAATGGTCTTTATTGTGTGTTACAGAGAGCACAGGGTCGGTGTTCTCAGAGCGCGTGTCGCGATTCGTAGTAGAACATACGCCGGCGCAGTTCTCGGCCGCCACCTCGCTCTCCAGTCTCACCATCGACAACGAGCCCAAACTGCACAAGGTACGTCAAACTGCACAAAGTACAACAAACTGCACAAGGTATGTCAAACGGCACAAGATACGTCAAACTGCACAAGGTACAACAAACTGCACAAGGTACGTCAAACTGCACAAGGTACTTCAAACTGTACAAGGTACGTCAAACTGTACAAGGTACGTCAAACAACACAAGGTACGTTAAACTACACAAGGTAGGTCAAACTGCACAAGATACGTCAAACTGCAAAAGGTATGTGAAACTGCACAAGGTACTTCAAACTGTGCAAGGTACAACAATTTTCTTTCAGTTTTGACTTGACGATTTTGCTTTCGTGTATCCGGATGTAGATTCTCCTTTACATGTCACAGTTTTCAACATTTCAACGAATCTTAACGAAACTTGGTCGATACAAATACAGTTTCTTCAATACCAATATTATAAAGAGGAAAGATTTGATTGTTTGTTTGTTTGTTTGCATTGAATAGGCTCCGAAACTACTGAACCGATTTGAAAAATCTTTCACTGTTGGGAAGCCACACAATCCCCGGGTGTCATAGGCTATATTTTAAAAAATTTACGGAGTCTGCTAGTTTTATGTAAATAGATTTTTTTGTCGTCAGCATTTTTTTTTATTTCCCTCAGAAAGGGTTGAAATTTTCTGTTGCGTTATTTATCAGCCGATGTCGACAATATTTGGTAAGGCCGTATCTAAATCCGAACAAGATTTCATGAATCAAATCTTTGTAAATTTCGAATCAACTTATAACTTGAGAACCCAATCCTCGCGCAGATGTTAAATCAGGATTGGGCTATCCGCAGTTTGTAGCGAACATCACATCCGCCAAGTTGTATGATTCAAGTTATAGAACGAATCGAAATATAGGCTTATGAAGTTTCAGTTAAAGATATGTGTCTAACTACAAGTTTTAGTGTTTTTAGGGTTCCGTACCCAAAAGGTAAAAACGGGACCCTATAACTAAGACGAGAAGAGAATATTTAGTTGTAAACAATTCAATAATAAATAATTAAACTAAAACAAATACTAACCACCATAAATACATTTAATAATAGACTGGATCTTTGGATAAAGAAGGAAAAAAAATCCTTGACAGAAAAATACAAATTTTATTCGACTCTGCTTGATATAAAACCCGATTACAGAGGCGCCAGCGTAAATTTAATAGCAACGTAAAAAGCGTTCTCTCTATCGAATGCCTAAAGTGAAAAAGAAACAGAACTATGCTATTTAGCTAATATAATTACGATGGCGCCTCTGTAATTGGCCTTATAGGCACATCAGTTTATACTGCTCGCCTATAAACAAATAAATAAATATTTAAGGGAGGGGATATTAAGGGAGGGTTCCATACAGTACGCGACCCTTCGTGCGCGAGTCCTACGCGTACTTGGTAGATTTTTAGAATTAAATGATGCAATTTAAGCTAATGCCTGTTCGTTTGACAGGAATGTATGCCCAAGCTGCCGCGAGTACAACGCGACGAGTTCCCCACCGCTCCCATCGGCAGCGACTTGGAAAACGCACAGAAACTACAACACAGGTAATATGCTATGCATCTGTACAGGGTTACTGCTAATCGTAATATGCAATGCTTCTATACAGGGTTACTGCTTATCAATTAAATAAATCAATAAATATTTGGGAACATCTAACACACGGCCTCTGACCCCAATAGATAGTAACTAAATAACACCCAGACACAGAGCAAACACTTATGTTCATCACGTAAATACTTGCCCTGAGTGGGGATCGAACCCACGCCTCTTTGACTCAGAAGTTAGGGTCACTAATCACTGAGTCACCGAGGCAGTCATTAGCATCATTTTGGAAGATAATTCTGTACATCAAAACTAACAACTTTTGTTCTACGACCTTTATCAATCTCAAACAAAATATCACCGGGCGAAGCCTAATCTAGCCTAAAATAAAATCTAGCTACTTTATACAAGGTTATTTTTAATCAATTAGCACCCTTTTAGGGGCTTATTCTGTACATCAAAACTAACAACTTATGTTCTGCGACTTTTGTTAAAACTCGAAAAAAAAATTATCTGTTCCTTCCATTTTGATGTAAAATTGTTAGTTTTGATGTACAGAATAAGCCCCTAAAAGGGTGCTAATTATTTACCAGTCACCCGGTATAGTTAAAATATTGTACTTTAATTTAATTATGAACAACATACAATGTTATAATGATTGTTTCAGCGAGCCTCTGCGGCCTGTGGGCATATCTACACCCATGCGGCGTGAACCAATCAAAGGTAAACTTATTTACTGACTTTCTCCATATTGATCTTCCTTCAATGCCCTTGTTATACCCACCCCAATATTTGTTGAAGACTCGGTTCTTGAAGTGGTTGACTCGTACGTCTACCTAGGTCAAGTAGTCTAGTTATGTAGGTCCGACTTCAAGAAGAGGCCAAGATGATGAGTACTGTTACGTGATGGGTTCTTGGATAATCAGTTAAAACGCCGATTGTTCACTTTGCACTTTATTGCACAAAATCACAGTACACACGACACAACTGGTTCGCACAACACTTCACACTGGCACTGATATTCACACAACTAGTCACTTCACAATCACTGGTGGCACTTGAACACGAGATGTTTTCGTTCCGGTAAAAACGCGATAACTACCACGAACGAAAACCATCGCCCTATTTATATCGGAATAAGGGTTCTCTAGAAATCTGTAGAATATTCGGTGCCATTGTGATTGACAAAGTAAACAAGTGTAAAGTTCGAGAATCCCTATTGTTCTCAATGATTACGTAAATACCACACAAAAAATCTCACAATAGACGCGACACAAAGACCGGTGCCGCCTGAGTCATAAAACCATAAATCTCGCGATTAGGTGTAAACAACTCGCCGTCGTACCGCGCGCGGCCTACTGCGTAACAGTACAATGACATCCTAGAATATCGCTAGTTCGAACCCAAACACACATTCTGATTCCAGAGCCCCAAACGCCATCGGAAGAGTGCAAAGTATACTTCACAGAAGACACGCCCGCCATTTTGTCGAAAGCTGGGTCCAACTCCAACCTGTCCGCGCTCTCCATCGAGTCGGCGCCCGCTCCACAGGTCGAGGCACACGATACTTCGGATAGCTCTAACTTGAGTGATGCGGGGGATTTGTTAGAAGAATGTATACAGAAAGGCATCGCTAAGGTAAGTCACTTGTATATCCGAATTACAACGTGGTCACATTAACTAGACCCTTGACCATGTGAAGTCATTTTGGCGCTCAAGTACGGTGTGCAAAAAAACCGGCCAAGTGCCAGTCGGACTCCCGCAGGAAAGGTTCCGAACCATCATCTTTAAAAGATAAGTTTCTACTTGTTTATCATGATCGAGAAAAAATTGCTTAAAAATTAAGTTTGTTAAATGAATAAAAAACATTTATTTATTTTGAAAGGTACCTAATATACAACTACATATTCTGTGAAAATTTAAGGTGTATCGAATTCGGATGAGCCATTTCTGAAAAATCAACAATAATGTGAAAAATGCTACATGCGAAATATTTGCGAATTCTGTACACGGGTGAAGTCGGTCATGCTATTAATAAATATATCGCTAAATAATAATTTTTTTCGCTATCGATAGTCTGTCAAATTCAGTTAGTCGATAGTAGATAGTTCTATCGAAAATATCGAAGTTCAGCAGTTTCCTATCGATGATAAAAATCATGCAATAGTTTTGAATATTGGCAATGCTATCGATAGTATCGAATACCTACTGTACTAGCCTTTTTAATAGTTCACTGAAGGACGTAGGCCTACCCACGAAGGGTGATTGGACCATATTTACCACGCTGGCACAGTGTGGGTTAATGGATTCACATACGCCATCGAATTTCTTCTACGAACGTATGCAGGTTGCCTCACGATGTTTTCCTTCACCGAAAAGCCGGTGGTGTGAAAATCCGTCCATAAATTCTGAAGAACTCATTTGACAGACGAACAGACAGACGGACAGCGGAGTCTTAGTAATAGGGTCCCGTTTTTACCCTTTGGGTACGGAACTCTAAAAAGAAGTCGCCTAACTTTCATACCAATATTATTATAATTTTTTGAAATCACAGTATTTATGATATAAAATAGGAATAGCGCGAGGTCCACGTCCGGGGCGGACTACTAGCAATAATTATTTTGCAAAATAATTATGTTTTCGTTAATCGGCTCTGTTTATGTTTAGCTGGCACAATAGGCCATAAAAAATACTGTCAACTAGCATATTGGCAGCCAGGAGTTTGCGTAACTCAAATAATAATCGGCCAAGTACGAGTCGGACTCGCGCACGGAGGGTTCCGTACTGTATGGGAGCCCCCCTCAAATATTTATTTTAATTTTATTGTTTATTATTGAAGTGAGCATACGACTAAATATTCTGTGAAAATTTCAATCATCTACCTGTAACCATTATTAATATAGAGCGAAAAACGGCTAAGAAATCAGGTTTGTTGATGGGAGCCCCCCTTAATTATTAATTTTGTTCTGTTTTTAGTATTTGTTGTTATAGCGGCAACAGAAATACATCATCTGTGAAAATTTCAGCTTTCTAGCTATAGCGGTTCATGTGATACAGCCTGGAGACAGACGGACGGACAGCAGAGTCTTTGTAATAGGGTACCGTTGTTACCCTTTGGGTACGGAACCCTAAAAAGTAGAGAGGAGTAGGGATAGCCGGAGCATTGTAGTTTAAAAACTTATTACAAAAATGATGCCTAGCAAAAAAAAACATTGTTTCGTCTGTTTTCGTATCTTGCTAAGAAAATATAAGATTTACTAGCAGCGCCCCGCGGTTTTACCCGCGTTGTGCCCGTTCCCGTGGGAATTTCGGGAATTTTTATACATATAAACCTTCCTCTTGAATCACTCTATCCATTAAAAAAAACCGCATCAAAATCCGTTGCGTAGTTTTAAAGATTTAAGCATACAGACAAACAAACAAACAAACGAAAATAGCGACTTTATTTTATACTATGTAAGGATTATTGAAGTGAGCATACGACTAAATATTCTGTGAAAATTTCAGTCATCTACCTGTAACCATTATTAATAAAGAGCGAAAAACGGCTAAGAAATCAGGTTTGTTGATGGGAGCCCCCCTTAATTATTAATTTTGTTCTGTTTTTAGTATTTGTTGTTATAGCGGCAACAGAAATACATCATCTGTGAAAATTTCAGCTGCCTAGCTATCATGGTTCATGAGATACAGCCCGGTGACAGACAGACGGCCATCGAAGTGTTAGTAATAGGGTCCCGTTTTTACCCTTTGGGTACGGAACCCTAAAAAGTAGAGCGAAGTAGGGGGTGGTCGGGAGCATTGTAGTTTGAAAACAGTAGGCAGCGGGTCCCCGGCGCCCGCACCTGTCTCAGTCCTCTTTGTCGTCTACCCCCGCGCCCCCGTACCCGCGCAGGCGAAGTCTGAGTTTAGCGGTTTCACTATACAAAAATGATGCCTAGCATAAAAAAACATTATTTTGTCTGTTTTCGTATCTTGCTAAGAAAATATAAGATTTATGCAGTGGACTCATAACGTCTTACCACAAAATTTTACGCACGCTTTAGACAATGTTTAACAGTATAAATTGCATCGTTAAACAGTGTTTAAAGCGTTTAAATCTTTTGTGGTAAAACGGTTTAACTTCAACGCGCCTCCCAGCTTCACTCCGCCGCGACAAATGTTCTATGCCCTTTAAAGAAAAGTGAAAACACTACGTCGCATCATTTTTAATTTCTTTATAGTAATTAATTGTTATTTTCGTCGCAGGTTGTGAAGAACAAGGGACCTCCATCAGAAACATCTTCCGCCAACCATTACCGAGATGATGTTTATGTGAGTTATTTAATTGTTCTCTGTTTCTCTAGCCTCAGACCGTCTACTGTTGGACACAAGCCTCCCCCATACAAGGTTTTCTGCTAGCTTGTACTAAGCCGAAAAGTATTGATTAAACCATCATTATAAACAACTTTTACTATGCGGTTAGCGATCATCGAGGTTAAGCAAGTCCAGTACGGTCAGTCTTTGGATGGGTGACCACGAGTGGCATTTACAACTGAGCGCTACCGTGGCTCGCATGACACGCTAAATTGTAGACCCCGGTTGTTTTAACCGATTAGCCATGGCAGAGGCCTTCAAGCAGCTTGAAAACTGACACCAGGGCTAGCCACCCGGCCTATACGAACTTACAACCCGGAATCTATACCAATATTATAAAGAGGAAAGATTTGATCGTTTGTTTGCATTGAATAGGCTCCGAAACTACTGAACCGATTTGAAAAATTCTTTCACTGCTGGGAAGATACACAATCCCCGGGTGTCATAGGCTATAATAATATAATATTTAAAAAAAAATTTGAGGCTGCTAGTTCGAGATAAAAATGTCGGTAGTTCCATACCAAATTGCTACTTTCAATCGACAAATGTGTAAAACAGCTGTTTTTTTCTCGATTTCCACGTTAGCTCCATAGTGAAAGTTGTTTGTAATGAAGGGTATGAATCACATACTTTCAGCTTAATCTCTAGTAATACCAAAGAATATATAATAATACTACGTATAGAATGGCCACTCGTTACCCCCCACCCGTTTGAGTCTTCCTCACTTCCACCCCGCTTTTCACGGACGAGGCTTGTACACCGCGTGTGGGCTGCACTGGCCGGTGGATTTTCTAATAAAAACTACCTAGACTGTGACAATAGGGAAGATTTATATTGTGTATGGTTGAATATCAATGATACGTAACATAACAAGAAATTTTAATGTTTTCCTAAGTTTAACTAAAAGAAACTTATTTTACATTATTCGGTAACTTCCTCTTGATATTTTCTTTCAAATGAATTACATCAGTTAATTTTTGCTAAAATACTTCCAAATTAAGTTATTAATATAGTTTTTTAAGCACTAGATTTATATTCATTTTTGCAAATTGAATACGCAACTGTCTCACTCACGCGGCATGACGTCATGTTGTGGTGATCGCTGACAGCCATAGACGCTCCGCACACAAATGCACGTGTAGCGACCGTGCGTATGTGTGTTGTCTGTGAGTAAGTACTGTGTTAGTGTGCGTAAGACAGCAGAATTTGTATGAAAAATCGCGGAGTGTCCGGGCTGTGGTAATACTCTAGTTAACTCTGTAGATCTCCAATAACACCGGTTAGAAGAGGTTTGCATACAACGCGATCCTGCGGTCCTGATGAGGTCATCTGTCCACCTTGTAGGTGGACGTCCTACGCTGCGTTTGCCGATACCTGATCTCATGTGTTTGATTTTGGCCCCATGTTATAAACTTGTGAAAAGTTATACATTAGACTCTACTCTACAAATCAAATACTGATGTATTAGTTGTACCCACAACTATATTTTTGATAACTTTACATATTTTAACCGACGTCCAAAAAGGAGGAGGTTCTATGTTCGTGTGTATTTTTTTTTTTGTGTATGTTCATCGATAATTTCGCTAATTGTGATCCGAATCGAAAAAATCTTTTTTAGTTCGAATGGGTATACTCCCGATAAAATAGGACCATTTAAATTTTACAAAAATCTGCTGATCCGTTTTTAAAAAAAAAAAACAACAATAATGTAAGCAATTCCAGGCGAAATATTCGAATTTTGTACTCGATGGAAGGCGGTTTTGCCATTTTTTGCGAAAAATAATTAAAGAGAATATAAATGAGGTCAAAATCAAACGGGTCACCAAGTTATCTGAATTTAGTAAGTTTCTTTGGGTTACGCATTCTAATGTATTTTTGTGTTTGTCCAACAGAGGTCGCTGCCTCCATACTTGCGGTCGTCGACGGAAACTGTGAAGATGTCCCACGACTTCCCGAGGAACGTTCGCGACAGGTGAGAGATAACTGACACTAAATTGTACTATTTTAAGGAATATTCAGATCTTTTATTTGTTATTTCAAAAGGTATAGAAAATGGCCCTCTGCAAATTGCACATATTTCGGGTCAAACAGAATTTTCTCAAAAGAACATCCCATCCAATTATGTAAGGCACAAAATCCAAAATTATCACGCGGTTGAAACCGCAGGTAAAAGCTTGTATAATGTAAATGAGATTATCTAAAATAAATAACTTCTAAAGTATGAAGTATAAAGGTTTAAGTTAACTAATTTTTTTTATTTAACTAATATGAGGATCAACAGCATCAACAATAATTATTTTTCGCAAAAAATAGCATGAGCGACTTCATCCGTGTACAGAATTCGCGAATATTTCGCACGAATCGATGTTACATTTTTCACATTATTGTTGATTTATCAAAAATGGCTCAGCCGATTTCAATAAAATTTTAATGGGGCCAATTTCGAAGTATACTATTTCCAATAAAAAAAATAATTATTGAAATCGAACTACTATGAAAAAAGTTATGCGTGGTTATACATTAAAAAAAAATACGCGTCGAATTGAGTACCTCCTCCGGTTTGGTTCGTCGCTCAATAAAATACATAAACGTAACAAATACAGAGCGCTATTATAGATCCTCACCTTTAGATCTATTTTAGTATTTATTTTTCTAATTTTAGTATCAGATTATTTTTCTATTTTAGTATCGGTATCAGGATTGCGCTGGATGCAAGCCGCTTCCAACCGGTCATATTGGAGATCCATAGGGGAGGCCTATGTCCAGCAGTGGACTTCTTATGGCTGATGGATGGATGGATAGTATCGAGAGAAAAAAATCACATTTTTTTGTATTAAATAATTATTTTATTTTTATTTAATAATTAATTTTTAAAGTAAATATTTAACTAAATATTTTGTGAATATTCCAAGCATCTACCTGTCACCGTTATTAAAATCGAGCGAAAAACTGCTAAAAAATCAGGTCTGTTGTATGGGAGCCCCTCTTATACAGGGTTATTTCTAATCAATTAGCATCCTTTTAGGGGCTTATTCTGTACATCAAAACTAACAACTTTTGTTCTGCGACTTTAGTCAAGGTTTTCGCATAATTTCAGCGGCAGCGGCAGTTCGCGCGGCTCGCCGGCGCCGCCATTGCCTCCGCGGCCCGCGCCCCTCGAAGCACCGCCGCGCCCGCCCGCGTCCGACCTGCACTACCGAGAGGGTAAGCTCCAAACACTGTGACACTTCACTTACTCACTGTGACACTTCACTCACTCACTGTAACACTTCACTCACTCACTGTGACGCTTCACAGTTTCATCGGCCCATTAGCGCTTTGACAGTCGCGTCACACATGTGCGCCCCGATAGATAGTCCGGCAGCCCTCTCCTATGATCTTAAAGTGATTAATAACAGGCTGAATCTAGTCTTATAAAAAAATCTCGATCGAGGTAGCTAAAGTACTGCGCAGGACTTAAGGTAGGACTGAACAAAACATACCACTAAGTTTGTAGGACTATGTAGCCATTTGATTGTACAAACATTTACTAAGCTGCACACAAAAAATCAGCTTGTTACTAATAATTTTGATGATTCAAAATTACTCGTGATGACTCGTTATTTGGAAACATTCGGAGTGGAGGAGTCTCCAATCATAGCATCCATTTTGTAGGACAATTGTTTTTCCGGGTTTATCGTCCATTTACTTCGATGTTAAAATAAAAAAACTTACTGTTATTGTAACAATATCGACACCCCACCAAATCGACATGTTTAATACCTGCGCTGTACTTTAGTTACCTCGATCGAGATATTTTATAAGACTAATCTGGGCGTCTCGTCTAACTTAACCTGCCCACGAAGAATCATCCTGTTATTAATCACTTTAAGATCATAGGAGAGGGCTGCCGGACTAGGGGGAGTTGCATAATTCCAGAAAATAGATATTATGGTGCCCAGTTTTCACTTTGTCTTTGGAAAAAAGGCCATACGACCAAATTTGTCTTCGGTCGAACTCCACGACCTAATCCCATCATCTCCCTTTCACCGCAAGACAAGCCGGAAATCCCTTAAATACCATCCCTACATAGTTGACATACCACCTACTCATACTAAACGATTCGCTTATTCCTTCACTAGTGACTCGCTCCGGCTTCGCACAGGTGTATTATACTTATAAACCTTCCTCTTGAATTACTCTGTCTATTAAAAACCGCATCAAAATCCGTTGCGTAGTTTTAAAGATATAAGCATACATGGGGACAGACAGCGGGAAGCGACTTTGTTTTATACTGTGTAGTGATAATACAAATCGCTAGGAACTGGAATGCCCTACCTTTATCATTGTTTCCTGCTAATTATAATCTGGATAATCATATTTAAAGCAAGAGTGAATAGGTTTTCTAGGTCTACATACACCATCTTCGGCTACAACGCTCGCTTTCCATCAGACGAGTGGGTGGCCAAATGTACATAAATATGACTAATAATAAAAAGTGAACCCCAAAAAGAACATTGGGACTTGACGGAACGATAGGCTTGTTTACTAAAAAAAATATTTTTTTGTTAATTTAACTAAAGTTGATGAAGATATAGCCCGTTAAAGTTCCGCGTTACGTCACTAACCGCTATCAAATGTACCGGCTAGTGCCGTCACGAGCCCCCACTCTCAAACTTTGACAAGGTTTATCTTTGTCACTTATTGTTCGATTGACAAAGGAAAAAAAACGTGTACAGACCTTTCCGATTTCGCCAGCTTATGAGAAGGAGTCAACAGTTGGTTTTTCCTAGCATTGCTTCTTAAAGGAGATAATGCAAAATGGGCTCAGACTAGGTACAGTAGCTCAAAAAATCCGTTAAACTATGATAAATAAATGCGCAGAGTAAAACAACCGCGTCAAATGCTTAATTTATGAGTAATTTCACATTTTCCAATTTGATTTTTGTTCAGTCATTGAACTACTGTCATTTTGGTCGCATGTAACCTTAAAATCCAAATACACGAAATTACTTTTAATGGACACTGTTATTGTAAAAAATAACGGAAAAATCAGTTTCCGAAAGAAACAAAGCAAATTATGAAATACTGTACCCTTTAGTGGCCCAATTTCTACGCATATTTGCAATATCTCCTTTAATCTAAAATAGGTACTTTTCCTCTCAAATAATTCTAAATGGTTATGCGTGAAAAGGGCCACCTGATAGATATACCTGATACATATACCTATTGTAGGAAGGTAAACACTCCATTAATAGGATTAATGAAACTGACAATCTGCGCGACATCCTGACGCCTGACTAGAGCTCACATAACAGCTACGCGAGAATCAAAGTTCGCGCACCTCGTAGCTAATTTCGCATTCGCCAATAATTACGATTGTGCTTATACTGTCACACATTCATACTATAGATCTCTCCATTTACCCTTCATGAGGATTCCCCATGTATAGTGAAACCGCTAAACTCAGACTTCGCCTGCGAGCGTACTGAGACAGGTGCGGGCGCCGGGGACCCGCTGCCCGCGCCTGTCTCAGTCCCCTGTGTCGTCTCCCCCGGCGCCCCTGTACCGCGCAGGCGAAGTCTGAGTTTAGCGGTTTCACTATAGTCGATATTACGAAACTTAGTAAAACAAACACAACTAATAAATAACTAGTTTTTACCCGCGACTTTTCCCGCATGATATATCGATTTTTGTGCTATCCCATGGGAACCCTTTATTATCCGGGATAAAAAGAAGACTATGTCACTTTCCGTCTTTTAAACCCGAGGCCCTACCTTACCACCCTAAAGGAGAAATTAAAAAAAAACGATTTGACAGTTGTTCGATTCTACAGTTTTTTTTTTTTTACATTTCTTGAAGCGCACTCTAGAATAGCTCGCAGATAGCAGAATTTTTCCTACTTACTTAACACTTATCGTTTTATTAGGGAAAATTTACGCAAAATCATATAATTTATAGCCTTTGTGTTATTCTGATGTATAAGCTATCTTATTGCAAAGTTTCATCTCAATCCGTTCAGTAGTTTTTGCGTAAAAGAGTAACAAACATCCATCCATCCATCCATCCATCCTTACAAACCTTTGCGTTTATAATATTAGTAGAAACAAACAACTCAAAGCTAATACTTAAATCATACAAGGATCTATACAGGATTTCCAGCTTTAAAACTACGTATATGAATAAGCTACAAAATAAAGGCATCGGATATAGGTATTTACATATATTTGCGTCCAAATCTGTTTATACCTCGAATGGGCTCCATAGCATGCTTGACGTTCACGTTTACTTAAAATTCACGAAATGTACTACCCAGAAAAATTACCATCAGCAACATTTTGGTGCGAAAAAGTAAAATCTGCCCTAAAATAAAAGTTTTATTTTATTTCTAAGACGAAATTGTAAAATTAGCAATGCACAAAAAGTTATACGAACGCACGTGTCATTGAATTATAATCATTACACGAATCAATTAAATGAATACCGACAATCATGATTTTATTGATCTATATTTATCCACGTATAATAATATCGAGCCAAATACTTTATATTTCTTAACCCGAGCAGAACCTTGATACCTCTTATTCGCCGCGAATTCAGTCGCAAACTCACGTGCGGCGTTTTTATTGTTCGTCAGTTTCGATAGTTTGATATTCGACCTTCGTACCACCGTCGCCGCCGCCGTCGCTCTGAATTCGATTATGATACGAACACGCGATGTTCGCAGCCACACTCGCGATGTTTCCGCGGATTGTGCTGATATTCGTGTTCTCAATGAAATAGGACTTTGTGAAATGTTTTGTCGACCAATTGTGGGTTTTGAAGTCTATTTCGATGATCATCGGGTGGGTTTCCTCTATTAAGAATTTTGGCGTTTAAGTCTTTCTGCTGGTCAATTTAGCTGAAATAAGTTTGGCAGTAATCGACATTGTTGCCATCCTTTTCTCATCATAATAAAATTAAAAAGGATGATTATTGATTTTGACTAATTTGATCTACCATAAATGACGAGCACTAGGTAGAGTGCACGCGATTTTGAACTACATTTTTATGACTAAAAGATTTCTTTTACCATCGTAAAACTTTAATGTTGTATTAAATAATGTGATCAAAGCTATGAGTCTCAATTCAAAAGTAATTAAACAAGAAAAAAAGTAAATGTCTACAAATCAGATTTGTGTCAAATAATAACTTATTTTGATTTGATTGCAACGTCTCCGTTTCACGTTTAACGTATGTGTTTCCATCGCAGGTCGCAAGCACGAGAGCCGACTGCCAGTGAAAACGCAGCGACCCTCGCGCGAGAAACCACTGACCCGCAACGATTCCCTCAGTTCACTCAGCGTCGAGTCTTTCGGCTCCACCGACAGAGAAATCTTCGAAGAGACCGTCAAAGCGGGCCTCTCCAGCGTCAACCCTCGAGCCAAATACACACTAGAAAGCACCAAAGGAAAGGCGCACTCGGTCGAGCGACCGACCGAGTTCAACCGGCACAGTAGACACCACAGGTCCCTCGACCGCAGCGACAAGATCTCCCACCAGAAACAGAAAATCCGAGACCCTGAATTTGAGAAGAATTTGGCTTCCGGAGCATACAACTTGAAGTCGTCTAACAAAATGAAGAGATTAGAAGAATTGACGGGATCGAACGTCAGTCGGTCTCCGTTTTCGTATCACGGCGATGGTATCGGATCGTCGGGACATCACTCCCGGTTCAGGACTAGATACTACGACGACGGGCCGCCGAGCTTGCCGACGCGAATCGAAGAGCGGAGACTCGATAGAAGTAATTCGCTAAGCTCGCTAAGTAATGATTCGTTCGGCTCGACCGATAAGGAAGTGTTCGAGCGCTGCGTCCGCATGGGCATGTCGAAACCTCAACCTAAAAAGAAGGAGGATAAGGTCCGAGTTCGCAGCGACGACCGGCTCGAAGTTAGAGAGCACCGCAGACGGCGGCAGGGGAAGGGAGCGCTCGACAAAATGGTCGGCGAAGATTCCAAAGACCGAGCGATATTGGAGGAGGTTATCGCTCGCGGCGCGGGCGAACATAAACAGTCAAAAAACGTCCCGGAGCCGTCTGCGGAGGCCGCGGCCGCAGGCGGGCTCGCTCCCACCGCGCCACCGGACACTGGCTCTGACGTCACCACACACCTTCATCACGTCACTGATCACGTCACTGATGACATAGCCAATATCAGTCTATACATAGATGAAGTACCCACGGAGACCAATGAAGTGATGAACACGACCGATGTCACTATTCACCTAACAGAGCCAGAAATCTTCCCCCGCCCCAACGAGCTGCCCACAGTCGATTCTCTAAACACGACTCTGGAATCGAACGAGGACATCGAAATGGAGCGCTCGAACGAGTGCCTCGCGCCCAAGTCGGTCAACACGACGATCGAGTCGGAGAAGGACGAGTTGAATCGATCGAACGAATCGTACGCGGACGTGTTCGACGGCTCCTGGAGCGACGTCGGATCGCCGCCGAAACACCACGACACAGGAACGTTGAGGAAACATACCAAACTCGAATACACAGACATCAAATACACGGATAAGCCGCCTGAAGATGCCTCGAAGAAGGAAGACACGTGGAATGATAACACGTGCCCCGATGACGTCACGTTTCCCACCATCAGCGGTTCCGTACACATGGTCTCGTCGATCAGAAGCGAGGTCGTCGACCCCGGAATGGCGTTACCGGATTTGCTAGAAAAAAGCGAAACGCCTACCATGTCCTTCTCTCGGCCGGACTTGACGAACAAATTGGAAAACGATATCGCATCGCATAATCTGGAAATTATTGAAAGCGCCGATCGAATAATGTTGGACAGCATCCCCGAGCCGAGCTTCACTTCTCTAATCGACGATCAGAAGTTCGATTCGATTCTGTCTGAAGAAATCGAGAGAGAAGCGGCGAGACTGGCCGCTCAGTTGAAGAACTCTCAGTACAACATGGAAGCTAGCGTCACCTCTATCGCTTCCTTAGATCTGGACAACGTGAAGCCGCCCTCGAACCTCGGGAGTTTGCTTTCTCTGAGCGCTTCAGGCCAGTGGGACGAAGCGTCACAAATGTCGAAAAAATCTCAGAAAAGTCGGAAGAAGTCTCTCCCAGTCGCTTTAATGGTGAAGCGAGCGCTGAGCAACTCTATGCACCAAGGCAGCTCCGAGCACCTCGACAGCAATCCTGTTAGCTTTCTAGAAAACGTCAAGCCTCCATCGGAAATGGAACATCTAGATATGGAGAGCAGTATGGTATCGGTTTCTAGCATAGTGTCGGAGGTCGCCGAAGTTCGAGACAAAATCCCGGTCGTGTTCGATTTCAAGCAGCCGGTTCAAGATTTCCCTCTCTGTACCACGTTCACGCACGTGTTCCACGATTTGGATAAAGTGAACCCTCCGTCATTGTTCGACGAGATGGTCGAGTCGACGCTCGAGATGGAACAGACCACGGCGCAACAACTCGACGACTGCATCTCCAACACCCTCAATATAGTGACGGACATCCCGTCCGGTTCGGAACACTGCACGCCTCTGCCGTCGGACATCAGTAGCGTGGAATCCACCCCTAAGAGGCAAAGGGACCCGAATTATTTAACGCCCAAAGAAAAGAGGCACGTGTCCAAAGATCGGTACCAAACGTACACGATAACCGACACAGTTACTGAGGACGACGTCGTGCTCGAAGTCGACGAGGAGTTCCTCACGTGGACCAAGTCCGACAGCGGGAGATCTCAGGACTACACCGTGTCGGTTACCTCTGAAGTCAAATCTCGAAGGAAACTCAGCGCCAAGCAGCGGCGGCTGGAAGACAGGGCCAGGTATCAAACTCAAACTGTCGACATCCACACGATCTTACCCCAGGAGTGCGACACCAAACCCGACCCCGCCATTGAGAGCCTCAAGCGACGCCTCGCGGCCAAGAAAACTATGAAACAGAAGCGATTAGAGGACGCCGAAAGATTCAGAACGCGAACCCTCAGCGAGGACATTCCCCCCTCGCCCACCTTCGTCACAAAAGACGCCAACTTCGAAAATGTCGAAACCACCACCGGCTACGACAGCCTATCATCAAACGAGCCCAACCACCAGCTACTAGACGTCCACATGTCGGACGAAAGGCAAGAGGACGACGTCTTCTCCAGAGACATAGACAGCGGACACAATGAAGACGATTTCGAGCTCAACTCGACACAGATGCAAACGTACACGAAAAGCTTTAGAAACTATCTGCCGGTGACGGAGAGCCCGGCGGCGGTCGACATGTGCGTCGTCAACAACTTGAAGAATATAGAGATGACGGCCTCCTACCGCCGCGCCCTGCACACCGACAAGAACCAAAACCCTAGCAGCAGCGACTTTGGGTACGAGGGAGATAGCAACTCCGAAGACAAGGCCCACTCCGAGTCTGATACGGAGTCTCCGCGCCCGAAACCGAAAATAATCAAGCCGACCAGACGAAACGAGAGCCTGGACTCCAATGACTCTATCGACAAAGAGCCTGAAGCTCCTAAAGCTATCAGGGGACGCAAGAAAGCGATGTACGTCTCTCCGTACAGAAGAACCGCGCCCGCTCCGAAGAAAACCCCCGCGCCGGCCGCCAAACCCGCGGCTAAGAGCGCTCCCGCGCAGAAACCCTTACCTTCGTATAAAGCTCAAGCCAGTGCCAAAGTTGTAAGCAAGACGCCGGCGGCGAAACCGTCGAGCGCGAACACTTCGCCAAAGAAGTCACTGCCGAATCGGTCGCCGATTAAAATGGCCCATCAGAAGGCTATAAGCATTCCTCCAGTTGCCACGAAGCCCTTGCCGCTGGAGCGGCAGGGGACGTTCACGAAAGAAGAGAGTTCGGTGCCGGCGAAGGACCTGCCTGCGCCGGATAAGAACACCCCTCCGCACCTGACGAAGTCTGCTCCGCAGACGAAAGCGAACACCTCCCCTTCTCGGCTGCCGCAGTTCAGCCGCTACAGTCGCCCGTCCGCTACAAAGGCGCCCAACAAATCTCCCACTAAAGTGGCGCGGAAACCCGAAACTTCCATGAGAAACTCTCCATCCAACCACAGCTTGCAAAGCAACGAGAGCGGGAAAACGATCACGATCGCGTCCCGCAGCTCGCGGCAGGGAAGCACCTCGAGCGTCAACTCCATCCAGTCGACGTCGAAGGCGTCCACGAAAGAAGTCGAAAGCAAGATTTCGAGTTTGTGGAAGAAAGTCGAGCAAGCGAAAAAACAACCGTCCAAGGTTGACAAGAGAGTGTGGATCGAGAGCGACAAGACGGAACCGCCGCGACTCATTCGGAGCTCCACCTTCGAGGGACAGCCGAAGGCTCAGGTGTCGACGGCGACCAAACAAAAATCTGCGATAGGCATCCGAGTCTCTCAGATCCCCAGTCTGAGGCCAAAATCTGTTCCTAACAAAACGACTCAGGCTGCCGCCAAAAAACCAACAAACGCTCGTGTGTTCACGAGAAAGCCCGTCACCGGACAAAACACGACGTAAATGACCCTATTGTTATTCCACGGAAAAGTTAATATTTGTACTTCTATTGTGAAGCGATGTATTATAAGTTGATACGAAGGTATTCAATGTTTTATTGGTAAAGATTGAAACTGGCTGGTTCGAGAGAGACCAATGCTTGATGAAGTATGAGTCGGCCGATGTCGATTTGATTTGGCCGAATAATATCAGAAGAGAATGTAGTTATATTTTAATTTTCTTCCTTTTACTATGTTGTGTCCGAGCGCATGATACTCTGTTACATGACAATTTCGGTTTTTAAAGATTTATCAATAATTTAGAACACCGTTGATTTATGATCGAGTTTATTTAAGTGAAATGTGTTAGTGATTAACTTACACGTTTGTATGTTTATTTTATGTATATTTGTTGCATTTATTCATTTAGTTTCTAAATTATTTGGAACTATTCGTTTTCTACTGCAATTCTAGTTTTTAGGATGTATCGAAAGACAAATGTCACAATTATTATAAACTGGCATAATATTTTTATAATACAGTAGAACAATAAATAATCTTATTCGAGCATGTAGTTACGTGCGCACAACCGTCAATTCATACAGATTCGATATGATATGAAATATATAGTCCCTGATGCACTCCGCTTTTAGGCCAGATATTATATTATTTTTACAATCTACTTAAAATTCAGTTATTTGCATACTTCTCTGCAATTTTGAGCGGAAACATGAGCTTTGAGTTGAAAATTCCAGAATGATGTGCGCAAAATATTTCACTGTAAATATACCACGCTAAATTATAGTTCGTAAGGTTATCATAATGCGATTTGTATATTTTCATACTTTAAATTCAAGGATGCTTCGGGAGTAAAAATGAAGGCGAATATAATTCTTAGTACATTGAAAAGCGGCGTCATTTGATTAACAAATGTGCTGAGTTTCCGAATATCTCAGATCGTGTTAGTACTTAAGACGTATGTTCATATAGCCTCAAGTTTTTACGTCTAGTCAGTTTAGATAGATACTCGGGACGCGTAGTTATTTTGGATTAAGAACGTAATTTTTATCTCTAACTAAGACTCGCTACCGTGACTGAAACCGCTTCGTATTTGTGATTAATTATATTGCTCCATGGTTACTAGCCAATGAGCCAAGATGCTAAGTGGACAACTAGCAAAGATAGCAAAAAAAGTTCGATCAATGATAAAGTCACTATTTCCTCTAAACGGCATATATGACAGCATTTACAATTTGGAACTGTGTTATTCTATAGTTTCATATGTATGAGGCATCACCACAGTAGCGACGTCTTACGGTTTTGAGTGTAATCAAAAACTACTAACCATACCATTATTATAGGTTACCTGGCTTCCTATAGTTAGTACTTGTAATATCGTCTTATTTTATAGAAAAGCAATATCATTTAAATGTCAGCAATATAAAAATCATGGACACCTTAAAAAAAGTACCTCAGCAGTGAAAGTGTTAAGTACCTACTGATTGATAGCTACATTAGTAAGTTAGCGAAATTGTTCATTTATTACCACAAATATGTAGTGAATCGCCATCTTTTTCATTGTAAAAGCCAGTTTAGGTAATTCTAGGTCTAAGATTCGTAAACTTGATGGTAAAATAAATAAATTAATATTACCGTGAATATGTATTTTATTTTGGCAATCAACCTTGATAAAACAGTATAGTGCGCCACAAAAATGTGGCACATTTTTATGCGTATGACGCTACTGATATACTTTTGCAGATTACCTATAATTCCAATCCAACAAACAGAAACTATCATAAATAAGAGGTTACTGACTTTTATTTTATAGGATTAAGTGCACTACACAAATGGTCAGTGCACTTATCCCTACTAGGGGGGATAGATCGGTAGGGATAAGTGTACCGACACGGGTAGAATGGCAAAGGGAAAACACTTTTTAATGTCAGTTGTCATTGTCAATTCATACTTTATTTCCTCTTCGAGGGGATATAATGCTGCACAGGAAGCATGGCAAAGGGACAAACTGTCTTTCCACCATTATATCCCCTCGAAGAGGAAATAAAGTATGGATTGACAATGACAACTAACATTTAAAGTGGATAAAATTGTTTTCTCCCTTTGCTGTGCTACCAACCAACCAAATACCAATACAGATTCGCCCATGTCATTCAACAATAGGTGCACCTACGCATACTTGTAAAGTGTTTGGAGCAGAGTATAAGGATATATTCGTCTATCATAAGGATAAATAATTCTTCCAACACATTTTACATTTGAGTTTAAAAAGTACTTGGTACGCATAACTGCGTCGTGAATCCTCAATTCGAAAACGTACAATATACATCATATACAAATAGCTTATTCTAATTCTTAGTTATACAGATAGGTATTTGGACCATAAATAAAACCACATTTCGAACTAGTCAGTGTTTATTATGTCAAAAATCCAATCAGATTTGAACAGCTTCCTACTATAAAACTGAAAACATGCAATATCGATAATTTCAATAATTAGCATAGTGTGTAAATGGCTTGCGTAGACGATACC
Source organism: Hypomecis atomaria (assembly GCA_964007245.1). Taxonomy (NCBI): domain Eukaryota; kingdom Metazoa; phylum Arthropoda; class Insecta; order Lepidoptera; family Geometridae; genus Hypomecis; species Hypomecis atomaria. The sequence goes on from OZ023285.1 coordinate 2,654,993, forward strand.
CTTTGAACCGTAGACTGCTTATTTTAGGTAGTTCACGTTTTAAACCACTACCTAAAGCTGGGCACACAAGATGCGATGATCGCATCTGTTCATCAGATCAGTCCAGCGGGGGCCTAAAGTAGTCCATTGCCGGTAGGTACTGCGACGGGACGCTTGTTCGGACCCCCTCAATGATTAACTGAATCTTCATCGACTCGCGTAATTTCAATTTTACACGAGATATGGTCGGAACCAAAATTGTTCTAAATTTGCTTTCCTACATTTTTATATCCCATCAATTTTTTCTAGGATCGATATTTTTTTAAATAAGACAGGTGTATTTTGTTTCTTCAATACCTTGTGTAATTTAAATTTTTCATGAAAAAGTATCTTGCTTAACGTTGTTTGAAATTCGACTTCCTACAACTTAGATTGCCATTAACTTTTTCTATGATTGATATTTTTTGAATGAGATAGGAGTGCCATTTTCTTTTTCAATAACTTGTACTACTTATTTCAATCTTTCATAAGAAATTATCGGAGCCAAAGTTGTTTGAAATTTGACTTTCTTACAACTTTGATTGCCATCAACTTTTTGTAGGATCGATATTTTTCGAATAAGATAGGGGTGTCATTTTGTTTCTTCAATAGCTACCTACCAGCAATGGTTACCTACATTTGGCCCCCGCTAGACTGACCTGATGAACTGATGCGATCATCGCGTGCCCAACTTCAGGTAGTGGTTCAAATCGATTGAGTATTCCTACCTTTTCATTAACTGAATGAGCTCCCAGTTGGAGTGAAGCGAAAAGCTGATCAGTTCATCGCATCGTGTATGCCCACCTTAATTGAAATGAATCACCAGTTTTCTGTGTGTGGTGTTCATACCCACCGCTGTTTTTTCCAAGTAGTTCAACTACTTTAAAAGTTGAAAAAATTGTTCGAAATCTGTCAAATTTGTTCAACGGTTGAACAGTCGCTGAACATATAGGAGTACACGTTACTTATTTCATAGAAGTCTAAGAATCAAAGGGCGTCGTTTCCGCAGTACAAGTGTTACCTATATCCCTTACAATTAAATCTGTATAATGTATAAAATAGCAATAGGTATATTAAAGACGTGTAAAATTACTAATCAATCATAAACTTTAATGTAAACGTAGGTACATATTTAAATAACTGTCAACCATAGAGGCATGCAGAGGTAGTTTGGTTCGTACTTATACTGGTGATACTAGGGAAATACAAGTTCATTTTTCATTGGCACTATAAAGAACCTACAACACAGCAGTCATAGAAAACAGTGGTCAATAACGCATCTAAAGTTGCGTATCGACTTGCGAGCGCGAGCACGTAGAATGGGCTCAGGCACCTAATTGAACCATTCGGAAAAATCGAATACGAACCACTATCCGCTATCCCATTCGTACTAACAGATCTTCAATGCTCGCTCCTGCTCTTACCCGGTCACGTGACCATTCACGTATACGTTCACCCGTTCTAATAGCTCAATTATTATAGTCCCTGGTCACATTTCTATACCGTTCTGCTCATATCGAGCATTTTCCAACATTCTAGAATCCTAAAGTCGAGCAGCTCAGTCTGGGCACTATCGCAGTATTATTATATTATATTCTTTATACTACACCTGCTCGGAAAGTACCTTGATACTTTATCAAATTTACGGTAGAAAGTACGTCATTGCATATCGAACAAATATGCGGGGAGAAAACGCATCTGAGCGGGAGAGAAAAGTGTATGAAAATCCATTTCTTACGTGGTTTTTCTTTTTTAATTTTGGGTAAGACTATGCGCTGGTAACCTAAATATCAAAAGCCAAAAAGTTTTTACAGTGAGTTTTTATCTCCAAGTTCGCAAAATGACACTGGCCACTAGCTGTGTGTTGGATGGTGTCAAACAATTTGAAAAAAGAACATGTGAAAATTGCAGACGCCATTGGCGCCATTTTCAAGTGTTACATTAAGCTTCACTAACTGCAACAATTTCAATATAAATTTCAATTAGTAAAGATTTAGTTTTTTATTTTCCTCGTAGGTGTAGTATAAAGCACTATGTATCACTCGAGAGAAAGTGCGATTCCCGATCTCGGGTGTTTTAAAACGACACCCTCGACGGTAATCGGTGACTTTCTCCTCTCGGTGAACAATGTACTATTGCTATCGCGCGAAGATCGTGTCTCGTTGGCGCGCTAACAATGCGCGATTTTCTTGCCAGTGTGAAGTAGATCGACTACTGTCACACTAGATTTTCGTTGTAAAAATAGTGCGGTAGATTTTCAGTACTTTATGAAAAGCCAGTAGAATTCTTAAATGCGATTTTCGCTGGGATTTTGTTGCGATTCTGGAGCGCTGCTCTAATTTCTGTATTGTTTATGCAGAAATGTCAAAAAACTGTATTTGTAGTTCATTTAAGTGAACTTATATTTTCCCAGTATGGAGTCTAAATGCTATGAAAACTTCTATATAATTCCAGCTTAATAACTATTGTAATAACGACCTGGAGTTATTTTGTGAGTGAAAAAGGCGTAGATTCTGCTGAATCATTCTCTAAACTAATTTGCCAAATTTCATTTTTCTACACATTTGTGAGGTTACCAGTTACTCGAAACTACATAAAATCTGCTGCTATCGCGATAAAATATCGTATATGCAAAAGCTGTTTTAACGCGATTTCTAGGTTGACTCCATAGTTAAAGTTGGTCATAATGACAGCAACTACACCCTTGAGCACTGCTAGAGTTCAACCAGTCACCTGTATCAGTGAGAAAAGGTTGACTACGATTTTATCTCGACAAAATATATCACGGAAAATGTTTCAACAAAATCAACGCCATTATGAATTGCAATAGTAATTGTTCTATTTACAATTGAAGATTGATGCACAAAATACAATTTTTCTTAAAGTATATTCTTTTCATAATTTTAAAACATCAAAGCGAAAAAAGCCAACTCATTTTATCCTTTTCACGAACATGAGCAAAAGGAACAGCGGTTTCCAACGGCAATTTATAAAGGAAAAAAAAGCAAAACTGCAAAACACATAAGATTTAAAGTACACAATTCAAATAAGCAGTTTTCTAAATTAAATCGTATAACCCGCGTAGGGTCGTAGGTATTCGTAGCCGAATAGAACCGCGAATCGCTCTAAAAAAACGAAATTCAAATTATAACTTTTGCCGACAAGACATTCTAAAAAAAAATAAAATAAAAATAAAGAAAACAAAACATCCCAAGCACGATCCCGATTGAGAGTGTAAGGAGTGTGTTACACGTTCGGTTCGGCTGAATTAAATAACATAAATTAATCAAATAGTAATAATAGCCCGTTTAAACCCCATATTGGGACGTCTTTTCAACTCGCCCACATACATTTCGTCGTAAATCAATGATTTTTGTCCCAAATTAAAAGTTGTTCATGTGCACGTGCACAGTGCAAGACAACTTGTCTAATATTAGATTTGGCACCCATTCGGGCCGATCCGAACCTGTGTGTATCACGCTTTATGTCTAACACTTGCACTCTTCCGAGATATTTCTCGTTTGCGCTACGTGATACTGACAACACGATGAATATCAATTTAAATAGAAATATTGGCACAAAAGCGCCCAGTATAGGTCAAAAATTCACGCAAAAAACGAAACAATGTCTCTATGAATGCGATGCGACCAATCGCCTTGCACAAAAAATTACAATATGAGCAGATGTTGGCGCAACGCAATTGAAAGAAAAATGAATTGCGAAAAGTGATGAGAGTTAATCGTGAGGGAAATAATCATGCAATAATTCAATATACAGTGAAATGATGTTCATGAATGAAGAATTCTATTGGTCGTATGTTTCTTGTCAGCAAAATACACGAGATGTGATACTTTTGCCAGTTCAGTGTCCAGGATAAAAAGCTAACAGAATTATGTACAAATAATTTTTCACAAATACCAATTACGACGTCAAATTAATCTGTTATTAAAACTATTTTATTATGTATACTTATTATGAATTTTAGAGACTTGTATAATGAAGTGGCGTTTGATATAAAACGAAACTTCACTATATGAGCGCTAGCCGGGTGTGGTCACATGGGTTTTGGAGCGATATGACAAAATAAACAGATAGTTCTTAGCGCGATAGTAAAAGACAATGAAAGAGGTACTCTGAGGAACTTTAAAACCGCAAATTCATAACTTGCAGTGACTAGTAGCACAGATGTTTCCAACACATCGTCTCGCCTCAAATCAGCAATCACATAAGACATACCTTATGTATTCCTCCCCTTCATCACCTATAGCCTTACATGGGTTTAGAAATTATAAATATCCTTTTAATATTTTGGCATACATATCGGCGCTTTCGACGATTCGAATCTATCAAGTGTGAAGTTTATTTTCAATTTAGAGATAAGTACCAAATAGTATCCATCAGAAATGTAGATGAGGATGAACACCCGGCCAGTGTTTCTTATATTAACAGACAGATTTAGCCGGAACTATAACTTACACGTTATCGGGTATTGGGGTAGTATTATGCCATCTGTTTGATGTTTATCGCTTACTATCGAGTTATCATATAACGCTTCCGATAAAATAGAACCACAATACCCTGTGCTCGACTATACTCTAACACCTAAAAGCTAGGGACAAATACGGTCGCAAAGAGCACAACGGAGATATTTTCCGGTGGTCCTAACGAGTTGAATCTAGTGTACTACAGAATTCCATAGTTGGATGTTTTCGTCAATATTCTCTAATGGAATGGGCACTTATGAAAACATGCAATTGTTCTCTTTGCAACGAAAATTACATCGAAACGGTAAAATATTTTCATGATTACAGAAGTTTTGAATAACTATTTATATTGAATAATGAAAGCCTCTTTTTGAGGAATATACTTATATTGTAGGTGAGTTACGCTATGTAATATTTTATGTACTATTCCGGTGTCAAGCTCGCGATGAACCGACAGCGATGATCCTGCGCGGCGCCGACCAGCGCACGTGTTTGAGTCCTTTCCTATAATATACACAGTGAAGACAATGCCTAAATCTAATAATATTTTTTTCATTTTATTTTATAGACACACAACAATTACACTTGCGATAATTTAGCGACTATTTAACCTAAATCTGTAAATATAACCACATGCATCACACATAAGAGATTTAGAATTTAGACGAAAGGTCGGCTACCGCGCAGTTGTAAGGGAACCAATCTAGCGTGATTGTCCAGCGTGTCCGGCGCCGGCCGCCCGGGGCCGGGTGAATGATTCTTTATTTCATTATGCGTGCGGAGGTCGCGCTGGCGCCGGCCGCCCGGCGCCGGGACACGGCGTATTGTAATTTAGAAGCATGGCGCCACTGAGCGCGCACGCCGAGCCGTCCGTGGCTACGCCCGGGATCTGATGTTGCACGTCTGCCTGCTACGTACCGAGTCGGTGGCTGAGGCGCCAATCTCTTGCGTTTTTGTATCAATTTAGTCAATTTTTGTGTCGAAGCCTTATGATTCACAATAGCTACACCTTGATCTGTTACGTTATTATTTTGCTTTCGCTCGTCTGACTTTTTTCCGCATATATCCCTGACTTATAAGTCAAATTCGAGTTCAAAGAACTCATAATACCTAACAGTCTTTGGATACTTTTATCACTAAGACCCCTCTCGTCACTTGTAAATAATTCTCTCCAAAATATATTTCGGAGGTAAATATTTTCATTCTCTTTTAACATTTACATCAACATTTTTTTTAAGTCGTAGCTCAACTCTGCTTAAGTAAACATCAAAGTATTGTGAATGCGTGCGCACGAGGCGCGCGCCGTCCGGTGCCGTCCGGTGCCGGCCGCGGCGGGCCCGGTTCGTTTGTTGCGTTACTTTACATCGGTCGCGGTAGGGACGCCTCGAGTCGCGCTTGAGGCAGAACCTTTCTTTTACTTTTTCTCGATAAATAACATCGTTTTGTTTGTACTCGTACCTTACATTATATCCGTCAACGCTTAATCCTAAATATACAATAAAAATATCACAGCACTATCGATTCACTTACGCTAAAACCGCGACGCTTGGCGTCGCGATTTTCAAATAAAATATAAATAATAAAAAAGGAATCGAAATAGAAATGCAATGAGCACGCCACCCTTACGATGGAAAAGCGTTATTATTGGAAATCATACTGAACTTCTTTCAGATTATGGTGTCTTCATCATAATTTAAATAAATTACAAAAATGTGTCGTATATCATCTTTAAATTACGCCGAATCGATTTTTAAGAGTTGTTAGAGTATATTTCCATCAGTGGCTTCACGAAGCGTATATTCAAATGCCATTACAAGTGCCGCAAATCAAGTACCAATTATTTACAAAGCGATAAGTTTGTTCACCAAAACGTCTTAGCCTAACTTTGGGTCTAAATTATCATTTTACAATGTACAGAAAAGTGTTCGAAACGAAATTTTGCATCTCTTTATCTTTGTCATTCGACACTAAGCTTTTCTAGAACGGCTCTTTATATAATTCACTAGAAACGATCTTAAACCAGTGAATCAGAGCAACGATAGCGCTTTCCAGCAAAATTATCGAAACAAATGATGTTAAAGAATCTATTACACGGGAGAAATGGCACATTTTTTTTTATATTTTTAGTTTTTTTAAGCAACATACTAAAGCAAAACTTATATCTATTACATGAGGTAGCATTATCATGAATATATGATTAAATGTAATCTAATGTTTGGTGGGATTTATACGTTATAAATGTAATCAAATATCAACAGTAGAATAAAATAGAGTTCCTACGGATACTTGAGGTAATATTCGTTAGTGTGAGGTAGCTGTGCGAGCCAGACGGTGGCAACATTAAGAACATTCGCCAAAAATATATCATCAACATTCGATATTAAAATATTCATCTGCAAATACCGTCTGGCCGATACAAATACTATTAAACTATTCAAAAATATACTATGTAAAAACGGGCTTTGTGTAAAATAAAAATGTTTGTATAAGTCAAAGTTGCCACTGTTATAATGGCTGTTCGATTCATAAGTGAAACAAAAAAAAATGAAATTCTTGAATTCGCATTATTCGCATTAATACTGGGCAGGGCACATAGTTCGGAGAACGGATGGCCGATGGGGCAGTAAAGTTTTTGAATGGAGACCACGGGCCAGCAAGCGCAGCGTAGGACCTCCACCGACTAGGTGGACTGACGATATAATAAAGATCGCAGGAACGCGCTGGATGCAGGCCGCTTCCAACCGGCCTTTTTGGAAATTCAAAGGGGAGGCCTATGTCCAGCAGTGGACGTTTTACGGCTGATGGAACTGGAACTGCATTAATACAGGAAAAGTCGCAAATATTATGCCGTGACGTCCAGTGAATGTTCCTGTATTTAGAAAGAACATAATGCAGTGTAAAAGCCAGAGTATATAGCAGTGAACGCGCCAAAATATTGTGCAGTGAAAGAACCAAATTTTGGCGCAATACACGCCCAAAACTGTCGTGCAGTTAGAGAGATGATCGTTCAAATTTCGGAAAATAGGTTGATAGCAAACGTTGTTTAGTGTATATCGAAAGACTATTTTCGCAATCACATATAAGGCGATAATTCCGCCCTTGTATACCATTATTTTGTGTAGTTACTGTAATTTTGGTGTACAATTATAGATATATTTTATTTATTTATTTATATACTACGGTAAGCACCTAATACGAATTCAAGAAAACAAAATAACATGGCTGTATTAATGAATTTCGTCTGAAATATAGGAATTAATCGTAGCTTTAATATATGTACATATTGTTGACATCGTTAGTTTCGTCGTAGTTGTAAACCTTGGTGATGATGTGGGGCGGCCAGGCGGGCTGCGAGGGGTAGTCTGGCTGGGCGGGCGCGGCGTCCAGGTAGCTGTAGCTGTCGGGCTCTTGGACGTACATTTTGGCGTCGTTTTCCGGCCTGATGGTGAGGAGTGGATCGATGTGCGGTAGCGCGAGGTCGTCCAGGCTGGTGAGGCTCTCGCTGAGGTCGGGCCCGTACTCGGCGGGGCCGGGAGGGTAGCTCGCCGAGGTTTGCATCGCTTCTGGAACTGTATACATTTATTTCTCTTTACGCCCTTCGCACACTTTAAGTTGAATTGGATGATTTATTTATGTAAGTAATTGATTTCTTGTTAAGTCTTTACCATAGTGTAGATTTTTGTTCGACTATTCAAAAGTGTGTCTCTGACACCCATTTGTCGAATAAATGAACTATGAACACGTAGGCGTCGCGTAGTCGTATCGTAATACGCACCTATATGTGCGAAGGGGGTAACTGCCTCTTGCGATTCGCTGCAGCGCCGCTCCGTGTGCGGACTTGTTTGAACATGCACGCGCTCGTATTGCTCTCATCCTGCGCGCGTGGTACGATACGTTTATGGTGCCACCACACTCTCCACGAGGCGACACGAGCACCGCAGCTGTAGCTAACTTCACATCGTATACAAGTATACAAGTCGACGATTTGGAGTTAGCTACAGAAGCTTCTCAAGATGGCTATGGCGGCACCATCACGATACGACTAAGCCACGCCTACGTCTGCGAAGGGGGTTAATGTAGCACTCATAGCGTAGTTTGACTTAGTGCTCGTTAGCGATCATCGATGATAAGCAACGTTCAGCACGGTCACTCTTCGGATGGGTAACCGCGGGTGGCATTTACAACAGAGCGCTACCGTAGCTCAGATGACACGTTAAATTGTAGGCTCCGGTTGTTTTAACAATTTAGCTATGTCAGAGGCCTTCAGGCGGCTTAAAACTCTGACACCAGGGCTAGCCACCCGGCCTATATTAACTTACAGGTCAGCGTGAAATTCAGATTTTTTTGGATTTTTGCCATGTATAGCTGAACTCATCAGGAGTTTACGAAAACTAGTTTTGCTGCTATAGTTATGTGTAGCTTTAGAGGCCCAGTGGTCCCCCTCAAATCTGCCGCTCCAATACGCAAACTAATACATATTTCCGACTTAGAGCGATTAAGTATGATTTACCTATATACAGTCAAACCTGGCTAACTGAGAACTGGTTAAGTGAGAAACCTCTATAAGTGAGAGTAATTGCCAGGTCCCGTCATTTTACCCCTCAAATACCTCTATAAGTGAGAAACAAAAACCTCTATAAGAGAGAGTCGTTTTTCCCTCATGGACCTCTATAACTGAGAGTACTGCTTGTCTGAACCTCTATAAGCGAGAATTGCGGGTAATAAAACATCTGCACTTTATGATCCATTCTTAAATTTCGTAGAACTAACTACCGTTGCTTTCGGATTGTGTTCTATTCAAACATTTTTTTTTGTATTTTGTGGAAATAAGTGCCTAACACCAAACACAATTAGACTTCTACTCATTGAAGTTCCGCCGCACATTGTTTTTGTTTTGCATTTTTTTTTTTTGGAATGGCCACACGTGCGTCTAAATTTAAAATTATTTTGTGGTTTTCTTTAATATACCTAACATTATTTTTGCATCACATTGTTTTGGAATAGCTACACATGCGTTTACACTATCTTATTGGTCAAACTTACTCCAGTTGATGAGTATCAATTGAGGAGAAAGGTTCTGTGTTAGTAAATAAATCTTTAGGAATAAATAAATAAGTCGTTAAGAGATAAGCTTAAAATAGCTAGGTATTGTATGCGTTCAAAGTGGAAAATCTCGAAATGAAATACGCAGTGAATTTGACTTATCACAATTACTGTTATAAAGTTATAAAATCAAAAGATGTACGGTCTCTATAAGGTCTCGATGCTCTAAAGGGCATGAAAATATTACAAAAAGTTGATTTTTTGATTTTCCCAATATTTAAATGTGTCTATTAGAATGAATAAAACCAACTATCATCTATGTTCAATTCTAATCAACACAACCCAAACAATTAGTACCTATAAACTATTTATAAACATTTTTATTATTTTTCACGCATGTAGATACCTACATACAAATTAGACGTATTTTTTAACCTCTATAAGAGAGAGTAGCCACTTTCGAAACTGGATAAGTGAGAAACCTGGATAAGTGAAAAACCTCTATAAGCGAGAATGAGATGGTGGTCCCTTCAACTCTCTCTTATCCAGGTTCGACTGTATTGTTACTGATAGATTGTTCGTCGTACAAGCGTAAAGAATGGGTTAAGACCCCGTCCTGTGCCAATGACTTCTTTTCAATAAAGGAAAACATAGTAAGGCAACCTGCGTAATTTTGTAGAAGAAATTAGATGGCGTATGTGAATTCAGTAACCTGCCCTGAACCAGCATGATGGATATGGCCCAATCTCCAACAGCACAAGTTCTAGAAGAGGACCAAGGAGCTGTACGGTTAGACTTCATACGATAAATAGTCTCGTGCTTACCGGCGTCGAATATAGCATTATCCACAGGAGTCATATCTGCGTACTGCAGTATCCCAGAATCGGCCTCTCCCAGCTCGGAGCCGCCGTCCGCCGCTGCAACTTGATTCCCGACGACCATGTCCTTGCTCATGGCGTCGATATGATCTACTATTTCCTTAATAACGTGCTCGTCGTCCATGCCTTCGGGCGCCGCAATTTCTGCATTGAATTCTGAACTTTCCTCATATCTAGCTGCAAACTCGGTATCTTCTATCTCCCCGGCCGCCCAGTCGAGATTTTCATCCAAAGAATCGATTCTGTCGATCGCGGCTTTCACCGTGTCGGAGATGGATACGGTTTTTCCGGGAACTCTAGCGGTTGTACGGATTTTGCGTTTGATTTTGCTCGGTTTTTCAATGTGTTGGACCGTCCAGTCGTCGGCGCTCTCGTCGGAGTCCATGAAATTGTGAACGTCGGAGAGCTCGGAGCCGGCGGACTCGATCCCGGACTCGGTCTTGGTCGGCGAAGTCTTCTCCTTCCGAGTGTCTCCGGCAACATCTCCGGCGTCCGTTTTCAGGTGCACGTGCAACAGCTTGATCTTAGATTTGTCGACCAGGTGCACTTTGTTGAGATGTTTGCTCCAGTTGGAGTAGTTGGTGAAGGATTTCGAGCAGAGCGTGCAAGGATAGGGCCGTAGGCCGGTGTGGGTGTTGAGGTGCTGCTCTAGCTCGAACGGTTTCATGAAAGACTTGCTGCAGTATGTACACTTGTGGTTGTGAGCTTCGGAATGCGATTTTAAATGGTGTATGAGACGGTTTCTGGCGTTGTATCCCTTGCCGCAGACCTTGCAGATGTGGAGCACGGCCTCGAAGTGGCTGGGCACGTGTTTGACCATGTGGTGCTTCTCGCGGTAGGTGCGCCGGCAGACGGGGCACGAGTGCTGCGTGTCGCGGTGCTCGTCCAGGTGCTTCTCGGCCGCCGCGAAGGTGGCGAACTGAAGGCCGCACTGCTTGCACCAGTTGTCCAGCATCGGGTTGTGATTTTTCAAATGCTGTCTCAGATCTCGGGGCTTGTCGAATCTGTTGAAGAAAGATGAAAGTCGTATCGGAACATTTCATTAGGTGGAAAAAAAAATCGCCGAGCAAAATGCATGCTTTTGATAACAAAAGTGAGATTGCAGAACAGTTTACAGATTACAGATACAGGTAACAAAAATCAATTCGCATTAGCGTTAAATAATTCGCAAGGCGTAAAATCGTTGAGATAACGCAATGATCGGGTCAATAACACAATGAACGTCAGATATTGTGACCGCGAAAGTGCCATACTACCTTACATCATTTAATTTTATTTAGCATTGTGTCAGTTTTAAATATTAATAGAACTTTTGTGCTTATAGCACTTCCCACATTAGATTTATCTCAAAGAGATTAACGATAAGCGATTCCAAAATTTCCTGTGTTTGCAGGGTCATGCCAATGTTTTTTTAATATTTCTTTTATAAATGACAATTATTGTATTGTATGACCTTTTTAGGGTTCCGTACCCAAAGGGTAAAAACGGCATCCTATTACTAAGACCCTGGTGTCCGTCTGTCTGTCTCCAGACTGTATCTCATGAAACGTAATAGCTAGAGTTGAAATTTTCACAGATGATGTATTTCGATTGCCGCTATAACAACAAATACTAAAAACAGAACAATACAAATATTTAAGGGGGACTCCCATACAAAAAACGTGATTTTTTTGCCGTAGGAATCCCGTACGGTACGGAACCCTTCATGCGCGAGTCCAACTCGTACTTGGCCGATTTTTTATTATTTGTTTACACTTTAGTGTCATTATTTTGATTAAAGTTTAAAAATTAGTTATCAAATTCTGACCGGAACAATTTTATTTAAATTAAAATTGTATCAACACTGTTATCCTTGAATTCAATTTCGTGGTAAGCCAGGTCAGCCACCTTTGATCGATACTATCGCACGTTTATCTATTGAGGTTAAATAAAAGTCTATGTTTGAGTAAGATATTATGGGTTGGGCGATTTAATTTCCTGAAAGCAAAAATATCTATACTAACGTCTCGCCCTATCTGTATACTTTAGATCTTAGATTCGAGATGAATCAATATTTTTGTAATTTTTTTTGTAATCCTATAAGACATAGATGCACTAAAATATAAGAGTGACATACGCTATTGCATTAGGCTAAGCCTGTAATAATAGCAGTATTTGTTATAAATAAATAAAAAATGTAAAAAATAAAATAAAAAAATTAAGTATCAAAACAATCGATAAAATTGTGAAATAAATTGTCTTTGTAACACATTTCTCTGGCAAAGGTCTCCACAACTTCCTTCCATGTGCCTTTGCCCAGCAGTAAAATAGCATAGGTTAAGAAAAAACACACATTTTTTTTATTCAAAGTACTCGTAATATGCTAATGTTATAGTTATGCATGCTAAGAAGATCGAATCAGGAATGAGATTTGCAAACGAACCAAAATGACCGGCATAGGCCGACTGATTAGCAAGTTAAAATGGGAGTGGTCAGGGCGCATAGTTTTCGAATAGAGAGCACGTACCGGCAAGCGCAGCGTAGGACGTCCACCCGCTAGGTGGACGGATGACCTCATTAAGACCGCAGGATCGTACTGGATGCTAGCTGCTACCAATCGGCACGGTAATGGTATCCAACAGTATTGTGACCCGGCCCTGTCCTTGAAAAAGCCCACGTGGCCACGCAGAACGTATTACGCGCTAGGGCTGCCCGCCTGGTAGGTAAATCGCACGCTCACTGATACAAACCCACACATTCGTTCGTCACTGAGGCGCGCCCCTGCATACGTTGTGTAAGGAGAATATACCGAACTCACGACGCGTAGGTATTAATACGCGTTCCGACCGTTTATAAGTGTTTCGCTAATTACTGCGCATGTGTGCACAATGCGTGGCGTAGTGGTAAGCACGGGCGTAGGGAGTGGCTCCGGCGCATACCTATATTTTTCCTTTTGCCCAGCGTTCTGCGCCTAACTTCTCATCGGCCGACTTGTGTGGCGCGGATTACACCATTACCGTGCAACGGATCTTATGGAGATATTTAGGGGAGGCCTATTGTCCAAATATTAGTAAGGATCTTACAGAGCGGAGCAGCCGGGCTTCATGCAACGACTCCTGGAGCCGCCCTCGGCGTGCGCGACGCGCAGGTGCTCCTGCAGGCGCAGGCTGGTCATGTAGCCGCGGCCGCAGCGCTCGCAGCCGTACGGCTTGTCGGCCGCGCACTCCGTGTGGAACGCCTCCGTGTGGATCACCAGCAGCGACAGCCGCGAGAACGACTTGTCGCATTCCTCACACCTGCAATGCAACGGGGATAACATCAATCCTTTTTAGGATTCCGTACCCAAAGGGTAAAAACGGGACCCTATTACTAAGACTTCACTGTCCGTCTGTCCGTCCATCTGTCTAACCGTTATAGCTAGACAACTGAAATTTTCACAGATGATGTATTTCTGTTGCCGCTATATCAACAAATACTAAAAACAGAATAAAAGTAATAATTAAGGGGGGCTCTCATACAACAAACCAGTTTTTTTGGCGTTTTTCGCTCTATAACAATAATAATAACAGGTAGATGCTTGAAATTTTCACAGAATATTTAGTTGTATATTCACTTCAATAATAAATAATAAAATTAAAATAAAATAAATATTTAAGAGGGATCCATACAGTACAGAACCCTCCGTGCGCGAGTCCGACTTATACTTGGCCAAATATTTAACACTTTGCCGGCCGATCACGATTTTTCTATCATTTTTTTTTTCAAAATTCTTAAAAAAAAATTAACATGGTTGTTTTTTGGCACAGTTGATCCAATAATATACTATACAAATTCGTAAAAGTAGAAAGAGTGTACTCATACAATGTATGCCATAAAAAATAACATTGTACTTTTCATTATATATTTATTCTTTTAATTGAGCAACAACAAAAATATTATAGAAACAAACTTGCAACAAAACAAAATAATTAAGATTGAATTACACTTACTGGAATTTTCCTCTAGCGAAATGATCGTAGCAATGATTTCCAAACACTTCATATTTGTCATATGGTTTCTGACAGACGTTGCATGTGTAAATGACCGGTTTGCTGTTGTGCTCGTCCTTGAAATGTGTATGTATATCAGCTCTATTACGGCACAGAGTATTGCAGTGGATACAGAGAATGCCTCCTAAAATGTCTATTGAACTATCTACACCGTAACTTGGTTCTGTAGATATATTATTTGGTAATTTTTCGTCGAAATGGGTCATCAAGTGTGTAACAGCTGCTGGCTTGTTCGGCAGCACTTCTTTACAGATGGGACAGGGGTACAGCATCTTACAATGATCGTCGATATGGCTCTGGCAAGCATCAACTGTTTTGATGACTGTATCACATAAGAGACAGTCATATGGTGGTTCATTCTTTACCATTCCCTTTTCCTTAGTATGGAAAATCTTTTTGTGTATTTCTAAATCTTTTTTCAAAGTAAACCTGAAATTTGTTTTAGAAAAGTGATTTAAAAATTTTTGCATGTATTAAATAAATGTCCAGGAGAACGGTTTTTAAACTTTGCACAGTTTGGTTGTATACGGACTTGTATGGAGTACTTGCAACTTCCATCTGTCTCTGTTCCATGACAACAGAGATTCTCTATATAATCTGTCAAAATTCCGTATACGTTCCCAGTTGTTTCGTATATTTTAAACTATATAAAACGGGGCTCAGTCACGTGTACGTATAGTCATAATACAACTACGGTTTCGGTCGCGTTCGGCGACCTTTCTCAAGTTGGCGAGTGCTAGCACGCGGAGCCGTCTCGCAATGCACTGCATTACTATACGTACACGTGAGTGAGTCCCGTTTTATATAGTTTAAAATATACGAAACAACTCTGGGAACGTATACGGAATTTTGACAGATTATATAGAGAATCTCTGTTGTCATGGAACAGAGACAGATGGAAGTTGCAAGTACTCCATACAAATACCCGTTTTATATAGTTTAAAATGTGTGAAAACCACGTTAATTTCCATAATAAAAATTGTTTCGTATATTTGATATTTGAATGATTAGGACACTTACTTCTCATTGCAGTTAGGACAGCTGTGGTCATGAATGTTAGAAATGTGATTATTGAGAATACAGAGTTTTTTGAACGATTTAGAACAGTGTTGGCATCTGAAAAACAAAATCGTGTTAATTTAATAGTCTTACGCTCCTAATATTTTAATAGACTTAAGTTATAGTTGAACAATGGTATTTTACTAACACAAGTGATGATAACTCTAAAGAATTGGGCGCAAGGGCATAAGGGGCGGGCATGGGTGATTGGTGCCCACTTTGAAAACATCTTTGCCCACTCTAGAAAACTTAAAAGTCAATTGCAAATAAAGTTCCGAGGCGAGGATATTATTAGAACAGTTTGTCTGATAAGCTAGCTCTCTAAGTTAAGCAATATGAAATATGATATACATACTGGAATTTATCCTTGAGCACATGGACGAGGTAGCAGTGATTACGAAAGTTCGAGTAGTTGGAATTCTGTTTCTTGCAGACCACACAAGTGTACACAATACCAGCCTCACTAGTATCATGTTGTAAATGGTGAATGTCAAACTCTTTTTTGTTTCCAAAAGTAGTATTACAAATGTGGCATAAAATGCCACCAATTTTGTCAATAGCTGTTTGCTTTGGTATGAAAACTTCGGTCTCTACTGAAGCGGCATTGCCGTGGACTACTTTTTTGTGAGCTTCTAAACATTCTTTAGCACGGAATCTGAAATAATTCATTTCATTAATTTAAAAATGATTAGTTAAAATTACAATGATTTCAAAAATTTATTGAAATTCAATAGAAATAGTATTCAATCATTTATTGCAACATAATAATATGTAGTAAAAAATATTGGTGAATCAATTCAGAAAGTATGTCAGTATTTGCGTTATTGTTTTATTACAAATTATTCAGACGCCATAATATGTGTAGAATCATTTGTGAGTATTAAATAAATAAATATTAATTAGGTTAGAGTGTGTCCTAGGAAATAACTTCACCAATACATGATATAAAGCACAGTAGCATACAAATATATACAAAATAAAAATACAAAATGTTTTATTTACAAAAATACCAGTGGACCCTGCACTAGGATGACCTGTATCACAGGGCCTGACTCAGGGGTTCTTATATTTCAAATACTATCAGGTATACATATGCGGCTAATAATATTACAACGAAACATTTTTAAATACTAGCTGACTCTGCGAACTTCCTTTCATGCAATATCTTTATAAATTATAGCCTATGAGTAAATCTGATATATGTATAAGCATTACTATTGCAAAGTTTTATCTCAATCCGTTCAGTAGTTTTTGAGTGAAAGAGTAAACAAACATCCATACATACAAATTTTCACGTTTAGAATAGTAATAGGATAATAGAAAATAATACAATCTTTTGAGGCCAAAATCAATCATCTTAAAGAAGGGGCAAATTAAAGAGAGAAGGGGCAAATTAAAGAGAGAAAAATGCAATATTAAGAAATGGTTACAATATTAATGGTTGGTTATGTTACGCAGTAGGCCACGCAGTTAGTAACTATTTATTAATCTGTGGCCGCGCGCGGTACGACGGCTAGTTGTTTACATCTAATCGCGAGATTTATGGTTTTATGACTCAGGCGGCACCGGCCTTTGTGTCGCGTCTATTGTTTGTTGTTTGTTAGATTTTTTTGTGGTGTTTTCGTAATAATTAGGAACAATAGGGTTTCTCGAACTTTACACTTGTTTACTTTGTCAGTCACAATGGCACCGAATATTCTACAGATTTCTAGAGAACCCTTATTCCGATATAAATAGGGCGATGGTTTTCGTTCGTGGCAGTTATCGCGTTTATCCCGAAGCGAAAGCATCTCGTGTTCAAGTGCAGTACCAGTGATTGTGAAGTGACTAGTTGTGTGAATATTCGTGCCAGTGTGAAGTGTTGTGCGAACCAGTTGTGTCGTGTGTACTGTGATTTTGTGCAATAAAGTGCAAAGTGAATAATCGGCGTTTTAACTGATTATCCAAGAACCCATCTCGTAACATTTGGTGTCAGAAGGGTGGATAATTGAAAATGCCGGTAACACCATACGACGAAGAAACGCCTCGCACACGGAGCCAACGCCGTCAGGAGGAAGCGCGCCGACTAGAGGAGCAGGAGCGCCGCCAGGAGGAGGTTGACCAGCGACGCTTCGGAAATAATTCGCTGTTAATGGAAGGCAGCGAGTCCGAGGCAACCAACGACGACTCCAGGAACCCGAGAGCACCTGCTGCTGCACCAGCTATCCCTGCGGCATTGGACATGACTGCAATGATGTCGATGTTGCAGTCAATGTTGGACCGCAACAACAGCAAGCTAGAAGAAAAGTTGGACCGCAACAGAGAAGAACAGGCTCGTCAAAAAGAAGAACTGCTTTCAAGCTTGCAGACGACTTTGGGCAAAGAGATAAAAGAGGTCAAGGACACGGTCAAGCAGCTTGATACCAGCGTAAAGGAGCACGAATCCCGTATTGTCGAAGCGGAAACACAAATCGCCGACGTGAGGAGAACCTTGAACGTCATCAAGTCTGGAGGCGGAACCGTTGCACCTACAATCTTCTCGCCAGCCTCACAGAAGCTTAAAGTGACGCCTTTCGACGGGACATCGTCATGGTCAGCCTACAAAATTCAATTCGATGCCGCCGTTCAGACTAATGGATGGGACAAGGTCCAAGCCAAGAACGCCCTCATAATGAGCCTTCGCGATAAAGCCCTGAGTATTCTTGATGCTGTGGGCAAGGAAGTGACCTACGATAAATTAATGGAAATGCTGGAAAGTCGCTACGGTGATGAGCACCTGGAGCGTGTGTACAGAGCGCAGTTAAAGAACAGGGTGCAACGTCGCAACGAAAGTCTTCAGCAGTGGGCTGTCGAAGTGGAGAAACTGTTCCGGAAGGCTTATCAGTCAGCACCATTACCCAACGACGAACATCTAGTGGAAGCTTTTGCTAACGGGATAGCAGACTTCGAAGTAAGAACTGCAGTGAAACTCGGGCATCACAAAACACTGAAGGAAGCTTTGGCTCAAGCCTTAGAAGTCGAGGCTGTACGAAATCCAGCGAAGGATGTCCAACATATGAGGGAAGTAAAGGAAGCATCACTTCGTACAAGGTTTGGCCCAAGATGCTACAACTGCGACGAAAGAGGCCATTTATGGCGGAATTGCCCAAAGCCACGTCGAACAAGGGAGGATCGACCATTAGAGGAACGAGAGGTACGGCCGCACCATGAGACCACACAGCAGCAGGGAAACGAGTAAGCGCCAGGACCAAGGGGCGGGTGCTGGCCGGTCTAGAAAAGGCCCCAAAGATTTTGGTCTCACAAGCTCACGATGGGAACAGCCTGATCATCAATGGTGCCATCAATGGAACTTCTTGCAAGCTGACATTGGATACTGGAGCTTCTCGCACTGTCATCAGTTCCCGACTGGCTAAGCGCTTTCTTACGAACTTCGAAAGCTGCAAAACTGTTCAACTTCTGACGGCGACCGGTCAGCACATATCCGTCCGAGGAGAGAAGCTGGTGGAGTTAAAGCTGGGTGAGAAAACTTTTCGACACAAGGTCATCGTGGCTGATATCGTTGACGATTGCATTCTGGGTCTTGACTTTATGCGAGAACATCATTGTGAGATTGACGTCAACCAAGGAATCTTGAAGTGTGGAAGAGAAGAAGTCTTCATGGAAGGCGCCATATCAGGAAAGGTTTATTGTCTGCAGAGAACAGTCCTTCCACCTAGATCGGAAACAATTGTGGCAATTAGATTACCGCCGAAGTTGAAACATCAACGACGATGTGTGTTAGTAGAACAATTGGAAGGTGATCAACCATGGTTATTGGCCCGAACTCTGGTGAGGACTACAAATACCGCTGTGGTGCGTGTTCTCAACACAAGTAACGAGGAACAACTCATCAAAGGAGGAACCCCAATTGGTACTTGTGAAGAAGTAGACTGGATGCGCAGATGCCAAGAACAACCAAAGGAGAAATACAACTGTGCTGGGAGTTACACCGTGTCAACGCTATTGGAAGATTCCCGTAAAGACCTGACCGAAAGAGAACTTTTGATGGCAAAGAAGATGCTGCAGCGCTACTCTGACATATTTGCTCTCGATGATGCTGTCAACGGGAAGACTGGGTTAGTGAAGCACACAATAAATACAGGAAGCGTGTCACCGATTCGACAGCGGCCAAGAAGGATACCAGTGGCTCGAGAAAAAGAAGTTGAGTCAATGATCGAAGACATGGCACGCAATGGTGTGATAGAACCTTCATCCAGTCCGTGGTGTTCGCCAGTGGTTCTAGTGAAAAAGAAGGATGGCAGTATGCGGTTCTGCGTTGATTATCGACGACTCAACGACGTAACGAAGAAAGACAGCTATCCTTTGCCGAGGATTGATGACACGTTAGATACACTGACAGGTATGAAGTGGTTCACTACGCTGGACTTGAAGAGCGGATACTGGCAAGTGGAAATAGATCCTAAAGATAAAGAGAAGACCGCATTTTCGACGGGAAAAGGCCTGTGGCAGTTCAACGTGATGCCGTTTGGATTGTGCAACGCGCCCGCTACGTTCGAAAGACTAATGGAGTTAGTGCTCGCGGGACTGATTGGAGATGCATGCCTAGTCTATTTGGACGACATCATAATTGTGGGAAAAACCTTCGAAGACCATCTGCAAAACCTGGAACGAGTATTGACTAAGATTCGCGCAGCCAATCTCAAGCTGAGTCCGAAGAAATGTTCCTTCTTCAAGAGGCAAGTGAATTTCCTGGGACATGTGATTTCCGAAGCTGGCGTACAGACGGATCCAGGAAAAGTCAGTGCTGTCAAGGATTGGCCTGTGCCAAAAGACAAGACGGAAGTTAGAGCATTCTTGGGTTTATGCTCCTACTACAGGCGATTCGTGAAGAACTTTGCTGACATAGCCAAGCCGTTGCATAGACTGACTGAGGAAAAACGACCCTTCCTCTGGGATGAAAATTGCGACGCAGCTTTTCAAGAGCTAAAGAAGCGACTTTGTAATACGCCTATTCTTGGCTTCCCGGACACAGAGAACGAGTTCATCGTGGACACTGACGCCAGCAACACCGGCATCGGAGGAGTACTGTCACAAAGAAAAGGAGACCAAGAAGTGGTGATTGCGTATTTCAGCAAATCCCTGTCCAAGCCGGAAAGAAACTACTGTGTGACCAGAAAGGAGCTACTTGCAGTGGTGAAGACTTTGCGACATTTTAGCAAGTACCTGCTCGGGCGGAAATTCCATTTGAGGACCGACCACGCTGCTCTTAAGTGGCTACTACAGTTTAAGGATCCCGAAGGCCAAGTGGCAAGATGGATTGAGCAACTACAAGAGTTTGACTTCACCACTGAGCATCGCAGTGGAAAATCTCATGGCAACGCGGACGCACTGTCAAGAAGGCCATGCTCAGAGGACTGCAAGCATTGCTCAAGACATGAGTCGAAAGATTCAGTGCCCGTCAGAATGCTCAAAGCTGACATCGGTGACGAATGGAAAGAAACCCTTCAGGTTGCACAAGAAGAAGACGCCGACATCAAGCCGATTCTTGAATGGATGGAATCAGATGCCCCTAAGCCAGACTGGAGTGCTATTGCTTCAATGAGTGTTACGACAAAGAGCTATTGGGCGCAATGGGATAGTCTGGTGCTTCAGGAGGGAGTACTTTGCCGAAAATGGGAAAATACTCGTGGCAATCAGTGCCATCTCCAAATGGTTGTACCCAGAGCAAAGATACCTGAAGTTTTGAAGCTGTACCACGAAGGGTTTTCGGGAGGACATCTGGGTGTGAAACGGACACTCTTGAAAATTCGAGAAAGGTTTTACTGGATCAACTGCAGAGATGACGTAGAAGACTGGGTACGGAAATGTACGAGCTGTGCATCAGTGAAAGGTCCGCATACCCGCAGCAGAGGAGCATTAAAGCTGTATAATGTTGGAGCACCATGGGAGCGAATCGCACTGGATGTGGCCGGACCATTTCCTGTGAGTGAAAGTGGCAACAAGTACTTCCTTGTCGTCATGGATTACTTCACCAAGTGGCCGGAAGTCTTCGCAATTCCGAACCAAGAGGCATCGACGATAGCAGACAAATTGGTGCATGAAGTATTCTGTCGATTTGGAGTACCATTGGAAATCCACAGTGACCAAGGAAGAAATTTTGAATCTCAGCTGTTTCAAGAGACGTGCCGGTTAATGGGTGCACACAAAACAAGGACAACGTCTTACCACCCGCAATCAGATGGAATGGTGGAGCGATTCAACCAAACTCTGGAGAGGTACCTGGCAAAAGTAGTCGGAAGCAAACAACGGGATTGGGACAAGCATATCCAGCCATTTTTGTTGTCATACCGAAGTGCTGTTCATGAGAGCACAAATGTCACTCCCGCTTTTGCCAATTTTGGACGTGAATTACGGCTACCAGCCGACTTAATAACTGGCATTCCACCGGATTCTCCACAACCCATAACTGAGTACGCCAGTGACCTCCGGAACAAGATGAACGACATCTATGAGCACATTAGAGAGCATGGCCAGCAAGCATCTGAAAGAATGAAGACTCGATACGACAGACGGGCTAACAATCCTGGGTTCAAAGAAGGCTCGATGGTATGGCTGCACAACCCTATACGCAGTAAAGGGAAGTCTCCAAAGCTACAAGCCAAATGGGATGGACCGTACCGAGTGGTGACCAAGATCAACGACGTGACGTTCCGCATACAGAAAGGACATCGAGGTGCCCCCAAGATAGTTCACGTGGATCGATTGGCGCGATATCACGGGTGCAACGATGCTCGGGACGAGCATGTCTTGGGAGGAGGTGGTGTTACGCAGTAGGCCACGCAGTTAGTAACTATTTATTAATCTGTGGCCGCGCGCGGTACGACGGCTAGTTGTTTACATCTAATCGCGAGATTTATGGTTTTATGACTCAGGCGGCACCGGCCTTTGTGTCGCGTCTATTGTTTGTTGTTTGTTAGATTTTTTTGTGGTGTTTTCGTAATAATTAGGAACAATAGGGTTTCTCGAACTTTACACTTGTTTACTTTGTCAGTCACAATGGCACCGAATATTCTACAGATTTCTAGAGAACCCTTATTCCGATATAAATAGGGCGATGGTTTTCGTTCGTGGCAGTTATCGCGTTTATCCCGAAGCGAAAGCATCTCGTGTTCAAGTGCAGTACCAGTGATTGTGAAGTGACTAGTTGTGTGAATATTCGTGCCAGTGTGAAGTGTTGTGCGAACCAGTTGTGTCGTGTGTACTGTGATTTTGTGCAATAAAGTGCAAAGTGAATAATCGGCGTTTTAACTGATTATCCAAGAACCCATCTCGTAACAGTTATAATAGAATGACTTACTTGTCAGTGCAGGAGTCGCATTTATATTCATGTACAGCAGAAATGTGACTGTTGAGAACACTTGTTGTATCAAACTTTTTGTAGCAATACAAACATCTGAAATAGAAACAAACCTACATGATTCTGTTGCACCAATCTCTAAAGCCATGTATTCACTGAGCAACAATGTTTTCGATACACAGTTTCTGAAACATCGCATAGATGTTTCCAGGAACTGATTTGTTTCCATGTTCCACATGGTAGTGTATGCAGAAACAAAATAACTGTCTCTGAAACATTATTTTTTGTTTCAGAAGCATAAATTTTGTTTCTGATACAGAGTTTATTAACAATTATTGCTCAGTGAATACAATGCAAGAACACTTTATTGACACCACAAGAAATAAAACATATCAGAAGAAAGGTACAAAAGGCGGTCTTATCGGTAAAAGCGATTTCTTCCAGACAACCTTATTAGAATCCATGGCTTTAACTTCTCAACCATCTCTGTTATACGCTGAATCAAAGTAAATAGTGTCCGTGAATGAGGCAAGTCATTGTGCAGTAGCAAATTCTTAGTCAGCAACAAGAGGAAAATCCCCACTCCAGTTAGCTGTAGCTAACTTCACAGACACTACAAGGACTGAAAAGTTTGATCCGGCCCATTACACTGGTAGTCAAGCAGGTGATTCATTTCTTTCCAACTCTGTAGAGTAGAGGCTGATTAGTAATAACCAGATATTGAGAACGAAGCTTATGAACGAAGTTATCTGCTTATCCCGCACGAATGTGTATAAATATTAGGGGACATCTTACACACGGTCTCTGACCCCAAACTAAGTATAGCTTGTGACATGGCTGCCAGAGACTGATATACTACATATACATATTTTAAATACATACTTATATAGGTAGTACCTAAATAACACCCAGACACAGAGCAAACACCTATGTTCATCACACAAATGTTTGCCCTGGGTGGGGATCGAACCCACGCCTCTTCGCGTCTCCTCTCGCCTCGCCCAGAAGTCAGGGTCACTAACCACTAATCCGCCGAGGCAGTCTGAGACCAATGTGTTTAATTGAGCCAATTGTAAAGGGATATCCATTGCTGGATAGTGGATATAAGCAATAGACCTACCCTGAAGGTGGATCTAGATGTTCAATGGACAAAAAAGTACACAAAATAGTTCTTTACAAAATGTTTAGGTTTCAGACATTACAGTACTTACTTAAATGTATTTTCTGCCACATGGTTGAGGTAGCAGTGTCGCTGGAAGTTGTTATAGTTATTCATCTGTTTCTTACACACCACACAGGTGTATAAAAGCTCTGCAGCGCCAGTGCCATGCTGAGCATAATGACATTCAAAATCTGTCTTATTTGGAAATACTGAATGACAAAGGTGGCAGAGAATCCCACCAACTTTATCGACAGCATTTTGCTTCAGTGCGTGAATTTCGAGCTCCTCAACTAAGTCGCCGTCGCCGAGGTATATGGGTGAAGCTATGGATGAAGCCATGACGTTTTCTCTCAGAATTTATGTATGATCCATCTAGTTCCAGAATTCGTTACATCTGTTTCAAATGGTAGCGAGTACAGCTCCAAACATCGCTTAGTATCTTAATTTGCCACGCCATGTTTCATAAAACTGTAAAATACCTAAAAGAACTTCCGAGTGTTATGGGCGACGGCAGCTGCTGACCTTGGCAGATGAATTACTTTTATCAGTATGTGTGCAAATAATACGCTATATTTGTTATTACGGGCGGTGATAGTGACACTTTTTTTAGCATATTACATTTTTTAATTCACTATATCTTGTTTGCAGCTACGGTTTGCCTTCGGTGAGACTTCTCGGCTTGTAAAAATTCGAGGTTGTTCAGCCATTGTCAGGCACGAATTTTTTTCAATATTCCCCAGCCAAAAATAATGATTACAGCCAAATCCTTTTACAAAATAATAAAAAAATACCAATATAAAATAGCACACTACATTTTACATTACAACAGCAGGAAAAACGACGAAATTTCAACAAAAACGAACGCCGGATAACAAACAACGCCAAGAAAACGTGCGTGAGGTTAATTTTTTTTCACTTTTTAATTTTTTCAGTCTGTATTTTTCTTTTTAATGATTTTTTGATGCCACAGATAAAGGAAATTTAACGATAGAGAGCGTCCTCGAGACGATCAGTTCAATGTATAAAATAGTATAAATCTCTGTGAATAAGGAAGTTTCCCATTTTCGAGTTTTATTTTTAATAAATTACACTATCTACTACCTAAGTCTGCAAAAAAGGTGTTTTTTTTTTCAATTATCTTTAAAAATGACGGAGTTATGAATGTTTTTCCAAAAATGAAAATTAATCACAAAAAATGTAAGGTTCTGTCCTAAGACATCATTGTACATTATGACCAATTTTACTATGGGACAAATCCCCTGTACAGGGTTATCCAAAACTTCTCAGCCTAATATTTGTTCTTATAAAGTACCTCTACTTGTAGGTAATAGGTTTTTTACAGGAATTTTATTTTTTAGTTCCGAAAATGACAGATGTCAAAGTAACGGATGGGAAGTTAAGCGCAGAACGCTGCGCAAAAGCCGAAATATAGGTATGCGCGGGGGCCAGAGAGATAAGACGCCGGGGCACACCCGCCCGCCAACCTCATGCCTCCCGCGCGCTCCCTACGCATTGTGCGCACATGAGCAATAATTAGCGAGTCATGGCGATGTGTCATCTCCGGCTAACTTCTCATCCGCCGATTTGTGTGGCGCTTAGTATAGTTGTGGTGATATGCAACCTACTTTAGAAACCATAGCTTGTTACATCGCTTATGCCAGATCTGTAACTAGCTGTCATTACTTAATATTCATATTCTTGTACGCCGTATTTTTTGTCGATTAAAGCCATAATTATTCAGAAATGGTTTAGAATTCTACAATAGTATACCTGACAAACGTTGTCCTGTCTCTTGCTATCAACCACTGACAATGTAAATAATAATAATAACGCTGGGGCTAAAGTTGCATTAGAAAAAAATTGGTTGTCTGTAAAATCGGCTTACGGATGATATTCATGTGATAACGTACGTCATAAGAAAAACAGAAACAAACCGAATGCTTAGAACGATCGTTGCTCCGATCGCGCTGGATCCGCGCCTGAGCTCTCTTTTTCTAAGATTTTGCTTTAGCTAGCTTAGCTACCTTTTTGAATAGTTTGTTGCTGAATGTAATCCTACCCACAAAAGATGATAGGGCCATTACAACTAAGATAGCCCAGTGCAGCTTTGATGGATTCACATAGGTACGCCATCGAATTTCTTCTACGGATGTACTCAAGTTCCCTCACGATGTTTTCCTTCATCGAAAAGTCACTGGAATGTTTCGTACAAAACTTCCAAAGAATTCATTAGTACAGGCCCGGAACTTGAACCCACGGCCTCGCGATTATAGAGCGAATGCTACCTATCAGTCCTATCCCAAGGTCATATCACTAGTCAATCCTAGCTTTGGTATTTTTTTTGTAATAATATGATATCATTTTACAAAAATCTGCTAATCCAATCCTGCAGACGAAATTACCAATCACGACTCAAGAGCAAGCAGTTCGTGCTTGACAGCTTATTGATCCCTTATAATTTGAAAATGAATGTTGCTGAAGACTTTCGAATTCCCCAATTTGTAGGGAATTAAAAACTTTTAATATTGTCCCCGATTTTCAGTTATATTAAAATACTATCTAGTAATGCCAATTTTACAAACCAGTTTTAATGTCAATTTGATCACGAGGAACATTTCAAACTAATGATAATTAAAATTCAGCTTTTAGCCAATTTTGATGCCGTTTCTCTTGCCCTTCTTAGCAAAATTTGTATCGAAAACTTTTTTATATACATAGGTATTTAAATTTTTGACTTATGGACTCCAGGGTCTGTCTGTGTAGTTCTTTACATTTGAAAGAATGCGACTGTACTATAGAGAGAGGTTAGTTTAAATCTTAGTCTAAGTTAGTTAAGTTAGTAGTTTCAGTGCATTGCGTGAATGCCGTGAGCAAATCGGCGACCCGCATGCAGCACCCGATCACGAGTGTGACGTGTGTGCCAGCCATCGCTCTCCTCGACCATATTGTAGTATCCTTTAGTTTGTGACCATATTTAAGGGAAGAGAACGACCCGACACACGACGCCGCCGCAAGACGGAGCCTTTGATGACGAGCATGAATGCTTAGGGCATGCAGGCAATGCTTATTTCTATACATTACACATTTATTATGATTTAATTTGTGAAGCGATCAGCGGCAGAGTCCGAGGCTGTTTCTGTGTGTTACTCGGTGGTATCTACTCTGCTTGTGATCGCTCCTATTTCCTTCTATTACAACTCTATTGCCTCCTCCTGGCCCAGAGCCTCCATCACCTTTTGTATCGAAAACTTGGGCTCGATTTATTTGGCGACAACTTGTTATTATTTACCGTGACATTCTTGTGGTACTGTACTTAATCCAACTCTAATAGTTTTCTTTTTTCATAAATAAAATCATTTCAAAATGGTAAAGACAGGTTGCGTCCAAATTTATGGCAGCTGTGAACTACTGTGAAATGCTGTGCTTCACAAGCTGCGAAGAGCGATCCAACTCTAACTTTCTTTTTTTTTCAAAATGATAAAGACTGGTTGCGTCTAAGTTTATGGCGGCTGTGAAGTGCGACATTCGTATAATTATAAAAAAAGTGCAAGTGGAGTCCCTCCGCGTGGAAGAAGTGCAACTTCGACGCAACAGTGCTTTCATACCATGATTGCGTTAAAAGATTTAACGCTACCTTACAAAGTTAAAAGATTTAACGCTACCTTGTTGGAAGTCGCATTAGAAGTTTCATTTCAATTATACAAAATTAAAAAATAGGTATAAGCTCTTTAAGACGGCTTTGAAGTTTATCCACCCTGTTATTGAGAGGCCAATGCTCAGAATAACGAAAAATAGTAGAAGTGACTAAAGTAAAAAAGTTGTAATGTATGGTCACAGCAAAGTGGCGTGGGTGGGCGTCGAAAACGCATAGAAACTGCTATGTAATTTAATCTTGACGCAAATGACACTTGAACTAATGCTCCAATTTCAAATTAGATTGTTCAAATATGGCGGAAAAACTGCAAACGCATCTTAGGCAGAGCTTTTATTTTGAACCTTATGGTGAGAATAACAATGCCATGTTATTTCAAACAACGCCCTTCTGGGTTTGGGCCAATGTGACATTTGATCAGTAGTTCAACTATCAGTATCAATATCAAGTGATAATCGTAGTACCTACTTACAAAAAAAAAATTGGTTGCCTGTAAAGTCGGTATACGGGCGAAAGTTTTACGTGACAACGACTTTGAGACGAATGAGACGAATGAGAGCGCATAACGTGAGCGGAGCGTAACGCAGTTTCTTGAAGTGTCACCCGGCAAACCAATTTATAAGACGTTGTCACGTCAAAAAAAGTGTACTTGTAGTTTTGTTTGCGAACTTTGCGACGACTCACGACGCCCCGTCTTGCTGTGATCGTCTTGTTATTTGTTTACCCTAGAGTATTTTTGATTTCCTAGCCTTTTGATGCCTCTTTCATATTTCTACGTAATTGGTAGATATAAAATGTGCGTACGGAGTTTTTGTAATTTATTGGGAAAGTTAGGACATCATCAATGGTAAGTTGTTTTTGTTTGGTTTGGATGGAAGATTAAAATTTTTCGAGTTAAACATCTGTGTTTCCGATTTTTTCGGATAGTTTTCAATATTTTCAGTGTCCGAATTTCCTGCGTCGGGTTTTACCGTGAAAATTAAATTATTAAAAAGTGCTTAGTTAGTTTAATTACTGGGTGTAATTTTGGAGTTTTTCCTCTTGAATGTTTTAGATGTAAGTACTTATACTACGATTTTTAACTTCTTTAAACTGTAGTTATCACGATTTTTGACCGATACACTGCCGATACATATTAAATTTGGTATATGCGTGAGCTTAATTAAGGAAAAAAATCTTTAGTCAATAAGTTAGTTTCTGTTTTGAAATGAATGTCAAACAGCATTTTGGCACTATGCCAGAAAATCTCCTGAAATAGCAGAGTGGATTAGATTGACGTTAGAATCGTTTACGAGCGCCATTTGGCAAGAAGTGTAAAGCAACATTCGAGTTACGGCATGGAGCGGCTCCGCCCGCTGAGCGCGAGTGTCCACGGCTCCCTGCGGAGTCGGGAGTCCTCCTCCACCGCCGGCAGCGACGCTCGGGAAAAGATCAAAGATTGTTGCAGAAAGTTTATAGCATTCATGTTCACACAAGTGGGTGTGGGCGCTCTAGTTGTTTGTTATGCTATTCTTGGGGCGGCTGGTTTTATGCACATTGAAAAAGACAGCCCCGATGAACAGCTACATGAGGTGAGGCGGTGGAGACAGAACTGTGCCGAAGAGCTGTGGAACATCACGGAAACTGTAAACACCTTTAATGAAACAGCTTGGGTAGTAAGTGTGGATAAAGTGCTAAAGGTGTTTCAGGACAACATTACCGCTGCAGTACACACAGGTTACAGCGGCAGATCAGCTGAAGACATTTGGTCATTCCCGGCAGCTTTGATGTATTCATTATCTGTGTTCACCATGATTGGATATGGCAACGTTGTCCCAAAAACAGTGTGGGGTAAGCTGGTTACGATAGCTTATGCCTGTTTCGGCATTCCTATCTATGTGTTGTACTTTTGCAACATGGGCAAAGTTCTGGCGCAGACATTCAAGTGGTTGTACATAACGGCGCATGAGTGTAGCAGACGAGAGGATCCCATATTTGAAGATGGAGAAGCCCCACCGGTGCGGAAAAAGATCACTGTACCTTCAACGGCATGTCTTTGGGTCATATCGTTCTATATTTTGACTGGAACAATCATGTTTGGAGCATGGGAAAAGTGGAATTATTTAGATTCCACATACTTCTGTGTTATAAGTTTGTGTAAGATTGGTTTTGGAGACTTTGTTCCGGGAGCAAATATATCGGATTCGGCTGGAGGGTCACATTTAAAGCTAGTTATCAACTTCATTTATGTTCTCCTGGGCATGGGATTAGTGGCAATGTGCTACAACCTTATGTGCGAAGATGTAAGAGTCAAAGTCAGAGAGCTGCGGCAGGATCTCAAGAATTGCCTTGATGATATAACCTTGAAGATTACAGTTTGCATGAATGATACCAAATACTATCATCAGAAACAGAATCGGCACATCAAATGATGTGAAGCTGAGCTGCAACCGCACAGTGCACACATATATTTTAAAGTACAAAATAAAGTGTAGTTTTTATTTCTAAGCTAATAATTCTAGAATTTACGGACTGCCTTTACAGTTAACAAATAAATGCATTTACTGTGTTATCAATGTGTTTTATTTATGTTTAAAATAGTAACAATTCTTAATTTCTTAGTCATCCATCCATCAGCCATAGGACGTCCACTGCTGGACATAGGCCTCCCCTATGAATCTCCAATAAGACCGGTTGGTAGCGACTTGCATCCAGCGTGATCCTGCGGTCTTAATGAG
Source organism: Hypomecis atomaria (assembly GCA_964007245.1). NCBI lineage: Eukaryota > Metazoa > Arthropoda > Insecta > Lepidoptera > Geometridae > Hypomecis > Hypomecis atomaria. The sequence continues at coordinate 2,685,370 of OZ023285.1, forward strand.
GTCATCCGTCCACCTTGTGGGTGGACGTCCTACGCTGCGCTTGCCGGTACGTGGTCTCCACTCGAGAACTTTTCGACCCCATCGGTCATCAGTCCTCCGCGCTATGTGCCCTGCCCACTGCCATTTCAACTTGCCAATCCGCTGGGCTATGTAAACACCTTAGTAAATAATTTCTTAGTGTCCTGTACAATATTGAAAAAAATATTAAGAAAAGTTCGATTTGTAAGCTGTTCACCAAACTACCATTTGATAGATAGATACCTATATGTATTACCACTTCATCTAGAAGTGCTTTAGACTGTCCACCACCATGGTCAATCTTAACTGCCATATTACCTACATTTAGAGTTTCTATGTGGTATCTCCATAGGGTTTGAAATTATGTCCTTTAGTTTGCCTGTCCAAAATCAACAACTAACAAGTGTACTGCCCTTCTGGAATCTGATTCTTGCGTTTTTAGATACTCTGTTTATCATAATTATGAAGAGCAGTAGGTATACTTGCTAGGTTTTGATTTTGGACAGCTGAGTACATACTCGTACTGACATGTGCCTAAGTAAATATTTATTGAAGTGAAACTTCTAATGCGACTTCCAACAAAGTTGCGTTAAACGTTTAACGCTACCATAGAGGGGGTATGAACTGTTGCTGAAAGCACTGTTGCGTCGAAGTTTCACTTCTTCCGCGCAGAGAGACTCCACTTGCATTTTTTTTGATTGTATTGTTTATTTTATTAAATGGACGCACGAAGAGCAACTCTTCGCCTTGTGCACTAAACTTTAATCTTCAGAAAAGAAAAATATTCGCGAATAGTTAATCAGAGGCCTTATTGTGTAAGCGCTCTGACGTTCGGCTTCGCTTTTTCTCCCGCTCGCTTTCGTGGCGTGAGTAACTGGCGCGAGCAGGAAAAAAAGCAAAGCCGAACGTCAGAGTGCTTACTGCTTACACAATAAGGCCCCAGGGGAACCGCCTCCGTATTCGGCTTCGCATTTCCTCCGGACAAAAAAAACTAAAATAATAACTCGCACTCTGCACATCTTCTACTCTGTTGGAAGTTTGCAAACCCTTGCGACGGCACGCTTGTAAAATGTTGTACCGGCTTGCAACGTTACAACTCGTGCCTTGTTATCGGTACCTGGATGAAGGGCGTGTACACGAGCCAACTTCCACCTAAGTGGGGGAAGGTTATCATCGCACATAACAACAATATCGCCTACACGTATAGGAGAACCTATATCAGAATGCCACTTGCTTCATTGGGAGATTTCGTGCAAATGTTCTCGAGAAAAACGTAACCAAAAGTGGTGTACGCACTGCTGGACCCAGTTCCATCTTGTGAGTCGGTCGGGGTTCGAGTCCGTCAGGGGAATCTCAGGAAGTGCGGTCAACGGACCGCCTATAAGGAAGTGAGCCGGGGGAGCGGCAGCGGATCCGCTGCGTCTGCGCTCAAAACACAGAGATGCCGTGAATTGATCGGTCTTGTGGCGCGAGTAGCTGGCGCTAGCAGGAATAAAAGCAAAGCCGAACGTCAGTACGCGTACGCAATACAGCTACAAGTCCTTAACTTCATATCTAATGTATTATTTTCCAGCGTAGGCAATAAAGTGAAGCCCGGCACGATGCTGCCGCTACGGCTGCGTCGCGTGGCAGGATACGAGGGTCGGGTCAACGACACGCTGTTCCAGCCAGCCGCGCGCCCGCCGCGCTCCCCCCGCGACCACAGCACGCTGGTCTTCTTTCCGGGGGACGTGCAGGTGTGTACAGGCTGGCCAAAAGTAACGTGGTACGAGGGCTGGGTCAATGACACGCTGTTCCAGCCGGCCGCGCGCCCGCCGCGCTTCCCCCGCGACCACAGCACGCTGATCTTCTTCCCGGGGGACGTGCAGGTGTGTACAGGCTGGCCAAAAGTAACGTGGTACCAGAGCTGGGTCAACGACACGCTGTTCCAGCCGGCCGCGCGCCCGCCGCGATTCCCCCGCGATCACAGTACGCTGCTCAACTTCCCGGGGGACGTGCAGGTATGTACAAGCTGGCTGACAGAGTGAATGACTCTGCGTCACGTGGCGGAACACGAGGGCCGGCTCAACGACACGCTCGACACACAAATCAAACAACTTGATTTATAAGCATGCTCATTTGTGTTTAGCAAAATTTCGACACCCATAAGTTGCTCAATAATACTCGTAGCATGCTTTCGTGCCAGTGATAAGCATATCTGTCGTTAGATTTAATCATGGCTATGTTTGATCGCCAGGACTACCCGGAAGTAATGGCGGCTCACCGCGACAACCGTTTGTACCAGCAGTGGAACCTGGAGCGCACGGCGCGCCTGCTCGGACACAGCTTCCCGCACCAGCACATACTGGTCGTCCGCCCGCACAGGTACGATGGTTGCCGCGACAACCGCGTGTGCCAGCACATACTGCCATGGTCGTCCGCCCGCACAGGTACGATGGTTGCCGCGACAACCGCGTGTGCCAGCACACACTGGTCGTCCGCCCGCACAGGTACGATGGTCACCGCGACAACCGCGTGTGCCAGCAGCAGCACACACTGGTCGTCCGCCCGCACAGGTACGATGGTTACTGCGACAACCGCGTGTGCCAGCACACACTGGTCGTCCGCCCGCACAGGTACGATGGTTGCCGCGACAACCGCGTGTGCCAGCACATACAGCACGGGAAGCATGGCAAAGGGACTAATAGTCTTTCCACCATTATATCCCCTCGAAGAGGAAATAAAGTATGGATTGACAATGACATCTGACATTAAGAGTGGATAAAATGGTTTTCTCCCCTTGCAGTGCTACCCGAGCTGGTCGTCCACCCGCACAGGTACGATGGTTACCGCGACAACCGCGTGTGCCAGTACATACTGGTCGTCCGCCCGCACAGGTACGATGGTTGCCGCGACAACCGCGTGTGCAGCACATACTGGTCGTCCGCCCGCACAGGTACGATGGTTACCGCGACAACCGCGTGTGCCAGCACATACTGGTCGTCCGCCCGCACAGGTACTATGGTTACCGCGACAACCGCGTGTGCCAGCACATACTGGTCGTCCGCCCGCACAGGTACGATGGTTACCGCGACAACCGCGTGTGCCAGCACACACTGGTCGTCCGCCCGCACAGGTACGATGGTCAACGCGACAACCGCGTGTGCCAGCACATACTGGTCGTCCGCCCGCACAGGTACGATGGTTACCGTGACAACCGCGTGTGCCAGCATATACTAGTCTTCTACTGTTACAGCACTATTGTTTCTAATAAACTAAAGGACCTATTTTGATGTACGTTATTAATTCGAAAGCTGATATAATCGAAATAGTTCCCAGCATAAGAAAATCTATTCTTAATTGGGGATTTTCAATGTTTTTAATTAACTTTCTCTTATATACTGGGAAATATAAGCTGTGTGTATAATTTGTGACTCTAGATTTATTAAGTCTATGATCTAAAGTGAAATGTTTCGGCCAGGATAGAGCTGAAATCGTTCAGCTGCTACGACAACTTCGTGCCGAGCAACAACGCGGGTGTCCCCGACCACACGCCCACGCATCACGCTCTAACACACCTTGAAAGGTAAACCACTGTTTAACCACCGAGTAACACACGGAAACGTAGCCTCGGACTCCGCTGGTGATCGCTTTCACAAAATAAATCATAATAAGTGTGTAATATTTAGAAATTATGTGAATTATTTAGAAATTAGCATTGCGTGCATTCCCTGAGCATTCATGCTCGCCATCGAAGGCTCCTTCTTGCGGCGGCGTCGTGTTTCGGGTCGTTTTCCTCCCTCAAATATGGTCGAGGAGAGCGATGGCTGGCACATGCGTCACACTCGTGATCGGGTGCTGCATGCGGGTCGCCGGCTTGCTCGTGGCATTCACGCAATGCACTGAAACTACTAACTTAGACATCTCTATTCTACAGTAGCATTCTCTCAATTTTAACTTAGTTAACAAAGGGCACAGACCCTGGAGTCTGTGGATCATTATTTTTAATTTAATTTAAAACCTTTCCGATAGTCCACTACTGAACAGGCCTACCCACTAAGAGCGGCTTCTGGTAAATAGGTTGGTCTGTTTGTCTTTATTTTTTTTATTTGGTCTGAGTAATTGACGTTCTTCCTATGAAGTTTGTACAAATAAATGAGTATGAGTATTTAATGTAATAATATTTATTAATTTATCACTTAGGCTGCTGCAAAATGTGAGCAACAGATTGAAGCAGATGCCCGCCTCAGAGCTGTTGCAGGCTTTCACTGCCGTCTCCCTGCCTGAGGACATCGATATTGAAGACTTGCACGTAAGGAAGCTTCACCTTACTATCCAAACGATAGTAATATAATTATTATGGACTAGCTTTTGCCCGCGTGATTTTTTGATTTTTGTGCTATCACATAGGAACCTTTTATATTTCGAGATAAAAAGTAGCCTAAGTCACTTTCCGTCTTTCAAACCATGTCCATGCCAAAAATTAAGTCAATCCGTTGCTCTGTCGCTGCGATAAATAGGAACAAACCAACAAACATACTTTCGGATGTTTAATATTAAGTAAGAAAGTAAGAATTTTCCAGATATTTTTACTACTTATAACTAGCTGTGTGGTGGTGTGCGTGAATGCGTGCGCGCGCGTTTGTGTGTGTGTGTGTGTGTGTGTGTGTGTGTGTGTGTGTGTGTGTGTGGGTGTGTATGTATGTGCGTGTGTGAGTGCGTGCGTGCGTGCGCACGAGTGTATGTGGTTGATACTGCAATCAACGAGATGTGTTGGGAATCAAGCTTTGGTTATGTATCTGTCTAGATAGACAATTATAAACATCAATCACAAACAAAACAGCCCGATTCTTTGACATTAAGCCCGATTACAGAGGCGCCATCGCAATTATATTAGCTAAATAGCATAGTTCTGTTTCTTTTTCACTTTAGGCATTCGATAGAGAGAACGCTTTTTACGTTTAAATACAGGTAATTTGGACCGATTTGCTTAGTTGTCGGTATCTAGACAGATACATAATCAAAGGAGTCAATGTTTGCAGTGTTTGTTACTCGTGTATAGAGTATCTACGTTTACGCGTGTGACCGTGTTTGAGGGTATGTTTGTGCGTTCGATTGTCCGTATTACTCACCGAATATAGTATGTTTTTACCTCTTTTCTAATGAGGCTTTTGTTAAGTAGAATAGTAGATATTGTTTGAGCGGTTTCAGATTAGCGTATTTTTTTGCGCGTTTCGACACACGCGCTCTACATTACGCGCTTTAAAAAACCGGAATCGCGTAAACGGCTATATTTCGTCGTGTTCGCTCTAACCGGTAGTGGTGTCGTGTCAGTATCAACATGGATTCTTTCGCGGCTCGCGCTAAACGCTTAGAAGCGCGTCAACGCTCGTTCGAGTTGTGCGTGTGTCAAAAGGCGCGTCTATACGCGCTTGCACGCGCTTCCAAGAACGAGATTTTTTTTTTTTATTGTGGCTCCTATCCCCGGATCTTTCTTCCAGGATTATATAACAAACATGTCTCTTGTTCTATTTCTACATTTCTTTACATGTTATGTTTCTTGCCTTAAATTATGTATTTGTTTGCATTCCACATCTCGTATTGCCCTATTACACAACGAGCTTATACGCGCGTATAAAACGCTAGTCTGAACCGCATTTGGGCCTAATTTTCAACTTCGAACGCCTGGGAACGTATACGGAACTTTGACAGAATGTATGGAGAATTTCTATGTTGTCTATGGAAGTTGCGAATACTCCATACAAGTTCCGTATACGACCAAGCCGTGCGAAGTTGAAAAATAGGGCCCCTTATCTTGGTCACAGAGTGCGGACGGGCGCGGCGCGGCGAACGGCGCGGGCTCGGGCGGCGCCGCAAGACTCGAGGCGTGAGTAGGTTTAGTTCCAATGGATGTTGTACCACATACTGTCATTATATCGTTAGAAACGTACATCATTATCATCTGGTCAAGCATGGGCATAGCTAGAGAAAGTCTCTAGCTACGCCACTGATGTCAATAGACATTCATTTATTGCGGCGCGGGCTCGGCCTCATTTTTTGAGGCGCGGGCTCAGCCTCATTTTATGAGGCGCGGGCTCAGCCTCATTTTATGAGGCGCGGGCTCGGCCTCATTTTATGCGTCGCGGGCTCGGCTTCATTTTTTGCGGCGCGAGCTCGGCCTCATTTTATTGGCGCGGGCTCGGCCTCATTTTTTGCGGGGCGGGCTCGGCCTCATTTTATGCGGCGCGGGCTCGGCTTCATTTATTGCGGCGCGGACTCGGCTTCATTTTTTGCGGCGCGAGCTCTGCCTGATTTTATTGGCGCGGGCTCGGCCTCCTTTTTTGCGGCGCCGGATCGGCCTCATTTTTTTTTTAAATTTAATAGCAATTGCGGCAAAAAATGAAGCCGAGCCTGGCTTCATTTTTTGCGGCGCGGCCTCGGCCTCATTTTTTGTCGGCGTGGGCTTGGCCTCATTTTTTGCGGGGCGGGCTCGATCTACGCCGCGCGATTCGAGGCGTGAATAGGTTTAAATCCAATGGATGTTGTCTACACATACTATCATTATAACCTTACAAACGTACATCATTATCATCAGATCAAGCATGGGCACAGCCAGAGAAAGTCTCTAGATGTAGGCCGAATCGAACAACTTGGCGACTGAACTACAGCTACAGCCAACTTCCACAAAGAGAATTAAATGCAGTAGAACTTTGGTTCTCCCTAGTTCGACGGTCGAACAAATAAGAAAAAATATCTCACTAGTTTTTTTTTTTATACCTATCGTTTTTGACTGCCTCGGTGGCGCTGTGGTTAGTGACCCTGACTCCTGGGTCAAAGAGGCGTGGGTTCGATTCCCACCTAGAGCAAGTATTTATGTGATGAACATAGGTGTTTGCTCTGTGTCTGGGTGTTATTTAGGTACATTCTATATAAGTATGTATTTAAAATATGTGTAGTACGAGTATATCAGTCTCTGGCAGTCTTAACACAGGCTTTGCTTAGTTTGGGGTCAGAGACCGTGTGTTCGATGTCTCCTAATATCTATTTATTTCTGTAAAGAGGCTGACCCGTTGTTTTCTACAGAGGCTAAGAGCGCTTTCACATATAGGCGTTTTAGTCGCGCGACTGTAGCGCTGCAGTAGCGCGACTCGTATCTATATGTAGGTAGCGCGACAGAAGCGCTGTAACCCGTTGTTTTCTGCAGAGAAGCTAACCCACTGTGGTGGCGCGACAAGCTGGCGCTCGACGAGTCGCGACTGACGCTGGTCGGGTTCAGCAAGGGCTGCGTGGTGCTCAACCAACTCATATACGAGTTCCACTACACCAAGACTTTGACGCCCGACGACCACCACACCATGAGGTGAGCGCTTTTCCTTTATAACCGACTAGCGACCGCCCCGGCTTCGCACAGGTGTATTGTACGAAGTACATGCATTGTAACTTTGTGCCGACGCCGCAAAACCGCGTGCGCCGGTGTCTGTACCTATCATATTTTCTATATTAATAAATCAGTTCGCTTTCGACGATGAATTTGGGTGGTTTCATTTACGCCGCTCTATATCATTACTTTCCCCGGTTATCATTTCGAGTGTAAGGGCTTACAACCTTTATATGTATTATAAATATATAAACCTTCCTCTTGAATCACTCTATTATAAAAAACCGCATCAAAATCCGTTGTGTAGTTTTAAAGATATAAGCGGCGTACATGGGGATAGACAGCGGGAAGCGACTTTGTTTTATACTATGTAGTGATTTCCAAAAAGGAGGAGGTTCTATGTTTGTCTGTATGTAATTATTTGAGTACGTCCATCGATATTTTCGCCAATTATGAACTGATGTAAAAAAATCTTCTTTAGTTCGAAAGGTTTATACTCTCGAGGACCACGCTTTTATTGAAATAGGCTGAGCTGTTTTTGAAAAATGACAAATAATGTTATAATTAGGTACTACATGGATGACATCGATTAGTGTGAACTATTTGAATTCTGTACACTGTCAAAGTTGGTTATGCCAGTTTTGGCGAAAAATAATTTTATTCTGAGGCTTAGATTATGTACATATTCCTAAAACTAAAACGAAGGTAATTTTTGTGTGGCTCTATACATTCTTCTTTATTTTACGTTACGGCCAAGGGCGCTTTACAAAATTGTAAAAGCATTAATAGACGATCGAACTTGTCCGCCCGAACCGCCGGACCGGTACGGTGCGCTCGACACGCCACACCACCGCACCGCACACGAGATGGTCCAGTGTGCTATCCGTGCTTGATCGCGTCAGACATGCCTCCAACCTTGTCAAAGGAAGCTAAAATAGCTTTAATTGCGGCAACCGTCGTAGCTAGCACGCCTATCCAAAGGCAAAGGAAAAAAAGGAAAGAATGGGCAAAATTTTATTTAAGATACAGAGACTCAAACAGTCGGGTCCAGACTCGTGGTTACACCGCTTTGTTACACCAGTGTGACTACGAGTAAACTTTTTTACTCGTTCATATGCGACTGAAAAAAAAACTTCTTTATAAATTTGGATGATTTCTAAAATCAACTTTTTCTCCGTAATATTTACGGCTTCTTGCTCCGACGCCGCCGCCATTACAACTTCGTTACGCGTGTCTCGCTCGGAGGCAGAATTGCGACTAAAGCGCTAAACGGTGCGGTGCGTGGGCCACACGAGCGAACAACGCGCGATCCGCACTAAATCCTTTGACAGAACCATCCGACCGAGCGGACCGTCAATAATAATAATAATGTGCGGCGGACCGATGTACACACTATCGAATATGGTCCGGAGCGCACCAAGGTCACGGTGCGGTGCGATCGTCTGTTAATAGTTTAAGAGCTACACAATAATCGGCCAAGGACGAGTCGGACTCGCGCACGGAAGGTTCCGTACTGTATGGGAGCCCCCCTTAAATATTTATTTTATTTATATTTATTATTGAAGTAAATATGCAACTAAATATTCTGTGAAAATTTGAAGCATCTACCTGTTACCATTATTAATATATAGAGCGAAAAACGGCAAAAAAATCAGGTTTGTTGTGTGGGATTAAGGAAGCCCTCCTTAATTATTATTTAATTTTATTCCGTTTTTAATATTTGTTGTTATAGCGGCAACAGAAACACGTCATCTGTAAAAATTTCAACGTTCTAGCTATCACCGTTCATGAGATACAGCCTGGTGACAGACAGACAGCGTAGTCTTAGTAATAGGGTCCCGTTTTTACCCTCTTGGTATGGAACCCTAAAATTGAATCGTGGTGGTTAGTCTCGCTAAAACTCGATAACGGCTGAACCGATCTGGCTATTTTGATTTTGAAATAATTGTGGAAGTTAAGGGAAGTTACAATAAGAAGGTAAAAATAATAAGAAACATTAATGCATTTAGAAGTTGTTATTGATATTTGACAGATGGTGAGATGAAGTTCGCTGGGTCAGCTAGTATGTCTATTAGTCAGTGGTATGGGCGTAGCCAGAAGTGAGTGTAAAATATGGGAGGGTGGGTGCCCACCCTAGAAACTTCTTTGCTCACCACAAAAAACTTTAAAGTCAAGTACATTCTATTATAGGCATCGTATCTCCAAACGAATAGACATTATGAGGCGTTTTTTTTTAAATGATGGATAGGCCGAATCATAGAAGTCGGCGGATGTGAGGTTACTCGTAGCTACAAGCTGCGCAATATCCAATCCTGACTGAAGCTCACATAAAGCCGCGCGTTGATGGGATGTTGCGCAGCTTGTAGCTAACTTCACATCCGCCGACTTGTATGATTCGGCCTATAAGCAAAATGGTATCCTTATCTTTGTGATGAAGGTTTCTGATTATTTTATACTGTTTAAATATCGCTTGCAGATTTATGGAGCGTGTGTCGTGCATGTACTGGCTGGACGGCGGGCACGCGGGCGGCAAGAACACGTGGCTCACCGCGCGTAGCCTGCTCGAGACACTCGCTCGCCTCGGTACGTTCATACTAACTTGTTTGACATAACTTCTCATAAATAGAAGAAGACACTGGTTCCCGTAGCACAGCCTCTGGCTAATTCGGGAACCAGAGGCTTGATTACATCTTCTTATTTTTATTTGATGTATGGGCGATAAGTCTTGCATTGACGTCCCTTATGGGGGTGTTTTGTGCACTTCATGAGGGGAGGGAGGGGTTCACCCAGCTCCTTAAAATAACGGAGCATGGCTCTGGGCCGCTGGTATACTGTTCCAGTGGCATAGATGGGGAATGAGAAAGGTTGCACATTTTTAGGGTTCCGTACCCAAAGGGTAAAAACAGAACCCCATTACTAAGACTCCGCTGTCCGTCTGCCCGTCTGTCTGTCTGTCACCAGGCTGTTTTTCATGAACCGTTATAGCTGGAAAGCTGAAATTTTCACAAATGATGTACATACTTCTGTTGCCGCTATAACAACAAATACTAAAAACAGAATAAAATTAATATTTAAGGGGGGCCTCATACAATTGGGAACCCTCCGTGCGTGAGTCCGACTCGTATCTACTTGGCCGATTATTTATGTTTTTATGTGAATAAAAACTTTGGATCGATTGATTTAGGCGTGAACATCTACATCCACGTGAGTCCGTACCAGGTGGCGGACGAGGCGCGGCCGTGGATCGGACGCGAAGAGAACACCTTCACCACGCTCCTCAACAAACTCGGCGCCAAGGTAGCTCGCTCATCCTGTTGCAGGACATACCCCCATACTCATGGTAGCATTAAACATTTAACGCAACCTTGTTGGAAGTCGCATTAGAAGTTTCACTTCAAAAACCTTTTGTATTTTTTATACATTACAAGTACAGATAGCGCGCGAGTTGAATGCAGTCGGGGTCTGAGGTAAAGAGCGGGAGCATCTCCCCCCGCTATCCGCACGCCCCACCTCACGCGCCTGGGCGGGTTGGGCGTGCGGATAGCGGGGGGAGACATTCGCATTCCTAAGCTCTGCATTCAACTCGCGCGCTAACAGTATTATATTATTAAAAAGAAGGTTATTTTTTTATTTAAAAAAACATATTTTTTAAAACAAGCTTTTACTAAACAAGTACTCGCCAAGTCGAATCAAACGAGTCGAAACTCGATAGGGTTGCGTCGTTTCATTACACAGTTCCTATGACCACCTTCCAGCTCCATCATCAGACCCTGGTTACCATTGAAAGATAAACTACTCGCCAAGACCATTCAAATGAACCCAAACTCGATGCGGTTGTGTCGTTTCATTACGAAGTTCCTTTGGCCACCTTCCAGCTCCATCATCAGATCAGCACCATGTCATCATAATATTGCATTGTCACGCGATTTACACATGTATGCAAAATTTCTGCTCAATCGGTAACCGGGAAGTGGATCAAATTTAACTTGCAAGATTTGATTACAGACAGACAACGGGACAGATGAAACTAAATAAAAGCTTGTAAAAAAATAGGTAACCTTTTTGTATGAAAAAAATAAATGGTTTTCTAGTTACATATTATTTTAGACTTCTGCCCACCCTGACCGTATGGCTGGCTACGCCCATTCTTAGAGAAGTTAACAAATATAGACTCAGAATCCATAATAAGCACCTAAGGCCCTTCGCACACGATGCGTAGTCGTATCGTAATACGCGCGCGTTCATGTTCAAACAAGTCCGCACATGGAGCGGTTCCTCCTACTATACGACTACAATACGCCGCGTGTGCGGTCTTGTTTGATCATGTACGCGCTCGTATTGCTCCTGTCCTGCACGCGTATACGCTTACGATACGACTTAATTAAAATAAATAATCGGCCAAGTACGAGTCGGACTCGCGCACGGAGGGTTCCGTACTGTATGGGAGCCCCCCTTAAATATTTATTTTATTTTAATTTTACTATTGAAGGGAACATAAAACTAAATATTCTGTGAAAATTTCAAGCATCTACCTGGTACCATTATTAATACAGAGCGAAAAACGTCTAAAAATTCAGGTTTGTTATATGGGAGCCCCCCTTAAATATTTATTTTATTTTGTTTTTAGTATTTGTTGTTATAGCGGCAACCGAAATACATCATCTGTGAAAATTTCAGCTTCCTAGCTATCATGGTTCATGAGATACAGCCCGGTGACAGACAGACAGACGGACATCGAAGTCTTAGTAATAGGGTCCCGTTTTTCCCTTTGGGTACGGAACCCTAAAAATTATTGTAATTGATTGCAGGTAACCCGCTACTACCACGAGGGCGAGGTGCCGTACTCTCTGAACACTCATTTCGCAGTGCTCGCGAACTTCAAGCGAGTGCAGGACGCCGCGCCCGTCCCGCCCGCGCTCCCCCTCGTCCGCGGCTCATAGACCACACGGACTCTAAAGCCGGCTCCAGACGAGTGTTACAATATTTTTAATAAGTGTGAAAATATTTGTATTTAAAAACTTAGATTATTAAATAACAAATTAATGTTGATAGCCTAGTAAGGCTGAGCCTGTATCAGGGCAACCTGTGAACCTGATTACAAATGTCTTAAATTATCAGACCCCGTTTACAAGGCAGTCTTTTTATGAATTTTTTAGACAGCTTACAAACTAAAACGGTTTTATAATAGGTATCCATGTTCTGAATCATAAGTTTAAAAATTCTAATGCAATTTCTTTAGAATGTCCTCCGTGTCATCATATGAAAGAGATTTTAACCATCTTAAAAATATGTTTTTAGCTTCATGAACTTTTTTGTTTTTAATGTCACAAAACTTATGTAAGATTACATGTAATGTAACACGAATTCTGCGTGTTGAGCATTACGAACATTTCATGTAACGCTCTGGCGCGGCCAGGGCTGATCCATCGGTTGTCGGATTTTTGCGCGAACACAAAGGCAGTGCTCGTTCGTGACGGTTGTATCGTGTGTACTTTCATGATGTGGAGTGACGAACAATCGCTTGAAATAATTAGTTTGTATCTAGAAAATCCTGTTATTTGGGATCCAAAAAATCTAAAATATGATGCTTGGGTGATATTGGTCATTCATTGCGAAGAGATGTAGAAGAAAGCACTAGCTATCCTATTCGGCATGTTCGTAGCAACTGAGTGGAAACAGCTCTTGAATTAGATTCGCGTACACAATTCGCTTTGAGTTCGTGTGTCGTCCACACTGTTGACGCTAAATTACACGTAATATTACATTACGCGTTACATTCGTCTGAACCCGACTTAAGGCCCTTCGCACACGAGTCGTGAGCGTGGTCGTATCATAAGCGTTTCGTTGACCGACCGACTGACGAGACCTGCAAAGTTCTACAAACGAATCGGTATGTAGACGTATCGTTTAAGAACTCGGTTGAAATCATGGCCAAGTTCAACGAGTTTTACGATCATATTGAAATTAAAACCTTTAAAACTCGGTTTTAAATATGGGATGGATTTAAAGTTCCGACGATTCTGGCTCGTTGGCTCGTCGACACTGATCGACTAGCGAGCCAACAGAGGGCTAAGTGAGAGTATCTCGCTCGAACTCGATCGCGTTAACGTTTGATGTGATTTCTATGGAAATGGCACAGCGCCATCTTGTTTCACGTACAGAACACTGAATAGCTAAGTGTGAGTATTTTTTACGGTAATGTAACGAGCGCCAAACCGAACCAACACAAGCGCGGCAACTTCAGTGATTGGCTAACTCAAGCGTGTGTGTCAATGTGCTCGCGTGTGTGCTCGGCGCGCTCGGTCAACGCGACGTTAAAGTAATTCGATTTGATTTGCGAAACTCCCACTTGACACTCTGGTGTGCTGTGATACTGGATATTTGACGAGCCAGACTCGTCGGTTTTTAAAACCGCGTTTTTTGCAGTGGTAGATATGTTTTATCGACGAGCCGTCAAATCAGGTTTTAAAGCTCGTTGATCAGCGGCTTTAGATGTGACTGCAAGATCGTTAGATACGTTAATAGAGTACACGCAAAAAATCCACTTTTAAAATAATAAATGTAATGATCTTGCAGTTGTATCTTTTACTAGGACATTGGCTAGAGATTTCTCTAAAGAGGCAGCTGCCTACTTTTGTATTTGAATGTATTGTACTTGCTAGTTTTGTGAGGTTGGCAAGACCCACCTGTCGGAGCAATTCTGTTAGCCGATCTCTTTACTGAAGTGATAAGTTCTTGAACCTCTCTCGTTTTTCTGGCAGTTCCGACAGCTCAAAAGTGTCAGAAAAACGAGACAGGTTCAAGAACGTGTCACCTTAGTAACGAGATCGGTTAACAGAATTGCCCCGCTGGGCTCCCTCATTTTTTTTTTTCTTTTTGATTAAGGCTGCGCCTAATGCTAGGAAAAAATCGGATTTCACCTGCGCTTCTTGCATCGCCCGCTATCATCTATGCGGCTTCGTTTAGAGTCGAAAATCGCATGACACAGTTTATGACGATGTTGGCTTCGAGCTCCAGCTTATATTTTTAGGTGGGATTTTATTTATTTATTCAAAATTTAATCATGCAATAAAAAAACTAATTGATTACTCGGCTAGAATATTAGCCTGGCTACGTAATTTGTCAAAAATAATGTGGTGTTGTCGCTGATAATTTCGAGCATTTGAAATAAAATGTATTTATTTTAAGATGCGAAGTTCTCATTTTTTTTCTAAAGTAACCATATTATTTTTACAAAATTCTACGCGATAACTTTTTTCTTTTCTATAGTATTTTTTTAATATGGATGTTTATGTTCGTTACCTTTACACCAAGTCTTTAAAAGTACACGTATCGCTTGATTTTGGCATTAGGCGCCCCCTTAAGGTTTGCGTTTGACTACATTCTGCCTCATGTTGGGTGTCCATAAATTCCGTGAGGCAATTTTCATGATTTTTGAACCACGTAAATGAGACGCATCAGCCACGAAATCACGATAATTAGTTTTAAGGTTAAAAACTCCGTTCCCAGTCACGACTCACGGAGGACTACTTAGTCTTGAGGCTGATTGTCTCGGGTAGCGCGCGACTTTTTTTTGAGGTTTTGGCATTTATACATAAATTATATACTTATTGTTACAAGAAGTCATGCGGCCATGCCCAGGTAGTATTCGAAGTTTATTAGTAGGTCGAACATCGACGTAAGGTGGCGTGTTTATCGGATACACTTCGGAGAGTGCGCTCAGGAGTTGCACAATCTGGTCCCACCTGCCCCTTTCTTCTATCGTACGGCTAGACAGACGCGACCAAAGCGCCACCCTTTTATGGTGGACATTCCGCGCGTTAGAACCAAGCGTTTCGAATCCTCATTCCTCATACGAACAGCCAGAATGTGGAACGCTTTGCCTGGGTCTGTCTTCCCGCTAAAGTACGACGTGGGTGTCTTCAAATTCGAGTAAATAGGTATCTTCTAGGTAAGCGTGCTACATCCTAGACCGCATATCTGCTCTACATCAGGCAGTATGTAGTCAAACGCAAACCTATATGGAATAAAAAAAAAATTACGGGGTACATAATAATATTTAAAATCCAAAATAGTGCCCTGTTTAGGCATGAAAGTGCATCAACTAATACCTAATTATTTTTCGCAATAAATACTCGTAGTGTAACCGCCTTCCATCATGTACAAAATTCGAATATTTCGCTCAATTTGTTTACGTTATTGTTTATTTTTCAAAAACGGCTCCGCCGTTTTCTGTAAAATTTATATGGGACCACCTCGGAGGTATACCCTTTCGAACTAAAAAAATATTTTTCGATTCGTTTCACAATTGGCTAAATTATCGATGTTCATCGTGTACAAAATTCGGATGTTTCGCTCGAGTTGCTTACATTATTGTTGGTTTTTACTTTCGTGCATAAACTGACTACTAATTTGGTTTTTGAGTGTATTTAACTCGTAAACGCTATTACTATTCATTGCTGCTAAATGAGTTTTCGTAAACTTAAAATGAATAGTTTATCTTTAAAAGGCAAAAAATACCTTTCTATTTGAATTTCGCGCGCTGATTCAGTAAGTAGGTTTGTATAGGCCGGGTGGCTAGCCCTGGTGTCAGAGTTTGCTGACGTAGTGAAAACCTTAAGGCTAAAATTCTGCTTGTTCCCATTATTTATCATTCTCGTTTAATATCGAACCTCTGGTACGAACGTGGGACGGACTGATATTGTCAATTGACATAAATGTGATAATGGGTGGTTTTGAACAGTTATTTTTGTACGAGATAATTGTATATTGTTTACGTTCCATTCTACTATCAAAAGTACATTATTTTTAGATTTCTGGATTATCTTTATGGTGGAACTTGCATTTATGTGAAACATTAATTTATTTACAGGTGGTATGAAAATTGTGTCCTTGTGTAGGGTGTCATAAACTTAAAAAATATATATTTATGGTATCGCCAGATCTAACACAATTTACATAACACCTGTATATATATTTATTATCTGTAAATATATTTATTTATTATAATAATTTATAAATGTGTACAAAATTGAGCTTCAATAAGCTAGAAGCTTTAGCTAGCTAGCTAAGATACTCAGGCTAACGTATTTTTACCTTCTAATGGTTGCCACACACATCAGCGGGCCGGCTTCGGTAGAATTTTTCGAACAACAAAGCCGACCCGATGCAACTACTAGGTAAGGTGCGTTCGTTTTGGGCTTGATGGCATTTTTAGCATTTGCAAAATTTGCCTTGATGTAAACCGTTCGGTTGGGAATTTCGCCCATTTCGCCAATAATGCAACTTTTGCTCCCTACCCAAAACGAACGCTAAAACGTCAAACTCAAACGATCACAAAGAACCCACCTCCGCAGGTGGGTCAAAGGCAGTTCACGATGGCATTTTTAACTGTTTTTGAGCTACCCGAACGGTGAACGAAAACAGTTAAAATGCCACTTTTGCTCACACATTCTCAAAACAAACGCTGAATGTGATCGTTGTTAGCGTTTTTACCTGGTAATTTTGCCATCAGTAGGCTACCCGAACGCACCTATAGTACCTACATACGTTCGGCATCACTAGGTTTGTGCCGCTCGGCCTCTGATTGAGTGGTTCCTTCGGGTCCAACCGGCACAATTCGGTTTTAATTCGGCCGTCACGCGTCTCCGCGCTTCGCGGCATTCATCTAAATCACAGAGTTAATTAATAAAAAAATAGCTAATAGCTCTGTGATCTAAATACATTGTTTTGCTGCCCGGCTTTGCCGAACGTGCCGCCTCGATTGTGTGTGTAGGAAGCCTAAGACGCTGTAGAATAATTGAAATAGATTGACATTAAAAGTTATTGAGATTTTAAAGTAAGGACGGCATTTTTTTGTTGAGATTCAATGATAACGAACTGTTATTTGTTGTATCACACGATTAGCTGATTTTAAGGCAATAACATTTATGCTAGGACAAGACAAATGCGAATATTGATCTCAAATCTAATTAGGTGGAAAATAAAATGTATTTGTTCTTTATTTGGAGTGTTTTTTTTTCTGTAAGTACCCAATTAGTAATAATTATACTTTATGTTCTGATGTATGTATTAGGATTTATTAGAGTTTCGGCTCGTATATCGATATACTAGATTTTATCTCGAGCATTTTCCGACGCTCTAGTCGAGACGCTGAAGCGGCTCAGCCTGTGCGAATTCAGATTCATTTGATTGATACATTTACATTTAGGTCTTGGAGACAGCGTGTAAATAGGTAAGGCTTGTGCTATATACACGTACCTATAGAGGGGCAGGGACCGACAACGATCGATACTGCCGGGCGGAAATCGGATATGTGTTGATGTGATGAGCCGAGTGATGTCGAACTAGAGCTGCTTCGGGTTGGCTTTGTAGTTCGACAAATTCTACCGAACCGACAGTGCCGGCCCGCTTGTGTGTAGTAATCCCAACTATTCACTGCTCAGCGCCCGCTGTCGCTGCTGGTACGGTAGTAGCTCTCTCACCTACTACCTCAAAAGTATTTCAATATTTCTTGAATATGAACGTGTATTCCCAGTAGTACCATTTGAGTAGTCCCATGATGGGATTACTGTTTTTTCCTAAAGGTTCCTTTAAATGGATTATTTCTATCCCTACTGGCAGAACTAAATCTACAATAAGTGCACTTATCTACCAGGAGGGATAGCTTGGTAGGGATAAGCCGATTTTAATCACAGAGGTTCCATTGACTGGACTAGCGAAAAAGAAATACAACAAAGCCGCGTGAACATTGTAGGCCAATTTGTTCCTTAACCTTTTGTACTAGTATTTTTCCTACTAGTATTTTTGTAGTATGCATGAAAGTAGATGAAGAAGCAGAAATAGCGGTCGAGTGTAAACCGGAAAATAAAACAAAATCAATTCGATTAACTCCATAATATATTTAAATTCACTCACTTTTACAGTTAAAAATAAAACCCAAACATATCCTCAGATAGTGAAAATATTATGCTAACACCAAGTGAATACAAATACCGGGAACACAGCCAACTTGTTTGTAGAGTACAATCGTACAGACCGACATTTAAAGGAATGATATTATTAGTACAAACGAAGCTTAGAACAAAAATACAAAGTTATTCAATAAGGGTGTACTGAGTCAAAAGGGCCCCATAATAAAAGTAGTTCATAATGATGGTTTGAATCAACCCTTTTCAACTCATTACACCCTTCTGAATAACCATGTTTATAATTACTTAAAACCTTATCTAAGAATAACACGATCATGGGAAATTAGGAAGACAATTGCACTAAGTTATTTACTGTGTATGAAATAAAATGTTTGGAATATTCAAACAATTCATTTAGCTGACTCACACTTAAATGTAATGAAAAACTTATCGACCGAATCAGACTTGTTGGCGGTTGTCAAGTTAGCTACAAGCTGCGCTCTTTCTTGCGCCGGTAACACATGAATATACAGGGTTATTTCTAGAATCAATTAGCATCCTTTTAGGGGCTTATTCTGTACATCAAAACTAACAACTTTTATTCTACGACTTTTATTAATTCTCAAAAAAAAGTTGTTCCATAGAAAAATATCGTTCACCCTCGAAAAAATGTATGGATGAGCTGATTTTCTTTTTTGTTTTTTGACAAAAGTCGCAGAACAAAAGTGGTTAGTTTTGATGTACAGAATAAGCCCCTAAAAGGATGCCAATTGATTAGAAATAACCCTGTATTGCTACTGCACAACCAATCGTTTCAGAGGCCAAGAGGTTAGATTCGGCCTGTACTAATAGTGATTCAATGAAGAGATCTTGTTAAAATTGTTGGCTATAAAATGCTCTATCAGCTCGATTTTCCCAAGTATTCTTTGTACTTAATTCATCAATAATAGAAGGATAAAATAACGAATTGTTTCATACAACGAAATAGTTCAACTTCAATATATCCTGACAAAGGAAACGCCTCTATTTTTTTATTTCATATTATGGGATTTTGGCCCGATTTTTTATCAACTATAGACATCGCTGGTAACTTTGGCGTTCAAAGGCGAAAGAGAGAAGGGATGAAAAATCAAAAGAGGGAAAGAGAGCGAGTGGACAACAATTTGAACACGCGGATTTTTTTTCCTGTTGGACAAATCAGTTAGACTATCAGGAAGGACCCAATTAAAGCTGCAAATTGAGAATAGAATTTAACTATGTTAAACAATCATTATACCTTGTTAAAAATAGCTTGATACGCGAGACATTGAACGAGTAATGACTCACGCACATAAAGTAGGTATCATAATTTTTATAGTCAAAATGTTCGGTACACAATGTTGTACTTCACGGTCGAGAGCAGATGACAAGATCACTATTTTTTTAAATCATTATAACCTGCATTACCTAAGTTAATTTACAGACGTCGCTACGGTTACGCTGCTAGCTTGTATAGTCACACAATGCTGGATAATTACTACATTATTATATTTATATTTAGTACATAAGTTAGTGGATATAATTGCACTTATTTACTGCATTGCACCACTATACATGCGCAAATGGCGCTAGCTAGGTTTTAGTTATTTGTCGTGAACTGCGGCTGCGACGTTGCGGATCACGTTAGTATGGAACAGCTAACTTATTAACGGTAGTATGTCTTTAGCAGTGTTTATATGACTTCCGTCCATGTCCAGCAATGAGTTTGGGGCTTTTGCGTTCGAAGATCATGGTAATAAAGCTCTAAGCTTACAGAAGCAGCAATGCTCACATCGCAATGTGCTACGTGTTACATTTGATACATGTTGCATATACAAACACGATTTGTTGCATATACAAATACGCTTCATGTTGCATGTACAAATATGGATTATACTCGTATTGTATATCACAATTAATTTAATGAACACTGGAAGAGCGAACCTGCCCGCTAACAATAACACTAAACGCACGAATTGATACTAGGAGAGCATAAATTTATAAGTAGTAAGTGTTCACATGTCACTTAACTGTTCATCCTTGTCCAGCATGTATGTTGGTGTTCTCATACTGGAACTGCCGATGACAATAGAATCCTAAGCTTACAGAAGCAGCGACGTTCACGTCGCACCACGAGCCATATTGATTTATATTGCATTTACAAATACGGTTTATATTAAATGCACGAATGAACACTGGGAGAAACACTAAACGCACGAACTGATACTAGGAGAGCACACATGTTAGTAGGTAGTCCTTGCGTTGTTCACATGTTGCTGAACTGACCGTCTTTGTCCAGCATGAGTATATTAGGATTCTTGAGCTTGAAGTGCACATGCAATAATAATCCTAAGCTTTTAGAAGCAGCAACGCTCACGCCGCACCACGAACTATACTGGTTTATATTTTGCATATACAAATATGGATCAAGTTGCATATACGAATATGGTTTATGTTGCATATACAGATACTGTTTATGTTGCATATTCAAATACGGTTAATATTGCATATTATATCACAATTAAATGCACAAATGAACACTAGGACAACGAACTAAGTAAGGCTAAACGCACGAACTGATACTAGGAGAGCATACATAAGTAGTGTTCACATGTTGCTGAACTGTCCGTCCTTGTCGAGCATGAGTATGTTGGGGTTCTCTCGCTCGAAGTGCGTGGGCGCGCGCGCTCGCTGCGTGTCGGTCCACTCGCCCTCGCCCCCCGCGCCCCACTCGCCCACCCGCTCGCCAATCACGTCCACCTCTTCTTTAGCTCGGATTTTCTCCAACTGGAACAAGTTTTAATGTTATAGCATACAGCAGAAAAAGCCCAAGAATAAGTATGAAATTTTCTACGTCTCGTCCTAGGAGTCATCTGTTCTGAGTTTCTCTGACGAGAAAAAACAAGCTAAATTATCAATAAAGTCATTATGATAGTGTATTGCATAGTCGTCTATAGGCCGTGTCACACAAGTCAGCGGATGTGAAGTTGGCTACAAGCTGCGCAATAGCCAATCATCGCGTGGCTTTATATGAGCTTCAGTCAGGATTGGATATTGCGCAGCTTGTAGCTAACTTCACATCCGCCAACTTGTGTGGCGCGGCCTATAACGCCTATAACGGGCAGAAGCGAGCAATTATGAGAAGCGTTACAAATAGAACCACGCTCGCAGGTCGATAGTGGCGATACACAGCCTTTTGTATTTGTGTGTATATGAGTAATGTAAGTGTGAAGTGTGTGGGCGCGATAATAAGAGTTCGCGCACACCTGTTACCTCCGAGTCATGTTTGGCGAACTTGTCGAACATGTTCGCGTACAGTTGCTTCTCGCGTTGTTTCTGCTTCGCGAGCGCCGACTTGCACACTATTATTTGGTTCGCCGCCGCCTGGGGATCGGGAAAACAAACTGTTTTACCACAAAAGTTTTATGCACGCTTTAGACAATGTTTAACAGTACAAATTGGACGGTTATACAGTGTTTAAATCTTTTGTGGTAAGCCGGAAAATGTTTTACGAGTATTCATCATACAACAATCGACAGAAAAGAGTTCAGAAATATCCAAAAAATATACAATGTATATGAGCATTTCAAAATGAGAATTTTATGCAAATTATAATGTTGCGCGATCACTCCGCCAATTTATGAACCGATTATGATGATTATTATTTTGTTTGGTAGGTCATATTTTAAAGGTAGTCCCATTAAAATTTTATCGAAATTGTTTGTCATTTTTGAAAAATCAACCATAATGCAAAAATTACTAAGTCGATACAACCAAGATCATCTATTCTTGCTAAGAGTGCTAACTATTCGAATTCTATACACACGGTTCAAGACGGTGGTGCCATTTTTAGGGAAAAATATTTATGGTATCACTGCCAAGTGCCATGTACAGCACAAGAGACCTTTATATGTAATCAAGTACCACCTTGTTCAGCGGCTCGGCATCCACGACGCGCTGAAAATCGAATATAGCGTGCTCCGCTTCACTCAGACTGAGTAAGGCCAGTCCGCGGCGGAATAGTTTTGTGACAGAAATACTAGGTAAAATACTGTTGTTTTTTGTGTTTTATCATTTGTTTTGTTGTTATGTATTGTACCTCTTATTTTTGTTGCAAATAAAAAATTCTGTATTCTGAATAGTCATAATTAGAGACCGGGTTATATGCATTTGCATGGTTGCGTATGCATTTGCATATTTAAGCCAGCTTTAGCGGTAATAGCATGTTTTACCTAAAATCTTGTTATGATGCATATTATCGGTACATTTACAACCTTGTTCTGAGTGAAATGCACTCACTTTATGTTCCAAAATGCGATAAAAGTGACAATATCGCGAGTCCGACGTAGTTGATTAATAATATTTTTTAATGATCGAAGACACAAGTTTCTTGAGAAGCTTCTGTAGCTAACTTCACATCGCCGACTTGTATACGATGTGAAGTTAGCTACAGCTGCGGCGCTCGTGTCGCCTCGTGGAGAGTATGACGGCATCATTACATTTTCTTCTTTTTTGGGTTGCATATTTTGTCAAGGTTCGTGCATATTTCAAGTGTTTTTCATGCATATTTGCATGTTTATAACAAGCTTTTTATGTTGCATATAATCGGGTCTCTAGTCATAATGATATAATGTTATGTCATGGTTGTACCTTGTTCTGAGGCTCGGCCTCCACGACGCGCTGGAAGTCTAGAATCGCGTGCTCCGCTTCTCCCAGCCCGAGTAACGCCAGCCCGCGCCGGAACAGCCCCTTCACGTTGGAGGGCTCTAGGTTCAACGCCTGTGAGGAAAACAACAGTTTTATTGGTTGCATTGTTATTGCAAAACACAGGTTTGTTCCTAGCTTGGATGGCAATGTTTCTCAACTTACTAAATTACTGTTTATTTCATGACTAGAGTTTAAGGTGGTTCGATTTTCATACTAATCTATTTGACTATTCATGGGCGATGAAAGTATAATTTTACACTGAAATGACTATAGTTGGCTTTTAAATTGGTCTTTATTTGCGGCATTTCATCTTTAGTTGATGAAAACAGTAGATTAAGGGGACGAGATGGGCAAACGACATGATTTCCCACTCATTTTTTGATCGTTCTTCAAGATCTGGGAGGTTTAAAATGAGTAAATCTTGGTTAATCATATCTTCAGTAAGCGGATAAAATCCAAAATACTTATTATTAATATTTGGAACTACTTTAAAATATTATTGAAAAGTATCACTACAGCATTTTTGTAATTATTTTTTATCCTTATTTTCATGGATCGGAGAGGTTCATTTTGAATGAAACTTGAAATAAGTGGTTTGAGATATTAGAACCTTTTTCCTGGTGCATACATTTGTTTCTAAATGTTATAGTTTGATAAAGTTTATAGATAAATACTGATAACGCCTGCTGAAAACTATTCATTCAGAAATACCGTTGCTCGCATTTTATAATAAGGCGTTAGCAGATAGATTTTATAATAAGGCGTTGCATGCCTTCACCACAGCCCACGCGGGCATGCAACGCCTCGTTGGCACCGCACAATTTCTATTCCGATATGATTCTTGTAGCTTGCCGCTCGCTCGAGGCAGTTTTCTTGGACCTAACGATATTTCGGTAGTTTTACCGATTTGGCATCTGTCCTACAGTCCTACTGAAATGAATCAATTTTTTAAAGATTTCTGAGCATGCTAATTTTTCTAACTTTTCTACCAAATTTCTAGGTTTCAATAAAGAAAAGTTGTATTTTGGGACAAATTTTCCCGATTTTCTACCATATTCCAAGTTTTCAGCGAGTCGAGACTTTAACAAAGTTATGATTGTGGGTTACTAGTATTTATAGTACCTACAGGTATTATTATTATGTACTTACCAATAACCAGCTAAAATAAAAAATATTTCCTAATGTCTACGGGTAAGTCATTGTTTTCAAAAAAAGCTACAAACTGATAGTTAGGCTTATTTTAATATAACAAAATATCAATAAGTATCTGATTCGACCCTTAGTTCAAGACTTCAATCTTTTAAAAAAGCAGTTTTTTTTTCGCAAGGTATCACCAGAATGTTCTGTAGTAATGAAATGTTCATTCCAAAACCTTTACATTTTAAGTGTTTCACTTTACAAACAAAATCTCGGATGTTATTTATTTTAAAAATATCTTATATCCACAAATGTTTTATTTTACAAACCATTATTTTATAACCAATTATAAATCAAACATTTCACTTAGACAATATCTCGAATGATATTTTGTTTTTTATTTGTATATTTTTCATGTCAGAACATCAGATGTTAAACATACGAAAACCATATTTTTGCATGGTTTCGTTTAAAAAATGAACTAATAGTAAATATAGACTACCGAATATGGGCCGATTTGGTTCTGGCACTCGCCGGTCGCTGCCGTGGCACCGCTCGCTTCGCTCGCTCGGCTCGTGCATTGTGGTCGCAAGTAACCTTACCCTGCTCCTCACTTCGCTCGTCGTCGG
The DNA here is from genome assembly GCA_964007245.1 of Hypomecis atomaria. NCBI lineage: Eukaryota > Metazoa > Arthropoda > Insecta > Lepidoptera > Geometridae > Hypomecis > Hypomecis atomaria. The sequence continues at coordinate 2,710,146 of OZ023285.1, forward strand.
ACCTAATGTATGACTTTACCCTAGAATTCTGATATGACTACATACAAGTATGATTATGAAAAATTATGCGCATCTAATATTATGACTACACAATTTTATGATGCAAAACAACTTTAGGACAAACAATATTGGGCGAATGAAAAGGACACCACTCGCTCCGCTCGTTTTGCTCGCCGTTGTTTGTCATGTTCTAACCTACCTACTTTTTGTTTCACACCTAATCTACAAAAGTGATTTGCTTCTAGCACTTCGCTGGCCGCTGCCGCGGCACGCTCGTTTCGCTCGCTTGGCACGTGCGTTGGTTGTCATGTTCTACCCTAATCTAGGTACTTTTTGTTTCACACCTAATTTACAAAAGCGATTCGTTTCTGGCACTTTGCCGGCCGCTGCCACGACACGTTAATTGTTCTACCAAATAAAACCATGTCTTACAAAAATTTGCTTACCACGAGAATATTTTGGTTTATTTTTTTCGAAAAAAGCCACAGCAGCGACATATTTTTTAAACATATTATATGTTAGGTAAGTATTTTAAATCTAAATGGAATTGTCTGTCAAACGACACTTTATAAAATAAAATGTGTCAAGTGTTGGTTTATTATCAAACATTTATTAGTTAGCAAAAAAAAACAAAAGAATTGTTTGTAAAATGATACGTTATAGAATGTAACTTTTTCAAGTAATTATTTTGAGATATAACCAAGTTTTTAATTTTTTTTATTATCATTTAACTACTCATGGGTTTGTCAAACGTTGGTTATCACATGCCAGTTTATAAAAAAAAGTTTGTTAAATGACTGGATACCAATTTTGTCGTATGTGACAGACATTGCGGTTTTTTTTGTTCCACTCACTCTCGCGTATGTTGTATAACCAGGGGGGCGATTCTGTTAACCGATCTCGTTGCTGAGGTGATAAGTTCCTGAACCTCTCTCGTTTTTATGACAGTCGGAATTGTCAAAAAAACGGTAGAGCTTCGATCGATGACGTAATAACGTGTGACTTTACTGAGTTAAAACTAACGTGATACTCATCCGTTGCTCTGCCGTTCGAATGCCGCCGCGAAACGTCAAAGATACAATTGATGACGTGAAAAGCGTGCGATGTTGAACCTTGATGTCAAAAGCAAATGACGTCACTAAGTGATACATTTTGTAGGTACTTAGGGCATTGATAGGGGGGGAAGGTTCATCGTCAAATTAGAGTTAGCTCAAAGAATCAAAATACTAAAGGTAGGTGTGTTTATCTAGACATTTTTATCTTGCGATATCAAATCTACATGTGTAACGGTACGAATAAAACACGCGGCGGGCAAATTCTTGGAAATCTGCTAAAGGGATGGCGAGCATGCCTTCACCGCCCGCGTCCCGCGTCCGCACCCCCGCATAGCTCCTTCTACTCACCCTGTCCGCTCGCAGGTAGTCGCCCAGTGAGTCCCTGCCTCGCGACACCGGCGCGCGCGCAATTATTGTTACTCTCTATCTGTGCTATTTTGTGTCATTGGAGGCATTAAACCCAATGCAACATAACTACGTGTTTCCTTAAGCACCCCCGGATAGAAATACCTCACCGCCGCCGAGCTATAAGAGCATATGACTAGAGCTTTGTAGGAGTCTCTCTTAAAATGACGCCCATCTAGTGGCCTCTCTTACACATGTCATTATGTAATAATCACATCGCAAGAAAATTAAAGTACTAACATTTTGAAAAACTTAAATTAACAAAAATTTAATGGATTTTTGTTTCAATTTTGGTGAAGCTAATTAAACCCTATTAAAAGCTTTTATACAAAAAATATTCGTATCATTTATTTATTCCTTTGGGGACTGCGCAGGGCCCACATGGCACATATATTACACAAACACGTGTGGGGACTGAAGAGAGTTAAAATGTGCCTACTTATTGCCCATACACCACTGGCTTTTCAGTGAAGAAAAACATACAACAGAGGCGATCCGTGTTTAACAGTAGGTAGGAGATGTGTATTGTGAAGTCGTGATGGCCTAATCCCACATTTTATAGTCTTAATCTATTCCTATTCCCCCTCAGCCTCGATCTTTGCTTCTTCATTTTTTTAAGGGCCTAATTGACCTTCATGGATAGGCTATGTTCAACAATGGACTACTTTTAGAGGCCACAACGGAGCAAAAAAGCCCGTTTGCAGTTCTTCCTCACTACACCTCTGATTTATTTGACAAACAAATGATGTATGTAAACAAGCGGGGAAAGTGAAATAAGTCAATACCACCACATTTAATGTTGTCAAATGCAAACCTATACTGTATAAAAAAAAAACCACTGAAAGAAACGTAGTTCTGAAATATAAACTTTGATCACAGACTTATCGTCTCATCCTTTTTATTAAATTGCAACTTTTAACATGCCGAAATCTATGTTTTTTTACTTTAGCATGCAATAAAATGTGATGCCTGTTATATTTTTGTTAGTTTGATTACAATTTATCAGCAACATTGATTCGGGCATGGTATGAACCAAAATTGGTTTTCAGTTGTTTTTAAATCACTCTAATACTGCTTATCTAGTTTAGATACTTAGTGTAATGTGATCTTCGCATTTTATTCATATCAGCTAAATCAAAAGCATTAAACCGTAGGTATACCTAATAATATGTACGATTTTGGAGAAAATCTAACAAGAAACATGTTTTTCTGACACATTTTTCATTTTAAAAAGGTTTTAGTAGTATTATAATTGTACTATTAATATATTTATGTAAAATAACAAATATTTTAAAATTTAGTTAATTTTATTAAACCACTAACTAAAATAGTTTTTTCGAAAATTCATCAAAATGATCAAGTGCCAATACTATCCAATTCTCCCCATAGTAAAAGCTAATACGCTTGATTTTATAATGGCAGAATTGTACCAAAGGTGACAATCACAAGTGACAATCAATTGTAATGAATGACAATCATGTGACAATCTACTAACTACTAAAAGTAGCCGAAGTATAACCGAAGTATAGTCGAAGAACACCGAAATAGAAACCGGTGCAATAACGATCGCAACTCGGCTCGGCTACAATATTATAATTCTCGATGTGAATGACATGCTACAAAAATGACCCCACGTGGTCTTGTGGCTACGACCCAAAAGTGTTTTTAAAGGTGGCCATACACGATGCGATGATTTGATCAAATTTTCGCTTCATGCCAACTGGGAGCTCATTCAGTTAATGAAAAGGTAGGAATTGGTGGTTCACGATTTGAACCACTACCTGAAGCTGGGCTCACACGAAACTATGATCGCATCTGTTCATCAGATCAGTGCAGCAGGGGCCATGTAGTATCATCATTTACATTGCTGGTAGGTAGTTATTGAAGAAACAAAATGACACCACCCATCTTATTCGAAAAATATAGATCATACAAAAAGTTGATGGGAATCAAAGTTGTAGGAAATCAAATTTCAACCATTTCGGCTCTGATAATATCTCACAAAAATTTAAATGACACCTGTTATTAAAGAAATAAAATGGCACCACTATCTTATTAGAAAAATATCAATCCTAGAAAAAGTTGATGGGAATCAAACTTGTAAAAAATAGAATTTCAAACTACTACTACTACTATTATAGGATCATTTCGAAGCCAGCACTCTGTTAGGATAATTAAATCTATATCAAGGCGTAGACGATGAAACGCAGTTAAAAATTGTTGGAAATTTTTGCTAATGCTCCTAATGTTAAGCGCAATCATTTTAAAGTTGTAACTGTCTTTGAGAATCACAGTACACTCTTCTATCAAGTCGCAAGTATGGCAATCGATGGAGAAAGTTTTATCAATGTCATTTACAGTATCGGTGACCATGTGCGCCATCATTAAGATGTAGTGTATAAACTTTTTCTGCGATTTGTAGAGATTGCCAGACAGGCTAGTTGACGAGAAAAGTTGATAGAAATTAAGAGGTGTTGAAGTTACTTGGTTAGCGGCGCGTATGTAAATGTGTTTGTGTAGGATGCGTACGTGTAAAAACAGAGTATATGTGTGTGATTGTGTCGTATTTGTGTAAGTGATTTGTGCGTTTCCATGTGTCATTGCTAAAAATTTCATTGAGTTAAAAAATATTACAACAAATAAGAATCTGATGTAAGAGAAGGGTAGTATTTTACGCAGTTCCTGACTTCGAGTCTGCTCCATGTGAAGGTCCCACTCGGTCGTTGAGGTCGTCGTACGATTGGATAAGTACCGCAGGCTTTTTTTCTGATTGCCGAACGTATATCGCGCCATCACGTGGCCAACAGAAGCGAAAGTTGTGCTGTTGAGCCCGAACTCTTGCCTCTTTAAATAAAGCACGATTCGTTTTTGTGAGCCTTTCGTTGACATACAATTTCTGCGCAGTTCCCTGGACCACAATGTCCGAAGTTAGGTTACGTCGAGTCTTCGCCGATTTTAGAAACTCGTCACGTTTCGAGCGTCGTAAGAATTTTACCACAATCGGCCTGGGCATCCATTCCTTATTCGTGATTTTAACTGGGCGTTTAGGGCCTGCTCTCGTGACGGAGTCAATGTCAGCTGCAGTCAACTCAACACCAAGCCGTGTTGCAGTCACCAGTACGGCATGTTGCAGGTTCTCGCTGTCGGCTTCCGGGATTCCAGCAATCTCCAATTCATTCCTCAGGGCATTTTGTTCGTGCACATTGAGCAACGACTGCAGACCGCTGAGCGACTCTTTCAATAGGGCAATTTCAACATCTTGAGCAGCGATTTAATTTTCATAGGAAGCTATTGTCATACTCGTAGGAATAGTTGAGAGTTGCTCTTTTAGAGAGTGAACGTCTTGTCTCAGCAAGGCGATTTCTTTGCTCGACTCCTTCATTTCTTGCATCTCTTCTCTGAGCTGCTTAATTTCAACAATAAGCTGAGATACTTCAGACTCAGAACCACAGAAGAGAGTCGGTGTGGCCACCTGTCGGCGATTTCCGCGCAGGTGGTTGACGCGGTCTAGAGTAGTGTTGGCGCGGTCTAAGGTATTGTACGTGGAGTTCAAAGGCCCGGCCGGGCTTCCTATTGGAGTGTGAGTGTTATCTACTTTCGGCCTCGAGCTTGTACACAAAGGACAGGCCCAACAATCTTTCGCCTCTTGCTTTAGATTGTTAAATGTTCCAGCTTCCATACCTAGGCACAGCAGGTCATAGGTTTCCTGACAGACAGAGCACTCTAAAAATTCCAAAGATTGGATAGGCTTGCCACAACCACTGCATTTGGTAGACATTGTAGCCAAAACAAACAAAACGACTGCAAAAATAAATGCTTGAGGCTAGTTTCGATCGCACGCAGCGACAATCTGTAGGCTCACTTCTTATCCCCTGCGCTAAGTGGTCGATAGTTAGAGTGTCGAAATTAGTTATGTGTTATTACACATGTGCAGCAAAAAATTGTTAGGCGTTTAAATTCGGGTAGATACTAATTTATGAGTCAAGTTCCTTCGTCCTGAATTGACGATTCTTGCTAATTTCCGCTCAATTAGCGTAGTTTTTGGCACTTAAAGCACAGAACCGTACTTAATCACTTGTTTAGCAACAATTGCTGTTATTTACAATAAAATTTGGTCACTTTAGACTACCGAAACTGATTTTTAAAACCGGGACAAAATACAACGCGTGTTTACTAGCAGCCGTACCGGCGGTAGATCCGATATTTATATTTTTATATTATATTTGATATTTTTTTTAAATAGTTGGTGGTGCCATTTCATTTCTTCAATAACTTGTGTTGTTTCAATTTTACAGCAGAAATTATAGGAACAAAAGTTGTTTGAAATTAGATTTTCTACAACTTTGATTCCCATCAACTTTTTGTAGGATCGATATTTTTTAAACAGTTGGTGGTACCATTTCATTTCTTCAATAACTTGTGTTATTTCAATTTTACAGCAGAAGTTATGGGAACAAAAGTTGTTTGAAATAAGATTTTCTACAACTTTGATTCCCATCAACTTTTTGTAGGATCGATATTTTTTTTAAAATTTGGTGGTACCATTTCATTTCTTCAATAACTTGTGTTATTTCAATTTTACAGCAGAAGTTATAGGAACAAAAGTTGTTTGAAATGAGATTTTCTACAACTTTGATTCCCATCAACTTTTTGTAGGATCGATATTTTTTTAAATAGTTGGTGGTACCATTTCATTTCTTCAATAACTTGTGTTATTTCAATTTTTCATGGGAAATCATCGGAATCAAAGTTGTTTGAAATTTGATTTTCTGCAACTTTGATTCCCATCAACTTTTTGTAGGATTGATAGTTTTTTTAAATAGTTGGTTGTACCATTTCATTTCTTCAATAACTTGTGTTATTTCAATTTTTCATGAGAAATCATCGGAGTCAAAGTTGTTTGAAATTTGATTTTCTGCAACTTTGATACCCATCATTTTTTTGTTAATACATTTTCGAATAAAATAGGGGTGTCATTTTGATTCCTCAATACGAGTAACTACCTACCTACCGGCAATGCAACTATATTAGGACCTCGCTGGACTGATCTGATGAATTGATGCGATCATCACATCGTGTGTGCCCAGCTTCAGATAGTAGTTCAAATCGTGAACAACCAACTACTACCGTTTGAATTAGTTAAATGAGCCCCCAGTGACGATAACTTCGCCGTTGGGCGTAGTTGTAGCCGGACCATTATAGGTTGGCGTACCTATATCAGATCATAGAGCTATTACAATTACAACCAGAGGGATAATCTGATTGTCATGAAAAATGCCTATCTCATTTCAGTGACTGTTGCCGTATTATTCTCCCGATAACCCTGTTTGCCGCCTACGCAAAAACGACGGGGCGTTATAGTTATAGAAGAAAGAAAATTGCACATCTAGATACCTTTTTCGTTTTATTTGAAAAATATCAATCATAGAAAAAGTTAATGGGAAACAAAAATGTAGGAAATCAAATTATAAGCAACTTTAGTTCTGACCATTTCTCGCGTAAAATTAAAATTACAAGAGTTAATCAACATTTAGGAAGTGGTTCAAATCGTGAACCACCAATTCCTGCCTTTTCTTTAACTGAATGAGTGCCCAGTTGGCATGAAGCGAAAATTTGATCAAATCATCGCATCGTGTATGTCAAACTTAAGTGGAAGCTAGAAACACTCAGGACCGTCTGCAGAGTTTCTGGCGGGAGCCAGAAACGCACCGGTGCTCCCAGCACTTTGTGTGCCTACTCGCCTGGCAGTAGGGCCAGGCTTGTGCGGTCTTTTATGACAGCGTTGCCAAATACGCTGTTGTCCTCCTCGGGCCCGCTTGAGCTCGTAATACATAGTATCGTAATTTTCATCATAAGTCCTAACTAGGGAAAACATACAACGACGTCTAAATCATAATTAGACCTACAATCACAATAAGACTCCTTACTAATTTTCTCTATTTTCAGCTTATCTTAGGAAACGTCAATGTCAATGTTCGTATTCATTTTTATGTGTTTTTATGACATATTAAATGTCTGGAGTATTTGAAGGTTGGTCCGGTGCGTTCAGACTACGCTATATTCTTTCTTAACCTATTTTAGAAAAAAGAGGATGTTATTAACTCTATTTCTTGTATTCCGTATATCGCATATAGTTTTCATAATTAAATATTAAAAACAATCAGCAACCAGGCAGTCAGCTGCCATGAATAGGGCAAAGGGTACACTTATTCTTAATCACACTAAGGCTGCGTTTTCAAAAACGACACGCGAGGATGAAGTTACTTCCGATTGTTTTCTCAAAAACGCATCGGTCGCTTTGGAGAAATCTCGTGGCTACTCAATTTGAATTCAAGGCATTTTTCTCTAGGTAAAGTTATAAGATTACCTTTGATAGGGTAGGCTCATTAAGGCTTGAAACTCCCTCCAATACCTACTGATCTACGCCTGTGAATTAGGTACGAGTATAACATTGAAATAGAAACAACCAAACCGTTTTCAAGTAATTCATTTATACTAGAGCAATTTTGTTTACAATAAAATATCTTAATCCACAGTCAAATGTATCAAATATTCTCTTACACAAGCAAAAAAAATCCAGTAGAGTACGTCTATCGGATACGGTCTAATATTGTAGCATAGTCTGAATGATCTGTTGTACAAAACGAGTCAGTAACGATGCAGAAACGTTTCAGAAACGAAACAGTATCACGTCACCTACACATACAAACATATTGTATACACACTTATGTCGCTTACGTCATTGACAATTTTAAATAACAAATGGAAACGAAGACTATCTCTATTTTCTCGCCTTTCAATTTTGTTTTCTTAAACTCCAACCATCTATCCAATTATAATTTGATCTGACTTCTTTTTTGAATTGAATAATTTCGTCGCAAATCTGTAAAAATATGAAATAAGAAGATTAAAATAATAAAGCAAGAAAAAATCTGACAAATCAGACTTAAGTCAAAACCAATATTTATTCAATGTGTGCGTTATTACTTTTTTTCTGATGTTTGATTGCAACAAATAAGGTTTTGCTCACAAAAAGAGTTTATTAATTATTATTAAACTGTATTTTTTATCCTCACCTGCTTTTTTTTAACCCACATAAGTCCGCGTTTGACCACCAACTCGCCTGATGGTAAGCGACGTTGTGGTCGAAGATGAAGCACGCAGACCTAGAAGATACCTATTCACTCTGACCTTGAAAAGCCATACATTATATCTCTTAGGAAATAGGAAAGCAGGAAGATGCCTGCTTGTTTTTTGGCTAAATCTAGTAATTGATATTTGACTCGCTTTCTGTGGATAGATTAATCTGATGATTGGTTTGCACAGATATTTGGTTTGAGACACCTTTAATTCCGATAATAATACAATTTCATCTAATTCATTACAATACAATTTTATAATTTTTAGGGTTCCGTACCCAAAGGGAAAAACGGGACCCTATTACTAAGACTTCGATGTCCGTCTGTCCATCTGTCTGCCTGTCTTTCTGTCTGTCACCGGGCTGTATCTCATGAACCATGATAGCTAGGCAGCTGAAATTTTCACAAATGATGTATTTCTGTTGCCGCTATAACAACAAATACTAAAAAAAGAATTAAATAAATATTTAAGGGGGTCTCCCATACAACAAACCTGAATTTTTAAATGTTTTTCGCTCTATATTAATAATGGTAACAGGTAGATGCTTGAAATTTTCACAGGATATTTAGTTTTATATTCACTTCAATAATAAATAATAAAATTAAAATAAAATAAATATTTAAGGGGGGATCCCATACAGTACGGAACCCTCCGTGCGCGAGTCCGACTCGTACTTGGCCGATTATTTCCTATATCAAATACCTACTCATTCTTAACTGACTGGCAATAAATAGTACCTCCTTATTCAAAACCCTTATTTAAAATTCTGTCTGCTTGTCAAAAGATCAAAATCACAGAGTAGGTACTTTGTTATTTACAGAAAATCAAAATTTTCTCCAATTTCAGCCGAATTTCATCAGGTTATTAAAAATGATGGTCATTAGCTAACTTGCGCTTGAATATCGGCCACTTTAACTGAACATTGCGTGCAATCAGCTTCGCGACCATCAACGGATGTCCTCTTGTCCACGGGCCAACTCTCAAACAACTACTGGGGCCTCTGCAGTGACCTTTCCAGTTCCCCGTGTTATCTACTTCTACGGAGCAGAATCCGGCGGCTCTCCTGTGATGGACGGGCCAGCTCTCCGTGACATCTACTATCACTTGGATTCTTCTGCAGTGTCCATCCTAGCTCCTTGTGGTATCAACTACCACGGGGCATTCTTCGGCGGCTCTCCAGTGATGGACGGGCCAGTTACCTGTACCACCTGCTACGAGATCTGTTGCAATGGTCGTTGACTTTTTTGTTAGGGTAGCTCGCGGAGTGCGTACGTTAAAGTTTGGAGATATGTAGGTACACTACAGAAATAAATAAATAATAGGGGACATCTTACACACGATCAATATTTTGTTTTCGTATTTTTTGAAATAAAATAATAATGTTCTGCCTAATTTTGTTGGTTTAAATCATTTACCCTCGAAGCAGGTAACGAAACCCAAGTCCAACCTATGGGTTGCTACACACATATTGGTTCAGCACAATCGCCACTGTAGTAAAATCGAATCTGTGTGGATGAATCATTCGGTTCGGCAAATACCGATCGTGCCGAATGGAATTTAGCGAGGCGGGATGGATTGGATTTCGTGATTTACGTTTGGACTTGCGTAATTTGGAAGGTTTTTCTGTCTAGACGATACTGATAAATATTATGATTTATTTGAGATAACTCTAATTAGATGACGCCCCAACATCAATGCCCCGCCTGAATACGTACACTTAAGTTACGTCGTTTCATTTTGACATCGATCGTTATGTATTACGTCACACGATTTTGACGTCATCAATTTTATCTTCGACGTTTCGTGTCAGCTTTCAAACGTCGGAGCAACGGATTAGTTCACGAAAGTTTCGATTCAGTACCGTCACACTTACGTCACACGTTTTTACGTCATCAATCGAAGCTCTATCGTTTTTTTGAACGAGAGAGGTTCTAGAACGTATCACCTCAGCAACGAGATCGGTTAACAGAATCGCCCCCCTGATATGAATAAGACAGCTGTAACGTAGTTTTTATTTGAGTAAAAATTAGCAATACTTCTTTAGAAGCTAAGACAATCTGTCTCTGACGTCATGTCAACGTAGTCAGAGCGCTGCCTACTTGATTCAAGACGAATCGAACAGATGGCGTGCATGGTAAAGTAACTATAGTAACTATTATTTATTCTGTGCCAAAATCGTCGAGAATGTTTGTGGGGGACCTGCGCCTTAAGTGTAGAAATAACATCGAATTTTAGTTCAATTTTGTCAATGTGTGAGTGAACACAGATAGTGTCATACGGTGCCTACATTACAATTTATAGTTGTTTAGTAGCGGCACAGAATACATAATAGTAATTGTACGGCAACGACGCGCGACGTTGCCAGCTCGTGGCATAGGCGGGTCACGCGCTGTTGCCGCTCTTCTGTCTTCGGTCTTCTCTTAAGGTGGGCATACACGATGCGATGATTTGATCAAATTTTCGCTTCATGCCAACTGGGAGCTCATTCAGTTAAAGTAAAGGCAGGAATTGGTGGTTCACTATTTGAACCACTTCCTGAATGTTAATTAACTCTTGTAATTTCAATTTTACGCGAGAAATGGTCAGAACTAAAGTTGCTTATAATTTGATTTCCTACATTTTTGTTTCCCATTAACTTTTTCTATGATTGATACTTTTCAAATAGAACGAAAAAGGTACCTAGATGTGCAATTTTCTAGCTTCTATAACTATAACGCCCCGTCGTTTTTGCGTAGGCGGCAAACAGGGTTATCGGGAGAAAAATACGGCAACAGTCACTGAAATGAGATAGGTATTTTTCATGACAACCACATTATCCCTCTGGTTGTAATTGTAATAGCTCTATGATCAGATATAGGTACGCCAACCTATAATGGTCCGGGTACATCTTTTCCCAACGGCAAAGCTATCGTCACTGGGGGCTCACTCAACTAATTAAAACGGTAGTAATTGGTTGTTCACGATTTGAACTACTACCTGAAGCTAGGCACACACGATGCGATGATCGCATCAATTCATCAGATCAGTCCAGCGAGGTCCTAATATAGTTCCTAATATAGACACCCCTATTTTATTCGAAAAATATTGATTTAACAAAAAAATGATGGGTATCAAAGTTGCAGAAAATCAAATTTCAAACAACTTTGATTTTGATGATTTCTCATGAAAAATTGAAATAACACAAGTTATTGAAGAAATGAAATGATACAACCAACTATTTAAAAAAAAATCGATCCTACAAAAAGTTGATGGGAATCAAAGTTGTAGAAAATCAAATTTTAAACAACTTTTGTACCTATAACATCCATCGTAAAATTGAAATAACACAAGATAATGAAGAAATGAAATGGTACCACCAACAATAAAAAAAAAAATATCGATCCTACAAAAAGTCGATGGGAATCAAAGTTGTAGAAAATCTAATTTCAAACAACTTTTGTTCCTATAACTTCTGCTGTAAAATTGAAATAACACAAGTTATTGTAGAAATGAAATGGTACCACTAACTATTTAAAAAAATATCGATCCTACAAAAAGTTGATGGGAATCAAAGTTATAGAAAATCTAATTTTAAACAACTTTTGTTCCCATAACTTCTACTGTAAAATTGAAATAACACAAGTTATTGAAGAAATGAAATTGTACCACCAACTGTTTAAAAAAAATAGCGATCCTACAAAAAGTTGATGAGAATCAAAGTTGTAGAAAATCTAATTTCAAACAACTTTTGTTCCTATAATTTCTGCTGTAAAATTGAAATAACTCAAGTTATTGTAGAAATGAAATAGTACCACCAACTATTTAAAAAAAATATCGATCCTACAAAAAGTTGATAGGAATCAAAGTTATAGAAAATCTAATTTTAAACAACTTTTGTTCCCATAACTTCTGCTGTAAAATTGAAACAACACAAGTTATTGAAGAAATGAAATGGTACCACCAACTGTTTAAAAAAAATAGCGATCCTACAAAAAGTTGATAGGAATCAAAGTTGTAGAAAATCTAATTTCAAACAACTTTTGTTCCAATAACTTTTAATGTAAAATTGAAATAACACAAGTTATTGAAGAAATGAAATGGTACTACCACCAACGGTTTTAAAAAAATAGCGATCCTACAAAAAGTTGATGGGAATAAAAGGTGTAGAAAATCAAATTTTAAACAACTTTTGTTCTGAAAACTTCTGATAAAAAATTGAATTAACACAAGGTATTGAAGAAACAAAATGGTACAACTTTCTAATTAAAAAATTATCTATCCTACAAAAATATGATGAGAATCAAAGTTGTAGAAAATCTAATTTTAAACAACTTTTGTTCCGACAACTTCTGATGACAATTTATGTAACACAAGTTATTGAAGAAACAAAATGGTACAACTATATATTTAAAAAAGTATCGATCCTACAAAAAGTTGTTGGAATCAAAATTGTAGAAAATCAAATCTCTTGTTTTCCTACAACTTTGATTTCCATCAACTTTTTGCATGATCTATATTTTTCGAATAAGACGGTGGTGTCATTTTGTTTCTTCAATAACTACCTACCAGCAATGTTTAAGTACACGCTGATACTACATGGCCCCTACTGCACTGATCTGACGAACAGATGCGATCATAGTTTCGTGTGAGCCCAGCTTCAGGTAGTGGTTCAAATCGTGAACCACCAATTCCTATCTTTTCATTAACTGAATGAGTTCCCAGTTGGCATGAAGCGAAAATTTGATCAAATCATCGCATCGTGTATGGCCACCTTTAATTCGCTCAGCTCAAAAATCAATTATTGAAAAATATTGGACAATGTATTCCCAGTATTAGAATTTGGATAAATTATAGGGAAAATAAATTACAAACAATAAATAATTATAATACTATTATGTAAATATTATTGAAGTATACCTACAACATACAATTTATCATTTTTTTTTACAAACGTCAATCGTCAAGTAGTGTTCGTTGGTAAGCGCATCATTTGGGAACATCTGGATTGATTTGGTAATTTTTTTAATGGTAACATACTCCTACTTAGATTTTATGGAATGAAAGCTTGGAAGATAGAAGGAAAATATTATTTGAAAATACGATAATTTTCATGGATAATTTCAACTCATGGCGTTGGTAACACTGATTGCGTACACGATTCGGTTTTTCTTGAATTCTTGTTTTCAGTGTTTTGTTTGTATGATACCTATATCAGAGTGCCATTCTACATATAAAGATTTTATCGGTGTTTTATACATGCAATCAGTCACCCAAAATAAACCATGGCACTACGTACTTCGCAAAAAGATTACAATAATCGGCCAAGTACGAGTCGGACTCGCGCACGGAGGGTTCCGTACTGTATGGGAGCCCCCCTTAAATTTTTATTTTATTTTAATTTGATTATTTATTATTGAAGTGAATATAAAACTAAATATTCTGTGAAAATTTCAAGCATGTACCATTGTTAATATAGATCGAAAAACGTCTAAAAAATCAGGTTTTTTGTTTATTTTCATATTTATTTTATTTTGTTTTTAGTATTTGTTGTTATAGCGGCAACAGAAATACATCATCTGTAAAAATTTCAGCTGCCTAGCTATCATGGTTCATGAGATACAGCCCGGTGACAGACGGACAGACAGACAGACAGACGGACAGACGGACATCGAAGTCTTAGTAATAGGGTCCCGTTTTTCCCTTTGGGTAAGGAACCCTAAAAACCACCAATACTCTGGTCCCAAGAAAAATCGCAAACGAATTCGTGCGCAAATGAAACGATATTATGGAGAAAAAAATTACAAGTCGGTCCTCTCGTTATCAAATTATGCGCTTACTACGTAACAGTATTTGATTTTTATTTAGAAGACAAAAAACATCGCAAAAAGAAACATGCTAAGCACGGTTTGAACTCGATATCGCGGTATCAAAGACCGGGACTCCTAACCACTGGTCCAAACTATGCAATGGAAAGTGCGTCGAAATTAGCGCAAAGTTGGAACCACGTTCGAACACAACAAGAGCCTTGTCTTTGTGTGAGTGAGTAGTCTGCCGCGGCCCGCAATATTGCCCGGTACAAATTCAGTACTTTAAAAAACGAAAACACAACTGAAATATAGCTGAGAAAATAGCAAATAATTCATGATTACCGGCAAATATATTACCATGAAATAATATGTACATTTTCATTTATAAAAAAATAAAATACGTCAAATTAGACCATCAGCGCCATCTATTGGCACTGATGTGCCTAGCTAACCGCAAGCAACCACCTTAATTTTATTTATAAGAACGTTAAACGTTGTTAAAGCCAATAAAGGAGTTTGAACATTTGTGACATATCCACCCGCCGCCATTTTGATTATTTTTTCAAAGTTTCGGCGCACGACGTAAGTAGTATTTGTATAATTGAGTAGGGGACACTAAACATACACACAATAAATATTTCGTACTATGGTAATTGGAACCCTAAAGTGTCACGTTCTCGATATTAATATATTTATATATATTTGGATATACAGATTGCTGTACGAGAAGTTTGCGAGTTTTACATCCAAATATCTCGAGGTGACACTTTAGGGTATCATAGTACTGAACATCTATTGTACGTATCCCAACCCATATTTACTACAAAACATTGTACGCAGATACTTATAAAAAAAATGGCGGCGGGTGGATATGCCAGCATCCATACAAAAATGTTCAAACCCCTTTCATTTTCATTGACAACAGAAAATGTGTTAAGACGCCAACAAACTATCGGATGCGGCTGACGGTCGCTACTTAGCAGTGTGCACTGTCTTAAAACATCCGCGCGCCAGATTGCTCTCGGACGTCCGAATGCTCAAGTTCACACCAAGGTGACGTCCGCGGCTGACGTCCAAAGTTTGCACGGCTCAGTGGACATTCATTCTAGATACGTATCAGTCGCGGCTGTCAGTCGCGTCCGTCAGCCGCGTCCGATAGTACCTATGTTTCTGGCTTTATTTTACTGAATGTGAAATAATATCTGAGAACAGTATCCTGAGTAGGCCTTGGTTGGTTTAGGTTCTTAGCGGTTGTGATGTTAGCTACAAACTGCAGACAGCCCAATTCTGACTAAAGCTGACATAAAGGCCGAATCCTACAAGTCGGCGGATGTGAAGTTAGCTAGAAACTGCGCAATATCCAATCCTGACTGAAGCTCACGTAAATCTGCACGTTGATTGAGTATCGCGTAGCTTGTAGCTAACTTCACATCCGCCGACTTGTATGATGACTAATTTCAGCCTGTTACTAATTTCACAACCGCTAAGTGATTTGATTTGATCTATACACATTTGATATGAAACATTATAAATTAATGGTACCAACACAAATTAATCTGAAACTTGCTTCTATGATTTTATCTATTATCCTGTATCTATTTCATATCTATCTTCTGAGTATTGAGTACTCCATGAAAGAGGAAATAGTAGTAGGCGCGCGCATAAGTATAAGCTGTGGCTGTGGCTTTGTGTACCGTGTATTGTGTTTTTATGTATTGACGAATAATAGAGTTTCCTCGTACTTTCACTTGTTTACTCTGTCAATCACAATGGCATCGATGATTCTGGAGATTTCTAGGCAACTTTTATTGCGATGGTTTTCGTTCGACTCAGTTATCGTGTTTTCTATCGGAACGAAAGCATCTCGTGTTCAAATGCAGTGACTAGTTTGTGTGAATATCAGTGCCAGTGTGAAGTGTTTGTGCTAACCAGTTGTGTCGTGTGTTTTGTGAAGTGATTGCGTGCAATAAAGTGCAAAGTGAATAATCGGCGTTTTAACCCATTCACTGCCTTTCTGAAAAGTAACGATATTACCCAGATGCCGCCATAGTTATTGCAGTTTAAAATCAACCGCCCATGGGCGGTCTCGGCGTGAAAGTTAAAAAAAAAGCCCGACGATCGGCGAGCTCGGCGCTGAATGGCTGAATGGGTTGGATCTCGAAACAGTACCTTATTTGCTTGGTCCTTAGCTTCGAAGTGGTGTGGCGGCGTGACCTTCAAGTAGACAAGCGCGAGATTGAGGTAAATCGACAACAGCAGCTCTCTCGCTTTGGTCTTATTCTCTTCTGATTCCGTAGTGTCGTTCGGCATGTCTGCGACAAATGTACCAATTATATGCAAAACTAACTACATCCCACTGTCTCATTGCATGGTTTTTGTCTCATTATTAAAAGGATTAATTTAAGCCATAGATAGTACACCTTTCTAATATATTTGGCATATCATCAAAACATGGAGAACTCATAGAAATGCTAATTCCTCATGTAGTCAGTGTTCTGGGGTTGGCAAAGACGTTATTAGGGTGGACCACCACCACTTAGCTAAATTCCCATACACGCATAGATATGCTCATAAAATAATCAAACTTTACAGCCGAATAATATGGTGAGGAAACTAGAACAGCGGTAGAAGTGCTTTGTGTAAGTCTACTGTGATTATTTGAAATATGTAACAGCTCAACCTCTAGTAAAACAGTATTGTTAACTCATACCTACATAATTATTTTTCGCTAAAAATGGCAAAACCGACTTCCATCGTATACAAAATTCGAATAGTTCGCTCGAATTGATGTATTTAATTTTATCATCATTGATTTTTTCAAAAACGGCTCAGCCGATTTCGATAAAATTTAAATGGGCCCACCTCGAGATTATACCCTTTCAACTAAAAAAATTTTTTTGATTCGATTCACAGTGAAAAAAACACTGAACATACACAAAAAAAAAAAAACATACAGACGAACATAGAACCTCCTCCTTTTTGGATTTCGGTTAAAAATATAAAAACACTTACCATCTAACAAAGAGCTGACCCTCTTGTACATCTTAATCGACAACAAAAACTTGTTCGCTCTAAAGTAATCCGTTCCCTTCTCCTTATAAATCTTTGCTTGCTCCAATTTTTCAGAGCCGTCCATGGACCACGCCTCTTTCGCCTTTTCGAAATTCACCAACTTGATGGTATATTCTAGAGCAGAGTTAGCCGGAACTCCGAGGTCCTTATTCCCCTCGGACTTAAAGGCGTATTTCGGTTGGACGGTGATGCGGGACTTTTCTCCTTTGAGGAATTTCTCTAAGGCCCTCTCGACACCTTCGCAGATGTTGTGCTCGCTGCCCTCGCCGAGCGAGAATGTGGCGGTTCGTTGGTCGAATACTTTGCCGTCGGCTAGAACTTTGCCTTCGAGCTCAACTGTAAGGAAAGATAAAAGCTGTTATTCAAGGAGTTTGCCCTCGAGCTCTAGCACAGCCCGGACACTCCGCGATTCTTCATACAAAATCTGCTGTCTTACTCACACTAACACAGTACTTACTCACAGACAACACACATACGCACGGTCGCTACACGCGCATTTGTGTGCGGAACGTCTATGGCTGTCAGCGATCACCACAACGTGACGTCATGCCGCGTGAGTACAGTTGCGTATTCAATTTGCAAAAATGAATATAAATCTAGCGCTTAAAAAAGTATAACAATAGCTTAATTTGGAAGCATTTTAGCAATAAGTAACCGATCTACTTTATTTGAAAGAAAAAATCAAGAGGAATTTAGCAAATAATGTTAAATAAGTTCCTTTTACTTATCCTTAAATAAACATTAAACTTTCTTTTTTAGTTACGTATTATTGATATTCAACCATACACAGTACAAGTCTTCCCTATTGTCACAGTCTAGATATTTTTTATTACAAAATCTACCGGCCAGTGCAGCCCGCGCGCAGAGTACACGACTCGGTACGTGAAACGCGGGGTGGAAGTGAGGAAGACTCGAACGGGTGGGGGGTAACGAGTGGCCGTTCTATACCTAGTATTATTATATATTCATTGGCTCTAGTAAAAGCATAAACAAAAGGTGTTATTAGTTTTAAATGTGCGTTCGTGTATCTGCGTGTCTGTTTATGACATCAAAGCTCGCAGAGTGGACCGAGTTTGAAGTATCTTTTTTGGATGAAACCTGTTGTTATCACGATAGTTCTGATCGATATTTCAGTTGAATCCGTAATTTTTTTGAATGAAGACCAAGTACTCGGCAAGCTCAGTGTAGGACGTCCTCCGATGATTTAACTAAAACCGGAAGAACGCCTGGATTCCAGCCGCTTCCAATCAGTCTTATGGGAAATCCAATCGGGGGCCTATGTTCAACAGTGGACTGATGGATATTTGTGATGAAAATTTTTAATTTTGTAGTTGTAGGTTCATGATTGTCGCGAAAGTGTGCTATCGACGTTAGATTGTAGAGAAATTAAAACTGAAAATGTAACCTGAGCCACCCAGTATTGTGAGAGCAGCTTAACAAAGGCTAATCCTGTGCTAATGACAAATCTGAAAGTTCACGCCTGAGGTAATTTGAAGAAAATAGAAATTCATATCATGTATCAACCGTATCATGTATGCCCGTGGCTTCACTCGCTTTATTGTAAGTTTATAATGAGAGAGAGATCTAAAGATGAGAGAGGGATCTAAAGGCTCGTACACAAGAGCGCCGAATCGTATCGACAATATGCATCTCGATTATATTTAACGCGATTTTGTATTATATAAACTAGTTAAGCTCGCAATCCAAGGCTTCCGTACTGGCATGTAAGTAGGTAGGTAGGTACTTACATAAACTATTAAAACATTACTAGGTACTTTAACTCAAACTATTAACCGACTTCAACATTGGATGAATGTCACGACAAACAACTTTGCAGTTGATTAACCTTATAGATAAATGAACGTGACTCAGCTGCAATGATAAGTTTGTAATGGAAAAAAGTACATTTTTCGTGATGTAATAACAAATTTACAATTTTCGCAGTTTTTCCTTTACTTATAGCAAAAGACCTACCTTAATGCCAACTATCATGATATAATTCAAGAATAATAAAAAAGTTCCCAATTGTTTGAGATTTCTACACTCAAACGAAAAAATGGCTAGGGTTGATGCAAATTTCAATGTGAGTAATTACTGAATATTCTGATTTCTTTTAAAACTCACTTCTTGGCAATTTGTTATTGCTATTGATCTATAAATATAGTAAATATGACTTTTCGATTGAAATTACGAAAAGTCTGGACGATTTATATGACAAACTATAGAAATTCTGATATCCGTAACACTGTCTTGAAGTGATAACCCTAAAAATGATTTTTTTTTGTTTGTTTACATTTATTTCACATCGAGTTTGGCTTTAGTATAAGTGCTGTGGAATACTATAATTGACCGAAGCGAGGCGCAGGTCTGTGCTTCAACACGTCTTTTTTGCTTTCGTTTGTCCGGATGCTAATTATCGTCTAGCCCCCGTATAACGATATGGTTACGATACGACTACGCTACGCCTACGTGTGCAAACGGCCTTAGGTAGCATTTTTCAACGAATTACGACCAAACTTGGTACACAATATTTCCCTCAAAAAAGGGGGTAGTCGCGCTATTTATCAGCAGATTTTGATAATATTTGACAAGATTGTTTAGTATCCAAATCCTAACAAGATTTGCGAGTATAAACCAAATTGGTCAAGAGCGAGTCGAGATATAGGCTTATGAAGATTCAGTGAAAAAGATGTGTCGCGCGCGAGGTCTAATGCTGCAAAGTCTCGAGTATCAACGTAAGGTGGCGTGTCTATCAGGCTTCCATCGGATACACTTCGGAGAGTGCGCTCAGGAGTAGCACAATCTGGTCCCACCTGCCCCTTTCTTCTATCGTACGGCTAGACAGACGCGACCAAAACGTCACCTTCTTATGGTTGACGTTCCGCGCTTTAAAACCAATCGTTTCGAATCCTCATTCCTCATACTATTAGCCAGAATTTGGAACGCTTTGCCTGAGTCTGTCTCACCGCTAAGTACAACATGGGTGTCTTCAAATCTTAATTAAATAAATCTCTACGAGGCCAATACAGCCTCTGTTTCCGTGGCTGCATACTGGTCGAAAAATATCTAGCCAAATACAAATTTTATGATCGAATAGCTGACTTGAAAAGAAGAAGTAAATAGGTATCTTCTAGGTAAGTATGCTACACCCTAGACCACATATCTGGTTAACATCAGGCAGTATGTAGTCAAACATAAACCTTTTTGAAAAAATAATCGGCCAAGTGCGAGTTGAACTCGCGCACGAAGGGTTCCATGCCGTATGGGAGCCCCCCTTGATACATTTTATTTTAAATTAATCATTTATTGTAGAAGGGAATATTCTGTGAATATTTCAATCATCTACCGGTTGCCGTAATTATATCGAGAAGAAAAATCGATTTTTATATGGGAGCCCCCCTTAAATATTTACTTAATTTTATTATTTATTTTTAAAGTTAATAATTAACTAAATATTCTGAGAATGTTTCAAGCATCTACCTATCACCGTTATTAATATCGAAAAACGGCTAAAAATTCAGGTTTGTTGTATGGGAGCCCCCTTGAATATTTTTTTTTCTGGTTTTAGTATATGTTGTTATAGCGGCAACAGAAATATGTGAAAATTTCAACGTTCTAGCTATTACAGTTCATGAGATACAGCCTGGTGATAGACAGACAGACAGCTGAGTCTTAGTAATAGGGTCCCGTTTTTACCCTTTGGCTAAAAGCTAAAAAAGCTACTAGGAATTAGTTTTACGTACTGGTGACGAGAGCTCCATCATTAGGAGTATCGTAGCCGGAGCCGGGCTCGATGATGTGGCGCAGGATACCCTTGTTCTTGGTGGGGCTCAGGTCCTCCACCTCCCACTTTATCATTTCAATCTGAAAATATATTATAGATGCTTAATTATATTATCACACCTACAAATGACTCTGTTGGAAACGTATTGGAGAAGCTTTGTCTGGTATAGACAAAGCTACACACACTAGCTGATTGTTAAACTTCGGGTTACCACGGGTGGCATTTACAACTGAGCACTACCGTGGCACGGTTGACAAATTAAAATGTAGGGCCCATTTGTATTTACTGTTTAACTATGTCAGAGGCCTTGAAGTGGCTTTAGTACTCAACAGAAATAAGTCAACTGTGATAATTTAAAATTCTAGCTATCACTGTTCACGAGATACAAACAAACAAATAACTCTTTATTGTACACAAAAATGAAACTTACAAAAAAAAATACTTAAGTGAACTTCTTAACCCTTTCACTGCTGAGGTACTTTTTTTAAGGTGCCTGCTAATTCTAAAACGCACACGCAAGGCGCGGGAAGACGCTACCGCACACGCCTGGTGTGTGTAGTAGCCGCGGGGCGTGAGAATCGAAAACACAGACGTGTGTGTTTTCAGCAGTGAAAGGGTTAAGGTAGTGCAACACTAGGCGGTCTTATCGCTGGAAGCGATCTCTTCCAGGCAACCCATGTACGGAAAGGAATGTGCTAAAAATATTTGACGGGGAGTACAATAAATACTAAAAATTATACTATAAACCTAAATACTAATACTACATACAATACCTAACATAATAATACTACTACATAAATAGACAACACATAGATAAACATACATAAAATATATAAAGCACATAAAGTAATAACAGAAAGAAATAAATGATACAGTACAAAATTATTTACAGAGATAATGACTTTTTACAAGGTGTTTGAAAGCTTCCAGTGAACGTGCACGCTTAATATTAAGAGGCAGTTCGTTCCAAAGGTTCACAGCCTTTACCGACATTACCGACCGACCGACCGAGATACAGCCTGGTGACAGACAGACAGACGGACCGACAGCACAATCTTATACTCGGAATTTTAATTCGATTCCAGATTTGACAATTTCAGTGTTGCAACGTTATGACAAGTACTAAATAGTGACGTTGCGAAATTATTCTGGAAGAATCGATCTGGAAATACTCCATTTCCATATCGATTCTTTTCGTTTATAATTTTACTCTCGTAAACTAAGTATATCAGGAAATTAAATATTTCTGAACCGATAATTTAGTTTTGACGATTAATTAACGATCTGAGACTTTTCTTTTATAATTGTGTGTGAAATAAATAAAAAAATGTGATCATGAAGGAACATGACAAATAAAACAGATAGATGTATTATGGTAAATGATTTTATAATTATGTATTTAATTAAATAAAAATCAATAATTTAGTCTTTAATTGGCACACACACTGATTGTTTATCGATTTTTGTGTTCATCACTACACTATTATATGTGGTATCATTATTTCACAAAATGACAGTAGCTAATGGAATCGAATTAAAATTCCGAGTATAGTAATAGGGTCTCGTTTTTACCCTTCGGGTACGGAACCCTAAAAAGCATTATTTTAGTTTGTTTTCGTGCTATGTATGTAAAATGTGATGGGAAAAATAGTTATCTAATTGTATTAGCAGGATGTGGTCGTAGCATATCTGTGACCACAAAAACTATTTGTGCATTATTTATCAACTAGCGACCCGCCCCGGCTTCGCACAGGTGTATTATACATATAAACCTTCCTCTTGAATCACTCTATCCATTAAAAAACCGCATCAAAATCCGTTCAAAATCAGACAAAATAGCGACTTTATTTTATACTATGTATTGATTGATCAACTTTTAGAAGAGCAATTTATTTTTAACATACTTCAAAAAAACATATTGCGCAGCTTTCACATACGCCAAATTGTATGATTCGGCCTAGAGCATAATTCTTTTTGTTTTGGTACCAACTTTTTTTTTACTAATACATAATTGTTTTTCTTTGTATATTGTTAGGTGTATTTGGTAGTCAAATTAATGCATAAATGGTCTTGAAAGACTAAAGAGGTGAAACAATTAACATTCAAGGATCAAATCATGAATCCATTTATTGCACTGGAATTCCCTTGGTGGAGTCACACATTCAACAAAATACATATTCAATCAAGTTTAGTTATAAAACCAACTTCAGAAAAAGACGTTCTCACATATGTTTTATTATTTTTGACCAATGACAAAAACAGAGG
Organism: Hypomecis atomaria; assembly: GCA_964007245.1. NCBI lineage: Eukaryota > Metazoa > Arthropoda > Insecta > Lepidoptera > Geometridae > Hypomecis > Hypomecis atomaria. The sequence continues at coordinate 2,733,653 of OZ023285.1, forward strand.
AGGTACTCAAGTCCATGTGTCTATTTTTTTTATGTATAACCACATAACTTTTTACAGAACAGTACGATTTTGATATTTCTTTTTTATTGGAAAGGGAAGTTGGTCCCATATTAATTCCTTTTTTTTTAAATCAACAATGTGAAAATTGTTACATCGATCCATGCATACTATTCGCAAACTTTGTACACAGTTGAAGTCGGTCACGCCATTCCATCCATTCCATTAGAGATAGGCCCTTCAGTGACACCCCGCTAGGTTCTTAGACAGCCCTTATTCAAAACGAGTTTGAGCCTACGGCTCCACCCTTGTATATTTCGGTTTTTATGCTATCCCATAGGAACTTTTTTATTTTTCCGGGATAAAAAGAAGCTTATGTCATTCTCCTATCTTTGAACTATATCCGTGGCAAAAATTAAGTCAATACGTAGCTTTGTTGCTGCAAAGAAAGAGTAACAAACATCCATACATACTCACCAACTTATATTAGGACGAAAAAGAACTGACCTCAAACTGAAGAACCGAGTTAGGCAGTATTTTAGGGGGACTGCCAGTGGCGCCATATGCGTACTCTGGGGCACAGGTGAGCACACACACCTCTCCCTTTTTCATTGTGGCCACTCCAATGTCCCATGCTTTGATTACTGATCCTGTGTATCAAACATAATAAAAATATCCTTTATTCCTAGTAATATTCAAGGTTTTAGATATTTCTTATGAACACAGTGTTATTAACAAATCCACTTTCGACATAGGCCTCCTCTAGAAACCGCCAGTGACATTATTATTTGCTTTTCTGACACCCTTTCCGAAATAAAAAATATTAAATTACTGACAAGATATTAAAAAGTGTATTTACAGTGGTCAGTCAGCTTTAAAAAATATCATAAGCATAAAAAATAAATTGACAGGGACAAGTATGTACCTAAACCAAATTAACATTTTAAAGTTTAATTACTCATTCATACATTGTTTTCAGGAGCTTGAGTCGATGAATTAATTAAGACCAGTATTGTGTAAAAGGTTGATGAAATTGAACTTTCCAGAAAAATTGGCGGCCGCATACCAGGAAGTACCTACAGCCTACAGCACATGTTCAATTTTAACTGTGGTATGGAATTAGGACACGACTAGGACGTCAAATCTATAAATTAATTCTACATAGAAGCTATTTTAATTAGAATTCTAATATGTATGGAAATAATAACCTTTGCCCAAATTAAATTCAAAGGGCTCGTTTCGGTCCTTGCTGGAATCAAACTTGGTGCCGTCGAGGAGCGTGCCAGTATAGTGAACTGTGACCTGACATCCTGAGGAGGGTGTATCGGTGCCTTCGCCCTCTTTGATGATTCTCTTCAGCACTCCACGGTCACCTGCCTTCGTGATATCAACACCTTCGTCGACGGTCATTGTTTCGATTTATAGGTTCTAGGAAAATTACGCACACCGCCGCACACGAGGTCTTAAAGTTTTATTGCGATTTTTCTGTCTAAATTTTCTCGAAAACTACAAATTCACGCCGTTTGGAACGCGCCGAACGAAACGGAATGAACCACTCCCGGCTCACTCGCCTATAAAAAAAACTCGCCGTAAGGCGAACTGTAACGACTAGATTTTCCTTCAGAATGAATGAACCATAAGTATGATATTCCAAGGTTCATTCATCAAAGCTGTGACGTCATAGGCATGAAGTTTTAGGTAAAGGTGGAGAGTGCACTCCTATTACCTATTTGAGTCAAATACCTACATATTGCTATCTCACTCTTCTGTGGTCAGAACTATCTATCTAATAGGGTAACCCTACATTTTTGTCTAAATTTAGGACGCACAGATATTAATCACAATGTTGAGTAAACCATTATATAAAAATACACAATTGGTAAATGAACAATACAAAGTAAACTGAAGGACCTTGTTCTGTAGGGCATCGCAGATATACAAAAACGAATTCTTCAATAAATGTGTAAGAATGCAATCTTGCAAGTCAATAAATGTGTACAACTAGCTACGCTCTGGATTTATATGCTTTATGATGAAATACTGCGCCTGTTATTGATGGCATATGTAATTCGACAGCGCGCAGCAGAGCCTTAGTAATAGGGTACCGTTTTTACCCTTTGGGTACGGAACCCTAAAAAGGTAATCAAAAACAATGTAATTCAAATTATAATAGTTTATTAACAAACACACATAATTTACAATTATTTACAAAAAAAAAAAAAAACAAATCATTCGTATAAATCATAGTTCATATAAATCATAAATTCATATAAATCATAGTTAGGGGTTGGATGAAATTGATAAACTCAAAACTTTGAAATTAAATTTACCCATTTTCGGGAATTAAAGGTATTAGGAATGCACTCTCCACCTTTACCTAAAACTTCGTGGTCATAGGTCACCCGCCGTGCATCACGAATTGTGAGACAGTGACGGATGGACGTAATGACATGTAAAAATGAAAGAGAGAAATAGTGTGATGCGTGAATGAGATAGTAATAGTAAGTAATATAGGCTGCGCAAAAGAAAAAAATCTCCCTCGCCATCCGCCATTTTTTCTCTTGTTGTTTTACGGAAAATATTAATAAACAATAGTTTTACGCCATGAAAACTTCGAAAAGCCATGTATATCGCCATCCTCGATTAATCTTCTTCCTGTGTGTGTATGTCTAGTGTCTTCAGTCACTTACTTCAAGATAATTCAACGTGTTTCGAGATGACCGGCTCATCTACATAAATTGGATGAAAAATCATCAATGCAGTGTGTATTTTTTGGCTATGGTGTACATTATGACCGTTGACAAAAAGGGGGGGGAAGGGGGAGGGGGGAATGGGGGGTCGGGGGGTAGCACCCCCGGGGGGTGGGGGGTTTCGAAACCCCCCCCTTTCTGAGATATGAATTTTTTAATTTATTATTTTACATTGGCAAAAACACGTTTGTACCATTGCTAAAAAGGGTTTAGGAGGGGGTGGGGGAAGGTACATTATGCCCAAGAGAGAGGGGGGGGTGTACGGAAGAACCCCCCACCCCCCAGCCCCAAATTCGGAGATAAAATATTTAAAATTAATATTTTACTATTGCAAAAATAAGTATTGTTGGAAAAATGGAAAGAATAACATTATACCTTCAAAAAAGGGAGAAAGAGCTTCTCCCAAAATAGCATCAGTGTTGCCAGCCATGTTAAGCTAAATAGTCCATGTTGGATCTGTGACTCATTTCGAACCTAAATGATCCATGTCTGACTTCCGAGTGGGCTCCCGCCAGAAACTCTGCAGTCAGCCCTGAGTGTCGCTGCGCCAGCCTCGGCCTTCGTTGCGCTACGCTTGCTCCACTCAGGACCTCCTTTGAGTTTCTGGCTCCCGCATTTTTAAAAAACACTCTAGAGTCGTAGCCACAAGACTACGTGGGGTCGGGGTGCCCCGATTCGGATTTGTGACTCATTTCGAACCTAAATGATCCGCGTCGGATCTGTGACTCATTTCGAACCTAAATGATCCATGTCTGACTTCCGAGTGGGCTCCCGCCAGAAACTCTGCAGTCAGCCCTGAGTGTCGCTGCGCCAGCCACTTGCTCCACTCAGGACCTCCTTTGAGTTTCTGGCTCCCGCATTTTTAAAAAACACTCTAGAGTCGTAGCCACAAGACTACGTGGGGTCGGGGTGCCCCGATTCTGATTTGTGACTCATTTCGAACCTAAATGATCCATGTCTGACTTCCGAGTGGGCTCCCGCATTTTTAAAAAACACTCTAGAGTCGTAGCCACAAGACTATGTGGGGTCGGGGTGCCCCGACTCGGATTTGTGACTCATTTCGAACCTAAATGATCCGCGTCGGACCTGTGACTAGTAAAATATTAATTTTAAATATTTTATCTCCGAATTTGGGGCTGGGGGGTGGGGGTTTTCTTCCGTACACCCCCCCACCTCTCTTGGGCATAATGCACCTTCCCCCACCCCCTCCTAAACCCTTTTTAGCAATGGTACAAACGTGTTTTTGCCAATGTAAAATAATAAATTAAAAAATTCATATCTCCGAAAGGGGGGGGGTTCGAAACCCCCCACCCCCCGGGGGTGCTACCCCCGACCCCCCCCCCCTCTCCCCCCACCACCCCTCCCCCCTTTTTGTCAACGGTCATAATGTACACCTGAGCCTATTTTTTTTACATCTAGTAAATAATAAAGTGCAGTGCAAAATAGTGGTGAATTTCGTTTCATTTTCGCCTGTAGTCTTTTCAGTTTCTCAAAATATTAAGTAGAAATACAAATATATAGAAACCTATACTTATAGATAGATTTATAACTATAAGTACCTATACATAGCTATACCTTTTGATATCACAGAATAAGTAATAGTATGTAAGGCATTGTTGGCCGAGGGGTGAAGTATGCGGCGGGCGAGGTTCTATTGTCACACCACAGATAACGATACGGCCTAAAAAAATCTTCGGCAGTCGGTCGTCTGATACGTAGTATCCTTTAGTTTGTGGCCTGTATTCATTCTCCATGGCTTCGGACTTTTTATCTGTGGCACGTGTGTGGCACCCCCACCCAAAAATAGTAATAGCTCTGTGCCAATTATGGTGCAAAAATCTGTCATATTTGAATTTATGATTTATATGAACTATGATTTATACGAATGATTTGTTTTTTTTTTTGTAAATAATTGTAAATTATGTGTGTTTGTTAATAAACCATTATAATTTGAATTACATTGTTTTTGATTACCTTTTTAGGGTTCCGTACCCAAAGGGTAAAAACGGTACCCTATTACTAAGGCTCTGCTGCGCGCTGTCGAATCACATATGCCATCAATAACAGGCGCAGTATTTCATTATAAAGCATATAAATCCAGAGCGTAGCTAGTTGTACACATTTATTGACTTGCAAGATTGAAGAATTTATTGAAGAATTCGTTTTTGTATATCTGCGATGCCCTATAGAACAAGGTCCTTAAGTTTACTTTGTATTGTTCATTTACCAATTGTGTATTTTCATATAATGGTTTACTCAACATTGTGATTAATATCTGTGCGTCCTAAATTTAGACAAAAATGTAGGGTTACCCTATTAGAAAGATAGTTCTGACCACAGAAGAGTGAGATAGCAATATGTAGGTATTTGACTCAAATAGGTAATAGGAGTGCACTCTCCACCTTTACCTAAAACTTCATGCCTATGACGTCACAGCTTTGACGAATGAACCTTGGAATATCATACTTATTGTTCATTCATTCTGAAGGAAAATCTAGTCATCACAGTTCGCCTTACGGCGAGTTTTTTTTATAGGCGAGTGAGCCGGGAGCAGGCAGGTAGAGGGTAAGTTCGGAGCGTATTGAAAGCCTGATGCTATGGCCACATCTGCGCCCTACGGCGAAGTTATCGTCACTGGAGGCTCATTCACTAATTCAAACTGTAGTAATTGGTTGTTCACGATTTGAACTACTACCTGAAGCTGGGCACACACGCTGCGATGATCGCATCTATTCATCAGATCAGTCCAGCGAGGTCCTAATATAGTTGCATTGCCAGTAGGTAGTTATTGAGGAATCAAAATGAAACCCTTATTTTAATCGAAAAATATTGATTTAACAACAAAAATATTGGCATCAATGTTGTAGAAAATCAAATTTTAAACAACTTTTGTTCCTAAAACTTCTGCTGTAAAATTGAAATAACAAGTTATTGAAGAAATGAAATGGTACAACCAACTATTTAAAAAAAATATCGATCCTACAAAAAGTTGATGGGAATCAAAGTTATAGAAAATCAAATTTTAAACAACTTTGATTCCCATCAACTTTTTGTAGGATCGATCGATTTCTGCTGAAAAATTGAAATAACACAAGTTATTGAAGAAACAAAACGGTACAACCAACTTTTAAAAAAAAAAATCGATCCAACAAAAAGTTGATAGGAATCAAAGTTGTAGAAAATCAAATTTTAAACAACTTTTGTTCCTATAACTTCTGCTGAAAAACTGAAATAACACAAGTTATTGAAGAAACAAAATGGCACAACCAACTATTTAAAAAAAATATCGATCCTACAAAAAGTTGATGGGAATCAAAGTTGTAGAAAATCAAATTTTAAACAACTTTTGTTCCCATAATTTCTGCTGAAAAATTGAAATAAGACAAGTTATTGAAGAAATGGAATGGTACAACCAACTTTTTAAAAAAAATATCGATCCTACAAAAAGTTGATGGGAATCAAAGTTGTAGAAAATCAAATTTTAAACAACTCTTGTTCCCATAACTTCTGTTAAAAAACTAAAATAACACAAGTTATTGAAGAAACAAAATGGCACAACCAACTATTTAAAAAAAATATCGATCCTACAAAAAGTTGATGGGCATCAAAGTTATAGAAAATCAAATTTTAAACAACTTTGATTCCCATCAACTTTTTGTAGGATCGATATTTTTTTAAATAGTTGGTTGTACCATTTCATTTCTTCAATAACTTGTGTTATTTCAATTTTTCAGCAGAAGTTATGGGAACAAAAGTTGTTTAAAATTTGATTTTCTACAACTTTGATGCCAATTTTTTTTTGTTAAATCAATATTTTTCGATTAAAATAGGGGTGTCATTTTGATTCCTCAATAACTACCTACTGGCAATGCAACTATATTAGGACCTCGCTGGACTGATCTGATGAATAGATGCGATCATCGCAGCGTGTGTGCCCAGCTTCAGGTAGTAGTTCAAATCGTGAACAACCAATTACTACCGTTTGAATTAGTGAATGAGCCCCCAGTGACGAAGATTCGCCGTAGGGCGATAATGTGGCCACGCCATGAAGGCATCGTTTGAACAAGCGATTGTACAATTTTCCCATATTAAAGGTTGTTCATAATGATGAATATATACCCCTCTGAAAGGCCTGTACATTTTTCGAAGCAGCACTCTGTCTGTATAGACATACCTACTTATGTATGAGAGGAATTCTTTATCTCTCTCTCTATCTTTATTATAGATTATAATGACATGACAACTACCAGAGATAAGTACAAATAAATTGCAGAACATACCAATAATCAACTAGTTCAGATTTCTCCTTCTACTATGTACAATTATTATTTCAATTGAAATTAAAACATAGCTGATAATAATAATCTATGTTGTAGGTAAATGTAAAATTTAACAAAGCTCTACGAATTGAGTATTTCTCTTTGTATAGTTTACATTAAAAAAAGTAATGATGTTATAATTTTCTCATTACATTAAATAACATAGTTCCTATTGTATGTCAAAAGTTATGAAATCCAAAAGACAGGTCTACATGACATTACCAAATAAGACTAGAAAGCCTTGTTAGAGCATGAAAATAAAATACAGATAACAATTATCTCATGTATTTACAGTTGTTTTTAGCTACATTCTCAGTCTTAGATAAATTTTAACATTACTTTTTACCATACATTTAATATGTATGTATTCAATACTACAGGGTCATTATTCTATATCATCTTACATTTTATATGCCAATCAAAGAGCAATATTGATTAGGACATAAATAATGCCATAAATTCAAAATTATATAGAATCCTTAACTTGGCACATAACATAAATTATATGATGATACAGAATCTTGCTTCAGAATATTAACTATCATTACATTATACAAAAAAGCATTTACAGCAAGTATGTTAGTTTTTACAACCTGAAAACTTCCATTGATATGCTCGGACCAAATAAAAAAATCAAGACGGAATGTCGTGAACAGACAAGTGAGGACGTTTTTTTATGTATGTGAGTGTGTTGGTTTTGTGCCGCCATAGTTCGACTGACGAGCCAAGGCATAGTTTCTTTGTATGTGTACATGTGTGTGTTGTGTCTGTACATGACAAGGCATAGTTTTGCCGGCGTCACTTGTTTGTTCACAACATTCTGTCTTGATTTTTTATTTGGTCTGAGTTGATATGGATATTTATGGTAAGTTATTTACAATTATTAGGGCATTTAGTGACATAAAATCTGTAATGTCTTTCATTGCTTTGGGACAGCAGCATAGTGTTTGGCTTGTGAAGCCATTCATCTGATCCATCACAGCAGTCACAGATACCATCATTGACTTTGCCAGATGGCACTTGGTTTATGATAACCTTTTTCTGGTGCTGAGTATCACAGTAAAAAGTTCCATTGACACATGCGGTGGTACTAGGCTCATCTGTTCCATCTTCACAATCACAGAAATCGTCATTTAAATGATCAAATGGGATTTTTTGTTCCGATTTCAAACACTTAAACTCGTTATTAGAATCCGGCCGGTACTTCGGCATATGGGAATAAAGCACTCCCTTTATAATGCCTTCGCTGTTTATAAACTTATCATCGTCTGAGCGCAAATATTTTTCCTTTACTTTTTCATGGTCGAAAACTGGTATAACCCTGCTGCGATTTGAAGCCTCTGAAGCGATGGTCAGAAAGAAATACAGCTGATACAAAATAAAACACAACACCATGCACACTGTTAAAATGATAACGTTTTTCTTCTTCTTTAAGCCCATGTTTACTTTCAAGAAATCAATATATCGCACAATACTTCTTTATAATAGCTCCAATATTACTGCTTTGATTATATATTATAGGCAAAGATAATTTTGCAGCGGCTTTTTCGAATTTCTTCATTTCAGTGAAGAAAAACAGAGATCCGCAGCAAAGCAACAATTTTTTTTTTTTTTAATATTCGCCCATTTTGGGCAGGCTAAAGCCTTTAAGGCCATACTGCCTAGTCTTACGTATTCTTTGATTTACATTATCTTTTCTTTGATTTTTCTTCTTCTTAGCAAAGCTGTGGAGACTTTACTAGAAGCTTCGATGGAGTTTTGAAGACAACACGAAAAGACATGTTTTACCACATTCTACTACTTGCCTACACTCATGCATGTATTTCAGTTATTAATAAATAAAATACCACAACTTTTGCACTATTAATACTGATAGAAACACAAGTTTTAGAAAATAATACAATGCGGCGACATGATTTTCTCGCGTTCCCGCCAAAACTCTTGCAAGCAAAGCAACAAATTTTTTTTTTTTTATTCGCCCATTTTGGGCAGGCTAAAGCCTTTAAGGCCATACCGCCTGCAAAGCAACAAAATAAAGTTCAGTGTTACCAGATGGCAATATGAAAAATAAGCTAAAACTAAATATTCATAATAGGATATCCGCCATATCAAACTCAATGGTGCGTGGCGCGTGCTGCGCAGATCCTATCCATATGCCATTTCCTAACGCAGCTGACATAATATATCTATTTTAATGATTAGAATTTGCCACGCACATTGCAGTGCTGAATTATCCCTAAGGCAGATTACGCATTTGTCTAGGGCCCCGCATCAACTAGGGCCCCTAGGCACGGGTACGCCCGTGAACGCATAAAGTAAAATAACTGGACAAAGTGCGAGTCAACTTCGCTATAGACCGCGCCACACAAGTTGGCGGATGTGAAGTTAGCTATAAGGTGCACAATAGTCAATCAACATGCGGCATTATATGAGCTTCAGTGAGGATTGGGCAGCTTGTAGCTAACTTCACATCTGCCAACTTGTGTAGCGCGGCCTATAGCGAAGTTGACTTAGTATTGAATAACTATTGAACAATGACTATTGTTATTCATACATAATACGGGCTACGTTCAATTTGACCTGACCGCAGATCCACAACACATCAAGTGTGACAAATCCTTAACCCATAGAAGGATGACAAGAAATAAGTTTGCTAAAATAGTTTAAATTATAAAAACATGTAACTCTGACCTTCAGCGTCAAATAGCTAGATGTCATCGGCTGCGTTCCAAAAAAGTAGGTTTTCGAAAAACATTACAGGTTATAGGTTTGATTGCAAATATTGAAATAAACAAAACGATACTTACGCATATATATAAAAGGAGCTACGAGTGGTGTTATGTAAAGTAAATATGTAATGATTATATTTTCGATTGTTAAAGAAAAAATACACATTTTGTACAGGTTTTTGTTTTTTACCAAATCATACATCCATGGTAGAGGTGGAGTCACAATGCAGTTGAGTTTCGTCGGAAAAAAAAACATGTACAATTTGACAACTTTGTCAATGACATTTGACGAAATTATGACGGCTTAGTTTGCCATCTTTGTTGTTGATGGAAATGAGATTTTAAAGAATTTTAAAAACTATTTTTTTGTAAAATATTTCCAGTGTAATTGTAAATGGGATATAGTTTTTAATCAAATGTACAATCATGAGTTATCTCACAGTCGATCACCAGGGTTCCTCTGAAAAAAATGATGGTGACCAAGAAAATAACGAAGATCTTGAGGTACCTACCAATAGCGACTCTTCATTTCTTCTCTAGAACCAAAATAAACTTGTAAATCGCCAATTCCCTTCTGTTTTAAACATTTAGAATTCATAAGCTTTGTTATCTGCCTATTTCAAAAGTATGTGTGATAATTTTCATCACTAATGGGACGAAAAACCTTGAGACAAAATCATTGATTTCATCCAACACCATTGTATCAAAATGTAGGTACCTATCTAAAATGCAAATTTCACCAGGATACAATAAAACATTTGGTTTTGGTTTCCCTACAAACAAATTTGACTATTACAGTGTAAAGTGTCTGGTACCTACGTCTTGTCAGTTTTGTAATAATGTTCATTAATTAATTTTATCTACACTAATGTTGTAACATTCTACTTATGTTTCCAATACTTGACTTATAATGACTACTGTTATAGCGCAGACAACAAAACACTCAATTTAAGCAATTTCACATGATGTTATAATATCCACATCGATATCGTAAAATCTCATTATAACATCGCGCGCTCGCTCCTGATTGGCCCTGCGCGCGCAGCTGCGCTCTCATTGGTTAGATTTTAATGGCGCCAAGTTCACTGTGACAATACACGTACGTGTGAATTTAATGTTTCGCAATATGTTTTTTTTTATTAGTGAAGATAAAGTAGTGTATGCAACTGCATATAACACGGGTATTAAAACACTCGTTACTATTATGAAACTCGCTGCGCTCGTTTCATAAACTCACACTCGTGTTTTAATACCCTTCATTATATGACAGTTGCATAAACTACTATTTTACTTACGAGGGCTGCACTAAAAGTATCGGGAATGGAATATTTCCACTGTTCCTGTCATATTAAAATCTTTTTAATTGAAAACTCCTTGTTTTTAAAAATCGAATACCATTTATTTGTTTAAAAAAATATTCTCGGTCTTGTAACAAGGTTTTGTCAAACTTGTTTAGTCATTGAGAAAATGGAATTGACTCTAGAAAATTCAAGAGCGATGATTTATTATGAAAGCGAAGTGGTTTAACACAAAAACAGTGTGTTGACCAGATGATTTCTGCATTTGGTGGTGAAGCCCCATCCAAAACCACAATTTATTGCTGGTTTGCTGAATTTCAACGTGGACGTGTCAAGCTCAGTGATGATCCCCATCAAGGTCGTCCCAAAACTAGAAATAAGGAAATAGATTTAGGATAGTGAACTTTAGCACGCGAATGCATAAGAAAATAAATAACTATTGCTGACGTAATCACCATCTAGACCCCCCACCCCCCATGTCATCAAAAATAAGCAAAGAATAAGCCCCCCTGTCCGCCTATAGAGCTTACGTAATACTTGAACGGCCCCTTACAACATATTCTGAATAGATTGGCATTGTTTCCAGGTGGACAACTCGAAGAGTGTCCTGCTCAAGATCGCTACTCTGTACGCCGAGCAGTTGATGAGCGACTTGGTACTAGAAGTGGGTGGAGTGGGCTACCCAGCGCACCGGCTCATACTATGCGCCAGCAGTGAGGTCTTCCAGGTAACAATGAAAATTCTAGTAGATAAAGTTAAAATGTTCGCTACATGTAAAAGCTGATTGACAGTTGACAGATGGTGAGATGAAGTTCATTGGGCCAGCTAGTCTATTATAATTTCTAGTTGGTAGATGGATATATTTAGTTATATCCTTGTAAAAGATACAACTAAATATATATCCACAATTAAGCAAATAAATACTTTGAGATTGTTTCCAGGTAATGTTAATGAACAGAGAGTGGAGTGAGTGGAGAGAAAGCCGCGTTGTCCTGCAGGAGACTCCTACTGCTGCCGCTGTCTTTCCACTTTTCCTAAAGTAAGTCGCATTTTTTAACTGCTTTTTTTTCCTTAACCTTCCTACTTCTGGGTAAAGGCCTCCCCCACTTCTTTCCATTTTTCGCTTGCCATAGCCAAATTCAATTCATAAATATATAAATTTTATTTTTAGCCAAAAGATTCTTAATGGCTTCTATATTCTTCCGGATATTCATGACATGTACACCTTGAAGGAAAATATGCGCGATAGCAGACGCCATAGATTAATCTTGCAGCCTACACCATCACAAACCAACACTGCACACCACATCCTCTGCAATAGAGTTGTCTACAATTGGAATAGGTTGCCTGAGGATGTAATCTCAGCAAGAACTAGAAACACATTTAAGAATAGACTGGACCTTTAGATAAAGCAGGAAAAATAATCTTTGACAGATAAATACTAATTTTATTCGACTCTGCTTGATATAGGCATATCAGTATACACTGCTTGCTTATAAACAAATAAATAAATTTTTACTGCCTTACCACAAAACATTTAAACATGCATTAATCTCTCAAAGTTCTCTCTTACTGATAATCATGCCACTCTTCGTCATTAATTTATTTCAAAGTATATTTATGTATCCAAGCATGTTTATTTTTACCAAATGTAATATTAGAAGTATTTATGTGTGGTTATTATTATGTAGTTTATTTTATGTTTTATTGGAATTTGTAGTAACTGTATCTATTATTTATTTTTAATTGTTTTTTTTACGTTTACACCACCATCCTTGTCGTATATATGTTTCCTTACATCCAAAGGAGGTTGAAGGAGGTTTCATGTCTGGAAGAAATCGCTTTTAGCGATAAGACCGCCTTTTGTGCCTTTTCTGTCTTTGTTTCTTCTGTTTTCCTATGTGTTGGTATTAATAAAGAGTTGTTGTATACTATTAACAGTTTAATAACAGTTAAACAGTTTTATCTACACTAATGTTGTAACATTCTACTTATGTTTCCAATACTTGACTTATAATGACTACTGTTATAGCACAGACAACAAAACACTCAATTTAAGCAATTTCACATGATGTTATAATATCCACATCGATATCGTAAAATCTCATTATAAAATCGCGCGCTCGTGATTGGCCCTGCGCGCGCAGCTGCGCTCTCATTGGTTAGATTTTAATGGTGCCAAGTTCACTGTGACAATACACGTACGCGTGAATTTAATGTTTCGCAATATGTTTTTATTTTTTATTTTTATTAGTGAAGATAAAGTAGTGTATGCAACTGCATATAACACGGGTATTAAAACACTCGTTACTATTATGAAACTCGCTGCGCTCTTTTCATAAACTACCACTCGTGTTTTAATACCCTTCATTATATGACAGTTGCATAAACTACTATTAACCATGCAATTTGTACTGTCAAACATTGTGTAAAGCGTGTGTAAAACTTTTGTGTTAAGACGGTTACTGTTTATGGTATAATTTTCATATCTACACTTCCATAATAGGTACAGTAAACATGGCCATTCACATTCACCGTAATTGTAAAATCCTTGTATAGACCGAATCATGCAAGTCGGCGGATGTGAAGTTAGCTACAAGTTGTGTAATATCCAATCCTGACTGAAGCTTACATAAAGATGCACGTCGATTGGTTTCGCGCAGGTTGTAGCTAACTTCACATCCGCCGACTTGCATAATTTAGACACATTCCATTTAACATATTTTTAAATTTAATGGGAATATCTAATACCACATACTTAATTTGTACAAACAGAATTGATGAAATACATATCACATTATAATGGAGTGTGCACAGAACGAAACCATGCAGAAATATGTTTTCTAATTTACAATAATTAGTTCAAATGTAAAAGCTCTTTAAACTAAAAAAAAATAAAGCCATTCCAATAAGTCGGTTAAAGTATTTTTAACCGACTTCCAAAAAGGAGGAGGTTCTATGTTCGTGTGTATGTTTTTTTTGTGTATGTTCATCGATAATATCGCCAATTGTGAACTGAATCGAAAAATTCTTTTTTAGTTTGAAAGGGCATAAGAGATAGTCCTATTCAAATTTTACAGAAATCGGCTTAGGCGTTTTTGATAAATCAAGAATAATGTAAACAATTCGAGCGAAATATTCGAATTTTGTACACAATGCATGGCGGTTTTGCCATTTTTTGTGAAAAATAATTATTATTCAGATCCCAATGGCATTTAAGATATTAATGATAATGTAGAACTGAATATTAAAAATATAATTTTTCTTTTGCAGATATTTCTATACGGGCCAAATTCGAATATCTCATCAAACCGTACTTCCAGTGCTCTCGTTAGCTGATAAATATAATGTCAAGGTATGTTTTTATCTTTCAAGTAAGGGATCCAGGAACACGTTTTTAATGTATATGTAGATAGGTACTTACATGACAAAAATTTAGGAGCATTTCTGAAGTTTTATCTAGCTTCAAAGCCAACGTGAATCTTGTTTTAAACCAAATTCAAAAAATTGTAGTACAATAGGATAAAAGTGCTCACAATATGCTATTCATTTGTATGTATTGTATGTTTGATATCATGGATCATAAAGTTTCAAGACCTACTAATTGAAATCCATTTTTAAGAAAGAGCCCACAAACTTTGGCACCAGTTCTAGTTAACCTTTCGAGTGCCAAAGTCAAATAGTTTACGGTGTGGTGTTCAAAAGGTTGAAGTATTCTGTCTTATGGGAATTTACTTTCACTTATCGCTTTTATAAATAATTATAATCTTACAGGACTTAGTGACGCTATGCCTGAGCTACATGTCAGTTCACATCGCGCACGCGGCCAAACGTGGCCAGCTAATCTCCTGGATGCAATACACTATGGCTTGTGGCCACAACGATGTTGCCAAGGTAAATATATTCTTACAAGACCTAGTGACACTGTGCCTGGGCTACATGTCAGTTCACATCGCGCACGCGGCCAAACGTGGCCAGCTGATCTCCTGGATGCAATACACTATGGCTTGTGGCCACAACGATGTTGCCAAGGTAAATATATTCTTACAAGACCTAGTGACACTGTGCCTGGGCTACATGTCAGTTCACATCGCGCACGCGGCCAAGCGTGGCCAGCTGATCTCCTGGATGCAATACACTATGGCTTGTGGCCATAACGATGTTGCCAAGGTAAATATATTCTTACAGGACCTAGTGACACTGTGCCTGGGCTACATGTCAGTTCACATCGCGCACGCGGCCAAGCGTGGCCAGCTGATCTCCTGGATGCAATACACTATGGCTTGTGGCCATAACGATGTTGCCAAGGTAAATATATTCTTACAGGACCTAGTGACACTGTGCCTGGGCTACATGTCAGTTCACATCGCGCACGCGGCCAAGCGTGGCCAGCTGATCTCCTGGATGCAATACACTATGGCTTGTGGCCATAACGATGTTGCCAAGGTAAATATATTCTTACAGGACCTAGTGACACTGTGCCTGGGCTACATGTCAGTTCACATCGCGCACGCGGCCAAACGTGGCCAGCTGATTTCCTGGATGCAATACACTATGGCTTGTGGCCATAACGATGTTGCCAAGGTAAATATATTCTTACAGGACCTTGTGACGCTATGCCTGGGCTACATGTCAGTTCACATCGCGCACGCGGCCAAGCGTGGCCAGCTGATCTCCTGGATGCAATACACTATGGCTTGTGGCCATAACGATGTTGCCAAGGTAAATATATTCTTACAAGACCTAGTGACACTGTGCCTGGGCTACATGTCAGTTCACATCGCGCACGCGGCCAAACGTGGCCAGCTGATCTCCTGGATGCAATACACTATGGCTTGTGGCCACAACAATGTTGACAAGGTAAATCACTCAATTTTTTCAATTTATATCTGTGATGTTATGTGTAATAATAGTGTTATATTTTGTTTATAATCATAGGCCTTGATAACATGTTGGCGTAGCTAGGGATTTTCTCTAGGAATGCAATTGCCTACTTTTGGCGAACTCAGATAAAATATAATGTATTGGCTTTTGAAGTTATCTGGTCTGAGTTAGGAAGCTTAGCCGTGAACTGATAAACTGAACAAAGTACGATACAAAACCGTCGTAAACAAATATAAAAAATATATCAGCAAGTGGGTATTAGTTATAGTGACGTTGAAAGGCTTTTCCAGGTTCAATAAATGAGCACACGCACGCACGTACATACACACACACACACACACACACATTCACGCACTAATTTAATTATTTCGATGTTCTATATTCTGGAAGAGCGAGGATTTGTGATACAGGCAAAACTTTGCTTTAAATGAATCCCCAATATATTGTATTTTAAAGTAAAATTGTGAACCGGAATAAATATTATTTAAAAAAAAATGTTTAAATAGCCACAGCTTATGTCATAGTTAGTACGAGCCTACCGCGTGACAGTATTACAAATAACGTGTTTGTTTTCCTTACAGGCGTGCCAGAACTTCGTGAAGTGGAACTTGGAGTGGGTGTGGTCGGACTGCGAGCTGAGTGAGCTGGAGGGCGAGACGCTCGTGCAGCTGTTACAGCAGAGCGACCTCGTGCTGCACAACGAGATGACGCTCTACCAGTCAGTACATTATTACTCGATACGGGGTGAGGGGAACCTGGGGCGGGCGTGGTCGGACTGCGAGCCGTAGGGGAGACGCGTGCAGCTGTTACAGCAGAGCGACCTCGTGCTGCACAACGAGATGACGCTCTACCAGTCAGTACATTATTACTCGATACGGGGTGAGGGGAACCTGGGGTGGGTCTGGTCGGACTGTGAGCTGGAGGGGACACGCGTGCAGCTGTTACAGCAGAGCGACCTCGTGCTGCACAACGAGATGACGCTCTACCAGTCAGTACATTATTACTCTATACGGGGTGAAGGGGAACCTGGGGTGGGTCTGGTCGGACTGTGAGCTGGAGGGGAGACGCGTGCAGCTGTTACAGCAGAGCGACCTCGTGCTGCACAACGAGATGACGCTCTACCAGTCAGTACATTATAACTCTATACGGGGTGAAGGGGAACCTGGGGTGGGTCTGGTCGGACTGTGAGCTGGAGGGGACACGCGTGCAGCTGTTACAGCAGAGCGACCTCGTGCTGCACAACGAGATGACGCTCTACCAGTCAGTACATTAATACTCTATACGTGGTGAAGGGGAACCTGGGGTGGGTGTGGTCAGACTGCGAGCTGTACGAGCTGGAGGGGCCAAATATATGTACATGTAAATGTGTTTGGCACTGAAGGTGAAGACATGAGTGTAGGTGCTGCATATTCTGTACATTGTGGTGTATTAAACAGGTCCACACCTGCAGTGCTCCATGCGATGATAACAATGGCATCATTCAACTAGTGATGTTTCCATTGATGACAAATGAGAGGTATTCTAAAGACCAGACCAGTGTGCTTAGCATACAAGACCACGACAAGAGTTTATCGTCGTGTGCAAAGGTGACAGATATATGCTTCATCATAACTCTGTCACGTTCTGACACGTCGATAGTATAATTTTATGGTCCTTATGCTAAGCCTGCAAGGGCCTTATTGTGTAAGCGCTCTGACGTTCGGCTTCGCTTTTTCTCCTACTCGCGCCAGTCACTCACGCCACGAGGGCGAGCGGGAGGAAAAGCGAAGCCGAACGTCAGAGCGCTTACACAATATGGCCCCTGATTTGAGGTGGGGATAACTCGATGAGACCTGAGTGTAAATGACTCATTTATGCTCAGACTTGGTCAGCCATCAGTTCTACGTGATGTGGCTGACGACATCCATCTATCTGACGTCCACTCCTGGATATATCCAGCAGTGTCAGTGGTTCATAACGTCAAGACCTATAGGCCTCCCATGATATGGATTTCCAATATGACCGGTTGGAACCGTAATAATGTTTTTTTACCGAGTCATCATGCCAATTGACACTTGAACTTCCTTCTTAATCCACTGTACTGTACCAGCCTTTTTTAATAGTCCACTGCAGGACGTAGGCTTACCCGCAAAGGGTGATTGGGCCATATACACGCTGGCCCAGTGTGGGTTGGTGGATTCACATACGCCATCGAATTTCTTCTAAAGACGTATGCAGGTTGCCTCACGATGTTTTCCTTCACCGAAAGCCAATGGTGTGAAATTCCGTACATAAATTCCAAAGAACTCATTGGTACGGGACTGGGATTCAAATTCACGACCTCTCGATTGTAAGGCAGGTGTCACTACCACTAGAACACCACGGCTCTATAATCTTATGATGGGTTCTTGGATAATCAGTTAAAATGCCGATTGTGTTCACTTTATGCACTTTATTATACACAATCACTGCACTTGAACACGATAAACACACGACACACCATGGTTCGCACAATCACTTCACACTAGCTCTGATATTCACACCAACTAGTCACTTCTTCTTCGTCGTGAATGCTTTCGCTCCGATGGTAATCGCTGAAACAACTCAGTCCCCAAGGGTCGGCCGGCCTATTTATATCTGAATTAATGTTGCCTAGAATTCTCTTGAATATTCGGTGCCATTGTGATTGGCAAAGTAAACAAGTGTAAAGTTCGAGAATCTCTATTGTTCTCAATTACGAAAACACCAAAAAAATCACACAATAGACGGAAACAAAGACCGATCCCGCCGAGTCATAAAACCATAACTCTCGCGATTAGGTGTAAACAACTCGCCGCAATTACCACGCGGCCTGCTGCGTGACAATATTTTAATCCACGTTGTCCTCTAAGAAGGTTATTAATGCAGGTTCGTGGTGCGATGGCTGAACAAACAGCGCGAGCGGCTCGCCAACAGCGACGATCTCAATGAAGCGGAGAAACGCGCGCACTGGGACTCTCTCGTACCAGCTGTGTTCTCACATGTTAGGTAATATATCAATCTCTATAACTGTCTAACATTTATAGGTACTTTTAATGTAAACTAGCGACCCGCCCCGGCTTTGCATAGGTGTATCCTACTAATATTATAAACGTGAAAGTTTGTAAGGATGGATGGATGTTTGTTACTCTTTCACGCAAAAACTACAGAACGGATTGAGATGAAACTTTGCAATAATATAGCTTATATATCAGAATAACACATACGCTAAAAGATCCATATCACATTCAAATTACAAATTGATTAATGAATTACAAAAATTACGGAAGACACCCCCCCCCCCCCCTTCGGAGATAACTGCTCCACTCAGGACCTTCCGTACCCCCCCCCCGTGTCTGGGAATAATGCACCTCCCCCTCAACCCCCTCCTAAACCCTTTTTAGCAATGGTACAAACGTGTTTTTGCCAATGTAAAATAATAAATTAAAAAATTCATATCTCCGAAGGGGGGGGGGGTCCGCGACCCCCCACCCCCCCGGGGGTGCTAGCCCAAGACCCCCCCTTCCTTCTCACCCCCCTTCCCCCCTTTTTGTCAACTGTCATTAAATGTTGATAAAATGGTTTTGTCATTTTGCCATGCTAGGGGTGCTCACTCATATATTTACAGTGTGATTTTAAGGACGTTTCACGTCAAAAATATACAGTCCGACGCTAAACTTGTATTGTATCGTAGGTTCCCGATGATGTGTCCGAATCAACTGGCGAAGTTGCTGCTGTGCCCTCTGACGCAGGAATGTAAAGACTTCTTCATGGAACGGATGGCCATCGCCATGACGTACCACTCTGGTAGGTGGACTTTCTATCTACCGAAATTGTATTTTTACTATTAATAAAAAAAAACTTATTCTAAACACAATGGGCATCATGACTAACAATATAATTAGTCCATCAGATAATCGGCCAAGTGCGAGTTGGACTCGCGCACAAAGGGTTCCTTATCGTAAGTCTCCCTTAACATCTTTAATTTAATTATTAATTTTTGAAGGGAATCCGTTAATAAATAAATATTTATAGTTTAAAAAATCACGTTTCTTGTATGGGAGCTCCCCTTAAATATTTATTTTATTCGGTTTTTAGTATTTAATTTTGTTGTTATAGCGGCAACAGTAAAACATCATCTGTGAAAATTTCAACGTTAAAAAGCTAAGCGGAGTCTTAGTAATAGGGTCCAGTTTTTACCCTTTGGGTGCGGAACCCTAAAAATATTAGACACGTATTTTTTCTTTTGTCAATTAAACAAAAATTGATGAAGATATAGCCCGTAAAAGTTCTGCGTGACGTCACGAGTCATATACAAATATATAGACTTCTGTCAGAGAAGTGACGTCACGACCACCACTCCCAAACTTTGACAAGCTTTATCTTTGTCATTTGTTGTTTCATTGACAAGTGAAAAAACACGTGTCCAATATTTTTGATAATCTCACTCACGGACTAATTATTTATTACTAACAGCCTCCCTATTTTTTTATAAAAAATAATATAGCCTATGACACCCGGGGATTGTGTAGCTTCCCAACAGTGAAAGAATTTTTCAAATCGGTTCAGTAGTGTTGGAGCCTATTCAATGCAAACAAACAATCAAAGCTTTCCTCTTTATAATATTGGTATAGATTGTAATGATTTTTTATTATCATGCCTATTATTTACCAGTTGAACCTAGGTACTTCTTTTTATTTCTCCATTTATTCCGGCTTCAATTTTACACTAATCAACAAAATATCATTAAATTTACGAGAAAAAATCTGAAAAAAATGGTATTTTGATTTTGAGTCGGCGCCAAGTTTATCAGGTGATAATCTGTAGTTATCACAGAGATTTTTTTTTTATTTACTACATAGAATCAAAAACTTACAGTCACATGCAGACCAAACGTTTTTGACTTAAAAATAAATAAATAAATAATAAATAAATATTTGGGGACATCTTACACACGGTCAAAATGACACAACAATTTAAATATTATACACATAATTAATATACGTTCACTTAATAACTATCCCAGAGGATCCCAGAGAGATAACGCTAAATTGTCACTTTGGTGACTCTCAACCTTTCATTTCTTTCTTTCTTTTCTCTTTCAATGCATCTCTTTCAGATTTTCTCGATCGACCACAATTATCCCTTTGCTATCTCTGTGGTATTATGTTGTTTTTAAACGACTTCCAAAAAGTAGGAGGTTCTATGTTCGTCTGTATGTATTTTTTTTGTGTATTTTCATCGATAATTCCGCCAATTGTGAACCGAATCGAATTTTTTTTAGTTGGAAAGAGCATACTCCCGAGGTGGTCCCATTTAAATTTTACAGAAATAGGCTGAGCCGTTTTTGAAAAATCATCATTATTGTAAACAATTCGAGCGAAATATTCGAATTTTGTACACAATGGAAGGCGGTTTTGTCATTTTTTTTTGCGAAAAATAATTATTTATTCTAGTGTTATTATTGCTAACACGAGAAGATCAAAGCTATAACCAAATTTAAAAACGTAAAAACAGTGTGCAGGCAACAAAAATGGAGATGGACAGGTCACATGATTAGAGACAAAAAAGAAAAATGGTCCAAATTTATAACAGAACGGTATCCTAGAGATAGCTAAAGAAGTCGAGGTAGACAAAATAAAAGGTGGGAGGACGAAATCAAACAAGTAGCTGGACCAACATGGATCCGAAAAGCGAGAGACCGGAAAGAGTGGAAATCTTTAGAGGAGGCCTTTGCCGGAGGACAAGCTGAAACAGAAAACCCGGACGCCGACGATAACATAATTTAATCTGTAAAGTATTTGTAATGTTTACAGTAATAAAAGCTTGTTTTATTTATTTATTGACCGACGAAACGAGGAGGTCGAATTCGACGTGTTTTTTTTGTTTTTTTTTTGTATGTAACTTTTTACGCATAACTTTTTACGTAGTGGTCCGATTTTGATTATTCTTTTTTTTTATTGCAAAGTGTATACTTCGAAATTGGTCCCATTTAAATTTTATTGAATTCGGCTGAGCCATTTTCGATAAATCAACAAGAATGTGAATTTTTTTCCATCGATCCGAGCGAAATATTGCGAATTCTGTACACGGTTGAAGTCGGTCATGCTATTTTTTTTGCAAAAAATAATTATTTTATTATTGCTAGGTCAATACGAGCGCGTATCAGAAGTGCAAGCGACAGAGGCGGGGCGCGCGCAGTTCACTCCGCGCCTGTACACGGAAGACACGTGGGGCTCCGTGCTCGCTGTCGACAACTTCCACTCGCTGCCCTCCTACCACACGAGGACCTTCATATTCTCTTCCAGGTAATATACAAGATAAACTTCTTGAATAGGACAATACTTTACTTGACTACCTCGGTGGCTCAGTGGTTAGTGACCGTGACTTCTAGATCAAAGAGTCGTGGGTTCTATGCACCACCCAGGGCAAGCATTAATGTGATATACATAGGTGTTTGTCTGTCTGTGTCTGAGTGTTATTTAGGTACTATCTATATAAGTATGTATTTAAAATATGTATATGTAGTATATCAGTCACTGGTATATAGTCATATCAGCTTTGCTTAGTTTGGGGTAAGAGACCGTGTGTATATCCCCGTGATATAAAAAAATACTAGCGCGTTTTATGTTATGTACAGACCAGTTGTTACCACCCGCGCGTGTGTATTATCTGTCCCCGTACCCCTGTTTGTATCACGCGGAATAAACTGGTTAATAAAGGATTGAATAACTCTCTTTTAACAGTTACGCTCTGGACGAAAAAAGTCAGAGAAACCGGGTTTTACCGTTTTGATTCTGGTTTCCTGAATTTTAAATCGGTCCAGCTTTTTTTCCGGCCAATACGAACTTAACTATCGGGGGACAGCGTATTACAGTCATTTATTCGACGCAAAACACGACAGATATAGATTTTCATACAACTTTTGCCGGCCGATATCTATTTTTATATTCTAATTCTGACCTGATTTTTTTAATAATTATTTGTAATTTCTGGCATATTGCATACTGTTGCCGATAACGTAACTGTTATTAGTATGTTATATAACGATAACATAACGTATTTTATCTACACTAATGTTGTAACATTCTACTTATGTTTCCAAGACTTGACTTATAATGACTACTGTTATAGCGCAGACAACAAAACACTCAATTTAAGCAATTTCACATGATGTTATAATATCCACATCGATATCCTAAAATTTCATTATAACATCGCGCGCTCGCTCCTGATTGGCCCTGCGCGCGCAGCTGCGCTCTCATTGGTTAGATTTCAATGGCGCCAAGTTCACTGTGACAATACACGTACGCGTGAATTTAATGTTTCGCAATATGTTTTTTTTTATTTTTATTAGTGAAGATAAAGTAGTGTATGCAACTGCATATAACATGGGTATTAAACACTCGTTACTATTATGAAACTCGCTGCGCTCGTTTCATAAACTCACACTCCCGTTTTTTATACCCTTCATTATATGACAGTTGCATAAACTACTATTATATGCTACTTGTTGACATTCAAATTGTCACTTCAAATGACACTGACATTTATTTTTTTCTTGTATAGTATTTATTTGGTATTTAATTTGTTCTATATTTAATTTGTTGTATTTTGATAATTTTTAGGTGTGTTTTGAAATTAATTTTAATTTTTAAGAAATAATTCTAAAATCATAAAATTAAAAGTATTGTTATCGGACGTTTTCAAGAACATGTAATGTGTCTACGAAATAAAGAGAATTTGACTTTGCCGTTGCTCGCATGTAATTGGCCAGTACAGCAATTTCGATTTATCTCGAAGAAGGTTTTCAAAATAATGCTCAAATTTCCAAGCGTTAAATTTGAATACGAGAGTCCTTCAAGGCCTAGTTGTCGCCAAGACTTGTATAGTACTTTTCTAAAAAAATACGAGGAAATGAAATTATTCATTGAGGAAACTCAGGAATTAAAAAAAAATTGTGATTGTGTCAGGTCGTCGCTGGCAGAAGTGGGCGGTGCGGACCGGCTGCTGGAGTGGACGGTGGACCTGTACCCGAAGGGCGTCTGGTTCAAGAAGAGCCTGCTCATCAACTGGACCGGCACTTACGACGTATATATTATATTTGAACCTTGTTTACACTCAGTCACGGTAATGGCATCTAACAGTATTGTGACTTTGAAATAAATAACTACAGCCCCACGCAGTACGTATCACGCGTTAGGGCTGCCCTCCTGGTAGGTAAATCGCACGCTCACGTCGCTCACTGATCTGTCTGTCATACAAACCCACATGTTCGTTCGTCGCCGCGGCGCGCCCCTGCGACCGTTGCGTGAGGAGTGTATACCGAACTCCAAGGCGCGTTGGTATGCTTCGCGTTCCGTGCGTTTGAATGAAGTCGGAATACTGTTAGAAACCATTACCGTGATTCAGTTCTGATTCATTTTCAGTGCTATTCATTTAATTCTGAGTCTAAAATAATCGGCCAATGACGAGTCGGACTCGCGCATGAAGGGTCCCGTAGTGTTAGGGAGCCCCCCCTTAAATATTTATTTTATTTTAATTTTGATATTTATTATTGAAGTGAATAATATAATATATACAATGTAATTTAATTAAATAAAGTATTATTTTAGTATATATAAATAGTTTGTGAAAATTTCAAACATCTACCTGTAACCATTATAATATAGAGCGAAAAACGGCTAAAAAATAAGGTTTGTTGTACGAGCCCCCTTTAATTATTAATTTTATTCTGTTTTTAGTATTTGTTGTTATAGCGGCAACAGAAATACATCATCTGTGAAAATTTCAGCTTTCTACCTATAACGGTTCATGAGACAGCCTGGAGACAGACGGACGGACATACGGACAGCGGAGTCTGAGTAATAGGGTCCCGTTTTTACCCTTTGGCTACGGAACCTTAAAAAAAACTAGTATTTACCTAATGTTTGTAACCGGTTGAGAGCTTTATTCCCCAAATGTATGGAATTATTAGGTCTACTTCCACTAGTTGTCTGGTAAAAATATATCGTTCTTAGGCCATTACCTTGTATAGTATTTCATTATTTGCTTTATTTCTTTTGGAACATGATTTTCCTATTATTTCCTTCAACCACAATCTCTATTTCAAGGGAATTCGTATTTTCAGATTATATCATCTTTTGACATTGCTTGTATAATATGGCGGCGTGATGGCCGCCTTGAACAGAAATCAAATTAGAAAATATGAAATTCCATTCAAATTAAGCATTAAATGAGGTCATTTTATTCTGCGCATTTATTTACCATAATATTTAAATGTTTTTTTTGAACTACTGTACACAGTCTTGTTCCACTTTGCAAGAGCTTTGGTTCTTCTACTGATTTCTTCATTGTACAATCCGAATCATACAAGTCGGCGGATGCGAAGTTAGCTACAAGCTGCGCAATATTCAATCCTGGCTGAAGCTCACATCAAGCTGCGCGTTGATTGGGTATGGCGCAGCTTGTATGATTTGGCCTACAATTTCACTGTGAGTTCAATTTGTCTCATCCAGGTCCCGGAGGTGGTGTTGCGTACAGTTCGTATCGCCATCACTTGCCAGAACTGCCCGGAAATGGCGCGCGATGAGTACGCCGATGTAGATGCTCTCACTGACGACGTCAGGGTGAAGGTCAGTCACTTATAGGATGTTGGTCAATTTCTGTCATTCAGGTCTCGGAGGTGGCGCTGCGTACAGTTTGTTGAGCTATGACAGAACTGTCCGAAAACGGCGCGGAATGAATATTACACATATAGTTACATATCATTAAATTCACAAGTGACGGGTCCAGGACTCCAGCGCCACTACTGCGTTTCTTCCGCAGCGTCGTTGGTCTACTGCATGCCCTCAGCCGCAGGGGCTGAATGGCATCGCTAGCCCCTGTCGCCTTGCGCCTGGGCCGTGCAAACAAAAGCTGCATAGTGCAGGGCTGGCTGCAGAGATGTGGGGAAACGGGGGTATGAATTAAGGTCGGGGCATATTTGGCACGTTGAACCCTTAAGAGTCATCTTATATGACGTAACGATACATCGTTACATGGTGATGCTCTTACTAAGTCACTTACTCCGGACCCAAGTGGGTCGCTGCAAGATAAACCTAGTCAAGTGGGGGTTTTCGGATACTGACAGGGTACAGTGTGATTGCGGAGCCCCTGAGCAGAACATGGATCACTTGCTTACGTGCCCACAGTGTCCGAGCCCCTGCACGATGGAAGATCTACACCAGGCTACGCCTTGCGGGGTCGCAGTAGCCAAATATTGGGAGAAAATAATTTGACTACTTTGAACCATTGACACGACGAAGAAGAAGACTTAATTATTAAAATACAGTTCGTATAGCTATGATAGAACTGTCCGGAAATGGCGTGGTATGAGTATGGTGATATAGATGCTCTTACTGAGGACGTCAGGGACTCAGGGTGAAGGTCAGTCACTTATAGGATGTAGATCAGTTTCTGTCATTCGGCTACCGGAGGTGGTGCTGCGTACAGTTTGTTTTGCTATGACAGAACTGCCCGGAAATGGCGTGGTATGAGTATGGTGATATAGATGCTCTTACTGAGGACGTCAGGGACTCAGGGTGAAGGTCAGTCACTTATAGGATGTAGATCAGTTTCTGTCATTCGGCTACCGGAGGTGGTGCTGCGTACAGTTTGTTTTGCTATGACAGAACTGCCCGGAAATGGCGTGGTATGAGTATGGTGATATAGATGCTCTTACTGAGGACGTCAGGGACTCAGGGTGAAGGTCAGTCACTTATAGGATGTAGATCAGTTTCTGTCATTCGGCTACCGGAGGTGGTGCTGCGTACAGTTTGTTTTGCTATGACAGAACTGCCCGGAAATGGCGTGGTATGAGTATGGTGATATAGATGCTCTTACTGAGGACGTCAGGGACTCAGGGTGAAGGTCAGTCACTTATAGGATGTAGATCAGTTTCTGTCATTCGGCTACCGGAGGTGGTGCTGCGTACAGTTTGTTTTGCTATGACAGAACTGCCCGGAAATGGCGTGGTATGAGTATGGTGATATAGATGCTCTTACTGAGGACGTCAGGGACTCAGGGTGAAGGTCAGTCACTTATAGGATGTAGATCAGTTTCTGTCATTCGGCTACCGGAGGTGGTGCTGCGTACAGTTTGTTTTGCTATGACAGAACTGCCCGGAAATGGCGTGGTATGAGTATGGTGATATAGATGCTCTTACTGAGGACGTCAGGGACTCAGGGTGAAGGTCAGTCACTTATAGGATGTAGATCAGTTTCTGTCATTCGGCTACCGGAGGTGGTGCTGCGTACAGTTTGTTTTGCTATGACAGAACTGCCCGGAAATGGCGTGGTATGAGTATGGTGATATAGATGCTCTTACTGAGGACGTCAGGGACTCAGGGTGAAGGTCAGTCACTTATAGGATGTAGATCAGTTTCTGTCATTCGGCTACCGGAGGTGGTGCTGCGTACAGTTTGTTTTGCTATGACAGAACTGCCCGGAAATGGCGTGGTATGAGTATGGTGATATAGATGCTCTTACTGAGGACGTCAGGGACTCAGGGTGAAGGTCAGTCACTTATAGGATGTAGATCAGTTTCTGTCATTCGGCTACCGGAGGTGGTGCTGCGTACAGTTTGTTTTGCTATGACAGAACTGCCCGGAAATGGCATGGGATGAGTATGGTGATGTATTTACATCACCATACGTCAGTGAGAGCATTTGCTCTCACTGACGACGTCAGGGTCAAGGTCAGTCGTTTAATCTGGTTAATTACATGGTTACGGGGAAAGTCGACGGCATAAGGTCACGAGGTCCGATCAGATCCGCACCACGGTGGACACGCCAGTTTACTGAGGATAGAGGATGATGGCGCAAGGTCGTCAAAGAGAAGCTTTTGGGAGGTTGTGGTTACGACCCTCAGACATGAGGAATTCGACTCGAGGAGGAGGAATTACATAATAACACTACATTGTATACGGCAGAATAGGCTCACCCAATTCTCTTGCAATATTGGCTTACCCAATTCTCTTGAAGCTTATTGTGGAAATACACCTTAGGTAATTAAATAATGCCCCCCTCAATGGCAGGATCCCAAATGTGGACGATTTGACGACAAAATATATAATAGGTAAAATCAGAAGCCGAATTGTCCACGTGGACCAAATCTTTTGACGAATAAGATCTCAATTCAGTGATCAGAATTTTGTGGGTTATTTGTTACTGTGTAGGTATTTTAACTTTTTTAATAGGATTAATGTACTCGTACCTAAAATGAAATCACCTTTTGACATCGTATCTTTTACGTACTTCGAGCAAATATCTTTAGAGTCACAATCGTGCAAAAAAAGTGTCTGAGGCAAAACTCTGGCTTTTTAGTTAGTCGTAAGATGATTGTAATCCGACTACAACGCCACGCGATGCCAAAGCTCGGTTACAAGCACTAATTAGGTGACATAACGTCGAGATTCGAAAAAACGGGTCATTGTGAAGTATTTAATGTAAACATCTAAGTCGGTATGTAACGGCGCTCGGACATTTTTTACTACTTTCACTTAAGGACTGTGGCTCTGTAGATATTTGCTCTAAGGTTACGTAGCAACAATAGGCTTGTTTACTAAAAAAATATAATTAGGTAGTCCGTCAAATAGATTGTAAAATAATATTAGACACGTATTTTTTCTTTTGTCGATTTAACAAACATTTATGAAGATATATCCCATTAAAGTTCCGCGTGACGTCACTAACCGCTATCAAATATACCGGCTAGTGCCGCCACGAGCCCCCACTCTCAAACTTTGACAAGGTTTATCTTTGTCACTAATTGTTTGATTGACAAAAGAAAAAATGTGTCCAATATTTTTTAATAATCTAACAGACGGACCAATTATAATATTTATTTTTATACCCAGTAAACATTCCTATTGATTTATTCGGTGGTAATATATGGTGTTGTCGTCAGATCGGTATCCTGGTGTGGGGCGTGCAGAAGGACGTCGAGCACGTGGCGGCCGTCGTGGAGCGCGTGCATCGCTTCTCGCAACACAACCGGTACGTACCTTTTTAGGGTCCCGTACCCAAAGGGAAACACGGGACCCTATTACTAAGACTTCGATGTCCGTCTGTCTGTCACCGGGCTGTATCTCATGAACCATGATAGCTAGGCAGCTGAAATTTTCACAGATTATGTATTTCTGTTGCCGATACAACAGCAAATACTAAAAAGAGAATAAAATAAATGTTTAAGGGGGGCTCCCATACAACAAACCTGAATTTTTAGATGTTTTTCGCTCTATATTAATTATGGTAACAGGAAGATGCTTGAAATTTTTACAGAATATTTAATTTTATATTCACTTCAATATTAAATAATAAAATTAAAAAAAAATATATTTAAGGGGGGGCTCCCATACTGTACGGAACCCTCCGTGCGCGAGTCCGGCTCGTACTTGGCCGATTTTTTTCTGTACCTATTTGAAGAACAAATGATTGAATTGCACCAGAAAGAAGGAAATGTTTTTCAGTAGCTGCGGTTTGTTTATCAGTAACGAGCGTTGCTTACTTGATCGCTCCGTGTTGACATTATTTGAAGCTTGTACGACTTATAGCGGAGATGCCAATGTGATTTTTGTTAATTTGTCAAAATGTAAAATTTTCACAAAGACAATTACAACTAGAGAGATAGCGCTGTTGTCGCATTGAGGCAATTCTCAACCGCAAAAATGTATGGACAATCACTATCACTAGTTGTCAATTGTCAAAAATATGTACTAAACGCTGAATCGACATATTTTTCATGTCTCTATCTAACTCATGCTATATTAAATCAATGCATCTCTTTCTTTCTTTTCTCGATCGACCTCATAATCCTACTGGTATCTCTGTGAAAATTTTGATCAGAAGTTAAAATTTCAGTTGTGTCTGGTACAATTCAATTCTTTATTTCCTTAATAAATAACATTACGGTATACAAATAAATGTGACAGTACTGTAAGTTATGTATGTCCATGTTTCCTTAGTAGTTTCAATACATAAGACGCCATTTTGAAGTGATGGTGCCATTAAATATTCGACTTTAGGGTATTTTCGTTTTCTTTTTTCTATGAATTTAGTGCAGTCTTATAAATAGAGTTGTGGATGTACTTGCAGGGTGTTGAACATAGATGGCGCTTTAGACTTTGACGAGCTGAACACTCCGCTGTACACGCCGGCCGCCGCCTCGCCCACGCCGCTCGCGCAACACAAGTTAGTATTACCACGACAATTCATGATATCTAAGGCTGATTTCAGTCTCACGCTCACCGTCGGCGCTCATAGATCAGCGCTGAGGGTCAGCGTGGCTCGTTTCAGTATCGTACTGACCGCCTTTCTGTACAGACGACGCCAAAAATGCGGAGTGTATCAATTATTGCTGCTTTGTACTACCTATCCCAAAAAAATAAAAACCGGCGACGCCGAAGACTTGTGTTCATCCATTGATTGAGCAGAGAGCCGTTGCAGGAGACTGTCATCTTATATGGCACTTTGAGGGCCATAACTCGACCTGTATCCACTTCGCGTTTCGCCATGACTGTACGCGTCATTCGAAAACGCTTCCTAGAAGTTCATATATCCCGGCCATCAGCGCTGACGGTGCGCGTGCGGTCGGCGTGAGACTAAAATCAGCCTAAAGGGGCAGCCACACACTACACGAGCACCGCAGCTGTAGCTAACTTCACATCCCCGATAGTCGGCGGCGATGTGAAGTTTTTTACAGCTGCGGTGCTCGTGTCGCCTCGTGGAGAGTGTAGCCGCAACTTAACAGTATTCCGTCTTCATACAGTCGGTCGGAACGTGAATCATACCTACGCGCCTCGGAGCGAGGTATGCTCTCGGTATGCTCGTCAGTCGCGAAGCGCCGTAGTGACGAACGAACGTGTGGATTTGTTACTAATAAGCGTACGATTTACGTTTTTAGGGTTACTTGTTTTACTACGGAACCCTAAAAACATAAAAAAACACTAAGTATTTTTATTGGATGCTTCATTCTTTATTGATTTTTTTTTTCAATAAGGCGCTTTCTTTTAGTAAAATTAATATATAGTCACTTCTTTGGTTGGCATGTTTAGGACTAAAATATCGTTGCATTTTTAAATAACACGACAGATAGGAGTTGCATAGTACGAGTAATTTATCTATGGCTACAAAACACGACAGATATGAATTTTCATACAACTTCTGCCGGCCACTGCTTGCACATGCAAGCCAGTACAGCAATTTCGATTTATCTCGATAAAGATTATCAAAATAATGTTCAATTTTCCAAAAAATGATTAAGAATAAATTGTACCGTTTGAGTATTTATGTCGTAAATGGCTAAGGGAGGTCTGGCCTAAGAGTCCGTCACCGCGCTTTCTTTCTTGAAAGCAACACAACTTTGCTATAGGCCGCGCCAAACAAGTTGGTGGATGTGAAGTTAGCTACAAGCTGCGCAATATCCAATCCTGACGAGACGTGACGTGGAAGCCGCACGTTGATTGGCTACTGCGCAGCTAGTGGCTAACTTCACATCCATCAACTTGTGTGGCGTCAAAGAATATACAATAATACTACGTCTAGAACGGCCACTCGTTACCCCCCACCCGTTTGAGTTTTCCTCACTTCCACCCCGCGTTTCACGGACGAGGCTTGTACACCGCGTGTGGGCTGCACTGGCCGGTGGATTTTCTAATAAAAACTACCTAGACTGTGATAATAGGGAAGATTTATACTGTGTATGGTTGAATATCAATGATACGTAACATAACAAGAAATTTTAATGTTTCCCTGAGGATAACTAAAAGAAACTTATTTTACATTATTCGGTAACTTCCTCTTGATATTTTCTTTCAAATGAATTACAGTTAATTTTTGCTAAAATACTTCCAAATTAAGTAAGTGATATACTTTTGTTTGATAAATTCCTCTTGATTTTTTCTTTCAAATAAAGTAGATCGGTTACTTATTGCTAAAATGCTACCAAATTAAGCTATTGTTATACTTTTTTAAGCACTAGATTTATATTCATTTTTGCAAATTGAGTACGCAACTGTCTCACTCACGCGGCATGTCGTCACGTTGTGGTGATCGCTGACAGCCATAGACGTTCCGCACACAAATGCACGTGTAGCGACCGTGCGTATGTGTGTTGTCTGTGAGTAAGTACTGTGTTAGTGTGCGTAAGACAGCAGATTTTGTATGAAAAATCGCGGAGTGTCCGGGCTGTGGTGGCGTTTAGCATAGAGCTTAGAGCTCGTGCTGTGACGCAGTTTCATAAAACATGTTGATTTGTTTATGAAGCTAAAAGTAAGTAAGTTCGTATAGGCCAGGTGGCTAGCCCCGTTGTCAGAGTTTTAGGCCGCCTGAAGGCCTCTGACATGGCTAAACGGTTTAAACAACCGGGACCTACAATTTAACGTGTCATCCGAGCCATGGTATTAATGAAGCTGTTAGATATATTGCTTTATTTGTGTTTTCAGACGTTGCCAGAAGTGCACGGATAGCGGTGAGTTCGCCGGCCCCTGCCATCTTCTGGGACCCAACCGCGATCAGCTCAGGGTAAGCATGCTTTTTTAGCAGGTCTAAATAAAAGTTCTTAGGTTCAAATATAAAGGTGGAAGTGGGACTTTTCTAATGTAACCCTTAAATGCATGTTGTTGCCAAAAGTCTACAAACCCATTGTTTTTATTTTATTTATCTACACTAATGTTGTAACATTCTACTTATGTTTCCAATACTTGACTTAAAATGACTACTGTTATAGCGCAGACAACAAAACACTCAATTTAAGCAATTTCACATGATGTTATAATATCCACATCGATATCGTAAAATCTCATTATAACATCGCGCGCTCGCTCCTGATTGGCCCTGCGCGCGCAGCTGCGCTCACATTGGTTAAATGAAATAAGAAATAAGAATGAACAATACATTAATCCAGTGAAATAAAAAAAAACAAAATTTTGAAAAGTCATATACAGGGTTATTTCTAATCAATTAGCATCCTTTTAGGGGCTTATTCTGTACATCAAAACTAACAACTTTTGTTCTGCGACTTTTATTAATCTTCAAAAAAATGTTGTTCCATAGAAACATATCGTTCACCCGCGACAAAATGTATGGAACAGCTGTTTTTTTTTGAGTTTTGACAAAAGTTACGGAACAAAAGTTGTTAGTTATGATGTACAGAATAAGCCCCTAAAAGGATGCTAATTGATTAGAAATAACCCTGTATAAGGGTTAATTAGTCCTCGGAATTAAAATATAAAGGTAAAAGCGGGACGTTTTTAACTTTTTAAGTAATCTGCTACAATTATAATTATCGGCACCGAATCTTTCAGATTTTTTTGTGCTATGACGTTAAAACGGTGAGAAAATATAAGTCGCGAGAATAATAAAAAAAAAACATCAATTTAATTTTCCCGTAAAAAATGTTCCTACATATAAATATAGCCGTTGGTGGCGTTAAACGCTACCTAAATTACTATGACAGACGAAGGTGATATGAAGTTCACCGGGTCAGGAAATAGTACATTGTTCACCGAGAGGAGAAAGTGACCGATTACCGTCGAGGGTGTCGTTTGAAGCCCGAGCCGTAGGCGAGGGCTTTAAAACACCTGAGATCGGGAATCGCTCTTTCTCTCGAGTGATACATAGTGCTTTATACTACACCTACGAGGAAAATAAAAAACTAAATCTTTACTAATTGAAATTTATATTGAAATTGTTGCAGTTAGTGAAGCTTAATGTAACACTTGAAAATGGCGCCAATGGCGTCTGCAATTTTCACATGTTCTTTTTTCAAATTGTTTGACACCATCCAACACACAGCTAGTGGCCAGTGTCATTTTGCGAACTTGGAGATAAAAACTCACTGTAAAAACTTTTTGGCTTTGATATTTAGGTTACCAGCGCATAGTCTTACCCAAAATTAAAAAAGAAAAACCACGTAAGAAATGGATTTTCATACACTTTTCTCTCCCGCTCAGATGCGTTTTCTCCCCGCATATTTGTTCGATATGCAATGACGTACTTTCTACCGTAAATTTGATAAAGTATCAAGGTACTTTCCGAGCAGGTGTAGTATAAATAAAATTTCGCATCTTTTGTTTCCATTAAACTTTTTTGTAAAACTTACCGTTTACGATTTAATGAAATTTCATTAAATGGACCTTAAAACATTAAATGGTCCATAAATCGTAAACGGTAAGTTTTACAATAAAGTTTAACGGTAACAAAAGATGCGAAATTTTATTTTCTACAATAATGATCTCAATGTTTTTTGCCCTTAAGTACATAGTTTCCGAGATATCGGCCAAAAACATTTTTTCAAGATGACGTGTCAGGAACGCATTCTCTGAACGGCCGAACTATAGTAAAGATTTTATTTCAGATACAAGTAGTGATCGTACCGCTGACGGACTACTGCGTGGTCGGCTCTACGGACTCCTGATCGCTGCGCACACTACTACTGGCCACCGTAGACACCGAACAGCCCTGCTCTGCCTGTTTGCTGCTCCGCTGATGACTGGCCAGTCCACTAACCATGCTGAATCATACACGTCGGCGGATGTGAAGTTAGCTACAAGATGCGCAATATCCAATCCTGATCGAAGCTTATATCAAGCTGCGCGTTGATTCGATATTACGCAGCTTGACATCCGCCGACTTGTATGATTCGCCCTATTAGGAGACCAATATATTAGAAGACATACTATATCGTCTCCTATACTATCTGGCCTCTACACTGATCGGACTTTTTATCTGTATCAAGCTTTCAGCGTTTAAGAAATGAGGTTATTGAAACATTTCAGTAACTACAAAGCATAATTACAACTTGTCAACTGTATTTACATTTTTTTTTTTGATATTTGACATAACTTTGTATAATCTGCGCCACACAATTCGGCGGAAAGTTAGCCGTGATTCGCTAATTATTGCGCATGTGTGAACAATGCCGACGCCGCGTGGCAAAGTGGTGAGCACGGGCGTAGAGAGTGCGCGGGAGGCATGAGGTTGGCGGGCGGGTGTGCCCCGTCGTCTCGTCTCTCTGGCTCCCGCGCATACCTATATTTTGCCTTTTGCGCAGCGTTGTGCGCATAACTTCCCATCGGCCAACTTGTGTGACGCGGACTATACACGAAAATATTTTAAAATGTTGTTTTCTGGCTTCTGTGAGGGTGTTTCACACCACTGCCATCAAATGTGGAGGATTTACGGTGTTCAATATGTTGGAATGTGTTCATTGAATCTTGTTCAAAGTTGATCCACTTAAAATTGTCAAGGAGTCAAATTTCTTCACTTTGCACGTAACTTTAAAAGAAAACAGATTCAGAGGGCAGATGCGAGCAATAACTGTGAAAATGCGTACTTGACAAGAATTAAAAAAGAAAAGATGGCATCTAGCTACTTGATTGGCTAGTAAAAGCCGTATACTGCTAAAATTGATAATTTAACTTATTTGGCAGTGTTGTGATTATTTTAATTATTGTTGCAGCCAATTTTGAAAGCTTTAGTTACAATATAAGCCGCAAAAGGATATAGACTTTTCTGTGGTCTGTTTTTCTATTATTTGTGAAACAAGGACAATACTTTTTCATTTGAGTCGCGTTTACAGTTATTTTACCTCTGACTTTTGTCGCTGTCTCTGTCTAGTTATTACACACCATCACTGGTTAGACAGAGACACAGCGGCAAATGTCAGAGGTAGAGTCTGTCTAATAAAGTAAGTTCGTATAGGCCGGGTGGCTAGCCCTAGTGTCAGAGTTTTTAGGCCGCCTGAAGGCCTCTGTAGTCTGTCTAATAAAAGTTGATAACTGAAAAAGCGCGGCAAATTAAAAAAAAAACAGTATGGCAACCCTAAACTGAGAGGGAAACACTTTCTCTCACTCACACGATGTAGCATTGTTACCATACTGCGATTCTGATTCTTCCAAATCTTTGGGGGAATCGCAAAAAAATGTTTTACTTTTCAAGCTTTAACTTGTCGTGTAGGTGTTTTAATTACGTTAGGTATTTTCTGTTTTTTTGACGTTTTTATCATACCAAACTGAGGCTTTGCATTGCCCTCCAAATGATTTCAACTCGTACCAATCTACTTCATTACGATGAAAACTATGTATATCATGAATAATTTTGTTTAGTATATGACGTACTAGCGACCCGCCTCGGCTTCGCACAGGTGTATTATACATATAAACGTCCCTCTTGAATAACTATCTATTAAAAAAAAACACATCAAAATCCGTTGCGTTTAAAGATATAAGCATACGTAGAGACAGACAGACAGGGAAGCGACTTTGTTTTATACTATGTAGTGGTGATGATGTTTAAAAATGTTTTTAATACAAGGTTAATTACCCCAATTTAAAGGTAAATCCGCAAAGGTGGTAGCACCGTGTGTTATAATTTTAAAAGTATGCGAAAAATTAGTGTCAATTTTCGTTAGACAGATTCTAAAATAACTGTGAACGGACTGTATACAATCGTCGTCCGAGTGCGCTCGGATTATAAGTTGCCACAATTCGAGTTACGTCCGAGTAGATAAGGTCCACTTGTTCCAAGCGGACACTGATCGTGTCAATAAACTTAAACTTTCAAAATTGGTTGTATGATGTGTATATTTGATTGTTAATAAGGCTTTATCATAAATATCTCGGTGTTCATTATATAAAATTGTAAGTTTTAGTCTTCGAGCAAATATCTATAGATAAACGTAGTATCTCTTTAGTTTGTGCTATAGAGCCACAGTCCTGAAGTGAAAGTAGTAAAAAAATGTCCGAGCGCAAAAAAAACGCACGTTCGTAATAATACGTACCTAAAATATGATACACCATCCATTTTCCGCACGTATAAATAACTAGACGACCCGCCCCGGCTTCGCACAGGTGTATTATACATATAAACCTTCCTCTTGAATCACTCTATCCATTAAAAAAAACCGCATCAAAATCCGTTGAGTAGTTTTAAAGATTTAAGCATACAGACAAACAAACAAACGAAAATAGCGACTTTATTTTATACTATGTAAGGAAATAGCCTTTATTTCCCAAATACGTTTACGAAAAATAATAAATTGAAATCTTAAAATTTTTGAATCTTAAAAATTTTATTTGGGCACCCAAATTAGGTAAAAGGCCTTCTCCGACAATTATCAAAAAAAATTGGACAGAATGTAATCGAGCACTTTGACATCGCGCGGCGTTCTAGTCGGCTTGCGACTTGCTTTGTCGGTCATCTTACGACTAACTACAAAGCCTGCCCACTACGTAGCTTGGGCAAGGTTTTGGCTCGGACACATTTTTTGCACCATTGTGTTATGACTATAGATAATTGCTCGAAGGTTTTAGTACGTAATATTGTCGCAGAAAAAATGGCGTTGGACAGATAGATAGAACGTGGCGAATGTAAGGTAAAGATAAGTCAGTCACGATTCACGATATTTTCGATTTGTCAACTATAAATAATAATCGCTACCCTTTTCTAACACATTGAAAAGAAATGAGACAAAATAATGTCGTCAAAACATTTTTAATGACTTGATGTGATTGAATTTATTTACTCGTATTTGCATACCCATACAGATACTAAGAGCATTGTGATTGTTATTTCGTAACTCTATTTCTTTCAACATTTTGAATGTTGGTTTAAAACAAAATTATTTATTATCTAGTACAGATAGCGGCGCGTAAGTCTAGCGCTGAGGGTACTGTGGAGGGGATGACTGCGCATAGTGACCGCCATACTAAACTCATGTGCAATCATCCCCTCCACACTTCGCTCAGCGCTAGACTTATATGCCGCGACTTGTATTTTAGTTGAAACGTTTGTCAACGTGGTCAGGGAGAGCTTTATTTGTTTAATTATTGTTACATACATGTATACATTAATTTAGTTGTTTTCTCAAGTGCAATGATAGACTGTTAGGGATTCGGCGTATACTCCACAGCAGTCGTATGGCACATTCTGGTTCAGAATTAGATTTTTCGTGATTTGGCTTAGTCCACCACAAGATCTTAAAAGTGGTAGTATACTCCCTCTTATCCCTTTTTTAATCGACTTCCAAAAAGAGGAGGTTCTATGTTCGTCTGTTTTTTTTGTGTATTTCATCAATTGTGAACCGTATCGAAAAAATATTTTTAGTTCGAAAGGGTATACTCCCGAGGTGGTCCCATTTAAATTTTACAGAAACCAGCTGAGCCGTTTTTGAAAAATCAGCAATAATGTAAACAATTCGAGCGAAATATTCGAATTATGTACACGATGGAAGGCGGTTTGACATTTTTTGCGAAAAATTATTATTGGAATTCTTAGACAACTATACACCACTACTTTTTATGAACATCTAAAAAAAAATGTAGGTATCAGTACACGATGTAAAACATCTGTGTACAGTTAAAATTTAAAAAAGATCTTAGGTAGCCTATTTATTTAGGTTTTATTTTATCCGAAAATTAGACTAAAATTATGCACATAATGTCAATTTCATTCATGTATCAATTATCAATAGTGATAAGTACCTACGGTCTTGTTTACGCAAAACAGCTGTAGTTGGAGTCTAATGGATTAGAATAACCAATTATTTCAATTTTTAAGGGATAATTTTAGGATATTGATTTATTAACTTTTTATTGCATATATATGTTTAGTATCGTGCACTGATACCCCCAAATTTTTTTTAGATGTTCATAAAAAGTAGTGGTGTATAAAATCAAACAAGAAATAAACCGCGGTGGCTTAGTGAGATAACGCCTTAGAATCGTAGGGGCGTGGGTCAAATCGGTCCCGTGCCAATCTATCTTCTATAAATATATATAAAAATGAATCGTGGTTGTCTCGCTAAAACTCGAAAACGGCTGAACCGATTTGGCTAATTTTGATCTTGAAATATTTGTGGAAGTTAAGGGAAGGTTTAAACAGTTAGAAAATTTATAAAAGTTGCGAGAAAAATAATAAAAAAAAATCTTTTTCCCATACAAAATGTTCCTGCATGTAAAAGTTGTCATTGACAGATGATGATAGAAGGTGATACGAAGTTCACCGGGTCAGCTAGTCACTAAATCGCGGGTCGAACTTGGACATGATTAGCACAGGACTGAGACAAATGGCACCGTAAGAGAGAGGCCTATACCCAGCGGTGGGATAGAGAAGGATGATGATAAATTGATTTACGGAATTTCTCACCACTGTCTTTAATAAAGGGTTTTTCTTCAGCATTGTGAGATATACTCGTATATGTTTGCTTTAGTCTAGCGAATCTATTCTTATGTTCATCTACCAATCCGCAACTGACTCATGCAGTGTGGTGGATACGACCCATTCACCCTTCGAGTGTATGCCTATTTCCAGTGGACTATTAAAATATGGTACGGTACAACACATATAGGCCGCGTCACACAAGTTGGCGGAAATGAAGTTCACACAAAGCCGCGCGTTGATTGGTTATTGCGCAGCTTGTAGCTAACTTCGTTTCCGCCATCTTGTGTGACGCGGCCTATACCTATCTAAATTTTTCTTTCCATGCTACTATGCACTGCCGTGGTCTATATTCTGAATCCTTGTAATAAGCTAGTATTAATTTTCGAAATAAACTTTCTGAAAAGCGGAATTACACCGTGTTCTTACAGTTTTGGACTGTTTGCTAACTTGTTGTATTTTGAATTTTAATAAATAAGTTAGCTTTATATCGCCTTTCATTTCCCTAAGACTTAGGTATACCAAGCGCCACACAAGTCGGCGGATGGGAAGTTTTGCGCAGAACGCTGCGTAAAAGCCGAAATATAGGTATTCGTGGGAGCCAGACTCGCGCCGGGGCACACTCGCCCGCCAACCTCATGCTCCCTACGCCCATGTTCAACACTACGCCACGCGGTGTCGGCATTGTGCAAATGCGCAATAATTAGCGAAGTGGCATCTACAGCTAACTTCTCATCCGCCTTGTGTGGCGCTAAGTATAACTTGAAACTAAGGGTTGCTACACACATTCCGTTCGGCAGGATTTGTAGAACTACAAAGCCAGCCCGAAACAGCTACTTCATCACTTGAATGTGCCGGACTCGCGGCCATTCAGCACGTTCAACATTTGCCGAACCGAATGATTCATCTATACATATTCGGCTTTACCGCCCCCGGCACTGACGATCGTGCCGGACCGAATACGTGTGTAGCAACCCTAAGTAATCACGAGTCAATAACACTGTATTTGTCAAAAACATATGCGAAATACTAATTGATAAATTAAACAACAGAAATAGGCAAATAAAATTTATTCGATAAAATGATCGATACACGACAACATAGAGAATTACTTAAAATATGAACGAATTCAAGCACAATCTAAAACATTTACTTGCTAAAGCAAAATTTGGAAGAAATGTTCACATATACATCAACTTATCTAAACTAATGGAATCAAAAGCAATGCTAAGACGGTAACCATCTCCTTCCCTTGAGCATTTATGGTAGGTATATTAGGCTGCTGTTTTTGCAGAGCGTATAAATGAGCGTAGTTATTGACTACTTTTATCTTGTTTTATCTCGTCTCTTACCCGTGGTCCTACCAGACGTACTACTTCTAAAATCTCTATGTACTACTTAAGAAATTTTTCACGAGGTCCTACTAAGCACTAGTAGGACTACGGGAATAAAATTCGTGCCCGTGGTTCTACTAATAATGCAGTGACCTATATAGATAACAGCGCACATTAGGTCGTAGCCTTTTATAGAGAGGAATGCACAATTGCACACGTATTATTCGTATGCAGCCTACTTTATCGTTTTAAAAAGAAAGTATTTTTAGATAGAAATACAGATGTAACTATCCACTTTTCTAAGTATAAAATGATTTTCTTTTCTAACTAATAAAGTAGCTATTTGTATTTATCGCTTAGTTCTGTACTATTTATGAAATTATTACTGTTAAATATAAAAATTCTTTTGCTTGGCTTTCAACAGAAATAAAAAGACGTTACTAAAAGAGATACATTTCTCAATAAGTAAACTACGCCGTACGCTCATCCAAACGCTCGTGCCCCAAACAGCAGCCTTATTAGTCACTTTCTGACATTTATGCCTTACTTCTAAAACATTAAGCATAATATACATAAACGAAACTACGTTTCGACAAAAGGAGCATTATACGTACCTAGAATACGTATCATGTTCGAGACAATTGACTGGGTTCCAGCGATTCATTAAATAGTGCCACAAACATATTTAAAAATTCCAGCTTATATAATCTTTTTTATGACTATTTTAAAATCGACGGCAGCAGGAGACAATGAAAACTTATAAAAAATAAAAAAATTCGTTATGACAAATAAGACCCAAGTTCACCAACGCTAGATTAAGTTAAACGTATTATTGTATTTAAACAACGATTAAACTCGGGTTTAAGACCCTAGTTCACCAATAGATATTTAATTTACCAACCGTTGGTTAAATTTTAAACTGCTTTTTGACGAAATTTTGCTGTTCAGCAAGCAATAATCTAATAAATTAAAAATTTAAAAAACCCCCGACACATTGACAACCATTTTGGGCACATTTGTAGAATTTTGGTTCTTCCGTCCCCACTTTAACCCACCATAACTCTTAAACGGCTCAATCGATTTTTATAAAACATAGCTAAGAACACTCTCGATTAAGTCTCCTTTCATCCAAAAAAACTAAACTGAAATCGGTTCAGTGGTTCGGGCGCTATGATGCCACAGACAGACAGACAGACACGTCAATCTTATAACACCCCTCTTTTGCGTCGGGGGTTAAAACCGATGGTTAAAGTTATCACACGTTTAACTTAAACAAGCGTTGGCGAATTCGGGGTAATAGTTAATTACTAAAATATCACTTGGATTAAATAGACAAAAATCCTTAAGTACGCACTAAGTACACATAGAAATTCCACAGATTCCTCTTCTATAATTAAAAATCTCAATTAACTTGAACTGAACTGAAGCTGGTCAGATGGAGATTATCATTGAATCAAAGTTAGAAAGCAAGATTGTTATTCTGCTTTTTGGTATTCGCAGTCTTCGATTACTTACAAAATAAACGATTAGTCATAATTGTCTTTTAGAAAGATTTATCATTTAAGAATTTTATTGTCCACGATACATTAATTCGAAAAATACTTTCGGTGTATGTTTTTTTAGTTTTATTTTATATCAA
The DNA here is from genome assembly GCA_964007245.1 of Hypomecis atomaria. NCBI lineage: Eukaryota > Metazoa > Arthropoda > Insecta > Lepidoptera > Geometridae > Hypomecis > Hypomecis atomaria. Next base: position 2,775,797 of record OZ023285.1, read on the forward strand.
AAGTGTATCTTACTCGATATCACAGTGTTGTTGTTGCAACAATGACTGAGACGAAAACGTTAAATACATGATTTTCCTTTTTATCAAAAATCCGTATACAAATACTAGCAAGCGTAAAGCCATCTATATACTATGCACCATCTAGACATTAAATTCTATACACTCGAATATGGACCCTATGTTGTAGGATGAGGGGCCGATATCTCTCGGTTGTTCCCGTGGCTGTGTGTGTATGTTTGTGTGTATGTATGTATTGTATGTATGACTGGTTAGTGTGGCGTCGGAGGCAGTCATAGGAGCAATTCCTTCGGGAAGAGATTCATGGAAGCGTAGTCTTCGAGCACCTAGAAGTAAACAAGACATTTTACGCAACTGTAGTAATAGCTCTACAGTACTATACAGTACAATACAGTACAGGGTTATTCCTTATCAATTAGCATCTTTTTAGGGGCTTATTCTGTACATCAAAACTAACAAATTTTGTTCTACGACTTATATTAATTCTGAAAAAGAAAGTTGTAGTTCCATAGAAAAATATCGTTTACCCTCGACAAAATGTAAGGAACAACTGATTTTTTTTGAGTTTTGACAAAAGTCGCAGAACAAAAGTTGTTAGTTTTGATGTACGGAATAAGCCCCTAAAAGGATGCTAATTGATTAGAAATAATCCTTGTATAGTAGGGTCTGTGCTTAGTAGTTGTTAAAGAAAAGAGAAGGCTATCGCGGAGTGTAGCCAAAGACATGCCAAGAGGGATGTTGTGCATTCTTATAAGTGCCTTCTGACAGGCTCAGAGGCAAGCCACAGAGGGATTTAAGTGGGTACAATCTCACATCCTAGATGCACTCGAATATTTCTGTCCATCGTAAAAAAAAGTAAGACGAATCGACGATTTGCGAACTAGGTTTGCTTTTTTTCAGCAGTAGGTCTCACCTTTCTTAGTTGTCGACGCGGCGACAGTGGATTTGAGAGGAGCATGGCCGAGCGTGTGGTCGCAGCAGATCTTAGTCTGATCTTGTCACGAGAGAAGTGACCTTATTGCTATAGAGACGGAGTTGCTTGTTGTATGACTCACCTCTTTCAGCTTGTCGACATTACGTTTGGGAACGTCGGGCGGCACAAGACTCGCGGCCATACTGCCATCGAGACAGAGCTGCTTATTGAGCTTGCAACCTTGCTGCTATAGGAGTCTAGAGAGTCCGAGCGCGTGGTCGCGGCAGAATTCGGGTACTTATGACGAGAGTAGCAACCTTATTGCTATAGAGACAGAGTTGCTGATTGTATGACTCACCTCTTTGAGCTTGTCGACGGTAGGCTTGGGTACATCGAGTGGTACGAGACTTGCAGCCTTACTGCCATCGAGACAGAGGTGCTTATTGAGCTTGCAACCTTGCTGCTATAGGAGTCTAAGACAGTCCGAGCGCGTGGTCGCGGCTGAATTCAGGTACTTATCACGAGAGTAGCAACCTTATTGCTACAGAGACAGAGTTGCTTTATTGTATGACTCACCTCTTTAAGCTTGTCGACGGTAGGCTTGGGTACATCGAGTGGTAGGAGACTTGCAGCCTTACTGCCATCGAGACAGAGGTGCTTATTGAGCAGCAACTCGACGGCCGCGCTGGGCTCTAGCGGAGTATGGCCGAGCGCGTGGTCGCGGCAGATCTCGGCCCAGGCTGTGAGGTGCTTGTCGTTGGCTTCTTCAGCCACGGAGGCTATGTCTTGCTGCAACAATAATAAATAATTAAAAAAAAAAAACAAATAAAAAATTAAAACGCAATGACATTATCACCTATTTTACCTAATTTACTGTATTTATAATATCTTATTACAATACTTGCCTATTTCAATTACCTAATATTTATTTACCTACCTACTTAAGTACCAAAATTAGGTACAATAAAAATATAAAAGTAAAAAAAATAACTTCGCTTTTAACACACACATATATATTAATATTATGTTAACCTACGTATACATTGTCTGCATATTTATGTACCTATTTATTTATACCTATATATATCACGTTGGTGCGGAGACCTCGTGTTTACACTTGCTATTTAATCTAGCACTAATATAGCATGTATTTTCTCTAATAAGTGAATTTTACATAATTCTTTGGGAGAATAAATATCTTAAACCAGAAACCAGTTTAATAGGTACTATAGGGCGAATCAAACTTCTTGGCAGCTGTGAAGTTAGCTTCAAACTGCGCACATCCCCGCTTCTGGTGCAGTTGGCATTACGAATTTGCTACTGAACACCGCTTTCTGAGGAGACCTAAACGAACACAGGGACTGTATGGCGGTGATGATCTGACCCCCTAACCGACGACACAGTGCAAGATAAAGTAAGTAAGTTCGTATAGGCCGGGTGGCTAGCCGTCAGAGTTTTTAGGTCTTAAGGCCTAAAAAACTCTTTAGTTAAACATAAAACATAAACAATTAACATAAATACATACATAAATAAAACATTACTTACTTTTAGTGCAAGATCATACAAGGGGCCGTTCAAGTATTATGTAAGCAGATTTATTACAATTATTCACCCCCCCCCCCCCCTCCCTCTTGTCAGCAAAAGTAAGCAAAGCTCTTACCCCTCCCCCCATTCTTACTTAAATATTGGTACCTATATTCATTTTTCTTTTTTAATTGATTCATGAGCAGCAGATTTAATTCTAGAAATAAGAAAATAGATTTAGGACAGTAGACTTTAACACAAATATGCGTAAAAAAATAAATAACTTTTGCTAACGTAATCACCATCTAGACCACTCCACCCCCCACTTGTCATCAAAAATAAGCAAAGGGTAAACCCCCCCGCCCCCCTATAGTGCTTACGTACTACTTGAACGGCCCCCAAACAAAAAATGCATTAAAATCTGTCCATTCGTTTGAGAGCTATGATTTCACAGGCAACCACTCAAATAAATACACACGTCGTACTGATAAAAAAATCAATAATCATGTGTACAAAAACATTGCAAATTGTTGAGACAAATGCCCTTCTGTTCGCCGACTCAGTACTGCTAGCGGTACGTGAATAGACAACGAAAACAGGGTCATAAATTACAATATAGACCTAGATAATGTTTATCAACAAATAGGTATTTGTACAGGTCAGAAACCACAAATCTGGAGTGACACAACATCGGCCCATTAGCTCAGTTGGTTAGAGCGTCGTGCTAATAACGCGAAGGTCGCGGGTTCGATCCCCTCATGGGCCACAATCTCTTTTTTGAGTTGAATCAGATTTTTACAAACAGTTTCAGGATTCAGTGAAGAGGTTCTGAATAATGGACAAATTAAGAATAAAAACACTCAAAATAGAAAAAAACATTCTAACTCATTTATACCCAAACAAAACCCAACCGTGAAAAACATGACGTTTCTTTTTTGATTAGTAGAAACTTAGAGAAACACAAAAGAAATCAAAATTTTTGGATTTTTTTTTCTAGTAAACCAAAGCCGTCCTCACTACTCCTTGTCATATGTAGGTACCAATTGTAGGTATCCTATTTTATGTAGTTTAACAATTGATGAATTGTATAATTGATAGCTGATATAATTGAAATAATCGTATAATTAATGTGACATGGATGAAACAATGGTGTTATTAATAAAAATATTGTATTGTATTGTATGAATATTGAAGTTTTTCAGAGCAATATAGTTTTATTTTATAGATTACACTATTTTAGCCTATATTAGTCCGTCAGTTAGATTATTAAAAAATATTAAACACGTATTTTTTCTTTTGTTAATCCAACAATTAGTGACAAAGATAAACCTTGTCAAAGTTTGAGAGTGGGGGCTCGTGACGGCACTAGCCGGTATATTTGATAGCGGTTAGTGACGTCACGCGGAACTTTAGCGGGATATATCTTCATCAATTTTTGTTAAATAGCCAAAAGAAAAAAATACGTGTCTAATATTTATTGACAATCTATTTGACGGACTAATTATATTTTTTTAGTAAACAAGCCTATTGAAACAGCTTTAGAAAGAGCACTATAAAATAGAATTGTAATTCTATCATTTAACGTAATTGTAATTAATTGAATTGTCTTATAAATAATTGTCTTTTTACAAGGTAAAAAGAACGAATGATACCTATTTGTAGAATAATCAAGACGCGATGTTTTTAACTGAATTTTTATATGACTTGTAACAGAATGTTATGAATAAAGTGATTATGATTACAACCAAATTTATTTTTACAGTTTGTGACATTTAAAAATATTAAATTACACTATTGCTCGTTAAATGCTTTCAACAAAATCAAATAGAAATATGAATGTCAAAAAATCGTGGTACTTTGAAAATTGTCCTCGTTTGGGCACGGCGGATCTAAATGGGTTAATGCCATAATTATATGAACATATAAATGCAACCATATAGGTTTGTAATTCAAAAGTTTTTATGGCCTTCCGGCTTCGTCATTGAACCATAATATTAATAGTGTTATCATCGGGGTACCTACAAAATATCTAGTTCAAAATTTGCTTCTTGTAAATTTCTAAAGGAGAGACACTGTGATAAATGAAAATAAATAAGATGTTAAAGCACCTTAGCGATGGTGGAGAGCGCAGTTCCGTAGTAGTCGTGGTTGATGTTGAATATCTGCGCCACCATCTCCGCCAGGCTGCCTTGCGTCGAGTTGCCAGAGTCCACTATGTTGTACGTCTGGAGACAAAAATATCAATATTAACTAATTACCAATATTTATCAGATTCTTAACCTTGAAAATATTGAAAACTAAAATGTAAAATCAAAATTCGGAAAAACATTTATTTATATGAAATAAATAAATAATCAAGAATATTTTCAAGCAATCACAGTGCTAATTAAGAAAGTAATTGTTACACAAAGTGGTAAAGTAAACCAGTACAGAAGTAAAATACAGTCAACAATTAAAGTTAACTTATTGCATTAGTAGATAATCTGTTACGTAAATAATTTTTTCTAGGTACACTAATGTTGTAACATTTTACTTATGTTTCCAATACTTGACTTATAATGACTACTGTTATAGCGCAGACAACATTTAAGCAATTTCACATGATGTTATAATATCCACATCGATATCGTAAAATCTCATTATAACATCAATAAAACGCGACCAATTAACCTGGCGAGCCTTATGTCAAAATCCTCATACAAGTTGTATAAAATTTTGATATTAGGCTGGCTTTTGAAAACAGTTGGGTTATACGTGAAAATTTCGTCGAAACTACTAAACTTACATACACAAAACTCCTTGGTAAGATCTTGTGCCAATGAAATAAAAAAAGAACAGCGCGCGCTCGATCCTGATTGGCCCTGCGCGCGCAGCATAGATCATTGGTTAGGTTTTAATGGCGCCAATTTCACTGTGACAATACACGTACGCGTGAATTTAATGTTTCGCAATATGTTTTTTTTTATTTTTATTAGTGAAGTACACACATATTTACAGTTGCATAAACTACTATTGTATGATACACAACGCGCGCGTTTTTCGTTTCGCGCGCTTCCCTAACTCTTGATATCAGTTGTATATAATCGGAAATACAGATATATCGGCCCTGCCGATTAATCGGCCGACATATCGGTTTCGGAATCGTTACATCCCTAATATTAACACTGAACTTATGAATCAATTTAAAAATTGATTTACTACTTGAAATTGGACCATACTATTGGCTTGGCGCCAAGTATCCAGACGCCCCGGACAAGTGTTCACCCTGAGTCGTTCACAGCAACTTGTTTCTAGAATAGCTTGTATTACAATGGCATAAGGTTGAATGTTACCTGGTGGTTGGTCTCTGACTTGGTGCCCAGTATGTGGATACTGCGCAGAGACCAGCGTTCATCATGAATCGTTCACAGCACCTTCATCTCTAGTGTAGCTTGTATTACAAAGCCATAAGGTTGAATATTACCTGATGGTTGGCCTCGGGCTTGGTGCCGAGTATCCAGATGGCTCTGACCAGGTCCCGCACGTGCACGGTGTTCATCCTGAGGTCGGCCGTCCACAGCAGCTTCATGGTCTCCCCGAGGTGCTTGTAGATGCCGCCGTATAGGAGCCGGGGCGCTGTCGACAACGTTCACTTTAATCCTCTGTCGTTCTTGTTAGCCTGTCCTGTCCCACTGCTGGGCATAGGCCTCCCCCCGATCTTGCCACTTTTGGGATTTTTTCCTATAGTGTACCAGTTTTTGTCATAGGTGTCAAGGTCATCTGATATATATAAATATCTGGTCACAGCACAGTGTCTGTTGTCGAACTCTTATGTCTTGACTAATTTTTAAGATTTTTCATATGTACGAGTATATTTAGGTAGATGTATTTGTATTAGGTTGGTCTGACTATAGGTCATTGGCTATTTTCGTAACAAACACGAACTAAAATAGTACGCGTACACGTCTATCCACCCAGGCCTTCCCTATAGATGTTCGAAAAGACCGGTTGGAAGCGAAGCGGCTTTCATCCAGCGTGATACTACGATCTTGATGAGGTAATCTGTCCACCTTGAAAGTAGACGTTTTACGCTGCGCTTGCCTGTACGTGATCTCCAATCGAAAACTTTTCGACTCTCTTGGCCATCAGTCCTCAGTGCAATATCCACTCGACTGCCATTTCAATTTGCCAATCCGCTGTGCAATCTATTTTAGCTTATTTGCACGAAATTTCTGGGATGGGTGCTCAGAAGAATTACAATAATAGAAGTATTGCTAAATTTTACTCAAATAAAAGCTACGTTACAGCTGCCTTATTCATATCTGGTTATACAGCATACGCGAGAGTGAGTGGAACAAAAAAAACGCAATGTCTGTCGCATAACATCAAAATTGAATTTGGACAGCCGAGATAGCTCCATGATAGTTTGTAAAACCCTTCGAAATTACGTAAGTTCGGGTGTATGTGCATCTTTTTTTAACACTTTTTAAATTTCATATTTAAAATGGGACAAAGTGATGTATATATATCTTGCTATTTTAGTACTGTTTCTATTACTTTAGCCCTTATTCTATGGGTGGGTGTGTGTAAATGAATATGAAAGAAATGTGACTCACTCAAACTCCTCCTATCCCCGACGCCGTAGACTATAGCGGGCCGGAGGATGGTGTAGTTGAGCTCTGGCTTAAGTTTCTTCAGCTCTTGTTCCACCTTGCTCTTCATACGCCCTTCCACGGTCCACGGCTCCACTGGACCGTCTTCTTTGTGCGGCTGAGGGGGAAATGATTCATTCATTTATTCGATACTAGTTTTTTCCCGCGGCTTCGCCTGCGTTATATTTTGATTTTTGTTCCCAAAGGAACTTAATGTTTTTACGGGATAATAAGTAGATTATCCCACTTTCCGACTTTCAAACTATGTCCAAGCCAACAATCAAGTCAATCCGTTGCTGCGTGAAAGAGGAAGAAACCAACTTTCTGAACATCTTAGTAGTCTATGATATTTTTCTAATTTTACGAGTACCTTGTCGGTGCTATACATCTGTCCGCTGGACAGCTCGACGAGCCGCGGCACGCGCTGCTTGGCGCACAGGTTGGCTACGTTGGTACTCAGCGTGAGGATGCCCTCGGAGTAGACAGCCTCAGTCTGGCCGACACGCGTCTCGCCGGCGCAGTTGGCCACCAGCGTCCAGGGCGCGCCGTCGCCGGGCTCCAGTGCTGCGGCGCATGATGCTGGAACCATCACATTATGTGTTGTGTAACGAAGCAGCTAGGCCAGGATTCTGAGGTTACTCCAAAAACCGATTTTGATTGAGAGCCGGCTTAAACCTGATCACTATCAGAAGAAGCATCGGGTACAAGTAGCGGCACGTAAGTCTAGCGCTGAGGGTAATGTACAAGGAGATGGGTGCGCATGTTGACCGCCATAATAAACTCATGCGCAGCCACCCCCTCCACACTTCGATCAGCGCTAGACTTATATGCCGCGACCTGTATGTTACTAAAACGATGAAACGTAAGCAAGCTGGCTCCTCAACGAAACTTGGGACAACCATAAATAGTGTTGCCGCAGGCATCGACGATTTTTATACACGCACACATGTGACACATGACGGCTATGACGGCTGCACATGAGACAACCAGTCTGATTTATTTTATTTTTCTGACGTCGGCGTATGTGCGGAATCAGCTTTATTTTAAAAGTTATAGTGAAGATTACAGAGATAACACTCTGAGGGCCTACGATTGCAACTTCGACTAGGCTTAGATAAGTCTACACTATAAACATCCATCAGCCATAGGACGTCCACTGCTGGACATGGGTCTCCCCTATGGATCTCCAATAAGACCGGTTGGTAGCGGCTTGCATCCAGCGTGATCTTGCGGTCTTAATGAGGTCATCCGTCCACCTTGTGGGTGGACGTCCTACGCTGCGCTTGCCGGTACGTGGTCTCCACTCGAGAACTTTTCGACCCCATCGGGCATCAGTCCTCCGCGCTATGTGCCCTGCCTATTGCCATTTCAACTTGCGCTATATACGCCACTGACTATGTATTTGTATGACTAATTTTATCAAAGCATTTTTATAACAGCCCTTTTATCACCTTCACCTTCTTCATAATTAGGTTTGAACTTATAGCCATTGTTGTCTATTTTAATGATGTTTCATCAAAATAATAGAAATGATTTTTCCTCTAGCTTTCCTGTTTGTCTAGCAAATTATTCTACACTTATGGTACAAGAATAAGCATAAGAATGTTGAACTTATATTTACAACTAACAATGTTCTTATGCACCTCTAATTCCAAAGCCAACGACCTTATCAACACAACACATTATTAGCATAATTTCCACGCCGCGCTATCATTAGGTGACTCGCAGAGGTGCCCGTTGAGGAAACTTACATTATTAAATGTTTAGCATTCGGCGCACGATGATAAAACAATAGCCTGGACGGTACTGATACCTTGTTTATTGTATTCAATGTTTTCCATCCCTGTACTATGTCATTTATTATTATTTGTATCAATATGCGGAATTGCATTTTTTCCTTCTATTTCTCAGCCTGTCGTTTCCGATTGATATTGCTTTGCGTTTCCGATTGCTGGGTGGTCTTTTGTCAAGTAAATCCCATCGGGTTGAAAAAAGCGAAGATCGTCACGCCACCTCATTCGAGATCGACCTGGGATCGCCCATCGAATGAAGTGACTATCTGCGCTCATCTCTCTTTGCATATCAAACAAGTGGACTAAACCTAAGAAAACACCAACATCATGAATTGTTATTTGTTGTATTTCAAGTTTAGCATTTTGTCTTCAAGTCAACATAGATAGTTAAAGTCTTCAGAACAGCAGTCTGTGGCACTCCCGTTTGTGCTGTCACAACAAAGGCGAATCTGTACCAGCGCCCGAGGACTCCGTTTCCTCGGCCCACTCCCGATTCGCACAACGGAAGCGGCGCCTTCGTGCACGACGCCGGAGCGCCGTATTCAACAGCAAATTTTAGGGTTTTTTATTTGCACATGAGTTATTAGTATATTCCATTGTTTTATGAAAATTTCGAGTTATACTGTATTTTCAATAACAGGAAATATCACTACCTATACATAGTAATAATATGTGAACCTTGAGTTCGACCTACATTATTAAGTAGGTAGATCCTATTATGTTTCATAGATAGATATAAAAAGAAAATGGTAAAACGGTGTAGTTAGGTATTTAGGCATTAGGTTGTCATATTTAACCAAATAATGTGTGAAGTGCATCATATTCAGACATACATATAAAACAAATATGCGAACTCCCACGTCTACTGGCATGTGGACACTAGAATCAATAATAATTTGACATCAAAGAAAGATACATCAGTGGTAACAGCAATATACATATAAAATTAAAATTAATATCTAGGATACCATAGATTCTACAGGACACTTCTAATTTTTCATCAGCATCTATATCCTCATCACTATCTTCTACACCATTCAAGCTACTGGAGCCTATGTCAGAATAGCCCAGAGTCACACTCCATTATTTTAAGGACCAGGGGCCTCATTGTGTAAGCGCTCTGACGTTCAGCTTCGCTTTTTCTCCTGCTCGAGCCAGTTACTTACGCCACGAGAGCGAGCGGGAGGAAAAGCGAAGCCGAATATCAGAGCGCTTACACAAAGGCCCCTGGGCTGACTAGGGTAGTCTGTAGGGGGATATGCACAAAACACCCCATGTGGGACATCAGTGCAGGACTTATCGCCCCCACATTGAATAAGAATATGAAATCAATTTAAAAATAATAAGAATTTGGTACAAAAAAGACATTTGAAGCTTTGGATATATAATGGTAGATTATAAGTATAGTATAATTCAATATTCAGAAAATTTATTTTCAGCAATCTTTCCTATTTTGTACTACCTTTAAAATAATTCAAGATATTTCAGAATGATCACTAAGTATTGTTAATTTGTTTTGTCTACAACCGCATGTAGGTACAATAATAGGATGTGAATCATCCATTATGATAAAATTATCAACTGTATTGCAACTACAGAAGGCAATGACACTTTTATGGACTTTTTTTCACAACCAGTTTAATCTTTAAATATTGGCCAAGTGTGAATTGAAATTTGATCTCTAAGGGTTCTCTACATTATCATTTGCTTCCCCTGATTTTATTATATAGGATGGTGCAGTATTAATAGTAATACTATTACAAATTATACTTATATATTTTGACAAGTTCCACTTCAACTTAACTCTGGTGATTAAGCCAGTGATAGATAAGCAAATACATTAAAATTTCAAACTAGATCTTGCTACTGAATTTTTATCTTAACTATTAGAAAAAAAAAATCAGCCAAGTGCGAGTCGGACTCGCGCACGAAGGGTTTCGTACCGTATGGAAGCTCCATTCCTCTTGTCATTATTAATCGCGAGCAAAAAACTCTTAAAAATCACGTTTGTTGTATGGGAGCCCCCTATAAATATTTAATTTATTCTATTTTTAGTATTTGTGGTTAAAGCGGCAAAAGAAATACACCATCTGTGAAAATTTCAGCTGCCTAGCTATCACGGTTCTTGAGATACAGCCCGGTGACAGACAGACAGATAGACGGACATCGAAGTCTTAGTAATAGGGTCCCGTTTTTACCCTTTGGGTACGGAACCCTAAAAACATCTGTTTTTTGTCAGAACTCACAAACTACAATACATCACATTTTCATATGTCAATGAATAAAACTATTTTACGGATTTAACGTTCATATATGGTATGCATTTGAACATTAAATTCACAAAATTTACTATGGGCTTATTACTTTTCAAAAAAGATAGTTGACTATCTCGGTGGCCCAGTGGTTAGCAACCCTGACTCCTGGGCCAAAGAGGCAGAGGTTCTATTCCCACCTAGGGCAAGCATTTACGTGACGAAGATAAGTGTTTCCTCTGTAATTCTGTATCTGAATGTAATTATATAAGTATGTATTTAAAAATGTGCATTTGTATTTAATCAGTCTCTGGCAGTCATATCAAGGATGTGTGTTAAGATGTACCCTAATATTTATTTTATTTAACTATAGACAGATGTATCTATAATCAAATGCAACACTTGGCAATAATGTTTCATTGAACACACTTTGGGCAGGAAACCCTAAAAATTAAATGTTTTACTTCCTTCATATTTTCCTTCCAGTTTAGTATTATAATTTGATGCATGTTACAAACCAGCTATAGTACCTAATAATTTATTATTCAAATTATTGATTAATAATAAAAAAAAATGTATAGAGGACTGACCAATTCATATTTCAATGCATGATGATAATATGTACCTACTAGCTGGTCTAGCTGCGCCCCGCGGCGTTACCTGCGATAGCCAAACAGGAATAAGATAAGTAGCATATGTGTTAATCAAAGGTGTAAGCTATCTCCATACCAGATTTCATCTAAATCGGTTCAGTCGTTTGGGCGTGAAAGAGTAACAAACATCCAAACATTCTCACAAACTTTCTCGTTTATAATATTAGTAGGATTTTGAATTGTACAACATCTGCTACAGTACCATCAAATAATTTACAGTCTAATTGGTTTGTAGGTAACTCGATTACTATGTAGAAAGGTTACTTACCCTGGTTAATGAGGTTAGCGCTCTTGTACTCAACGCGGGGGTCTTCGAAAACTTTGGAGTGAGTGGGGTTCAGGAATGCCAGTTGCGGCGGTGTTTTGTCCACCACCCGTAGCCCGCTCACCAAATCATTGGTGATCAGATACTCGACCAAGTTCCGGCCGATGAAACCGCACCCTGATACAGACCACCACACAATCAGAAAAACCGAGAATCATAATCGAATGATGACTAACACCTTCGACAGACCGTTACGGTATTCCGTTTCACATGGTTAGGCAGACACTGTTACCAATAAGAGTATATTATTCAAGGTTAATGATAGAGGATTTTACTAAAGATAAAGCTACATAATACCTCCTAAAACCAAAACTCGAGGTTTTGAATTATCGCCGGCAGAATCAGACATTTCGCTAGCCGTTTTACAAAATGCGAATGACAAGAATGCAATTTGACAATGACAGCTTGTCCTCAGATAATTTTTTTTTATAACAATCTCGTGATGTTGTGAACTGGATACTAAGTCTCAAAGCGTTTGCAAATGTTTTGATGTAGAGAAAGCTTATGCAAAAAAAAACCGTCGTGGCGTTACGGTAAACTAAAGGTGGGCATACACGATGCGATGATTTGATCAAATTTTCGCTTCATGCCAACTGGGAGCTCATTCAGTTAATAAAAAGGTAGGAATTGGTGGTTCACGATTTGAACCACTACCTGAAGCTGGGCTCACACAAAACTATGATCGCATCTGTTCATCAGATCAGTGCAGCAGGGGCCATGTAGTATCATCATGTACTTAACCATTGCTGGTAGGTAGTTATTGAATAAACAAAATGACACCACCCATCTTATTCGAAAAATATAGATCATACAAAAAGTTGATCGGAATCAAAGTTGTAGGAAATCAAATTTTAAACCACTTCGGCTCTGATAATATCTCATAAAAATTTAAATGACACCTGTTATTAAATCCTAGGTCGGTCGCGCTAATTGTTGTAACATCGTCGGTCGCGTGGGGCCTTTATATATATCAGTTTTTTAAAATATATATCAGTTTTTCCGTAACCCGTGCTTTTAAAGACCCCATGCGACCTACCGCGGGTAGAAATAAAATGGCACCACTATCTTATTAGAAAAATATCTATCCTATAAAAAGTTGATGAGAATCAAAGTTGTAGAAAATCTAATTTCAAACAACTTTTGTTCCTATAATTTCTGCTGTAAAATTGAAATAACACAAGTTATTGAAGAAATGAAATTGTAAAACCAACTATTTAAAAAAATATCGATCCTACAAAAAGTTGACGGGAATTAAAGTTGTAGAAAATCTAATTTCAAACAACTTTTGTTCCTATATTTTCTGCTGTAAAATTGAAATAACACAAGTTATTGAAGAAGTTGCTTGAAGTTGCTTATAATTTGATTTCCTACATTTTTGTTTCCCATTAACTTTTTCTATGATTGATATTTTTCAAATAAAACGAAAAAGGTATCTAGATGTGCAATTTTCTTTCTTCTATAACTATAACGCCCCGTCGTTTTTGCGTAGGCGGCAAACAGGGTTATCGGGAGAATAATACGGCAACATTCACTGAAATGAGATAGGTATTTTTCATGACAACCAGATTATCCCTCTGGTTGTAATTGTAATAGCTCTATGATCTGATATAGGTACGCCAACCTATAATGGTCCGGCTACAACTACGCCCAACGGCGAAGTTATCGTCACTGGGGGCTCATTCAACTAATTCAAACGGTAGTAGTTGGTTGTTCACGATTTGAACTACTACCTGAAGCTGGGCACACACGATGCGATGATCGCATCAATTCATCAGATCAGTCCAGCGAGGTCCTAATATAGTTGCATTGCCGGTAGGTAGTTACTCGTATTGAGGAATCAAAATGACACCCCTATTTTATTCGAAAATGTATTAACAAAAAAATGATGGGCATCAAAGTGGCAGAAAAACAAATTTCAAACAACTTTGATCCCGATGATTTCTCATGAAAAATTGAAATAACACAAGTTTTTGAAGAAATGAAATGGTGTCACCAACTATTTAAAAATATCGATCCTACAAAAAGTTGATGGGAATCAAAGTTGTAGAAAATCTCATTTCAAACAACTTTTGTTCCCATAACTTCTGCTGTAAAATGGAAATAACACAAGTTATTGAAGAAATGAAATGGTACCACCAACTATTTAAAAAATATCGATCCTACAAAAAGTTGATGGGAATCAAAGTTGTAGAAAATCTAATTTCAAACAACTTTGATTCCGATGATTTCTCATGAAAAATTGAAATAACACAAGTTATTGAAGAAATGAAATGGTACCACCAACTATTTAAAAAAAATATCGATCCTACAAAAAGTTGATGCGAATCAAAGTTGTAGAAAATCTAATTTCAAACAACTTTTGTTTCTATATTTTCTGCTGTAAAATTGAAATAACACAAGTTATTGAAGAAACAAAATGGTTGTACCATTTTGTTACACACATCACATAAATTGTCATCAGAAGTTGTCTAAACAAAAGTTGTTTAAAATTATTTTCTACAACTTTGATAATCATCATATTTTTGTAGGATAGATAATTTTTGAATTAGATGGTTGTACCATTTTGTTTCTTCTATAACATGTTAACACAGTCAAGTTATCAGTTTTAATTTTTATCAGAAGTTTTCAGAACAAAAGTTGTAAACGATTAGATTTTCTACAACTTTAATTCCCGTCAACTTTTTGTAGGATCGATATTTTTTTAAATAGTTGGTGTTACAATTTCATTTCTTCAATAACTTGTGTTATTTCAATTTTACAGCAGAAATTATAGGAACAAAAGTTGTTTGAAATTAGATTTTCTACAACTTTGATTATTCCCATCAACTTTTTATAGGATAGATATTTTTCTAATAAGATAGTGGTGCCATTTTATTTCTTTAATAACAGGTGTCATTTAAATTTTTATGAGATATTATCAGAGCCGAAGTGGTTTGAAATTTGATTTCCTACAACTTTGATTCCCATCAACTTTTTGTATGATCTATATTTTTCGAATAAGATAGGTGGTGTCATTTTGTTTCTTCAATAACTACCTACCAGCAATGGTTAAGTACATGATGATACTACAAGGCCCCTGCTGCACTGATCTGATGAACAGATGCGATCATAGTTTAGTGTGAGCCCAGCTTCAGGTAGTGGTTCAAATCGTGAACCACCTTTTCATTAACTGTATGAGCTCCCAGTTGGCATGAAGCGAAAATTTGATCAAATCATCGCATCGTGTATGCCCACCTTAATAATTGTGTAGTTAATGAAGTAAAAAATACAGATTTTTGTTAGGACGAAATTATACTACGTAATGATTTTAAATAAAAATGCAAAATATTTTCTTTTGAGTTTTAAACATTTTATTATAATGGTAGCACCATTGGCTAGCGGACCCACAGCAGCGTCATCTGTCGGGCTGATTTTTGAATCTAAACCATACAGGGCGCCACCGAAACGCATACAAAAAAAAAAAAAAACATTCAAATCGGTCCAGCCGTATAGGAGGAGTTCAGTGACATACACACGTACAGTAGAATTTTATATAAAGATAAAAAAATCAACACTACACTTGCTTAGTATCTGAAGATTCTCTTCTGGTTTCTGTTGCGCTGTCACAAATACTTTTATCAGAGTTAGATGTCTTCTTAGTGTCTGCAGGTAGGAAAAACGAAACCAACAATCCCGCTGAAACAATTAAGAAACTAATTTATTTTTTTGGTAAGTAATTGAATTATGTTATTCTTAATAGTAATATAAGTAGGTACGAGTAGGTACATAAAACTTCTAGCCATTTGTTTTATGTTTTGAACCATATTGATCTTGGTGTGATATGAGGAATAAATAAAATATAATATCATAGGGACAAAACGTAAAACAAAATACAAAGATACTAAGCCCGATTATATTAGCTAATAGCATAGTTCTGTTTCTTTTTAACCGACTTCCAAAAAGGAGGAGGTTCTATGTTCGTGTGTACCTATGTATTTTTTTTGTGTATGTTCATCGATAATTTCGCCAATTGTGAACCGAGTCGAAAAAATCTTTTTTGGTTCGAAAGGGTATACCTACTCCCGAAGTGGTCCCATTTAAATTTTACAGAAATCGGCTGGGCCGTTATTGAAAAAACCAACAATAATGTGAGCAATTCGAGCGAAAACTCCGAATTTTGTACACGATAAACATCGATAATTTCGCCAATTGTGAACCGAATCGAATAATTATTTTTAACTCGAAAGGATATACTCCCGAGATGGTTCACTTTAAATTTTACAGAAATCGGCTGAGCCGTTTTTGATAAATCAACAATAATGTAAACAATTCGAGCGAAATATTCGAATTTTGTACACGATGGAAGGCGGTTTTGCCATGTTTCGTGAAAAATAATTATTCACTTTAGGCATTCGATAGAGAGAACGCTTTTTACGTTGCTAATAAATTTACGCTGGCGCCTCTGTAATCGGGCTGAATAAGGTATTATATAACTTTTTACTAGTTATGTCTTATGTGTATTTATTTTTCGAGATAACATACCGGTATATATTTCATAGATTTATTTGCTGTTCTAACGGTATTTGACAAGCTTTGTTTAGGTTAGAGTCAGAGACCATCTGTCTAAGATATTGTGTCCACTAATATTTATTTATATATTTACAATTTAATAAATTTAGTACTATATACTATATATCGTTAGGAACATTAATTTTAAGTACCTATTGTAATTTTTGAAAAGTCTTGAAAATGCATGGCTTTGCACTAGATTCATATAATAGTACCTACAGTAATGGTATGTAGTCTGTGATACAAATTTAGATTAATAAATAGATAAATGCACATCTTTGCACGTAACTTATCAAGTTTATAGTCACAGACTACATACCATTATCTACTATAAGTACTATTATTAATACAATGAGATACAATACTCATAACTTCAGAAACAATAATTAGGTATTTTCGCAAAAAATGACATAGATAACCGACTTCAACCGTGTACAGAATTCAAATAGTTCGCACGGATCAATGTAGTAATTTTCTTACTATTGTTGATGTATCAAAAATGGCTCAGCCAATTTCGATACAACTTAAACGGGTAATAATAAGTATAATATCTGTAAAGTATGATCTACCAAACAAACAAATAATTATTGAAATCGGACTAGTCTGTAAAAAATTATGCGTAGTCATACTAAAAAAAATATTCGCGTCGACTTGAGAACCTCCTCCGTTTTATCGGTTAAAAAACAAGTCAAGAGACCTATTGTGTTTTCAACTTACATGCAACGAAAATAACATAACCACTGATTAATGGCACACAGTAGTCAGCCAATGAAACAGCAATAAGTTGAACACTCATAAAACCAAATCCTCTAGCAGCTACCACTGAAAGACAAGTAGCCATGCCCCTGAAATAAAACATAGATGAGTAAATAGAATAATGATGATTAGGTACCTATATCACAAATCACAATAATACGTTATACCTAACTATCATTTTGTGTTTTGGCGGCAACCCGGAAAAATCATGTGGCATTTTTGTAATTTTGTTAAACTTGTGTTTTTATCAGTGATAATTAGTGAAAAATTGTGGTATTTCGTTGATTATGAGATGATTTACGTGCATGAGTGTATGCAAGTGATATAATGTGACGTATCATGTTGTTCCGTGTTGTTACCAAAACTCCATTGACGCCCCTAGTAAAGACTGCAAAAAGTGCTTATCACGCTTTCGCGTCCTCATGGCTCCAGTATGGAATTATACTATGGGGGAATAGTGTAAACGCACAAGAAATATTTATAATACAGAAAAAAATTATTCGTATTCTAGCAAATAGTAAAACTCCCGACATTACCAAAAAGAGCTTCCATAAACCGCATTTTATAAAACTTGAAATTATGTCCCTGGTGTCTATCTATATATTCGAAATATGTAAATTTGTCAAAAAGCACCCTGACTATTTTAACAAAGCATCTGATAAATCGTTCAAAATTAGATCACAATACAGACATAAACTCGTGGAGTCAAAGTTCAATTTAGTAATGCATAGTTCCAGCCCGCATTCTATGGCTATAAAATATTTAATAAACTGCCAAATAATCTAAAAGATATCGAAAAGAAAAACTGTTTTATAAAACAACTAAAAATTATTCTATTATCCAAATGTTATAATAAAATATACACATTAGACGATTTTTTTAAAGATAATCTAGAAAACATATTAAATCGTTCCAACACGAATCATACGAATAATCAAATTGCCATACCCTTATCAGGGTCATAGGTATGTATTTATAACTATAGGTACAAAACATGTTAATTAAGATCCGCATGTAAATTTTAAATGTTGCAATAAATGATTTGACTTTGACTTATTTTGTTACTAACTTTTACAAATTTTTACAGCATTCAAACCTTCCCTTAACTTCCACAAATATTTCAAGATCAAAATTTGCCAAATCGGTTCAGCCGTTCTCGAGTTTTAAGTGAGACACAACCACGATTCATTTTTATATAGGTAAACCTACTATGAACTAGAAGGTCTCTATACTTACATTTTTTTACACAAATTATGTGTGCTTAACGACAAAAAAGTTTTATAGATTTGTCATTAAATAATAATAATAATTGATACTACTAACCTTAAGTGAGTAGGGTTCAGTTCCACCAAATACGTGTTTATACTTCCTAAGATCAAAGATGCATATAGAAACATGAAAAAAAGACTCATACTAAGGATCGGAATCTTCACAAAAAGCATTACAAATCCACAGGACATTGATACTATAAACACCAGTTGAGTAGTTTTCTTCTTGCCAAGAGGACCGACGAGACATGATAGGCCAATAGTAAAAATTGCAGGTAAAATAGAGTAGATCATCGTTGCGTAAAGGGTGTTTCTTTCAATCGTATTATCGCAGTCAGTGACGGTCTGTGGAAAATAATACAGTTACTGAGTGAAAGTAGTAATATATTTTTCATACCACCTGCTCGAAAATGACCTATTATATGTCATAGAATCTTAACGTAAAACGAGTCATTATTATCTTAACACCATCTCGAGGGCTATGGAAGGTCAATAATGTTGTATGAAACTCCCTAGGGGTTAAAGTGATTAAAATTTGGAACGTCTAATTCGTATGGAAATCTTTCAACTTAGAACATTTAAGGACATCGTAAAGAGGTTTCATTTTGCAAAATTAAATTTAACTTCTTTACATTGTACGGCAACTGGCATTGTAAGGAGGTTCTACTCGACTTCAGAGAATGAAACCTGTTTGGTGTCCGTATCAGTTCGATTTTTTGTTGTATAAAACCTCTTAGCAATGCCCGTGTTAGGCTAAGATAATCGAGCTGGCCATGTTCTTATTTTTTCGTGTAGTAGGTATTTCCATTCTCTTTTTTATTATAAATTGTGTGAGATTCTATGAACATTCGTAGGTACATTCTATTTATTTTAATTTATTGTGAAAAATACAACATGACGTAAGTATTACTCATATTCTTGGGGTTGTATTTTCTCGCAGGATGTATGAAAAGTAGAGTATGGACCTTTAGAACCAAGTTTGTCTTTATCTTGGGCGGCTTGAACCCCTCGCTTCACTCAGGACTCCAAATAATTCCCTGGCTTCGCTCGAGAATTAACTTAACGCACCCTCGCTGTGCTCGGGAGTAACTATAGAGTCCCTCGGTACGCTCAGGGTCCAATTGTCGCCCGTGACATAAGACACCACTTGGTTCTCTTGGTACAAAATCGACTATTAAGAGACTTGTAGTAAATTTTCTGTTGACATACTATTCATACAGCTGTTAGAAATGTTGAAACGAACAATAAACCATTTGTAATCAAAGTAGGAGCAAGTCCGGCAAGCGCAGCGTAGGACGTCCACCCACAAGGTGGACGGATGACCTCATTAAGACCGCAGGATCGCGCTGGATGCAAGCCGCTTTCAAGCGGTCTTATTGGAGATCCATAGGGGAGGCCTATGTCCAGCAGTGGACGTCCTTTGGCTGATGGATGGATGGATGAATCACAGTAAGCGTTGAGTAACCCATCCTCTGACTAGGTGAACCAACGACATAATTAAAATGCAGAAATGCGCTATATGCAAGCTGTTTCCAACTGGGCTTATTGGAAATCCATAGGGGATTTCTATGTATAACAGTGGACGTCCTACGCCTGATGGATGAATGGATAAATAGTTATTTGCTAGACAAGAGTGCAAAGTTGCTTTTTAACCGCGTGCTCAATTTTGATGACCGAGCAAGCGAAGGATTCTAAAATTGAATCACGAGCGCAACGAGTGATTCAAAATTTAGAATCCTGAGCACATACTACTAGGTATAGATACTACGTATGTCCTGAGCTTTAGCGAGGGAATCCAAGGAGGCTCCGAGTCTAAGTTTCAAGAAATTAAAAAAGGTTGTATGATAAATTCGGCACCATGGAGACTGATAGAAGTAAATATGTTTAATGATGTTTTGAATTCACAAACTTAGTTGTTCACACGATGTTCTAAATTAAATTTTACGTGCCCTCTAGCGGATAAAAACGACTTTTGCACTCAGATATCGAAGAGCAAAAATGGTCTTTCCGAGTTGGGGGGATGAAAAAGTAAATTATATCATACGTACAGAGTTCTTAGTCCTTGCAGATTGGCTGGCAACTTCACATAACGTTTTCCCTGTTCTATCTTCTCCGTTGAAATAAGCGTTAGTCATTGTTGGAACCCACATAGTGAATCCAGTGGAACTGTAAGTTAGAAAACACAATGAAATGAATAAAAGTACCTACTTGCCTAGTTATAGTGAATAATTTTTTAAAGATACATAAGTATAAAATACCATTCTATGAACCTAATATGAAAGTTAAAATTAATGTATTTTTGTTACATTCTTAATAATTTTATTAGGTACTTAAATTAATTAATAAAAACAATAATTAAGGTAGGTAGGTACAAGTAGCGGCACGTAAGTCTAGCGCTCAGGGTACTGTGGAGGGGATGGCTGCGCGTGTTGACTGCCATACTAAACTCATGCGCAGCCACCTCCTCCACACTTCTCTCAGCGCTAGACTTATTATGCAGCGACCTGTAGTTAGGTCAATTTTATTACCTACCTATGTATACATTTTACTCACGTCATATAAGTACATAACAAGAGATAGTAGAGTATTAAAGAGTTTTTGAGAAGCGGAGGCTTGAATAGAGGTGCTGTCTGGTTCCACATCTTACGGAGGAATGAAACGTCAGTATTCACATTAGTATCCACTGTGATATCGTCAATATGTACTTGGCATATCTGAAAACAGGAAGAGCGATCAGCATTATTGTTAATTAACATACGAGTATACTAGGTAGATCCATTCAACACCATGAAAGAAGATCCATGCAATAGAGGATGCAACAAATCTAAACTTGGAAGTAAGTACTATTAGCGACTATTAAAAAATTATCAGACAAAAGTCTATCTCTGATTGTTATAATACAAGCAATAATTCCGACTTAGCATAATGCTTATTAATGGTTGTAGTAATACAGAGTAGTACATATACATAATTCTTTATGGCGACCGTCGCTGTGTGGACTATTTTACCGTCAGCATAACTTCTCCGGAGAAGTCTCCTCTTTATTCCCAGTGTTCAGCCTGTACATAGTCCGCAGAACTTGCCTAGTTTCTTCAGGCCAGTGTTTGCTTGCACTGGAACTTAGGACATATCACTTTCTATGCCTCTGTAGCGACTAACTTCGCTACATGCGGCGCCGCCACCACAAGCGCCTCGAGGAACTAACGTCAGCCAATCAAGCCGAGGGTTGAATCGCGCAAACGAAATTTACAGCGACGGCCGAACAATATCAAGACCTAAGATTACACTGTCGGATAGCTTTCCCCGGGCACAACACCTCACCTGGTGGAGTACTCCTTTGCGCGATGTTATCCTATCATCATCATCTCGACATGGACAACCATCAAATCCATTTTGGAGGCCCCGACGAGATGAACACGACCAAGTCCATATTGGTGACCCTAAGACGAAGAACACCATCATCGGCAGCAACATCAGGCAGACGAATAATGCCAGCACTCCAGCCTCATCATCAGCTCCAACGTAGCCGACTCACCGCGCTACCTGGATCTTGATGCAACCAGGCACAAACGCTCGGTCCTGACTCACTGTGGATGGTTCAATCCCGACTCACCGTGGATCCCGCCCGGTCTCGACTCACTATAGACCGCGAGGAATCTGCCCGCACTACTGGCACGTGCTTCAAGACTTAACGCTGCAGCTCACACTCAGCACACATCGACTACTCGTCTGGAAGGGGGAGTGATGTAGCGACTAACTTCGCTACATGCGGCGCCACCACCACAAGCGCCTCGAGGAACTAACGTCAGCCAATCACAAGCCGAAGGCTGAATCGCGCAAACGAAATTTACAGCGACGGCTGAACCATATCAACCTAAGAATACACTGTTGGATAGCTATCCCCGGGCACAACACCTCACCCGGTGGAGTACTCCTTTGTGAGATGTTATCCTATCATCTCGACATGGACGACCACCAAGTCCATACCTCTATAACTTACCGGAAAAGTTTCTTCCCTATTCCCAGTGTTCAGCCTGTACATAGTCTGCAGAACTTGCATTGTTTCTTCGGTTCGATTTTTGCAAAGCAGAAACTTGGGGCTCTCCTTGGTGGCCAGGGCACATAGCAGGCAGCCCACGGCACCGGGTAGACAGATCACTTGCATCAGAAGCCGCCATGGCCGGTACTCCACGCCCAGGCCCGTGTCGATACGGAAGGACAGGTTGAATATCGGCAGGGCGCATACTGAAATTTTAAGAAAGGATTGCAACTATTTATTTATTTGGGTAAACAATTGCCTTAGTCTAGTCTAGTTACACTTATATAATAGTAACACAGTACACATTAAACCCTGTCGTTAGGGTGTCGCAAATAGTATAATAAACAAAGAATAACGTACGTATCTTAATTAAAGCTTTATTTTTATGTAATTTGTGAACTTGAAAACTATTGCAAGTGATATTAGGGTTAGGGTTAAATTGTTAATGAGTCATGGAACGCTCATTGCTGGATATGGACCTTCTTAAATATATGTCCACTATTGTGCACCAATGTCGATTTTTTACGAATTCCAAGTAGGCTCCATGGTAGGTAAAAGATATGATTTTTATATAGAGTGCTTTCCACACTAGGTTTTATCTCAAAGAGTTTACTATGTCATAAGCATTTTAAAAATTTGAAACGAACGCAGTGCAGGATATCGAGTGTATCCCATCTGGCCATATGGGAAAGGAGTGATATCAACCTGCATCTCCCGGATCACTAGCCCGTCGCTCTACCAACTAATCCTGCGTTCGCTTCAAATGAAATGCTTATCACAAAGAAAACTCTTTCCATGGTAAAAGTAGTTCATAATGATGATCTCAATCAGCCCCTTTCTGCTTAGTACGGGGTAAGCAGATAACCTTAAACCACGGTAATAGGTATCATTACCGTGCTTAAACCTACTTAAGTTACACGAGCTGTGCCAAACTATCGTAAAGTGTCTATCACCTATATGATGTCCACTCCTGGACACAAGCCTCCCCTATGGATATTCAAAAAGAACGATTGGAAGCGGCTTGCATCCAGCGCAATCCTGCGGTCGCGATATGTAGGTAGTGTGAGGTGAGGTTACCGGAGATGACCAACTGGTTCAACATGGTGGTGGTGACCATGAGGAACATCATCCTGCTCCGGAACCGCGGCGGCACGCTCTCGCCCAGCAGCACGAACGCAGCCGCGTTCGCTGACGAAGTGCTGAAAACATTTTACAATTTTGAAATTGTGTTAAAAAAACCTTCATTGACCTTCACTTCTCCTCATTCTTGGAAGAAATTAATCTGCCTTTAATTGTCAGAGCTAGGAAGAAGATACATAGATTTATGATGATAATTCAGCCGCATGGGGCTCATATTTGGCGGATGTACTTAACCGGGTTCAAGTTATCCCCCTGTATGTTAATCTGCCGGGCTTCCCCGAAATCCCCTCTTCGGCTCCCCTACTATTGAGCACGGTTCCAACCGGCATTGCGAGCGTGAGCGTGGCTCGTTGGCTCCACGCGTACAATGATATCATCGCACTCGTACCAAGATGTTATACCTAACATGACCATAGTGTAACTGGGCTTTTATCGTTACTAGCTGTGGTTAACTTACCCCTTTACAACCGGCTCAATACAATCGTGAGGATCGATAAAAAAATTGGCGCAAAAACCATATTGATTTTGTAAACACAACCGGTCTCATACGTTCGTGCGGGATGAGCAGGTAACCGCACGATCGTATGAAACCGGTTGCGTTCACAAAATCACTATGGTTTTCCCGACAATTTTTTTTTGAAGATATTATGCCTATATTGAGCCGGTTGTAAAGGGTTACAAGGATCCAGATAAGAACTTGAGAAGCGCCAGCGACCAGTAGTTAGGCGCGAGGCTGGCAGCGAAGTTGAGCACGGTCCCGATCGGCATCGCCAGCATGAGAGTGGTCCGCCTGCCGCGGGTGTCGGCGCATAAGCCCCACGCATACGAAGACACCATCACACCTGCACAAGATACAAAAATAAAATATTATACTATGGATAATTGTTTTTCACAAAAAATGGCAAAACCGCTTTCCATCGTTTACAAAATTCGAATATTTCGCTCGAATTGTTTACATTATAGTTCGTTTTTCAAAAACGGTTCTGCCGATTTCTGTAAAATTTAAATGGGACCACCTCGAACGTATACACTTTCGAACTAAAACATAATTTTTTGATTCGGTTTACAATTGGCGGAATTATCGATGAACAAACACAAAAAAATACAATACAGACGTACATAGAACCTCCTCCCTTTTACAAGATATGAGCACGAGATTGTTAACAGTATCCAACGGACCAGTTTTATCCAACTCGTAGATACACTTTTGTTTCTAACTAATGAGATGGTAAGTGCACTATGTTTCATAAGTTCTTACCGACGAGTGGTACAGCTGACAGCAGCCCTTGCTGCGCGGTGGTGAGCGCCATATCGCAGGCCACAGCCGGCATCAGCACGGAGAAGCCAAAGATGTCGACATACATCGCCAGGATCACGCAGCAGCACATCGTCAACAGAACCATGTTGTACTTGCCAAAACCTGTAGATACATACAATACCATTATGATTTCAGTGATAAATTCAGTGTTTCCACATTTACGGATTTTGGAAGTGCACATAATGTTTCACATAGTACTTAGGTCGTTTTTAGGGTTCCGTACCCAAAGGGCAAAAACGGAATCTTATTACTAAGACTCCGCTGCCCGTCCGTCTGTCTGTCTGTCACCGTGCTGTATCTCATGAACCATGATAGCTAGGCAGCTGAAATTTTCACAGATGATGTATTTCTGTTGCCGCTATGACAAAAAATACTAAAAAGAGAATAAAATAAATATTTAAGGGGGGCTCCCATACAACAAACCTGATTTTTTAGACGTTTCTCGCTCTATATTAATAATGGTAACAGGTAGATGCTTGAAATTTTCACAGAATATTTAGTTTTATATTCACTTCAATAATAAATAATAAAATTAAAATAAAATAAATATTTAAGGGGGGCTAATACAGTACGGAACCCTCCGCGCGCGAGTCCGACTCGTACTTGGCCGATTATTCATTGAAACAGAGATTTAGGGATTTTTTAGGGTAAAATGATCTAGACACTTCTTTCTGCTCTGGCACTAAACTCCCCCTAGGATTCAATTTAGCTGACGCGCTTTTGGTGGACCCAGGCTCCACGCTGGCCCCACCCCCATGATTTCAAAATTTAGGGCGAAAAAAAAATCATAAGTGGAAAAACTGCAGGGATATCTAGAACTGGTGTACTATGTCGATAGAGATAATTCAGACCATCATTATGAATAACTTTTACTATTACCAAACCAGAATTCGAGCAATAGTATCAGCTTTCTCATAGAATATTTTAACTCGAAATTAACGAGTATGATAACGTATACCTACGATTACTTGATTCTTTTTCCGATTACTTGATTCTTTTTCCGGGTTGGTCGTCGGGTTGGTCCCATAGTAAATAATGTTCATAAATGCAACTATTTATCTATTATACATAAATATTTAAATAACATAAGAATAAAAACTTAACCTATCTAAACTAAAATAACTAATCCAAACTTAAATAAACCTATCTAAACCAAATTATCCTATCTAAACTAAAATATCCTATATCTAAAGTTAACTAGTAAAAAAAATTAGATGCTGTTTAAACCTATAAAATGTTTAAACAGTCTCTAATCTCATGCAACGTGCCTAAAATGCTGGCCGCATTGCCTCGCTGAATTGCGAGGCTGACTTTCTGTCCAAACATGTTCATAATGATGTCCTGAATCACTTTCATCTTAGATATGTACATCTTTTCTGAATAATTCTGTATTTTGCCTAAGTTTTAGTGGGATACAAACGATAGATAGTACTCACTCGTAGTGTCCAGTGCTTCGTCTAAGCTGCACCTCTTCTTCAAATCATTCACGACTGCCATTTTGTTTTCTTTTTGGTAGTTAAATAACTAAATTAATTAAAATTGCATAGAGTATTGCATAGACCTTTCAAGCGTTCTATAAAAGTATTTTGTTTTATTATAGCATCCACTTTAAAAAACAAAACAGTGTGCACCTATTTATACTAAGGTTCAACTAATTTTTGCCACTTCCCAAAGATTAAAATCATTAATTACCTATCAAGATGGGCAAGACAATTTCAGTTGGTTTTAAATTTATTATATTTTATTAATATTAGCAGGCTAGCTAATAGTTGGCTAGTTTTATTAATTTTAGAAAGCTAACACAAGTTTATTTTTGCTCTTGACGAAGCTACAAATTATAAAATAATATTGTTGAACAAATTAAATTGTATTGTGAAATCCACATAGTTGCGACCACACTCCGTTCAAACATTCACTAGATAAATGTGCCTAGATTGTATTAAATGTACATATTCAAAATGGCAGCGTAACCAAACTACACTCAAAACAAGTGCTTACTGTCTATTTATATTACTTAGTATGAATAGTGCAAACACTACTGGGTACATAGATGTTATTTATCTTTCAAATTAATGAAACTTGTACTACTCAAAGGGTGTTTTGATGTATTACATCAGTGTCGTAAATAGGGTTTATAAGATGAGTCACCGGGCGAGATGGGATATACTCGAAAGTAACATGTCCATAGTTTCATAAATAAAACATCTACTTATGGACTTTCTGTGGTCCATGATTTGAAATAGTAGATTGTATCATAAGGGAGAAAAATAATATTTTTACAGTGAAGGCAAGTTTTTTAAATTCAGAGCGAAGTGATTCTAGAATAGCATCCCGGGCGTAGCGAGGGATTCAAAGTACGTCGCCCAAGCCAAAAATATATTTTGCGCCCGAGTGGTTCACTCTACTTTTCATCATCCTCTATGAGAAAATAAAAGGCGCCTCATATTTTATTGTAATATTATTATTTAATAAAACATAGAGTAACAACTAAATTGAAATTAAGTATCTTTGACATTTAGAAATATCACATTTGAGACATTTTCTTGGCGCTGATCACTAACATGTTCCAAATTCAATATTTTCGCTGTTTGTTGAGTTTGGGAACTTTTTAATTTAAAGCAGGAAATAATGTGCCAATTAATCAGAATCACAAAATCTCCATGACACATGTGAAAATTGTATTTTCCCACGTGTTTTCTAAGAGGTGATAATTAGTTTTCGAGTGTACTCGCACTCGAAAACACTCAGGAATATGATTGTATTTTTGCTTTCTTTGCAATTGGGTGTTTCTCCTTGTCACATTTCTCATCGTCACTTTTGTGGCACATTTTATATGCTATAATTTATGTTTATAATAATGTTTTTTAAATTTAATAATCCGTAGATTCGTTTGGTTTTAATATGTAAGGAATAATGCCAAGTCGATGGTTCAATACCATTACATTAGCCACGCAAATAACGCTGACACTCGCAGTTAGAAGAAATACCCAATTATTATAACGTAACGTTATTATTATTATAAAAAAACTTTGTAGCCATTGCCACAAAATGATAATGATAATGATTATAACGTAGAGTATACAGATATAGTGCTTAGATCCTTAATTTAAGGCTCGAAATCTAAAGCTATCCCCAATAATTTCTGATAATATTTCAAAGCACTATTTTATCCCAGTAAAAAACATTTGGATTCACAATATAATAACACTTTTATTAGACCAACTACCCGTAACTAGATAGATCCACAGAACAGCAGAGCTGGATTTCCTTCTCTCTCTTCTGTGGATAGGATAGATCATTGTGAATCATTAAATACCTAGTGCTAAATAAATGGTTACGAAGCTACCAGTACCTAACTAACTAATGCCTAGGGACAACAGTTGCGTAGCCCGTAGCAGAACCACCTCAAAAAAAAAATTGGCTAATGCCTACAACAGTTACGTAGCCCTTAGCGGTATGACCCTTAAGGAAAAACAAAGTTTTTTTTCGGATAATGCCTACAACAGTTACGTAGTTGGTAGCAATAAGACCTAAGAAAACCCTTTTATTCAGCTATTTAAATGTCTCCGAGGACACGTTAAATTGTAGATCCCGGTCACGTCCTGGTTGTTTTAACCATTTAGCCATGTCAGAGGCCTATAGGCGGCTTAAAAACTTTGAACAACACCAGTGTTCGCTGGGTGGCTAGCAGAGCTGCGTAGCTCGTAGGAAAAGACTCTAAAGGCAAAAACAACTTTTATTATTCGTCTAATCCTAAAACAGTTACGGAGCTCGTAGCAGTATGACCTAAGAAAATACCTTTATTATTCAGCCAATGCCTACAACAGTTGCGTAGCTCGTAGCAGTATGACCTAAGAAAATACCTTTTTTATGGTTTTTTGGTTGGAAAGAGTATACTTCGAAATTGGTCCCATTTAAATTTTATCCAAATCGGTTGAGCCATTTTTGATATCAACAATAATGTGAAAAATGCTACATCGATCCGTGTGAAATATTTGCGAATTCTACACACGGTTGAAGTCGGTCATGCCATTTTTTTTTTTTTTGCGAAAAATTATTATTTATTTAGCTAATGCCCATAACAGCTACGTAGCTCGTAGTAGTATGACATGAATTACCAAACAAAATAAATAAATGTTATACGACTTAACATAATCTCTATCGAATAATTATTTTTTGCAACAAATGGCAAATCCGCCTTCCATCGTGTACGAAATTCGAATATTTCGCTCGAATTATTTACATTATTGTTGATTTTTCAACAAAAACGGCTCGGGAGTATACCCTTTCGAACTAAAAAAGAATTTATCGATTCGGTTTACAATTGGTGAAATTATCGATGAACATACGCAAAAAAATACACACAGACTAACAGAGAACCTCCTCCTTTTTGGAAGTCGGTTAAAAAGTTATCCCAACGTTATTTGTCTTATTATAGAAGAGTTATCAGTTACACCAATCATTTTGCTATCTAATACGATACTTTTTCGGTAAAGAACTGTCTCTATCGAAAGTCGAAAAGTTTTCCGCAACAACTTTAGCTACCGACTAAACTTTGCATAACACTGCGCGCGCAATTACGAGGGTTGAAACAAGGTTGAAACTTAGGGTTGAAATGACAATCTACGCAGGGCGAAAGAAAACTTAGCGACCTACGTCTGTCTCTTTCTCACGCCGTCGGAAAATCGATGATCTCCTGTTAGTTCCTGCACTCCTAGTGGTAATGGGTAAAATGGCGGACCGTAAGACGAGGTTTGAGATCGTGCCGGTCCCTCCGATGGGAAGAAAGGAAATCCTCGGGAATGTTTTTGAACACGGAATATCTTTTTTTAAGATAGTGGGATTGGATTCTGAGTGTAATAGCTGGGCTCCTAAGTGTTAATTTAGCTTGATATAATTCTCCCTGCCTTTTCTAGTCCGATATGCGTTTTATGGATTTGAGTAATTTACGAGGTTGGTTCTATTGATAATTCTGTAATTAAATTGCAGTGCGAGAACTGACACCTTTTTTTTAACAAACTTTTAACCCACACTTTAGGACGTTTTCGCTTTTTTAAATTGTTTCATTGTACGCTATTGCGAGATAGCATAAGGCTTCAGATTCCGAACATGACAACATTTTGTGTCCAATTTTGACGAGCCAAACAGTCTTTAAAACCGCGGTAAGTATATTTTTTTACGTCGATCAGACGCTTTAAGTTTGACATACACGATGCGATGATTTGATCAAATTTTCGCTTCATGCCAACTGGGCACTCATTCAGTTAAAGAAAAGGCAGGAATTGGTGGTTCACGATTTGAACCACTTCCTGAATGTTGATTAACTCTTGTAATTTTAATTTTACTCGAGAAATGGTCAGAACTAAAGTTGCTTATAATTTGATTTCCTACATTTTTGTTTCCCATTAACTTTTTCTATGATTGATATTTTTCAAATAAAACGAAAAAGGTATCTAGATGTGCAATTTTCTTTCTTCTATAACTATAACGCCCCGCCGTTTTTGCGTAGGCGGCAAACAGGGTTATCGGGAAAATAATACGGCAACAGTCACTGAAATGAGATAGGCATTTTTCATGACAATCAGATTATCCCTCTGGTTGTAATTGTAATAGCTCTATGATCTGATATAGGTACGCCAACCTATAATGGTCCGGCTACAACTACGCCCAACGGCGAAGTTATCGTCACTGGGGGCTCATTTAACTAATTCAAACGGTAGTAGTTGGTTGTTCACGATTTGAACTACTACCTGAAGCTGGGCACACACGATGCGATGATCGCATCAATTCATCAGATCAGTCCAGCGAGGTCCTAATATAGTTGCATTGCCGGTAGGTAGGTAGTTACTCGTATTGAGGAATCAAAATGACACCCCTATTTTATTCGAAAATGTATTAACAAAAAAATGATGGGCATCAAAGTTGCAAAAAATCAAATTTCAAACAACTTTGATTCCGATGATTTCTCATGAAAAATTGAAATAACACAAGTTATTGAAGAAATGAAATGGTACAACCAACTATTTAAAAAAACAATCAATCCTACAAAAAGTTGATGCGAATCAAAGTTGTAGAAAATCAAATTTTAAACAACTTTTGTTCCCATAACTTCTGCTGTAAAATTGAAATAACACAAGTTATTGAAGAAATGAAACGGTACCACCAACTATTTAAAAAAATATCGATCCTACAAAAAGTTGATGGGAATCAAAGTTGTAGAAAATCTCATTTCAAACAACTTTTGTTCCCATAACTTCTGCTGTAAAATTGAAATAACACAAGTTATTGAAGAAATGAAATGGTACCACCAACTATTTAAAAAAAATATCGATCCTACAAAAAGGTGACGTGATATAAAGTTGTAGAAAATCAAATTTTAAACAACTTTTGTTCCTACAACTTCTTCTGTAAAATTGAAATAACATAAGTTATTGAAGAAATGAAATGGTACCACCAACTATTTAAAAAAATATCGATCCTACAAAAAGTTGATGGGAATCAAAGTTGAAGAAAATCTAATTTCAAACAACTTTTGTTCTCATAACTTTGGCTGTAAAATTGAAATAACACAAGTTATTGAATAAATGAAATGGTACCACCAACTATTTAAAAAAACATCGATCCTACAAAAAGTTGATAGGGATCAAAGCTGTCGAAATTCTAATTTCAAACAACTTTTGTTCCCATAATTTCTGCTGTAAAATTGAAATAACACAAGTTATTGAATAAATGAAATGGTACCACTAACTGTTTAAAAAAAATATCGATCCCACAAAAAGTTGATGGGAATCAATGTTATAGAAAATCTAATTTTAAACAACTTTTGTTCCCATAACTTCTGCTGTAAAATTGAAATAATACATGTTATTGAAGAAATGAAAAGGTACCACCAACGGTTGTAAAAAAATAGCGATCCTACAAAAAGTTGATGGGAATCAAAATTGTAAAAAATCAAATTTTAAACAACTTTTTTTCTGAAAACTTCTGATAAAAAATTGAAATAACACAAGTTATTGAAGAAACAAAATGGTACAACTATATATTTAAAAAAATATCGATCCTACAAAAAGTTGTTGGAATCAAAATTGTAGAAAATCAAATCTCTTGATTTCCTACAACTTTGATTCCCATCAACTTTTTGTATGATCTATATTTTTCGAATAAGACGGTGGTGTCATTTTGTTTCTTCAATAACTACCTACCAGCAATGTTTAAGTACATGATGATACTACATGGCCCCTGCTGCACTGATCTGACGAACAGATGCGATCATAGTTTCGTGTGAGCCCAGCTTCAGGTAGTGGTTCAAATCGTGAACCACCAATTCCTATCTTTTAATTAACTGAATGAGTTCCCAGTTGGCATGAAGCGAAAATTTGATCAAATCATCGCATCGTGTGTAGCCACCTTTAGGCTTATTAGGTAATTGAATATAATATGACCATAATATTACAATTAATTAAAACTGTTTTTTCGATTTCAAACAACACAATTTTTTAATCTACATTTATCTTTTATTTAATTTATTTACACACGTACATATACGTATCATAAATTGTATGGTAGGCCGAATCATAAAAGTCAGCGCATTAATGTAAATAAATTAATGCACAACATAAGTATCTAAAGCCTTGATAAAAAAAATCGGCCAAATGCAAGTCGGACTCGCACACGAAGGGTTCCGTACCGTGGGGGAGCCCCATTCCTCTTGCCGTAATTAATAGCGAGCAAAAAACTCATAAAAATCACGTTTGTTGTATGGCAGCCCCCCTCAAATATTTATTTTATTCTGTTTTTAGTATTTGTTGTTATAGCGGCAACAGAAATACACCATCTGTGATTTGATTGTGATTTCAGCTGCCTAGCTATCATGGTTCATGAGATACAGCCCGGTGACAGACAGACAGACGGACATCGAAGTCTTAGTAATAGGGTCCCGTTTTTACCCTTTTGGGTACGGAACCCTAAAAAAACAAGTGTAGGTAATCACCGCAGGTAATCACAGAGTGTATCTAACGGATTGTCATCCGCCGAAGTGTCATCTGCGGATAACTTCTCATCCGCCGATTTGTGTGGCGCTAAGTATTCCGAAAGTGGGGATTACCACAAACTCAAGCCTCAAATGGAAATCGGTATCCGCTTTCCACTCGAAATACCGTTTGAAGCCTTTTCAGACAGGTTTTCCTGACATCCGAAATACTAGGACAACATGATACCGAAGCTGTAAATAAATTCCTTTACGTTGAGCTGGGAAGCAGTTGCTATGAGACTTCGGTGTTCTTCTTTAAAGTGTTCGTCGGATGTACAATAGTGGACTCTGATACGACACGTTACGGTACAATTAGGTATTTGCTTGTTTGCGGAAAATGTTTAAGAAAGATTATAATATCTGTGGGTGCGTAAAATTTTTCAAACTTTCATCAGCTGTGTATATTTGCATGATAAATTAGTTAGTATTTGCTTACAAGATATTCTTGTAGCGACAAAACTATTTTTAAATATAGCAAATAAATGCCGTATCCAAATAGGTTTTTAATATCTTATCGCATGTTGGAGAATAGTTACCGCGAAAATCAATAAATGGGTGGAGAGATGGCAGTGACGTCGTCGCGTAGTTCGCGCATGCGCTCTATGACCTAAAAAGCGTCTTACCTATGGCGTCAAGTATTTCTATGGTGTTATGATGTCCTAGTACCGGCGCCCACAAATCTGAAATTTTCCTGCCCTCCACCAGGTTTCACGGAAGTGGAAACCTTCCACTTCCGCTGTTTAGGGCGGTCTGCAAGCCCCGAAATGCAGCAGAGTATGTCTGCAATTTTCCTGAATTTCATGGATTTCACCAGAAATTGTTTGGTACCAGAAAGTGACGCTGTGTTTACTGCGCAA
This sequence comes from Hypomecis atomaria, assembly GCA_964007245.1. NCBI lineage: Eukaryota > Metazoa > Arthropoda > Insecta > Lepidoptera > Geometridae > Hypomecis > Hypomecis atomaria. The sequence continues at coordinate 2,809,861 of OZ023285.1, forward strand.
CCTTTCTGCGCATTGCAACACGTTGTTTTCATCACGACCTTATTCAGCTAATTTTCTTCTGTCTACATTGTACCGATATCCATATGAGTTGTATTGTCTGACAGTGCACACGTTGCTATTGTAAAAGCTGTTGTCGAGTCTTCATCATTTCTATTTGGATAATAGCATGAATCTGTGTAGTTGTTATAGTAGAGGTTCGTGGATAATAGTTAATAGTTTAAGTAGAGTTAATTGTGCACTAAACGTGAATAAATTATATTATTTACTAGCAGCGCCCCGCGGTTTTACCCGCGTTGTGCCCGTTCCCGTGGGAATTTCGGCAATTTTTATACATATAAACCTTCCACTTGAATCACTCTATCCATTAAAAAAACCGCATCAAAATCCGTTGCGTAGTTTTAAAGATTTAAGCATACAGACAAACAAACGAAAATAGCGACTTTATTTTATACTATGTAAGGATTATTAACGCCCAAAATGAATCTGCCGGTAAAAATTACCGTTACTTGTTATTTTTTCCATTAACATGGACTAATGAACATGTTAAAAAAAGGAATAACTGATAAATATTTTTTTCCTTACAAGTTATGAGGGTGTACCCATGCGTGTACACTAAACTACTAAGTGTTTTAAAATTTTCAGGAGAAAAAATATTCTATGGACCGGCCAACACAGTATTATTAAATAAAAATGTTAAAACCAACCCAGATAGTTGTAGCAAATTATACATTAGTACAGAGAATTTTCGACATATTTCAGGTTATGACTATAATTTTTCTTCGCCACGCATGGTTACAAGACGACGTTAGGCGTTCCTAAATGATAAGCTTGGCTTCAGAAAAAGTTATGTTGCCGCTATTGCATGCCTGAAACATTGACTAAATGGAGTATAAAGTAACACAATAGTACCACTTCGATTTTTCTTATTACTCGTACATTTTTCTAGGTGGTTGTCAACAAAATGCAGGTTCAATGGTTTGATGTCAAAAAAATGGTACCGAAAAGTATTGTTTTATTAATTATTATAAATTTTAGGAATGATCTTAGGTATTTCTATAGTCCTAAAAACTACTTAATAAAAAAAGTTTTTCACATACCTAAGCACCTATTGTACATCATAGGTTTGCGTTTGACTACATACTACCTGATGTTAAGCAGATATGCGGTTTAGGGTGTAGCACGCTTACTTAGAAGATACCTATTTACTCGGGATTTGAAGACACCTACGTTGTACTTTAGCGGGAAGACAGACCCAGGCAAAGCGGCACACAATCTGGCTGTTCGCATGAGGAATGAGGATTCGAAAGAATGTCCACCATAAATGGGAAAATAATAAGAATAAATTCACAGTTTTATTAGGAATGTTTAATCTCAAGATATTCTTGCAAATATACAGACGAATGTTAAAATTATAATCGTAGAAAATGATTAAAAATAAGTTAATGTTAATTTAAAAAAAAAACCAAAATAATTGGGCAGGTGCACCGGCTGTTGCCGGCACTATGACCAATTTTATGTTTGAAGCCTTATAAATAAATAACAGAAAAGAGAATGGTTTTGAATAAATAGAGAAAAAAATCTTCGTTTAAGGCTCTTTTTGACATGTGACATTTATAGCACCGCATATGTAAAATTTTTTTTTTTAATCTTTTAAAAACGAAGAGTGACGAATTTTCTGATCTCTCACGCGATGATGCCGCTCATTAAATATAATAATTCTTTGAAATATTAAATATTAAAATATTTTATTGTATTTTTGACGAATTTTCAAAAACTGAAATGATCGTGGCCACAACCTGGGAACCTGCCCTATACATATTCCCTTACTAACTCTGTTCTCAATTCATAAAACAGAGTTCAGCTGGTTATTTTTGTGCATATCTAATTTATTTTTATTTTTAATCATCTACAACTGTATAGATAAAAATTGAAGCTTTAATTATTATTCTTCCAAACCTACTTTACAATGGTAATAAAGTTTATTTACATATATACAAGACTTAGCGAGTAATATAAATAATAACAATAACTGTAAATAAAATATGTACCTAGCTAGAAAATCAATCGAATAACCCGCCCCTCATCGTCTCCGGTGCAAAGGTACCCATAACACTTGCTGCATTGCCGCGTTGGATGGCTATGGACATTCTTTGCATCAGAAACGAGGTAGAACGGGAGTCACCTCCTCTTTCCCGGATCCTGCGCCCTATTTCAGCGGTTAACATTTTGGCCTCAGCACCCCAGCTGCCCATGGTCTCCACGGCGACCGGCACGAAAAAATAACTGGGTAGATACCATTGCCGCGTACTTTAACCGCTTTTTATTGGCGGCGTCCTCAGCTGCTGCCGCCGGAGTACGGATTGTGCGACTCAGGTGCGTGGCTGCGACAGTGCTTACGCAAGTGGCATACCAAACTAAGGAATGTTTGCCGAAATTAAAGCTCTCTCTGCCAATTTATTTTGTTTTTTTAATGTTAACATTAACTTATTTTTAATAATTTTCTACGATTATAATTATAACATTCGTCTGTGTAGATTAAAAATATATATTCAAACACTTCCATAGTATCACATTTTTATAAAACACAATGATCTTTTTAATAACTGTACCCGCCGCACGGGTACCGTGGGCGGTAAAGGGTATTAATACTGCTTACGCACTGCGTTAAAAGAAAGAGGTAGAGAAAATTTGGAAAACTGGTTCAAAACTACCATAATATTTATGCTACTTTGGTCTTGGATATACGTAGATACATATGGTACAGAGGCCTTAGTATGAGTTTGCATAGTAAACGTAGACTATTATCGTTTTCGTGTGATTCCAAACATTCTCGTTAGTTCTTCCTCGTTTCCGCCTGGGGCGCTGTATGAAGATATATAGACGTATATAAATGTATGAAATAAAAAAAGTCCTTTAAATTATTCTATCCTTATATTTCAATTTATAAAATAGCTTTTCAGTTCATTTGAATATTTACAAATCACTCTTGTTACTTATCCAAATACAGTTTCGGCAAGCTGCCTCAGCGTCCGTCCTTATGTACATAGCAATAATGACTAGTTTCCTTTGGTTCTCGATGGGGCCGGTTCATACCGGTTCGTGGGTTTGGTTCTGGATGGATTCCACTGCTTTTTTAGACGACTTTGGCTCCTTCTTCTTGTTGGGCAGAGTGATGCAGAAGAGTGCATTACCTGAAAATGAACGTATGAACTTAAGTAGGTATGTGGAAAGTGGAAACCTACTTTTGTGAACTAATCTATTGTTTCTTCGACATTGTGACGATGAAGCCTAATGGTTCCTCAATCAATGTTTCTCGCATTCAAATCACTTTTTTGAAAAAAAAAACTGTCTTTTTAGAAGTCTATGAGAAAGTTATGAACTTTTGACATTTTTCAATAGGACCATATATGGCCCAATTACGAAGGCGCCATCGTCATTATAATAGCTAATTAGCATATTTTTGTTTCTTTTTCACTCTAGGCATTCGATAGAGAGAACACTTTTTACGTTGCTATTGAATATACGATGGCGCCTTTCAGTGGGCAGGGCACATAGTTCGGAGAACTGATGGTCGATGGGGCGGCAAAGTTCTCGAATAGAGACCAACCGGGCTTATTGGAAATCCGCAAGGGAGGCCTATGTCCAGCAGTGGGCATCCTACGGCTGATAATGATGATGACCAAAGTCTATTATCCTGTACTTTTTTACTGATCAGAGGCCCACGGGTGATCCATATTCTACCACCCTGGTCCAGTGCGAGTTGGTGGATTCATCTACGCTATCGATTTTGCTATATCACGATGTCTTCCTTCACCGAAAAAGTTAGTGCTGTGGAACTCCCTAAGAAAGAAACTGGTTCAAAGAAACTGGTTGGTACGGGACCGGGATTTGAGATCTTTGGATTTGGACCTCACTATTATAAGGCGCAATATGTTACTATCACTAGGCCACTAAGGGTATCATCAGCCATAGGACGTCCACTGCTGGACATAGGCCTCCCTAAAAGATCTCCAATAAGACTACGGATTAATATTATGTAATCGCCAGCCTTCTGGCCACGTTACCCTCTGCGACAGGGCTTTTAGAATAGTTTTTAGTTTAAGTTTCAGTGATTTTAGTATAAATTTTCTTTCTTTTTTAATTATGTAGGTAGTTGTTAATAATTCAATGTTATTTAAGTTTGTGCAATAAATATAATCGCCAGTATACCTAATAATAATCATGTGAGAGGTATCAAGTGGAGGAAGTGGTACTGACCAACAAGCAGGCTGCCGAAGACGTAGAAGCCGGCGCCGCAGTTGACCTCGAGGAAGACGCCGATGAGGTTGGAGCCCACCATCGAGCCCATGCGGCCCATCATCATGCCCAGACAGATCGCCATGGCCCTGTAATCACATCATCAATTATAATACTTCATTACTGTATATTTTTCATACCACCTGCTCGAAAATGACCCATTATATGTCGTAGAACTTCAATGTAATACGAGTCATTATTATTTTAACACAATCTCGAGGGCTACGGCAGGTCAATAATGTTGTATGAAACTCCCTAGAGGTTAAAGTGATTTAAATTTGGAACGTCTAATTCGTATGAAAATTTCTCAACTAGAACATTTAAGGACATCGTAAAGAGGTTTCATTTTGCAAAATCGAATAAAAAATCTTTACATTGCACGGCAACTTGTAAGGAGGTTCTACTCGACTTCACAGATTATTAACCTCTTTGGTGCCCGTATCAGTTCGATTTTATAGAATAAAACCTGTGCAATGCCCGTGCTAGGCCATGATAATCGAGCTGGCCATGGCCTTATTTTTTTCATGTAGTATTTCCATTCTCTGTTTTATTATAAATTGTGTGCGATTCTCTGAAAATTCGTATTTCTAATTTGTTTTCATTTATTGTGAACAATACCGAGTTGCCTAATGAGTACCTACACTTAATTTTTCACATGTAATTTATGACGAAAATATTCCTCATATTCTTGGGGTTATATTTTCTCGCAGGATGTATGCAAGGTAGAGTATGGACCTCTAGAACCAAGTTTGTCTTCGTCTTGGGCGGCAAATTACTGATACAAAATTTTAAGGCTTCATACAGTGGTAGTGGCTATATTCTACTCAATAAAACCAATTAGGTTTTACAAGCCGTCTTTCGAACATAATAAATTAAAGAAACTCAAAAGGGGCCAAAGCAAAATCAATGGCCGTCTTGTGTATACGTTGCGACGTTTGGGTTCGCTTTTTCTCCCGCTCGCTCTCGTGATGCGAGTAACTGGTGAGTAGCAGGAGAAAAAGTGAAATCTGCCGGGCTAGTATGCGCGCCACGAATTATTTCCTTCGTAGTGTCAGAGCGAGACAGCTTTATGGCAAAGTATAAATCTGTCTTTTTTTCACACGTCGAAATGCGTTCTTTTTGTGGCTCTTCGTGGTCGCATGCTTGACTAGGAACGATAGAACGCAAACACAATGGTCCCAGGGCAAATGTACATAAGTAAAGTAAAGTTAAGTAAAATTTATTGCTCAAACTGTGTAAAATGATGGTAGGTACAATTTTCTTAGTATCAACAGTCTGTCCTAGCGGACATACAATTTTTGGCTTCACATAGCCTAGCTTAGCAAATATTATTAACTAGTAATTATTACTACATTTATTTATTTTACAATTATTATAATATTTGATGTTAAATTATGGAGAACGTCTTTCAGGAAACTCTACATTAGGTACTGAAGATTTATCTATTATGTAGGTAAACACAAATCCATTAAAAATTTAAGGAAAAGAAATACAGTGGACTCACCTAAACTTGGTGGGGAAGAGTTCAACAGCCACCGCGTTCATGAGTCCGATGCAGGCGCCAGACATCTGGAAGACGGCGAACAGCACCACGGCCAGCTGCTGGTCGTACGACAGGTGCGCGCCGATCCCGCATAGACCTAAAGAAAAATGTAAATATTAAATAAATATTAGGTTACATCTTAGACACGGTCTCAGATCCCAAACTAAGCATAGCTTGTGATATGGCTGCCAGAGACCGATATACGTATTTTAAATACATACTAATATAGATACCTAGTACCTAAATAACACCCAGACGCAGAGCAAACACTTATGTTCATCACACATATGTTTGCCCTGGGTGGGTTTCGAACCCACGCCTCTTTGACGCAGAAGTCAGGGTCACTAACCACTGAGCCACCGAGGCAGACCTGAACCAAATAATAGTAGAAATATACAAAATAAAATATATAATATACAACGTGTCACATAATGGTTGAACAGTACTGAAAGGGATGTCATGGTGTATCCAATCACGAATCACCTGTTTGAATTTTAAACTTTATTTTTTCCATTTAAATCTAAATTTTTTTTTCGGATTATTTTGGACAACCCTGTCAAATGAAAATAGCGGACGCCAGTGGACATGTCAAAGCGCGGCGGCGGCGCGCCGACAAAGCGCAAAGTTGAAGTCGCTTACAATTTTACAATACAAAGTCACTTTTCGGCTTTCGTCGGCCGACCGGCCGGACTTGGCGCGGTGCGTGTGACGTTCTTAGGGTTGACATCGGGCAATTTAACTGCTGAGGATTATTATGTTACACCTTTTGGGATAAGTTTTAAATATGCCTGAGCTAGCATGCGTGGTTTAAGTATTTTTCAACCTTTCTGTTATCTACACGTTGTACATAAAAGTAGATATTAACAACTAGAGAACGAAGTTTTGTCTTGAGACATGGGCGACATATTGAACCCTGATCGTAGCGAGGGTACGTGTTATTATTATATCTTCTTTGGCGAGAGAGTTACATACAATTTATCTCTAAAGTGCCTTTATTAACTACAACAAAACTACACTACTACTACATAAAAAGCCTTGGGTCATCCACAGACCCAAGGCTATCTCTAAATATTTGTCTTAATGTAATGATAAAGAGATAATTTAACATCGCGCAATCGTTTAATTTCTTGGAGCAATTGCTTATTTTATTCTTGAAGGCGCTTATGTCTAGCGACTTTTTAATGACAGCAACTAGCTCAGATCAGAAATCATTCACCGCCAATTTTACATTTTTTTTTATCAAGGCGAAAATCTAGGCCAGATGTCAGATGATGTCTTTTCTTCACCTTCATCCGGAGTAGTTAAGTAGAGTAGGGCAAGGAAATAGGTAAGGTTAAGAAAAACTCTCGTCAAAAGTAAGTTCTCACCTGTGATAGCGAGTACGAAGACGAGGATGAGTTTCTTGCCGAGGAAGTCGACGGAGTAGCCGACGTTAATGTACATGGATCATAACACCAGACCAATGCAGGAACGTTCAAAAGTCGTGTGAACTCACTCTACTTTCATAGGATACTAGAAATACTGAGAGTGAGATATTTACCTGTGATAGCGAGCACGATGACGAGGATGAGCTTCTTGCCGAAGAAGTCGACGATGATGTCCATATATGAGAACACCAGACCAACGTAGGAGCGTTCAAACGTCGTGCCAGCTCACTCTACCTTCATAGGATACTAGATACACTAAGAGTGAGATCTTTACCTGTGATAGCGAGCACGATGACGAGGATGAGCTTCTTGCCAAGGAAGTCGACGAGGAAGCCGACAATGATGTACATGGACGAGAACACCAGCCCGATGTAGATGGAGCGCTCGAACGTCGCTGTGTTCATGGTGTCGTCACACTCTACCTGCAATGGGTATTAGAACGATTGTTGATTGAACTGTTCCGTAGACTCCTAATATTTTTGTTAACCGACTTCCAAAAAGGAGGAGGTTCTATATTCGTGTGTATGTTTTTTTTTGTTTATGTTCATCGATAATTTCGCCAATTGTGAACCGAATCGAAATTTTTTTTTATGTTGCTGTCACGCAGCTGTTAAGTTAGCTTCAGTCAGGATTGGGCTATCCGTAGCTTGTAGTTAACATCATTGCCGCAAAGTGGTGTGATTCGGGCTATAGCAAAGTGAAGATATACTTACAATAGTGCCATTCGGTGCAGGTTGCTTGGCTGCGTCCAGCACATCGCAGATCTTGGTCTCAGCACCGTCGTGGTTGGCCAGGGAGTTGAGGATGGACGGGAACCACACGTAGAAACCGTTGGTGCTACAACAATAACGCAGAAAATATAGAAACAACACAATATTGTGAAACAAAAGTTTGCCTTATGCCTGCGTAAGTAAAATATTTTGGCTCTCTTGATTTTTGCACCTAGAGGGTGAGGACGCTGGCATTGATGAGGGAATTTACATCCATTCTGTACAGACAATAACGTAATCCTACGTTGTGCAAGCGCATGTCGGTAGAGGATAATATATTACTTATTGGTATTACAGCCGAATTATTTACCATATATCCTGAATTGGTCAAAATATACGAAATAGACCCAGGGTAAGAACGGCATTTTGAAGAGTAGGTATACTTGTAGTATATGTTCCTCCATGGATACGAGGCTCAAGCGCAGCTCGATACTATTCAACTTGGAGCTCTCGCTCTGATCAGTTTTGCACTTGTCAGTGTAGTTATTTTGCAGTGCAATGATTATGTTGGGGATTATACTCACGCAGCAAATATCCCAAACTGGACGAAACAGACTAGGGAAACCCACGGCAGGAATGGCATTTTGAAGAGAGGCAGAGTCTGCTCCTTCATGGACAGGAGGATAGCACGCATCCCGGTGCTGCTCGACTTGGAGGTCTGGCTTTCGCTTACGAGGGTTTTTACCTGGAAATTAATTTCTTGGTCACAATTTCAATTATAACTCTTATTTAGCAATATAGATTTGGAGTCCACTACCAGTCTAGAGTTGGAGTGGTTAATAGTTGGCACGATAAATGTTTCTATATAAAAATAGAAAGGGATCAATAGGTCGTTTTCGGCATAACAACTTATTAAGATACCAACTCCAAAATCGAGGAAAAAGAATCAGCTGATCCATACATTTTATCGATTTCTAATGAAAACTTTGTATGAAACCGCTGATACATTTTATCGTTTTTTAAATTTATACTAGACCTCTTGCAGGTGTCTTAAAATCAATAAAGTATAGCACTTCTGGCACTTACTTCAAAGTCATCCTTTGAGGTTCGATTGTTCACAGAGTATATTAGCTTGAGGACCTCCAGGGCTCGCTCAGGCTGTCCCATAGCGTTGAGGAACTTTGGGCTCTCTGGGGCAAAGAATAAGAGCACTGTTCCAGTGGCGAAGGGTATCGCGAAGGCCACGATGAGGAGGCGCCACGGACGGTAATCGATGCCGAGGAAGTCGATCGGGAACGCGAAGTCGAGAGGCAGGATCAGCCAGGATATGCCTGGAAACAAGACCTTAGGAGCTTAGCAATAATGTTCCAAATGGCCTTGTAATTCAAGGAAAATACATATTACGTAGTTATTAGTTAGTATTATGTAACAACGATTTGTTAGGTGGATGGTGCAACTGTCTTTTTGTAATTATACCTAAGTATAAATAGTATAGATTTGGTCAAGTCAAGACTTTATAATTAAGCTTGATCGTAGAGTTTCTGATTGATGGAATACGGGATGCGTTCCGCAGAACCAAAGTTACATTGAGCAGTATTTAAAAAAAACGTTTAGTGAGTAGAAGTGTCGGTGGGTAATTCACATAGTCCATAACGAATGATAGGTTATAAAGATCGAAAACGAATGATAGGTTGATCAAGACCGAAGGAGCACGCTAGGTACAACCGGCGTTCACCAACATATTAGGAACCCAAAGGTCAGGCTTTTGTCTAGCAGTAAACATTAACAGCTTTACCATAAAAGATTTAAAAACGCTTTAAGCACTGTTTAACCGTGCAATTTGTACTGTTAAACATTGTCTAAAGTGTGCGTAAATCTTTAGTGGTAATATCATATATTTCATATTATTTTATTGATATCAACATACAAGATACAAGTCAATACAAATCAATAGTCATATAAATCATCAAATATTAAATTGTGTAAACAAAATAATAATAATAGTAAGATAGGTACACAGATATTTTATGACGATAACAAAGGAAAAAACTAGAACATTCCTAATGCTAATGTAGTTAAAATAATAGTATATTTTAATGACGTAGTCGAATAAAATTAATTCAGCATTGATTGTGAAAAACTGATGTTTGACGTAATATCGTGTAATATGTTTTTGCATTCATACCAATTCTTATGCAATATGTAGGTAATGTGTTTACGGTTTTGAGTAGTTAATTTTAATATGCGCGTTTTGAACCGTGAATTAAACGATTTTGGTTCTAATTTGATTACAAAAAATGGTCAAATTGTATTAATCACTGGTATTTCAGGCATGATGTAGGTACCTACCTATGTTTTACACTCGAAAAATATTATTCAAGTAGAGTAGGTATCAAAGAAATCCGTTGCTAGTACCTAATCAATATTTTGATTATGTACTTGACACATAATCAAATATACAGGGTTATTTCTAATCAATTAGCATCCTTTTAGGGGCTTATTCTGTACATCAAAACTAATAACTTTTGTTCTACGACTTTTATTAATACCTATTCAGAAAAAATGTTGTTGTTCTATAGAAAAATATCGTTCACCCTCGACAAAATGTGTGGAACAGCTGTTTTTTTGAGTTTTGACAAAAGTCGCAGAACAAAGTTATTAGTTTTGATGTTCAGAATAAGCTCCTAAAAGGATGCTAATTGATTAGAAATAACCCTGCTACCCGTGACCACGATCAATGCAACTCGGTCAAAACATCGGGATGATGAGGTATATATTTATCTCGTAATTTTAGTGAGCGATTAGTACATAATAATAAAGAAATAACCCTGTATAGCTACTAGTTTTTTTATGTAATGTCCAAAATGAACAAGGGTCGTCCATGTGGAGATATTGATGTTAAGATAACATCTCGCAAAGGAGTAGGTACTCCACCGGGCGAGGTGTTGTGCCCGGGGATAGCTATCCGACCGTGTAACGCTCGCTGTACCAATGAAAAGTCGCTAGTTCTAACGACGAAGTCGCAAACTCGTAACATCGAATGGATGTCGTCCATTTGGCCTGATGGTGAATGGGGCCTATTAGGTCTTGATAATATGGTTCGGCCGTCGCTGTAAATTTCGTTTGCGCGATGCAGGATTCGACTTGTGATTGGCTGCGGCGCGGCGTAGGTAGTTAGTAGCGCCATCTTGTAGCGAAGTAGTCGCTACAAGTCCAAAACGATTGTTTTCGTGATCTTCCAGGACCTTCAGTACCGTGGAGATTAACTGCGATTTTAATTACTCATTTATTCCCTCATCTGAAAAGTGTGCATTACTATCTACATTCAAACTATAACTTCTTTGCCCACTCCAGTAAATTTGAAAGTCAAATACATTCTATTTTTCAGGGATTGGGCAAAAATTTACCCCTAGAAAATTTCTAGTTGCCTACGCCAACGTAAACACACAAAGACCTCTTTGTAACAGCCGACCTTGAGGTCTGAGGCGTGGAGTATAGTACCCGCATTATAAGATATCATAGTCAAAGGTCGGTAACCTTACAACCATAACATAGCGTCACTGCATGATGTATACTACGAGTATTATATATGTGTAATGTGCATGGGTGGAAGCGAGACAAAAACTAGACTTGGCCAAGTTCTGTTAGTAATTTTTTTTTAGTTTTACTGCCTGTTTTAGAACGATTAATATTTAGATAGGTGACCGCAGGCAGAATTTTCCGCAGGGCGCTGCCGTGGCACGCAAGATACGTTAAATTGTAGGTCTCAGTTGTTTTTAACCATACACCCAACCACACGCTGGCAGAAGTGCGGTCTAGGGTCTGGCATGCTTACCTAAAAGATACTTACTAAATATGATTACTCATGATAGAAGAAAATTAAGAAGAAGTAGCCTCATGTTAGTGATACTCACACGGCAGGACTACGGTTCCGATTCCGACGAAAGAAGAACCAAAGGCCACCATCTTATCCCGATGGCGCAAGTTGTTGAACTCTCCCAGGTAGGTATAAACCACTGCCGAGGACCCTGATGTACTGGAAATATACCACAATCAAATGTAAAAACTCAGTAAGAACTCAGTAACGAAACGACGCAACCCTATTGAGTTTCGGCTCGTGCGAGTAATTGTTCAGTAAAAGGTTGTTTCAAAATAAAGGTTTTTTTTAAAATATAATACTTATTAAAATCGTCATATTGGCATAACTCTATACTGTTGCAAAAATGTATGACGGTCATCGGCTCTCAGATACAGTTTATAAATAGTTCGGAGCCAATACAAGTGATTATTGTTCAAAACTTTATTATGGCATATAAAGTTACAGTAGATCTTGCGACTAATATCTCTTAAACTGGAACTCTTCCCAATTATCAGAAATTGCCAACGACAAACAAATCTATGAATTAAGAATCAAGAACATGTGTACCAAGTTTCGTCGAGACTCGTTGAAAAATGCGACCAGCACGGTAAGGGGAGAAAACCATTTTATCCACTCTTAATGTCAGATGTCATTGTCAATCCATACTTTATTTCCTCTTCGAGGGGATATAATGGTGGAAAGAATATTAGTCCCTTTGCCATGCTTCCCGTGCTGTAGAGGAAAACCAACATCAGCCGGGCTAGTATGCGCACGTAGTTATATTTCTTTCTAAGTGTCAGAACGAGACAGCATTATAGCAAAGTATATATCTGTCACTTTTTCACACGTCGAAAAGAGTTCAATTCGTGGCTTTTCGTGGTCGCATGCTAGACCAGCTGGATAGACGAAAGCAAAGTCGCCGTGTTATAACGGAGATCTTCGCTTTCGCTTGATCGATGAGTATATAGGTACTTACAAGACTGCTGCGAGGAACTGTAGGACAGCGAAGGAGATGATCTCTGGCGCGAAGCTGGCGAACACCGAGAGGATGGCCGACAGCAGCATCGAGACCAGCATCACGGGCCGCCGGCCCTGTGTGTCCGCCAGCCAGCCCCAGAAGTACGACGTCAGGATTATAGCTGGAACATAGGATTTCCCATTCAGTGTTTTAATGCTGCCAGTATGGCACACTGTGTATTTGGGCTTCTTGGATTTCCGCGGGAGCAAATATAATGTAGGTAGTATTTAAAGATTTTTTCAATAAACTAACTGGCGAACAATGTTGCTAGCGAAGTTAAACAGAAAAACAACCTTACACGGGAAAAACTTAAGCCATCAAATCTATGACATTTTTTCTAGGGGGGTTTGGGTATGTTTTGGAGGTCGTTTTCTAGGGTGGGCAGAGAAGTATCTAGAGTGGGATCCGGCAATCCGTGCTATCCAAGCTACGCCCATGGTAATATAGTTAATTCTCTTTTGTTATAGCAAAGTTTGCAACGCAGAGATATCATAATACAGGTACTTCACCGAAAAGTATTATCAGCCAAGGGTATAACGTAGAGCCAGCAGCGCTGCTGCAGCGTGAGATCTAGGTCACATTGCGCCGACATCACATAGCCCAGAGTCAGGCTGATCATGCCTATCAGGTTCAGACTACTCAGAGAACTCCAGATATCTGTAGAGTATTACCAGCGAAGGGTATAGCAGAGAGCCAGCCGCGCTGCTGAAGGGTGAGGTCCAGATCACACTGCGCCGCCGGCAGCACGTAGCCTAGCGCCAGGCTCTGCATGATCATGCCCATGAGGATCAGCCCACTCATCAGCATGTGGAGAATGTTGTACGCTCCGAACCCTGGAATAATGACCATTTTTATGGTTGTTACTCAATGTGTTTATTTATTGCGTAATCTTGTCTTTCTATTTGTCAGTTGCGCTGTTATTTTATTGTGGGTATTAAAAGTGTATCGTGGAATTGTTAAAAGTTCTTCATAAATTCCTAACAGCCTTATTGCTGACCTTGGACAACGAGGTTGGTTGAAACTTTACGTAAGGTTGGTAAGACATCTCCATAAAAATTAAGAGTTAAGTAGTTGTTGAAGATTCATTATTGCACACAAAGAAATCGCGGATGCCTTATGGGGCACCCAAAAATAAATAAATCATAAGATAAGCAGCATGACTTCCATTCAGTCGAAGATCCAACAATGAAAATGAAGTAGGTTCACGTTTCAGATCGTTATCAGATCATAATGTTAATAAATTTAGTTGTTTACGTCTCAGTTACGTCAACGTAATAAATTAGGTACATTATTTTGTAGACACTGGTGTTATTTCTAAGATCAAATTTTAGCTGCTGGAAATCTTTTAATTCTTAGATAACGAAAGGCCTCAAAGTATCGTTGGGTAAATGCGTGTTATCGCGTAACATGTCGTAACAGCATTGTGATGATGGGGTTTCCCAAACGCCTGATATAGTACGTTGCGGTAGTTAGCACAATATTTGTTTTGCGTGGGAGTTTCCTTCCATAATCACGTTTCGTGCGCAGATTTACGGTAAAGATGATGAGATTCACGCTGGAAAAAGAAGCCGTAAAAAAAAATTTGACAACAACTGTATGCAAAGGATTCTGATAATCGAATTAACATAACGTAAGTAACTTGCCAGCCCGATCATTGCCAGGTATCATTGACTTTCACGAATTTCGATATGAATGTCTCTCTTTACGAGTACATCGTGGAGCTTTGACTGCCTCAGTGGCTCAGTGGTCAGTGACCCTGACTTCTGGGTCAAAGAGGCGTGGGTTCGATCCCCACCCAGGGCAAACATTTGTGTGATGAATATAGGTGTTTGCTCTGTGTCTGAGTGTTATTTAGGTACTATCTATAAAAGTATGTATTTAAAATAGGTATATGTAGTATATCAGTCTCTGGCAGCCATATCACAAGCTTTGCTTAGTTTGGGGTCAGAGACAGTGTGTAAGATGTCCCCTAATATTTATTTATTTATTATTATAGTTTTGGCGGGACCGCGGAAAAATCATGTCGCCTCATTGTATTATTTTGTTAAAGTTGTGTTTTTATCAGTGATAATTAGTGAAAATTTGTGTGGTATTTCGTTGATTAAGTATGAGCTGATTTACGTGCATGAGTGTGGGCAAGTGATAGGTATAATGTGACGTACCTACCTATCATGTTGTTCCGTGTTGTTACCAATACTCCATAGACGCCTCTAGTAAAGTCTCCACTGCTCTACTGAGGTATGACTTGGACTATGTTTGGACTTGACCGTGACTTTGTTGGACCATGATGTGACTATGACAGTGACTATTTTGATAAATATATCAAAAAATATTAATACTTGACACTGGCAAATGCACTATAATGCGACGCCAAAACATAAAAGAAGAAGAGTACATCGTGACAGACGCGTGTGCGAAGGAAGCGCGTTTGCATCGCGACAGAATCGTGGTTACGTGGGCGAGGGCACACAGGGACCTGCGCAATGCGGTCGCTAGAACTGACTACTC
Organism: Hypomecis atomaria; assembly: GCA_964007245.1. NCBI lineage: Eukaryota > Metazoa > Arthropoda > Insecta > Lepidoptera > Geometridae > Hypomecis > Hypomecis atomaria. The sequence continues at coordinate 2,825,222 of OZ023285.1, forward strand.
AGGGGACCGTGTTTTGAACTTCGAACGTCTAGGAACGTAGGTATACGTAACTTTGACAGATTGTATGGAGAATCTCTATGTTGTCTATAGAAGTTTGGAGTACTCCATACGAGTTCCGTATACGAACAAACCGTGCGAAGTTCAAAAAACGCTCCCCAGGACGCTCCGGGCTAGGATGCGCACAATGTAATATTTCTTTCCATGTGTCAGAACGAGGCAGCGTTATGGCAAAGTATATATCTGTCACTTTTTCACACGTCGAAAAAAATGTATTCGTGGCTTTTCGCGGTCGCATGTTGGACTAGCTGGACTGGTCGACCGTAGCGATGCAAACGCGCGAGAGCATCGCCACTGCATCGCTACAAAAAGTTGCCGTAGGCGAGAGACGTAAAACGAAACAAATACTTAGTTTTTAGGGTTCCGTACCCAAAGGGTAAAAACGGGACCCTATTGCTAAGACTTCGATGTCCGTCTGTCCATCTATCTGTCTGTCACCGGGCTGTATCTCATGAACTATGATAGCTAGGCAGCTGGAATTTTCACAGATGATGTATTTCAGTTGCCGCTATAACAATAAACAGAATAAAATAAATATTTAAGAGGGACTCCCATACAACAAACGTGATTTTTAGGAGTTTTTTGCTCGCTAATAATAACGGCAAGAGGAATGGGTACGAATAACCATACGATACGAAACCCTTCGTGCGCGAGTCCGACTCGCACTTGGCAGATTTTTGGTTTTACTGCAGTTTATGCTGGTGTGTATTTAGCCTTACTTGTTTATAGTTCTGAGGGCCGACCACTTCAACATGCATTGTGTACATCAGTATTATTGTGCTAGTGCTTCCTAGCTTAGTAGGCACTCTGGAAACGTACTTAATAAATAGGTACAGAGTCATATTATAACCGGGTAGGTAAGAAGGGAGACTAAAATTAGGTAGAAGAAACTGAAAAAAAGTACGCTTCTTCAGTTATAACTAATTAACATTATTTCAATTCATAGCAGTTGCTGTGATCTGATTATAATTAGGCACGACATGAAGAAAATAAGTGATTCTATTACACTATTATCATTAGAAACCTATTTACGATGAACTGTAGTAGTTGTGATAGCCCAGTTATCTTTATGATTGTGTTTTTGTGTACACTTTGCTACTAACATTGAAGATGTTATCTTTGTTTAGTGAACCCAACCGAGCTCTGCCTAACGGTAGATGTTATGAAACTAATTTCAGGGTTCCGTAGAATATCGAGAAAACCTTAGTAACCTACCAATAATAAATGTACCTACAATATACCTAGTATTTAATGCAATGCCGATTTCTTTTTCGCGATTTCGCAGTCAGTCTCGTAGAAAAAGTTGTTCATAAATGATGAGCATATCCGCCCTTGAAAATCCCCACACTTTACAAAACAACACCTTGTATAGTGTAGAGCAGTATCAGTGCACTTCAGAGAATAATAATAATGTGACGTCCACTAACACATACTATTAGATTTTTTTTATCTCGGGCAAAAGTGCCTTTATTAACTACAACAAAATACAATAGGTACTACTTTATATGCTAAAACTACCACTACTATTACATAAAAAGTATTGGATCATCCACAGACCCTTGAAGGTCTAAAGATAATCCAAATGCTCAAGCCCACTGCCAGTTGGCTGCATTGCCACGCTGAATGGCAAAACTTATGCGTTGAGCCAAATAAACACGCTGGTAATTATTTGGCTCAACTTATCAAATTATTATTAGTATCTGAGATGATGATTTAAATGTATGGAGATATGAATCAACAATATGTCATGTAATGTTTTAAATAAATATAGAAACTATCTGCGTTACATCCGGACGCGATGGACCGACGGACATTGTACACAACGAAATGATACGAACGTCGAACATGATCAGTAATTAATTTCATTGACATATATGTATGTACTCATTTAAAATTATATAATAAATTAATGTTGCTTATTTATGTGTTATGTGTATAATTGTAAGTATATTAAATTGGAATACAAATTATTATTAAGTAATTTATAATTACTCTATATTGTAATTAATGGCACTTAATTTTATGTTGGCATAAAAAACTTTTTGAAAAATGATCACGTGTAAATTGTAATTTGCCAATAAATGAGCATGAGTATGAGATTATATTTTGTTGATTTTAGATGACTGAACAAATGATGATGATTTTCAGACCGTATTCGGCCACGGTGCGGCGACTGCATAGTTTCTTGTTACGTTACTTGATGGGTCCTCACACGATTGAAGTTACCAATTTTAGCGGTGAAAGTTCGAGAACAAGTGCTACATGCGAGGACACCATCAAGTTAGTTAAGTCAGCATCAACTAAATCAGCATAAGCATTGCCATTCAGCGTGGCAATGCTGCCAGCATGCTGGGCACGCTGCCAACTGGCAGTGGGCTTGAGCATTTGGATTAACTTTAGACCTTCAAAGGTCTGTGGATGATCCAGTGCTTTTTATGTAGTAGTAGTGTAGTTTTGTTGTAGTTAATAAAGGCACTCTTACCCGTAAAAAAAATAAAACTAAATCAAGTCTAGATATATTGGTTATTCAGAAAGGGTGTAGTCGAAAAGGGGTTTCAGACTATCATCATCATCATTATCAGCCGTAGGACGTCCACTGCTGGACATAAGCCTCCGTTATGGATTTCCAATAAACCCGGTTGGAAGCGGCCTGCATCCATCGCGTTCCTGCGGTCTTAATTATATCGTAATTATACCTAGTCGGTGGACGTCCTACGCTGTGCTTGGCCGTGAATGGTCTCCATTCGAGAACTATTCATACTCTGTATTCAGACTATCATATCATATCGTAATGACTAAAAAATGACAACTTTTATTAAAATTAAACTACTTAACTAAAATTTTTGGCAAACCTGTAATTCGAGAAAAAAATTATCATCTGTTCCGTAGCCTAATAAAAAAGAAACTGTGCCACGTAGGTATAATAAACGTGTAAACTGCGTAGGTACTTTCTTGTATAGGTATAGGTACAATTCGGCGACCTCTCCGTTAATTAGGGCCTTCAATGTAAAGAGAACACATTGTTGCATAATTACACGAGATCATTGTTTTAAGGCCGAATTGATTAAGATAAATGAAAGAAACAAAAATACAGATAAAAAGGACACGTCAATTTGAAAAATGTTTTTCTTTCATTTCTTATTGATGGTTTATATGATAACTACAGGCCTTACAACAGTACGGAGAGTACCCCACTTTATATAGGATACCTACCTATGATCAGAGGTTAGTCAAAAAGCTCAGATTTCAGATCACGTCGCAAGACATATTGTATAAGTTATTTTTATAGGAAGGGTAGGGTACCTACTTTATTACATGTACACTTTAACACACTGAAACGCACACACTACCTACACACGCACTCACACGCATCCACAAACCACACTCGCATTTATTATCTGAAAATGTTACACTAATAAGTCAGTACCTACATGCAGAGCACATGGTACCAGTGAAGGAAACCTTCACACGGCTTTAGAATAAATTTATTAGCGTTAGTGAATCTACCAACCAACGCTTTCTGGGGCAGGTTGGTGGATATCGCCCAATCACCCTTTGTAGGTAGGTCTATGTTCAGTACTGCTCTTCTTATAAAGCCTGCAGTAATGTTTTTTTTGAAGCAGAACATAATGGCCAAATGTAGCCCATTTGGCCACCAACTCGCCTGATGGAAAGCGAAGTTGTAGCCGAAGATGGAGTATGTAGACCTAGAAGATACCTATTCACTCTTGACTTAAAGATATCCAAATTGTAATTGTCAGGAAACAATGACGGAAGCAGGGCATTCCAATCCCTGGCGGTCCGCATTATGAAAGAAGAAGCGAATCGCTTAGTTCGAGCAGGTGGTACGTTGACTATGTAGGGATGGTATTTATGTGACTTCCGGCTTGTTCTGTTGTGAAAAGGAGATGAAGGAATCAGGTCAAATACTACTTTGAAAAAGTTACTGAAGTTTTACTGCACTTTAACTGCAATGATTCTGACAAACTAACATTTTGTCTGCAGTTATTGCAGTCTTCCATAAGAAGCTAAACCCTAGAAGACATATCTGCTTAACATCAGGCAGTATGCGGTCAAACGCAAACCTATTTGAAGTAAAAAAAAAACCGGCCAAGTGCGAGTCGGACTCGCGCACCGAGGGTTCCGTACAAACCTGCAAGGTTTACAAAGTTCGTTCATTACGACAAAAAAAGTAATAAGTTTATATTTATTAAAAAATATATATTTTGTAATGTAACTAAAAATTTAAGGTTTTCGGAATTTTTCCTTTATGTGTGCTATAAAACGTTGCTTCATGCCAAATTTCAAGATTCTAGGTCGACTGGAAGTACCCTTTAGGTTTTGATTCCCTTGCGAGTACTTGCGAGTTTCAAAATATGCAGCTTAAATTGCTGTTTCTTTTGATTGCGTTGACATAGAAGTTTGGTTTTGTTACAGCTTAAAGGTATTATAGACCTGAGTATTTGGTATGAATTTCAATTTAATACCTCTACGCGTTTATGAGGAAATGGGTAGTAAGGTTAAAATTATTAAAAAAAAATATATTATGTGATGTAACTAAAAATTTATGGTTTTCGTAATTTTTCCTTTATCTATGCTATAAGACGTTGCTTCGTACCAAATTTCAAGATTCTGAGTTCACGGGAAGCACCCTGTAGGTTTTGATTCCCTTGCAAGTGTCGAAAATTTGCGGCATAAACGGCTGTATCTTTTGATTGCGTTGGCTTAGAAGTTTGATTTTTTCACAGCTTCAAAGGACAGTAGACCTGAGTAATTGATATAAATTTCAGCTTCATATCTCCACGCGTTCCTGAGAAAAAGGGTCTTGACAGACGGACGGACGGACAGACGGACAACAAAGTGATCCTATAAGGGTTCCGTTTTTTCCTTTTGAGGTACGGAACCCTAAAAACAAGGAAGACTAGTGTATTATAGGCCGAATAAAACTTCTTGACGGCTGTGATGTTAGCTCCAAGCTGCGCAAAACTCAATCCTGACTGAAACTCACTTGTGTAAGTAAAATACAAGCTACGCAACGATACGAAAATTTCCCACTGCATGTAGCTAACTTCAAAACCGCCAAGAAGTTTGATTTGGCCTATAAAAGACCAGCGGGGCAATTCTGTCAACCTATCTCTTTACTAAGGTGACACGTTCTTGAACCTGTCTCGTTTTTCCGACCGTTTTGAGCGGTCGGAACTGTCAGAAAAACGAGAGAGATTCAAGAACGTATGACTTCCGTAAAGAGAATTGTCCCGCAGTACAGTACAATTACAAGCACTGACCTGTTAGCATCATGGCTTCGTCCAGGGACGCCGTGGTCAGCTCGCATTTCTTCTCCGGTTCTTTGCTGAACGTCATTGTGTACAGCGGAATTGACTGGAACAAAAGTCGTCGTTAATATAAGACATGCATTCGAATCATTCAACTAGCTCTAAACACTTTTATTTTATAGACAGACTTGGGTTTCATAATATGTATTTTGATATTCTTGTCACCAGCAGGTACTGTGACTTCGAATTCATTCGCAATACTCTACAATGAGAGCCGTGGTGGTCTAGTGGTAAAATTACCCGTATTACAATCGTGAGGTCATGGGTTCATATCCTGCAGGCAACCTGCGTACGTCCGTAGAAGAAATTTGATGGCGTAAATGAATCCACTAACCAGCACTGGGCCAGCGTGGTAGGTATGGCCCAATCACCCTTAGAAGGTAGGCCTACGTCCTGCAGTGGACTATAAAAAGGCTGGTACAGTAATCTGTTTCATATGTTTTGTCGTTGTTTATGTATTGTACCTCTTATTTTTGTTGCAAATAAAAATTTCTGTATTTCTGTATAATCTATGTAAAATGTAGGTGTGCTGGTTATTGACCAACTTTTTTAAAAGTTCGTTGAACCTTGACAAAATGTATGGAGCAGATGATATTTTATTTGCGATTTTGCAGGTGGCGTGGGGCTGGCTATCGTAAAAGTTGAAAGTTGTTCATAGCGACGAAAATAACTACATAGAGTATAGCGAATAATTTTGCAATCAACCGTATATTGTAGGATGACTGTACCTACACGCAATATGCGTCCTTTTTAGGGTTCCGTACCCAAAGGGAAAAACGGGACCCTATTACTAAGACTTCGATGTCCGTCTGTCCGTCAATCCGTCTGTCACCGGGCTGTATTTCATGAACCATGATAGCTAGGCAGCTGATATTTTCACAGATGATGTATTTCTGTGGCCGCTATAACAACAAATACTAAAAAGAAAATAAAATAAATAAATATTTAAGGGGGGCTCCCATACAACAAACCTGAATTTTCAGACGTTTTTCGCTCTATATTAATAATGGTAACAGGTAGATGCTTGAAATTTTCACAGAATATTTAGTTTTATATTCAAATCAATAATAAAATAAAAATAAAATAAATAATTAAGGGGGGCTCCCATACAGTACGGAACCCTCTGTGCGCGAGTCCGACTCGTACTTGGCCGATTATTAATTTTCTATGAAGTATATTATAAACATATTTCACCGGGAGGCACCTGACTCCCGAAGGGCTTATTCAGTTACGAGCGGTACATACCCAGACGAACGCTACTTTATTAGATACAAATGAAATTTTCCTAGTATGTGCCACTGATAATGAATATGGGCCAAATTTAGATTCCTCTGATGATAAAAGTAATATTTTTTTCTGAGCATTACACAAATATATTTTGTCAAGGGCTGTAGACGATCTTGACTCTCGCACTGCGTTTACCTTCGCCTCGATTTGTTTTCTTTTTAGTAACAGAGGAGAACTACCTAATCTACACTTTATTTGTTTGTCCGTAGCTTTTATAATAAATTCCAAAAAACGTGATAGCGGAGTGACCTATTTCTGTATTTTCAGTTGCGTTATATCTTTTTGAACAAACACGCATTGCACAACTGCACTCACAGGGTTTATAAATTGATTAGAGTTTAAAAATGATAATAATATAATTGTCAGCGACATAATTTTAAATGCAAGGTAATGTAAAATTTTGATGAATCGTAACTTTTATACTACTAACTTAAGCCCATACTTATTTTAGGGTTTGTAGTCTATTTGTAATAGTCCACTGTTGGATATAACCTCACTCTCAAGGGGCAATTAGGCCACAGATAATAACCACGCAGCCACTTGCAGGTATGGTGGATTAATTTTCTTGTTTTATTTACCGAGAAATCACTTATGTCATTTATTAGTCGTAACGACTGAAAGTTTCGACTGCATTCGGCGATCTTTCTCAAACTGACGAGTGTTTGCACGCGTGAGCTGTTTTTTGCGATTTTACATTGTTATTAGTGGTAGTAAAAGTTGTACAAAATCATGAGCTAATACACCTCTAAGAGCTCCTGTAGGTACTTTGCAAAAACAACACCATAATATGTCTATATAACACTTTGTATAATTCAGGGACGAAATAACCATATTTTTTTCTGGATTCCAGATTTAATTGGTCTACGATAACTATCGCCATTTGTTTCTAGAAGAATATTCAACACTTATTGTAATCGATTACTTTGTCAGAAGGTTGACAATGTTTTTTTAATGTTATTAAAGTGGCTTGAGGAAAAATAATTAATTTTTCAGGTAGTGTAAATTATAGCACTTAGTGTAAATTATAGCACTTAGGTATCTTTTATTTGTCTTTAATTACTGCATTTCATTGTTCTTAATATAGGGTAGGTGCAATTACGAACTACAACAAAATGCAATAAATCTGCAGCTACCTATACTACAACATAAAAAAGCAATTAGATTTTTCACAGACCACAGGTCTGTGGGCCATATATTAAGCTCCAGCGAGGATAGGGCTATGCTCGGAGTCTCTCTGTGAGATCGTATCAGTCCGTAGTTGATCCTAAGTTACTAACATATGTAGCTCAGCGTAATGATAAGTTTAAATGCCAATAGGCAGAGCACATGTTATGGAGGACTTAAGACCGACCAGATTGATAGCCCTTGGTAGGTGCTATATAATGGAACATGCTGTATCAAAGAAGACAACTTATCTTCGTGATTTGGTCTTGAAAGTCTTAAAAGGAAAATACAATAACACGATAATTAATCTAAGCTATAACGATAATCCACGGCATAAAAATAAACCGTTGCCGAGCAATATCAGATGTTAATAATTCGATGAGTAAGGCTTTAGTAGATTAGATTATGAAACTATTAAAAATAGCTGTGCAAGATAGTGAGATAATTATTATATTTTTTTTTAGTCATAATGCCTATTCGTGAGCCTAATAAAAGATTGAAGCCGCAAAATATTTTAATTCACTATCTTTGGCTTCGGCTTCGGCTTAACAATAAAATTTTCTTATTCTTGTTATAAATGATCGACAGAGGAACCTGAAAAAACGATAGGGACTTGATGATTTTTGGAATTAGTACTAATATAAATTAAGCTTGTTTATTTCAGTAGGCCGGTATTGATCTGTGATTGATCCCGAAGTTTGGAGAAATTCTCATGGCAGAATAACTTATACTGCTATTAGACCTCTTTTCAGATTCGTTAAATAAAAAACAATTGTCTAAGTAGGTAGGTAGGTATTCTAGTTCTAATCCAAAGGCGATTATAAGACCGAAGCGTTTTTGTATTTTTGTGCTATTTTACCCGGCGAGGGTGTGGTACAAAAAGTATATGACGAGGATGAGGAGGGTGTCATAATGACTCTGTATATTAAAAAATCATTTAAAATTATTGTTATACTACTTTACATTACAGAATATGAGTACATATATGATATCTGGGTATTGTTTTACAAGATCAATCATAAAAAGTCCCTCTTTAATTACATATGTATTTATTAAAATAATACTCTACGAGTACTTCGCCTGCCAAAAAATGAATTTTCGCGGTACAATGGCTTAAATATATTATAAAATCACTAAATCTTTATCATCGATGTCATTATAAATATTTTTGGTAAATCTTACCTGATTGTCAAATATTTACAGGAACGGTTATTCGCGGAGCTTACATTTATCAAGAATCTTTTACTACCATTTAATTACATTTTTCCAGTTTAAATTGAATTATTATGTCTAATTAAGTTTCTGCTTACTTTTGATTAAAGATTTAAAATTATATTTGTAATCAGAGAACAGCATATAGTCAATCAAGTCACTCATATTACGTTTATTTTGCTAATTCTCGCATTTTTAACTGTACTCTCATATTTTTTTTAATTATTGTTATTTTCACTACGTTTGCTTTGACCTACTACCCAATAGCATATACTCTCAACGGCTGTCTTTTTGGATACATTTATAATAATAATTACCTAAAATTAATAAATATTTAGAAAAAAAGTTCAGGCACAAAAGCGCTACGCCGCGTATGAGGAAGGGTCAAGATGACCCTGTGCGGTGTTTGTATTCGCCTACCTTCCTAACCAAGAAACCTTACTATCAAATAGTGTTTTCTAACATGAAGATGGGTTCATTAACTACAGCTACTATGCTTTTCAGCAACATATGCAGTCAGCATCTGTGCTGAGTTCCATTTTGAGATACGTTATAAAAAAAATCTAATGAAAAAAGGATTTTCTTGACATGCCTAACAAAGACACCTGCACATGGTCTGAGATTTTATGCTTTGTAATCAATTCAGTGTTACTAAGAGCAAAGTAGTATTTTTATACTAAATCTACATTATAACTTTATAGATCTACTTGGCATTAAAAAAAAACATTATAAATTCATACTTTGGTTCCAATGTTTTTTGAAATATAAATGTATCCTCACGTATACCATGCCAAGAAAAGGGTTAAAGCTGATACTAAATACTGATAAATAGCTACAATTTCGGGTGCACTAATTACACATTTTTTAAAACTCTTTAAGCACATGGTAATAAAACAGTAAATCATTACACAAGTTTACTTACATAGAGTTTATAAAAAAACACTAGAACTTTGAACTGTTCACTTTGAAATACCACAACTTCATAGATTTGTAGACAAGTTACAATTCATTAAACAATGCAGTAAAACGCAATATTTAAATATCATAGTTAAAACTGAATTCAATCTTAATCATTTTTTTTTTCAATTAATTAGATCATTTATAATAAAAAATGAGAACAAATATTTTGTTGAACTCGCTCGGTTTGTTCTTTGCATAAAACTGAGGGTTCCGAGATTTCCAATGACCTTATAAAGTAAGTATCGCTGAATTTGCAGATCAGAATGTTTACACATAACGCTTTTATGGTTAAAAAAAAATCTACTCACCGAGCGAACGAGACGTCTCTGAGGTAGGTGCATCATTACTCGTATTTAGTTTAGTCAAGTGACTAACTAATGAATTAACTATGCACTGTACTGTTCCAGCCTTTTTAATAGACCACTCCTGAACATAGGCCTACCCACTAAGTGCGATGGTTACATATTAAAATAATGTTCACGAAGCAAGCGTCTCAGTGATATTAATAATATCGTCATTAATTTTTTTACGTTCCATAATGATGACAGCAACTGATAAAAAAATCTTTTGTTTGTTCCGGATGAGTAGGGGTGCGTCTAGACTATAATATCTTCCGATAACTAACTAGACGAAAAATTACCGAGGAACCTCAAACGAAAACGTATCCTATGTCATATTAATATTTTGACAGAATGGTAAAAGTGGTAAAAATATATGAAAAACACGATTTAAAAAAAGGGTTTAAAAATTCAAAAAAAATATGTTAAAAAAGGTAAAGATAAAAAGTCATGAAAAAAGATTTAAAAAACCTGTTTGCGTCTTTTATTTCACCCCACGAAAATAGCATACACGTTTATAAAACCATGTTTGCTCGACTTATATGACTTATATCACAGTTTTGCATAAATCGCAAGATGATGTAATAGTGTTCGTTCGACGTCTTCGACTTGTGTTGAAGGAGAAGTCTGACAAACGTACAAAAAAAAATATTCTGACAAGTTTCCCATATGTCCATTTTATCTATTTTTATACTTATACGTATGTATAATATACAGGGTTATTTCTAATCAATCAGCATCCTTTTAGGGACTTATTCTGTACATCAAAACTAACAACTTTTGTTCTGCGACTTTAGACAAAACTAAGAAAAAAACAGCTGTTCCATACATTTTGTCGCGGGTGAACGATATTTTTCTATGGAACAACATTTTTTTTTTGAGTTTTGACTAAAGCCGTAGAACAAAAGTTGTTAGTTTTGATGTACAGAATAAGCCCCTAAAAGGATGCTAATTGATTAGAAATAACTCTGTATATTCGTACCTTCAAGACCGCACGAAGCCAAATGCCCCCAACTGGTAGAGAAGATAAAAAACAAATACCTTCAAAACCCCACTACGAATTAGGTAAAACTTATACCTACCAGGAGGAGCGCATGAATGGCGTAGATTAAATTTTCTCCAGCACGTTTTTTCTAGTATTGGTATACTCTTTGGTTTTTTCAGCCCACTAATGCCGAATGGGTGGTAGTTATAGAGTTATTCAGTCGGCGTCGCCTAAACGTATCCCAGGTTGTATATCTCAACTAATCGTGATAAAACTTAGTACACATACTTTAATCATAAATAAATGATTTGTCATAGGTGATTTGTAATTTTATTATATAATAGTAGAGGAGACGTGGAGGATCAACTTTTACCCATGTGATAACCAGATAAGACATATTTTTTTACTAAGTAGGTAGGTAATAGGTATCTATTATTTTTTACAAAGACGTCTATGATATAGCTTACCTATTCAAATATTTTGTTCATGGATATTTTTTATTAAATTAATTTAAGTCGATATTTTATAAGCCGTGGTGGTCTAGAGGTAGTAACATCCGCCTTAAAATCGTGAAGTCGCGGGTTCAAATCCTAATCATGTACCAATGAGTTCTTGGAATTTATGTTCGAAATTTCACACCACTGGCTTTTTTTTCGGTGAAGGGAAACATCATGAGGCAACCTGCATACGTCCGTAGAAGAAATTCGATGGCGTATGTGAATCCACCAACCCGCATTGGGCCATCGTGGTGGATATGGCCCAATGACTCTTCGTGCGTAGGCCTACGTCCTGCAGTGGACTATTAAAAAGGCTGTTACAGTACAGTACAGATATTTTATCATGTCGATGTCGAACTTCACTCGGGATGGGAGAAGATCGATATTCGCAGGATCTTGAATCATAAGTACGTAAGTGAGAAAGGAAGATTGCCATGACGCCATATTTTGTCGCAGTTGTGTCTCAAAATGTCTTAGTGGATGTTTCAAAACTGTATCATTGGTAGATACGTAATTGAAAAAAATCAAGAATTGAATGGTATCCTTTTTTTATCGGGCAAAAGTGCCTTTATTAACTACAATAAAACTACACTACTACTACATAAAAAGCATTGGATCATCCACATACCTTTGAAGGTCTAAAAAAATATTGTACTTACTACTTTAAAAATGTGCTTTCAGTACATAGCTGCGCTTTTTGCACTGAAATGTATAGTTATTTATTTACGTTTCGTTACCAATTTACGAGTACATCTTAAGTAGGTATTAATTCATATTTATGCAGTCTGGAGTACCTACCCAAGGTTTGCAAATTAATAAGTTTGAAGTACATAAATGATTAATACAAGCGCAGCGAGACCAATATTTAAACTAGGGAATAATATTTTGTAATTGTGTCACTCACCAGGAACTATTTAAAACTGGCAGCCATCTTCCACTGTGTCTAACATCGACTTGGCATTTTTTATGGTGTCTAAAAAGGATACGTCTTAAGTAGGTACCTGCCTTGACACTGAACTAGATATGCAGGTACCAAGGGTTGCTATATGGACAAACCACATTCTTTGAGCTCTAGTTTATAGGTTTCAACCAGTGGTTGTGGAGCTGAAGTGGTCCGCAACAGATTAAGGTCCGTAAAGAACGAGTGTGCATCTCAATACCTAGAATTAGGTCCGTGAAAGGAAATTGCATTTTTGAGTGTACACGCGCTAAGTTTACAAATTAAGTAATGTAACTTACAACTTATAATTATTACTCTAATTTTATATTTATTAAGTTTTATTTCAATTGTAATCTTGAAATAAATGTACTTATTTTGTTGGACATTCACAAGTATACACTATGTGTATCTATGTTGAAAAATAAATGAATTGAATTGACTTGAAATACCCGCTTATTCAGATGTCCGTAAAAAAGTAAAGAACGAAGGGTGGCCAATGAAAGTAATTGTTTAGAGAAGATGTAAGTAGGTACACTCGAAAATATTAAACACGTGACAACGGATTTTTTACAATTTTTTTACGGTCGTACCTTTTTGGATCCCAAAGTTGGATGAAAAAAAGTACTGATTTTTTTCTAAGCAAAAATAAACCCAAAAAAAAAATCATAAGCTGTTGCCATAAATAAGATACTACTACAATATAAATAAGACCACAAGAACGCGTTGGACGCAAACCGCTTCAACCGGTCCTTTCTCCAGCAGGAGACGTCCTACGGATGACAATGTCGAAACACCTTTTGTAAACATATAAGCAAGATTATTTCTAGTCTTAAACATTATGACTTACAACAACAAATATATACGGTGGTCTCTATTCACAAAAAGGTTTGGCGCCACAGTTCTATTTCTTCTACACAGTAGTTAAAGGTCCTTGCATATTGAAACCGTCGACCCTACTGCAGGTTTGATCGCTCTGCTCCATGACTCTAATACAGAGGTCGTTAATAATATTGTTGTTCCCTTTTGTTTGAATATAAACATAAACCTTTATGCGCGAGTGCGATAACCGCGAATTAAATTTGGTTAATGTAGTCGTTAAATAATTATCGTAAGTACCTAAGTGTTAAGTATTTATTTACATTTATTAATTTCTGAAGATAAAGGCTTTTTTTCAGTAGGTTTGACTCTTATTGAGAAGGAAGTAGGTACAGATAATCAGTTCTATGCAAAAAGCATACACTAAGGTGAAAGGGGTGCGGGTGATTCAGATACATAATTTTTATGAAAAATATATAATGTGGAAACACCCCAGAATCAAGAAAAAATCTGATTAGTACATATTGTTGATTCCTAGTTGCCATTTTGTATGGGACAGCTGACAAAGTTCTCAAATTCTGGGGTCGAAGATAGCTAAATATGTAGTACCCTATATATTCTGACAGCCCTACTCTACCAAACTTCTTTATAAGTACCTACCTAATAGTAACTTCTAGATAAGACTCTTCAGTCGAATTAGAAAATGTCACGCGTACCACAATTTGGACACGTTTTTTAAGTCATATCAGATTGAAAACCTTGGATTTGATTGAAAGTGTTATCATTTGAGCTTCAAATAAGATTTGTGGTATTGTAGAGATACATGATAGTAACTGCTGGTTTAGTGGGAAAAGCACGTTAGTGAATTGAGTCGAGGAAAAGGCACGTTTGCGATTGTTTACCTACCTACCTTAGATTAATTATTGGTCTCACTCCACTTGACGAGCGAGACCAATTACTATCAATTGTTATCTTTTTCAAAACTGAAGGCGCAGTTACATGTTGAAGAATTTTTTTGGTAGGCATTTTTCATACTTATACGGTTGACCGAAGCGAAGCCAAGGTCTGAGTTTCAACACTACGATTTTGCTTTCGTCTGTCCGTATATTGATTGATGTCTACAGCTCGCATTTATCAACAAATCTCAACGTAACTTGCTACATAGGTTTTTATATAATACTAACTGACCCGGCAAACTTCGTTTCACGCAATTGGTCGCACCAACTCAGAAATTTTCTTTGGTTCATGCACAACAACTTTGCTAAAGATCATCACATAATCAAATGTATACCTAGTTTACGATTTAAAAAAGACATACAGACAAACATTCATTTTTATTTATACAGATTGATGGACTTTTTTTATCATTGGCGATTTTTGGGGTATGTCCCTCAAAAACGGAGGAAATTTGCTGTCGCGCTATTTCTGAGCTGATTTTCATAATACAAGATTGTTAAGTACTCGTACCTATCTTAATCCTAACAAGATTAATAAGTATAAACTCAAATCGGTCAAGAGCGAGTCGAGACTATAGGATTACGAAGATTCAGTTAAACAGATGTGCCGCGAGGTGTACTGTCCGGAGAACTACTAGTATATAGAAGGTATATTAGTCATATTTATTTATTGTGCATATGGGTCAGTTTCGGTTAGTAGGTACGGGTGGTATAGGTACAAGTTTACCTCCCATTCAAAATGCTGATTACCATTGCATGCTCTAGAACTTTTAGGAAGTAATAATTCATACCTCGATCTAATTCGTTCACGCTCTGGACCATAAAGTTAACACGCAGGGTAGTATTATTATATATTCTTTGACGCAGGTGCACCGACCTGACTAATCCACAATACAATCTGTTGTTTTCAATTATCGCCATATTTTACAGAGGCAGATCACACAATACCTACTCATCGTGATAAATAAACTTAAAACGACTTTATTTAGGAATAACTGCGTTTACATGGCACCTCTCATTTATAACTCCTTACCAAATGAAATTGTGGACTTGCCTTATTATAAATTTTGTAGAGAGTTGAAGAAGTGGCTAGCGAGCAATAGTTTTTATTCATTGAAAGAGTTTTTGGACAACTCATCTTGCCGCCTACATATTTATCATAAGAAATATTAAACATGATATTTTTTTGTCGTTGTATTGTTAAATGTAGAATTAAACAAATGTCTATATTTGCATACCTTGTATTAGGTTGTTATTGGCAGTTAATGTTATATTTAAGACCTTTATTGTTACCCATTACCTTGCAAATAAAGAATTAATTGAATTGAAAAGAAAATGTACAGGACAAACTATTTCTTTAGTGAGCTTAGTGCCTGTGTTTCGGTGACCTATACAGGGTCATAGGTATTAAGGGCGGGTCTAGTACATCAAGACAAACAACTTTTGAAAATTGGCAAAAAAAAAAAATCGCTTCGCCGTACCATTTTGCCGCGCGTTGACGAACTTTTTGTATGAAAGAGCTGATTTTATTCTTCGTAATTTTCCAAAAGTCCTAAAACAAAAGTTGTTTGTCTACAATATGTACTAGACCCGCCCTTAAAAGGTTTTGCGCTTAATACCTATGACTATGTATATACTAATCATATAAAAATCTAAACCTAAATATTTTATCGTGATTTCAAGGCTGGTTCCATAGTAAACGTATACTTATATATTTAGATTGAACTTTTGATGTTTTTAAGTTTTTACTAAAATTATAAATTAAATTAAGAATAGAGTGATATTTTAGAGCATATCTCATAACCAGGGCAAGTATTTATGTCATGAACATAGGTGTTTGCACTGAGTCTGGGTGTTATTTAGTTACTATCTATAAAAGTATGTATTTAAAAATATGTAGTATATCAGTCTCTGGCAGCCACAAGCTTTGCTTAGTTTGGGGTCAGAGACCGTGTGTAAGATGTCCCCAAATATTTATTATTTATTTACTTATTAGGTAATTATATTCGTCAAAGGGCGCCACGACCCTAGTTCTCAGCAGTTATGGGACGGATTATGGAACATGTCCGTTATGAGAAACTCCCAGTATACTTAGTAGATGTAGCATTTTTTAGGGTTCCGTACCCAAAGGGTAAAAACGGGACTCCATTACTAAGATTTCGATGTCCGTCTGTCCGTCTGTCTATCTGTCACCTGGCTGTATTGTATCTCATGAACCGTGATAGCTAGGCAGGTGAAATTTTCATACATGAAGTATTTCTATTGCCGCTATAATAAAAAATTCTAAAAATAGAATAAAATAAATATTTAAGGGGGACTCAAACGTGATTTTTAGGAATTTTTTTTTCTCGCTATTAATAACGGCTAGAGGAATGGGCTCCCATATGGTACAGAGCCCTTCGTGCGCGACTCCGACTCACAATTGGCCGATTTTTTATTTATAGTAGTTCCCAAACAAGTAGGAAGTAAGGCGGCTATGATTGCTTAACGACCGCTCCTAACGACAGGCGCCAGCTTCGGGCACGTTTCATGAAAGTTTATGGTCCATATCTTTTGCGACCTTGACCAAGAACTGAATATTATTATAGTTTATCACAGACATGCTATGTTTTCATTAATGCTACGTATGTAAAACTAAAATATATACTGAAATAATTTCCTAGATCGCAACTCTGTTAAACACTTAGCCTATTACCGCGAATGAGAAGAAAAGCAAGGAAAATAAAATAAATCCATCGATTCGGCCTACATATATACCTGTCGATCTATATACAGGCTGGTACCGGGAATTGTATAAAAAAAAACACTGAAGATATGGAATTCTTTAAATTCTTATATATCGTAACAAAAAATAAATATAGGTATATAGAGTATATCTACACATTTTTTTGCATTTTGGTCACGTGTTGAAAACATGTAACAATATAATTTAATTTACACGATCCAGCTAATAATGGAATAAATCATATTTATTAAAAAAAAAAGTGGTAGGTAACTGAGAAGCTTAAAATAAACTGAGATTGTACAAAAAACGACATTAATTACTTACCTATAGTCATTTTGAATAACCGTCTGCACTATCCAAGGAATATTATTTTGTAAAATCTAATTTTAAATTCTACATACAGGTAGGTATGTTAATTTTCATACCACCTGCTCGAAAATTACCGATTATATGTCATAGAATCTCAACGTAAAACGCGTCATTATTATCTTAACACAATCTCGAGGGCTATGGCAGGTCAATAATGTTGTATGAAACTCCCTGGGAATTAAAGTGATTTAAATTTGGAATGTTTAATTCGTATGAAAATCTCTCAACTTAGAACATTTAAGGACATCGTAAAGAGGTTTCATTTTGCAAAATCAATCAAATGTAACCTCTTTACATTGAACGGCAACTGGCATTGTAAGGAGGTTCTACTCGACTTCACAAAATTAAACCTCTTTGGTGCCCGTATCAGTTCGATTTTATAGAATTAAACCTCTTTGCAATGCCCGTGTTAAGGCTATGATAATCGAGCTGGCCATGGTCTTATTTTTCATGTAGTATTTCCATTCTCTTTTTTTATTATAAATTGTGTGCGATTCTATAAAAATTCGTAGGTACATTCTAATCTGTTTTAATTTATAGTGAAAAATACCGAGTTGCTTAATGAGTACCTACACTCGGTGAACATATAACGTAAGTATTACTCATATTCTTGGGGTTATATTTTGTTGCAGGATGTATGAAAAGTAGAGTATGGACCTCTAGAACAAAATTTTTTCTCAAAATTTTCTAGAGATTTGTTTTTTCTAGTGTGTATTCGCATTTTCACTGATACGCGTAATTTTGCACGTGTGTGAGTGTTTATAGGTATCTGCGCGTGCACGTGAGTTTATTAAAAATAATTATCATAGTAGTTTATCATACATAATTATTAATCCATCGGTTTATTTCGCGATTGTTGTCTACAAGATCCTATTCTAAAATAGATTTATTGTATTGTACATACCATATTATGTAAAGCTTTTTTAAAAACGAGCCTGATGCAAAATGATCGTCATTACTTGAATGAATAATAAAATATGTTTCTTTTCCTTAGAAAAATTTCGTTTCCTTGATGGTAGCGTATTCTTTTAATATTCAGAGTTATTCCTAATCAATTAGCATCCTTTTAGGGGCTTATTCTGTACATCAAAACTAACAACTTTTGTTCTGCGACTTCTGTCAAAAACTCAAAAAATCGTCTGTTCCATACATTTTGTCGAGGGTGAACGATATTTTTCTATGGAACAACAACTTTTTTTATGAGATTTGACAAAAATCATTGAATATAAGTTGTTAGTTTTGATGTAGGTACAAAATAAGCCCCTAAAAGGATGCTAATTGATTAGGAATAACCCTGTATAAAATAATATTTTTTAAAGAGATTCGGAGGCGCCTTTAGCCTGATAAAGTCATTGGCGTAATATTGTTGCATTCAAATTCTTTAGTAGTGTCTAGTTTGTACGTACTCTGTAACTATTTTCCTGACATTTTTTTTATTCCGTATAGGTTTGCGTTTGACTACATACTGCCTGATGTTGATTGCCAGATATGCGGTCTAGGGTGTAACACGCTTACCTAGAAGATACCTATTTACTCGGGATTTGAAAACACCCACGTCGTACTTTAGCGGGAAGACAGACCCAGGCAAAGCGTTCCACATTGTGGCTGTTCGTATTAGGAATGAGGATTCGAAACGCTTGGTTCTAACGCGCGGAATGTCCACCATAAAAGGGTGGCGCTTTGGTCCCGTCTGTCTAGCCGTACGATAGAAGAAAGGAGCAAGTGGGACCAGATTGTGCAACTCCTGAGCGCACTCTCCGAAGTGTATCCGATAAAAGGCCGATAAACACGCTACCTTACTAATAAAGAACTTTGAAAAATCAATCAGTTTATCATAGCTTTATAACACATTAGATTCCCTATCTTTTTTCTATTTAATTGTGGCCTTTTAAAATAATTCCATCAAAACATTGACGTCGATTGGGCAACAATATTGATTGCCCTCTGACCCCAGCATATCAGCGGGCGGTACCGACGGAGTCACTGAAACAGCTGTGTACCAACCAACAACACTGGCGACTGACTCATCCTACTGAACAAAGATCAATCGTTTTAAGTTCATGAAAAAATATGTTTTTATTTAGCCCGATTACAGAGGCGCCAGCGTAAATTTAATAGCAACGTAAAAAGCGTTCTCTCTATCGAATGCCTAAAGTGAAAAAGAAACAGAACTATGCTATTTAGCTAATATACGGGTAATTGGTAATTACGATGGCACCTCTGTAATCGGGCTTATTACATGTATAGGGTTACCTATAATCAATTAGCATCCTCTTAGGGGCTTGTTCTGTACATCAAAACTTACAAGTTATGTTCTGCGACTATTGTCAATACTAAAAAAAAAACAGCCAAGTGCGAGTCGGGCTGGCGCACCAAGGGTTCCGTACCGTATGGAAACCCCCCTAATATATTTTATTTTAATTGAATTTTTTTTTTTCGGAACATAAAACTTTATATTCTGTGAATATTTCAAGCATCTTCCAAATGCCGTTATTAATATCTAGCAAAAAAATCACGTTACTTGTATGTGAGCCCCCTTAAACATTCATTTTAAAACTACTTATATTCAATTAAATATCCTGTGAATATTTCAAGTATCTACCTGTCACCGTTATTAATTTTTTTTCAATTTCAAAAATTCTTTATTTAACATGATAAAATAACAATAATATGCACAGTTACTAGTGTACATTTAAATCCTAGCAGTACATATTCATTAATTTATATTATGTTTTGTCAGCAACAAGCTCATGCAAAACTTTAAAACATATTCAATTAAAATAAGTTACAGGAATTACATTTAAAAAAGACAGTTCATTGAATATTTGCACTATACAAACTTTAGGTAAAGTATTATATTTTTAGAAATGATGTTTTTATCGAAACATAAATTCCATTAGGAGGTAGGTAAGTATTTAAAGCGGGCAGCGTAGTCGCTGCCGGCCGCCGTCAACACGGTAAGCAACAAGAACCTGTTATCACAAACTCGCAACACACATAAGCGCGCGCGGGTCGCTCCCGCGCGCCGTGGGCGCCACTATCGCCCTACATACCGGCTGGTAATACGGACGAGAATGGCGCGCGCGCCGGTGCGGGCAGACAGTCGCGCACGCTCACACACGCAGCACTCAGCCTATTCATCGCGCTCTAAGAATAGGTGATGGGGCAGCTTGTATCGATTGTAGTTATCGATAAATGGCAAATCTTTCTTACGAGTTTTGCACATATTTTTTATTAATGTGTTATCACTACTGGGGTTTGTTTGCATATAAAACTTTTCTGAGAGTTTATATATAAACGCGTCAATTCTGGGTAAACAGATCTCAAGATGTAATTTTTGGAGGTTTGTGCGAAAAGGAGTATTATATGCATATTTTAGCGCTTTATTTTGTATTATTTGTAATTTGTTTATGTTAGTTTGACACGTGCTGCTCCATACAGGACAAGCGTATGTGATACACGGACGGATCAATGTGCGGTAGATAGATAGTTTAGTGTGACTACTTAAACTGGAGCGTCTGTTTAATACAGGATTTAGAGCATTAATGGCCTTGATACCTTTAAGACATAATTTCGAAGTGTTTTCAGTCCAGTTAAGTTTGTTATCAAGGGTAGCTCCAAGATACTTAACAGACCGACTCCATGGAATAACGTAATCACCGATTTTTAATGTTCGTGATGGTATAGTTCGTTTTCTTGTGAAAAATATAGCTTCCGTTTTGGAGCTGTTGATCTTTAATTTCCACCTGTTAAAGTATTCTAGTAGCTGATCAATGGCGAGTTGTAGTCGTCCTATTATTAAATCTGTGTCTAATGAAGACGTAAGACAGGCTGTATCATCAGCGAAACATGCTAGTTGGGTACGAGGCTGCACTGGGATGTCATCTATATAGTCCACAAAAAGGTAGGGCCCCAAGATTGAACCCTGGGGAACCCCTGCCGGGATCGGTTTGGGTACAGATGAGTACTCTTTGATGTGCACGGCAAAACTACGGACCGATAGGTAAGATTTTATCATTTTTACCAAGGCAATAGAAGTTTCGTCTAAAATAAGCTTATGAAGTAATGCATGATGCCAGACCGTGTCAAAAGCCTTTTCAATATCTAACA
This sequence comes from Hypomecis atomaria, assembly GCA_964007245.1. Taxonomy (NCBI): domain Eukaryota; kingdom Metazoa; phylum Arthropoda; class Insecta; order Lepidoptera; family Geometridae; genus Hypomecis; species Hypomecis atomaria. Next base: position 2,846,971 of record OZ023285.1, read on the forward strand.
GGAACATGCCAGTGGCTTGTTTAACATTGAGGCTATATGACACGATCTCGGCAACCCTAGCCAACTGTTGTACCGTTGAGTGGCCTTGGCGAAATCCGAATTGTTCGTCAATCAACGGTCGCTTTGAAGACTTCGAAAGACGTTTATAAATAACTTTTTCAAAAAGCTTACCAAGGGATGGCAGCAGGCTAATTGGGCGATAGGAGCATGGATCTGCAAGATTTTTGCCAGGTTTGGGTATAGCTATTACCTTAGCTATTTTCCATGGCGAAGGAAAATAGTTGAAAGAAAAGCAGGCGTTAAATATTTTAGTTAAGAGTACAATACACTTATGTGGCAGATTTCTAATAAGAAGGTTTGATATTTGGTCGTAACCTGGAGCTTTACGGGGTTTTAAGTTATTGATACATTTTTTCACTTCGGATGGACGTACTAGTAAAGAATGATCAATAGTTGGTTCGTCGCTCAGGGCCTGTACAGACTGTGCTACTTCTGACGTCGCGTCGCTATCCCAGGTATCTGTCAAGGTCATGTTGTTAAAGAAACACTGAGCTAGCACATCGCATTGCTCTTGTTGACTAGAAGTTAAAGTACCATCTTCTCTTTTGAGCGCTGGAATTGAAAAAGTGGCTGTAGGACGCAATGATTTCACTAATCGCCAGAGATCAGCACTGGGATTGTCCACACGTTTTAGCTTCTGGTGCCATAATTTATCGTTATGTGCTTGAATAGCGGCTTTAATTTGTAGTTTTAGTTGATTAATCTGTTCGCACAAGCGTTTACGCACCAAAAAGTTCATTTCTTTTGAAGCATGCCTACGGAGACGGTTTTTGCTACGAATTAATCTTTTGATGCGTCGTGGCAAGGAAAACGAATCCCACGGCTTTAAATTAGTAACTGGGACACTGTGGTTTCTTGCTTCTACTATTAAATTTTGCAAATTAGTTATGGAATTATTAATTTCATTAGGAGAATCGTGTGTTTTAGAAGTTAAAGATATATTATTATTTAGATAATTTCGGTATTTAGTCCAGTCTGCTTTAGCATAGTTGAATTTTATAATTGGGTTACGTTGTAGTTTTATACTAATGTTAACTAGTACAGGGAAGTGATTTGATGATAGTGCTGGGATGGTTGTGATTTGATCAACAGAGAAGATATTTTTAGAGAGTGTCAAGTCAGGAATGGACGGATTATAATCAGCACAATAATGAACTAACGTTGGGTCTTGAGGAGCATGAATCACGTATTCACTGGAGAGCATGTGTTCATATAAGGTTTTTCCACGTCCATTGCTTTGTCCTGGTGACCACAGAGAGTGCTTGGCATTCAAGTCACCCAAGGCGAGAACCATGTTGCCAGACGACATAAGCTGATCAATGTCTCCTGTGTTTAGCGGGAGGTTAGGAGATTGGTAAACCGAATTAATATTAATGCAATTGTTGCCAAGAGATAATGAGATACCGATAACTTCGAGCGTTTTAGTAGATGGAGTAGGTATCAAATTATGAGTAAGATCAGATCGGACGAGAATAGCCACACCTTGACCAGACCCATCTGTTCGCTTGTCCAGCCGGTAGCAGGCATACCCGGGTATTCTAAGGGAAAGACGAGGGGTTAACCTAGTTTCACAGAGCGCGATGACATCAGCTTTGAGTTTACTCACCGCTAGGTCAGCTAGTTCTTGTTGCTTACTGTGAACGCCATCCGCGTTCCAATATAATATCCGAAGCTGAGGGCTACTAGACATAATGACCGAGGTGGGTCAGTACTAGAGTTACTTTTTCCATAAAAGTATTACATTTCTTGAAATCTTTCTTGATGTACTGTATGGTTCTTAGAATCTCCAGCATTTCGGTAGTTTCAAAATCCAGTGTAGGTTGTTTATTTGTAACTTTTACTTCATCTACAACTTTTACAGCTGGTGTTTGCGGTTCTAAAGATTCAACCTTTTTAGTAGTCCGGATGGGTCCGCTTGGTTGAAACTGCATCACGGTGGCAGGCTGATGTTGGACTGCTTGTGGTTTGTTTTTAGTTGAACCTTTCGCTTGTTCCCAAGGTGTCTGCCGGCTCAGTTCAGGAAAATGAGTCCTCCCAAGAACTAAAGCCTTTTGTGTAGTTTTCCGCTTAGATTCAATGCGTTCCAAGTACTTCAATCTTTCGGGACATTGAGTGTAGTTAGCGGGGTGCTCTTGTAGGCAATTACAACAGCGGGCGGGTTCTTCTCTGTCTTTTTTTGGACATTCCCAGGTTGGGTGAGATAATGCACACTTGACACACCGTGCTGGTCTGTTGCAGTTTCTGGATGCATGACCGAAACCCTGGCATCTGAAACATTGAGTACCTGCCTTTTTACTCGGCTTGTATCGCTCGATGTCGACCACGCAGTTGGACAGGTATCTGATTTGCTTAAACTGCGTCATATTTGTACCAATCGGCAGTTGTACTAGCATGGGTGGATATTCTGTAGTGTGGATTGTTTTCAGTTCAGTCGTGATGGCTCCCTCAAATCCCAAGGACGCTAATTCTTCTGTCACATTGGCGTGCAGAAACTTCGGCAAACCTTTTATAACAGCCTTGGGAAGCTTTTCGTCTTTTCGGGTGTGGGTGTGGTAAAATACTTTTTCACTCTTTAAGCTATCTTTCAAAAGTTGGTGGTCCTTAGAAGAATAGCATTGTACACTCAACAGCTTTTGTCCTCTGTTTTTTATGTGAAAGTCTTTGGTATACTTTAGAATCACATTTCTGATTCGTTCGTAAGTCCACTCTTCATTTAGCTCGATGAGGAATACTGGGACGTTGCTTGGTGATTTTTTCTTGCTGGCAATATGAAAAGGTGTTGAGGAAGCCTCTTCGGTATCGACCGGCAGTCCTGTGAAGCGGTTTTTGGTAGGAGTTTGCTTGTCTTTTATTCTTCCACTAGGGTTCGCACTAAACTTTTTGGGTTTTCGCCATTGGTCCGGAGAAACTGGGTCTTCTCTAGGTCTCTTACTGGCGACATTGGAGTTGGATGGTGGCAGTTTTAAATACTTCTCCATGTTGGACTAGGGTGTGACCTATCGATAAAGTATCGATAGCACCCTAGCCCAGCACTAGTTGCACGCGACCGGTTTGAATGCGGAGACGCTTGTGTTATGCGTGCGTTCACGAAAGCAGCGGAACGCGAACTGACACTCACCCTCACACTCACCGTTATTAATATCGAGCGAAAAACGGCAAAAAAACAGATTTGTGTATGGGAGCTTTTCTGTTTTTAGTATTTGTTGTTATAGCAAACAGAAATACATCATCTGTGAAAATTTCAACGGCCTAGCTATCACGGTTCATGAGATACGGCCTGGTGACAGACAGACAGACAGACGGACAGCAGAGTCTTACTAATAGGGTCCCGTTTTTACCTTTTGGGTACGGAACCCTAAAAATGAAAATAACAGTATTTTATCTATTCTATTTAAAGTAAAGGTTTATAAGTGTACGCTTAGTAGTTTTGAAAATATTTTTTTTGGACTAAATTTAAAAAAAAATACGTATATTTATGCTTAATGTAAGATATATTGCGCTGCTCTACATTTATCTACTTGCTTAAAAGTAGAACAAATGCATCGTAGATAACCGAGATGCAGGCCTAACCTACAGAACTAATTAGCCAATATGACCTATGACATCACACTAATAATAATCTTATTAGGTATAATTATGTTATTTTATACGTTTAATCAATATACACTGGAATCACAGTTCAGTCACACGTGAAAATAAATCCATTAATTCACAACTTTTTCTAGTAGTTTTAATTACTTTTTTACAAATAAAATAGACAATTTTTAAAATGCGTTTTGGTAGGCGATGGAATTTTCATTTAATTTCAAAACTACCGAGTCAGAGTGAATTAAACGTCATTTAGGATCATTTTGCAAATGTCCTCCTTTTACAATAATAAGTAGGCAAGCCTACTACATCGTATTCTCTGTAAACCTATCATTTGGAACCAACAATAAGCCCTATTACAGAGGCGCCAGCGTAAATTAAATAGCAACGTAAAAAGCGTTCTCTCTATCGAATGCCTGAGGTGAAACAGAAACAGAACTATGCTATTTAGCTAATATAATTACGCTGGCGCCTCTGTAATCGGGATTATTATCTGGTTATCAAATAGGCGAAGGTATTGAAAAAAAAATGTCCCAAAATTAATTTGTTTAAAAATAGCCATGAACACTTTTCGAAAGGCAAGCTATCATAGGCGTGTTTATAAATTGATGATACCTACTTGATAAAAAATATGTCTGATCTGGTTATCACGCTGGTGAAGATTGATCTTCAGCAGGTCTTAGGCCATTAAATACAGAATTAAGAAAGAAACGAGAATCGTACCACAAATAGTAGAGAAATTGGGTAATATTAGGACAAAAAAAACATACAGACGAACTAAGAACTCACCCCCTCCTTCTTGAAAACAAGTCAATTGAAAAGTCGATACCGCCAGAAGAATACTGGTACTTTTAAAATTAATTTAAAGTCAAAATCTTTGTTTTAAAATTAATTTAATTTAAATTTTAGGATTTTACATTACAAACTGATTTTGCATTACAACTGATTTACTCCCATTAGTGATTATCAAACCGCTTGAAACGTGCTTTTTAACAAAGAGCAACACATAAAATACTCCCACACTATTCGAAAATGAATTGAAAAGTTTTATTTTTAGAGTTGTTTTAATTAACTGTTATAGAATAAATATTCTCACATATCTGGTTGGTAATTAACACAATTGAAATTATACTTAATTGCTGAAAAGACAATTTAAATATATCTTGTGTTTTCATTTCGTCATAACTACGCAATCTACAAGTTATTACATTACCAGCTTTCAAAGTAGGTATCTTAATATCATTGTCTCTCACGATAAAAATTAAGAGAAAAATCGGCCAAGTACGAGTCGGATTCGCGCATGAAGGGTTCCGTACCGTATGGGAGGCCCCCGGCAAAAAAATCACGTTTGTTGTATGGGAGCCACCCTTAAATATTTAATTTATTCTGGTTTTAGTATTTGTTGTTATTTGCGGCATATAGAAATACATCATCTCTGAAAATTTCATCTCGCTAGCTATCATGGTTCATGAGATAAAGCCTGGTGACAGACAGACAGACGGACGGACAGCGGAGTCTTAGTAATAGGGTCCTGTTTTTACCCTTTGGGAACGGAACCCTAAAAAGACGAAAAAAAGAAGAAATAATCCTGCACTTGAAAGAACAAGGATATGTTAAGTTAGGTATAAGTAAGTCCTCGTGGGAAAAAAAGTAAGGATGACCCAAGGAACGATTGACGAAATACTACAAAGAGCCGGTAGAGCGAGAATGCGGACTACGCAAGACCTAAAAAAAGGAAATGGCTGGAGGTGGCATATAAATACAGAGCGGGGCCATGCCTACTTAAATCAATATTAAAAATGTTCTTTTTGTTTAAATACTCGTATATTTAAATAGCACGGAAATAAAGAGGCATTTTTTTATATCTATCATATCTCGTGTGTAAATATTTAAGTACCTACTTAAGTATTTATTTTTACATTTTAATTAAAAATTGCCTGGAGGTGGCATTATACAGAGCGGGACCATGCCTACTTAAAACAATATTTAAATGTTTTTTTTTTTAGTATTAAATTTATATTTAAATAGCATGGAAATAAAGAGGCCCTTTTATTTTTATTTTATTTTTATATCTATAATATCTCGTACATAAATATTTAAGTAAGTACTTTAGTTATTTATTTACACATTTTAATAAAAAAGTAACATTAATTTATTGAAGCCACAATTTAAATCTAGGTACATTCAATATATTTTAGGTCATCCATTTGAGAATTTTTGTAACCTTTAGTTTAAAAGAAAAAAAATGTTAACCTTTAAAATTTTTATCAATTCGGTCTATGTCAAAATATTGGTATAATAAGATATAATATGCATTGTATTTTGAATGGATTGATTTATATCTATCTGATCTATATTAATTATTTGTTCTCTTAATTAGGTATTTGGTACTAAAGCATTAACGCGTTATTTAATGTCAAAAGAGATAAAACAATTTTAATAATTAGAAAAATAAATTTCATGTACTTAACTTTTTATATTTTCGGATGCGTGATTGAATGCTAATGTACCTACCATACAAGCAAGTATCCAATTCACAAAACAATAACAATTAAAAGAAAATTATTCCACGCTTAAATAATTATCTCACTCTGTTAATATTTTAAATAACTAAAATGCTTAGAAGCAGATAATATGAACAAAACAAATAATGTATGTAACCTAATTAACATTATATTTTTCATCAAACTGATAACCCACTATAGGCACCGACGTTATTTTTTTTTAATCATCTTTACTATAATATAATACCTAATATTATAAACAGGAAAAATTTGATTGTTTGTTTGCATTGAATAGACTCCGAAACTACTGGACCCGATTTGAAAAATTATTTCACTGTTGGGAAGCTACACAATCCCCGGGTGTCATAGGCTACATTTTTTTTTTTTAAATTAGGGAGGCTGCTTGTATATAATATTTTTTGTATCTTTCATCAGGTATTTAACTCCACTAAGCTTACATATATTTGTACCAACTTTTTAAAAATTTTGTACAGTGTATTATTTTCCATAATACGAGTACTTTCAGGGTAATTAACACAGATACATATATTGTTATGTAAAATACAACACATCATATTTTTTTAATATCCGTATGTAGATATATTTTCCATCAGACTAAACTCAGTCAAATAAGTTTGAATGTTTTTTTTATAAATTGTCGTACATAGTATTATTTTCATACAATTTTCAGTGACTACTTACTTCAAGTTTCCTTGAGAGCGGCGGTTAGTCGGACGGCAGTAGCGATGTAACTGATAGAGCGCCCTTTCTTCAGTAATTATTATGATGTTCGTTATCACGCTGCTGATAGCAGTTCGCGGGAGATCTGCTCGTGGCTGCGGGTCAACTGGCCATTTTTGCGTATCTCGGGTTGCTATGTATTTCCGTGTCGGAGATAAAGTTGGACGGCATTTGCGCGGCTGTGCGCGCTGGGTACTCATGCAAGATTTTCTCTTGAAGGTTACTGCACCGCACATCGCTGATCACAGCAGCACACGCTATAATGCAAAATACACTACACATAACAATTTTTTTTGCAAAAACGGCATGACCGACTTCACGGATCGATGTAGCATTTTTCACATTATTGTTGATTTATCAAAAATAGCTCAGCCGATTTTGATAAAATTTAAATGAGACTATTTTCAAAGTGTACTCTTTCCAATAAAAAAAAGAATTATCGAAATCGAACTATTATGTAAAAGTGCGTGGTTATACATAAAAAAATATACTTACGCGTCGAACTGAGTACCTCCTCTGTTTCGTTGGTCAAAAATGGCTAAAAGACGCATTGTCCGTGTATTGCAGCGCCACTCAAATGTGATCCGACCTTTATTATGAAGTAAATTGTATATTTCCATCATAGAAATCAGTAGTCATTAAAATAAACAAAAGATAAATTAGCGAAAACAACACACTAACTATTCAAGCGGATTTGGGTTTCCCAACTAAACATCGGCAGAACGGTGGATGCTTCTAAAAACAAATTTACGTACTTACATAAGATTAGAAGTTTTAGTCATATGTATGGATTTTTTGTACGTAAGTATAATAAAATTAGCAATGCTTTTCGACTGCGTTTAGCTGCTGCAATTTAGACAGTTGTGTGGCCGGAATGACTGTAGTAGCCAGAAGGACTTAATTAGTCATCACTTACCTACTCACTTATAGTCGAACGATAAGGCCAGCACGCATTTTTTTTGGCTTTTACAAACTACTCATCGCAAGTTTTCGAAAACTCATCTTACGACCACGAATAGGTAGTATTAGAGAGAGAGTAGTCAGTCAGAGAGTACTCAAAAAAATTCAGTCTATGCACAAAACTCATCGACTTGGTATTTTTTTTTGTTTTAAATTTCCATATTGATGACATAAGTACATCAACAATAATTATTTTTCGCAAAAAATGGCATAACCGACTTCAACCGTGTACAGAATTTGAATAAGCATGCATCAATGTAAATTTTTTCACATTATTGTTGATTTATCGAAAATGGCTTAACCGATTAGAATAACCGAACCGAAAGAAAATTTAAACGGGACCATCTTTGAAGTCCTAAACAAAAAATAATTATTGAAATCGGACAACTCTGTAAAAAGTTATGAAAAAAAAAATATACACGTCAACTTTCAAACTTTCAAAGTTGTGACTTTGTGTTGCCATCGATGGGGTTCCAGAGGCAGATTTAGCAATTTTCGATTTATGTCTAACACGCTATTTTAATTTTTAACTGCTACCACAAAGCCTAATGCTTTGCAGTTATCATGCAAAGCTACTTTTCCTTGACATACTCGTAGTACGTATTTTGACATATTCTGTTCACTAGGAGTTAATGTTGATGTTTTGAGCACATTGTAACGCATCCTCGTTTCTAAGTAGGTACTAAAAATAACATGGAATTGTTAGAGGAAATGCATAAATATTACATGAATTAAGTAATATTAAAAGAATAATCTAGCGCAGTCTGAAGTTCATAATCAGATATGTCATGTTTTAAGGTCCATTTAATGAAATTTCATTAAATGGGCCATAAATCGTAAACGGTAAGTTTTACAAAAAAGTGTACTGGCAACAAAAGATGCAAAATTTTATTTTTATTATTATTATAATGATCATGTTTTTTGCCCTTAAGTACATAGTTTCCGAGATATCGGCCAAAAACATTTTTTCAAGATGACGTGTCAGGAACGCATTCTCTGAACGGTCGAACTATATCGTATTCTAGTATGTACTTATTTACACCCGTACTCGACCGCGTACAATGCCACTTCGCCATAATCGATCATTTCATTATTTGCTGCTCTTATTCTTCTCATGAAATATGCAACAGGTATTAACTACCGATTTGCTACAAGTTCACTTGTACAAGGTGTTTTTTAATCGGCATGGTATTATTTTCAATGTTAATCGATCTATTCATAAAATCGTAAATCTTCTGAGTTTACCTGTATGGTACTTTTTGCAATACCTACTTAGCAATACAATCTTGAGATGCAATACCTGCGTAGACAGAGATACCGGTTTTTTAATATGACATTATTGCACACATAATTTGTATATTTGATTTTATTATGACATTATTGTACATTTCACATGCCATGTTAAATAAATATATCATTTGGTAAACTTACCATACCTATACAGAATACAGTATATGAGACAAGGTATGCGTGATATTCATGAACAAAATCCTCTTGACTAACTTATTTTTCGCTAACCGATCAAAACCAATGCGTGAATTCTCTGAATTACTGATTCCGTCGGTCTGTATTAAATTACTCTCGGTCTCGATCTTTAAATTATTTCCAATGACGTTTCATTTCATTAAAAAATAATAGTTATGAATTTGCTGATATTTGTTTGGTTTTTCAGCAATTATAATTATTTTTCGCAAAAAATGGCGTAATCGACTTCAACCGTGTACAGAATTCGAATAGTTCGCACGGGTCGCCGTAGTAATTTTCACATTATTGTTGATTCATCAAAAATGGCCCAGCCGATTTCGATAAATTTTAAATGGGGCCACCTTAAAAGAATCATAAAAAAAAGATCATAATCTAGCAAACAACGGACTACTCTGAATAACGTTCTGCGTTAAAAATATAAACATAAATAAAATAAAATAATACAGGTACGCGTAGATTTGTAAACCTCCTCCGTATCATATTCATGCTAACCTAAAATTCGATCAAGTACGTCAATCCATATCGTAGCAAGGAATTTTCTGAGGAATAATTTCTTAAAAATTCCCTCCTTCCCTTGCCTCCCATAACCTACATTATTTAGGTTATAGGCAATAATAAGCATACCCATGAAGCTGTGGTGGTCTAGTGGTAATGACACCCGCCTTACAATCGTGAGGTCGTGGGTTCAAACCCGGTCCCGTACCGTATGAATTCCTTGGAATTTATGTACGGAATTTCACACCACTGGCTTTTCGGCGAAGGAAAACATCGTGAGGCAACCTGCAAATATATCTCCAAGGAAGAAATTCCATGGCGTATGTGAATCCACCTATCCGCACTGGGCCAGCGATGGATATGGCAGCAGGATATGGCCCAATCACCCTTTTTGAGTAGGCCTACGTCCTGCAGTGTCCTACAGTACAGTACAGTACAGGCATGCATATTGCATACCCATACTTTCTATATAAAGATGGGTCCGTGCCTGCACTAGTTTCAATCTGAGGTGGCACAGCGCGCAATACGAGTATACATATATCATACCAAAAACCAAATGTGGATCCCCTGGTATCTGGTATTACTTACAGAGAATAAGCGCCGTGAATCCACCGCTGTAATAATAATACTGGTGCGTGTATACGTAGTCCTTATATATATTTATATGTATTATTAATTATAGAGAGTGAGTGAGTAAGCCCGTAGATGATAAGGGGCAGGCTTCAGCGAGGAAGTAGCCGGCAGCGTTGGCGCCCAACACGGACCCAAGCAAGCATCATGACCGCTCCCACCGCTGTGCCTCTGTCAACAGAGAATACATCACTGAAAACTGACCAAGTGTGAGACGGATTAGCACACACAAGATTCAGTAACATTGTAATATAATGTTATACTTAGTAAGTAGGTATGTGTTATTGGTTCTTGCAGGGTGACGTGTAATTAGAAAGTAAATCAAACAAAGTGTGTAAAAAGCCTATTTATGTGCCTGTTTATTTATTGAATAGGAAGTAGGTACTTAGGTGCTATTCGTAACTGTACTGTACCAGCCTTTTTAATAGTCCACTGCAGGACGTAGGCCTACCCACGAAGGCTGATTGGGCCATATCCACCACGCTGGCCCAGTGCGGTGGTGCTATTCGTACTTTATGATAATTTTAAATGTCTACCTATTTTTTCAACTTTTACTGCCCCACTGCTAGGCAAATGCCTACTATACGGTTCAAAAATATAGTTCTGTGATAAACGATAAACTTTTGGATTCGGAACCCTAAAAACAAGATTTACCATCATTTGGGTAGAGTGAAATTATTATGCAATTTTTCACTGTAAAAATAACGTCATAATCTTTCTTTAATACAATGCTTAGGAAGTATTAGTTTAAAAAGCCTAGACTCTGCAAAATAACATGTTTTCCTCATAATTGTCCCGATAATGAAGATAATGAAGATGATGCGTATAGATAATGGCCGAGATACCATTGACATACAGCTTTATATTTCGTAAGGATATGGTATAATCGTCTTAAATGGAATAATGTGGAACTTGGAATGGAATACCTAGTGTATAATATTTTACAATAGATGTGTTGGGTAGAGCACTGAGCAATTATACCTACGTATAAGTATGTATGGATGTATTTACTGAATCATATTATATAATTGTAATTGAATTATCGATGACCAGCGTTTGTGGCACCGAACCCGAAGCAGTGTTTTTTTAAGCATATACTCAGACTAGGTGAACTAAATACTAAATAAAAGCAGAAATTAGGCATCATACTTTATAAGGAATTCATTCATGCCATTTTGACATTAGACTAATCAAAATAGCTCCAAAATGATGTTTTTATAAAATTGTACATAACTAAGTAAATATCTTTATCTAATAAATTCAAAACATGTCGAAGGCTTCAAAACAGAAAGCTAAATACGTAATTTCATTTAATGTCGGCGTCAGCTCTCCACCCTGTAAATGAGGCAAACAGACTAGCGCAACGAAGTCTAGAAAAAATAGGGCAAGGTTTGAACCCAGCATGCAAGCAAGTTTTTAAATGTATGATCCAGATACCGTAGGAAATCCATTCAGGTGGGCAGACGACATATTAAAGTTCACATCAATACAGTACAAGCTGCTTCAAATCAGATATTTATTTCAGCACCTTATGTCCACAATGATGCCAGGAATGTCATTAAGTTAGACTAGAATGGCTGTCTTAAGGCAAAGAATAGACCAGCGACCTTAAAGATAGACACCTAATCATACAAAATGAAATGTCGCCGACCAATATCAACCAATCATAGAGAAATCCACCAATCCATACTTAGTCTTCAATAAACTGGCGTTGCGGTCGCGTCTCAAAGCAACGAGGTAAATATGGTGAACTGCGCCATTTTATCTTGCCGAAATTACACGGTTTCAAAAGAAATAACGAAAGGCACTGTCACATACCACCGGTAAGTAATAAATATCTTTGTGATTTACAAGCAAAATAAATAAAATGAAATCATTTGAAAATGTATACAGAGTGGAAAATTTCTCTATGGTCAGTTAGGAATGTCGGATAATGTCTGTATGAGATCGAACAATGACTCGTCAAATCGATTAACTTTAAGGTCAAAATTGATTTTGATCCGGGCGGCCGGCGATGTAAGACAATTCTTAAGAACAACGAAGCGGATCGATTTGTGTTTCACGTGATGTGTTCATATTTTAACCGATTTACAAAAAGGAGAAGGTTCTTTGGTTAAAGCTTGATGAATTTAGCGGTACTTAAGGCTGCCAGCTGTTATTTAATACTAGTGTTATTGACTTTTTGTCGATAACTTAATCTGGAATTAACGATATAACGTATTTATAATTACATAAGTCCATCGATTAAAAAGAATCAAGATGTGAATAGATTAATCGAAATTTCATTGCCAGTCCAACTTAACATCTGATATGACATGACGTCATGCTAGACTCGAATACATTTAGGAATCGATTCTTGTCATCATGTATTTTGAAATCTCTATTTCAAAGTTATTTCAGTGCTGCCACAAGATATTTTTGTAATTTCCCTATACATTTTGTTTAGATTTCCTAGAGATCCAGTTTGGGCCGATCGGTGGATAAAAGTAGTTCGCCAAAGTAAAATAAATTATTTTTGGTAACCAAGTCCCTACACTAGATAGACTAGCATATTCCATATGTCCTAGCATGTAACGACAAGCAGCTGTCAATTTTATTAAATTGTTTTTAATTATATTATATCCCGAATACTGCTTTAGTAACAACTTAATGCCGGACACAATAACTTTAGACAACTTATTGTAATAAGTCATTACGTAACTATTTATCAATAAAATATGTAAATATGTGAAATTGATCAAAAATTTTCATTAACATGAAAGTAGCCATTTTATTTTGAACCAATCAAGCTAAAAAGATCCAACCAACACTTTTTTTCGAAAATGTCGTTCCGTTCTTTAATTATTGCTAAGACTCGACATAGCATTGTTACAGTTGTTAACATACGCTTTGTTTAAAGTCATGTGATTTCTCTTTAATAATTCTGTTTGTAAATATTTCCCCTATAAAATTGGGTAATCACTTTTGAAGTTGCAAGTTCACTCAAAAGTTGTCTATGGTATGTATTTTTCACATTTCCAAGTCTTGGATTGTATGAAGATGCTCCTTCTGTGCCCTGTGTAATAGGGCCTATTCTGTGGAATAGACCTATATAATAATACTACCTTATGGTTAAAAAGATAACGGAAGGTAACAGGCAAACGTTTAAAGTACCGTTTCTACATTAAATACCTCAATGTGATTGCAAAATGTTTTCCTTTGTGCGAAGATTCGCTCACAACAACTTAGAAATTGTTATCTATTCTAAGGCACTATCTATATTATATGTATTAGCCTCCTGCGAATTATTTGTCTATCATTTAAATAATCACCTGTCTACCTATTGCAAATCCTCATTGTAAAGATAAAACTAGACTTTCATAACACGTGAAATAAAGGATTTATTTTTAGAAATTGCTTAATGTACTATTTAATAAGAATAACCTCAAGGGGTTCCTGGCTTTTCGCCGAAAATTGTTTGGCTGATTATCACTTGCCAACCAACGTTTCACCTATTACCTATATGTTTCACTTTGAGAACTAACGGCTAGCAAGTTTTTGTATGACAACGTCACATTTGGTAGAATTATTGTGAAGCATGTTTATTATAATGACACAAAACGTTTGGGAGATTTAACACTTGCCAAATCCTTTACTAATACATGTCATGTGATTTCATAAGTACGAGTAGGAAGCCTCTGACCGTCCACTACGTGGAGTTGTCGGCGACCGCGCGAGTCGCAGATATGTACCGAATTCGTGGCGTTTCTGCCGCTGCGTGCCACATCCTTTATGCTCAGTTTTATTGACATGCAAATGATGCACCGGCAAAGTTGCCTGTTGCGGCAGTCTCTCAACTCACAACGCAACTCAGTTGCGTTGCCCAACTGAGTTGGATTCGGCGATTGGCCTCTTTCTTGAAGTCGGACCTAACCTAACTGGACTACTTGTCCTAGGTAGACGACTATCAACGACTTCAAGATATACGATAACGGTGGGTACAACATGGGAATTACACACGACCTTTAGTCCATGCCAACCAAGGGTGCACCACCGGCTTGAACACGAAACAAATCACGGCGTCACATCCAGTCTGTGCTTACGTAGGGTGAAGAATGCCAGAAGAATTTGCCTCAGAAAACATCTTCATTTATCATTCTGGCAGAAGATGAGCACGAAGAGCAAGTGATATCTTCTGAAAGTAGCTTTGATATGGACAGATTTGTAAAAGATACCGCGGTCGAAATGAAAAAAAATTGTAAGAAATTACAGTGGAGTCTCGATAACTCTAATCTCAAGGGAAATGCAAAAACTTCGACTTAACAAGAATTTCGAGATATAAAGTATTTGATGACTAAAATTTCGACTTATGAAGTGGTGTGACTAAATGCAAAAGATAAGGGCCCAAATTCTAAAGTGAGTTAATCGTATCATGTGGGGTATCATATGAAAGAGCTTCATTAGCACAAGCTAAAACAGATTTTTAATTATGTTAAGATGAGTCATTTTAGATGTATACCTAACGAGAAAAGTAAAAAAAAACCCTTTTTGGATTATTTATTTACGCTGAGGTTTTAACAACTTAGATCTCAATTTCGTACAATTTTCAGGATTTATACGGAACTCTCGGTGTGCGAGCCTGACTCGCGCTTGGCCGGTTTTATTTATAAAACTTATCTAAGTATGTTAAATAGAGTTTAGAGTAGGATGAAAATAATTGTTGCTAAGTAGATGTAATTTACAGTATTTCGGGCTATTGTGATGTGTTTATTTTCATTAATTATTAAATACAGTCCATAGTTTACGTTAAATAAAGGTGCTAAGTACTGTGTAGCATCATCACTACATAGTATAAAACAAAGTCGCTTTATCTGTCCCTATGTCCTTATGGATGCTTAAATATTTAAAACTACGCAACGGATTTTGATGCGGTTTTTTTTAATAGATAGAGTGATTCATAAGGTTTGTATGTATAATACACCTGTGCGAAGCCGCGGCGGGACGCTAGTAAATGATAATCGAATCTAAATGACACAACCCACTAGAGTTTATTTAGGCACCTATCTAAGTTAGAAACACGATTCATTCAAAGTGCCTGTCAAATTTTTAATCTTAGTCATACAAATAATTACTTTATTATTTATCAGTCAATTCCTACGAGCTTATATACTAGATCAGTTGATCAGTTCTCATCTGGTGTCCGCTTCCAGGGTAGAGCTGCTCGAGCTGGAGGGGTGCTGGTCGCTGGGCAGGAGGAAGCTTAGTCCGGCACATACTGAAACAAAGACAAGTAAATAAATACTAAATAAATGGATAAGTAAGTACAATACAATTCTTTCTTTGTTTTATATTGTATGGTGTGAACAATAAATAATTTTATCTATATATCTATCAATACTTACATCACGGTAATCTGTACCAGCCTTTTTAATAGTCCACTGCAGGACGTAGACCTACCCACGATGGGTGATTGGGCCATACCCACCACGCTGGCCCAGTGCAGGTTGGTGGATTCACATACGCCTTGGAATTTCTTCCTTGGACATGTGCAGGTTGCTTCACGATGTTTTCCTTCACCGAAAAGCCAGTGGTGTGAAATTCCGTACATAAATTCCAAGGAATTCATTGGTACGGGGCCGGATTTGAACCCACGACCTCACGATTGTAAGGCGGGTGTCATTACCACTAGACCACCACGGTTTCATCACGGTAATGATCTAACAGTATTGCGTCTTCATACAAACGGTCGAAACGAGAATCATGCCTAACGCGCCTCTAAATTCAACAGGTATGCTCAGTCGCGGCGCGCCCCGTAGTGATGAACGAACGTATGGATTTGTAACTATTCAGTGTGAGATTTATGTTTTCAGGGTTCCTCGTATCTACCTAAAAACCTCGCTAAAACTTAAAACCTAGTCAAGAGAAAAGTTATAGCGGTGGGAGTGCGTGAACGGGGCTGATTGATTTTAGCCAGAACGTTTTTTTCGTCTGACGGATGCCCTAAACGGGTGACATAGACTTAACTAGAATACGTAAACGGACCCCATAGTGAAAATATTTTTCGTTGCCGCAGGATATTATCAAATACCTGGTTTGGTCTTTTGAATCAATTACCTGAGTGGACCCACGGTCAAAGTTGTTCATAATTATGGTCTGAATAAACGAGTTCGTCCACCAGGATCCTATTAATAGGTTATTAATTTATGGTAGGACTTGAGTGTGAGCGCTAGGAGCCTGTCGTTGTGGTAAACGCTGTGAAAGCACCGCTGTAATATTACTTATTTTTAGAAAGTAAGCGCCGTGGAACTACCTACAACCACGGTAATATTATTATTCATTACCGTGCTACAGCTATTTACAGATAGTACACTCAGATCAATTAAAAAAATCAAGACAGTATGTTGAGAAACAAAAAAGTGAGCCCGGCAAAACTACGCCTCGTCGTGTACAGACACAATTACACACCCAAACACGTACAAGGAAACCACGCCTTGGCTCGTCAGTCGAACTATGGTGGCGCAAAACCGACGCACTCACCACAGGTATAAAAAACTGGCCTCACTTGTCTGTTCACGAATACGACGTTCTGTCTTGATTTTTATTTTGTCTGAGATTCAGTTAGTAAATTGGTGTTCTTACAGAGAGTGAGCGCCGTGAAGCCATAGAAGGTAGACGTGCAGGCTCCGGCGAGGAAGTAGCCGGCAGCGTTGGCGCCCAACGCGGATCCCACGCGCCCGAACATCATCACCGCTCCCACCGCTGTGCCTCTGTCAACAGAAAATACATCACTGAAAACTGGCCAAGTGCGAGACGGACTCGCACACACAAGATTCAGTAACATTTTTCTTAATTATGCTATACTTAGTAAGTATCTAGGTATATTAAAAGATTACAGGCACTATTGCAGGGTGACGTGTAATTTATTATTAAATCAAACAAAATGTGTAAAAAAAGATTGTTTTATGTGAATAACTTTCAATTTTTTTGTAGAACAGGAAGTAATTATACGTTCTTTATGATGAAAATTTCTGGCTGGCGAAAGAGCTATTGTGACTCTACAAAACGACCAAGCAGCAGAAATAAACACTGAAATATTGACCTTTGTTTCGGAGGATAATGTAAAGTATATCTGGAAGATGAAGAATCTACCAGCTACTCAGTGGAATTTTTAGAATTCCTCAATACTCCGAGACTACCAGCTCATAAAATAATTTTAAAAGTCGGATGTAAATGATTCAAAAAACCCAAACGACGTGGTTTACAGTCCAGAATAAACCAAAAGATATATCCTAAAAATGCTGCCCAAAGTCACTATTCTACGCGTACGAAATCGCGGGCACAGCTAGTGTAATTATAAAACCTGTCCACCAAGTTTCGTCCAGATTCGTTGAAAAATGCGACTTGCAGACAAAAATCAACATCCGGACATACGAAAGCAAAATCGTCGAGTTGAAGCAAAGATCTTTGCTTGGCTTTGGCTTGGTCTGGTAGAGTTTCTACTGAAAACTATTTAAGTAGGTATTGTTTAATAGATGTGCTTACCGTAGAGTGGTGGGGAAGAGATGGACCGCGTACGCCGTGAGAGGTCCAATGCCCAGAGACGTCAGCTGCAGCGCGGACATGGCGACCCCAGCTAAAATTCTGAAAAATATAATATCTTTATCCCTCTAATCCCTATACTATAATTTTTTTATATGGCTAAAATCATCGTGAACACACTTACCAGCTTCAGTAAAGTTTATGTTAAGGTCAGCAAGTTAAAATGGCAAAAGGCAGGAAGCATTTCACGCAGGACTGATTGCCTAAATGTCTATCAACAACAGCGTTGGAACGGATCCGCCTTATGGATGGATTACATTATATTATGTATGCACAATCTGGACCCACCTGCTCCTCTCTTCTATCGTACGGCTAGACGGACGCGACCAAAGCGCCACCCTTTTATGGTGGACATCCCGCGCATTAGAACCAAGCGTTTCGAATCCACATTCCACATACGAACTGCCAGAATGTGGAACGCTTTGCCTGAGTCTGCCTTCCCGCTAAAGTACAATTAAAATCCCGAGTAAATAGGAATCTTCTAGGAAAGCGTGTTACATCCTAGATCGCATATCTGCTTAACATCAGGCAGTGTGTAGTCAAACGCAAACCTATACAAAATAAAAATAAAAATGTAAACTGCTCCTGCCTTTTTGAATTTGTAGGGGAGGCCTATGTTCACCGCTACCGTCCTAAGGCCAAGATGCTAATGATATTTATAACATTATTGTCGTGGTGCGTAAGGGAAAACCTGACAAATACGTGTTTATTAGTAGTGAGTCCCGAGATCAGACAGGCCGCTCCAAGCCTCCAACTACTGTGTACAATTGTACATGGTCTCCAGTAGATTATTCTTAAAGAGCAGGCTCACGCTGCCCGCTACGCTATCACTATCCCTCCGTTAATCAGTGTGGAGATTATTAGGTGTGGCATAGAACATATTTATTATACTCCGCGCTACTCAAGTTGATGGATGTGAAGTTAGCCACTAGCTGCGTAATAACCAATCCTGACTTCACGTGACGTGGAAGCCGCACGTTGATTGGCTATTGCGCAGCTAGTGGCTAACTTTACATCCATCAACTTGTGTGGCGCGGAGTATACCATGAAACTTAGTGTCCGCACAAATACGTACTTATTAGTAGTGAGTCCCGAGACAAGACAGGCCGCGCCGACTACTGCGTACATGGTCACCAGTAGAGTCTTCTTAGAGAGCGGGCTCACGCTGCCTGCTGTCACTATCACTCCGTATATCAGCGTGGAGACCACCATAATATAGAATGTATCGTGGGATATCGTGTCCACGCATATTTCGGTGCTTGTCTGAAAAAAATACCACTTTATCACTACATAGTATAAAACAAAGTCGCTTCCCGCTCTATCTATCCCTATTGTATGCTTATATCTTTCAAACTACGGAATGGATTTGGATGCGGATTTTTTTATTAAGTAGAGTAATTTAAGAGAAAAGCAAAGCCAGAATGGGTCGCTAGTTTACATATAAATAGTAAAGAAAACGTCTAAAAAGGGGAGAGCGCTGTAAGCTGAAACACAGGCAACTAGTCTAATTCGGCGACAGATACCAGACGGCATTAATATTGTTAAATGGTTAAAACTAGTTTCTGTAAAAAAATATCGTATTACGCGTCCCGGACGAGACTAGATCAAAATAATTTTTTCGTAGCATCTAAATTCTTTGCTACGCCGTAGCAAAAACGAATTTCGTAATGTGATAATAACCTCGGCAGATATTATTTTAGTGTCCTAAGCTTACAACAACCTCTTGGGTCAGGTATTTGATAGTTTTACAAATATTAGCTGCAAATAGCTTGCTAATATTACTTACTCTAATTGACCTTTAGGTATAATCTTTTCACCATGTAGTCACTTACCGTATTATTCTCTGGTTGGTTGATGAGCGTGCAGATGGTGCCTTCTGCGCCGTCTGCTCCATTCATCACCTTGTTTATGGTGTCAGGCGCCAACAAGAAGAGGCCATTTAACCTAAAACAAAGATATAAAGTTAGCAAGCTAGGTGTTTGACCACAACGCTGATGTTAAGTGAAGTGTCGTCAAAGATGGTTATCGGATCAGAATCTTTCTGAAATGTGGGTAATGGTAAACCTTGCCTCCCTTAGAAACTTTTTTGACTACCCCAGAAAACTTAAAATTCAGCACATTTCATTTTTCTGGGGTGGGATGGGCAAAAGTAATCTACTCCCCGTTCTGGAGAAAATCTCTTGCTACTTCAATGTGATAATAGTCTGGACCATATAGTACTTACTTAATACAGTACTTACTGTGAGAACAGCCCAAACATGAGGAAGCCAGTGAGCGCAAGCCACTTGAGGTGCGGCGGCCGCAGCAGCGCGCATGAGCCAGCATCTTGCTCTGGCACCAGCTCACACCCCGACCCATCTGACTCCAGAGACTTCTCCGATGTCACTTTCAGAGATTTTACCTGGAAGTTTACGAATAAAAATTACCGATGTTGACATAGCTCAACGCACAGGAATGGCTGCTACGTTGGTTCGCAGCCGTTTGCAGGTATGTACATAAACTCTGTCTTATTCACGCCAGATATTACAAAGGAATATATCGAAAAGAGTCTTACAGATACTGGGTATTGCGGCGTTTCGTCCCGCAAGCGGTTCGCACCGCGGGGCGAATCGCCCAAGACTCCTGTGACAACTGGTGAAATTCACTTATTTTTTCTCCTTCTATTCAAGATCGTATAAGTAATAAGATTGTATAAGTAAAAAAGTTGTGCAAAAACTGTTGTATAAGTTGTGCAAGTTTCACGGTAGTTCGCCCAAAGTAGTCCAATATGTCTCGGGCTGTTACAGCAAAAGGAACGCTGCGTAGTTTGACTAGGTTTTTCTTAGATAACATAAGCTAAGCAACGTTCGGCACGGTGAGTTTTCCAATAGGTGACCGTGGCATTTACAACTGGACACTGACGTGGCTGGGTTAACACGTTAAATCATGAGTTCCGGTTGATTTAGCCGTTTAGCCATGCTAGAGGCCAAAAACCTCTGATGCTTGACTAGCCAAACCTTTACGAACCTATACGAAAGATGATAAGGTGTATTTACTCCAAACGTGTCTCCCGGCAGTCCAGTATTTACTTCATACACGCGCTTTAGCACGTCTAACGCCTCCTGGTCCCTGCGCCTGGTCACGAGGAACTTGGGACTCTCCTGCGCGGTGGTGAGCCATAGAGCCGTAAGGAGTAGTGGCGCCGCGTATACAGCTGTTAAGAGTCGCCATGGACGCACTAACATCGAGCCCACTGAGTATTGCCAGTCCGAGGAGAGAACAGCCCACGCAAATACTGCGAAAAATCACATACAAAATCTTTGAAGTCTGAGAACATGAAACAGATTTTGTAGTAGATATCCTACAGATATAAGTTAATATTAGTATTGCGTTACAATATTTATCTTTGTTCTTGTACGATTAATAGTTAAATGGAGAAACAAACAGATAAAAAGTACTATTCTATCTAGTTCAATTTCTCAAACTCTACGCCTTTGTCCCCCAGAAAATAAGCCCGATTACAGACGTGCCAGCGTAAATTTAATGGCAACGTAAAAAGCGTTCTCTCTATCGAATGCCTAAAGTGAAAAAGAAAAAGAACTATGCTATTTAGCTAATACTATTACGATGGTGCCTCTGTAATCGGGCTTAAAAAAATTCACACTTGCTAATCCGATGTGCTATCGGCCCAATTTTAGAGGCTTCATCGTAATTATAATGGCATTTCAGAGTAGCCCTGTTTCTTTTTCACTATATGCATTTGATAGAGAGAACACTTTTTTACGTTGCTATTAAATTTACGATGGCGCCTTTAAAATTGGGCCGAGTGTCGATATTCGATCTCCTAGACAGTCTCCGAGCATAGCCCTCTCCATAGCACGAATAAGAGAGACCAAGAATATAATATATGTACCTTCCTATATCTATTTGAAAAAGAAATCAAGTATTAATGGTACCTGGGTTGAGAGTAGAGAGCAGCATCAAGAGACCATTGCAGAGCAGCACGGCGCGGTCGCGCGCACGTCGCGGCATCAGCTCGCATTGGTAAGCGATCGATAGCGACGAAGGACACGATAGACTGAAATCGACATAAGCGAAAATTATACGAGCAAGAACAGTTGATTTATCAATAAAATAGTTATAATAGCAACAACATCAGAGCAGCAAAGAAATGTATAGCGGAAAATGTGAAGCACCTAAAGTTACGAACAGGCGTAGGTACGCATGTGGTTGCAATTACAAGAGTAAAACAGCAAGTTTAGCGTGAAGCTAAGCAAGAGGGTTTCTAACACTGACATCACTATAATCCTACCGCTTAACTGAGTCCTCGCCTGCGCGGTACAGGAGCGCCGGGGGAGACGGCCAAGGGAGACTGAGACAGGTGCGGGCGGCGGGGACCCGCCGCTCATCCTGTCTCAGTCCCCTTTGGCCGCGCAGGCGAAGACTAAGTTACGACTTACGAGTAAGCGATAGGATTATAGACGCACTAACTGGAGCGTCAGCCGCCCGGTTCAAAGTGCCTCTAAAACACCGTCGTCAAAATGATGTGCTACTAGTTGCTTGTCCTGGCTTCGCCGGGTTACGGACGAGTTATAGCTATAAATCTTCTAATAGAAAGTGAAAACCGCATTTGTAATCTGTTGTCTAATTTGGAAGATTTAAGCGGATACACAGACAGACACACAAAAATAGCGAGTTAAAAATAAGTTTTGCTTTGTACTATGTAGTGATAGTGATATCTCTGGTTACTTACAAGAGTGAAGCGGCTAGCTTGCAGAGCGCAAAGCTGAGCAGGTTCGGCATGAGAGCGGCTGCTAGAGCCAACACTCCAGCTAGAGATGACGATGCCAGGAGCACCGGCTTCCGTCC
Source organism: Hypomecis atomaria (assembly GCA_964007245.1). NCBI lineage: Eukaryota > Metazoa > Arthropoda > Insecta > Lepidoptera > Geometridae > Hypomecis > Hypomecis atomaria. The sequence goes on from OZ023285.1 coordinate 2,869,860, forward strand.
CAACCGGTCTGCAGCGCGGCCCCAAAACGGCGCCGTCAGGATAACGCCTGTACAAATCAGAGTTCAGTTGAACAAACTTGCAATCTTATTACTAACCGTCAACGATGAACAAGAAGTATAAAGTAGAAACTAGAAACGAGTTATTAGCGAGTAACTCAAAGCGCAAAGAATTTGTCACGTCCTCGTAGCCTTTGAAGTATATCGGTAACTTATATTCGTCTACTCATCTCCATAATCCTGATTCAATGTATGGGATAGAAACTCCAATAAAGTTAGTAAATGCAGGGCCGAATTTAGGAAAACGCAACCGAGGCAACAGTCCCGGGGCCTTTCCATAATAGAGGGTAGGCCCCTACAACAATTTCGAAAAACACTAACGAGTAATTCAAATTCTAACGAGTAAACACTAGCAAACAACTTTTCTATTGTTTTTTTCGCTTTTGACCTTTACTTACAGTACTTTGTAGAAAATGATTTTATCATTTTTAAATATTGACAAAACCTATTAATTTCTTGGTATTTGTTCCCTTGAATCAGGATTGAATATTTATTACTATGAATCCTACCTATCTTGAAGAAGTACTTAGGGATTATTTATATTAGAATGGGACGTGCACGGGGCAAGCCCCGACGACGCACGTTCTATACATTTTGCGTAGTGCGTAGTGTTCTATCCGTGCTCGTCCCGTTCTAATACAAATCAACGCTTATCCCTTTATTTGTGGACAAGGAGCCCCTGCTCCTTTGTTGCCCCGAGGCCTCCACACGTCTAAATCCGACGCAGATTAAAGCAAGCATTAGTGGAGGTATAACCAGCTGTTATAGTTACCGATGTTAGGTATGGATGTGACGATCCCGCGCAGGCTGTCGGGCAGCTGCAGGTCGCAGGCGGCGGCGGGCAGCACGAACGCGAGCCCGATCATCTCCAGCATGGCCGCCAGCAAGATGGCCAGCATTAACGCGCAGTGGAAAAGCTGGTACCGCCCAGTACCTAAGCAAAAAAGGAAGAAAATTTGTCATATATCGCTGCTGTAAAATGGAAACGTGTAATTATAGTAATTTTTGATTTTTTTTAATATTATTTTTGATGTGACTATTGTATTGAAATTTTTAAATATTTTTTCTTAAAAAAAAACGAATGACTTTTACGTTTAATTTACAATACAGTGAAAGCATGAAAGCAACAATAATTATAGGTATTGGGATTGAGTCGTATCTATTGTATTATCAAATTCACAGTTAGTTCGTTTTGTCTTAATCTACGAGTACGAGTATTGTCACAAGTTCAAAGCTTTACGAAGCCTAAAAAGTACAAAATCATTCGCAACTTAGCTACTTATTAATTGTTTATTTGTTATCAGACTTTCTGCAACATCATTATACGATTATACCTAAGACCAAATAAACCGCCTGTTCAAATTACGTTAGCAAAGTCTAGAAGATATTGATAGTAAATTAATTTTCAAGCAAAGTGATTCTATTATTCTTGAATATTGACAAAAACGATGAATTTATATTTGTTCTCTCTAATCAGGCAACCCGTAAATTTATATATCAAAATAACGTTACGTTTTAAATTATGGGTTCAGAATTTTAATATTAGTTAGGTACCTATTAGCATTATGTCGTACTGCATATACTCTATCAGCGAAATTTAAAACAAATCGCTGATTCACAATAATTCTTCTAACTTACTTGTGGTTTTACCTGTAAACATCTCACATGAAGCTAAACCTGCTTTATGTGTGATGTTGAGAGGTAAAACCACACCAGTATTTACCCATATTTATTGCTATTATTAGACGTACCTAGGTAGTTTTCCTAATTTACAGAACCATGTTAAGTTTTTACGAATATAAACTACATAATATGACAAAGCAGCATACAATAGAATTCATTATGTTGTGTTGAATTATATCACGACTCCAGTTTTTATCCTAGAGAGTCAAACTTGGCACCATTAGGACAAGATCGAGGCAAATGGACTAGTGAGAGAGAAGCCTGTTCCTAGCAGTAGGATAAAAATGCTGCGGATGACTATGTAATTCAAATAAATAGTTCTTCTAATTTGCACCGACATGTGAAGTTGTGATAAAAGCAAACAGGCTGGCTAATAGAACGCTCATATGTTATAGTAGCGGCTGCTAATGACAATTTATTCTGTTCTTACACGTGTTATTTTAAAAAAAAAAAACTAACAAACGTCAGCGACCATGACGAGTAATTCTGTAAACTACAATACTGTTTTCTCCTTCACTATACTTCCCTAACCACGAACGATATTGTATTCTACAATCTGATTGCTTGCCACTTGACGAGTTTAAGACCTACGGTCTATTAGATTGTTTTCTCACCAGCCATATCCAGTGCATCTTCGAGGTCGACCTCCATCTTCCTCTCGGGAAGAGCAGCACCAGTGACGATGTGATTTGCCGTCTTCAGCTCCATCAGTGTCACTTGATCTTTACTCGACTCCCTGTAAACACTTGTGATTAGATACATGGTACTGTTAGTGTGGACTTACAACTTTTTTAAAAACAGTGGAAGCTCACTAGAATATGCCTGATCTGATTTGAAAAATTAGATCATCCATCCATCCATCCATAAGCGTCGTCCACTGCTGGACATAGGCCTCCTCTATAGATCTCCAATAAGACCGGTTGGTAGCGGCTTGCATCCAGCGTGATCCTACGGTCTCCGTCCGTCCATCTTGTGGGTGGACGTCCTACACTACCTTTGCCGGTACGTGGTCTCCACTCGAGAACTTTTCGACCCCATCGGTCATCAGTCCTCCGCGTTATATGCCCTGCCCATTGCCACTTCAACTTGTGAATCCGCTGGGCTACGTCGGTAACTTTGGTTCTTCTACATATTTTATTTTATTTATTTTATTTTACAACAATTACTTACTATGCTTACAGCCTAGACTAGCCAACACGCACAGATATCTCTTCATTCCTGATTCGATCTCTCAGAGAGACTCCGAGCATAGCCCCTCCATAGCTCGTTGTGCTACTTGGAGCTTATTAATAAGGCTCATAATTAGAGACCACAAAAATTATATGAAATGTTTATATTATTATAGGTATACCTATAAACTAAAATCGCTGATTTTAATAAATGTGTTGGCCTGGGCCAACTAAGCAGGTTTTTTTTTTTTTCATTTCAATAGCGAGTACAAGTTTGTCACCTCGGAAGTATGTCGGAATACAGACAATAATAAAGAGCCTATTGACTAAGTTATTTATTGGTGTAATATGTAATGTACGAGTAATATAGCTAAGTGAGATGGTTGAAACTGATTTTAATGTAAAATTTTCAATCGTTTATTACTAGCCCGACGTAGGTACCTACTAGCAACGACGATATAATAGCTACTAGTTCCCGAAGTTTAACGGAACCAGAATTCTTCTTTTTCAAATAGATAGGTACTAAATAAGTACAAGAACCGCAAATAATTTTTGACTTCAATTGACGACTACAAGTGCGATGGACAAAAAAGCATTACTTTCACTTGGTTGTAAACCCCTAAGAAGGACTGCGTTTTGACATTTAAAAACTGGATGGGCTGTGATGTAATATTGACAACATAAAACTGGTAATTCGTGATTACGAGAATTACGTAAGTAAATATTAATATGAAGAGAAGAGAAGAGTAAATTGCTCAATGTTACCTTATTATTTTTTCGTAGGTCTACACCCTACACAAGCATTGATAATATTAGATTATTCAACTGATGGGAACAAATTACTGTCTTATGTCGCGAGCGATATACTTATTGGACCCTGAGTGTAGCAAGGGACTCTAGAGTTAGCTGTCAAGAAAATTCTCAAGCGAAGCGAGGGAATTATGTAGAGTCCTGAGTGAAGCGAGGCGCTCCAGACAAAGACAGACTTTGTTCCAGCGTTGAAAACTCTACTTTTCACACCTCCTGCGAGAAAATAAGGACCCAGGAATTTTAATAATGTTAAAAACTGTCATAACCTCACTATGTGTACTGACAAAGCAACTCGGTATTGTTCACATTAAAATAAAATAAAAATTAGAACATACATACAAATTTTCGTGGGCATGCAAACCAAATCCGAAATGTAAAATAGAGAATACGTGACAATCATGGTCTACTCGATTATCAATGTTATACTCCCTAGGGAGTTTCATACAACATTATTGCCCTACCATAGCCCTCGATATTGTGTTAAGATAATAATGACTTGTTTTACGTAGAGATTGTATGACATTAAATTGGTCATTTTCAAGCAGGTGGCATGAAAAGGTAAATTAACCTAATAAGGTATAATATCTAACCCACCCTCTAGTAGCTCAAACCAAATAAAACTAAAATCACCAAGTTCTCACTTTCAGTGTTCACTGATTAATTATTTCAAAATAGATAATGCACTATCAATACGTAGAATTAGTTTAAGAGAAGGTTAGATTAGAATCGACACACTTTTAAGACTGTAAAACTTACTTGCGTTATTTCTTTATCTATGTGTCCACTTTCCACCACATATATAGATACTATCTCGTTAGTTTAGAGCATTTTAAAATAACTTTTTGGAAATGAAGACCGCAAATGTACAATATACAGCGATACTATTAAGTATAATCATATATGGACATAGCTAAGTACAGTACATTGTTTTTTGACTAGAATTAGTTCCACGCATTTTCACTTCGATATTTTTAAGATAAAATAAAATATTGCAATATGTGAATGTTGAAGACCACTTATATAATTTTTTTGATCACTCGTGTCCACTACTGACCAAAGCTTGGCAATAACTGAAAGTTGAGAAGATACTATAAGGAGGCTGGATTTACCCAAACATTTGTTATTTCTTGAGTAATAACTGTACTGTAGAATATTTCTGTAACTCATTAGCACCTTGTTCACACGTTCCGAGTAAGTACCTAATGATTATTTTGAAACGAAACCGTAACTGGTCATTCAGGCTATATTTTATTTCCTGTATGAATTAGAGACAAAATAGTTTACTGTACTGTACCGGCCTTTTTAGCAGTTCACTGCTGAACATAGTCCTAGGTACAACTAAGAAGGGTGATTGGGTCAAACTTATACACCACGCTGGACACAATCATCACAGTGTGAATTGGTGCAGGAAATCACATACGCCATCGAATTTCTTCTACGGACGTATGCAGGTTGCTTCTTCCTTCACCAAAACTTGAAATGTACTGTACTAGCCTTTTTAATAGTCTGGGACCGAGAATTGAACTCGCAACCACGAGAGAAAGGCGGGTGTTAATACCATTAATTAAACTGCCACGGCCAAAATAGTAATTATATGTCTACAGTTATTAAATTTCATAGAGACACTGTTCTTTTTGTTATAAACATTTCAAAAATTTGCCGCGATCGCAGGTTATGAACCTACATCTCTTTGGGATTCCGGCCCAGACAGATCGCTCAATTGCGATCCTGCCTTTGTGAAGTATTTTTATTTTATACCAACTTTCACAGCGTTGGAATGTTCATAATAAAAAGAACATTTCTTTGAGATAAATCCTAGTGTGTGAAGCACTAGAAAATTAAATGATTTCACCTTTAAATACTCGTAGACACTATATCTACTGCTATTATTGATAATTAATTAATTTATGAGTAAGTGGTACAATACTCCGCAGAAAACAGCAACAGCCCCGTTATTTTTAACAGCCTAATAAACAATAATGATAAAGCTCAATTGAAAAATATCTTGTTTATTTATACTTACTACATGTCATAACAAATCTAAGTAAATAGGGTCATAGGTATTAAACGCAAAACCTGTTAAGGGCGGGTCTAGTACATCTAGACAAACAACTTTTGTTCTAGGACTTTTGGAAAATCACGAAGAAAAAAATAGCTTTTTATACAAAAGTTCGTCGACGCGCGGCAAAATGTATGGAGAAGCGAATATTTTTTGCGAATTTTTAAAAATCGTAGTACAAAAGTTGTTTGTCCAGATGTACTATAGACCCGCCCTTAAAATATTTTGCGTTCAAAACCCATAACCCTATATATAGGTTTAGATGCGAAAATAATTTAATTATTATTGGAATTTATTTGAAATAGGACTTTTAGAATAGGACTTTTACAAAGTCTATCTAAGAATAGAGCAAGTTTTGAGCCAAGACAGCCAAACCGCATATATTGACTAAGTCAGTGAGTGAATCAGTCAATGAAACCCCGGTTTTTAAACGGTAATATTTCATTAACCGTCAGAGCAAAGTTAATGAAATTTTGTATTGTAGATAAGCTAAAGAATTTTAGTAAATATGCTAAATTTCATATATATAGGCTATATAGTTTTCGAGTTATGGAGGGGTCAAAAGTGGCTCGAAATGGTTCGTGTAATATTACACACGTCGCGTCGCCAGTTCCTTTTTCTTAGACTTGGCTGGACACGCTTCCGCGTGTCTAGATAATTAATACGTTTATAAAATATTTACCACCTTACTACAAAAGACTTAAACACACCTTAAACTCTGTCTAACCGTGTAATTTATACTGTTAAACTTTGTCTAAAGCGTGCGTAAAACTTTTGTGGTAAGACGGTTAGTACTTATTTATTTATTTATTTGGGTATACAATTGCCTTATAATATGTCTTGTTACAATTACACTTATACAATAGTAACACAGTGCACATTAGGGTGGAGTGAAAAACACTTTTTTTAAATTTTAAAACTCCTGTATTTCCTATCATTACCCTATATGTTTAGGAGTATTTGTGCAACATGTAAGCTTTCTAAGTTAATATCCTAAGGTGGCGCGTTGAACTTGAAGTTTGAAAAAATGTTACTTTTTGGCACATTCCCAGAACCTAATTTCTGTTAACATTATCACATAATTCACATTAAATACTCATAAAATATGTAACTATATAAAACAAACATTAAATAATTATAAATTTATCTTTTAATTAACGAAATTAGAAATTACACCACCTTGATTTTGACCGACTTACGAAAATTTGATGTTATATGACAGGATGTGCTTTCGAGGGTTATTTCCTGAATTCAATGAAAATGTATCTTCTATTTGGTCTAAAAACACATATAAACCTCTGCTTTAAGACTTCTGAACACTTTTATTTTTTCCAAACACTATTATTTTTTCAAACTTCAAGTTCAACGCGCCACCTTAGGATAAAAACTTAGAAAGCTTAAATTTTGCACAAATACTCCTAAACATATAGGTCAATGATTGGAAACACAGGAGTCTCAAAATTTAAAAAAAAAGTGTTTTTCACTCCACCCTAGTGCACATTATACCCTGTCGTTAGGGTGTCGCAAATAGTATACTATACTAAGTATAACGTACGAGTACGTATCTTAATTAAAGCGTTACTTAAGCCAACTTATGCACTGTAAGCATTAAAAATTTTACTCCAAAATTATTGTCCAAAATGCAGATGTACTGTACTGTACCAGCCTTTTTAATAGTCCACTGCAGGACGTAGGCCTACCCACGAAGGGTGATGAAATGCAGATGGCGTCAAAGTAATTTGGTATTTTGTAGGTACCTACTACAGCAATCATGCAATTAGCGGTGATAAACTTTCGAACTCTCTCAAAGTATAAATAATAGATAATGTACCTAGAGAAAAAAGTCGTGTCTTGTGTCAAGGACGTAAACCTGAGCGTAGCTAGAGTTATCTCCTGGGGATCGTTTTTAGGGTTCCGTACCCAAAGGGTAAAAACGGGACCCTATTACTAAGACTCCACTGTCCGTCTGTCCGTCTGGCTGTCTGTCTGTCTGTCACCGGGCTGTATCTTATAAACCGTTATAGCTAGAAAGCTGAAATTTTCACAGATGATGTATTTCGGTTGCCGCTATAACAACAAATACTAAAAACAAAATAAAATTCCCATACCACAAACCTGAATTTTTAACCATTTTTCGCTTGATATTAATAATGATAACAGGTAGATGCTTGAAATATTCACAGAATGTTAAGTTGTATGTACAATTCAATAATAAATAATTTAATTTAATTAAAATTAATATTTAAGGGGGGCTCCCATACAAAACGGAACCCTGCGTGCGCGAGTCCTACTCGTACTTGGCCGATTTTTTGAACTTTGCACAGTTTGGTCGTGTATAGGTGGGCATACACGATGCGATGATTTGATCAAATTTTCGCTTCATGCCAACTGGGAGCTCATTCAGTTAATTCAAAGGTAGGAATTGGTAGTTAACTATTTGTACTACTACCTGAAACTGGGCGCACAGAACGCGATGATCGCATCAATTCATCAGATCAGTTCAGTGGAGGCCAAATATAGGTAGTTAACTATAGCTGGTTAGTAGTTATTGAGGACCTTTGAATTAATTGAATGAGCTCCCAGTTGGAATGAAGCTAAAATTTGATCAAATCATCGAATCGTGTATGCCCACTTTAAGGAACTTGCATGGAGTAGGTATTCGCAACTTTCATAGACAACATAGAGATTCTCCATCCAATCTGTCAAAATTCCGTATACTTCCGAAGCATTTGAAGTTCAAAAAAAGCACCCTTGGTGACCGTTTTTAGGGTTCCGTACCCAAAGGGTAAAAACGGTACCCTATTACTAAGACTCCGCCGTCCGTCTGTCCGTCTGTCTGTCACCGGACTGTATCTCATGAACAGTGATAAGGTAAACGCACGTAATTGCGGACGAGTCCCAGAGCGCGGACGTTACTCGGTTTTTTAATTTTTGTAATTTTCCACGACAGTTTAACTTAATCTTATGAATGACAATAAATTCTTGGTTATATTTCAAAGTATTATACAAGAAAAACTGTACACGTAGTGTAATGGTGTCCAAACCAAATAATCTCAAAAGTGCGGTGTCGTAAAATTTTCCTTAATCTGTTAATTCAGTAGCTGAATTTGGTGTCTACCCTGTCATAAACTTCAGATAATTTCTTAGTTGTGTAATGTGATACGATAAGTGTGCTATTTTATTACGATACTTAGATAAATTACCTAATATTATAACCTCTAATCTACACATAATCTTGTTGATTATTTATGATATTTGCGTATCCGCCTAATGGTACTCACAAAACCCGTACTTGTCCCAATGCACGGACAATAATCACATTTTTCGTCCGAGAAGTGGGGCACACATCAGTTCTTTAAAACCCGTTGTACCAAAGGTTGGATCTCGACCTTATTGCCTTGAAATAAGTCTCATTTTTTCTTGCATGTAAGAACTTCGTTTTCAAAACCGTGAAAAAGCAATTATTATAATTAATAGAGAAAAAATTATTTTGGACTGGTTCAAACAATAGTCGTGTCCAATTTGCTTTAGTATTGTTTAAACTGTTTTTTGTGCATGACAAAAACAATTGTTTTTGATCTATTTACAACATATATTTTAAACATTATTACATTGTGTTTTAAAGATTATCTTAAGTAAGATTTATTGTTCTCAGATTTTGATATTATGTTTTTATTTTTTATGAAATACTAAACTTTTGGTGTTTCATAGAAAATAATAAACATTTAATTTGTCATAAAAAGGTAGTAAAAAGTAAATAAGGACGTTCGTATGGGCCGCGTGGCTAGTCCTAGTATCAGAGTAAAAATCTGTCTCTTGATTGAGCCATTTTTTTTTTGTAAAAGTTGATTATTATATCGATACAATAATCAACTATAGTACTAAAAAATTGGGATTTAGATTATATGATTAAGATTACAATATAATAAAACAATTTGATTTTCTAAGTTACAACTGAATATTATCTCTTTGGAAAGCGTGTCTGCTACGAGTATGTTGTAGCCTGAACATGATCTGTGACTCTTTTTCTATCGCACTGTTTATTTGATAGAGTTTGGAATGTTGCATGACGCGCAGCGATTAATTTTGACCTTGTTACAGGTCTTCCGAGTTCATAGATAGTAGCAGCACTGTCAACTGTGAACATGATCACTTCTTTGGCCTCACTGTTTCCAGTAGCTGTTAGAAGCTCAGGTCATATAAAAGTTTAAGTTTTTTTGCGGCTAGCAAAAGACCCATGGCTTTCGCTTGCAAAGTTTATGTTGTTTTACTCAGGGCAAGGGAGTCTCTATTCCAAGCTTGTTTTTTGCACTATCCGCGTATGTGTTCCAAGATAGCAATATATCGTCAGATACATCGTTCTCTATGACAAGCTCATGCTTTTGCTATATCGGTATGCTTCAGGTTCGTGCTTCGGAATCAGAGTATTCATCAGTTGCCACGCGCCACTCATTGATTGTTTTATGATGTCGATAATTGATTCCCAAGACGTTACGAAAATAAACTCAGAGCCATGGTTTAGTAGATTTGAATAATGCCTGAAGATGAAGTCAAGTACGTCATTTCTCCTCTCATTTGTATTGGGACATTCCCAGACAACAAAGTGGGCGTTTGAGTCACACCCTACTTTAGTTTCTTGTTTTTTTCTTGTACTGAAAGCATTAATTCTTCGACCGCCAGATGTTGCGCCACTTCTACGATATCCAGGTACGCCGTGCTCTAAAGGTAAATATACTACTGAGGTTGCCTTAGAGACTGGTATCCAATTTAACTACCGTGAAATCATCATTACTACATCGTGCTGAAGTTGTTTAGAAATAAGATAGAGTACAATTGAAACGCTATCTTATTTCTAAACAACTTCAGCACGGATTAATAGTATACGACCAGTCCTTTCTATAAATGCCTCCGTCCTTCTTCCATGTTCTTGATATATTTTTTTTGCTGGCAATTTATGTATTTTTGTTATTATTTTTTTTTTTTTGTTTTGCTCTTTTTCGTTACATAAGTTTAAGTTGTAGATTAATCATCATAATTATCACTGTTGTTTATATTGTGTTTGTATGTGAAAGTATATATTTATTACGTTTATTTCATGTACGTTGACTTTATGTTGTTCAATTTTCTCTTAGCTTTGCACTGTTTGTTAAATATTTTTCTCTTATTTCTTATTTTATGTTTGTGTGTTACCTACCCCTCAAAAAGGGCTCACCTGAAAACCAGCGCTGAGTGTTTGGTTCCTACCTGCATTCAGCATAATGCTGAGGTGCGCCCTTTTCGACATTTCTAAATTCATTATTTTTAAATCATTATTGTTGTTTTTTGTGTTTGTAATGTCGAATAAATTTTTTCAATTTCAATTACACAAATGTGTCACCTAAGGTGCCTTATACGGACCTGTGGGATATAATTATAAAAAAGAACGCTTTTTAATTTTGCATGGGAAGACTGAACACATTACCTTGGGGATCATTTAAGCCGATTATCTTGCCACGGTTCCTATACTAATGCTATTGTGCTAACTACCTAAAGTTTCAGCATTTTTTTTTATAATGTGATTATTGTTTTGTTTGAAATATAATTTATTGCATGTAAACCATTGTTTCTTTGATTTAAGACACCTTGAATGGCTTTAACTAAAATATTTTTTAATAATAGTAAGAAATAATACAATATAAAGTCAATTTAAATTCTAATCTAAAGCAAACAGAGTTCTAATTCGCATCCATCCATCCATCAGCCATAAGAAGTCCACTGCTGGACATAGGCCTCCCCTATGGATCTCCAATAAGACCGGTTGGAAGCGGCTTGCATCCAGCGCGATCCTGCGGTCTTAATGAGGTCATCCGTCCACCTTGTGGGTGGACGACCTACGCTGCGCTTGCCGGTACGTGGTCTCCACTCGAGAACTTTCCGACCCCATCGGTCATCAGTCCTCCGCGCTATGTGCCCTGCCCATTGCCATTTCAACTTGCCAATCCGTTAGGCTATGTCGGTAACTTTGGTTCATAACTAATTCGCATAGCGTCTGTGAATTTGGACGATTTGTAATAGATTTGGGTCGATTTTAAAGTTCATACAAATAATAATACGGTAGAAAGGCTATTTAAACTCTAATGTAAAACAAATAGAGTTCAATTTCGTATAGCGTCCAGGAATTGGGACGACATTCCGCGCATTAGGACAAATCGTCCGCGGTTTGGTACATTTGGGTATTTTTTTACATTTTGGGTATTAATTCCCATTACAGCTCAAACAAATTAGATAAAATTTAATTATTATAAAACTCAGATAAATGCCCTATATGGTCATATTCACTTTGTTGTTGTAAGTCTGTTAGTATCAGCGTAGTATTACTGCAAAGTCAGCGAAGTTCAAAAACGTCCGTACATTGGTACGTTTACCTTAGCTAGAGCGTTGAAATTTTCACAGATAATATATTTCTGTTGCCGCTATAACAACAAATACCAAAAACAGAAAATTATTAATAATTAAGGGGGGCTCCCATACAACAAACATGATTTTTTAGCCGTTTTCGCTCGATATTAATAACGGTGACAGTTAGATGTTTGAAATATTCAGAGAATATTTAAATAAATTTTACTTTAAAAATAAATACTCAAATTTAAATAAAATAAATATTTAAGGGGGGCTCCGATACAAGAAACGTGATTTTTTTGCTCAATTTTAATGACGGCAACAGGGAGATGCTTGAAATATTCACAGAATATTTAGTAGTGTATTATTTCCTTTAAGAAAAAATAACTAGAATAAAACATATGAAGGGGGGCTTCCATACGGTGCGGAATCCTTCGCGCGCGAGTCCTACTCGCACTTGGCCGATTATTTGAACTTGGAACGCCGATACTCGACGGAACGTATACCCGGCGAAAAGGTTCGCCACACTCATTTGTTCCGAACATTTTTTTCATTTCCAGCTCGATTGCCATAGCCAGTTTGATTAAAATCTCATTACAATCGAATAAAATCTCTTTATTTATCAAGTTTTCTTATGCAAAACTAAATTAGTATCTTTACGAATAACTAACTCATAATCGTACTTAGATAACTTAGACGCTGTGCTTTGCTGCCGGGTAATACTCGTAGTGACAGAACCGATATTGAAAGTGATATTATATTGTTGGGGAACTTGTATACTAAGCCGAAAGGAGGTGATTCAGTCCATCATTATGAACAAACTAGATTTTGCCCGCGGCTTCGCCCGCATGATATATCGAGGCCCTACTTTACCACCCTTAATAAAGGAGGTGGAAAATAAAAAAACAAAAAAATTGAATTGACATTTGTTCGATTCGACAGTTTTTTTTTTGACATTTCTTGGAGCGCACGCTAGAATAGCTCGCAGATGGCAGAATTTTTCCTACTTACTTAACACTTGTTGTTATAATATGGAAAATTTACGCAATATCATTATAATTTATAGCCTATGTGTTATTCTGATATTTAAGCTATATAATTGCAAGGTTTTATCTCAATCCGTTCGGTAGTTTTTGCGTGAAAGAGTAACAAACATCCATACGTCCATCTTTACAAACTTTCACGTTTATAATATTAGTAGGATAAGTAGGATTTTACTATGACGCCAACCCGGAGTTCGGAACCAAAACAGCTGTTTCATATATTTTGCCTATTCCACGTTGCGATTTTGTATGGAATATCTAATTGTTTTCCCGAATTCCGGGTTGACCCCGTAGTATATTTTTTTCATAATTATGGTCTTAATATTTCCCTTTTGGCGTAGTACAGGGCAAATAAATAACCCTGTGCATACTCTTAAACTAGGTACATTAAAGTTAAAAAAATAATGAAGTTTATTGCTAATAAAAATCCTACTATTCCAGCTGTAAAAATACTGTATTTTCTAAATGCATTAATAAAGAGTGTTCTTTTCAAAAGGTTGCAGAATATGCACACTCCTTGTAGAGCTCGTGAGAGGATATTTTAGTTTTATAATTTATTCGATTAAACTCATGACATTTTAATTTTATAATTTAATTGTAATGTGTAATTTAATTGTAATAATCTTATTTTAATTTTATCGTAATGCAAAGTGACTACCTGCAAATAACGTGTGATTTTTATGTATGAGTCTTAGTTACTTGAAATAAACGTTTACTATTTATTTATTTATTTTAAAAAAATTATCATAATAATTATACTTAATGAAGTTTTGTAAAATTTGAAAAAGAGAACTATGACACCGTTACATAAAAGTAACTCTAACGTAAAGTACCTACCTACTGTAAAGTTTGACATACACGATGCGATGATTTGATCAAATTTTCGCTTCATGCCAACTGGGAGCTCATTCAGTTAATTCAAAGGTAGGAATTGGTAGTTAACGATTTGTACTACTACCTGAAACTGGGCGCACAGAACGCAATGATCGCATCAATTCATCAGATCAGTTCAGTGGAGGCCAAATATAGGTAGTTAACTATAGCTGGTTCGTAGTTATTAAGGACCTTTGAATTAATTGAATGAGCTCCCAGTTGGAATGAAGCGAAAATTTGATCAAATCATCGCATCGTGTATGCCCACCTTAATGCGTTTTTAGGGTTCCGTACCCAAAGGGTAAAAACGGGACCCTATTACTAAGATTAATAGTAGGTGCACTGCTGAACATAAGCCAACCCAGGAAGGACGAATGGGTAAATATCTTGTAATAAAAGCTCTACATTTTATTTACTCTATAAAATGTTGTATGAAATTCACTTACTCTGTATTTCCTGACTTCGTTATGTTCGTTTTGAAAAAACCGACACATTTTGCACTATTCATTTTTAAATTAGTTTTCACAAATCACGTCTACCCTTGAAACTTCACACCAATGAAATAAAATAAAAATATGAATGAAGGGCTACGAATACGTCTTGTGTGAAAAGTAAACAAATATCAACTAAATGACCATGTCTTGTTTACTTCATCTACAGTAGCGACATTAAATTATCATTATGTGCACTTCTCAGCTTTCTATTCATTATCATAGTAGTTGAGTAAGGAGTCGATTTTTATAATCACGTTTAATTTTCACATTCAATTCATTACAATATCTGACTGGTTGTATTTTTCGATATTTATTCCTGGTGACACATAATCAAGTGTAGTCTGTCCATTTTCTATTGGATTTATTTCGGAAAGTGTGCATCTGAGCTGCACGATTTTATCCTACCATCCCCTTTTTACTACAGGACAAGTAGGAGGACGCCACATTACCTACCACCCCGACACTGTCGATTTTCCTTCGATACGTACGAAGCGGTTTCACTCAACTTTTCTGATTCGTACCGCCAGCGGGCTTAGCATAAGGACCTTAAAATAACTCTATCGACGTGTCAGAGCGTGACAGAGTTATGATGAAGTATATATCTGTCACCTTTGCACACGTCGGTAAACTCTTGTCGTGGTCTTGTATGCTAAGACTGCAGGGAATGGAACAGTCTTCTTGCTTCCCTGTTTCTTAAGAGATATACCTAATCTAAAGCTTTTCAAGGTCAGAGTGAATAGGTCGCTTACCTTAAGGCGAGTTGGTGGTCAAGCGCGAACTTATTCGCGATAAAAAAAAGTTCAATACCCTGAGTGGCACTGAGATTTGATTGAAGGGAATATGCCGAATCAAACTTAATGGCGTCTGTGAACACGAGATGTGTCATTGCGCAGCAGCAATTTATTAATATATCAGCGGCGCAAGATTGCCTTTAACATTAGTGTTTGTAACAGGAATTAACCGACACATGTTTTCCATTTATGGCATACTAGCGACCCGCCCCGGCATCGCACAGGTGTATTATTATACATTTACCTTCCTCTTGAATCACTCTATCTACTAAAAAAAACGCATCAAAATCCGTTCCGTACAGTTTTAAAGATATAAGCTTACATAGGGACAGACAGCGGTAAGCGACTTTGTTTTATACTATGTAGTGATAGTGATACCGGGTAATCCAGAACTGATGTAGGTACCTACTGAGACGGAAGGAGGTGATTCAGACTATCAATAGTAAGTAGTTACTTCGTTACAGTAAACTTCGTGGCAAATCTCTTTAACTGAATTTTCAA
Source organism: Hypomecis atomaria (assembly GCA_964007245.1). NCBI lineage: Eukaryota > Metazoa > Arthropoda > Insecta > Lepidoptera > Geometridae > Hypomecis > Hypomecis atomaria. The sequence goes on from OZ023285.1 coordinate 2,885,718, forward strand.
TACGTATTTTGGATGTCCAACTAGTTGTGCGAAAGCAGTTGTTCCACGAGGAACTCCTCCTTTTTACCGATTTAGTTCATACTCGGAAATATTGTTAAGATTTATATACTAAGCGATCTTGCCAAATTTTGTCGAAAACAGCTGACAAATAGCGCGTTTTCCTCCATTTTTGACGGAAATCAAACATAGCTGACGACAAAAAATACCTTCAAAATAACAAACCTGTGTACCAAGTTTCGTCGAAATTTGTCGAAAAATACGACCTATAGGAAAAAACTAACACACGGATAGACGAAAAAAAAAATCGTCGACTTAAAATGAAGACTTAGAACGCACTACGTTCACTCGGTCAATTTTGAACAACTTTTATTACGGGCAACGCGGAATTCGAGAAAAAAATCTGCTGTTCCATTCAAAATTGCAACTCGCAAACAAAATCTAAGTATAGCAGTAATAACAGATTACCATGTATAGTATCAGTTATTTTCAGAATTAGAGAATGTATAAGAAACGCTGTACGCAAATAGTTCACTTAAAATTAAATCATGTCACTCAAACTGATGGAAACCTCTCCAACTATTACATCAGAATATTTGCCATATTTATATCGGAATAGTAATAAACAAAAGAAGATAATGCAAGAAATACCTACTAATGGTAATTGCAGATTCTACTAAGTAATTAAATAGGGTCGTGCATATTATTTTCTGTTATCATATTTTTCCACGAATCGTAACGAAACTGACCTTTTAAAAGAGGGAAAATTCTAATGAGGTTATTTATCAGCCTATCTGTATCTAGCGACGGTATAAGTACACTGTAGTAGGTATAGATTCACTTACTCTGAAGAAGTACACTTAATGGATAGCTGTAAAATCCCAGACAGCTATTTTTAATATCTGTTAGAACGGGTATTGCGGCGTTTCGCCCCGCAAGCAGTTCGGACCGCGGGGCGAATCGCCCATGATTCTTTTTGAAGGCCCCCATTCGCCCCGCATTGTTTGGAGCGGGGCAAAAGGGGCATTCAACAAGAGACTTGGGCGATTCGCCCCGCGATTCACTTTTTTATCTGTACATATAATTAGAAAATTAATGAATAGAAAAATTGAGGGCATCATTCTATAAGTCCTATGTGTGAACAAAAATGCATTTGTTTATTGATAATTGATTGATGACCGTTTGACAGTTCAACTTAAAAAGTTGAACTGTCAAACTTGACCTTTCGCGTACAAGGTGATGAAAATAGAACATGGTCAATCTTGCTTTTTACTTAGTTCTTAACTAAAAATGAGTAGGTAGGTATATACTCGTACTTTTGTCTGTAATGTCTGTGCATTTGTGTGCCTGTAGGTCTGTCTGTGTCATTATCATTGCTCCCAAGTAGATGGATCGATTTTAGTGATTTTTTTTTAAAACTAATCATACCAGAGGGGTCTAGTAAAAACTTTATTTCACTTATCTCTGTGGTTACTTACGCACTTACTTCAGAGTGACTAAGATGTAGCGCAAAAGCCTTATAAAGTATACAAGCAAAAGCCATACGAATTTACATTATGACAATTATATCAGGGAAGTCTTGTATTTTTTCGCTTCCACTGTGATATAAAAAATACCATCTAGATTCAAAAAAAGTTGTCTGTTTCGGTGGGCCAGTGGTTAGTGACCCTAACTATTGTGTCAAGGAAGCGTGGGTTCGATTCCTACCCTGGGCAAGCATTTTTGTGACTATGACTAGTTATTTATTTATGAAATTCATAACTGTTCAAGTCGCATGTGAAGAATTTTTTTTTATTTTATTGTTTACTATTTTATTCGTAGATCGCCACAACATGCAGATTTGAATGTAAGTTATTTTTGTTCAAAATTTACAGGGTTATTCCTAACCAATTAGCTTCCTTTGAGGGGCTTATTCTGTACATCAAAACTAACAACTTTTGTTCTAAAAAAAATTGTTATTCCATAGAAAAATATCGTTCACCCGCGACAAAATGTATGGAACAGCTGATTTTTTTTTGAGATTTGAGTTCTTAGTTCTAATGTAGGTACAGAATAAGCCCCTAAAATGATGTTAATAATTAGGAATAACCCTGCATTATATACCCTCGCTTCTTAGGTGGTCGTGTTAAAAATATACTTCAGTACCTACTACTACTATCGAATGCGCAATAGGCTTTATCATGAACTTAATATGAACCTAGTTTGCCCGGTGAACGACCTTAGTTAGCACTATCAATACATTCTCTATTCATAAATTATACTTATACAGCGCTGCATTGCAAAGTGCAGGAACTATCTGAAGGAGGTATATTATATACTCGTATATACCTATACTCATCATTATGAACAATTTGCACAGTAGGATAAATCCAAAAACTAAAAAAAAACAACTGTTACGTACAAAAAGTTCGAAAAGACAATACCTAATATCATGTACGATTATTATTTTCATGTTTTATTGTAGCGCTCGTAGGTACTCGTAGCGTCACGGTAATAGTAGCGTAGTTTGATTAGGTGTTTGTCAGCGATCAGGAACGTTCCGCACGGTCAGTAGGTATTTGGATGGGTGACCGCGGGTGGCATTTTTCGACTGAGCGCTACCGTGGCTCGGATGACACCTTAAATAAAACCATCTTTTAGGTAGGGATATGATCCCATTGCTTTAGAAATTTTGGGACTTCTGATCAAAATACTGCGACAAGTGGTTTTGGCAGTCCTCTCGTGATGTCAACCTGACGCTACCTAAAGAATTCCAAAACCGAAACAGGTGGAAATCTGAAGGTGCAAGGTCAGGACTATACGCCTCCCAGCCAAACTCTCTTAATTTTTGCTGAATGGCTAAAAATGTGTGAGGTCTAGCGTTATCATAAGGTTCATTAAGTTTCTTTAGGTGAGCTCGTGAGATACCCAAATATCGAGCTTTTTTGTGTACCCAGTTTTTTTCAAATGCGCCAAAACTGTTTTGTGGTCAATTCCCAGTTCTTCAGCTACGTCGTAACTACTGGTATGCCGATCTTGCTCCACTTTTTCAAAAATGGCATCCATTTTATCCGTAAAAAGGCGACCAGAGCGACGTGCGTCTTTGACATCAAAATTTCCGGATTAAAAACGCTTAAACCAAATTTGTGCTACTCTCACAGACACTACACTAGGTCCTTAATTAAACATCGCAGATTTTTTTCGCGGCTTGCGTTGCATTTTTACCTTTTTTATAGTAAAATTTTAAAATGTATCGAATTTCTGCATTAGATTCACTCATCTTGACAGTAGGTACGAAAAACAAATGAAAATCACACATTTTCCTAAAATTAAACTTTCAATGATACCAAAACCAGCCAGATACAAATAGTATAGCCAAAGAGATTTTATTACAAGGTCATACATACTATAATGCAAAAAGACTTTCCCCCCAACCTATTAGACATTCATTCGCGTTTTCTGAGTTGGTCACAGTAAAAGTAATTAGTACAATAAGTAAATGCACATTATGAAAGTCTCTACATTTTGCAAAGAAACAGCTGGTAATTAGATCATTTAAGTAGGTGCAGTTATAGACATGTATCTAAATGTAGATAATTAGGTAATTATTTTTCGCAAAAAAACGTTTTTGTTTTAACCGACTTCAACCGTACACAGTAGTAATGACGTGTTCTGATAATCGTTTTATTTTTACTAATGATCCTTTATCCTTGACGGGCGGCCATAAATTACCTATATAATTAGGTATGGGGCTCATATTTGGTGGAGGTACTTAATCAGGTACAAGGTATTCCTCCTGTATGTTAATCTCCCGTGCTTCAGTAAGTCCCGAAATCCCCTCTTCGGCTCTCCGCTACTATCATATAAATCACATTTTTGTTAATTTTTCAAAAACAACTCAGCCGATTACGGTTAAATTTAAATAGGATCACCTTGAAGTATAATGATCTACCAATCAAAAAAAGGATTCTCAAAATCGGTTCATAATTTGCGGAAAATCGCAAAACATACATACAAAAAAAACGCTCAGTCGAATCGAGAACCCCCTTTTTTGAAGTCGGTTAAATACTAGAAACAGGTCATACGCAGTGAGATCTGCCTGCGAGAATGATTTGAGCAACGCACTTGAATCACAAACAGTGCATAGCATAGCATTACTTTACAATCTTTCCGCATTGCTATTCAGTACCAATATAGTATAGGTACTTAAAATAACTAGTGGGCAACCAAAAAGAAAACTCAGAAAAAAAAAATATCAAATAAGTATGTTGTGATAAATATATTATATCACTTTGCTCGAGAGGCCCCAGAAAAAATACAAATTCAAATTCAAAATTCAAAAAGTATTTATTTTTGAAAGCACATCAAGTTTTCGGAGGCTCTAGCTGCCAAACTGGGTGTGTGGAACAATATTTTGTTGTTCCTTGAGTAGGAACTAGTTTCCAAAACACGGGTTCCCTACACCCAGTTTGGCAGCTAGTTCACAAAGCAAAAATCCTGAGTGCTGACTATGAGTACGACGAGGTTTGCTTCCACCATCACCTACTGCCTCTCCGAATCCGAAGAGAGGTGATCTTTCCTTCGTTCATAATGATCCTGTCCAACAGGATTGATTGCCCTTCACTGCTGTCTCGGGTGGTTATCTTGTTATCTCGTGGCTCCGCAGAGTTCCCATCCTCGTAGACACAGCCTTCAGCTGCACACTCCGAGCGTTAGGACGAACTATCGTATGAATTCCTTCTTTATTCGCGCTCTTACTCTAATATAACAGACTTTTTATGATGAGGCACAACACGCTGAAAATTGCAATATCTAAACAATTTTTTGATGAAACAAAATAAAATATGAGACTACAAAAAACAAAGTAAAAAATAAACGCAAGAACAAAAATAATGTTTAAATTTTATTAGTAGGTTTGGCTGTTATAAACTGACTGTATTTTCGCATTTAAATTTATTTTCTACGACCTTTTCATTTTTGTATAATCTTATCTTTTATGTTTGTAAAGTACAATATAATCTTACGTGTAAATTCATTTGTTGTTAAGAAGACTATATCTTCATCTGTATTGCTACAAGTGGAAACTTTAAGGCTTAAATGATTTTTTATATAGTTTGTTAATTATAGCTGTTTGATTTCCAACAAAGTATAAATAAATAAATAAAATCGCAATTATTTTACAAGGTCCAAAATATGTATTTACATACATCATCGATGAGATATGCCTAATGCCCAATGGCCCATGGGCTTGGGCGTAGTCAGGCGGCTGATAGGCTCTCAACAATAAGGTGATGATGATTACAATAATATTATAGAATATATCTATCGTAGTCTGGAATATTCACTAGCTTGGAATTCTTGTTACCCAACAAGAATAGAGATATTTTTCTTCTTTTGTAACCAGTTACAAAACACGGTTACATACGCGGCCGAAAGGAGAGAAACACCGTGCAGAACAAACTTCATCATCATCATCATCAGCCTTTAATAACCCAATGCTGCATGGGCAATTGGGCATATGCCTCCCTTTACCAATTCCATCAATTTGATGCACACTAATCGCTTAATGTCGTCAACCCATCTCATTCTTGGTCAACCCGGATTTTTCCGACCCAGTCTGGACCACCAATCGGTTGTGGACTTGCACAACCTGCCGTCCTCTCGCCTTGCCAAGAACGAACTTACCTATTTTTAACCGACTTCCAAAAAGTAGGCGGTTCTATGTTCGTGTCTTGGTTTTTTTATGTGTATGTTCATCGATAATTTCGCCAATTGTGAACCGAATCGAAAAATTCTTTTTTAGTTCAAAAGGGTATACTCCTGGGGTGGTCCCATTTAAATTTTACAGAAATCGGCTCAGCCGTTTTTGATAAATCAACAATAATGTAAGCAATTCGATCGGTTTTGCCATTTTTTGCAAAAAATAATTATTAAATCGGTTACGGTCTTTTTGATAGTCAGCTGCAGGACGTAAGCCTACCCACAAAGGGCGATTGGGCCATTTTCACCACGCTGGCCCAGTGACCCCTACTGGTATTTTTTCAATGTAATGTAATTTTTTAAATAAGTTGTTTTTCTTATTTATTCAGCCCAAAAGTGACATTGGGAGCTATTTTCGTCAGTTCAGTGACATCACGTGAGGAAGCTGTGTTATCTCGTAAGTGGCAGATTGCGATGTTTATTTACCACAGACCCCCCGGACGCTTTGATCCCTGTGCAACCAACTCTGCGAGGCTTAAAACAAACTTGTCAATTCGTGGGCAAATAAAACGTGCGAGTATACTTTGTATTGTATCTAGAAACAATAGTCGCGAAATGTTATTTAAACTAGCGCCTCGCTTCGACTTCGCTGGACTAATTAGGATGATTAACTACAACTACTACTACTACTACAAACCTATCCGAAGAAATTAGCTAAAAGTTAGTCAGTGATTTTTGACGTGATAACGTTTTATTCTTTATTTTATTTCTTACGCCGCCTGCTCGCACGATAAAGCATGACTAATTGTCACGTTTCGCCTGAGCCGAGCGTGCAAACGAGAGCGCGGAACAGGCTTGTGACGCATTAGACGTATGACGTAAAATTATAGTCAGTAAACCGACTTTACAGACAACCAATTTTTTATTTCAATAATGAAGCTTTGTTGCGGAGTTTCGGAAGAAAGCATCATTGGTTTAATTCTTTTTCTAAAAGTATTCTTAGACATTACATTAAATTTATTTATTTACAGTAAAATATAGCATTAGTAACAAGTATACAGTGAAACCTGGATAAGAGAGAGTTGAAGGGACCGCCATCTCATTCTCGCTTATAGAGGTTTTTCACTTATCCAGGTTTCTCACTTATCCAGTTTCGGAAGTGGCTACTCTCTCTTATAGAGGTTCAAAAATAGGTCTAATTTGTATGTAGGTATCTACATGCGTGAAGAATGATAAATATGTTTATAAATAGTACATAGTTACTAATTGTTTAGGTTGTGTTGATTAGAATTGAACATAGATGATAGTTTGTTTTATTCTTTCTAAAAGACACACTTAAATATTGGGAAAATCAAAAAACGACTTTTTTAAATATTTCCATGCCCTTTAGAGCACTGAAACCTTATAGGGACCGTATATCTTTTGATTTTATAATTTTATAAAAGTAATTCTGATAAGTCAAGTTCATTACGTATTTCATTTCGAGATTTTCCACCTTTGAACGCATACAATACCGCTATTTTATCCTAAGGATTTATTTACTAACACCGAACCTTTCTCCTCAATTGATACTTATCAACTAGAATAAGTTTGACTAATAAGATAGTGTAAACGCACGTGTAGCTATTCCAAAAGAATGTGATACAAAAATAATGTTAGATAGATTAAAGAAAACCACAAAATAATTTTAAAATACAACACTATTTCAACAAACAGGATAGTTTAGACGCACGTGTGGCCATTCCAAAAAAAATTCGATACAAAAACAATGTTACTTATTTCTACAAAATAAAATAAAAATGTTTGAATAGAACACAATCCGAAACTAACGGTAGTTAGTTCCACGAACTTTAAGAATGGATCATAAAATGCAGATGTTTCATTACCCTCAACTCTCGCTTATAGAGGTTCAGACAAGTAGCACTCTCAGTTATAGAGGTCCATGAGGGAAAAACGACTCTCTCTTATAGAGGTTTTTGTCTCTCACTTATAGAGGTATTTGAGCGGTAAAACGACGGGACCTGGCAATTACTCTCTCTTATAGAGGTTTCTCACTTATCCAGTTCTCAGTTAGCCAGGTTTGACTGTAAATCATGATAGTTGTGTACCTACATGTACAAAAACCACAAACTTATTTAGGTAGGTACATAACCGATCAGACGATACGGCGATATTATATTGGAAAACTTGAGATAATGGAATATAAATAAAAAAAATATATAATTGATCATAATACCTATTGTTATACGGTATATCGTACATAACAAAAATGCACTGCATTATGCACCTACAGTGAAGTAACCTGTCCCTATAGTATAGCGAAATTACCTTATCTTTGTTGAAACGGGAGATACTTACCAATAATTGTTTATCTAGGCGTTATCATTGCCAAAAATACTTTTTTCCTAGCTACATAATATTTTTTTATTTGAAGAGTTGCACACCGTTTAACAATAACTTTTTCAGTACTTACCTGTGAATAGCATATCCCAGCACCTTCATTTTAACAAAAATATAAAAGAATGGAAAAGTTGACCATCTATTATGTGATAACATAATAGAATATATTATTTATATATAGCATTTATTTTTTTATTTATTAATTTTTCATAACCAAATAGTTTTACTACTTCAATGAATTATTAACAATGTACATATTGAAATTTTGCATACCATACTGGTTAAAATATGGCGATCCATGTATTTATAGACTGTAACACATGAAAATTGTAACACCCGTGTTTTGCGAAATAAATGAATTGAATTGAATAGTTTCCAAACGTTAATTTAGCCTTAGTTACAGTCTCTTTATAGATATTGAAGTATTTTTCATACATTTACCTGACCTGTTACACCATTTTAATCAGGGTTACTAGTGATCAATTAAGTAGCATCCTTTTAGGGGCTTATTCTGTACATCAAAACTAACAACTTTTGTTCAACGACTTTATCCAATCTCAAAAAAAAAATTGTTGTTCCCTAGAAAAATATCGTTCACTCTCGACAAAATGAGTACTTCCACTCTGCCCCACCAAAGCGCCCCACTTGTGAGGCAGATTCCACGCGACACCCCTGGTGGGACAGATTCCACTGGTCTAAAAAGTGAGTGGAATCTGCCCCACCAAGATGAGACGGGTGGGGCAGATTCCACTCCAAAAATGAAGGAGTGTAATCTGCCCCACCAGTGGGGTGCTTTGGTGGGGCAGAGTGGAAGTACTCGACAAAATGTATGGAACAGCTGTTTTTTTTTTTAGTTTTGACAAAAGTCGCCAAATAAAAGTGGTTAGTTTTGATGTACAGAATAAGCCCCTAAAAGGGTGCTGATTGATTACCAGTAACCCTATAAAACAGATAATAATAAAACTTAAATTAAAAATTTAAAAAACCCCCGATACAAAAACGTACCTAAAAAAAGTACGAAATTGACAACCATTTTGGGCACATTTGTAGAATTTTGGTTCTTCCATCCCCACTTTAACCCACACTCTTAAACGGCTCAATCGATTTTTATAAAACATAGCTAAGAACACTCTCGACTAAGTCTCCTTTCATCCAAAAAAAAACTAGACTGAAATCGGTCCAGTGGTTCGGGCGCTATGATGCCACAGACAGACAGACAGACAAACAGACACGTCAAACTTATAACACCCCTCTTTTGCGTCGGGGGTTAAAAATATAATTATTTTTAGATTTATCTAATTTATCTTCCCGCTTAGAAATGCATCGATATATGTAGTTGTAGGGCTAGTCATGTCGGAACAAAACTCCAATACTTTATTTAATTTTGGTTTCGATATAAGTAGGTAGGCTAAAAGCACAGCTAAAATTCCGGAACCTATTGAGAAAATTGTTTAAGTTTATAATTTTTAGTTCTTCCATTTTGCAAAAACGAACCTTTTTGCGATACAAATCCTTTAAGTAACAAAAGTCGAATATTGTACCATTTGTAATTAGTAGATACGTCCAAATCATATATTGTAAATTTATTTTGTGCTTTGCTTTATTTTATTGAATCTATAACACTAGGTACCGTCATAGTCTGGATAGGAGATATTTTTGTACAAATGCCTTTTTAAACCTTTAAAAGTTATGTACAAAGCAAACATTTTCACGTCATTACCTGCCTGGAAGGAAAGTCCGGAAATTCTTTAATTCCGATACTCTTGCTCTAGGTAGCAACTGTCGTTTATTTCATTAACCCACCTATCTTTAACCCAAGGTGCAATAACGTTACATCTTCTAATTTATTTATCCTATACCTACCTAAATAGAGATAGTATAATAATATCAAAAGAGTTATAGTCTCAAGCAAAGATTGAAAAGTGGCCCAGTATAATTAAATAAATAAATATTAGAGGACATCTTACACACGGTCTCTGACCCCAAACTAAGCAAAGCTTGTGATATGGCTGCCAGAGACTGATATACTACATAGACATATTTTTAAATACATACTTATATAGATAGTACCTGAATAACACCCAGACACAGAGCAAACACCTATGTTCATCACATAAATGTTTGCCCTGGGTGGGGATCGAACCCACGCCTCTTTGATCCAGAAGTCAGGGTCACTAACCACTGAGCCAACGAGGCAGTCATTATACTTTACTTACGCGTGCGTATGCAAAATGATTGAAACTTTCGATCAAATGTCAATATTTTACCTTTACTTAACTAGTGGATCATTTTTGGGAATTTTTAACCGTCTTCATACAAAAATATTCTCAATTCATCTGTACGTGTCTTTTTTTGTATGCATATGACACGATTACTCCGCAAATTATGAACTGAGTTAGATTTTTTTTAAATCATCGGTCAAAGATAACTTCAGAAGTGGTCCTACATAATATTTTTCGAAATCGGCTGAGTGATTTTTGAAATATCAACAGTAATTTGATAATTAATAGGTACGTTGATATTCGAATTCTGTACACGGTTGAAATCGGTTATGCCATTGTTGACGAATAATCATTTATCCCAAAAAATAGCATGACCGACTTCACCCGTGTACAGAATACACGAATATTTCGCGCGGATCGATGTAACATTTTTCACATTATTGTTGATTTATCAAAAATGGCTCAGCCGATTTCAAAAAAATTTTAATGGGACCAATTTCGAAGTATCTTCTTTCCAATTTAAAAAGAATTATTGAAATCGGACTACTATGAAAAAAGTTATGCGTGGTTACACATAAAAAATAAATAGATATATACGCGTCGAATTGAGTACCTCCACCGGTTCGGTTCGTCGGTCATAAATTAATCGATGCAACATCATCTATCTCAGCAAACTTTATTCGACTCTACAACCCATACAATGTATCGCTCTCACATATATTTACTTGTAACATAAGTTGAGAAGACTACAATAGTATATTTCTTATTTACTTTTTTTACATACAAATGTATAATATCTTGATGCAAACTTAAACAACAAATTAATTAAGTTAACAATGTTACTATGTAGGTATTTTCCTATTACATATTTAATCATCTGTATCTCACAGATAATAAGGCAGTCGCAACATGGCTGTCACTGATGATGATCGATAGTAAAGGAAATTTTGAAAGGAGTCTTTTGCCTATATCTATAAAAATAAATTTGTAAAGAAATTACATACAGTGCATCGTAATTTAAAATTTATTCATATAGGTATTTAAAAATATACTTCTAAATCTCTGTATTGTATTTGCATAATTCTTTATAGGGTCCCGTACCTGAAGGGTAAAAACGGGACCGTATTACTAAGACTCCGCTGTCAGTCCGTCTGTCTGTCTGTCACTAAGCTGTATCTCATAAACCGTGATAGTTAGAACGTTGAAATTTTCACAGATGATTTATTTCTGTTGCCGCAATAACAACAAATACTAAAAACAGAAAAAAAAAATATTCAAGGGCGGCTGCCATACAACAAACGTGTTTTTTGCCGTTATTTGCGCGATATTAATAACCGGCAACAGATAGATGTTTAAAGGGGGGCTAAGGGGTTCCCATACGGTCCGGAACCATTCGTGGGCGAGTCCAACTCGCACTTGGCCAATTATTACAATATACTATCTCTATTTAGGTAGGTATGGGATAAATAAATTAGAAGATGTAACTGGTAATAAGTAATTATGAAAAAAAAAAGAATTTTCCCTACCCTGAAAATTGTAACCTCTGCGTCTCGTATCCATATTTCGAAATATAGGCATTTCCATATTTCGGAATATAGATGTACATATTTATTTTTTTGATTGGGGTACTATTTTTGGGGAAGGACTATTTTGGGGAAGGCTGGGTATTTAGCTGTGTATATAACTACCACAATACTAAATATTAGTATTAGTAGAGATAAACATATTTGAAGCCAAAAAGTTGTAAAAATATTTCAAAATTCTATTTCAATTTATTTGCTATTCTTTTGCACATTCGAATGAACCACAGGTGTCATTTTAATCTATGTGCATCTGTGTTGTGCATTTATTAAATATGTATATGTATAGTAGAGTTACATTCTTTTAATAATGTAACTAACTAGTAATTTCTAGTTACTGCAAAAAAAATAAACTAGTAGGTGAAACTTAATAGTTTCCCTTAAAGTACAATGTAGAACCAAATCCAGATTAAACTGGTATTTTCTATAAGCAATAGTACGTCGTAGACCGCATCCCTTTGTTTTCCTTCACCTATACCTTATACTGAAGATAGATTATATTGGTTAAAAATGATAAACACTTCACACAATTCGTCGCGAGTCCAGTATAGCGGGTTAGCTCAGTGGTCTAGAGCGTCGGGCTAGTGATCCGAAGACGCAAGGTTCGAATCCTGCATCCGCGACGAATTTTTGAAATGTTTATCATAAAAAGTAACTCTTTAAGCTGGATCTTCAGTAGTCTAGTGTAGTCGCAAAAACATTGCCATAAGTTGTTTACCAGTTGGACTGCTCCGGTTCTCATCTCGCTATTTCAGCTGAAGAAAGGGAGAGACAAGAGACAATGTGATTTAATTCAGGTTTAGATTAGGACCATAGGAGTAACCACACTGCACTGAAGCAAATTTTTTCGTACTGCGATTGATCGATTACAACTGTATGTTTACTTGGCCATGTACCGCGCGCAGTGTAGAATGTCCACCGACTAAGCGGACTGCCGATATAATCAAAACCGCAAGAACATGTTAGGTACAAGTCGCTTCCAACCGGTCTAATTGGAAATCCATAGGGGAGGCTTACGTCCAGCAGCAACTTACGGCTGATGAGTAGATGGACTGACGCTTAAGTACTTGTTACTTGGCGAGTTGCCATTTGCCGGATTAAGGCCCCTATAGTAGGGGAGCCGATGAGGGGATTTCGGGACTTACTAAAGTACGGCAGATTAACATACAGGGAGATACCTCGTACCTGATTAAGTACCTCCACCAAATATATTATGAGCCCCATCGCCCATAAGTGTGATTTTAGTTTCACGCCGACGGCCGCACGCACCGTCGGCGCTGATGGCCGAGATATATGAACTTCGCTCTCGGCGCCGACCATCGTGAGTGCTGATAGCTACGCGTCATTCAAAAACGCTTCATAGAAGTTCATATATCTCGGCGAGAGACTAAAATCAGCCTAAGGGGCCTGCCTGGTTTCTGAACCGTTAGCGCTGGCCATTCCTATAACAGTTAGTTATACAATAATTCAACAGTTTCCACCTCCCTGCTCCAATAAGCCATAACCAAATACGTTGCAATCACCACGCCACGACAATGAGTAAACATCCAACACAATCGCAAACACAGACGCAGTGGAAAACACAGCATATATTTAGAAGAATCCCGAACAAACAAGAGTCTAAACAATACATAGAACCTCAGGATGCTGCGTACGAGGTACGAATGTAACGGTGACGATGGTTTATCTGATTATCTCAGGTACACTAGTGACGTACGTTACAGTGATATATAAAGGCAGAAGAGCCGGGCCCGTTGCTAAGACATTTGAAGTTTCCGCTGGAAGGGCAGGAGACTATTGCCTTGCAACAGCGCAGCGAAGCGAAATTCTTTGGTGTAGATTCTTCCTATAAAATAAAATAATTGGTAAGGTGAACAAGTTTATTTAAATGTTGTCTACGCACATGTTAGATTTTTTAGCAAAAACTGAACAATTCAAGGAGCATAAGAAATCGATGTTGTTAGAACGGCCAGAACAGAACAATAAGGCTGCAATTTTAGGCTTTAGTTAAATGACGTTTTTAATCGCTAAAAGCGTTTGAAATTATTGAAAATTTTTCAAATTTTGCAGATGCAAAGACTGTAGTGACAGATTTTAGTCCAATATTTTTTATAGCCGTATAAGCTATTAATCAAAAGCTTTCGAGAAAATATTACACTCTTCATACAAAGTTAAATCAATAGATTGAAGCGCCTTAGTAGATTTTATTGCATGTTTCTGCATGCCGAAAGGCACTTCTCTATGTCACAACACCTTTGTAACCCATAAACTCAAGTAAATACATGAAAATGAATTATGAATTAGCTATTATAACAATTAAAAATATCATTATCAACACCATGTCAGGTGCTCAAAGTCCACCGTAACTCAACATCACTTGAAATATTTGATGCAATAATAAATCTGTTTCTATGTTATGTGTGTTATGTTTAAATAAGGGTACCCAACAACTACCTGAACTACTGATAGGTATATGAAAGCAAATAAGTTATCCACAGACCAATGAAGGTCTAGAGATAATCCAAATGCTGAAGTTCCGCTTGATTCTATCAAATCTAATATGAAAATTAGGCGGAAAGATAAAGCGGTTTTAAATTGTTCAATAAATATTTTTCAGCTACAAAATGTGCAAGGTGATAAAAGAAATTAAGGAAGTCGATGTTATTGAGAAGGACAAAAAGAAAGACTACGCCGTTACTGTCGAAGATGCTCTTGCATTCACTGGTAAGTGTGCTATAATGCTAATTCCCTATTTTTGGCTAACTATTAAATTATAGTTTATTATATTTGCAAAGACTTGTATGTTAATATTTTTAAGACTTGAAGCGCTACTGCATACAGACTTACCTATTTATAACCAGATAAGTGATACGAGTGTAAAGTATAAGTAGTATTAAACCTGATATAATGCTGCTGTACTTCAATGATATAATATATTTTTGATATTATATTCTATACACATAATGTTGTCCAGGTTTCGGCAAGTACAACTTCAGTCTGCTGCTAGTATGCAGTTGGACGCTGCAGGCTATGGGCATGGACCTATTCGGCACCAGCTTCGTGGTAGCAGCTGCCGTCTGTGACCTGCAGCTCTCCATGCAGCAGCGCGCACTTCTCACCGCCATGCCTCTCTGTGGTGAGACTCAGCAACAGTTAGTACTGCAATCTGCAGGTGTCAGATGGACTCTGCAGGTCATGCGTATATGGATCTGTTTGACTCCAGCATCGTGGTGGCGGCCATTGTCTGTGACCTCCAGCTCCTGCCTCCATGTAGAGAGTTAACTGTTCAGTTCAGTGTCAACTCTCAGTGTCAGCTGGACGCTACTCTAGAGACCTTCGCTTTCATTATGCAGCAGAAATTTACAATCAGCTTCTTTTTCCCAACTTATATGTAACTGATGAAGAATTAATTTTTTTTTTTCGTGCCAAAGAGTAGAACCTGCATCACTGCATCGCAGTAAGTAGGACATTTTTACCGTCTTGCAGTTTTTCCAGTTAAACTAGGTATGACCACACCAGGCATCCACGATAAATTAGTGAAGTGACAACAGTGGTCGTCAAAACATTCCAAAAAATTTCGAAACAGTATATAAACACCATGCGTGTTCATCTCATCTCCAATAGCTCTTACCTATTTTATCCGTGGTTTCCAGGGGTAGTGCTGGGAGCCCAGCTTTGGGGCTACGTGGCCGACACGCGCGGCAGAAAGCTGACGCTAGTGCTGTCGATGTCGGTTGGCTTTGTCTTTGCTGCACTGAGCAGCCTCGCGCCTGACTGGCGCTCCATGGCTGTGCTGAAACTAATCTCTTCTACATTGTAAGTAGCCAATTTACTATTTTCATTTTATATAGGTCGTTAAAAAAATTATAGAAACATGTTACGTGCTACAAGTGCTACGACTGTCTACGAGTTCCCTGTCATACGTAGGTACGTCTACGAGAGTCCTGTTCTGTAGCTACGACAATAGTCAGTGCTACGAAAATGCTACGAAACGATTTTTCATTACATATTTGATTAAATTCTGTATTTACTGGTAGGTGGATGATCTTTTGGTCAATATTTTGATTTAAATCTTAAAACTGATTGGGTATCATATAATATACGTATTATAGTTCGGCCAGTCAGAGAATGCGTTCCTGACACGTCATCTTGAAAAAAATGTTTTTGGCCGATATCTCGGAAACTATGTACTTAAGGGCAAAAAACATCAAGATCATTATTGTAGAAAATAAAATTTCGCATCTTTTGTTTCCAGTAATTTTTTTTGTTAAACTTACCGTTTACGATTTATGGACCATTTAATGTTTTAAGTGTCAGGAACGCATTCTCTGAACGGCCGAACTATACCTGTGTCAACTACCAGTAGTAGTTTATTTTTTTATTATGTAAAATACATATGTGCAAAACCGGGGCGGGTGGTTTGTTTGGAATAATTTAAAATCAACTATTAACTCTATTCTATCTAGGCATATAAAAATGAGAAAAAAATGTTTCGATTGGCATAAAATTATGATGTAGAACATTGAAGTCGCATGAAGGGAGCATGGGAGTATTTTTTTCCGTTTGGCAGCTGAAAACCTTGACATTTTAATTAAAGGCATCGTGGAATGACGTCATGGAGTAGACGAGACGCCACCGTTATCACAAAGCAAACCTTACAGATTACGTAACAGATCGCGCGTTACCCCCCGGGCGAATCAAAGTTATCTCGACAATCTGCAAATAAGATAAAATTGTATTTTTAGAATCGTTGAGAGACAAATAGAATGTATACGTGTAATAAGTTCATGGAAAGTTCTTGGCACTGAGTACTAGTACCATTTTTTTAAGAGGGGGAAATCTTCTAAAGTTGCCCGACCGCTTTGGGGTGCAGTCGGGTTATGTGAGATTGTACCCACTGAAACCCCCTCGGTGGCCAGCCTTTGTGCCTTCTTGGGAGCTCCGGGATCTCCAATTGAACGCACCGGTGCTCCCAGCACTTTATGCTACTACTCGCCTGGTGATAAAACCAGGCTTGTACTGTCCTTTACGACAGCGTTGCCACACACGCTGCCGTCCTCCCCGGGCCGGCTTGAGTGTATAGCTAGAGCCTCAACTCTGACCACCCACGAGCCCACGGGTCCCCTTTTAGTAAGCTCTTACTACAGGCAGGAGATACCGATGCCGTATTCTAGTGCCCCGGCATCAGGGCAAGAGTACAAGTACCTACTCGCGGTTAGAGCGGCAGGGGATCAGTTAGAGGTACGAATATAACTGTCAATTGTCATGTTAAAAAGCATACAGCATCGCAACCATGTGACGCCAGAGATGACTTTGATGAGCTAAAATAGAGTTTAGAGTCACATCCTCCAAGACCGACGCGATGTCACCGGCCTAATGATGGCTGAATAGTGGAGCACGGCGGTAGGTAGCGCCTGTCTCAACTAAGAGGTGTACAGCGCAAGAACATATATCTAAATTCTAAAACACGTAGGGTAAAATCCTAGGATAATTCTCAAACCCTGCCTCTTGCAACAGGAATTCATACTGTTCGCACACAAGAGCTACTACGAGACCGATCACACGAATTGCGAAGTACGATGCAGAGCGGAAGTATAATATACTAAGTGCCACACAAGTCGACGGATTGGAAGTTAGCCGCAGATAAATCTTCGCCGTGATTCGCTAAATATTGCGGCATTTGTGTACAATAACGAAGAATACAAGGGGCGAAGTGTGTAGGGAGCTTGAATTTGGCGGGCGGGTGTGCCCCGGCGTCTCGTTTCTCTGGCTCCCGCGCATGCCTATATTTCGGCTTTTGCGCAGCACTCTGCGCATAACTGACGCATAACCGATTTGTGTGGCGCTTAGTATACCTTTGATATATTTTATGTGTTTTCTTACGCAGCACTTCGGCGACCAACTCAGGTGCATACACTCTTCTGGGTGAGAGCTGCTCAGCACGCGCGCGCGGCCGCGCCATGCTACTCTGCACCTGCGCGCTCATGTGCTCGCAGGCGGCTGTCGCTGGTAAATACAAATCATCAAAATGTCTGTAGTAGGTAATTTCATCATAACAACTTTAAGACGACCACTGTACATAAGCTATCCCTACTCCCAATTAGACTGAAAGCAGCAAACATCCCGCGCTCTGCCCCTTCTAGGAGGATTCCTTTGATGAAAAATCTCTGATGATTAATGATGAAGGATAAACCTTCTAGTTAGACATCTGCGCAACTAGCTCTCGAGAACAATATGGTCGGTCTCTGTTAGGAGGTCCATAGATGAACCAAAGCTAGCTACTAAGATATCGGTAGCTACTACCACCGCAGATTAGTAAATTTTAATTGCAATGTGCAATGTGCACATAACTCGTGGACCTGATAGTCCAATGGATTGTAAAATCTTCGAATGGACACCAGTAACCGTAGCAACATTCACTATTGGGTATACTATGCTTTTTGACCGACGAAACGGAGGAGGTACTCAATTCGACGCGTATATTTTTTGTATGTATAACCACGCATAACTTTTTACATAGTATTCCGATTTCGATGTTTTTTTATTATTCGAAAGAACTTATTCTCTTTTAAATTTTATCAAAATCAGCTACGCCATTTTTAATAAATTAGCAATAATCTAGAAAATGCCACATCGATCCGTGCTAACTATACGCGAATTCTGTACACGCTTGAAGTCGATCATGCTATTTTTTGCGAAAAATAATTATTACATGAAAATAACATCTAACTATGAAATTTTCATTTCAGTGTTCGCCTACCCGATTCTCCCTCTAGAGTTTTCATACCCTATCCCGTTCTTGGGCATCAAGTACCGTCCCTGGCGTCTGCTGGCCCTGGTCATGGCCATCCCTTGCGCCGTCACCGCAATCTTGCTGCAGATGTTCCACGAAAGCCCCAAGTTCTTGGCCTCCAGAGGAAGATACGAGGAGGCTTTGACTGCGCTGAAGAGCATATACAGATGGAATACTGGAGATGATGCTGAGAGTTTTCCGGTAAGATCACTTTTTGCCCACCTTTAAATATTGTTTTAAACTTTCGCGATTTGAACACATTATTATCATACACTACGGGACTAATCGTGCACTAAAATTACGAGATTAATAAATACCTCATCATCCCGACTATTCCGGACGTTTCGACCGAGTTGCATCGATCGTGGTATTTATTTAGTCTCGTAATTTTAGTGCGCGATTAGTCCCGTAGTGTATAATAATAATAGCTGTAAATAGCCTTTACCTCTATCCATTGACTTGCTTTTTAGGGTTCCGTACCCAAAGGGAAAAACGGGACCCTATTACTAAGACTTCGATGTCCGTCTGTCTGTCTGTCACCGTGCTGTATCTAATGAATCATGATAGCTAGGCAGCTGAAATTTTCACAGATAATGTGTTTCTGTTGCCGCTATAACAACAAATACTAAAAATAAAATAAAATAAATATTTCAGGGGGGCTCCTATACAACAAACCTGATTTTTAGACGTTTTTCGCTTTATATTAATAATGGTAACAGGTAGATGCTTGAAATTTTCACAGAATATTTACTCACTTTCATAATAAATAATAAAATTAATATTAAATAAATATTTAAGGGGGGCTCCCATACAGTACGGAACCCTCCGTGCGCGAGTCCGACTATTTAAAAAAAATTAAAATACTTGGCCGATTATTTTGTTTAAATTGATGCATTTATCCTCATCATCATCATCATCATCATCAGCCTGTATCGACCCACTGCTGGGTATAGGCCTCCTCTCCCTTGTGCCAGTTTTCCCTGTCTCGGGCTGATCTTATCCACGCGTGTCCCGCGATGGATCTGATGTCGTCGACCCATCGGGCTGGTGGTCTGCCTACGGAACGCCTGTCTGCTATTGGAAGCCACTCAGTCAGAGATGTCCTAATAAAGGCAAATATCACAACACCAGCGAAGCATACCTCCGTAACTTTTCCTTTAGCTGAGGTGGGCAGACCCGGACAAATCCGTTGTGAGTTACTGATAATTAGTGAGAAAAGTGAGAGGTCATTTTGTGCGCACGAGTATAAATATTATAGATGAGTGGTCTGTGGTTTCAGGTTACAAAGTTAGTGGAACAGGAAGACAGCCAGTCGCCCTCCGAGGACTCGTTCTTCAGGTCGCTGTGGCAGCAGACGGCGGCGCTGTTCAGGCGGCCTCTACTCAGAGACACCCTGAAGCTGTTCTATCTTGTCACCATCATTTACATGACGTAAGCAAGCTATATTTTTTAGGAGGTTCTGTGTTAATCTGTATGTAGAAACTTTTTGTGTATATTCATTAATTTTTCTGCCAATTGAAAACCGATTCAAATAAATCATTTTTTTTGTTTGGTAGATTATACTTCAAAGTGGTCCCTTTTAAATTTTGTCGAAACCAACTGAGCCGTTTTTGAAAAATCTACAATTTTGTAAAAAATACTACAGGAATGACACTTCGGTTCATGCGGACTAAGTATTACAACTATTTACAACTCTGTACAAGGTATGGTTGTCGTCGTTAAAGTCGATCACTACATACTCGTAGTATAAAACAAAGTCGTTTCCCGCTGTCTGTCCCCATGTAAGCTTATATCTTTAAAACTACGCAATAAATTTTGATACGGTTTTTTCTAATAGATAGAGTGATTCAAGAGGAAGGTTTATATGTGTATAATAGGTACACCTGTGCGAAGCCGGGGCGGGTCGCCAGTATAATATACTAGCGGACTCGGCGAACTTGGTACCGCGAAAGTTAATGAATGAAGCTAAACTTAATTTTTATTTGTGCTTTGATGACGAAATGTACACCACGTTAAGCTCTCTGATTTGTGAAGACAACAGTGTTTAAACTTTTATTTATTTGATTGGTTTTTTTTTATACAAACCTTGCCCTGCCCACTTTATTGCCCCTTGTATGGCTCAAAATAATAAAATAATAATATTATTATTTTATTATTTTGAGCCTGTATTGTCCCACTGCTGGGAAAAGGCCTCCCTCCCCTCCTTCCAGACTGCGCGATCTACTGCGTTGGTGGCTCAGTGTTTGTCGTGCGAGCTCAGATCAAATTTTAATTAAATGATGTAAAATGATTCGTGATTTCAGTGGGAGCGGGTTCATCTTGTGGCTGCCGTACATCATGAATAACCTGTTCTCGGTGCTGGAAGAAGGAGGCGGCGAGGGAATGAACCTCTGCACCATCATCCGACACTCCAGCCGGGATAACTTCCTCGCCAATGGCACGGTAAGGCATTTGGTTGACGATTCTTTTCAAAATTTAAAGGGCAGATCTGTCTAACAGTGGATGTACAACGGCTAATATGGTGATGATGAGTGATATACCTACTAGCTTATATTTTTCATTATATTCCCTTTCAGGTTGTAGGACTACTTTATAGTGGACGTATTATAGGACTTCCAATAAGACAGATATGGCATTAAAGCCGGTTTTTGTCGTATATGGTATTGAAACAAACCATCATAAATCTCACAGACTAATTTTTCCTTTTCCAGGCTATCGAAGAAGTTTGTGACGACACCATCCAAGAAACCACCCTATTCTCCGCGATGACTTACGGAGCGCTCGCCACCTCTATAAACCTGGTGCTGTCCTTGACCTGCGGAAACCACAAGCGGTTGGCCATGATGTGCATCCTCGCAGTGTCAGCTGCTTCCGCTGTGCTGCTGAATGTAGTGGCCACACCGATTGCTGGGGGGATATTCTTCTTCTTCTTTCTGCTTTGCGCGTTGTGTATGGGCATACTGAGCGTGTATTTTGTGGAGCTGTATCCGACGAGTTTGAGGTTAGTATAAAGCGATTACCGTCTCTTAAGAGTTGATATTATTCCTCATCTGTGGTGACCACAACTGACTGGCCATGATGTGCATCCTCACAGAGTCAGCTGATTCCGCCGTGCTGCTGAATGTAGAGGCCACGCTACTGTGGCTTACGGTGCCATTTGACTCAGTCATGTGCTAATCGTATCCACGGTAGACTCTTCTACCAGTTTTATGCAATGTATTTTTTTCTTATTCTGGTCCTTTTCTCCACAGAGGTATGGCATCGTGCCTGTCCGTGATGGTGGGCCGCTTCAGCGCGTTCCTGGGAGTCAACGCCATCGGCGCGCTCATCACCGCCAACTGTGAAGCCACCTTCTACGTCTGGTCTCTTCTATTGCTAAGTAAGTACGCCCACCGCCGCTCCCGATCCCTGCACCGCAGTGAGCTGTAATCTCGAGCGCTACTCGTCCGGCCCGAGGCACGCGATAGTACTCCTTCTTGAAAATAATCGCCAAATGCGATCAAACTCACCCTCAAGATCTGTCAGAAGCTCGGTTAGATTATCTCCAAATAGTCAACCAGCTCAATCCATTGGTGCCACAGGGCACACCTCTTCTGGGATGCCCGGGCAAGTCTGATCTCTCCCGCAGGGTGACGGCCCAAGCCGAGGTCCGTACCTTCTCAAGTGCCTTTGCGCTAGTCACCCTATAACCTAATCTTAGGGCTCAGCCACCTTCTGCGCTCGCCCATGCCCGGTAAGCTGTGGATGCCTCAAAGGCCGTGATTTAAAAAAAATGCAGTCAAACTATGGACTTGCTGTCTGTATTCTTTAGCCAGCATGAGTTTTGCTTCTCTGACGGCAGCCTTTACTTGGCACATGAGTTTTATTTCTAGCAAATACTAGGTAATATTCCGCAAAATGCAATGTTATAAATCACACGATATGCAGTATTGTGTGAAGGCTTATGAATAAGTGTTTTTTTGTGCTTTTTCAGTAATAAATTGATTGATTGAAGCCGTGGTGGTCTAGTGGTAGTGACACCCGCCTTACAATCGTATAATCTTTATAAGGTCGTGGGTTTAAATCCCGGTCCCGTACCAATGAGTTCTTCAGAATTTATGTACGGAATTTAACACCACTGGCTTTTCGGTGAAGGAAAACATCGTGAGGCAACCTGCATACGTCCGTAGAAGAGATTCGATGGCGTATGTGAATACCACCCTCCCGCACTGTGCCAGCGTGGTAGATATAGCCCAATCACCCTTCGTAGGTAGGTCTACGTCCTGCAGTGGACTATTAAAAAGGCTGATACAGTACAGTACACTAAAAAAATCATGTAATTACTATATTGGCGTTAGGGGCAGTTGTAATCTTAAGTACAGAGTTTCGTGCGAAATTATCTCCCGCTAGGTCGAGACAACATGTCCCATCTCGCAAGATCTCTGGATCTACCTGCCGACCATTACGTTATCAGGGTCACAAAAAGGGGCGTAAAAATGATGAGGAAAAAGTTATATGTATGACTACAGTAACGCCTGAAGAATTTATATAGCTGGGAGGTGAAACTCTCTATTTGCCACGTTGCATGGATAAAAACCTATCTACTGTTCTAAAAGTTCAGAGTGTCTCTTCACACTGGGTAAAAAAGACAAGTTGACAGCAGACAGTTGTCATCACGCTTGTCTTGGATATGGTCAAGGTAGGTCTGTTTTGAACAGTGCACGATCTACAGTCTACTATAATCTACTAACTACGTGCGACTTTTTAACTTTATGAAATTTATGTTACTTTGAAACAGTATTTACGTCATTAAGTAGGTACGTCATTACTCACAGTGATATTGTCACAACTCTCTATTTACCTAACTCTGAATAAACTCATAATGATACAAAAATCACTCGCTAATTCTGTTTAATCGTCCCTATCTAATCTTCCAAATTGTACCATAAGCAAATAATATAGGTAATTTACTGATTACGAAATCAATAAGTGATGCCTCAGAGTCATGGTTTTATTTCATTTTAGTAGCAACGATCGTTATCTTTAGGATATAGGGCATAAAGTATTTTAAATTCTATTATAAAACACAGCTTCCAACTGTTCTTAATGGAAATCGATATGGCCTATGTCTAGCAGTGGACATTCTACGTATCATATGATGAAGATGATGGTAAATGTTGTAAACGTATGGGCGCAAAAAAGAATACGCAAGGTGCTAGCTTGAAATGAAATTATCTTGGAATTGGAATTGATCTTGGAATTTTATAGTAACTATTGTACTCGCATTAGCTTTAGAGTGCTGAAATTGCACAGGAGCAACTCACGTCATACATATCAATATAGGCTTATGTTCTGCATTGAACACTACGGTAGTTGTAATCATGGCATAGAGCAGAGCCATTCTCAAAGTGTGCTCCGCGGAGCACTGGGGTTCCGCAAAGCCTCTGTAGGGGCTCCACGAAAATACTGATAGTATTGAAAAATAAATAAAACTCAAAAATAATGTTATAGATACTCATAAATGTTTCAGCACTATAATTTGGCCAATATCTCACGTAATGCGCGCCTCTTTTGAGACATTGTTTCGAAGAACAGAATTCAACAAATACATTTTTAGGGCTCCGTCAAGTATTTCAATTTCGAACAGAGCTCCGTCACCAAAAAAGTTTGAGAGCGGCTGGGCCATAGAGAAATATTATGCTTTACTATAATGACTATTACAAAATACGTTTATTTTTATTTAATACGTTTATAATTAACAAAATACGTTCATTTTCAGGCGCAATAGTGTTCGCCTGGTTGCTGCCCCGGGACCACGGGTTCTCATCGCCAGTAGAGAACGAAAAGCCGTAAAGTATATAAGGAAATATAATTTTAATTAAAATCTCAGAATACTACAGATCTGTTGGCAAAATACTTTCAAAGGAGTACGTATTATATTTTACAACGCGACTATCCTCGAAATGTTCAATTCATTTTAGCAAGAGACGCAAAAGCTAATGTTTTTTCTTCTCGTTCTAAGGAGTCGGTTAGGAAGGCTGGGTATCGCTGCTGTCTGCTGCTGGTGTGTAATAATTGGTCACCAGTTTTGCCTTCGGATGGGTGGCCGCGGATGGCATTTACGGCGCTGCCGTGGCTCGGATGGACCGTTAAATTGTGGGTCCCGTTTTTTAATCGTTTAGCTGTCAGAGGCCTCGAGACGGCAGGGCTAACCATCCGGCCTATACGAACTTACTTTTTACCAGTTTTGTATGTATGGTAGTACTCGTAGTTTGTAGCTGATAATATCTCCCCATAAATATTTGGGTATCATTTTGGTAAAATTATTTTTGCATTAATTTGCAAAAGGCATTTTGCATTTTTTCGGCCAAACTAGTCAAATACCTATGGATAACATAATATTCTCTAAGTGGCTCATCAAATGGGTCAAAAATTTAAAAGCTCACCCGTTACCATATTGTTTTATTTAATTTTAACACAAATCTTAAGTAATTAAATTAAGTTAGTATTAATCGATAAGTTATCTAGAGTCTATCAGTAGTTTGTTCTGAATTTTAATTCTTTAAAATAATTGTAGCACTGGAATGTATTTTTACAGTATATAATTGAAGCTTGTAGTATTTTGTGCGCTATGATTACCTTACCATTGTAATTATATTCCTTAATATATTATATTGCTACCTACGCATAGTCATTAGAACTCTTGTGAAGACTGATTAATATAATAATGTTAATAATGTTGTGGTTAGTCTTAAATATGCTATTAATTTTATCACCAATAAAGTAAGAGAAATAAAGCATTTTGTTTGTTATGTCTCTACACTCCCAGTATCTAAGACGACCCTGCACGGAAGCCAGGCCAGCGTCTAAACATGGTTTCACCTCAAATAAATACTATGATGATCTTCTCCTCCTCCTCGAGTCGAATTCCTCATGTCTGAGGGTCGTGACCACCACCTCCCATAAACTTCTCTTCAACGATCT
Source organism: Hypomecis atomaria (assembly GCA_964007245.1). Lineage (NCBI taxonomy): Eukaryota > Metazoa > Arthropoda > Insecta > Lepidoptera > Geometridae > Hypomecis > Hypomecis atomaria. The sequence continues at coordinate 2,911,352 of OZ023285.1, forward strand.
TGCGCCATCGTCCTCTACTGACTGACGACTAACTAACTTGTCCAGCGTGGTGCGGATCTAATCGGACCAACGCATCAGGCTCTGACCTCGGGACCTTTTGCCTTCAACTTTCGCCGTTCTTTCGTTCGTTCGTTTCAGCCGGATCTCTTCTGGAGATTCTTAGCACCCCGTGCTCCGCCGTTACCATGACCGCTGCCAGGACTATTCTAGCGGAGCCGCCGGGGACAGGGGGCCTGGTCTTCTTTTTGTTAATCATGAAGAGGGGTTTTGCCCGTAATTGCCGCGCTGGGCAGGCGTGTTGGCAATCGCAGTGCGTAGCTCTCGCGATGGGGATGCTGCTGCCCAAACGTCCACATAGCTAGGAAGGACGGAGACAAATGTGGCCAAAATACTCAAGGACACGTCTCAGGCTGGTCGAGAGTCTATCCGTGACCCTGAGAACCGTCATCCTGATACGTCTTCGAACATCACGCTCGCAGAAGCCATTGCTACTGATGTTGGAGCCGAGATATAGGAAGTCGCCGACAGTGAACTTTAGTTTTATTTATGTTACCGGCCTGGTAAACTCTATCATGTATTCAAGAACAAACGATAATTAAAATGCAGTAAATCAAACAAATGTTGGTTAGAAAAAGTCGTTGCAGTTGTGGAGACTTGAATTAATAAGTTATAATATTTTACTAATATTTGACTTTAAGAGGGCAGAATTTGATAGAGAAAGCAGTATTAAACATCACCGGTATGCTTTTTTTCTTTTTTCTATCCTATATGAATACTAGTAATGATACTATAATATGAATTCTATAATAATCTCTATGAATACTATAATAATCCGCCTCGGGGGTAGGGTGGGGGTAGGCATGGGTCCTGCCGACTAGTCAGTATATACCCACTAACCTGGAGTTTTCCACAACTACACTAGGCTTCGGTTAGCTATGGTCCCATTGCAACGGGTCAGTGAAAGAGACCCCGCGCCTACCCCTTTCCTTACAGTATGCCTTTATCTCTGTGAAATAAAACTTTCGCCGCGTATTCGATAGGAAACTGTATGGAGGTCATAAATTGAATATTTTTTATTTTATTTGTGTGAGAGCGTTTGAAAATTTTAAAATTCTCAAGTGCTCATCCTTAGCTCATACATTTTATAATCGTTATTATGATATGTTCGTTTACGGAGCACGTTTAAATGTACTAAGCATAAGTACTCTGCGCGTGAATCCATTCACCTTTGCTTCAGATAAGCTATGCTTATAATTAACTAAGCTCATTTATATCATAGGGAATCTGTTCATATCAAGAAGATTGTGTTGGAACGTAGATAACTCCTTATCGGTATCATTTGCTTAGATTTGCTATGTTAATTATTTAATTAGTCCTTATTTTCAATCAGATGTGTTTGATTGGTCACATTATCATTTGATGTAAGTAGTTTCCGTGGAACGACATCATCATTTTAGCTTCATATTGTTACCGTTGGACGAATGCTTCTGTTGTGGAATTTTACAATCATCATTGAAAGGTTTGAAATAAAGGTTTAGGTACTTATCCTTTTTTTTAGGAAATGATTTTTGTGTCCGTCTACTAGCCCATAGTTTCTGAAACGTATTATCTCAGCATTGCCCTCTTCTACGAGTACATTCACAATGCTAAGCTTCCGCCTTCCAAATTGTCTTAACTAACTAGTAAGAAAAATTCAGGTGAGTGCTTTGGGGCCAAGGCCCTAGGGGCACATAAGTGAGTGAGAAAGGGCGCCAGATAAATTAGTATGATAGTAAGCTACGTTGTGGTCGAAGATGAAGCGCGCAGACTTATATGATACGTATACACTCTGACTTTGAAAACCTTTGGATTATCTATCTTACAGGAAACAGGAAAGTCGGCAGACTCTTCCATTCAGTGACCGTATGAAGAATAATATTTAAGAAGAACGTGAAGATGAGTGTCAAAGTACCTATAGAACTTGACCCGCCTGAAATTTGGCCTCAAAACGTTGCTAAAATTATCCCAGTTAGGTGAAGAATCAAACCGGAAGGACCGCCTGAACAGAATTAATAAAATGTTAGCCAAGTATACTTACTGTACTTACTTAGGTTTAAGTTTTAAGAAATAAGTTATTTTGCATAATAAAGATTTTCATTATTTTATTTATTTCCTTAATGTACGTAAGTACAGGAACTGGTACAAGCTTCTCCAATTTTTAAAAAAAGCAGTCTCATAACGCACCCCTATGTTATGTAACGCCTGCACTGATTTTTAACCCCCGACGCAAAAGAGGGGTGTTATAAGTTTGACGTGTCTGTTTGTCTGTCTGTGTGTCTGTCTGTCTGTCTGTCTGTGGCATCATAGCGCCCGAACCACTGAACCGATTTCAGTTTAGTTTTTTTTTGGATGAAAGGAGACTTAATCGAGAGTGTTCTTAGCTATGTTTTATAAAAATCGATTGAGCCGTTTAAGAGTTATGGTGGGTTAAAGTGGGGATGGAAGAACCAAAATTCTACAAATGTGCCCAAAAGGGTTGTCAATGTGTCGGGGGTTTTTTAAATTTTTAATTTATATGTATTAGTTATTAAAACGCTTTACGAGGTGTTCCGATTCTGATCTTTTCGAGGTGGTCTTCGTCTACTTCTTCGTGTCGATGGTTCTATTGTTGCTAGCTACACAAATTTTGCCCAGTGGTGATTGACTTCCACGCCAAGAGGGCAGGCTCCCATCACCCAGTATGCATAGGGATTTGTTTGCTTTTCTAGAGATCCTACTATAATGTTATAAACGCGATGGATGAATGTTTGTTACTCTTTCACGAAAAAACTACTGAATGGATTTTAATGAAACTTTACAATAATATAGCGAATACATCAGAATAACACATAGGTTACAACTTTTAAAGATATTGTGTGAATTGACCAAAATATGACGATAAGTGTCAAGTGAGTAGGAAAAAATCTACCATCTGCGAGCTATTCTGGCGTGCGCTGCCAAAACCACTAGAGTCACACATCATTTTGTAATGTATGATGCAAATGTTTATCTTAATAAATGTTTATTTTATGTGTAAGCCATTATAGCCAAAATAGTAAACCATAACTACAACAAAAATTAATAATTTATTTCAAATGCACATTTCATAGTTCTAAATTAATTCCTAAATTAAACTAAAGACTTTTATAGCTACTGATTTAAAATAGATTAAATACGTTTTTAACGCTACATCATTTGGACAAATCTATCTATATACATGGTTATTTCTAATCAATTAGCATCCTCTTAGGGGCTTATTCTGTACATCAAAACTAACAACTTTTGTTCTGCGCCTTTTGTCACAACTCAAAAAAATTTTTTGGTTTTCCATAGAAAAACATCGTTCATCCGTGACAAAATGTATGGAACAGCTGATTTTTTTGGAGTTTTGACAAAAGTTGTTAGTTTTGATGTACAGAATAAGCCACTAAAAGGATGCTAATTGATTAGAAATAACCGTGTATATAAAAATTAATCATGGTTGTTAGTCTGGCTAAAACTCGAAATCGGCTGGACCGATTGGGCTAATTTTGGTCTTGAAATATCCGTGGAAGCTAAGGGAATGTTTAAACGGTGCGAAAGTTAACAAAAGTTGCGAGAAAAATAATAAAAATATTAATTTAATTTTCCCATACAAAATGTTCCTGCATGTAAAAGTTGTCATTGACAGATGGTGAAATGAAATTCACCGGGTCAGCTAGTGTTAGATAAATTTAAGGCAGTAGAAGATAAGAATAGAGGTAAATTACAGTGATATGTTAAACATTTATAAATATTTGATAAAACATTTATTATAAACACGATAACAGTGTAAAACCCTGATAATCGTAATAACTAACCTATTAGGAATTACGTATTTGGCAGAATGCGAATAAATTATATCTTATCGTTTTATCACAGTAATCGGTTCCTGGGGTCCGAAACTAATTGTTTTTTGCGTACGTTCCTGTAAAAATATTGTATTTTTCTTGAATAGTTTAGATTTAGGCTATATTTTGGCGATTCGGTGACCGTAACTCCTGGATCGGAGGCGTGGGATCGATTCCCACCTAGGGTAAGCATTTATGTGATGAACATAGGTGATTTATCTGTGTCTGGATGTTATTATCTATAAAACTACGTATTCAATAATATGTACCTACTATGCCCGCCGTGACAGCAATATCACAAGGTTTGTTTTTTTTTTGGTCAGACACAGTGTGTAAGAAAAGTAGTCCCCTAATATTTAGTTATTAGATTTGAATCAAATTCGGAATAAAATACTTGCATACAATAATAATAATTACAAATTAGTTACAAAGGAAATTTTCCGTTAAGGATTTCCATAAGAGATCAAAAATGTTTCACTTTTCGTTTTTAAAGATTATAAAAAAAGATCTACACACATGCGGTACTATACTCGTAAATGTCACATATCAAAAAGAGCCTCATACGAAGATTTTTTCCCTATTTATTCAAAACCATTCTCTTTTCTGTTTCTTTTTATCAAGGCTTCAAACATAAAAATGGCCACAGCCGGTGCGCTGGCCACAACCGGTAAGTACACCTGCCAATATATTACAAAATATATTTTTTACTATAGCACTTAAAACTAAAAACATTATCTCTAACTTATGCTGTTTTATGGGCAATAAGTAGCATTTTAGAATCTGATTAGAATGTTTTACTAGATGGTGCATCCTTGTTTGCCTTGATCTAACAAAGTAAGTAGGCACGTCCACATACTTAATTGCTCTAGGTTCATTCTAGGTAGAAACATACGCAGTTATAACATTGTATTCGTTAAATAAACTCGTTTTAATTAAGTGGAAATTGAAACGGAAAATTTAACAAAAAAATACAACAAGACCGACCGAAAAGCATTCGATGTAGTTTTCCGGCAAAAATTGAAGTAGAGAAAAATACTTTGCACATAGATTAATTATTATAACGATAGGTACACTTAGTCGAAGTGAACGTTATGCACGTATAAATAAAATAATAATTAAAAATAAATAATGATTTCATATAAAAGTTAAATAAACAACGTTGAGAAATCGATCACTTGGTGCGGTTACCGACCCATGAAGTTTAGTTGGTAATTGTTTGGTAACATCGTAAATAGTGCATCATGAATAAGGACAAGGTGCCCATCGAAGAGGCTATCAATAGAGCTGGTAAGAAAACGTTTCTGACTTTCATTTCATCATAGCCCGGGAGATAAGCGCAAAAAATGCAACTACTTTCTAAAAGCTGATTTTTTGGTATTAGGTAGTCATGGTGGTGTACAACAATGCCCCGGATTCAGTCAGCTGGAATGCTTAGCGTTTGGTGGGGATAACAGTTTGATTTTTTTTTTAAATAAATAAGATTACCTCGCGGGCTATATGTCAAGAGACCTTTCACCGCATTGGGTAGCTATGGTAAAAGCGTACCACCAGAGGTCTACCAATACACTACCACTATGTGTACATTTTTATTAAGACAGCTTGAATGTGGCTTGCCTCCTGCAGTCTATTTGTAAATGAAAATCCTACGCTACCCTAATTGGTTGTCGTACCTACTCTAAAAACTAAAACTTTGCATTTTCTGCCCACTTCAACTACTACCACTTACAACTTGATGGCACGCTGGGTTGTGTCAGTACGATTGGCGCTTGCTTGCCCCCCTACGGGTGGTACTCATCCAGGAAACTCCCTTCCAGATTATTCTAAAAAAATCTGGTGTTGAACCCCTAGAGAAAAATTCTAGCTACTCCAATGGCAGGTATTCTAGGTATTCTCACCTAGCAATTCCCCCCGTACGGCTTTAATCAGTCTTCGGATGGGTGATCCCGAGTGGCATTTACAACTGAGCGCTACCGTAGCTTGGATGGCACGTTAAATTGAAGGCCCCGGTTGTTTTAACCGTTTAACCATGTCAGAGGCCTTCAGGAGGCTTAAAAACTCTGTCACCAGCGCTAGTCACTCGGGCTATACGAATTTACTTTAATTTTTACCGCTTTAATTTTTTCCAGGCTTCGGGCTCTACAGCTACCTGATGATAGCGCTGGCCGGAGTGGCCATCATCTCATTTGCATGTATCGGGTACGGGAGCACCATCCTGGTGCCGGCCAGCGCCTGTGAGCTGGAGACCACGGCGGCGCAGCAGGGCTTACTGGCTGCTGGACCCGTTGTAGGTGAGGCTCTAGAAGAAAAACTTGTGATCAGGGCCGGATTTAGAGGTGTGGAGGCCCTGGGGCAACAAAAGCAAACAAACAAAGTCCCTTTGGTGACAAATATAGGGAAAAGTACTGACTCCTTCGGGATGGGATGTAAAATCAAAGTATAAACTATCAACACGATTTGGAATTTAGATATTTTTCTGATAACCTGATTAAAGTGAACAGATATAGATTACTTAATCGTTTTTGTCAATATTTAAGATTAATATTTAGTATTTTTTCTGCAAAGTACCCACTGTAAGAAAAAGTAATACAACGAAAAAATCAGAAGAAAAGTTGTTTGCTTCTATTTAATCTTAGTAATTTGATTTAAAAAATGTTTATGTAGGAGCCCTTTATTTTGGAGGCCCAGGGCCGGCCCCGGTTGCCTTCCCTTAAATCCGGCTCTGGTGGTGATCCAGTAAAAGAACCTTAGAATTTTAAGATCGTGATAATGCCGTTCCCTTAGACCTTTGCCAATTCTTTTGCCAAAAATGTTTGCTTTTACACCAATGGGTGGTGAAGGATAACATCGGTATGATACTCGTATCTAGGTATGCATATGTGCCAAGTCAAGACTGTTGTTGCATTCACAAATACTTTGATACCGTGATCTGTCCTGTGGATATAGTATTGTGATAATGAATAGAGCTTTGTCATAGGGAAGTATCACAAATTTATACGGACCCACCTTATAGTTGTGGAATGATTTGTTAGGGATCTAAAACAGAGTCTAGATAATCCCTAACAAATCTACGTAGTTCTATCTCAGACTAAATAAGAAAAACCGGCCAAGTGCGAGTCGGACTCGCGCACCGAGGGTTCCGTACAAACCTGCAAGGTTTACAAAGTTCGTTCATTACGACAAAAAAAGTAATAAGTTTATATTTATTAAAAAATATATATTTTGTAATGTAACTAAAAATTTAAGGTTTTCGGAATTTTTCCTTTATGTGTGCTATAAAACGTTGCTTCATGCCAAATTTCAAGATTCTAGGTCGACTGGAAGTACCCTTTAGGTTTTGATTCCCTTGCGAGTACTTGCGAGTTTCAAAATATGCAGCTTAAATTGCTGTTTCTTTTGATTGCGTTGACATAGAAGTTTGATTTTGTTACAGCTTAAAGGTATTATAGACTTGAGTATTTGGTATGAATTTCAATTTAATACCTCTACGCGTTTATGAGGAAATGGGTAGTAAGGTTAAAATTATTAAAAAAAAATATATTATGTGATGTAACTAAAAATTTATAGTTTTCGTAATTTTTCCTTTATCTATGCTATAAGACGTTGCTTCGTACCAAATTTCAAGATTCTGAGTTCACGGGAAGCACCCTGTAGGTTTTGATTCCCTTGCAAGTGTCGAAAATTTGCGGCATAAACGGCTGTATCTTTTGATTGCGTTGGCTTAGAAGTTTGATTTTTTCACAGCTTCAAGGGACAGTAGACCTGAGTAATTGATATAAATTTCAGCTTCATACCTCCACGCGTTCCTGAGAAAAAGGGTCTTGACAGACGGACAGACGGACAACAAAGTGATCCTATAAGGGTTCCGTTTTTTCCTTTTGAGGTACGGAACCCTAAAAATTAAGACAGAATGTTGTGAACAAACAAGTGAGGCCGGCAAATCTATGCCTCGCCGTGTACAGATACAACACACACATGTACACGTACAAAGAAACTCTGCCTTGGCTCGTCAGTCGAACTATGGCGGCGCAACGCCGACGCACTCACACATGTATAAAAAACCGACCTCACTTGTCTGTTCACGCCGTTCCGTCTTGATTTTTTTATTTGGCCTGAGAGTTCTATATCTAAATATGTAAAAACTGTGGTTTCCCTGTTTTCATTACCGGAAACGGTGGTTTCCCTGTTTTCATTAGCGCTCACGCGATCGCAAAATCGTATCTACTTACTAAGTAATTAGTAGGTATCTGCCGGCTCATCCTTACATAGTATAAAATAAAGTCGCTATTTTCGTTTGTTTGTTTGTTTGTCTGTATGCTTAAATCTTTAAAACTACGCAACGGATTTTGATGCGGTTTTTTTTAATGGATAGAGTGATTCAAGAGGAAGGTTTATATGTATAATACACTTGTGCGAAGCCGGGGCGGGTCGTCTAGTATCTTACATAATATTTCCCTGCCCTTGACATGGTGAACTGCACCGAAGACCTGATAAACATAGGGTATCTAGAACTCACGTGCACCAGTAACGCTGTTGACGCGTAACCCCGGAACCAGCTGGTAGATAAAATACAATATGTTGATATGACGCATAAAATTAATATGATAGCGATAAAAACCACTAAGATATATTTTGCATATACTTATTTGCTTTTCAGAACGCAGTTATGTAAATACTACATGCGCCCCGCGGTGTTACCCGCGTTAGCCCGAAATAAAAAGTAGCCTATGTGTCAAGCTACCTTCATACCGAATTTCATACAAATCTGTTCAGCGGTTTGTGCGTTAAAGAGTAACAAACATCCATACATACTCACAAACTTTCGCGTTTATAATATTAGTAGGATTCCTGCAGTCATGCAGTACTGATGTTAAGCACGCTTTTCTCTACAGCTGCAACTTTCCTCAACTTTCCTATAGCAGAGTGCACGACGCGAGCTCGACAAAACTGTACTGTGACTCATAATACTTCTCTTGTACGCAAACCTATAGACTTGACTTGAAACGTGTCGAATACGAGTAGGTACCATAAATGAGATCCTTGATAAATGAGATATCCTGGTACCTACAAATTAAGCTGTCTGAAAAAATCTTAGGAATCCGATTTTGAATAGAATATAATTATGAGAGTTATACATACTCGTAAATGGGAGCTCCGAGCAGCACAACGAGCTATGGAGAGGGGCTATGCTCGGAGTCTCTCTGCGAGATCGAATCAGTAATGAGGAGATCCGTAGAAGAACCAAAGTTACCGACATAGCCCAGCGGATTGGCAAGTTGAAATGGCAGTGGGCAGGGCACATAGCGCGGAGGACTAATGACCGATGGGGTCGATAAGTTCTTGAGTGGAAACCACGTACCGGCAAGCGCAGCATAGGACGTCCACCCTCATGGTTAATGAAGACATCATTAAGACCGCAGGATCACGCTGGATGCAAGCCGCTACCAAACGATCTTATTGGAGATCCATTGGGGATGATGTCCAGCAGTTGACGTAATATGACTGATGGTTGGATGGATGATATGAGAGTTTATCAAAGTGGATTTACCATTTGACCCCAGGGAGTTTGTGTCAGGATTAACGTAATGGGGCTAAGAATTTGAAAACCGGAATTTGAAGACATTTTATATCGATTTGTTGGTTTTGTGTTTTTTCTGATCTGTATAGACATATACAGCTTTTTATTGTAAAAAATACGGAACTAAAACACGTAACATACAGTACAACATAAATTATATATTAAAACTAAACTAATGTAATTTAATGTATAATTCTGTCACAAACCGGCTCCACCTCAGCGTGTGCTGGTTAGGAACGAACCAGCGATGGTCTTCCAGTGGAGCCGGCAGGTCACGTCACGTATTGTACTGATTGATTTGTACCTGTTTTCTGTATCTTTTTGCAACCAATTCAATCCAAGGAATGTTCCAGGGTCCATCCTAGGTGTAGTTTTATGGGGCTACCTGGCAGACACGCGCGGGCGGCGCAGCATGCTGCTGGTTGCACTGGTTGGGGGCTCGGTGGTCAACAGCATCGCCAGCATCTCTGTCAACTGGATCATGCTGATGATCCTGCAGTTCGTCGCGTCTCTATTGTAAGTGTAAGCTATCTGCGAATATAGGTACTCGGAAAACGTAGAAGGTTGCTGGTATCACTAGTCGGGGGTTCAGTGATGAACAGTATTGCCAGCATATCTGTCAACTGGATCATGATGATTCTGCAGTTTGTCGCATCTCTATTGTAAGTGTAAGCTATCTGCGAATATAGGTACCTACTCGGAAAACGTAGAAGGTTGCTGGTATCACTAGTCGGGGGTTCAGTGATCAACAGTATTGCCAGCATATCTGTCAACTGGATCATGATAATTCTGCAGTTTGTCGCATCTCTATTGTAAGTGTAAGCTGACATTTTTCCAGGGAGCTACCTATCTGCGTATATCTACGGAAATCGTAGAATACTACTGGTCTCACAAATCAGGGGTTTGGTAGTCAACAGCTTCATCAGCATATCTATGAACAGGAACGTGGACCTGCAGTTTGATGATTATCTATTGTAACTTGTTATATTGTAGGTACACATAGTTTAAGTACTCCGTGTTAATTGACCTATTCTGTGTATCGCGAAGGGTGTAATTGGTAAATTATTTCTGATCGGGAAGTCAATATCTAATTGCAAATCTCTTTTTAAAATTTTTTGTTGTCTCATTAATTGACTCAATTTACTGTCGGTTATAATTTAAGCCTCTTTTCAAGTGTTTTATTGTTATCTATCTCGGGCTAATCTCATCTACATAATATCTTGCTATGGATTTGATACACTGTCGACCAATCGGGTAAAGCAAGCCAAATAAATTCAAAAACAAAAGTTATTTGCGAGATAGCAGATGTTATTACGATTTAAAGGTGTATCTCGGAGATAAAAACATACATACGTACTTTATTATCTAAATACGAGTTTTTTTCCAGATATTGTCATTATTGGTTGTGTAATATATTGATTATCTAAAACACCTTTGCACTTTGGTCGGTCGCTGTTTTACTGAAAAACAGCTCGTATCTAATATCGAAACCTACTCGTAGCTACCAATCATACCTGCTCTAGATATAAGGTGATAGAGGCTTTGTCACTTATCGAAACTAACAAAATGAATGGAATAGACATGTTATAAATAAAATAACACTATTAAAATAACAACAGCTAATAACTATAATAATATAAATAAATACTGGTCGGGCTCTTTTGAATAATAAATGAATAAAAAGTAAATAAATATTAGGGGACATCTTACACACGACTACCCCAGGAACCCTGCGGAAATATCACAACAATGTCAATATTAGATCGGAAGTAATGAGTGCAATGCGGTGCTATGCATGGATTTTGAACTAGTTTACAGTACCTATGTATGGATGGTAACAAGCCATTTCGCTGGCCTGTCATAGGCAAAGAAAATTATACTCAGGAGGTCATAGGCATCCATGACGCTTAACGTCAGGCGTCCTGACATTTCTATTTTTACTATGGCAAAGAAAAAGGAAAGGGTTGTATTTTATAAACTTTGACTGAGTATTTAGTTTATAAAAGAAAAAATATTATGTTATAATAATAAATAAATAATTAAAATAAATATACTTGGGATACCTTAATTTCAATAACCAAAGGAAGGAAGGAGGAACACAGGAAGGAAAACCTAGGTTCTACTCGATGTGTAGATTAAATTCACACTCCGAAGTACCTACGAACTCCAACTCGTTCAGATTTTCAACAACAAATCGTGAACCCGTGGCTCGGGTAACACGTAAAGTTGTCGAGCTCAGTTGTTTTAAAGTTTCTACTATTTTATAGCCATGGCAGAGGCCTTTAGGTGGATTGATATAGCCCTGACAATAAAAAATAAACATTTTCTTATTCTTATTATTATTCTTATTCTGACACCTTGATACGAACTAGGCTGTCCTAATGAGTACATACACCCGGACGTCCACTGTTTGACATAAGGCCACCCATTATGGATTTCCAATAAGGCCAGTTGGAAGCAGCTTGCATCCAACGATCTTTATTGTTAGTCTACCTAGTCGGTGAACGTCCTACGCTGCGCTTGCTGGTCCGTGGTCTCCATTCGAGAACTGTACGGCTGTCGATCGGCAATCCGTTCTTCGAACTATGTGCCCTGACTACTGTCACTTTAATTTTCTAATCCACGGGGCAATGTCGGTAACTTTGGTTGGCATGCGGATCTCCTATGTGTGCGAACTTACTTAACAGTTAATATTGGTTTCCAGCGCGTCTGGCCTATACTCAATGGCGATGTCGCTGCTGAGCGAGAGCGTGCCGATGGTGCGGAGGAACCTCGTGGTGCTGCTCGTCACCAGCATCTTCCTCCTCTCGCAGGGCATCATGGCAGGTAACCTTCAGGTCTATGAACCACAGAATCTGCGGTCCCAAGATCCTATTGGCGTACTTCCTATTACATTGGCGTAGCTAGAGGTTTTCTCTCTACCCAGCTCTCGCCAATCATCCCTGTTCTGTGTCAGTCACATTCAGATGTTGCCGCAAAACTTCCAATAAAAACGTACGAATAGCTACTTACCTACAGTTAATATATGTACAAAATGTCCTTTCCAGTGCTGGCGATACCCGTCATTCCCCTGAGCTTCTCCATTTACCTCGACACATTAGACATCTACTGGAACTCGTGGCGCACCCTAGTCGTCGTGTACTCGCTGCCTGGATTCATCACGGCCGTTTGGCTGATCTTCATGAAGGAAAGCCCCAAGTTCGTCTTCTCTCAGGGCAAAGAAGAAGAGGCGCTGGAAATTTTGAGGACGATCCATAGAATCAACAACTGCTGCTCGTCTTCTCAGGAACTTGAGGTGAGTACCGAGTATATTGATACACCTGCATGACGCTTTATACATGGTATTAAACGGTGTAGGTACTAGGCCGAAAAGGTGTGATGGCCCAGTCGGATTTACGTGTTTGCCGCCAGTAGGCTGTTGAATTTTGCGACCCCAACCCCGAACTTTGATACTAAGCTGTAAAACTAAAAACTAATCATATTTATGTTGTTTTTTTCTGTAGACTTACAAATTAAATAAATTCTTGTATTTTTGTCAAAAAATTACCTTATGGTCCGAAATTTGCCGCCCCTTAAAATCTGCCGCCCTAGGCTTCAGCCTACTCAGCCTGCTGGTAAATCCGCCACTGTGTGATTCAGATCATATCATGAACAACTTGTGTTCAACGTTTGGTAGGTACGTGAATGATACCGTACTACTGCATCATGATAATATTACAAAATTTAAAAAGAGAAAAGCTTAAAACGCCCAACCCATAATAATGCTGGGCTATGATGACAGTGTAGTTTCCGAAAAACTTGTTTGTTGTCATGACGCAACAGAAAACAATTTTTATAGTTATCTATTTACCTACTATGCGGATATAACCCTTTCCAATAACTGGATTTGATAAGCTTAGATACTGTTTACTCGTCAGAATAAAAAAAATGCAAGGTATTATCTGAGGGTACTTTATAATTTTAACTCTACATAAAATTATCTCTGATGCGTAAATATGAATTAATGTTGAGAATGCAAGTGATACCGAACCCTGCTCGTACTAAGCGACTCGCTTCTTCCCGGTACTAAGCGACTCGCTTCTTCCCGGTACTAAGCGACTCGCTTCTTCCTGCGGACTGCTAGGGATTGGAATGCCATACTATTGGATATTGGAATCTGGATATCTTTAAGACAAGAGGGAATAGGTATCTTCTAGCTAGGCCTACATACTCCATCTTCAGCCACAACTTCGCTTTCCATCAGGCGAATTGGTGGCCAAAACTATGTATTAAGTTTAGGCCCTATTTTGAATTTAAAAAAAAAGATTTACTTTGGACATTGTTAGGTTTAGTTTTTTTGCGAAGACACCATAAATGTTGTACCTATCTGATGACTCCTATAGCCATATCTAGGAGTATCCATAATCTAACTAAAATTATCTATCTAGGTATAAGAATTTACTACCTAAGTACATATCTTTGTTACCAGGTAAACAGCATCCTCAAGGAAGAAGTGAAGATGACGCCGCAAGGCAACGTGGAAACGCAAGTGAGCCCGATGAAGCAGATGTTCTCGCGGCCGCACCTCAAGTACACCATCATCATGACGCTGCTGCTCATGTTCCAACAGTTGAGTCGTTTCTTTGTCTATCGCCTCTGCATCCCCCAAGCATTAAAAAAAGTCTTTCTGAGCGTCTGGTGGATGCGAAGCGTGACCAAAATGCTGGTGTTTATTTCGCTCAACGCATAAACATTGCAATCCAGCGTGGCAATCCTGCCAGCATGCTGGGCACGCTGCCAACTGGCAGTGGGCTTGAGCATTTGGAATATCTTTAGACCTTCAAAGGTCTGTGGATGATCCAATGCTTTTTATGTAGTAGTAGTGTAGGTAGTTTTGGCATATAAAATAGTATTGTATTTTGTTATAGTTAATGAAGGCACTTTTGCCCATTAAAAAAAGCATTAAAGGGATTAAACCAATATATCCACTTTCAAAGTCAGTCGTCAATGAAAATCAATTCTTTGTTTCCTCTTCGAGAGGATAAAAATTGGTGAAAAGACTTTTTGGCATGATAGGGACGCTGTTTGTTTGGTATTATAGAAGTATTAGGCTGATCGCAAGAACGTTAGAACGTATGTCGCAGTTGGCATAGGCATAATATTTGAATGCAAAAAGACGCTGTCTGTCACTAAACACAGTGTGTGCTACATTCCTAACGAGTTGCTGACCGAGAACTAAGGAATTTGAGCTAGCTTGCATAAATGGTGCAGTCCTTCCTTAGTATTTCTTTTGCAGTCTGCATAGATCTGGCCTGGCCGTGAAGCTCCGTAAAAACTCCGTGAGCTACCCGAGCTAACCGAAACTAACTTAGCTTGGCTTTTGGTCTGCAACTACCCTAAAATGTGATAGCTTTTCGTTTTACAAAGGCTTTTTCGCAAAGTGAGTTTTCAGACCGGCAGATTGCAGGTATCACGCTTTTTCGTGACTTGACTAAAAATATAAACTTTTCAGGGTTGGTGCGTTCCTCGTATGGCTGCCGACCGTAGCTAACCAGTTTATAAGCATCGTGGAGACTGGAGAAGGAAGCGATCTATCTCTCTGTAGCATCATCCAGCTCAGCATCGACGCACCAGCGGATGTGAGTTACAAATTCTCATTTTTTAAAATATCACTCCTATAGACTGAATCACATTTCTTGACGGTTTTGAAGTTGGCTTCAAGCTGCGAGAAACCCAATCCTCGCGCAGATGTTAGGTAAGTGAGCTTCAGTCAGCATTGGGTTATCCGTAGCTTGTAACTAACATCAAAGCCGCCAAGAAGCTTGATTCGGCCATGACAAAAAAAACAATAACTAACAAACACACTTTCGGATAATAAGAATGAATGAATTGAGAATGGGACTCCAGTCCCTTACATAAGACTTGGAGAGCATACCACGCTCCCATTACATAGATAATTTAAATTTTATTTTCAATTGTTATTATTTTATTTTCAATTATTATTATTTTATTTTCAATTATTATAATTTGTAATTTCTTTTTCATGGACGTAAGTCTGGACAATAAACATTTTCATTTCATTTTCATAAGGATCATTACGGAATAAGGAATAAGGATTATTAAGGATTAAAGGCCGTGTATGATTATTTCCAGCCTGACGAAGTGCCCTGCGCGTTGAACCTGACGGCCATGTTGATGGTGCTCGGCGTGGGAGCGCTGCAATCTGTCGTCAATCTCTTTCTCAGCTTGGTAACAAACTTTATTGTTTTTATAAGCTGGGGCTTTATTTTTGAACTTCGAACGGCTTGGACGTACACGGAACTTTGACAGATTGTATCGTCCTAGCCGTCTCCATACAAGTTCCGTATACGCCTGAACCATACGAAAGTAAAAATGATGCCCCTAGCCACTATCAATATCTATGTAAAACAAAAAAATGCCAAGTCGATGCAGGGCACACAGCCACACACGGTCATTTCGGTTCATCAGCTAAATTCCTCATACACATTCCGACTTGGATAGAGCAAATCACGATAGTTGGGTCCAACCAGTCAACCACACATCAGCACATTGTCAGGACGTCTATAGTAATGTTGGATGTCCGCTCCGATTTGTATGTAGACGTTCCGACTACGTGCAATTGGTTTGTTAGACCCGACCACCGCGGTTGGCCCTAACCATTTTTGATAATTGAACTGATAACTGAAGGCTTTTTTTTTACCTAGCCATCATGCTCATTGTAAATTTTCCAGATCGTGAACTACACAGGCCGACGCAACATCGTGTTCGGTTTGGCAGGAGTCTGCGGTCTGGCAGGTATCCTGGTGAACCTGGTGCCCAACGCCATCGGCAGCTTTGCCATGTTCGCCATCATGTTACAGGGCATCATCGTGCTCGGCATGTACACTGCTATGATTGTCGCCATCTTCCCCACGCAGTTGCGGTAAGTTATCTTTACTTTGGATTAGACCCTTGATGACGCCCCATGTTGGGCGCCAACTTTCGTTAGTTTATTCGTCGCGTGAATAGAGTATAATGCCCCATTTACGCCCTGCACGAGGCGACACGAGGGTTCGCGTACCGTCGTGTCGCCTCGTGCATGAGAGTAAGAGAGTGTGGACGGTGCGCTCGTGGTGCCTCGTCTCGCCTTCGTCTTTCATCCGCGTGGCGACTCGCGTCGCCTCGCTCGCCGAGACGCCTCGCGAATCTGGATGAGGCTTAGGGAGCAAAATGTCGTGTGACAGTTGTGACCTCAGTATAGAAACAAAAACATTCCTATATTTAAAAAAAAAAGTCGGCCAAGTACGAGTAGGACTCGCGCACGAAGGGTTCCGTACTGTATGGGAGCCCCCCTTAAATATTTATTTTATTTTAATTTAAAAATTTATTATTTAAATATATACTCTTATTTATTATTGAATTGAATATAGGTACAACTTAATATTCTGTGAAAATTTCAAGCATCTACCTGTTACCATTATTGATATCGAGCGAAAAACAGCTACAAAATTTAGACTTGTTGTATGGGAGCCCCCTTAGATATTATTTTAATTCTATTTTTAGTATTTGTTGTTAAAGCGGCAACAGAAATACATCATCTGTGAAAATTTTAGCTTTCTAGCTATAGCGATTCATGAGATACAGCCTGGAGACAGACGGACAGCGGAATCTTAGTAATAGGTTCCCGTTTTTACCCTTTAGGTAGGGAACCCTAAAAATTAAAAACATTTACTGAAATAAAGATATAGATGGATCACCTGATAAAGATCGGCATCTGTGAAGTTATAGCTACAAGCTGCGTACAATCGCTCTCTTGCTCCGCTAACATATAGGTACTCGTAAATATATTGCTACTGTGCAACAACTCAGCTCGTGATCATAGACACAAAAAGTTTAATTAGGCCTATGTTTATGATTGATTCTTTACAGAGCCCTTGCCATCGCGATCCCGCTTATGGGCGGCAGAACGGTGACCTTCGCGACCATCCAGATCCTCAACATCATGTTGATCAACAGCTGCGAGGCTGGCTTCTACTTGTTCGCCTCTATATTCGCATGTAAGTTATTTATCATCGTAGCCTCAGTCAGTAGCCCAACGAGCTATGGAAAGGATCGGAGTCTCTCTGCGAGATCGAATCAGAAATGAGGAGATCCGTAGAAGAACCAAAGTTACCGACAGCCCAACGGATCGGCAAATTGAAATGGCAGTGGACAGGGCACATAACGTGGAGGACTGATGACTGATGGGGTCGAAAAGTTCTCGAGTGGAGACCACGTGCCGGCAAGCGCATTGAGGATGTCCACCCACAAGATGGACGGATGACCTCATTGAAACCGCAGGATCGGGATGGATGCAAGCCGCTTCCAACCTGTCGTACCTATTGAAGATCTATTATAGGGGAAGCCCATGATGGATGTATGATCTCAGTCTTACGGCAGGGCATCCGTTGCTAGATATCTTCCTTCAAAATATTCAAGCGGCCGGGTAGCGGTCTGACGCGGCATTGATACAAAATCTGCTAACAAAGCGATGGTGGCGCCCTCATGTTTTGTTAACTTTTTTATCTCACAATTTAAAGCCATCCTATTTAATTAAAAAAGTAGCTAGGTACCTACCCGTGAATTCAAAAAAAAGAGAAGGACAAGTACCTCAGTTCCATATTATTTTTCCTTGCAGCATCAGCGTTAGTGGCGCTGTTCCTTCCGGACGACAGGAAACTGAGGCCACCCACCCCCGCACCGCCCTTAGATCAGCCGAACGACAAGCCCAAAGAACTCTACCGGGATACGTCTCAGTTGTAAATAAATATGTTAAGAATACCATGTTCTTTATTAAAACCCTTAATACACCTAGAGTAGGTACCTATTCAGAGCCGGGTATTGGATCTTGAAATTAATTCAATAATTTTGATTCTTTGAAAATAAGCAAATGCACAAATAAATCAAATGTGACGCCAATATTCAAAAACACGAATTACCAGATTTGGATGTTTTTTTCCTATTTTAAGGGAGAGCTGTAAAAGGTTACGATACCTTTTAGGTAGCTGAAATTAGCTAAAGTAAGTAGCAAAACAAACTTTACCAATTTTTTTAGAAATGTGCAAAATAATACCAAAACATTATAATTTTTACCAAATTATTTTAAAAAACAGTGCGGTCGCTTAGATATTAAACAGTTTTTTAGCATCTCAATAATTAAAAGGTGATTTTGGATGGTCAATCATGATCAACTCAGAAGCTATTTGACTGAATAAATTCTTCTAAGTAGCTGAAAATTCGGAAACGCTGCTATTTTTGAGGAAACTTTATGATTATCATGAGAAAATTTCAAATAGTTTCATCTGGAAACCCTGACACCTACTGCTGTCAGTCAATCTGTCATGTCAAGTCTGTCTTATCTGTCATCTGTCACTCGTTAGTCGTTTCGTGACTGAGTTTCGTGATAAGTGATAACGTCGCTTCACAAGTATAGTGAGATCTTAGTAGAAATTTCTAAATTAAAATCATCGATCCGATCGTACGACGAGGTCTCCTGACCAACGTCCAAGGACACTCCAGTCTGCTAACTGAGGTAACGTCGATTTCACGACTTTTATCTACGTTAGCTGTCTCTAGGCCTGCCGACGACACGGCATTTAGCTGAGTGTGTCTTCTTCGAGTTCGCATTGATTTTTCTATAAACCTACTGAGTAAACATAGGCTTGTGCTCGTTAACCTCTGAACAGTGTTATAAACTATGTTGTCACACGACTGTGCTAAGGTGGAGTCGTGAAATTATTGGAGAAAGTGTAGGTACAGTGAACAGCTCTCTGTTGGCTAACAGGTGTGTGCCGCTCGACACAGTCGGTAAATAATATTACGAATTCATTAAATGCTCACTCTTTAGGTAAGTAAGCAAAACTTAAAATATTTGCACCCAAATATACTGTCTAAAAAGCTCAATAAACAATTACCTATTTTATTTCTTTATCAAAAAATTCCACACTCTAAATAGCATAACAACCAAACAAATGTTCCATACATTTTCTTTACTCTGCACTGTTTCAGAATTAACAATATTTATAGTAAGTAAGTTTGTATAAGCTAGGTGGCTAGCCCTGGTGTCAGAGTTTTTAAGCCACCTGAAGGCCTCTGACATGACAAAATTTATGAAAACAAGTTTTGCTGAGCCAGCTAGATACTCAATTTATCTATACCAATATTATTATGTACTTAAAGAGGAAAGATTTGATTGTTTGTTTGCATCAAATAGGCTCTGAAACTACTAAACCAATCTTAAAAAGTATTTCACTGCTAGAAAGCTACGCTATCCCCGGTGAACATACGAACATACTATAGGCAATATTAAATTTAAAAAAAAATTAGGGATACATCCTATATGGTCTTCTTTAGCCAATCGTACCCTGGCGAAGCCGGGATGAGCCGCTAGTTAATTATAAAACACAAAACATGTGCAAGCACATTAGACTTACTCGTGTGCATAGCTAGGATGTAATACAGTTGTTTAAAACCACGAGTGCACCACAGCCTTTACATAGAGTATTCATGAACATATGAACATTTTATGTGCACAGATGTGATAGTGTCCAAGCTTGGTGGTTCAATCAATTGTACACAAATCGCTGAGTAAATCGAAGAAGCCACAAATAAAAAAATTGTGAGTTATTTTCTGCTAAACTTTCAATAACTGTGGCAATTATTTGATGAGAGAAAAAGACAACTTTTAGAAAAAAATCAAAACACAAATTTTAGAAAAATTTTGACCTTGGCCCAAATTGTCTAGTCACATTTAATCAGCAACTGTATACATATTAACATGACATACATGTAAAGGCAACCTGCACTCATGATTTGCAACAAGTATACATTAGTAATAAATTAATGTAATAAATATTTGCATGTCTGCTTGCAGACTGAATGCAATGTAAATATAAGACTAACCAAGTATGACTTGTATTGTACATGTATTCTATGCAAATAAACTATTTGATTGATTGATTGATTTATATAACTAGTACAGTACAATTTTAAAAAATCGTGGAGTGAATTACCACCACTCCATTCTGCTCCATTAAGTTCCCCATTCAATATAGAGGTAAGTACTTACATATTAGTGTAGGTTGTTCCACCATTACATATATCATGTTCTGTGAACTCCTACAAGTACCACAATGGCTAAATCTCCAATGTAAAGTATCAAATAACTACTGATCTAAGTAATCCTATTACTTAAAATGTATTGAGTTACTTATGTTTTATTACCCATGTCATATCTACTTTACAAAAACGTCTTGAGATTTTTACAGTGCAAGCTGGAAACATTGTGTGTTTGTGACAAAGTTTAGTGTTTTTAACCACTGACGAAAAAGAGGGGTGTTTTAAGTTTGAAGTGTGTACTGTATAAATCTGTGGTTTGAATATCATCTCTGGTATACTATATCATTTATTTGTGGGCATAATGATTGTATGACGAATGTGTTTGAATGTCTGTCTGTGGCATATTATCTTCTAAATGGAAGGACTGATTTTGATGCGGTAAAGTAAGTTTGTATAGGTCATGTGGCTAGCCCTTTGATGCGGTGTTTCTATTTAATAATAATTGGCTACGTGCGAGTCGGACTCGCGCACGCAGGGTTCCGTACCGTATGGAAGCCCCATTCCTCTGGCCATTATTAATAGCGAGCAAAAAAACTCCTAAAAATCAAGTTAGTTGTATGGGAGCCCCCTTAAATATTTATTTTATTTTATTTTTAGTATTTGTTGTTATAGCGGCAACAGAAATACATCATCTGTGAAAATTTCAGCTGCCTAGCTATCACGGTTCATGAGATATAGCCCGGTGACAGACAGACAGACGAACAGACGGACATCGGAGTCTTAGTAATAGGATCCCATTTTTACCCTTTGGGTACGGAACCCTAAAAAGGGTCCTTGAACCTTGACGCGCGGGCATTTCCCGCACTTAGGCTGCAGAAGAGGGCAGCCCGTGTTGCGTGAGTCGGGTGCCTAGTTAAACCACCCGATGTCCCCAGCCAGCCAGGAAGGCCAGCAGCTCGCTGACGCCGGCGCAGGCCTCCCGGAGCATCCTTGGTGATCCAAGGATGCTTGTTCGTTGTTCCGCCACGCTGTTGCATACTAGAAGCAAATGCGCGGCCGTTTAGTCTTGGAGGGTCACCACCTATTATCCAATTAGGGATAAAAAGGGTCACCATCGATTGGGTTCCTTGGGCCGACCCAGACGCAGGTGGCGTGACGAACTGAACTCACACACAAACACTGGGTCACCATAGTTGATCGAGTAGTCTGGAAGGGAGTGTAAGAAGGCCTTTGCCAAGCAGTGAGACAATAAGATAATAATAAAATAAAATAAATCTTCTATCACTAAGCTAATGTAATAAATTAAAACATGAAAGATATATGTTCCGCCTTACCACAAAATATTTAAACACGATTTAATCACTGTTTAACCGTGCATTTTGTACTGTTAAACATTGTCTAAAGCGTGCGTAAAACTTTTATGGTAAGACGGGTTATGTTTGTATTCTGTGTCTGCACATCTGTACTAAAGGATCTAAAGGTATATCTGTTGCATCATAGCTCCCAAGGGGATGATTATATGTCAATGCGTTTTCAAAAGATGCGTGTAATCTACCTCTAGATCTACTGAACTGAATTTGAAATATATTATTATTTGTATTAAAATATTCATGAATTGTGAGTGTCATAAGCTATATTTTAACCCGAAAATTGAAAAGACTTTCGTGGTAGTCGGATTTGCAAAGTAAGCGCGGGCGAAGCCGCGGGCACAAGCTAGTAATTTGTAAAGTAACAAACCGTTTTATAAAATATAGCAATGTTTCAGTCAGGCTCCAAGCTGACGTAACCAGCCGGCGCCATGGCGAGCAATTCCTGGGAGGAGTTCTTCGCGGTCCACCTTCCTCCGCCAGACTTCGAGGACAACCGCTCGCTGCTGAAGGAGTTCTGCGAACGACACGACAGCTATGGCAACAAGATCGTGCTCGTCACTGTAAGTATACCTCGAATCATACAACTTGGCGGCTGTGATGTTAGCTAAAACCCGCGCCACACAAGTCGGCGGATGGGAAGTTAGCCGCAGATGACACTTCGCCGTGATTCGCTAATTATTGCGCATGTGTGCACAATGCGTAGGGAGCGCGCGGGAGGCATGAGGTTGGGGGGCGGGTGTGCCCGCCCTATATTTTGCCTTTTGCGCAGCGTTCTACGCATTACTTCCCATCCGCCGGCTTGTGTGACGTGGACTATACAAGCTGCGTATAGGCCTTCAATATGTTTAAAACAAAAAAAAATGCCAAGTCGATGGTACAGCCCAACCCTGATTAAAGCTCACTTAAAAGCTTGAGGATTTGGTTAACCACAGCTTGGCATTCGGCCTATAATTATGTCATAGCGTAAAATAGTCTTAAGTCGCAGGATCGCGCTGGATGCAAGCCGCTTCCAACCGGTCTTATTGGAGATCCATAGGGGAGGCCTATGTCCAGCAGTGGACTTCTTATGGCTGATGGATGGATGGATGGATGGTAAAATAGTCTTACACAGCTAATTAAGCTAGAATTAGCCAATTAAAATGGCAATGAGTGAGCTACAAATTGCGCAATACGATATCCGATGGCACCGCAATGTTTTCTGCTATGGAGCCCATCCACTCAAAATGTCCACTCACAAGCTCGACAGATGACCTGATTAAGACCGTAGGATCTCGTTGATCTGGCTTTTGATGGTCGTTCCTATATGAAGATCTATAGGAAAGGCGTATGTTCCGCTATGGATGCCTTACTGATAAAATGACGATGATAGCGCCGCCGCCGCTTTGAAATCCGTGCAGGGTTTTGAGTGAAAGCGCACTTGTATTGCGCGTCTCGTCAGTCAATTGTATAAAAGCTGTTAAAACTTACATTGTCTATTCTATCCTCAGTCAGGAGGCACGACAGTCCCTTTGGAGCACAACACGGTCCGATTCGTAGACAACTTCAGCGCGGGCAACCGAGGCGCGGCGTCAACGGAGTACTTCCTCGAGCAGGGATACGCGGTCATATTCATGCACCGGCAGAAGTCGCTCGAGCCCTTCACGAGGCACTTCAATGGACAGAAGCTGCTGGACATGCTGGATATACAGGAGCGCGGGCCTAATACTACCATCTCCGGTAAGCAGAACTGATTCTTATCCTTATTTTATGTTTTGGCGTCGCATTGTTGTGCATTTGCCAGTGTCAAGTATAAGTTTTAATATTATTTGATATTTTATCAAAATAGTCCCTGTCGTAGTCACGTCATTGT
Organism: Hypomecis atomaria; assembly: GCA_964007245.1. NCBI lineage: Eukaryota > Metazoa > Arthropoda > Insecta > Lepidoptera > Geometridae > Hypomecis > Hypomecis atomaria. Next base: position 2,935,109 of record OZ023285.1, read on the forward strand.
CCAATAAAATCGCGGTCAAGTCAAAACATAGTCCAAATCATACCTCGTAATAGGCCCCATTCACCATCAGGCCAAATGGATGACATCCATTTGATATCACGAGTTTGCGACTTCGTCGTTAGAAATGGCGACTTTTCATTGGTATAGCGAGCGCTTTAGCGTCAAAAATAGTTTAGCAACTTGTCTGATTACCTTCAAGCTAAATCATCTGTGGATTTATCTTTATGTACATAGTATTTCTGGCAACCTATATCTTCAAACAATGTTTCTGTAAAAAATGAAGTCTAAACTTAAAAACACTAAATTGGCAACATTAGCCACATTCATTTGGATGTCATCCATTTGGCCTGATGGTGAATGGGGCCTATTAGGTTTTGACGTCGCATTGTTGTGCATTTGCCAGTGTCAAGTATAAGTTTTAATATTTTTTGATATTTTATCAAAATAGTTTCTGTCGTAGTCACGTCATAGTCCAATAAAGTCGCGGTCAAGTCAAAACATAATCCAAATCATACCTCAGCAAAGCAGTAGAGACTTTACTAGAGGCTTCTATGGAGTATTGGTAACAACACGGAACAACACGATTCACCACATTATATCACTCTCAATACACTCATGCACATACAATTCAGTACACTTACAGACTTACACTCATGCATGTAAATCAGCTCATAATCAACGAAATACCACAATTTTTCACTAATTAAGTATCACTGAAAGAAACACGAGTTTAACAAAATAACACAATGCGGCGACTTGATTTTTCCGCTTTCCCTCCAATACTCAAGAACTGATTCTATAAATATCTGTGTACTAGTTTTTACCTGCGGCTTCGCATTTGGTTTGGCTTTTGATTTTTGTGATATCACATGGCAACCCTTTATTTATCCGGGATAAAAAGAAGACTAAGAGTATTTCTGTTGCCGCTATAACAAATACTAAGAACAGAATAAAATTAATATTTGAGGGGGATATTACAACAAACCTGAATGTTTAGACGTTTTTCGCTCGATATTAATAATGATAACAGGTTGATGCTTGATATAGTAGTTTTAAATCAATAAGAATCTCTCAAACAATTGTTAGAAAGAAGATATTGACACTTCAACGTCAACAAGTGTTTCAGTTTATGCTTGTCACTTATCAAGCTAGTGATAAAATCTGATGCTTCCAGATAAATATATTATCTTTAATTCTTTGAAATCTCTTGAATAATGGCCAAAGATCACCAAACATGTTACCTTGCTGATGTTTTCTTTCCTTGAAGTAAGTTGATAAAATGAATTGGAAAAAAAACTAAGCCTCTAGAATTAAGAGTGAAAAGTAATATCTGTTTGTCTGTAGTTTCATATCACCCAGACGAATGGATCAATGGATCAATTTAGATACGGTTTTTTTGGCTTCCGTACCCAAAAGGGTAGAAACGGGACCCTAATGCTAAGACTCCGCTGTCCGGAAAGCTTATTTCATTTTTTCAGCTGTGTTTCACGAAAACATGGCAGTTCTATTTTCTCTTTTAGTAATAACAGTAAAGAACTCTGAGCTACAAGCCTACAGCTTAGTTTGGGGTTCACTGTCCAACATGTTTGTGAAATAGCATTATATTCAGTCTTATTAAATTATTTTATTAAGAGGATTCTGAATCGACCAGTGATTTCGCGTTTTCTGTAGAACATCGAGAAAATGTTCAGTTCAATTTTGATAAAAAAAACTGATACGGGTACCAAAGAGATTTTATTCTATAAAATCGAATAAAACCTCCTTACAATGCCCGTCGCCGTGCAATGTACCTAATAGTACATTATGATATAAGTGCGGTAAGTTGAAAATTACAGCCGAGGCGATATTGCTAGCACGAGCCGTAGGCGAGGGCTATAAGGAAGCAGGTGCGGTAATTTTCAAAGCGCACGTATGTCATACGACGTTTTATAACATATTTGCGAGGAAATTAATAAAACTCTGACTTTGAGTGAAAGTCGTGCATCAGTCGAAGCATCGTGCGTTTTACGTTGCAGGTGGTATGAAAAGATTTTTAATTTGGTTTATATTTAATTAAATAACAATAAAAAATATTTGTTTAGTTTGATAAAAAAAATTCAGTTTTGTCTGCTTGAACTGTTTTGTGTTGCTCAATAATTTCAGCAATATGTCGTAATTCCAGTAAAACCGGACAGCGTAGACGTGCTAGCGCCAATCCTGCTCCGCTACAAGGCGGCGCACGCTGCCGGCGCCATCCTCCACGTGTCTTTCACGACTGTATCCGAGTACTTCTGGCTGCTGCGCGCGGCCTGCGAGTGCCTCGCTAACCTCGGCCCGAGGGCTTTGCTGTACTTAGCTGCTGCTGTGTCCGACTTCTACGTGCCCAAGGAGCGGATAGTAAGTGCAACTAACGTCATGTATCCATAGGAACAGGTACTAAATGTTCGAATACCTACTTCTGGCTACTGCGCGCAGCCTGCGAGTGCCTCGCTAACCTCGGCCCGAGGGCTTTGCTGTACTTAGCTGCTGCTGTGTCCGACTTCTACGTGCCCAAGGAGCGGATAGTAAGTGCAACTAACGTCATGTATCCATAGGAACTGGTACTAAATGTTCGAATACCTACTTCTGGCTGCTGCGCGCAGCCTGCGAGTGCCTCGCTAACCTCGGCCCGAGGGCTTTGCTGTACTTAGCTGCTGCTGTGTCGTATGGATACATGACGTTAGTAACTAACGTCATGTATCCATAGAAACTGGTACTAAATGTTCGAATACCTACTTCTGGCTACTGCGCGCGGCCTGCGAGTGCCTCGCTAGCCTGGGCCCGAGGGCTTTGCTGTACTTAGCTGCTGTGTATCCGACTTCTACGTGCCCAAGGAGCGGATAGTAAGTGCAACTATCGTCATGTATCCATAGGAACTGGTACTAAATGTTCGAATACCTACTTCTGGCTACTGCGCGCGGCCTGCGAGTCTCTCGCTAACCTGGGCCCGAGGGCTTTGCTATACTTAGCTGCTGCTGTATCTGACTTCTACGTGCCCAAGGAGTGGATAGTAAGTGCAACTAACGTCATGTATCCATAGGAACTGGTACTAAATGTTCGAATACCTACTTCTGGCTGTTGCGCGCGGCTGTGAGTGCCTCGCTAACCTGGGCCCGAGAGCTCTGCTGTACTTAGCTGCTGTGTATCCGACTTCAACGTGCCCAAGGAGCGGATAGTAAGTGTTACCAACGCCACAACGCGAATTTTCATACGACGAAAGTCTGTCCGTTTTTGGTTTGTGGGCCGCCATTTTGAACTCGTTCTGTGCTCCTGGATCACGCTCCTGCATTCCTGTAACAAAAAGAGCACAAATTAATAGCAAAATTATCGTTATTTTCACAAAATAGATAAAATAGACTAAATTAAAACTGCAATGTTTAGAAAATATTCCATATTATATATATATATTGATTTGTTTACTTTTATTGTTCGTGTGTCTGGTAGGTAGGGATTGTCGTGCGCCGTCGTTCAAGCCATCTCTTGACGTGCTGCATCCCACATGACAGAACGCCACCACGCACAGAGTTCCTAGAGCGATAAAGCTCACAAGGCAATTTCCAACTGCAAAAATGTATTGAAAATCTGGCCTAGAGTTGTAAAACTCAAATGTGTCTTGGAATTTGACAAGAATTTGACGTTACACAACGAAACATCCGACAACAGGCACCGAATATATTTTTCATGTCTCTTTCTATATCAGTCTGGCAGCCATATGACAAGCTTTGCTAGTTTGGGGTCAGAGACCATGATGTAAGATGTCCCCTAATATTAATTATATATAACTCGTGCATATTATATCAATGCAGAAACGGTTCACTACAATGTCGTCAATTTCCATATCGTACCGTATTCAAATTTAATTTTTTATTCTATCTATAGCAGAGTTTAAACACTTATATATTTTTTTCAATAACAACTATTTAGCTCGCTCGATCTTTCCCCAAACAACACATCTATTCTAGACCTAGAAAACTAGACTAGCCTCTCATTCCAGTCTTTATTACACATATAACATGTTGCAATAAATGATCGAATATTAAATACACAGTGAGCCAGCGCCTGGGCACATGCAACTAATAAAAAAGGGATCAGAAAGCAACTCCAAACAGTTCAACGTGGCTTTGCGTTAAAGATAACAAAATCGTACCGAACAGTCTCGCTTCACTCGGCGCTATTACTCGCTGGGTTGCTTCCATTGGACATTAGAGTCCGGGAAGCAGCCTTGCTTTTTGAAATAAAGAAAGGTTACTCCCAGCGAATAATAGGAGACCATGAGATAGAGAGACCGGTATCCTACGTACTGAAACCACATCCTGCGCAACAAACTGAACTAAAGTACACGTGCCTGGCAGATGGAGCAGCATTAGAACAGCACTATAACAACGAGCTTAATATCTTTACAGACGGGAGTAGAATAGAAGGAAAAGTCGGCGCAGCGCTATCCATTTGGGATGGCTCTACGGAAAAGAGTACCCGCAAGCTGAAGTTGTCGAACTGCTGCTCCGTCTACCAGGCGGAGTTGCTGGCACTGCTCGAAGCCACGGATAAGGCTGTAAAAAACCTAAGTCCAAGCTGCAATATATATTGTGATTCAAGGTCCGCTCTCGAAACAGTAATAAACTCTTCTTCCCTCCATCCTCTAGCAGTTAAAACGAGATATAACATAAAACGTCTCAGTGAACAGCGTAAGACATTAAACTTGTATTGGATTAAAGCACATGCGGGGCTGGAGGGTAATGAGAGGGCGGATCAATTAGCAAAAATTGCAGCTTTGACTCTGAAAAGTAAACCAAATTATGATAGTTGTCCGATCTCATTCGTCAAGCGCCATTTACGAATGGAATCGCTTGACGAATGGGATCGCCGCTACCGAAACGGAGAAACGGCATCGGTGACCAAGGCATTTTTTCCGGGGGTTATAGAATCGTATAACATAATCAGGGTACTAAAACCGGTAGGAATAACGACGCAAATTATGACGGGGCATGGTGGGTTCTCTCAGTACTTGCACAGATTCAAGTTACGGGAGAGCCCATCGTGCATCTGCGAGCCGATAAAAGAAGAGACGCCTATACATATAGTGACGGAGTGCCCAGTATATGGTAGGGAAAGACTTGACTTCGAATCGGAAACAGGCATCATTGTAAATAAAGATAATTTGAACGAAATCATGAAAGATAAGAATGTAAGAGACAAGTTTATAGAATATAGTGTTAAAATATGTAATCGTGTAATTAAGAGAAACAAATAGTAAATAAGTTAGGTTAAAGTGCTATATTTGTAATATAATACTATTAGCCTAGATATACATTATCTTGAATTAAATCTTAGCTGAAAATAATAATAAGTTGTAATACCCCTGACACGATCTTGTCAGGGATTTTGGAAATTTAAATAAAAAAAAAAAAAAAAAAAAAAATACACAGTGAAAAACCACATTTACTTTTTAATAACTAGCTGGATCTAAATGCTACAGGATATACACAGAGTTATACCCATTTAGATTTAGCTGCGCTAAAATCCCTTCCATCATATCTGTTCTCATCTCTTCTATGGCTCACAAACTTCTGTCCTTATCTCTCCACATGTTTAGCTCGCTCGGTCTCGCTCCCACGCACAATACAATGTATTCTGAAGTAGTCCAACCTGTCGTTTCAGCCGACGCACAAGATGCAGTCAGACAGCGGAGCGCCCGTCATACAACTTCACTTGGTGCCAAAGATGTTGGCTCCACTGGTCAGCCTGTGGGTGCCGGCAGCATACGTGGTGTCCTTCAAGCTGGAGACTGATGAGAGCATACTGGTCACCAAGGCCAGGGCCGCGCTTGAGAAGTATAAGCATAAGGTTAGTACAGTACTGTGTCTGAAACTGTGTCAGCCCTTAATGGCCCAATGTAGACAGTAGCTATACAACTTCACTTAGTACCGAAGATGCTAGCTCCACTGTTCAGCCTGTGGGTGCCGGCAGCATAATGTAGTGTCCTTCAAGCTGGAGACTGATGAGAGCATACTGGTCACGTAGGCGAGGGCAGCGCTTGAGAAGTATAAGCATAAGGTTAGTTCTGTTCTGTACTGTACTGTGATAGCCTTTTATAGTCCACTGGCTTCTGCCCGCGGCTCCGCTTGGTATTTTAATTTTTGTGCTATTCCATCGGAACATTTTATTTTTTGGGATAAAAAGTAGCCTATGTCACACTCCGTCTTTCAAACAATGTCCACGTGTGTACGTTATTGTGTAATGTAATGTATAGAAATTAGCATTGTGTGCATGCCCTGAGCATTCATGCTCGCCATCGAAGGCTCCTTCTTGCGGCGGCGTCGTGTGTCGGGTCGTTCTCTTCCCTCAAATATGGTCGAGGAGAGCGATGGCTGGCACATGCGTCACACTCGTGATCGGGTGCTGCATGCGGGTCGCCGGTTTGCTCGCGGCATTCACGCAAAGCACTGAAACTACTAACTTAGACTAAGATTTAAACTAACCTCTCTCTATAGTACAGTCGAATTCTTTAAAATGTAACTACTCAACAAAGGGCACAGACCCTGGAGTCTGTGGGTCAATAATTTAAATTAAAAAAAAAACTATGTCCATGCCAAAAATCAAGTCAATCCGTTGCTCCGTTGCTGCGTGAAAGAGGAACAAACCAATAAACACACTTTCGGATTTATGATATTAGTAAAGAAGTAAGCATAGCATCCAGACACAAAGCAAACACCACATGTTCTTCACATAATTGCTTGCCTTGGGTGGAGTCAGTGTTACAGTATATTTAGTGTTTATGTTGTTTGTTTAGATGTACTAGACCCGCCCTTAAAAGGTTTTGCGTTTAATACCTATGATATTGTAAGTCGACGATTTTGCTTTCGTCTGTCCGGATGTTAATTTTTCTCTACAGGTCGCATTTTTCAACGAATCTCGACGAAACTTGGTACACAAGTTTGATATATATTATCTATTAATGGATTCGTTCAAATTTTCTCAAATAGGGGAGAAAATTGCAGCTACGATATTTATCAGCAGATTTATTAATATTTGGTGAGATCGTTTAGTATCTAAACCCTGACAAGATATAGCAAGTATGAACCAAATCGGTCAAGAGCGAGTCGAGATAAAGGCTTCTATGAGCCGCGAGGTATACAAAACTTAAAATAAATAAATTAAATGAATGGTGTTGTCATCCGCAGATGGTGATAGCCAATCTAATGCAGACGCGGCACCACCGTGTCACGCTGGTCTCGCCTGACTCCAGCCAGGAAATAACACTCTCCAGGGAAGAGGTGCACGCAGGTAACACTTGATGTTTCAACTGTTGCATATTTGGTCATAAGGTCGTGTATACCACCGTGTCACGCTAGTCTCGCCTGATTCCAGCCAGGATCCAGGGAAGAGCCTGGACAGCGTGATTTCCTGGTTTCCTACACGCAGGTAACACTTGATGTTTCATCTGCTGCACATTTGGTCATAAGACCGCGAGTGTAATGTAGTAGTTGTACTATTGTGTCACGCTGGTCTCGCCTCACTCCAGCCAGGAAATCACGCTATCCTGGGAAGAGGTGCATACAAGTAACACTTGATGTTTTCCCAAAACGAGTCGGTTAAATCTAAATGATCTGTGTCCGATTTGTGTTGTGGCACTCCGAGTGGGCTTTCGCCAGAAACTCTGCAGTTGGCCCTCAGTGTCGTAGCTCCAAAAGTAATTTTAACTAATATGAGCATTAGATAGCTCTAGTAAGGTATTTCGTAAAATAACTCGTAGTTATAACTAGGGAAAACGCGCTCTCTCTAAAATCTAGTTATACTCGTACTTGTGACACATCCCTACCTACATTTCTATTTCTATAGCCATGTCGGAGGACTTCAGGCGCACTAAAAACTCTGACACCAGGGCTAGCCACCCAGCCCATTCGAACTTACTTGCTAGGTGTTCGTTAGCGATCTTCGAAGTTCAGCAACGGTCAGCACGGCCAGTCTTCGGATGGGTGACCGCGGGTGGCATTTACAACTGAGTGCTACCGTGGCTCGTATGACACGCTAAATTGTAGGCCCCGGTTGTTTTAACCGTTAAGCTATGTCAGAAGCCTTCAGGCCGCTTGAAAACTCTGACACCAGGGCTAGCCACCCGGCCTATACGCACTTACCTTATTTTTATTACTAGGACCTACGTTGATTTATATTAATAGGCATGAAGACTGGGTAATGAAATCATAATGAATTAATCATATTATAATTAGTCCGTGAGTAAGATTATCAAAAAATATCGGGCACTCATTTTTTGTCTTTTGTCATTCAAACAACAAATGACAAAGATAAACCTTGGCAAAGTTTGGGAGTGGGAGTCGTGACGTCACCTCTCTCACAGAAGTCTTTACATTTGTATGGCACTTCTGACGTCACGCGGAACTTTTATGGGCTATATCTTCATCAATTTTTTTTGTTTAATTGAAAAAGGAAAAAATACGTAACTAATATTTTTTCATAGTCAGATAGGACTAATTATATTTTTTTAGTCATCATGCCTTTTGTATTTCTTGAAGTGTTGTATTATTTGCAGGTGTGGACATAGAGTCGTACATAGTGTCGGAGATAGTGTCCGTCCACAGCGCGCACTGCGCGGGGGCGGGCGAGGCGGGGGAGTCGGGCGCGGCGGGCGCGGGCGGGGGCGGGGGCTGGCCGCGCTCGCCGCGCTGATGCTCGCGCGTCCGCCGCCGCCTCTACCTCACCGCCGAGTAGCGGCGCGGACCACTGTGCACTCACACTTATACCGAACTAAACTAAACGACTGCGTGAGTGGTTGGGATTTCTACTTACATTTGAATATGGGATTATTAAATTTCATCTTTTTTTATTTATAAGTCAAATCGTTTGTGAACACATACATTGGTTAATTTCATCGTATTCGGGTAAGGCGAGGGTATTTGCAATCGGTGCGCGTCGATCTACGTCACCGCCGAGTAGCGGCCCACGGACGCGCCACTGTGAACGGACACTTATACTAAACTAAAGGACTGCGTGAGTGATTGGGATTTCTACTGACATGTAATTCATCATTTTAAGTTGTCACAGACCAATATGAACGGACACTTTTACTAACCGGACTGTTAAGAATTTATAGGAGTGTGCGTGAGTGATTGAGATTTATATATCATGTTAACATTGTATATTTCGATCATATTTGGGGGTATTTTAAAACGAATATTGCTATATCTTGGGTGCTACGACTACCACTATACAATCGAGCAAGCGATGTCGATCGCCTTTACCTTACCGCCGAGTATACTAAGCGCCACACAAATCGGCGGATGAGAAGTTAGCCGCAGATGACACTTCGCCGTGATTGCTAATTATTGCGCATGTGTGCATAATGCCGACACCGCGTAGCGTAGTGTTGAGCACGGGCGTAGGGAGCGCGCGGGAGGCATGAGGTAGGCGGGCGGGTGTGCCCCGACGTCTCGTCTCTCTGGCTCCCGCGCATACCTATATTTCGGCTTTTACGCAGCGTTCTGCGCATAACTTCCCATCCGCCGATTTGTGTGGCGCTTAGTATAGCGGCCCGCGGACTCCAGTGTACACGGACACTTATATAGACCGGAGTCGTAAGGATCTATAGGACTATGCGTGAGTGATTGAGATTTCTGTTAAATTTGATATTGGTATTGGAATATTAAGTACTATATCTTGTTTTGGGTAGGATGCGGGTATTTTAACATAACTGCATTACTTACTGTTCATGTGGGGTCATATTATAATTTTCAATAACCTCTACATCACCGTTGATTAGAGCCCGCGCACACTTAAACTGGCCGAAATCTAAATGACTGTGCGTGAATGATGGGGATTTCTATACTACATATGTATATATAAGTCGAATTAATGGCGGCTGTGGTTAATGGCATCACATATAACATTGCAAACTAAAGCAACTCGTATTTATACAAAAATCCTAACTTTTTTCAGTAAGATAGAAAAATATCATAGCCAATGTTTAATTATCCGTGTTTTTGCAAAATTCCTAGGATTTTTGCAAAAAAACGGTTTATCAAATCTTACTACGACATATCTATTATAAAAAGAGACATAGGTAATGACAGTTATCGTAATAACTAAATGGTAGAACAAAATCAATCACATTTTATAACTTATTCTAGACTTATGATCGTGCCCCACTAGGTTATATTATATACGTAGATTTTTTATGTCTAAACAAATATTGTGTACTTTATGTAAAATACACTTATATGTAATCTTTTAGAGCTTAATATGTGTACATATAATCGAAAATGACTAAATATTCTATCAAAACAACTTCCAATGATATTATATATATGTGGAAAATTATATACCTTGTAAAACCTATGATATAATGTAATTATTCAAATTTTTGTATTGTGTATTTATGTAATTGATGTATATGTCAATCCTGGTGTACCACTTCCTAAACTAAATTATCGGTAAAATGATTGCCATTCTGTTTTCATAGATATAATGAAGAGGTATAAATAGTTTTAATCCTTAAATCAGTTTAGTTTAGTTAGTGGTATGACATAATTGATACAAATGATCTATTCCAATGTATAACTCACTAAACTAATACTCTACTTTATTAAAAGAAACTTATAGGAGACATAGTACCGCGGGCCCAGACTTTGTACCCTGCTTCAAAACAAACAAGAATTATGTTAAAAAACTACACAAAAAAAAGTCGTAATTTAACGCTTATTTACTTGGTAGAACATATTTTCCATTTTAATTTTTGTTTAGTATACGGCCGTTATAAAGAGTTATTTCTAATCAATTGGCATCCTTTTAGGGGCTTATTCTGTACATCAAAATTAACAACTTTTGTTCTGTTCATGGTTATGGCCCAAGCTTCATACATTTTTGTAATGTCACCTTTAGTTCAGTGAGTTGTACATTAGGCCCAATTTTAAAGGCGTCATCGTTAATTTAATAGCAACGTAAAATAGTGTTCTCTCTATCAAATGCATATAGTGAAAAAGAAACATGGCTATACTAAGCGCCACACAAATCGGCGGATGAGAAGTTAGCCGCAGATGACACTTCGCCGTGATTCGCTAATTATTGCGCATGTGTGCACAATGCGTAGGGAGCGCGCGGGAGGCATGAGGTTGGCGGGCGGCGCGAGTCTCTCTGGCTCCCGCGCATACCCATATTTCGGCTTTTGCGCAGCGTTCTGCGCATAACTTCCCATCCACCGATTTGTGTCGCAGCCGCTTAGCATATTCTTAAATTGCTATTAAAATTACGATGGCGCCTCTAATACTGGGCCTATTATAGAACCAAGGCAAAATATCGAATGTAACTTGTGTGTGGTTTATAAATAATCTCGAATATATTTCGTAATAGGTACATCACTATCAGATTGTTGCTAAAAATGTTATATTATTGTTCTTATTCTATTTTCGTGGCGAGATAACGTCCTACGTGAATTGATATTATCGTGGCGTCACTGTAAATAAATGTTACATTTGATTTGTTGATATTTTACATTTTTATCGAAATTTTCGTCTGACCAAAGGCACCTTGGTGCTTAGATAATTTTATTTTCGAATCGTACACCAAGCACCATACATATCGTAATCATCACAAATTAATTTTATTGATTTAGATAAATACAAGTTTTTGTCATAGACATTAAATATCATGTATATTCCAATGATTTTGTTTTTTTTTTTGGTTCAAATTATAGGCCGTGCCACACAAGTTGGCGGATGGGAAGTTAGTTACAAGCTGCGCACTATCCAATCCTGACTGAAGCTCACATAAAGCCGCACGTTGATTGGCTATTGCGCGGCTTGTAGCTAACTTCACATCCGCCAACTTATGTGGCGCGGCCTATACCCAATGTAATTACTTTAACATTATATTTTTAAATTAATACTCTTATAATCTTTTATTAAAAACACTAAAATAAATAAACAGGCACTTTACTTTCAGATTTATAATAAAAAGTAGTAAAAACAACATTAGCAATTATATTCCATAGAATAAACAAAGATGCCATAATAATGAGAGATGCGTTATGGCATCTTCGATTACTCTGCGGTGACTTCTCTTATTATTCGGCCAATTTTAAAGATGGTAGTTATTAGAAGATATATTTGTACTGATATTAAGAAGGGTTTTATTATGAATGTTATTGAAATATCATGTATTGTGAATTATGGAATGGTATCGCATATTTGTGTGCAAGTTTCTTTAGCGTATTTAACTACGTATAAAACGGATAAATCAGTATTTTTTTATACAAACAAATAACAGAACTATGAACTAAAAAAATGTACAGTAAATGCGGATATAACGACAGGACTTCAAGAAATCGTCAAAAATTTGTCGTACTAACTGAATGACGTATTAATCGAGGAAATAGTTTTTTGATGTTCCAATCTACTTGGAACTAACTTAAATCTGCATTTATGTCTCTATACACGGTGTTTATAAATAAACAAACTCGTAATGGGCAGACTCTACTGTCTTTTTGCTACTGAATCTTATTTATACATAAACAGAATATTATAAAAAAAACATGTTCTTTATTATGTATTTTTCTTCATTGGCCAAAGTTTGAGCCTTAAAAGACTGATAAAACATTTTAATTTGCACACAAATATGTAAAAAATCCGCGTCACATAACTTTAAAAGATATGCCTCTCGCTCTGACATATTTTAATGCGGTATATCGCTGTCTCTGTTTTTAAAGTTATTGGGCGCGTATTGTTAGTTAGACTGTTTTAAATGTGAACGTATAAAAATATTATGTCGTGTTAACGTGTTTATGGATATTTAAAAGAATTTAGAGTTGGATACCAAATTTTTCTAAACTGACTTGTTACTCTAGACTTTGTACTGAAAATTATAATGAAATATAGTATGTATAACTCGCGCCTGTAAAGAAAACATTTGGTGGTTCATGTCCTCTCGCATTCATGAATGAGTGCGAGTGAGAAAAAAAACGTTCAAATGTTTCATTGATGCGAGTTATACCTGTTAGATTTTTTAATTCAAATGACAATGATGTTGCTCTTTTAATGAGTCGAATCGAATGAGATGATGTGTTGAATGCGCTAGATAGATGTTATTTAATAGAACTGAAAAGAATAAAAAATCGATACTAATACTGTATTTTATCTTACTTTTATTACAAGTCTACTAAGCATCTGAGACTTTGTATGAGATGGCGAAGTCGCACTAGCGGGAAATTCATGAAACTAAAAAATCTTTGTAAATTTATCTTGAGTGACTACTTTAATAAACTTCTAATAGACGTACAGGGTCCAATTTTATAAAGCTACAAGTTACAATTCTACAGGCAAATTGACATTAATGACGCAGTCTCGACCAATCACGAATGCGGATTCCGTCAATATTGCCAGTAATTTCCCTGTAGCCTGTAACTTGTAGTTTTATAAAATAGGGTCCAGATCATACAAAACTGTATTACGTCACGAATCGCCATACAAAATCCAATCTCATCCTTCAAACGTCACTCTCCATTATCACCAAGAGATGGCACTGATCTTAATTTATTTTTTTCCTGTGTGGAAAAAAATAATTTCATTATTTCATACTTCTTAAAAATAAGTACATCGTATTATAGTCGTATAATAACGAGTAAGTTTGTGAACGGTACCCGGTTTTTCAGTTGGAATTTGGAAAAAAGCTATGTATTCCTTGACTCGCTCTTCGTCAATATGAAAAACCCGTATACCTAAGTTATATTTTCTATATCACCAAAGTTGGTTGCTGTCGTGGAATCTCGGACATCTATCATATCGATGGTGTACGCTCTTGAACACAATCAATTGTTTGTTACAACCTTGGTAGTTTTTATGTAGATCCCTGAAATGATTCTATTTCTGGTCTATATTCTACTTGCTATAGAAGCATTGTTTAAAGGAAACTTTTTGTACTATTTGGTCCAACATAAAAGCATACACACATCAACTTATAGATCAGAGAAGGACAACCAACAGTGAACAGCAAAGTGATGAGCGGAGAATAACCGACTTGTTCCAATGCAAATTGCGAAATTCTGAGCAATTTCAGGGAACCCTACACTTTTTCCGGAATGCTAACTGATAATCCTTGTACCATACTGGTAAGTTTTGCTATCCAAACTCTTCCATGTATCACTGTCGTGCCTGTTTCTACACGTGTGTCGTAGTGTCGTATCGGAACGGACGTGGTACCTATTGTTGTGATATTTGTATATCTATTGACTCTGTAGTATGTACTTACTGTACTTATTACGTGGATTAAATAGTTTGTCATATTTTAATGTATTTGCTGTTTTATTTTATACTAGCTTGCGTCATTAACTTAAATCTGCGCCGTCTTGGATTTAGTTATTTGGCGCGAGCTGTAGCTTCATTACGGCAATCGATCGTATACTCCGCGCCACACAAGTTGATGGATGTGAAGTTAGCCACTAGCTGCGCAATAGCTAATCCTGACGAGACGTGACGTGGAAGCCGCACGTTGGTTGGCTATTGCGCCGCTAGTGGTTAACTTCACATCCATCAACTTGTGTGGCGCGGAGTATACAGGAACTAGTCATCACAGCCGCACACGCTGAGACTACAAGAATAAGAAACGCCGTGTCCACCGGCAATTAACGTATGTGGAGAATTAGTCAAATATCTGAAAAGCGTCGGTGTGGGCGTTTGTGGCTGTGATCTGTGTGCACAGTCATAAATAAAGGCTACGATTCTGTAATTCATCTAGATCTTGGCGTAGGGATGGTAAAAAAACTGAACTCAAAAATTGAGTACCTAAATCTGCAACTTGAGTGCTGTGCATGGACAATGTTCATGTCATGCACTATCACTTACCGTTTATGAACTTAAATTGCGGCTTATTATAACTCCTTGGTAGTAGGTGCTACATACCTTTTTTTAATTTGACAAATAAAGAAACGTGGAATTTCAACTGACAATGTGACAATTTCTCATTTCAAACTTGTCATGGCCCGTCAGAATCGCATTGAATTATTTGTAAATACATAAGATTACGCGTTTATGTGGTTGCACTGGCCTGGTACATTTAGTTTCGTGCTATTTTTGTTCTAAATTAATAAATTATGGTGAGTATTAAGCGTCCATTTACTTGGGTACATTTGATTGGATGTACCAATTCCCATAACATTTTAACCACAACGATATAATTGACTATAATAGCTATAAGCTTTTAGTAATACTAGTGATGTCCCTGTGTAGTCGTAGACAAATCTACTAAAACTCTATAATAAACGCTATTCTTATTCTACTCATAATAGAAAATATCATTACTTACATTTGGAATCCTCCTAAGATCAAGTGTCTTGTTAGCTGAGACCAACATTTCAGCCGGTTTCAACACATTCTTGGTATTTTTTGTAGGAAGAAGAAATCGAAGACATCGTCGGTGACATCAAACTCACAGACTCGCAAAAAAGTGTAGCCACATCTAACGTGTATTCCATGGACTTCACGGACAGCAGTTCAGACAAAAATAACTCTTCTGGCAAAGACACATACGTCATAGAACAGGACGACAGCGACAGCGGCGACTCCGACTCCTACCC
This sequence comes from Hypomecis atomaria, assembly GCA_964007245.1. Classification (NCBI taxonomy): domain Eukaryota; kingdom Metazoa; phylum Arthropoda; class Insecta; order Lepidoptera; family Geometridae; genus Hypomecis; species Hypomecis atomaria. The sequence continues at coordinate 2,950,704 of OZ023285.1, forward strand.
AATACACAAAGACAGTACCGTCATCGATCTCAAGTCTAAGAAGAATAAAGATGCTAACGTACAATGCAAAGCTTCTAGAACAATATCCAGAGCCGCTTCCACTAGCCTAAGTAGCTTTACACCCAAAGAAATTTTCACACAAACCAGTAAAACCATATTCGAGCTCGCTCAAGCAGAATGCTCAAGAGAAACACTAGAAACGCAAACTTCATTCGTATCTATCACGGAAAGCAGAACGTTACAGTACAAAGTAGAGTTGAAAAAGCAAATTAGAAATAATTACAATACGGTACTGACGAGCTTGGAAGACCATTCATCAAAATTCCAACCATCAGACTCGGACACCATTAAATCCGATAACACCAGCAGTTCAGAAGACAGAATTATAAACATTCTTGATGCAGAATCGAGGGAAAATGTTATAAGCGATGACAATCGTGAAACACAATATGAACAGACGAGCGAATACGCGGAATCGAATCAATCCGATAACTCTATTGATCAGGACTCCTTGATGGAAACCAAAGATGATGAAATTGAGAACCACAGTGTAAGCGAAGTCAGCGATTTTGCGAAGTCGATCGATGATGAGATAGAAGCTCTTTATAACAAACTGACTGAGAGCAGAGATATGCACGCGAGGAACAAAAGGTGTGAAGAACAATTAGAGAAACGGCAAAGAACGTTGACGCCTCTAACAGAAGAGTCTATCATCGTGAGAGAAAGTTTAATCGACATAACATCCGAAAGCAAAAATTTGAAAAAATCTGTGGAGGAATCGGACGAAGACGTTTTGTTCACCAACTTTGCGGGTGGGAAAGTGAAAATGCTGCCTAAAGAGGAAGAAAAGGAGTTCAAACTGCCACCTATTCAGAACCGTTCGTGTCCCAACAGCCCGCAGTTAAATTTTCTTTTTTCGGTCCATCCGTCAAACAACTTGTCCAAAGCTGGTACTTTGCCTTGCGTGTATGAGGCTACAGAAAGTAGCGGTCTAGATAGGTGGGAGATAGACAGCAAAGACCTAGCTGCTGGCGAAAGTGCTCTCATTAGTGGAAGAAGTGGTAAGTTTTCAACCAATCTATATCCTATCATTTATCTTCCATCTTTTTCTATCCGATTTTGAACAATGAATATAAATATTTTTTTTTTCATAAATTAGCCCTGAAATTACACGAAAAACTGTTCGGACACCCTATACCTGTCCAAGAAAAACGATTGTTATAGTTTAGTGTATTAACGACTAGTTTAAAGGCCCCAGATATGTTATACCCGCGTTATCAGATCAGTAGACACGTTTTCTTTATCATCCTTTTCACAGATCCTCTAAAAAACAACGGCAGCATCCACCTGCCTCCGATCCACATAGAAGGCTTCATAGTAGAAAGCAAGATCAGCAAGACGCCTCAGACATACGACCGTGCTGAAACGGCTCCGGCCGCGTTGTCTCAGCCTCAGGATGCTATCAGCATCAATGAAAAGATTAAGGAACTCAAAATGCTCAAGAATGGGAAGACGAAGCTGCGCACTGACTTCAGGTAACATTTTCATTTATACAGGGTTATTTCTAATCAATTAGCATCCTTTTAGGGGCTTACTCTGTACATCAAAACTAAGAACTTTTGTTTCGGGACTTTTGTCAAAACTCAAAAAAAAACAGCTGTTACATACATTTTGTCGAGGGTGAACGATAGTTTTCAATGGAACAACAACTTTTATTTATAGAATTAACTAGCTGCGCCCCGCGGTGTTACCCGCGTTAGCCCGAAATAAAAAGTAGTCTATGTGTTAATCCAAAATCTGAACTATCTTCGTACCGAATTTCATCCAAACCAGTCCATCCGTTTGTGCGTGAAAGAGTAACAAATATCCATACAAACTTACACGTTTGTAATATTATATTAGTAGGATTGAGAGGAATTAGAGCGAGACTGTGTAAAAACTACACGGTGGCGATTAGCATTGTCTCCAGCACCTGATCAACACATTATCTTTAAACATATATATTATAATGCTGCTGTACGTGTGTATATCACTGAACTCCTCATAAACGGCTAGACCGATTTGAATGAATTGTTTTGTATGCATTTGGGTGCGCCCTGGATGGTTTAGATTCACAACTAAGCCCGGCAGATGGCGCTGCAGTGGGTCCGCTAGTATATTATAATGATCAGATGATTGGACGTTCGTTCAACGTTCTTTTCTGTTTGAAGCAAATCCAGGCGGCTAAAATCCATCGATAAAATGATACTTGCTGAGATTCCGGATTTCACACCAAATTATCCCATTCTTCTATGACATTGTCAAAACAATAATGATCTTGGATATGTATAAAGAATGTAATTCTTGAAAAAAGATCACGTTTTTGCAATTGGATGCTATGATGTGACGCCTGGTTGCCTCGAATATGAATTCCTTAAGCAGTATCATTAGGAGCAAAGAACATTAGATGTTTCTATTTTATACCAACTATCTATTAAGAAGGATGCAGCGAATGGACCTGTCGTTTTTTTTCTTTTGCAAGTAGGTAGAAAACAAAACATCATTTATAATAATGATATGTGCTTCAAAAATTTAGTGATTTTTTGCTGTTTTCATATCACTAATTAAAATTAATATTAGACCACCAGAAAAATTACAATGATTTTTTATTGTTGGCGGTATGACCTTAAAGGCTTTAGCCTATCCAAAAATGGGCACATTATTTAAAAAAATCACTATTTTATTACTGTTGCTGTCAAAAAAAAAGGAAATGTCAAATTCAGTCGATCAGATGATGTATTCAGTATTGCCAGATTTCGTTTTCGGTATTCCGACTTAGCAATTTTTTGGAGGGGTTGATATGATTATTTTCTTTTTTAACAGTTGGTACATGCTCCTTCCTTAACTCGTTTTAAGTGTTTCAACTAGTAATTTTACGAACTGAGGTGTCTTTTTACATATTTTATAGAAACATACATTTTTGTATACTAAAAGATTTTCAAAAAGAAAGAATACTTATATTTTTAGGTTTCACTCACTTTACTACTAACAAAAAGCTGCAGTTGAAATTATCCGAGATATTCCTGATTATTTTGAGCAGCTGCACGAAGCCGGCTGTGGCTGCACAACTGAGGGGTTAATCCAGGTTTACACGTAAATTGAAACTACAGCTGTTTCGGTATGGCCCTATACATTTTTGTACAGCGCCCCTAGCAGAAACGAGGAAGAACTAACCAAAATCTATGGAGCCACACGCGAACGCGAAAGTTTGAGTAAACTTCGCAAAGCCTGGACTACGAGTAAGGGCTCTGGTTATCTATGTAGTAGTATGAATTTCTGCAAAAAAGATTCCGATTGCGGCTCCGGCAGCACGTGCTACCGAGCCTCAGCTGCGAGTGTTGTTCACCTGTTTAGACAAGTCCGACGTGCTGCCTGTCGCAGCACGTGTAGCCAACCTCGGAATCACTCTCGACTGCGGAAGCAGGCAGTGAAATGCAGATTTCAGATGTGTGTTACCTGCAATCGCGACCTGCATCCGCAGGCTGCGGCCGAAGTTCGAATAGCAGCAAGTTGTGGTTCTATACTATTGCTAATGAAGTGGATGAATACCGAAAATCATTATCATTCATTTTTTCGTAGTACCAGTCGTCGTAGTTACCATTTAGCGCTTCTGGCGCGTTTTTGACGTGCTGATAGCGAATTTTTGCCAAAAGGAGTTGGCAGCACTGCTATGGTCTATAATTCTATAAATCAAAGTAGGTACTTATAGCTTGAAAATTGTTTTCGGTTTTTCTTATTTTAACTTCATTTTAAACAAACTTGTACATATCAGAACAGTTTTAGAAGCGTCATAAATTACTCTGGTGAAGATAACATTTTTATAAATGAGCTTGGGAGAAACTGAGTGTATTCGTACACAACAGGTATTCGTATGTATGAGCTGTCGACATCCTTCTTTGGGTTGCTGGGTTGCAGGTGAAGGCTTATTTTAACCATAGACATTATGATAATAATGAGTCTTTTTGACATTGAGCACACATTTTTATTTTACTCCATTTTGACACAAAAAATCAACAACTCAAATATGATGACCTCAGGGTCTCTTCAGGTCTGAGTGACTCCCAGTTTATTCCTCAAAACACTCCGTGCGTAAACACAATTTTGAAATACACAATTTCGTAATAGCCCTCTTAAGCCTTGGTTGCGGTAGTGCCGTGGTAAGGAGATCTGCTTCCATGTTCTCTGTACCTATACTCTGCCTATAAAGCTACTACTCTTTGTTTCTTGGTTTCATTACTTATCCATCCACCACCATATTTGAAAATATATCCCGTGTATGATCGTCTATCCATGGTGCAAGCTGCCTAATAAGCGCCTGCCGTGCCATACTACTTCATACCACTTTTTTATATATTAGTCCAACCTTCTTGGTTCCTTTAAATAACGGATAACCCGTTTCGCGGCTTGCCAATGATTGTTTCCGTAGCAAGTATTAAATTGGCTTAGATACCTTACGGCAAACGTAATATCTGGCCTTGTTGCCACTGCTAGATACATCAACGATCCGATCAAGCTGTGGTCCCACAAGTGTTGGTTTGTTAGGAAAGCATTCGCTTCAGGAATCATAGTTTTCTCGCTTAAGCAATTCTATATGACTATGACTCTTTTGATTTTTCCCACGATTTACGCACTTTTTTACGAATAATAAATCTTGAGTATTATGGATATCTCGAATAATGAGTCTTTTTAATAATGATCACACATTTTTAATTTACAAAGAAAATACAAAACTACCTACCCATTTTGACACACAAAATCAACAACTCAAATATCTCTATGGCAACCAAAACTCTATGACAACATATAAGTATATAGACTTGAAATAACTACAAAGTATGACGCATAGGACTTAATATGGCCGCCATTACATACTAACATTTGGTTTTTCACCAAAAATGGCACAGCCGATATCAATCGTAGGAACAAAATTCAAATAGTTTGCTCAAATCGATGTGTACAATTTTTTCATAATGATGATCTTTCAAAAACAAATGATGAACTGAATGGAACCACAAACCACAACATCATATAGGTAGGTATGTAATTAGTTTATTCTTGATTTTTGACCGACGAACCACCGGAGGAGGTACTCAATTCGACGCGTATTTATATATGTTTTTTATGTGTAACCACGCATAACTTTTTTCATAGTAGTCCGATTTCAATAATTCTTTTTTTATTGTATATAATTGTTTTCGAAATATAGAGTATATTTCGAAAACAATTATTGAAATTTAAGTGTGACCAATTTCGAAATATAGAGTATATTTCGAAATTGGTCACACTTAAATTTTATCGAAATCGGCTGAGCCATTTTTGATAAATCAATAATAATGTGGAAAATGCTACATCAATCTGTGCAAAATATTCGCGAATTCTGGACACGGGTGAAGTCGGTCATGCTATTTTTTGCAAAAAATAATTACAAAACTGCTAAACCTATTTCGATTTATCATTATTTAATACATTTGTTTATTTTATAATCTCAAATGAGACTAACTCTGAAGTACCTATGATCTAGCAAACCAAAAAAATAATCAACAAAATCGGTTCATACTTAATTGACCGAATAATCGCGTTGCTAACATACAAAAAAAAACATACTTACCGCCGAATTGAGAACCTTCTTTTTTCAAGTCGGTTATAAATATTGATAAGCACTCATGCATAATGACAATGTGATTCCCGCACTTTCTTAGGTAAATTCGCTCTCGCAGTCACTATTAACCCAATTATTTTCGCAGTGCGCAGTATGAATTACCAAAGAAAATATGGGAACATATTATAATTAAAGTGTAGGCAGCAAAATGTCAAATAACTTTTATAAATAACCTGTGGCCGCCTTCTCTATTTTCTCAAGTCATTGATACAATCGGATTGAGTTTTCAAACATGTGTCAAAAGAAAAAGTAATTTAAATCAAAGTTATTACTAAGCTGCTAAGGAGTAATGATATCACCTTCGAAGCAAATCACCCCCAAATTAACTTTCTACTCCTTTTTAACCCCGATAAGGGATGAATTTCAATAAAATACGAAACACGTCTTTCGTCAATTCAATCCTACATAATGAAAATCCAAAATTTCTAGTCGATTGAACCAAGGAATCACGATGTCTCATAGAAACTTTGACCCCATTTTTCACCCTCTTAGGGTTAGAATTTCGAAAAATCCTTTCTTATCGGATGCCTACGTCATACAATGAACCCACCCTCCAATTTTCAGGCTCCTACGGCCAGTGGTTTAGGCTGTGCGTTGATCCGTCAGTAAGTCATTCAGGACAAAGCATTTTATATATATAGATAAAAGTCGTAGAACAAAAGTTTTTATTTTTGATGTACAGAATAAGCCCCTGAAAGGATGCTAATTGATTAGAAATAGCCCTGTATAAAGAAAACTGCCCGCTTTTTACTTGATGAATCGTGATTTCCCGTAACGGAGATATATTTTCCAAATGCTTATGTACCTAATGGATATTGTTTTTAATGCTACGACTCAATACGATTAAATACAAATGAAAATCTTACTACAACAAAATATAATTAGGGAAAACATTTAGTTAGGGTCAAGATTTTATGGTTCTTGATTAATACTTCCTCATCGGATTTCTGTTTAATTTTTGTTTTGTCATATCATGTAGCCTTTGGTGGATGTCGGCTTTACACAAGGCATGTTGATGCTAGATACCCGCCCGAAAAAAATAAACTTTAAATCCGTTGGAGCTATTTGGAAACGAGCACATCCCAGTTGATACTTTCAGAAATTGTGAAGGATGAAAGCAGGTGCAATGTTAAAATACGGTAATTATGTATAGATCGGAGAGTAGAAGCTGTTCGCCCAGCAGCTGCCTGTCAATGGGTAGCAAGCTGTGCGACGCGGCCGAGCGCGGCTGCGACGCTCTCTGCCTCGAGATGCTGCGTCGACTGCGCTCGTCTGCATGGTACTAACAGACTTCATACTATATCTCTCATTATATGTAGAGCCTGTTATATGGCAGGAGCGTTTTGCCAAGCAGTTGTACGTCTGGAAATGCGTCGACTACGATCATCAGGCTTATACAAACGGTTCTCTGAGTATACAAACTGTTGTTTCATATCAGTGTAATTTAGATACCTGTAGAGATAGATGTACCTACTAATTGTTATGAAGAACTTTTACTACGAGATCCTGACATCCCAAAAAAATCTAGCCATGCCAAATGTTGTTCCCGTAGTTTAGGTATCCCAAAATATGTCCCTCGTTTAAAGGAACTCGCCATATAAGTACTACTTTTCGCCGTCAGGTACGAAGTTTCGGAGACGTTGAGCGAAATCCCGAAAGCGTTGGAGAAGTTCTGGACCGTGATCTCTGAGAACCGGACAGCTGACCTCATAAGACAAGTATGTATTTAAAAAATTGGGATTTGGTCAAATCACTAGCCGTTCACTTGTAACTTTACCTTCATAAACCATAAGGCGCGAAGCGCGGTACGAAGCAAAAGTAATATTTTCACTAGGAGGAGTATGACTTAATACAGATTTTTTTATAATGAACATCTTTTTTTATTTTTCCTAAATTGTTAACACGAACTAGGTTAAAATAGGTAGGAACTTACCTATATAGGCTAATGTTCTGCCAATCAGATCAAGCCACCCTAGTAAAACATCTAGAAAAAAAATAATAATGATTTTTACACATATGGAAGCCCATTCCATTAAAATTTCCTCCGATATGCGGCAATTTTCACATGAAAATGTTAATTTTTTTAAATGTTATTTCTATTGAGCAAGATGGTGACCTATAGTTTCCGAGGTATGTATTTCAGGTGAGCGCCCAGCTAGAGTCGCCTAGAACACAAGTGGCGCGAGCCGCGTGCAATACTCTAGCTTGTATATTTAAGAACACCAAGTATACCAAGAAGCCTGTGAGTAGACATCTATTTTTTCCTTTTTTTCATTTGCTATAGCTTTTGCCGTCCTAGGCGGAAATTCTGTTAATGCACTTTGTTTTTACAACTTGATGATACCCAATACGCATAATGTGACCGATCATATCAAACTGTTCTGTGACAATTTTTTTTTGCCTAATATGATTGAGCATTTCGACTCAAATCCTCGTGAATTTTATTTTTTTCTTAGTTCATTTTGATATGTACCTACGTAAGTAAATAAAATGTGATCAATTATCACGCGTAAGCGCCGAAAAGTATACTGTAGATACTATGTACCTACCTATTTCCCATCGATCTCGTGCAGAAGTCATCTAAACAGCCGTGTTGGTGTGTAGGATTTCAACGAGGCAGTGAGCTTGCTGCTGACGAAGACGGGCAGTTTCAGTCGGCCGGTGCGACGAGCAGCCAACATGGCGCTCGATGCTGTGGTGTGCAGTGTCGAGCTTAGCCACGCTGCCGCGGCGCTCACTGTCCACGCTGTCGAGTGAGAACATCATCATCAGCTCTAAATAGCCCACTCCTGGCCATATGCCGTTCTGTATTTACATACTTACTTACTTATAGAATGGGTAATAAGATTTTGCGTAACTTATAGCTAACTACATAGACGCCATTAGGTTTTTTCACGGGGAATTTGCCTATGCATTTACAATAATACTGATTGGAAGCGGCTTGCATTCGGTAGTTTCCATTGGTTAATTACATCACCTTTACGATAAGTACCGGATTGTGAAATTTTGACGCTACATGCTTGCAAATGTTTACAATTGCATGTTTCTATTTTCGAATTAATCGGACAATTTTACTTCTAAAATCTGGACCACATCTCTGCATAAGATTTAAAGGATATGATCAAACGCGAACCTAACTAAAAAAAGAGTTAAATTGTGAGTCTTGTGTATTCGTTGAATTTTTAATATTATTTACGGTGGTAGGCACAAGTCTGCACTGGTGCGGTGCGCAGCGGCGCGTTTGTTGGTGGTAGCGTGCGCGTTGGGCGGCGGCGGGCGTGCCTTGCTGCGGACGCGGCCGCCGACCGCCGCGGGCGCGCGCCGCGCCACGCTGCGGGCGCTCGCCGCACTACTCGACGACAAGAACACGGACGCTAGGTGAGTGAACCTCATACCAGAGAGGAGTAGTACGGTGCGCAGCGGCGCGTTTGTTGGTGGTAGCGTGCGCGTTGGGCGGTCGGCGGCGGGCGTGCCTTGCTGCGGACGCGGCCGCCGACCGCCACGGGCGCGCGCCGCGCCACGCTGCGGGCGCTCGCCGCACTACTCGATGACAAGAACACGGACGCTAGGTGAGCGAACCTCATACCAGAGAGGTTGGTATGGTGCGCAGCGGCACGATTGTTGGCGGTAACGTGCGTGTTGGGTGGCGGAGGGTGCGCATTGCTGCGGACGCGTCCACCTAGGTACTGCTGTGTGCGGGTGCTCGCCGCACTACTCGACGACAAGAACAAGAACGCTACGTGAATTATCATATCATTATCAGTCGTAGAATAACCACTGTTAAATAGATAGATCTCCACTACAGATATCCAAAAGGACCGGATGTAATCAGATCCCCTGTTCACCTTACTCGTATGTTCACTTTGTCTTGAACTGGCTGCGCTTATCGATGTCGGGGCTTATCTCTTCTCTAGAAATTATAACATCGGGTTATGCGCCGAATCATCAAATCGATGATTCGATATTAATATAATTCCCTTAATTAATTAGTTAATCAGACCCTATTTAACCCAATTTCTTGTCGCAGAAGATACGCAGAGCGTTTATACGCGATGTTGCGCCCTCTCCCAGACTTCGAGGCCTACTATCTCACTGACGTAGAGGTGGAGCGCGCCACACGGCAAATGAAGAAATACGACCGCGCCTTACACACGGCGGCTGCACACGACAGAGACGGCAGGTGACTCCACACCATAGGCATGTGCTTCTATCTCTGTCTTAAGCTCTTTTTAGGGCCCCGTACTCAAAAGGTAAAAACGGGACCCTAATACTAAGAGTCCGCTGTCCGTCCGTCTGTCCGTATCTCTGTCACCTTGCTGTAACTCATGAACCGTGATAGCTAGACAGTTGAAATTTTCACAGATGATGTATTTTTGCTGCCGCTATTACAACAAATACTAAAAACAGAATAAAGTAAATATTTGAGGGGGGCTCCTATACAACAAACAAGATTTATTTGCCGGGGGGCTCCCATGCGGTACGGAACCCCTCATGAACGAGTCCGACTCGTACTTGGGCGATTTTTTAATGTAATAAAGAGGCTGACGGGCCTCCTGGCGATAAGAAGTCACCGTCAACAATTGAATACCAGAAGTATTTACCAGTGCGTTGCCCTTATATTCCTAAGAGCCAATCGTTCACATTTTTCTAGCAGCGTCCTAAACTTTTTACTATTATTTTTATGTACAATGGCACTAATCGCGCACTGAAAATATGAGATAAAATAAATGCCTCATTATCCCAACTTTTCGACCGAGTTACATCGATCGTGGTCCCAGGCTACAACTCTTTATATACGAAAGTACAAAATATTTTTTTTTTAGGTACATGGACAATATTAGCCAAAGCATTAGGTACAAGCCTTAACTTCACGAGTCTTATAGGGTCAATTTTATTCATGAATGGAAAGTTAATCAGCCTTAAAACGCAACACTTGTAACGTCGTCATAATTTAAATTAAAGATACTTAATAAGTTTATAGTATAAAATTGTGTTGTCAGATATGTATTGTATTACTATTTAATAAAAGGTTGTGTAATACTTATTCAACAAACACGTCAGCCACGCCCACTCATTAGCAAAATACGAGTATGTTATCTATTGCATTATTTTTTGCGCATTATTATCACAATTTGATGGGCACTAAGTTATCACTGTGTAAACATGCGTCTAGAGTCTGCTATGTCATGTCGAAACTTGTATTTAAGTTTGTCTTTGAATTTTATATCGATAACTGTTGAATAAAAATACTAAAATAAATATTATGTTGTGATACTAAATAAATGTTGTTTTCGTCATTTAAGGAACGAGAAGCGAGCATTCCTTATTAAATTACTAGCGACCCGCCCCGGCTTCGCACAGGTGTATTATACAATCTATATCTTCCCCTTGAATCACTATATTAATTTTTTTTAAAACGCATAAAACCGTTGCGTATTTTTAAGCTATTGCATAGCTTCTATCGCGGGCCTTGAGCGCGGGGACCGAATCCAGAAATTCCGTAACGAAAAAACCTCACGCTCCCCACTCCGACGGGCAAGGAGGTGTGGCTTGAAGGCCGTGCATCGTCTAACGTCGTTTCAGTTCGGCAGTCATCGACACGGCGTGGTGTGCGATTAGACGTATTGTACGACTCTACGAAACTCGCACGAATCGAGACGAGCTGCTCCGAAATCGGACGAATACATAAGCAGCTGTTTATGAGAAAGTATATAGGTGTATAGGTATTTATGCAATAGCTTTACCGCGGCAGTCCCCGAGTGCCACACGTCTTTTTTTTAGAGTTCCGTACCCAAAGGGTAAAAACGGGACCCTATTACTGAGACTTCGATGTCCGTCTGTCTGTCTGTCTGTCACCGGGCTGTATCTCATGAACCATGATAGCTAGGCAGCTGAAATTTACACAGATGGTGTATTTCTGTTGCCGCTATAACAACAAATACTAAAAATAGAATAAAATAAATATTTAAGGGGGGCTCCCATACAACTAACGTGATTTTTAGGAGTTTTTTGCTCGCTATTAATAACGGCAAGAGGTATGGGGCTCCCATACGGTACGGAACCCTCGGTGTGCGAGTCCGACTCGCACTTGGCCGATTTTTTTAAAGATATAAGCATACATACGGACAGACAGACAGCGGGAAGCGACTTTAGTAGAGCAAAAAATTGTAGTAGGCTTAATTAAAATGCGACAGTAATCTATCTGGTTTGGACCTACCACACGATATCTCTTTGTGCGTAAGAAAATTTAATTATAGGTCCACGTATACGTGTTATATCTACTTATAGTTATCTGCCGTCCAAATTCACGCATTTAACGCATGCCAATAAAAAACGGTTACAGCCCAAACTCTACCAAAAATGTGCGTTATAGAGATGAACAGATGTTGTAGTCAGTGAGTCCACTGCATAAATGCTATAATTATTTGCTTAGTGAGAAATAATACTCAATAGTGAAGGAGAGGAGTTCTGTATAGTTTCCCTTTTCCCTAATGAAATAAGTATCGTATTTCTGCAATAAGTAGGCTTACGGTGGTGTGCGGTTACATTACAGCTCCGAACACCTATTCTCTACTTTAATAGAGTCTAAACCTAAGAAATCGTACCTAATTGCTGCTCTGTGTTACAATAAAAATAACAATTTATGTCCATCCGTCCATCTATCAGGCGTAGGATATCCACTGCTGGATATCCTCTCCTATAGATTTCCAATAAGGTCAATTGGAAACGGCCTGCATCCAGCGCGTTCTTGTCGTCTTAATTATATGTAATTTCCACGTAGATTAGTAAGCTAAAATGGCAGTGGGCAGGGTCGAAGTCGAAAAAGGGATGTCCCCACATCCGTTTTTCTGCAACAATTTATATCTATGGACGTAATTACTAACAGTTTTGGACACATCATTTTGTGAAATAACCTTCATACTTGTAAATAAATTAAAGTTCACCAATAAATGAGTATGGAAACATTCTACAGTTGGTCAAACCTACACAACGCATCTCAATGATCGCAGATTATAAATATTTATGAATTCAAGCTAGATGCTTGACCTTTACGTACAGGATGTTCGCAAAGGTACGTTTACTTTCTACTTATCTAAACTGTAGATTCCAGAGATTTTTAAAGGATCAAGCATCATAAGTCCGTTCGATTACCTAGGTTTCGGATCTAATCGCGATCCATTTATATGTAGTATTCTACCTATATAATTTTTTTTTTGTTACATTTTGTATTCTATCATTTATCACATAATTATGTATTTGATCCTTTCTCTAAGATTTGATCGAACGAACGGAGGATGAGAGTTACAGTTTTGACTTGACAATTTTACTTTTTTCTATCCAGATATTGATTCTACAGGACTTATTTTGCAGCGTTGTATTCATGGAATATGTACTGGTACCTACTTTAATGGATATTTTTTTATAATTTCGCTGATTTTTTCCCCCAAAAAGAGGGGAAATTTACCGTCACGATATTTATCAGCCGATTTCAATAATATTTGGTGAGAAATCGGGATGATACTGCCCGATAGGCGATGAATATATTAATAGGAGTGTAATCGTTTTATCAAACAGCCCGTATACAATACATCTAATAATAATCTAAAATGATACATCTAATTACTATAGGTCGAGCTCAAGTGCGCATGCACTGGATTAGTGCTCATGCACTTTAGATATACCTATAGCTAAGTCAATCTGCCAGTTACTAAGTGGTCCTAAGACCAATTGCAAATTGCTCGGTCATAGCCACAATTTGAAACGCCGCCTGCGCTTAAATAAGCAGAACAAGAATGCCATTAGCCAGTACTATATAGGTACTGTACTGTATTGTAACAACCTTTTTTTAATAGTCCACTGCAGGACGTAGGCCTACCCACGAAGGGTGATTGGGCCATATCCACCGCGCTGGCCCAATGCGGTTCGGTAGATGCACACACGCCATCGAATTTCTTCTACGGACGTATGCAGGTTGCCTCACGATGTTTTCCTTCACCGAAAAGCCAGTGGTGTGAATTTCCGTACATAAGTTCCAAAGAAACTCATTGGTACGGGACCGGGATTGATCCCACGACCTCAAGAATGACAGGCCAGCGTTACAACCACTAGACCACCACGGCTTATAGCCACGGTCATATAGGTAACACATAATTATCTTCTTATCTTCTTATATATGTCGGATCCATAAAAAGGCACCGCATCAGTTATGATTCTGCTTCAATGTGGTAATGTTTTATACCACTGACCCAACAATGCTTCAGTGTGGCGTGGCGTGGGTTTAGCGGGCGAGGAGATAAAGGCGACGTCACGAACAATCAGTTTATTTCACATAAGATTACGTTTGAATACAATTACAGAGAACTTTAAGCGAAGGACATGGCATTCCGCAGCGTAACGCACGCTGCTACCATTCTATCAAGAATCACCAGGCTTGAACCGTTCTAATCTCAGTTTTCCACAACCTCCAAAGAGAATGTAATAGTAAGAGTCGGGACTTCCATAGATTTGAACTGATTTTCCGAGGCTCCTAATCATTCGCACCAACATAACAAAACTCGTTCGTTCTGTCAGATTGTGCCAACATACCGATAATTAAAATTGATAGGGGTGTGCTATTGAAACTGGTTGATTTTTATCGATATTTAGCCGATTTCAAAAATAGGAGGTTCTAATGGTGATTTCTTTTTACTACCTATAAACTCTATACATTATTCATTGTTTTTAGGCTCCTGTGAATTGAATGTTTCGCTTATTGTGAGATATGGAATAAATACACATATTATTTTTATTAAATTCTTTATTTACAAAAAACATTACGGAATTATTAAAATTTTAGTATTTATTGTTGACAGACATTTGGGACTTAGAATATTATGCAGATTATGCAAGAGACTATATTTTACAATAGTATTTACTCTTAAATTATATCCATAATAATTGTGGCTCTGATAAAATGTTTTAAAAATGGAGATGATATTTTATCTATGTTATTAATTTTTTTTTGGAGAATTTTCAGGTCTTGCTTGGTCTTTTTCAGCCTTTTGAGCAACTTCTTTTTTCTTGGCGTCGTTAACTTTGAAGTAGAGTTTGGGGTTTCTGTTGAAATATTACAATTAAATTATCTTAGCTTAATAGTACAATTTAATTAGGCCGGCAAAACTAGGCTTCGGCGTGTACAGACGCAATTACACACATGTATAGGGTGAGTGGGGTATTATTGAACCACCAATTTTTTGCAAACATGTCGTTGCTTTTCTTGATACGTTATACTGGTGCACTCATAGTATTCATCAGGTATGTTATATATTCATAATTCATACGACATGACATATTTTGTTTTAAGTTCAGATGAATTTGGGATGGAGTTTTTTTCAAGGTTAATCTTGTAGGTACCCTCTGGGGTACAGTTTGAATCTAGGGGTGGTACAACTTTAACCGGGGGTACTAATTGATTCTTACCAAAATAAATATTCAAAGATAAAAAACCACTAAACGTTACTAAAAACCTATATAATAAATATATATTAGTAAATCTTAGTTAACAAAAGGCACAGACCCTGAAGTCTGTGGTTAGTAAATTTTAATTAAAAAAATTGTATATATATATTATATACTTTTATTATATATTTATCATATACAGAAATACACAATAAAACGTGAGATGTTTAAATGCTTCCGTTTGGTTCAATGATGCCCCACCCACCCTTCGTACAAAGAAACTAAGCCATAATTGTCCACTCAGCTCGCGGACAGCATAGTTATTCTACTAATTATTACTTTGAATATTTATTTTTTAGTGCGCGATAAGTCCCGTAGTACATAATAATAATAGAATATTTTACCTGTCTTACCATTTATCTTTCTTTTCAACGTAGGAGCCTCCGCAGACGTCGAAGGTACTGCAAAATATATAATTATTTTACACTTACCACGAAGCCTAAAATTTGAAACTTACCTAAGTTTCAATTTTTAGGATTCCGTAAAAGGGGTAAAAACGGGACCCTATTACTAAGACTCCGCTGTCCGTCTTGTCTGTCTGACCGTCTGTCCCCAGGCTGTATCTCAAGAATGGTGATATAACACTAATCTCGTCTTCTTAATAATACTTATTAAAGCATGTATAAGCAACATGAATATTACTTTACCTGGACTATTTTCCCGCTTGCGTTTTTTAATGTTTCCCTCCACACTACTTTGTGAAAATTGTGGCTGCGCGTCGAGAGGTGAAGGCGCTGCAAATTATAAGACTTGATGTTATATGGTTGGAACATTATTAAAATTATTAAGTTAGCGGTATTACAAACTTTTTGATTATTCATGATATGCAATCATCAATTCAATAGTAAATAATATTCTTCACTAGTTTTTATTACGGCTTTGCCCGCATACGCAATATATCATTATAATTGATAGCATATGTGTTATTCTGATATATAAGCTATATTATTGCAAAGTTTCATCTCAATCCGTTCAGTAGTTTTTGCATGAAAGAGTAACAAACATCCATCCATCCATCCATCCTCACAAACTTTCGCGTTTATAATATTAGTAGGATTTTACTAGTGTGTGTTTCCCCTCCTTTTCTAATGGGTTTCATCCTACTATTATTTTTTTTGGTTGTATAAATTATCGACCCTGGCCTAAATATCGATAACAACATGGAACCGCACTAACATGTTGGGTAGGTACTCAAGCGATATAAGTTTTTCAGTAAATATTTTGCATAATATGTGCAGAATTAATAGAAATTGTGTGTATTTCTGAGATATTTCACTTACCTATCTTCATCTATGGGAAATTTCGCCATGAAACATCTTTTTTGCCCGTTTTCTCTTTGGCCTCTAACACCGCACATTTCACACGTTTTATACGACATTTTGATTGTTTTAAACTGTAAAAACAATAACATACACTAAATAATCACTGTATTAGCTACCAAAACCATTTTTGAGGGAAAAATAATATGATAGTCATTTAAAATCAGTAAAAATAACCTACCACGAATAAATCCAAAACAAATTCAAAACAGCCTGACGAAACTCCGAAGGAAAAGTCGCTTCCAATCCAATGTATGGGATGGGTTCAAAATGTTTCTGTCATTTTCTATTCATTCGTGACATTGACAAAAAGAATGAACATTTTTTTCATTCATCGTTCGCTGAGACTGATATTGATGTGATATTGACATATTGTCATTTTGAATTTGTTTTGGATTTATTCGTGGTAGGTTATTTTTACTGATTTTAAATGACTATCATATTATTTTTCCCTCAAAAATGGTTTTGGTAGCTAATACAGTGATTATTTAGTGTATGTTATTGTTTTTACAGTTTAAAACAATCAAAATGTCGTATAAAACGTGTGAAATGTGCGGTGTTAGAGGCCAAAGAGAAAACGGGCAAAAAAGATGTTTCATGGCGAAATTTCCTATAGATGTAGATAGGTAAGTGAAATATCTCAGAAATACACACAATTTCTATTATTTCTGCACATATTATGCAAAATATTTACTGAAAAACTTATATCGCTTGAGTACCTACCCAACATGTTAGTGCGGTTCCATGTTGTTATCGATATTTAGGCCAGGGTCGATAATTCATACAACCAAAAAAAAATAATAGTAGGATGAAACCCATTAGAAAAGGAGGGGAAACACACACTAGTAAAATCCTACTAATATTATAAACGCGAAAGTTTGTGAGGATGGATGGATGGATGGATGTTTGTTACTCTTTCATGCAAAAACTACTGAACGGATTGAGATGAAACTTTGCAATAATATAGCTTATATATCAGAATAACACATATGCTATCAATTATAATGATATATTGCGTATGCGGGCAAAGCCGTAATAAAAACTAGTGAAGAATATTATTTACTATTGAATTGATGATTGCATATCATGAATAATCAAAAAGTTTGTAATACCGCTAACTTAATAATTTTAATAATGTTCCAACCATATAACATCAAGTCTTATAATTTGCAGCGCCTTCACCTCT
Source organism: Hypomecis atomaria (assembly GCA_964007245.1). Taxonomy (NCBI): domain Eukaryota; kingdom Metazoa; phylum Arthropoda; class Insecta; order Lepidoptera; family Geometridae; genus Hypomecis; species Hypomecis atomaria. Next base: position 2,968,405 of record OZ023285.1, read on the forward strand.
CGACGCGCAGCCACAATTTTCACAAAGTAGTGTGGAGGGAAACATTAGAAAACGCAAGCGGGAAAATAGTCCAGGTAAAGTAATATTCATGTTGCTTATACATGCTTTAATAAGTATTATTAAGAAGACGAGATTAGTGTTATATCACCATTCTTGAGATACAGCCTGGGGACAGACGGTCAGACAGACAGACGGACAGCGGAGTCTTAGTAATAGGGTCCCGTTTTTACCCCTTTTACGGAATCCTAAAAATTGAAACTTAGGTAAGTTTCAAATTTTAGGCTTCGTGGTAAGTGTAAAATAATTATATATTTTGCAGTACCTTCGACGTCTGCGGAGGCTTCTACGTTGAAAAGAAAGATAAATGGTAAGACAGGTAAAATATTCTATTATTATTATGTACTACGGGACTTATCGCGCACTAAAAAATAAATATTCATAATAATAATTAGTAGAATAACTATGCTGTCCGCGAGCTGAGTGGACAATTATGGCTTAGTTTCTTTGTACGAAGGGTGGGTGGGGCATCATTGAACCAAACGGAAGCATTTAAACATCTCACGTTTTATTGTGTATTTCTGTATATGATAAATATATAATAAAAGTATATAATATATATATATATATATATACAATTTTTTTAATTAAAATTTACTAACCACAGACTTCAGGGTCTGTGCCTTTTGTTAACTAAGATTTACTAATATATATATATTATATAGGTTTTAGTAACGTTTAGTGGTTTTTTATCTTTGAATATTTATTTTGGTAAGAATCAATTAGTACCCCCGGTTAAAGTTGTACCACCCCTAGATTCAAACTGTACCCCAGAGGGTACCTACAAGATTAACCATTCGCCGTTTTTTAAAAAAACGGCGAATGGTTATTAATCTTGAAAAAAACTCCATCCCAAATTCATCTGAACTTAAAACAAAATATGTCATGTCGTATGAATTATGAATATATAACATACCTGATGAATACTATGAGTGCACCAGTATAACGTATCAAGAAAAGCAACGACATGTTTGCAAAAAATTGGTGGTTCAATAATACCCCACTCACCCTATACATGTGTGTAATTGCGTCTGTACACGCCGAAGCCTAGTTTTGCCGGCCTAATTAAATTGTACTATTAAGCTAAGATAATTTAATTGTAATATTTCAACAGAAACCCCAAACTCTACTTCAAAGTTAACGACGCCAAGAAAAAAGAAGTTGCTCAAAAGGCTGAAAAAGACCAAGCAAGACCTGAAAATTCTCCAAAAAAAAATTAATAACATAGATAAAATATCATCTCCATTTTTAAAACATTTTATCAGAGCCACAATTATTATGGATATAATTTAAGAGTAAATACTATTGTAAAATATAGTCTCTTGCATAATCTGCATAATATTCTAAGTCCCAAATGTCTGTCAACAATAAATATTTAAATTTTAATAATTCCGTAATGTTTTTTGTAAATAAAGAATTTAATAAAAATAATATGTGTATTTATTCCATATCTCACAATAAGCGAAACATTCAATTCACAGGAGCCTAAAAACAATGAATAATGTATAGAGTGTATAGGTAGTAAAAAGAAATCACCATGAGAACCTCCTATTTTTGAAATCGGCTAAATATCGATAAAAATCAACCAGTTTCAATAGCACATCCCTATCAATTTTAATTATCGGTATGTTGGCACAATCTGACAGAACGAACGAGTTTTGTTATGTTGGTGCGAATGATTAGGAGCCTCGGAAAATCAGTTCAAATCTATGGAAGTCCCGACTCTTACTATTACATTCTCTTTGATTCAAAATGACAATATGTCAATATCACATCAATATCAGTCTCAGCGAACGATGAATGAAAAAAATGTTCATTCTCTTTGTCAATGTCACGAATGAATAGAAAATGACAGAAACATTTTGAACCCATCCCATACATTGGATTGGAAGCGACTTTTCCTTCGGAGTTTCGTCAGGCTGACAACCTCTTCCGAACAAGCTCTATTTACAACTTACAACTCACTGACATCTGTCTGACATGTCACCTCGCATTTTCCCGCCCATCGGCCGATCATGCGATGTCAGTGTCACTTAAAACCTCCTTAGAATCAATCAGCAGCGTTTGTCACAAGCGTTACCCCAGGAATGTTGCCACTTCCATTCCTAGTCCTTCGAAATTATACTAAGTGGCACTATTTAAAATTAAACTTAAAGCTATTGTCCCGTTACGGCCATCTTGACATTCGCACGTCCTCGGGCGATTATCATCAGTATCTGTAACAAAAGAGCAATGTGAATGTTTGTTTATCCACCAACCCGCACTGGGCTAGCGTGGCGAGGCGTATGTTCAACATTGGACTATTCAAAAATGTCGGTATAGAATATTCGTTTACCGCTCGTCCATTCCTGACATAATGTTACTTTTAGACGTGTTCGAAATGATAACTAACTATGAAGGTAAATAAGAGATGACTAGACAAGGTTTCTTTACATTAGCATAGTGTCTGAAAAACAGCGCTCATTAGGAATATTATTCGCCAAAACCACCAAATCCCATACCCAAGACCGGACAACACGTCCATTCCTTACATAATGTTACTTTTAATCGTGTTCGAAACGATGACTAGATAAGATAGTAAACAAGAGATGACTAGACAAGGTAAATAATAATCATTAATTGTTTCTTTACATTAGCGTAGGGTAGGAAAATCAACACTCACTAGGACAACTCTTTGCCAATACCACCAAATCGCACACCCAATATTGGACAACAGTGTCCCTCAAACCGCACTCACCACCCAGTAAATGCGAGAATCGGCAACTGCGTCTCTTTGACTCCAGTCCATCGGTATGAGACCGGATAACAGCGTCCCTTCGATCTTCGCAAGAACCGGACAACTGCATCCCTTCGACTCAGCCGAGATGCAACTTTCGTACAACCCACCTACGCTTATCAGATACCGGATCGAGGCATGAGACCGGATAACAGCGTCCCTTCGATCTCCGCAGAGAACCGGACAACTGCATCCCTTCGACTCAGCCTAGATGCAGTTTTCGAACTACCCACCAACAAAAATTAAATGAGTTCAGCTTTTCTTACCCTCGCTTTTATTATTACAGAGAATTTAAGAATCACTTAAAATATTTCCTTGACCTACCTCCGAAAGTAAAATGTTATGATACCGCGCGGTACTAGAAAACACAACACACAACACAACTAAGTCAAATTTAGTCAAAAACATGCAGAACTACTTTCTAACTAAAATTGGACGAGCTCACCCGGGGTTTTGTCAGACAGCCTCTCGCAGATTAGAAGCTCAGGTGACCCTTCCCAGCTTCCCTGGAACCCGGACCCGCCTCTCCAAACAGGCCGCAGCGACATGTTCCGGCCAACAGCACACGAAGCTAGTTATATTCCTTTTTCTCCCCCGGTGCATACTGTCTTGTAGCATAGTGGTCTTCTATGTTATCATTCGCCATTTTCTTTTGTGATTTGCTTGATAATATTGCTCTGATTCATAGGCGACAATGATTGATGCAGTCAAAGGATTTTTCTTGTAATCCTGCATCTCCTCAGGATCTAGCCCTTCGATCCCACCTTCTGATGTCGGATCCATAAAAAGGTCTCCGCATCAGTTATGATTCTGCTTCAATGTGGTAATGTTTTATACCACTGACCCAACAATGCTTCAGTGTGGCGTGGCGTGGGTTTAGCGGGCGAGGAGATAAAGGCGACGTCACGAACAATCAGTTTATTTCACATAAGATTACGTTTGAATACAATTACAGAGAACTTTAAGCGAAGGACATGGCGTTCCGCAGCGTAACGCACGCTGCTACCATTCTATCAAGAATCACCAGGCTTGAACCGTTCTAATCTCAGTTTTCCACAACCTCTTCCGAACAAGCTCTATTTACAACTTACAACTCACTGACATCTGTCTGACATGTCACCTCGCATTTTCCCGCCCATCGGCCGATCATGCGATGTCAGTGTCACTTAAAACCTCCTTAGAATCAATCAGCAGCGTTTGTCACAAGCGTTACCCCAGGAATGTTGCCACTTCCATTCCTAGTCCTTCGAAATTATACTAAGTGGCACTATTTAAAATTAAACTTAAAGCTATTGTCCCGTTATATATATATATAAAAATGAATCGTGGTTGTTAGTCTCGCTAAAACTCGAGAACGGCTGAACCGATGCGGCTGATTTTGATTTTGAAATATCGAAATCGAAGCTAAGGAAAGGTTTAAACGGTAAGAAAATTTAAAAAAATTGCAATAAAAATATTAATTTCAATTTCTCATACAAAATGTTCCTGGATGTAAAAGTTGTCATTGACAGTTGACAGATGGTGAGATGAAGTTCACCGGGGCAGCTAGTTATTTTATAAAATGTAGGGGAAACGTCGGTGGGGTCGTTTATGAATGAGACGTCACGCTCGCTTGCGTTGAAACTAAAGTGCATATAAATGCACTACACATAGTACAAGTTCATCTAGAATAATACATACGCTCTTACTTGTTGTTGTAAGGTCTCAGCTGACGTTAGCGCTGTCTGTGTGACGATTTTCATACAATTCCATTTAGCATTCGTAGTCATGGATAGCGAAGCCTACTGAACGTAACGTAAACAATACCTAGTTGCAGCTACGACTTTTCAGGTTGTTATCAAGGTTCACGCAATCACGCCAGTGTTATCTGTAGGTGGCTCTATTCTACGGCATTGAAAGTAGCCCTTCACTAGTTTCTATAAATGCGTCTTTGAAAAGAGTCGTCATTTTTGAGCCCTTAAAAGTTTGCGCCCTCTCTGAATCTCTCTTTTTCTCTTAAGGTATCTGATCTGTCCACTATAACGTACCATACCTGTGCTAGGAACATATCAGGCATGGAAAACAACACGATGCACTGTACTATACGCCCACTACAAGTACTACAACGTATCATCAACTCAACTTCGTCAACAAGACGTCGAGAATATTTTGTCGGTGCTGAAACGCTCCGCGCACGGGATTATTCCAGTCTGTCCCCGGGACAGAACGGAAGAAAAAAATCTTGTCTGTCCCCCGGTTAATCATCGGGGGACAGACCGGCATGATTTCACTCCTCAACAGTGCAGTCTGTCCCCCGACTAAATGAATTATTATTTTTCCTATTATATAAATCACCATTTAAATGAATCTCAAATTTTCAGATTATTATTATCTTTTGACATGGCTTGTAAAATATGGTGGCGTGATGGCGGCCTTAAACAAAAATCAAATAAGAAAATATGAAATTCCATTTAAATTAATCATTCAATGCGGTTGTTTTCTCTCTCTCCGCATTTATATATTTAACCATATTTTAATGGATTTTTTGAGCTACTGTACACAATCTGGTCCCATTTTGTCAGATCTTCTTAACATTATTTTCAGGCTTATGATTTGACTTCAATTAAGTTCATACGAGTACAACTTAGTACATAATATTAAAAGCTACTGACAATATTACAACTTTTCTAAGAGCAAAATTGTTCCGAATAAAAAAATATTACGCGTTTCACCTATCACCAATCATGACCATTTAATAAGCCTTCTTGAATCCGTGAAATCCTGCTAATAGAAAAAAGCGCATGTAGGTATCTGCTCTTCAAAAATTGCTAGAACAAGTGTTTATGCCACATAGTATAAAACAAAGTCTGTCTGTCTCCATGTATGCTTATATCTTTAAAAAACTACGCCACGGACTTAGATGCAAAAATCTATTATGTAAACATGCACGGAGATACCAAATTCAGTTTCAACATTGTTCTCGTAAAAGGTATGTTGGCATTTTCATGTATGTACATTACCTTAAGTTTTTGCCGAATCTTCCAGATCTGCTGTTAACAACACAAAGCACTTTTTAACCGAATTCCAAAAAGGAGGAGGTTCTATATTCGTCTGTATGTATTTTTTTGTGTATATTCATTGATATTTTCGCCAATTATGAACCGAATCAAAAAAAACTTTTTTTAGTTCAAAAGTTCGATACCTACTTCCGAGGTGGTCCCATGTAAATTTTATCGAAATCAGCTAAGCCGTTCTTGAAATCAACAATAATATAAAAATTGTATAACCCATTCAAGCGAACTATTCGAATTTTGTACACGATGGAAGTCGATTTTGCCATTTTTTGCGAAAAATCAGACTCCAGACATGTCAGTATTATTTTGTACATTACTTTGTTTTGTTTTTGCGAACGGTGAGTTAAGACCCTAAGTTGTCGCTGTCCTACGAGCCACCCACGACGCATATCGTCAAACAAAAGCCGGCCACGGGTCAAGAAGCTACGGATACTCGACAGCTATTTTCAACCCTATTTTCTCACACTTAGGAGTCACAATCTGCATCGACCTCATCGTTATCTGTAAGCAATTACCAATTCGTTTTTCATACGTAAGCATCGTACGATGCGATAATATAGGCAGATGGTACATCTAGAACTACCTACTAGAACCTATGGCTACTCCGCTTGGAACAAAATCGAATGATAATATTATAGTATCTACCTAAAGTAAGTTCGTGTAGGCCGAGAACCACTGTTCTAACGTCTAACGTGTTATTATAAAAGCCGCCCTGAAGGCCTCTGACAAGACAGTTACATAGATACCATTATAGTTTATAGAGATTTTAGAATATTAGAATTTTTTACCAAAGTGTATTATTCCTAGCATAGTTAAACTAGAAGTAGTTAAATAATTCATAGATTCTTTATTAATATCTAGTAGAGCTAATGTTCCCTCCTTATTTTGCGACGCCCTTACGGGGTCAATGTCACTAAGTTAAGACTCTAGTTTGTAAGAACTTTTGTTATAACAGTGCATTGTGCAATAAACGAATATAAATAAATAAATAAAAAAATGATTAAAACAATTGCACGGGTAGCATGGCAAAGGGATTAATTGTCTTTCCACCATTACCCTCGAAGAAGAAATAAAGTGGATCGACAATGACAACTGACATTAACAGTGTATAAATGGTAGATTGTATCATAAGGGAGCAAAATAATATTTTTACGGCAAGGGCGCTTTTTGAATCCAGATCGAAGTGAGGGATTCTAGAGTAGAATCCCGTGCGCAGCGAGGGATTCTTAGATTCGGGATTCGTAGAATCCTGAACGTAGCTATGGATTCAAAGTACGTCGCCCGAGCCACAAATATATTTTGCGCCCGAGTGATACACTCTACTTTTCATCATCCTCTATGAGAAAATAAAAGGCGGCTCATATTTTATTATAATATTATTGTTTAATAAAACATAGAGTAACAACTAAATAATAAAACAAGTACTAACAATATTTGCGTTCGATTTATTTGGCGCTGAACACTAACATGTTCCAAATTCAAAAAGTGCGTGGCAAAGATAATTGCGGCGAACTTATTACAAAGATGATTAAAAACTCATTACTGCCCGCTAAATAGTAGTTTATGCAACTGTCATATAATGAAGGGTATTAAAACATGAGTGTGAGTCTTTCATAATAGTAACGAGTGTTTTAATACCCGTGTTATATGCAGTTGCATACACTACTTTATCTTCACTAATAAAAATAAAAAAAAATCTAAGGCCATTCTAAAATCTCGCGCAGGGCCAATCAGGAGCGAGCGCGCGATGTTATAATGAGATTTTACGATATCGATGTGGATATTATAACATCATGTGAAATTGCTTAAATTGAGTGTTTTGTTGTCTGCGCTATAACAGTAGTCATTATAAGTCAAGTATTGGAAACATAAGTAGAATGTTACAACATTAGTGTAGATAAAAAATCTTATAGAACACACCACCTTTGGGTGCACTAAAAGGCGAACCAAGTCGTCCTTATCGAATAGATGGGATGAAAAATGATTTTGGCTCGGGCGACGTACTTTGAATACCTACGAGTACCTCGCTACGATTCTACTAAAGAACCTCTCGCTACGCTCGGGATTCTACTCTAGATTCCCTCACTTCGCTCTGGATTAAAAAAAAAGCGCCCTCATCGTAATAATATTATTTAGCTCCCTTATGATACAATCTACTATTTTGCCTTTACCATGCTACCCGTACTGGTACCCATCCAAAGACTGACCGTGCCGAAAGTTGCATATATACCTAACTTTGGTAATTTCTGAGAAACATCGAACAAACTACGCTACGTGCGCTACTGTGGTAGGAAATATGTACCCACTGTAAAACTCATCGTTAATATCTATCTATCCATCCATCAGCCGTAGGATATCCACTACTGGACGTAGGCCTCCTCTATGGATCTCCAATAAGGCCGGTTGTAGCGCCTGTTCATCCATGAGTTAATTTAGAAAGTTCTCGAAAACTCTGAACAATGTGGCTTTTCGGAGGTATGACTATGAGGTCATCGCCGTTATAGAGACCCTCAAAATAGATTGCCACCAATGTGATAGCGGCTACACTACATTATTTTTACTACTACCTACGTATCTACTTTTATTTTATGGCTCTCCCGAAAATTGAAAATACATTTCCAGTGTTTGAGGGACCCAAAAATCATAAGTAAGGCAATTTTATATTTAGATAAGGTATATTTGTATGAACAGGTTATTTGATTAGTAGGTACTTGTTACCTATTTTTTTCTGATGTTCGCATCAGATATGCTTATAAGCGTGTTGTCTATGTTGTCTGGTAAATAAAAAGGCTCCGAGAGACTAATACTATCTCTTGTATAAAAAATAGAGTTCTAAATCCATTCTTTTGCCATAAGGGTCACACTAACTACTCTAATTGGATAAACGATAAACAATCGAGATTGTGTAGAAGCTTCTTTATTCAATCCACTGTTATCGCTCACAATAAAGTTATCTTAAACTAAACAATAAATAAAGCTACTTATCAAAACAATACTACTTTACGTAACCATTATTAATTTAAAGATTGGGGCCTCGCCGACTTACAATGAGGTAACAAGTAAAATAGCTTATTACAAATTATGATTAATCTAAAAACATAAAAATTATACAATATGACGGCTTCTCGCAAAGGATAATAATGTAGATGCACTGACAATATCTATCTAGATCTAGACGGGCCTCTAAAATACTAACAGTTAAAACATTTTAAGTACAAAATTAGGTAACTTTTTGATAGGCTGCGGCCTAATATAGGCCAAAAGGAATGTTACTCCCAAAAACCTAGTTACTCAAAAAATCTACATTGAATGAAAGTTCCCCGACCGCACTGCTGGCCAGTCAGGTTCATGGTTTTCTAGATTTTTCGCTTCTTTGGAGTGCAGGATACTTTCGAAGCTTCTTGACTTCTTTGCAGCATGCTGACGCACGTTCAAATTTACCAGAGAGCTTTAACTCCAGCGTAATTTTCTTGATATTTCCGTGACGCTTCTCTTTCCCAAAAGTATGTCTCTACGAGCCTAGAGCTGACCCACTAACGCAGAGTTTGCGCCGTCGGTTCTGGTAGTTTCTTCAGTTCGAAACTACAAATTTTGATCATGCAGAAGAAGCCTCGTTTGTGGTGCTTGTGGTAACGCGGGCGAGCGTCGGCGCCCGAAGACAGAAGAAGGATGGCCACCAAGATGGACAGGAGCACGTGGAGTAGCCGCATCTTGATTATCTTGAGAGTTACTTGTTTTAAAAGTCTGTGGTGTTCTGTTTGTACACAAACGCGAAGGTTCGATTGGTTTGCGAAATCTCGGAGCTGTTAGAGTTCGTTATCGTTTGGCGTGTGGCTGTGTACTGGAGATTAACGAAAGATGCTCGAGTTATATAGCGGCGGGGTTATCGCGCGCGTGGCCGGTGATAAGGCCGCCCAATCGAGATACAGGTTCGATGACTGCCGCTCAATGTCACTCGCGGCCCGCGGCCGGCGCGCTGGCCGCGGCCCCGTGCCGTACCTGCCCTACTGAACTTATCACAGCTTTCTCAAAGCTTTCGGGAGCACCTAAAGCTAAAAATGCCGTAGGTGTAAAGAGGTTTCACACACATCACAGCTTTCTTAAAAGCTTTTGGGAGAGCCGAAAGCTAAGAATGTAGTAAGTGTAAAGAGTTTTTTTTTTGCGTATAACTCTAAAGGAGAAGGTTGACTGCATTTAGTTTTATTTTACAAGCTTTTAGTTTAGGTATTAAATACTACCCATGTAAGTATACACCGAGATGTAGAGTTGTATCTACCATACATAAAATACTCGTATTATCTGAACTGCTATATACAGCCGTTTATGTTTGTTGCTAATTCATTTTAGTAACTTGCTTATGAAAATGGTCGTTAAAAATTTACGAAATGATTGTTTTTATTTTATTTCCTACTAGACGACCCGCCCCGGCTTCGCACAGGTGTATTATACATATAAACCTTCCTCTTGAATCACTCTATCCATTAAAAAAACCGCATCAAAATCCGTTGCGTAGTTTTAAAGATTTAAGCATACAGACAAACAAACAAACGAAAATAGCTACTTTATTTTATACTATGTAAGGATGAATTATGTGAAAAGTATAATTAATCTTGTTTTTTTTTACATTTTTATATATTTTATTGTTTTATTTTTAAAATAATATATTTGCTTTGTTATTATAATACTATCATACTTTATTACTATGTATTGTATCTAAAGATAAATATTGCCGTTAAACTTAGCGATAATTAAGTTAGCAGCTATAAAAAGTGAGACAATAAAACGGCGAAGATAAGTGTAATTTATATAAGTAGTAAGATACCAATGATCTTATATTATATTTATGTCAGCCAAAAAAAAAACGATATAGGAACTATATATTATAATCTCAATGATATGGGACATTTATTAAATGGGGTATCGCCGTCGTGGGTCAAATTTGCGACACTATTAGGTATCTACTTGGCATGTATATAGCAATAGCTTACAGACTTCATCACAGGAAAGTATATTATATGCCTTTATTAAAATTAAATGATAAAGACTCCAAGAAAACTCTCGTCCATTGTTAAAGCTCTAGTTTCTTAGGATAGATATACCGTCATGTAGTGGCCGTAATATTACTAACTTTATTAGTTCTCTCTCACTTTAAGGTGTCAATTATCTACTTACTATTCTCAGGAAAACAGGAAACATAAGAGACCTGTGCCACCCAGAATTTCGAAGTATGTATACGAGTACCTACTAGTTAAACTCTGCAGGGCACGGCACTGCGCTGTCATATCGAAGTGTTAAATCATATGTTGTCCTAAAATTTCGATGGAAATATTGCCCTTCCAGCCGAAACACAGCAACTACTGCATAACCGTTGGATGACTAACTGAAAAACTCAGGTGAACTCTACCTACTAAAGTTATGGTGTTTAATTTTCAATTTTGAATCATTCTAAAAATCCGAACTTTGTTAAATAAAGTTATTTTACTGATTGAAAACAAAACTACAAAATAGTACTATGTTATTTTTACTTATTTTCCTTTCGAATTATATTTCTAAGTCCAAGATCAAGGGTATGATAAAATCAGGCACTCCTTTTCCGCCTCATTGGCTAATCTTGATCCTATCTAAGCGTTTTGCGCAGTTGAACTTAATTTTCTTATCTAACATTCCATAATAGGCGATGCATACTTATTTATAACTTATCTGTTATCAAGGGGTGTGGGCTGATATTTCTAAAACCATTATAAGGTATTATATGTGTTAACAGTCAGGTGTTGCTTATCAGGTTTCGTTTTGAAATAAAGATTTATTGATAATGCTTATTTTTGAAATGTATTGTGTACAATGTACATAGAAAAGTACTGTACTATACCAGCCTTTTTAATAGTCCACTGCAGGACGTAGGGCTACCCACGAAGGCTGATTGGGCCAAATCCACCACGCTGGCCCAGTACGCGGGTTGGTGGATTCACACACGCCATCAAATTTCTACTACGGACGTATGCAGGTTGCCTCACGATGTTTTCCTTCACCGAAAAGCCAGTGATGTGAAATTCCGTACATAAGTTTCAAAGAAACTCATTGGTACGGGACCGGGATTGAATCCACGACCTCAAGAATGACAGGCCAGCGTTACAACCACTAGACCACCACGGCTTTATAGAAAAGTATGGTTAGTTATTTCTTCTTTGGGTAGAGGTGGACATTTATACTTGTTTTTTAAGTACTTTCAAAGTTGCTTTAAACTATTGTGCGTCTTGACATTTCCAACGATGTTTCATTCTCGTTTCATTTCTCTCTTATCTCAAAAATGTGTGATAAACAATTCTAAAACTCTGCCGCAAGATTTAAATCTGTATAACCACATCGCAAATACCTACGGGAATCCGTCTCACAATCAGGCGAGTTGGTGGTCAAACGCGGACTTATTTGCGTTGCGATTTACCAATATGTTTTAATAATATCCTTCTAACTAAAGTACCTATATATTACTACTATATCTAGATTTTTTTATATTTTTAGCATGTTTCCTGCCTACTAATAAGGTGCGATACCATAACCACAAAATACCCAAAACTGTAAAATATCCAAATAGGTACAGGATTTCCCCCTAGCGTGTTATTCATTTATTTTAACTAAGGTCCAACATTTTAAAACCATAAGTCAGCTAGCTAGTTTTTTTTTTGGAGTTTTTGCAACCACGAATAGTTAATGTTAACAAGGTAGGTACATACAACAATAAAACCTAATAGTGGTATATGTACCTATAGAGGTGCATCAACTAATTTTCAATTGTAGAGTTCAGTACGTAGACTGACCACTTTTGCTTTTTGGTGTATCACGTAAACCTTGGACCTTAATAGGTGTTTACGGATTCATTTTAAATTGACTCTTGACTATTTAGACCTTTAGTTGAATTTTGAAGTGATTAAGCCGATATCATCTCAGCGATATGGCACCTCGCCTCGCACTTCTATTTAGGTCAATGATACTACAGAACCTTGGTACATTTACAGTAAATAACGTGATACAGAGCACGGCGGGTAGACCGGAGACCCCTGTATCTCCATTATTTATCTATCTGGGTTAAATAATCCTCAGAAGCGTTATCTAGTTCACTGATCTTGTATCGGGGTCGACATTTTTCCGGCTAGAAACTAAAAGAGACAATTTGACCAAGCGGAATTTTTTTCCTGTTGGACAAATCAGTTAGACTATCGAGTTTGACCATCAGGAAGGACCCAATTTTATTACAATACGTACAATGATTGCACGGATTCCTTGAGTACCCACTCAAACCCTAAAAAGTAATATAAACTAAATAATAATAACTACAAGTTATTAAATTTTATTATATCTGATACAAGTACTAGCTAGTAGAGCAATATTTCAACGCTTTCTTCAGACACCTGAGCTCTATAACTTTTCAGTTTTGTTTCGCGTATAATCTCAAAGCCAAGTTCATTAGATAAACAGCTTAGAAATTCTGCACTATCATCCGTTCTAGCTTATAAAAGGATACCATAAAATAAATCGTCATCATCCGCAACCCTTTTTATCCCACTTTTGGATATAGACCTCTCTATTAGTGTAGTACCTAGTTAACTTTCGGAAGCGCGAGAGAATGTTTCTTAAAAACTAAAAATAAAACTAAGTTGTTTCCGATGCGAAGGCACTATAATTAATGAATGAAATACACTGATACATCTTACAAGATAACTTAGGCATCTAGGTGGTCTTATTCGCAGACGCATAGTCAGCTCTACTGATAAGACCAGTGCTCGGTTTGTTTCTGCGAACCGGCCGCTTATCTCTAGTATTAAATTACGTGGGAACATACATCGAATTACATCGCTTAGAGTAATAGAGGTGGTGCTGTTCGATGAGAGAACATAACGTCTCCCTCCCTAAGCGAAAAATTATCGGAGCACTCGATTTTAGAGGGATTCCGATAATTTTGAATGAAAGGATTAATTTTGGTGTACGAAACATAAAAATAATCAAAACTATACGTAATACTACTAATCCTAATGCTATAACACTAATTATAGAGTCCGTTTATTTGCTATCACCGAAAATTTCACTGTTCTTCAAAGCAAAGGCCATGTATTTAACTTCGTCAAGTGCAATATCTCGTATATTGAGTGCATGTGCACTGGATATTTCTTCGACCGCGCGTAATTTTGGTAAGTTGATGATGAGTAGTGGGGTCCCTGGGTCCATATCGGTGTAAAGACGGTGGTGCCGGATGGTCGTCCCGTTGACAGTGACATCACAGGGTCTGTTCAGCGTCACAACATGCGTTCCGCATATCTGCTGCTTCGAAGCCTCTTCGCCGCAGGTCTCTGTGAGGGTTGTTTCCGATCTGGTGAATAGTATACAGTTGTTTCTATCTATTTTCTGCAGCTTCACATCCTTGAAGTGAATGGGGTGCTGCTTGCAGATGCCATTGACGTCATCGTATCTCATTAGTTTTTCCTAGCAGGAGGGTCCGCTGTATAGGGCGCGGTTGTCATCGTCGCAGAGAAATTCGTCTCCAGCAGCGAGTGAGCGACACGGCTTTGCGATCGGCTGATACTTCAGCCCTTTCGCCAATAGGAATGGGTACTTAGGAAATATGGCAACGGTTAGGTTTTCAGGTTTGAGGAGGATGGGTAATGTGTACAATTTAAAATAGTTATACGTAACATTATCGGTCAGAGGGATTCCCAATATAAAGGTAATTTGGTCCTTTTTGATAAAAGATTTAACATCAATAGTTTCCTCAATCTTAATTAAATTAAATTCATTGGATACATATACTAGGTTTCTAGATTCTACTATCAGGTTCAAATGGCATAGCAGTTCGGTGGAGTTAATTATGGACTGGTGTAGTATGGAGCTCTTGCTTAGAGCTAGAGCGGTTTCGATTTCGCTTAATCTAATGAATATAGCCCTAAAACGACTTATGAATAAACTATATAGTTCTAACGCATAGGATGATATCCTTAAATTATTTTCTCGGATTACAGTCCCTTTAATGGTCCCGTTAAGCAAGCAAAAGTTGCAATAACATTACTGAAAGTAACATTAACGAGCCTGTAACTTACAAAGATATGGTTGCAACGTTCATGCAAACTTACAGCGAGCTTGAAACGAAGCCCTAACGGCCACGCTGTAGATAAACTTGCCCAGAGCTAATCTCCTAAACTTTTTAAAACTTTAAAACGTGAAGTTCTAGTAACATTACACATGAAATATATCTGAAAGTTGTTAAGTTAACTTTCCGCAAGTATAACGTTTAACATTTCCACACCTTTAAATTTGAAAGGTACCTAATAGTAACTTGTTTCATCTATCTTGCTAAAAGGTTACAAAATATTACAAATGAAACTTGTACTTGGCTTGCATTTATTTAGTTTTGAATTGCTAGCATTTATTTAGTTGTCGCAAAGTTACATTTCTAGGTTTTCAGTTTCTAAAAAATAATTTGTTTTTCTAAATTTTGTTGAGGCTATAGTTTTAAGGAAGGTTATAATCAAATTTACAAATGGGAATACCAATTTCTGCAAACACAACGCCACCGCGATGCAGAATTTCAATGTGCGATGCTAACGCCATCTAGTTTTTCAATGTTAAGTAAGAAACTCTACAGTAACCTTTGATAACTTTCGAAAATTAAGTTCCAGCAACATTACTTACATAGGTTAGGTAAATAAAAGAACAATTCGTAATGTTGTAGGAAAGTTGATAAAAAAAAATATAACAATAGACCTATTGTCGCAATGTTATACTATAACATTTCAGAAACTTTCATTTGTAAAGTACAGGCAATGCCAGACAGTGAAGTTAGTAAAATTACATTGCAGCAACGTTTTATTTTGTAACGTCCCAATCACATTTTTGCAACAATGTTAATTACTTACATTTAGGTATGTTTGGGAGGCCATATCCCTGCAAAGTTGAAACGTAATCTTTCATGCGAAATATAACGGTAACATAATAAAATAATTTTTAATAAGTTTCAACATAACAATAAGATCTATGTAAGTGACATGTTCCTGCAAGATGATGTTTGAAATTCACAAAAGTGCCATATACAAACTTACTGCAACTTATTGCAAGTTTCATGCTTAGTACCCCAGTACTTGTATTCGAAGTCGTTTGAATGGTCATATTTGTATAGTCCGTACATGTCGTTTTTGTGAGTATAAGGGTAAGTATCATCAGGGTAAAAATTTTGTTCATCATCGTCACCGGTTATCTCGTTAAGCTTAAATCCAATAGAACGGGCGGTTAAGGATACGTCGCCGGATTGCAAGTATGGCGGGTTAACTTGTTGAGGTTGTTTATAGGGTGGCTTGTACCCAAATTGGGGTGGCTTGTACCCGAATTGGGGTGGTTTGTACCCAAATTGGGGTGGCCTATAACCTAGCTGAGGGGACGTCCCTGATCGGGGTCTGAACCCTTGCTGCGGTCTTGATTGTGGGCCTAATTTACCAAACTGAGGTGCGGAGCCTAGCTGCGGGCGGTAGTCAAATTGAAGCTGTACGAACCTTGGAACCGGTGGTCTATTTAAATGTTGGTTCCCGGGTATACCGAACTGGAATTGAGGCGCGGAAATCGCGGATCTCATGGTATTCTGGCTACTAGGCATTGAAAACTGAGATCTTTGTAAATTTGTTCCTTGTTCCTTGAAGTTTACTTCTTCCAGCAGACGTTTTAGAGCATCCTTTTTTAGGATTCCCGTTTGTGCAAGAGTAGCAGCTCTATGTTCTTGCGCCATTTCTAATTAATTTTATTTTAATATAACTATAACAAAATAATTCAAACCTAATTTAGAGGCTCGGTAGAGTTTATACCGACACTATTACTTAATATTAAATGTTATATCCTTAAGTAGCAAAATTTTATCGATTTGAGACAAAATTATCTAATACTACTACTATTATTAAATATCTATCCTTAACTAACACAATTTAATCGATTTGAGACTAAAAGTTCCGATACTATTACTTACTTTTTGTTGCGGACAGATGAGTCCTAAATGACTATGTATGAAGCCTAGGTCTACAGTAGCTTTCGTTTCGATACTTTGCATTATATAAAACTTTAAATGTCGCTTTTCGCCTTTGTACTGGACCTAGTCCAGTACATACCACCCTTGTTTTCTCGAATAACGTTTCATGTAATTCAGTTTCTTAAGTAAAACGACTCTAGGTCGTCAATGTTTGCACCTAGCTATGTGAACGATTAGTGCTAGACTACTTTGAACGTGTAGAAATAGCAGGCTACGATTATGAAAGCCCTAGCGTGTAGACGAACCTAGATTCCTAAGAAACATTTCAGTACGGAGTGATTATGAACGTACTTGTTAAGAGAAAATATGTAAGTTTTATGTAAAGTATATGGTTTAATGTAAAGCGGCCCATTGCACGGTGATTATGTAAGTGTAAATGGTGTAAATATGTGTAAAATTGTGATATTATTGTAAGATGTTGTAAATAAATGGATTTGGTTTTGGTCGTTTGTTTTACCCCTGGTATGTCGGCAGGATGAGGGGAGGTTAAGGTATGTTTTGAGGATGGCATACAGGTAACGTGTACGGTGAGGTAAATATGATTAGGATTAGGAAATATGGAAAAACCTAGCGAACCTAGGTACTTAATCGCGACGCGCGCGAGTGAGAGGTTGGTGACTATGGCCCTCTCGCTCGCACGGAGTGCGCGCCCGATTGGGTAATACGCGCCTCTCCCACTGAGGATGAGCCCTGCGGGGAACCAGTGGCGGGGGGTTAGTATAAGTATAGGACGGTCGCGGCCGTTAGCTCACTTGCCATCTTGCCATTTGGAACTTGCCACCTGCACCTCGCCGTACAACGCTTCGTAAGAGGAACCTCCACCTCCGACACATCAGCGGTATAACTGCGTTTCAAACAAGCGACCACTATTGAAGGACTTTTTATGGAAAGACGAGTTTGATTTGCACCCCGGTGTAAACTCCTTACTCCTCAACACTTTTATTAAATATCCTTAATTAAAACAATTCAATCGATTTGAGATTAAACGTTCCTATACTATTACTTACTTTTATTAAATATCCTTAATTAAAACAATTTAATCGATTTGAGACTAAATGTTCCTATACTATTACTTACTTTTATTAAATATCCTTAATTAAAACAATTCAATCGATTTGAGATTAAATGTTCCGATACTATTACTTACTCTTATTAAATGTCCTCAATTAAAACAATTCAATCGATTTGAGATTAAATTTTCCGATACTATTACTATTATTACCTAAATATCCTTAATTAACACAATTCGATCGATTTGAGACCAAATTGTCTTATTATACAATTAACACAAGCAAATCTGACCGATGACCAAGGTCAAAATTTACAATATTCGAGGAAAATGGGGGTGGAAGGTTAAGGAAGGCGAAAAAGGCTTACTCACCAACCGACCTGCATTTTCTGCGCCCGTAGATAACTTATTTGTTTGGTTCGTGTGGATAGCCGGAACGGATACAACTGAATTCAGTATTAACACCGTTTACTTAATACTGCACAACGCGGGGGAAATTCACCGAATTTAAGAGCGAACTTTTCGCGCTGGCAGCTGCCGACTATCCTACCGGCTGCGCCAGTTAACTTTCGGAAGCGCGAGAGAATGTTTCTTAAAAACTAAAAATAAAACTAAGTTGTTTCCGATGCGAAGGCACTATAATTAATGAATGAAATACACTGATACATCTTACAAGATAACTTAGGCATCTAGGTGGTCTTATTCGCAGACGCATAGTCAGCTCTACTGATAAGACCAGTGCTCGGTTTGTTTCTGCGAACCGGCCGCTTATCTCTAGTATTAAATTACGTGGGAACATACATCGAATTACATCGCTTAGAGTAATAGAGGTGGTGCTGTTCGATGAGAGAACATAACGACCTACACTAATAGAGAGGTCTATACCATCTGCCAAAGATATCATACTGAATCATTTTAAGCAAACTTTACTCTGAGCTTGTTGAACTCGAAAATTAACAAAAGCTTTAAAAAATCGAGGTTGGATCATCATTACCCTTATACCGTCTTACCACAAAAGTTTTACGCACGCTTTAGCCGATGTTTAACAGTACAAATTGCACGGCTACACAGTGTTTAAAGCGTATTTAAATCTTTTGTGGTAAGGCGGAGAATGTTCGCTGCTGGAGAACTTATTTAATTAGATAGCTACTTTTAAATATCTCCGTATTTCATTGAACAATATCCAACCTTTTTTTAATGTTACCGTCCCTTGTAAGATATTTCTAGTATTCAACACCACAGAGTACTTTGTTCAACACTTATATTTATGTATGCTAATATCAAAACTAGATGTTGAAATCCCTGTCAAAATAACTTAGGCAAACCCTAGAAGCTCCACCTCTAACAAGAGCCTAGCACTTAAATAAATAAAGAAATTAGAACAATGAAAACTTATCTGTTATAAACCAAACGAAATTCTTAATTGTGTTCAGTCGATGACCGTGTCACATTGCTGTGATGTTTTCAGTGTATTCACTTCTTCAGCTCATGGCAACTCGATAACAAATTACAATGTAGAAATAATATTTATTGTACGAGACGGATACTTAAACCTAGATTATATTGTAAGCAATAACTTAGAGTGCATTACTTATAGCAAGAATTGTCTTTACCAGTTTACTTAGGATGTTTAGAATTGGAATAATATAAGTATTGAATCGGTCACTAATGCCATCTTTATTGCCACCTGCCTTTTCTCTTTTAGGGTTCCGTACCCAAAGGGTAAAAACGGGACCCTATTACTAAGACCCCACTGTCCGTCTGTCTGTCACCAGGAACTATCTCATGAACCGTAATAGCTAGAGAGTTGAAATTTTCACAGATGATGTACCCTATTTCGATTGCCGCTATAACAACAAATACTAAAAACAGAATAATATAAATATTTAAGGGGAGTTCCCAACCCATACAACAAACATTATTTTTTCTACCGAGAGGCTCCCATCCGGTACGGAACCCTTTATGCGCGAGTCCAACTCGTACTTCGCCGATTTTATTATTTAATATCAACTGCATAGATATGCCAAAACACTCAAAAATTTTTACAGCTAAAGTCTAAATAAAGCAAGGGAATATCGTAATATATGATTTAGATCTTTGTTTGCAACATATTAGTCCAAGGTCTACATTTTTTCCCCAGACATGTAGACAAAGGGCTACGAAACTGCAAAGGGCTACGAAATTGCTACGAACACCATGAAAGCTACGAACAGCATGAAAGCTACGATTTTAGTCTGTTAAGAACTTTTATATTAGTGCCTAATAAGAATAACATAGGTAATGTGGTCAAATGCTTATATTTAACCGACTTCCAAAAAGGAATAGGTTCTATGTTCGTCTGTATGTTTTTTTTGGTTTATGTTCATCGATAAACCGAACCGATGAACCGAATCGAAAAATTCTTTTTTTAGTTCGAAAATGAATAAAGGAATAGTATTCCCGAGGTGGTCCCATTTAAATTTTTCTGAAATCGGCTAAGCCTTTTTTCATAAATCAACAATAATGTTAACAATTCGAGCGAAATATTCGAATTTTATACGAGTACACGATGGAAGGTGGTTTTGCCATTTTTTTTTTTTTGCGAAAAATAATTATTTACTTTACCTTAGCCATAACTATATACCTTTTTTACTTTAGTATTTTGTTCCTTAATTTTGCCTGCTCCCTCCAAATTAAGTACATGTTTCTTAAGACTATGCTGCCTACATTATATAGCTGCCTAAAAATAATTCCCACTCGATCGATTATACTTTATCTCATCAGCCTACAGTAAAAAATCCTAAATAATTCTGGCAAGAAATTTAGACGCAATTTAAATTTGTATTTCCTATGACGAAATTCACGATAACGATTACTTGGTTACCTATACCTATAGCATGATGCAATCTTTGGCAATATGAAGCCATGGCTAAGGTTCAGGTTCAAAAAAGTGTTAATAGCTCGTACGTGTACTTAACGGGTGATGCTAGAGTGGTTTACAGGGTGTCCCTTATTTTTCGAAGTTCTTGACGCATACCCCCAAATTTTGTTCTCTTGACCATAAAACACACAAAAATAATTTTTTGGTTCATTTGTACTACTGTACTGCAACCCGTGCCGACATCCTTACATAGTATAAAATAAAGTCGCTATTTTCGTTTGTTTGTTTGTTTGTTTGTCTGTATGCTTAAATCTTTAAAACTACGCAACGGATTTTGATGCAGTTTTTTATAATGGATAGAGTGATTCAAGAGGAAGGTTTATATGTATAATACACCTGTGCGAAGCCGGGGCGGGTCGTCTAGTTCCTAATAAGTTTCTTCATACAAGTTGCGGTGCTTACGCCGCGCGTCGGCGCTCTATTTGTCAGTTATTCCCGTATTATCGAGTGAGTACTTTAGATTGTATTATTTTTCAAGATGTCAATAGACTTCTTAAATAATAAAATAAAAATCTACTTAATCTACTTGTCAAGTTCTCGCGGTTCTGTTCTATAATTATGAGCGAAGTTAAATTCACTGTCAGTAAAAGTGCGAATCTAGTAATTTGGGAGTGTATTATTTTCTGAGGATAAGCAAGAATACCTAAAAAGTAATTGAGTTGTATCAAACTTTGTAAAATACCTATAAAAAATTTCTTTTTATCAAATTTGGCGAGAGTACACAAATAACGTGAGGGGAATTTTAAAAGTAATTGGGTTATGTTATCCGATACCGCACACGCTTATGCCATGAAAAACATGAAAATAGAGAAAGATGAACTCTTTCTACTATATCAGAGAATGTGAGGTACAAAAATGCGTTGCCATAAATACGGCAGCTTCTGATACAATGGTCGGTGTAATGGAGCTTTGAGTTTTTTTAGAACAGGGCCTAGAAAAATAACCCGAGTAAATAGGTATCTTTTAGGTAAGCGTGCTACATCCTAGACCGCATATCTGCTCAACATCAGGCAGTATGTAGTCAAACGCAAACCTATATGGAAAAAAAAACTTACACTGTTTTCTTGTCCCAATAGTATTTTTATTGTGACAGTTCTTATGAATTCTTCCTAGATTCTGGTAATTGGCTTCCATCAAACTCTTTCTTAATTAATTTATCTATCCGTACACCAATTTTCAGCTTATAAATATAGTCGGAAGATACTCATTAATTTTTTCTAAAATTCAAACGGTTATCCCCACCAAACGCTAAGCATCCCAGCTGACTGATTTCGGGGTATTGTTTTACACCACCATTACAACGTAATACCAAAAATTCAGCTTTTAGAAAGAAGTTGAATTTTTTGCGCTTACCTCCCGGGTTATTACTTAGGTTTATACACAGGCTCTAAGATAATTTTATGATGATGTTGATAAAACCTAGTAATGAATTGTTTCAAAATTTGAAAAAAAGAAAGGTGATGGAGAAGAACTGTTGTCAAATATGGAAGTCACGATACCCTTTAAAGCATTTCGCTCTAGGATATATACAAAACCTATTTACGCTACAATTTAATATAAGTAATGTATTGTAATTAGTTGTAAGAATTTATTTATTAGCCATCTAATAAGTATTGTACTATGAAAGTGTGTATTAATAGATACGTTTCGAACAGAAAATATTAAACAAAACAAAGTTTTGAACAACAATAATACATTTAGATAACTAGGCCAAAATGAATCGACTTGGGTTTTTAAGAGGATTGTGAATCCGGCCACTACGTTATCTATAGAACATCTAGAAAATTTTATGAACAACTAGCAGCCTCTCTTTTAAAAAAATATAGCCTATGACACCCGGGGATTGTGTAGCTTCCCAACAATGAAAGAATTTTTCAAATCGGTTCAGTAGTTTCGGAGCCTATTCAATGCAAACAAACAAACAATCAAATCTTTCCTCTTTATAATATTGGTATAGATTTTGTTCCGGGAGAAAACTCTTTTATACCCTTAAATTGTAACGAAATGTTATGTTTTTGGTGTCACTCGCTTGAGTAAGAAATATTGCGCGCACATACGTCTTATTTATTTCAGAAAAGTTTTTAGCTTCTTTATACTTTTCAGCAAGTTTTTGAGTAAAAATATGGCTTTTTACAGGCTTATAACATTAAAGTCATTAAAAATAACTATAAACTAAGGCGTTTGAAGACTAGCGATTGAGGTTGGATTACATGAAAAAAATAAATTTAAAATCGGATAATATTTAAAGGTAGATAAGAGCTTATTGTTTTTGAATGGCCAGGTTCGCGCTTCACAATAGCCTCAATAAAAGTTACTATTTTACGTAAGAGCATCTATAGGTATGCGTAAAAAACACAACTTTTGGGGGCACGACTTGATTGATGTTTGTGTTGACCTCTAGTTTTCCAAAGATATAAAATCCTAATGTGCGTCACCAAACAAGCTTACTTGTATGTACTAGGTACCTACATACTACCTATTTGCTCTAATTAGGTATGTACTTTTCTAAATATTTTATAGACTTCGCAAGAAGTAGGTACCTGTATATATTCCTATATTAGAAAGAAAGACCACAAAGTTGAGCCTAAATGTATTCATACACAAACACTTACAATTATGTGATTTAAAAATAACCCAGTCCAATCAATTGGTTAATTACACCTACCATTATTATTTACTATAAGCTTTACTATAGATAACTACAATATTATGTAATAATTATAATAATATCCACGGCACGCTCCACTCAGACGTACAATTAAATTATACACAAAATTAGGTATCTTTGAGTCCCAGAATCATTCATTAGTCACGACAACTGAGATAACATTAATTAGCAATATAAAAACCCGTAATCACCGGTTTGTACCTAATTTATAATTTTAAAGCGACCACTTGCCGAGCAAACTTGATTCTGATGAAATGTTTGATGAAATTTAAACCATGTTTGACGATTTTATGAGGAAGATGGATGCGTAATTAGTTGATGAGAATTACCTACACCTGTGTGGTGTTTGTTTTGGTGATAGAGCACTGTTAGCTTAGTCAATATCCTAAACTCGTGTCATCATCTCGGCCTTAGAGCGTTCACTGCTGAACATGTTTTCTCATGCAGATGGATCCAATCCGATTGCATCGAGCTTGCACCCTAAACTTGCTTGAACACCAAAGAAATGCTAACGCAACCTCTGACACACATAACGCCTCCAAACGCATATAAAATGGCGCTTATTGTCCAGACAAGAGAGTTATCCTGAAACAAAGATTAGAAGGAAACTGTAAGATTATACAAGGGAGAAAAAGCCTATCCTAACTTATAGTGGGTCGATACAAGCGGATGATAATAATTATGTTGAAGTGAGTTGGGTTGGTTGTTGAGGACGAGGAACAATTAATGGAAAAATTGTTAGACAGGTACCTAAAGCAACGTAGGTGACTGGAAATAGACAGGCTTTAGCTACTTAGGTAGAGTAAATTGGGGCTCTCTATTTGCGTTTTTGGAGTTTCCAGCTCAATAAATATTTATAGGTAGCCAGAAATAGGGAGGAAATACAAAGAAATTCGGTAAAGTATTGTACATTAGTAAAACACATTCCAACATATTCAGAGCCAATATCACATCCGTTTTCTATAGAATACTTGACCAATAGCTTTTCTATGCAATGCGTGTGTTGTAGAGTTAGCAAACTCTACAACAGTGGCGGATTTACGTATTTACCGCCAGTAGGCTGTTGAATTTTCCTAAAAAAACTTTTAAAGGCTGTAAAATTAATCATATATGTTGTTTTTTCTGTGTAGATTTTATAATGTTTAGGTATACAAATCAATATTGTATTTTTGTCAATTATAAAATTAATGATACGAAATTTGCCACCCCCTAAAATCTGCCGCCCTAGCCTACTCAGCCCCCTGGTGACTCCGCCACTGCTCTACAATGAAGATCGCAGGAAGATAATGCAACTTGCCAGGTAACTGGCTAGAGACCTGGTATACCTATTGGGCAACAGGTAGACATTATATTTTTGAAGAATGCTTAGCTCCAAAATCTTATTAGTTGCATCATGGAAACGTAAATACTAAGACCGAGCGGAGCGGTCTAACAAAATTAGTACCTAACCTAACATTCCCGAACAGTGAAGAAGTGACAATATTGACGTCTACGAGTAAAGCTACTAAGATGGCCTCGAGGTAAAAATCCAATTTAAGATCGTTGTAAAACCCCCAAAATATGGAAAAGTTTGTTCCAAACATGAACTTGAATTAGGAGCAATTTATTTAGATATTGATATCAAGGAAACAATGTTTGTTATTATCGCGGAAGAACATTCCAATATTTTTCCACTACAAATGCGTACAATGGTAAGTTCGGGAATACCCATCGAAACTGATAAATTATTTCGACTAAACAAAACAGCGTTTAACTGCGCTACAAGTTTTCCATTCCAAACAATGAGATTGTTATACAACATCATTGATTCTAGAACAAAATATAATGCTTACTTGTTACATACTTAGTTTTTCCACCTACTAGAGATAAGAGCCAGGATTCTTGTGGCTTATTCTTACTTGTCTGTCAGGTAAGTACAACTCTCTCAGCACAAGCGGCGCAAATATGCTAACCTCGGTAGTGGTTACATATTTGAGCCATTTGGAGTTGAGACATTGGGTCCGTGGGGGCCGGGAGCTCATATCATTTTCAAAAGTCTTTCTGGGCGTCTGGTGGACGCGACGCGTGACCAAAATGCTGGTGTTTATTTGGCTCAACGCATAAACATTGCCATTCAGCGTGGCAATGCAGCCAGCATGCTGGGCACGCTACCAACTGGCAGTGGGCATTGGATTGGATTGAGCATTTGGATTATCTTTAGACCTTCAAGGTTCTGAGGATGATCCAATGCTTTTTGTGTAATAGTAGTGTAGTTTTGTTGTACTTAGTTAATAAAGGCACTTTTGCCCGATTTAAAGTACTCTCCCATAATAGCCAAGATTCTTATGGCTTAGGTATTCTTGCCTGTCAGATAGGTACATACAACTCTCCCCTAATACTAGTCCAAACATTTGTTCATACCTACCAGGGGTTTTAAAGGGGTGTGACATGGACATTTTTAAAATAGTCTCACTGACTAGCAAGTCAATTCATACCATGTAGAATTGTCAAGATCGTGTAGTTCGCTAGTAGACTCGAGAATCAGCTTGCCTGAATGCCAGTGATGCTACTGTATTGCTGAACTAGCAATATTTTTACCGACGAAACGGAGGAGGTACTCAATTCGACTCGTATATTTGTTTTTTATATATGTGTAACCACGCATAACTTAATTTTTACATGGAAGTACCAATTTCGATAATTCTTCTTTTATTGGAAATAGTATACTTCGAAGTTGGCCCCATTTAAATTTTATCAAAATCGGCTGAGCCATTTTTGATAAATAAACAATAATGTGAAAAATGCTACATCGATCCGTGCGAAATATTCGGGAATTCTGTACACGGTTGATGTCGGTCGTGCCATTTTTTGCGATTGAATTAATTTGTGAATTAATTATTTAGGATAATATGTTATTATTATGCAGTTATCTATATCAACATATATATGCAGATGTCAGCACTACTGTACAGTGGCAGCACTGCCCAGTACCCAGCGAAGATTGTATCGTGTCATGTCACGGGTCACCGGACACACCCCTACACGTGCCCGCGCCCGCGCAAGCGTATTCTCTATTGCGCATGCCTCCTATCTCTTTCCAACATGTCGCCTTGACGTCGGGGGGGGCTTGATAACAACACGTTGATATTAATAATTATTTACATTCACCTACGGTAGGTATCTGTGAAGGATAAGCTGGCTTGGTGAGCTAAGTGTACTCGTGATCACTGCTGTGCTGACATCATTTGACCAAAAAACGCATTGTATTGTAACAAGTGTCTCATTTTATTTTAGAGCAAACGAGAGAGTAATATAATATGTTTGCTCATTCTCTACTACTGTAAAGAGCACATAGACAGTCAAGAAAGAATTCAAATAAATAACGAGAGGTCAAAAATATATAGGATAATAACTAGAGAGCTAGACAGGTAGGTACCTACATCCATACTGGTTTTCATTCAATATGGAATGCAGAAAGATATTCCTTCACATCGATGTCATACACGATTAGGATTACATCAGATATTTATTATGATGTTATATTAGATAGATAGGTGGGTATTCAATGCTATTACCTACATAATGATTACATCAAATTTATAGATTAAACCATGATTAAACATAGAAAGTTAGATTTTTGTAAACAAAAACGAAAATATCTTTAAAGAGAGTTCATCAAAGGCTAAAAACTGTTTTATGTACCTAAGTTAATTCTTTGTGTCGCAAGCAAGACATTTTTGGTTTTATTGTCATAAAAATAAAGGTAAGTAGCGTTGTTAACCCGCCTACTCCTAAATGTTGTTTCAGCCATGCTATGAAGTAAGGGCTCGTACACATAAACACGATACGACGTCGCCTACGACGCGACATCGTTTCACGATGCGACGTCGTATCGTAGGAACCAATCGTTATACTTCTTCATAAAATGACTCTTGTTGTTCATGATTGAAAGAAATGGATGTACCTATCCATCTTCTGTGTATCTGTTCTTCTTTATTTGTTATTTCTTCTATTGTTGCGATGTGGTGTTGATTGCTTGACGTCGACGACATCGCATCATGAAACGATGTCGCGTCGTAGCACGTTATGAGGTCGTATCGTGTTTGTGTGTACGATCCCTAAGTCCGTCAACGTTATCGCGAAACTCGAAATAAGTTTATGTATTAATTATATAGTACAACAATATATCGACTTCTTACTAAGTTTCTGCACAATATAATTTCAGATATTTCTTCCTTAAGTTTGTTTGTTGACATTGGAATATTTACTGTTGACAATCATAAAATTGTAAAGCTGAGCTCAGCAAGTTGGCGATCGAGTCATGCTTCATAGAATGCGATAGCTAATCTATAAACTGCCTCATCGCTAGAGGTCAGATGCACGCAGCTGCTGTTACTGCTGCATTTTATCTCTGATATTGATTTTATTTTTCATTACTTTGTAGATTACCTAATCTTTAATGCATAACGCCTCCGATGCGAAACATACCGATTGATACAACGCTGAGTCGCTGAGGCTCTAAAGAGAACCAACACGAATAACCAACATAATCGATTTTAAAAGTTATGTAGGTAGGGGTCTAAGTATGACGTCATCCAGTGGATTTATTGTCGACCCCCAAATTACGCTGTGTGTTCTTCTAACTAGCGGGGGTGAAATTGTATTTGTCAATCTGTTACCGTCTTACCACAAAAGTTTTAGCACGCTTTAGACAAAGTTTAACGGTACAAATTGCACGGTTGGTAACGTGCGCTCGTGCTCTACGTCATAAAAGTTTCTTTTATATTGCCACTGTGAGAGGAGCCCCTTTACACATTTTTTCAAAACATTTTTTTACAATAATCAAGGTTACAATTCCTTAAAATTACTTATATAATCTAAAAGTTGCACATATTTTTAATTAGATACATCGTTGGTAGAGTCGCACTTATTCAGCTGATCGTGCATTTCGAATTTTCGATACACATTACAAATAATGCTACCTACTCAAAATGTGATGATTAGGATCTCAGTACCTAACTACTCATTCACACTCAGCGGCCTACTAAAATAGTTACAGTGCAAAACAATTTAAATGAATATCAAATTCCAAACAATACAGATAAAAACAAACTCGACTTGTTTAAAAATACGAAATACTCACAAGAAAAATGTTTTTTTTTACCAACTTGTTATTCAGGACATAAAAAATATTTTTTTTTTGCTTAATCCTATTCCTGGGACTCGGTCTGGTATATCAGGTACATGAGTACATCGTACCTACATCAGGACTAGGCATTTTTTTTGTTTATCAGGCATGAACTTTTCACTGTGGCGGCACCGCTTCTGTAGTCGCCGATAAAATCTCGAATCAAAACGATATAATGAATAAACGTAAAAAAATGTTCGCTAAGGAAGAAGAATGAGCAAGACAGACCACCGTTGTGCTATTAAGCACGAGCGCAGCGAGCGCGAAATATATATATTTTTTAGTAATTTTAAACTAGATATGAGTAAAGCAGAACGGGAACTTCAAAATAGAAATATAGAGCAAAGGAAAGTACTCTACTGGTTTAATGCGCGAGTGTGCAGAGAGCGAAAACAGTTGACAGTTATTATTAGAATAATTTCAAAAGGTACGAGCAAAGCAGAACAAGCCACTGCTATTATGCGCAAGCAGAGCGAACGCGGTTTTACGGTACGGTATTTTCAGTAACTTCAAAACAGACATGAGCAAAAGAGAGCTCTGTACTGCTACTATGCGCGCACGAAGCGAGCGACTTTGTTGAGACTGAGTTGGGGAGTACGAGTATTGTGGCGGTGTATGATTAGGCGCGTTAGCGCTACCTACCTGCAATACCTAGGTACATAGCGCCATGTCACATAAAAATATTATTATAGTAAATAGACAACAACAGTTAAGTATGATAGAAAAATATTATAAATTTGCAATTTTGAATATACAGAGTTATCTTTACTTATTTACAAGCCGATATAGCAGCTGATGTAGGCAACTTGCCTACATCGGTATACTCCCAACGGCCGCCACTAAATCGTTCCCCAGTGGTGGTCGTTAGCACCAGTTAATATTTTTAGTGCCAACTACTGCCAACGTCCGGCAGTGGCGGTCGATCGGACATAATTAAATATTATTTTATTTTCAATTGTTTGTTATTATAACCTTACTATATCAATTCTTGTTTTGAATAAATATGTAGTGTATTTTTTACTGATCTAACCTAACCTTAACCTAACCATAGTCGAACCATGATACAGGTTGATGATTAACTACTAATTTTGTTTGTGATTTAATTTGGATTTTGAATGGTACCCTTAACTTATATGACTACGACAGAGCGGAAATACACTACATATTTATTCAAAACAAGAATTTGAAGATGAACTTCCGCAAAGTAACGCCTGATTCAATAAACTTACTATATCAAATTTAGATTTGCTACCTTAATAATAGGGCTATACTTTTTGTCTAATATAATAATTATTTTACATATTTATTTTGCAAAAATATACTGCTAAAACTATCCGGTATCAGGTGCTTTTTAGGGTTCCGTACCCAAAGGGTAAAAGCGAGACCCTATTACTAATACTCCGCTGTCCGTCTGTCTGTCTGTCACCAGTCTGTATCTCATGAGCTATAACGGATAGCTAGAAAGCTTAAATTTTCACAGATGATGTATTTCTGTTGCCGCTATAACAACAAATACTAAAAACAGAATAAAATTAATATTTTAGGGGGGCTCCCATACATCAAACCTCAATTTTTAACCGTTTTTCGCTCGAAATTAATAATGATAACAGATAGATGCTTGAAATATTCATAGAATGTTTAATTCTATGTACGATTCAATAGTCAATAATAAAATTAGAATAAAATAAATATTTAAGTGGGACTCCCATACATTACGGAACGCTGCGTGCGCGAGTCCTACTCGAACTTGGCCGATTATTGTAATCAGATATATTTTATAATCAATAAACTCAAAAATTTTTTGGTTGTTCCATAGAACAATATCGTTCACCCGCGACAAAATGTATGAAACAGATGTTTTTTTTATTTTGACAAAAGTCGCAGAACCAAAGTTGTTAGTTTTGATGTACAGAATAAGCCCCTAAAATTATGCTAATTGATTAGAAATAACCCTGTATACTGGTATTTTGAACTATATTATAGAGATCCCACCGGCCATCGAACTCCAGAGCCCTGACTGTGATTCAGTAGTTAGTCGCGGCGGTTGGCAAAATGTAATACTCAGTGCTAACGACCACCACTGGTGGCAGTTTTAATGACCCATCGACCGCCAATGGCGGACGTTGGCACTAACAATTTTAACTGGTGCTAACGACCGCCACTGGGGGACGTTTTAGTGGCGGCCGTTGGAAGTACCTATACCCCTACATCAGACCACATAGTTGAAAATGATAACTTTTTACGAGCTACGTAGTAGTCACGTGGATGACGCTATCAACCGCAACTTTAGAAGGTAAATAACGCAGAGCTGATCGTAAGAATTTAGCAACATATTTCACGCATACTTTCGAACCAATTAGTTTCGATATTACCTATTTCCGAGTTGTTTTAACCGTTTAGCCATGTCGGAGGCCTTCAGGCGGCCTTAAAACTTTGACATCAGGGCTAGCCGGCCTATACGAACTTGCTTATTTCCGAGTTTCTAGACAGATGGAAATGTGAACGCGAATCGAAGCGGAAATTTCTTTTTAAAATTTGCTGCCGATGTAGGTAACCTTTCACGCAAACATCCAAGAATTTTCCAATCACTAGGTACTCGTTTCCAGAAAACGTACGCGAAGTACGAGTAGGAAACATAGGATCATTGAAAGTGGCGCGCGATTCCTTCATTTCAATTCGCTTTGAGGCATCTCTTTGTTGAAGAAACCTTTTACAGTCCCGCTGCACTCACCCCCTAAATAGAAATTCCGTGTCATAGATACCACGAAATACACACAGTATGCGAGGACAACAATGTCAACTGAATACTAGTTAGGCCTGGAAAGTCCTCACGTTACATGTGTCTACAATGAACCTGTCAATCAATTTCGGATAATATATAGCATGTACTTACCCATTGATTGTGCCTACTAACTAGAACGTACCAGATTTCGGCAGTTATCAGCGAGTTGACAGTCACTTACTTTTGTTATTTTATCTCAAATTTATACAAGATAAAAGAACAAATAAGTTTACCTACTTTCAACTATATTTGATATCGCTCTGCCTACTAAAGAATGAGCCCATAGTTTAGTAGAGTTAGGAAACAGAACATTTACTGACAAACAATAAATAAGAGTAGGTATATTAGGACTTGCAAGTCCTCGTGCTTTCACGCTAGGATAACGCAACAGGAGCAAGAGGAACACCCGCTGTAAATGCCACTCGCGGTCACCGAAGACTGACAATACTGATCTTAAAAAACACCAAGCTATGTTTTCTCTACGTCAGTAAGGTAGATCCTAAAAGATGTTATCATCTCTACCTACTCATGTTAGACGCGACGCGTAACCAAAATGCTGCTAGCTTAGCATACAAGACCACGACAAGAGTTTACCGACGTGTGCAAAGGTGACAGATATATACATCATCATAACTCTGTCACGCTCTGACACGTCGATAGAGTTATTTTATGGTCCTTATGCTAAGCCCGCTGGTGTTTATTTATTTATATTCGTTTATTGCACAATGCACTGTTACAACAAAAGTTCTTACAAACTAAAGTCTTAACTAAGTGACATTGACCCCGTGAGGGCGTCGCAATTTAAGGAGAGGTAATTAGCTTTACATACTAGATATTAATCAGTTCTCTATAAAATATTTACTTATTTGGCTCAACGTATTGCCATTCAGCGTGGCAATGCTGCCAGCATGCTGGGCACGCTGCCAACTGGCAGTGGGCTTGAGCATTTGGATTATCTTTAGACCTTCAAGTCTAAATGATCTCTGGATGATCCAATTGCTTGTTGTGTAAAAGTAGTTCATATAGTTTTAGATTATTTAAATCTTGTATTTTGTGATAGTTAATTAAGGCACTTGCCCTGTTATAAAAAATAGGACAGATGATATTATGTTAGAGTTACCTACCTACCCTTAGTTGACGAGCACGAATAAACAGAAAAAAATGCGTGATAGTCTCATACTCTGAAATAAATATAAGGAAAAATCGAGATCAAAAGATCGCGTGGAATATCATGAGCCAATATCAATAACCTTTGGCTCACTCGTCCCCAATAAGGGCATCCAGATTTGCGTTTCAATTTATATCAGCGAGTTAAAAAAAGTCAATTGGCTGAGATACTCGTAAGATCGTCCAGATCGCGGGGTTATCTGTGAAGCGTAGATGACGTGATTTGTGCCTTTTTTAACATTCATTCATAAGCTCTAACTGGGGGTCAGTCACCCGATACCTACCAATGATAAGTGATAACTTTGATTAGTTATACACTGCCATGATACACTAAATTAAATATACATATACATTGAAACAAGCGTGTAATGTTGACTGATTACGTTATTAGATATATCAAAATGTAAAAATATATTTGAAGGCTAGCAGGTCAGAATCATGATACCTACTACTTAATAGTTGGCTATAGTTTAGATTTAGAGGTTTACATAATTTACTTGGAACTGAGCGGTACTTAGCTGCAGATCGTATTACTCTTCACGCGTATTCCTAACTTTTGCTAGGTATTTGTTCTGCAATAAAACCTAAATAGATAGGTACCTACTTATGCATAAATGATTACATGTCATAACAATACTTAGTATACAGCATTCTTCGGTTTATTATCATTCTATGTAACTCTACGAAATATAAAAATATATTTAACTTTAAATCTATCTACCTACATAGCTACAATTAGGTACCTAACTATTAATATTTGGAACTTTCACTTTTATCAATAACACTTTACTGATTACAATTACCTATCGTACGACCGCAAAACACGTGTAAGTATAAGGTACCAATCGTAGATAAACCCCCAGATATTTAAATACATGACTCAAGTCAGGTGGCGGTGCTTACTTGAATCTGATAACCTGTAGGAAATCTGACATATCTACAAAATCCGCATCCGCTGAATTAAGCTATAGGCTACCTAAAGGCGCCAATTTGAAAACTCAGTCAGACAGACGTACAGGAACAAATATCACCTCTTTTTACATCGAGGTCTCTGTAGTGTCGAAGCTCCCAAACGAATGTATTTTTTTTTGTGTTTAAAAAAATAGATATGTAGTGGTGTACCTATAAGGTGTTTAGTAGTCTGAGTAGAGTTATCAAAATACATCAATCCTTTATGTAAATGCATTGAAGTTTCAGTCGTAGTGACTACGCAATTCTAGCGCTGGATAGAGATCACAGCGGAAAAGTATGTTGTGCCTTACGGTATGTTATGTACCGCATGGAGCACCGAAGCCCTAAGCGCAAGGTACGTAGTGATTAATTCCACAAACCAATAAGAGAACAAGTTATTAATTCCTCTATGAAGGCACGCACGCAATGATGCGCCGAGTGCGTTCGTTCGTATAATTCATAGCTGTGTATAATTTAAAAACCTGTGGCGCTATCTAACGCTATTAAGTAAACTGTACAATAAAATATACATAAATCGAAACTACGAAAACGTCTAATAGGTCCCATTCACCACATACACCATCAGGCCAAATGGATGACATCCATTCGATGTTACGAGTTTGCGACTTCGTCATTAGAAATGGCGACTTTTCGTTGGTATTATAGCGAGCGCTTTAGCGTCAAAAATAGTTTAGCAACTTGTTACTTGTCTGATTCTCTTCAAAATAAATCATCTGTGGATTTATCTTTATGTACATACGAGTAGTATTTCTGGCTACTAATATCTTCAAACAATGTCTGTAAAAAATGAAGTCTAAACTTAAATACCTACACTAAATTGGCAACATTAGCCACATTCATTTGGATGTCATCTATTTGGCCTGATGGTGAATGGGGCCTATAAGGGAGTTATTTCTTTAGAGCGCCGTGCTGGCGCATCTGTGTAGGTACAATAATCAACTTGGTGGAGTAACCAGCGGACACCAAATGAAATACTCTCCATACATTTTATCCTAGTGAGCCTTGAAACATTTAGGTATCTTTTCTGAGCAATGTCTGCCTTGTGGTCGAAATTCTCTCTTGAATAATAAACTAGATTAAATACTCGCGACGGTTTAAAATCCTCTATTCGCTATTCTATATTGATGGTATTGATTCATTAGAGATTGTAGAATAGCGAATAGAGGTACTGAAAGTTCTTTACAACTTTAACATTCGATTCTATTTCCATATTTACAAAAAAAATGCAACTTGCCTATTTTGCACTAGGTAAGTATTGAGTGCTAAATTATTATTGTGTCCAATAAGATCAATTAACAAATTGGTACTTGCATCCAATATATTTCTGTCTACCTTATCGGACGTTTTACCCTGCGCTTGCCAGGACGTGGTCTCCATTCGAGAACTTTACGGCGCCATCGACCATCAGCTCTACGTACATAATACCAGTTAGGTAACCTCCCTGACGTGATACCAACGTACATTAATCATGCCCCGTGCGTCAGAGTACTCGTATGAGTTTTCTCCAACTTCTTGGTATTGCAGAATTCAAATGATGGAACTTATCCTATCTTTATCAGAGGTCATGTGGAAACGGATCGCCGCCATTGTGTGTAAACATTTGTAATTTTCCATTAATAACTGGCGTTATTTTTAAATACTCGTACAAAACAATATTGTGGCATGCGTCAACAGTGCGCATTATAAGGCCTGTCAAAGGCATATCAATTAAAATACTTTCAGGTTAAAAGTACTTCCCCATTATGTAGTTTGTATTGGAAACCTCTCCGTCATAAAGAGGGTGATGGACATGAAGAAAATTCTCGAATGAGCCGGGAACACGAGAGTTGGTATATAAATATAACCACAGACTACTACAGATACTACGTATGTCTATAATGCTATGGCCACATCTGCGCCCTACGGCGAAGTTATCGTCACTGGAGGCTCATTCACTAATTCAAACTGTAGTAATTGGTTGTTCACGATTTGAACTACTACCTGAAGCTGGGCACACACGCTGCGATGATCGCATCTATTCATCAGATCAGTCCAGCGAGGTCCTAATATAGTTGCATTGCCAGTAGGTAGTTATTGAGGAATCAAAATGAAACCCTTAGTTTAATCGAAAAATATTGATTTAACAACAAAAATATTGGCATCAATGTTGTAGAAAATCAAATTTTAAACAACTTTTGTTCCTAAAACTTCTGCTGTAAAATTGAAATAACACAAGTTATTGAAGAAATGAAATGGTACAACCAACTATTTAAAAAAAATATCGATCCTACAAAAAGTTGATGGGAATCAAAGTTATAGAAAATCAAATTTTAAACAACTTTGATTCCCATCAACTTTTTGTAGGATCGATCGATTTCTGCTGAAAAATTGAAATAACACAAGTTATTGAAGAAACAAAACGGTACAACCAACTTTTAAAAAAAAATATCGATCCAACAAAAAGTTGATAGGAATCAAAGTTGTAGAAAATCAAATTTTAAACAACTTTTGTTCCTATAACTTCTGCTGAAAAACTGAAATAACACAAGTTATTGAAGAAACAAAATGGTACAACCAACTGTACTGTACTGTATCAGCCTTTTTAATAGTCCACTGCAGGACGTAGGCCTACCCACGAAGGGTGATTGGGCCATATCCACCACGCTGGCCCAGTGCGGGTTGGTGGATTCACATACGCCATCGAATTTCTTCTACGGACATATGCAGGTTGCCTCACGATGTTTTCCTTCACCGAAAAGCCAGTGGTGTGAAATTCCGTACATAAATTCCAAAGAACTCATTGGTACGGGACTGGGATTGAACCCACGACCTCACGATTGTAAGGCGGGCGTCACTACCTCTAGACCACCACGGCTGAAACCACCAACTATTTTAAATAAAATATCGATCCTACAAAAAGTTGATGGGAATCAAAGTTGTAGAAAATCAAATTTTAAACAACTTTTGTTCCCTTAATTTCTGCTGAAAAATTGAAATAAGACAAGTTATTGAAGAAATGGAATGGTACAACCAACTTTTTAAAAAAAATATCGATCCTACAAAAAGTTGTTGGGAATCAAAGTTGTAGAAAATCAAATTTTAAACAACTTTTGTTCCCATAACTTCTGTTAAAAAACTAAAATAACACAAGTTATTGAAGAAACAAAATGGCACAACCAACTATTTAAAAAAAATATCGATGCTACAAAAAGTTGATGGGAATCAAAGTTGTTTAAAATTTGATTTTCTATAACTTTGATTCCCATCAACTTTTTGTAGGATCGATATTTTTTTTAAATAGTTGGTTGTACCATTTCATTTCTTCAATAACTTGTGTTATTTCAATTTTACAGCAGAAGTTTTAGGAACAAAAGTTGTTTAAAATTTGATTTTCTACAACATTGATGCCAATATTTTTGTTGTTAAATCAATATTTTTCGATTAAACTAAGGGTTTCATTTTGATTCCTCAATAACTACCTACTGGCAATGCAACTATATTAGAACCTCGCTGGACTGATCTGATGAATAGATGCGATCATCGCAGCGTGTGTGCCCAGCTTCAGGTAGTAGTTCAAATCGTGAACAACCAATTACTACCGTTTGAATTAGTGAATGAGCCCCCAGTGACGATAATTCGCCGTAGGGCGCTAATGTGGCCGGTCCATAACATTTAAATTGTTATTAAATATTACCTATCATCTTTTGCGAAACCATCTTTCATAGAAAATGTGATCAACATACATAGTTGTGCTTGTTAAGGGACACCACTAGCTTCTAACAGTGGGATAAAGAGATGAAGAGGAATTTCCTTCTGTGCAGCATATTCATTTTCTGCTTCAAGTTCATAGCTCGTTGGTAGACCCAACAAGTTTTAGGCTGATTGTAAATAAAGAAGTCGCCACAGCCACAAACAAACAAAGTGGCGTTGGTTACTCCCGTGTGCAGAGCATTCATAGAATTTATGAAAAACGTGTGAAACTCGTCAGTGGCGGTGCTTGTGGCTGTGTCGATACGCTTGTTAAGCTGTTTTCCTAGGATAGCGCTGTCCGTCATATAGCGGCCGCAATACAGCGGAGAATGACGTCACTAGAACGTTATCTGTGCAAACAAAATGGCGCGGTAATTGTAACTGTATGATCTTAGTAAGAAGAAAGAACTTATAACATCCGCACTATGACGTCCGCTATAAGACGACACCGCTACACTAAAAAACCAGATCTTTACCTTTGGTATTTAGAAAAATTAGAAATAAAACAAATAACAAGTAACAATTCTTACTTTAATTTATTGCAGACACGCTGTCCGTCCCGTGACCCACCAGAACAGAGTGACGACCCAACTTACATTTGTTACAAAATATACCTAGATATTTACACGTAGGCTAAGGACTTAACATAAAATAAATAACCGAATTTCGTCTAATAACAGAGTACAGAGCGAATTACTGCTAACATTTCTGTGGCTTGTGAGCGGACGCGAGACATGGTGCAACAAAAAGATCGTCATCGTATTATATGTTATCTTTAGTATCTAAATCATAGAAGAAAGAGCAAGAGCATGGTTTTTTAGAAAGCTTACTCTTCTATCCTACCACAGAAGGAGAAAGAAATTATGTAACATTGAGGCGATTTATTTATCAAATTGATTTCAACGCGATTAGAGATTGACAAAATAATACTTTTTTTTCTTCTGAGGATAGTATGGCGACATCGCCACATGGCAATCGTAAATTATCACGTAGTCAGTCATCAGTTTGTAATATAAATCGATCCACTACAAAGAGTGTATTGTTTTACACTAGATGTCGCTACTTGTATGTTTTAGAAGTCAGAGACAATTTAATAGTTGACCTGACCCCATCTAACTTTACTCTGTGGTTAAATACTTTAACTATAGAAATGCACAAGATTTACAGACATGTTTATGTTAGTAGCAATGTTGTGCTTCACTTGCTATTAAAATTATATTAGTTTATTGACACCTTCGAGCAAATATCTACAGAGCCACAGTCTCTAAGTGAAAGTAGTAAATGTCCGAGCGCTGTCATACATACCGACTTAGATATTTACATTAAATAATTCGCAATGTCCAGTTTTCTCGAATCTCAACGTTATGTCACCTAATTAGAGCTTGTAACCGAGCACTTTGGAGTCGCGCGGCGTTTTAGTCGGCTTGCAATCGCCTTACGACTAACAAAAAAACCTGCCCACAACGTAGCGTAGGCAGAGTTTTTGCTCGGACACTTTTTTTAAACGATTATGACTCTATTGATATTTGCTCGAAGATTGACACCAATTATTATTTCCAAGTATGGTAGGAATTTCACACCATATCGCGCAACCCAACCGCAAGAATGAGCGCTGAAACAGCCAAATCGTTCAAAATCATCAATTCCAAAAATAAACTACTCAATCACAATCGAATGTAATCATTCCAGCTATCGAACATTAAAAAGGATTAAGACATTCTTTATCTATACTCTTTGTTCATGATAAAATATAATTAAAGATAATAATATAATTACTAAGTAAGAGGAAAAACACGAGCTTGTAATTATGTGCACGCTTTACAGTCGCAGTAGGTAATAACTAAGAATACGAAAACTACTTAAAAATTTAGATGAAACGAATTCTGTTTTTAAGTCGTAGGAGGTTCAATATGTCGGTCTCTTTCATTTACATGACATTTCTATTTAGAGAAAAAGTGATGGATGGCGTAGCGTATTTCTATCACTCTTACATTTTTTCACCACCTTTATTCACCTTAAAAGTACAAGACTTCTCAAAGTGTAACACACTTATAGACAATAGATACTCATCGTTATGAACAACTTGTACCATAGAAATACAGAAATTTTTATTAGGACCATAGGACCAAACCTAAAATCGAAAAAAATCCCAACATTTCGCTGATTAAATACGAAAGGGCCAATTACCAAAAATTGTGAGTGTCTTTTTGTTCCATACGAAAATTGTCATATTTCTGCGGAATTCAATAAAAAACGACACATTTTTTTTTATTTGTGGCCCCTTAGCATTTAATCAGCGATTTATCGAAAGTAAATGCACTTTTCAGCCCACCGTATAGATCAGCTGTTTTTAGCGATTTCCATATTGACCTCATAGTAAAAGAAGTTCATATTAACGAGTATGTTATACCCTGTAAGTGAGTACTTCTTATAAAAAAAACCTTGTATAATTGCTTCTATTTTAATGGTTTTTTTTCTTCCCTCGTTTCAGCATTCACCCTTTCGTCCACAGAGCCACCAAAAACGTTTCGCGTTAATTTAATACGAGATCATTGTTTTATACGTGTACGAATACATAAATAACTCGCATGAACACAGCTGGTGTGATTCAATAAGTATAAGAATTATCAACAAAATACAATACACATTGAAACATTACACCAAAATATTTGACTAAAGATTTAAAATATGACCTTATCCATAAACGTCCAATATCTATCTCTGACATCACAAACAAACGTGTAAACGGCGCCACTGACGTTTTTAGGCCGTGTTCATTAAGAGCGATTTACATGCGATTTTAGTCGCACGTTTGCGTTCGGGCAGTTTTCTCGTATACGATCTCCGATACTTTCGTCCAGGTGAAATCGAACTATTTATCGCATACGGGACCCTCGACTCGCTCGAATAACTTGCGCACTGGATACCGCCGACGCGCGATCCCAATCGCACGTAGTACGCCCCATCTGGACAGGCTCTTAAGGTTCGGTTTCTTTTTTTGCCTATTCCTACGTCAAGTGTACCGCATACAGCTGCGGCCTAGATCTGACCAATCACAGGGCTCAAAATGCCGCAGCTACCTGCGGGATGCCTCAGATGGGGCCTGTTCCCCAATAACCCCTTGCTAGGTCAGAACATTCTTTCTTGGGTTGTTTCTTCATTTAAATCGGCTTTTTTAGACTTCATGACACAATATTCCACCAGATGGATTACAGGGTTCGATATATTCATATATTTTATAAATTCACCACTCACGGTATTCGCCAGTGGTCAGTTTTATTCAACCACAAACGCTAATAAGAAGCAGCGTTTGTGGCTGTGGTGAAACGCTTATTTGTGATAAGCCTTAACCGTGCTTATGAAGTGAAAACTTTCATTGATGTGATATCACATTACAGATATAATTGAACGTTTATGCATAAAGATAATACATTTTACTCATAATTAAAAAACTCAGTGTCATATTATATCCAAAATACATTCCATATAAGAGGACTATCTGATTGCAAAAATACTATGAAATAAACAGCTAGAACAGCAGACAGAGTTGGCGGAATCACTCGCGGTGCTTTGAATGCACTGCAATGCAATTTACATTATACGACACTGAGTAGGTATATTTTATTTTAAATAACAAGTTTGTGTTTTTACAAGGGTATCGCCAAAAATCAACTTAAAAGCCACCTGTCCAAAGTTACTTGAAAACTTTAGTTTCATATTTCGACCTGAGTTCTTACCGAACTCCAATTCCATGATTTCATAATTTCCCGAATAAAGCAAAAACACAGTATAGGCCCAATCAAACTTGTTGGCGACAGTGAAGTTAGCTATACTAAGCGCCACACAAGTCTGCGGATGGGAAATTAATAGGTATGCGCGGGAGCCAGAGACTCGCGCCGGGGCACACCCGCCCGCCAACCTCATGCCTCCCGCGCGCTCCCTACGCATTGTGCACACATGCGCAATAATTAGCGAATCACGGCGAAGTGTCATCTGGGGCTAACTTCTCATCCGCTGACTTGTGTGGCGCTTAGTATACAAATGGCGCGAAACGCAATCCTCGCGCAGCCGTTATGTGAGCTTCAGTCAGGATTGGGGTTATGCGCATCTTGTAACTAACTTCACAGCTGCCTAGAGGTTCTATTCGGCCTATACATACATGCCAGATTTACTCCGCTTAAAAAAGTCATTCTGGGCAAAATTATGAACCACATTGATATAATAATCAGTCAGATAACTTTGGTCAGGCGTTGACGATACTCTCCTTACTAAAAAGTGAAACAATAATTAATAGTATTTTGAACATTTGGTTCATATGTTGATTCATTCATAGGCACTTACATCATATTGCCAAAGTGGAGAAATAATATTATTTCTTTATTCGTTTCAACAATTTACTTCATACGCGAATATTTGTCAAATTATTTTAATTGATAAAAATCTATTTTTAAAAGAGACTAAATTGAAAAATGTTTGATTAAAACAGTATAAAAGTAATAAATAAAGTATCTAAATTCTAAATAATATTTACATAACAAATGTGTGTTTTAAGTAAATAAAAAAATACTTTTAGTCAGCTTGTAAAAAAGAATAATTGTAAAAAGTTGAGGATATTACTAAATAATTATGAGGCTCATGCGCCAATAGTTAAATATCTAATCAGTTCGAAAACCATTCCAATACATAATAGTTTACAATAGAAATGATATTTTGATGTTATTAAAAAAGAATAGATAAGGTATAAGTATTTTTGTAAAATGATAAGGATCTATTCACACAAAAACGATAGTCGCCACGGCTTGTTACAAGAGCTGAAGTGCGTAGCACCGATATTTCGATAATGTAGGTGAATTCCGATACAGTCACACAGTAAAATGAAGACACGTCTCACACTCGACTCGTCTTGAATCTTGGCACCTAAAAGCCGCTGAGAGGCCTTCTCAAAAGGATACGGTATCGGCGGCAAACCATATTCCCCAGAGGTCGTAGCCTCTGGCGCCCAGCCTCGCCCAAAGGGGAGAGACCCCGAGGCCAATACTCACCACGCCAAAGAAGGTGGTGGAAGGACCACAAATGATGATAAGACATGTATCCCGCCCAGTCACGCTGTTATTGGTTCACCTCTCTGTTCCAGAAGTATTGTATAGTCTTCGCGAAGTTAAACCAAAAACAAAAGCAACGGGTTGGTCTTATATGAAGCGAATAATGCGTTAATGTGAAAAGTCTTTTTACAAAGAGATAATGCAACAATGTATCGACCTTGACCTATCGGCCATTACCTTGTACAGTATTCAATTATTTGCTATATTTGTTTTGGAAAACGATTTTCCTATTATTTTCTAACAATCTTCATTTAAAGGAATTTCATATTTTCGGATCTTATTGACATTGCTTGTTAAATATCTGATATCCATACATATAATGTACGAAACAAAGACAAGTAGGTATTTCCTCGTT
This sequence comes from Hypomecis atomaria, assembly GCA_964007245.1. NCBI lineage: Eukaryota > Metazoa > Arthropoda > Insecta > Lepidoptera > Geometridae > Hypomecis > Hypomecis atomaria. The sequence continues at coordinate 3,011,218 of OZ023285.1, forward strand.
TTAGATTTGAAAAAGGTTTCCACGAAAAGAGAAGTCTTTTCTCTTAACTCTGTACTGTATTATAGCAAAATTGCAAGTGAAATACTAAATTGAAATGAAAATAAATTCAAAAAATTGTTGAAAAAGCAAATACAATACAAATATGGCGGCATGACGGCGGCCTTGAACAAAAATCAAATTAGAAAATATGAAATTCCATTTAGATTAACAATGCGGTTGTTTTACTCTGCGTATCCCATTTTGCAAAATCTTCTTTGCAGAAAATATTGTTTTGGAAAATGCCCGCATCCAAATATTGTATCGTAATAATGACTCGTCATACGCCTTGGCGTTGCAGTAAGTATGATGAGAAAAAGAAACAAACGAAATGAAATAAATGTGTGGTATAAATATAATAAAACTACATACATAATATTCCCGAGTTACGCTACATGAGCCTCATTGGAAGCATTATAGTGGAAAATTATTAAATAACCTTATGTAAGCGGGGTACTATCCGAAATGCCCTTCATCGAATTTGACTAATTTGGGCAGCAACTCTGACCAGCGCAAATATACTTTCCCATCTCTTGTATAGGTAAAAAACGACGCCTTAGAGGACTTGGTCCAGCTCAAATAATGCACAAATGACAAACCATGCTGAGAACAAAACGGAGTCGTAAGCAGGGCTGTGTTTTGTTCTTCGCTAAGCACATGTTATGGCATATTTGCAGTGGACTCAAGAGCAACAATCGTGCAGTTTGCGTCTAACACAAACGTATATTTTAAGCACGTCAGAGAAGCTACCTTCACTTTACAACGAAAGGTCACCCTGGTGAAGCAACTAACAAACGAAGTTATTTCGATTATTTGTATAAAATGCTCTCCATTTCTATTCTACACAAAAAATGCAATAAAATCATTTCTCATTTACACAAGAACCTAAGTATAAACTACAACTTAATAATTAATTTTAATTTAATTAGTTTAGGAATCGGTACGTTCCAAGTTATCCTAAACTTCACCAGCGACTTTCGTTTTGACTATACATTTATTTGCTTGCACATTGCTAGAAACATAAACAATTCAGATTAAATTATTTATTTTATTTATAACTAGCGACCCGCCCCGGCTTTGCACAGGTACATTACACATATAAACCTTCCGCTCGAATCACTCTATCTAAAAAAAACCGCATCAAAATCCGTTGCGTAGTTTTAAAGATATAAGCATACATAGGGACAGACAAAACGGGAAGCGACTTTGTTTTATACTGTGTGGTGACTAGCGACCCGCCCCGGCTTCGCACAGGTGTATTATACACATAAAGCTTCCTTTTGAATCACTCTATTTTAAAAACTGCATTAAAATCCGTTGCGTAGTTTTAAAGATATAAGCATACATAGGGACAGACAGAGCGGGAAGCGACTTTGTTTTATACTGTGTGGTGACTAGCGACCCGCCCCGGCTTCGCACAGGTGTATTATACACATAAAGCTTCCTTTTGAATCACTCTATTTTAAAAACTGCATTAAAATCCGTTGCGTAGTTTTAAAGTTATAAGCATACATAGGGCCAGACAGAACGGGAAGCGACTTTGTTTTATACTGTGTAGTGACTAGCGACCCGCCCCGGCTTCGCACAGGTGTATTATACACATAAAGCTTCCTTTTGAATCACTCTATTTTAAAAACTGCATTAAAATCCGTTGCGTAGTTTTTAAGATATAAGTATACATAGGGACAGACAGACAGTGGGAAGCGACTTTGTTTTATACTATGTAGTGATATTTATTTAGTCAATATTGTGAACAAACAAAGTAGTACCCGCGTTCTAACTGCCTGAATGCTCGACTGAAGCTATTTTCTGTCCTGTTGTTATTACCTCGCAGACAAAGAATGGAAGTTCGCCTTGTCCAAGTAGAAATCATTAAGCAGCTAACCTATTAGCTAACCACAAACATTTTTTGTGTTGTTAGCGCACCTAAGTTAATACTTAGAAGTGGAGATCAATATGTGTATGTCAAAGATCAACCTGTGTATACCATAGATTTATTCATTAACCAATCTAGTTGTATCAATTCAATCTGCCGGTCAAAAACTAATCCCGATAAATAAAAGACTAATCTGATTCCTTATGTTTCTAGCAATGTGCGAAACAAATAAAACATGTAGTCACATAAAATAATGATCACAACTTCTACCTATAACAACCCCATTCAGACACTCCGTCGCATATTTATTTACAAATTAGTTAGAATTTGAAATTTAACTAAGTATTTACAAGGAGCGGTCAACGCGACCGACTCCAACGTTGAAATAATGCCTTTTGTGGTAAATTCAGATATGTTTCAGTGTTCAATTGCACTTGTACACCAGAATCCTCGAGCCAAATGTGAACCAAAGGCATTATCGTTCAACAGTATCACATGTTGGGGAAATCGAGTTGTCGATACTCAGGCTGTGGTAAAAGGTTACGAAGAGAATTTAGCTTTATCACTTTGTAATGATATGGGTAATGAAATTTGGCAGATTTAGATAATTTAAGGTGCATTTGTGTTAGGCTCGCTAGTTAATGTAAACCGTTCGGTTTGGGAATTTCGCCATTTGTAATGCAACTTTTGCTCATAACCATAACCCAAAACGAACGCTAAACGTCAAACTCTATATGTTAGAAAACGATCACAAATAACCCACCTCTGCAGGCGAGTCAAAAGTATTTACACGATGGCATTTCAAAGTATTTCACGATGATCAACTGATTTTGATCTATCCGAACGTTGAATGAAAACAGGTAAAAATTGAACTTTTGCTCACACATTCCCAAAACAAACACTGAATATGATCGTTATTGGCGTTTTTAATTGTTAATTTTGCCATCAGTAGGCCCAACAACGCACCTTTGGATATAGTCCACCAAAGATATTATGTTATTGATGTGTATTATTGTTTATCTATCTGGACTAAATAGTTTAACCATCGCTTTTCAACGCAGTTACATTTGGGTACCGCTTGTGCATTGCTTGCATATTGCGTATTGCATATTCAGAGGTATATAGTAGGTATTTTAGTATAAAATGAATTGCTGAAAAATGCATCAAAATTAAACAAGAAGCATCATTCAACTTCGTAACCAACCAACCAAATATTACTTCGAGTGGCTTTCCCAACAGCCGATTGCGATTCCCGACTTGCCCTCTCCGCAGCCCCTACGCCTCAGTAGCGACGGGCTCCCTCGCGTGATGTATCTTCACATGTTTATTGTGATTACTCTTATTGCTGGACGTCTTGCCGCAGATGTTGCAGGAAAACGGCCTCGCGCCGCTGTGAACCTTCATATGCTCCGACAGGTAATAACTCCTATGGAACGACTTACCGCACTCCGGAACCTCGCATACGTACTTCTTCGCCGTTTCGTGTTCTTTCACGTGTCGCTGGCAGTTGTATTTGCGGATGAACTGACAGCCGCAGTAGTTACACGTGTACGGGCGGACGGATTTGTGTGAGTTCATGTGGGAGATGTATTCGGTTCGTCGGATGAAGGCGCCTTTACAGAGGGCGCATTTGAAAGGTTTGGCGGAGCGGGACACGTGTGTCCAGCGGTGGAGTTTGAGGTTCCATTTGGTGGTGAAGGATTTGTTGCAGACGACGCAGGAGTACGGACGCTTGCCGCTGTGGGTTTGGAGATGTGCGCGCAGGTTCGTCCGGAGGTAAATCTAGAATGAAGATTGTGTAAGCTTAGTGGTTGGTGCGTTTGATTGATTAGCTTGAGCACGCACGTGGAAATAAAATGTTGACAAAACTACGACCCTTGAAATCTCATTTGTTGTTATTTCGCAAAATTTTAACTGGACAAAGCAGAATCTCGATCCACGTCGGAGAGCGTTTTGCATGCGTCGCACCGTACGAGCTTGGGATATTTTTTACTCTATTCCACTTATAAATCTAGTGTCTACCTATATGTTACTAACTTGTTTAAAAATAGGACAGGGCACATTTTCCGCCCGCGATACCGAAGACGCAGTCATATAGAGAGAGTTGTGCTTGCGTCGCCTATATGCCTAGTTAACGAAACCGCGAGAAGAAACTCGTCGGGCAGTGCATGCAGACTTTAGGCCTCCACTTATAGATCTAGTGTCAATATGTTACAAACCTGTTTACAAATAGGACAAGGAACATTGTCGGCGCGCGAGACCGAGGGCGCGGTCATGTAGAGCGAGTCTAGTGTCAATGTATATGTTACAAACCTGTTTACAAATAGGACAAGGAACATTGTCGGCGCGCGAGACCGAGGGCGCGGTCATGTAGAGCGAGTCTAGTGTCTATGTATATGTTACAAACCTGTTTACAAATAGGACAAGGAACATTGTCGGCGCGCGAGACCGAGGGCGCGGTCATGTAGAGCGAGTCTAGTGTCCATGTATATGTTACAAACCTGTTTACAAATAGGACAAGGAACATTGTCGGCGCGCGAGACCGAGGGCGCGGTCATGTAGAGCGAGTCTAGTGTCCATGTATATGTTACAAACCTGTTTACAAATAGGACAAGGAACATTGTCGGCGCGCGAGACCGAGGGCGCGGTCATGTAGAGCGAGTCTAGTGTCCATGTATATGTTACAAACCTGTTTACAAATAGGACAAGGAACATTGTCGGCGCGCGAGACCGAGGGCGCGGTCATGTGGAGCGAGTCTAGTGTCCATGCATATGTTACAAACCTGTTTACAAATAGGACAAGGAACATTGTCGGCGCGCGAGACCGAGGGCGCGGTCATGTGGAGCGAGTCTAGTGTCCATGCATATGTTACAAACCTGTTTACAAATAGGACAAGGAACATTGTCGGCGCGCGAGACCGAGGGCGCGGTCATGTAGAGCGAGTCTAGTGTCTATGTATATGTTACAAACCTGTTTACAAATAGGACAAGGAACATTGTCGGCGCGCGAGACCGAGGGCGCGGTCATGTAGAGCGAGTCTAGTGTCCATGTATATGTTACAAACCTGTTTACAAATAGGACAAGGAACATTGTCGGCGCGCGAGACCGAGGGCGCGGTCATGTAGAGCGAGTCTAGTGTCCATGTATATGTTACAAACCTGTTTACAAATAGGACAAGGAACATTGTCGGCGCGCGAGACCGAGGGCACGGTCATGTAGAGCGAGTCTAGTGTCCATGTATATGTTACAAACCTGTTTACAAATAGGACAAGGAACATTGTCGGCGCGCGAGACCGAGGGCGCGGTCATGTAGAGCGAGTCTAGTGTCCATGTATATGTTACAAACCTGTTTACAAATAGGACAAGGAACATTGTCGGCGCGCGAGACCGAGGGCGCGGTCATGTGGAGCGAGTCTAGTGTCCATGCATATGTTACAAACCTGTTTACAAATAGGACAAGGAACATTGTCGGCGCGCGAGACCGAGGGCGCGGTCATGTAGAGCGCGTTGTGCTTGCGCCGTATGTGGCGGGTGAGCGAGGCCGCGTGCAGGAACTTGTCGGGGCAGTGCATGCAGGCCTTGGGGCGCGGCTCGTGCGTCTCGCGGTGCCACGCGAGCTTGGCGCGCGAGTGCAGCACCAGCCCGCACTGGCACACGTAGTCGCGGACCGCGGCGCGCTTCTGGTAGTGGTGGCGATTCCTGCACACAATACCACAATAAATAAATAAATATTTGGGGACATCTTACACACGGCCTCTGACCTCAAACTAAGCAAAGCTTGTGATATGGCTGCCGGAAACTGATAAACTCCTTATACATATTTTTTAAATACATACTTATATAGATTATACCTAAAACACCCAGACACAGAGCAAACATCTATGTTCATCACATAAATATTTGCCCTGGGTGGGAATCGAACCCACGCCTCTTTGACCCAGGAGTCAGGGTCACTAACCACTGAGCCACCGAGGCAGTCGATATCCATGATGACTAAGTAAAAAAATCATTATTATTTGGTCCGTGATTTAGATTATCAAAAAATATTGGACACGAATTTTTTCTTTTGTTTATCAAACAACAAATGACAAACATAAACCTTGTCTTGTCTTGCCTGGAAGAAATCGCCGTGGGTGATAAGGCCACTTTATAATCATATTTTGTCGTATATGTGTAAATAGTATTTATTTTTAAATTGTGGTTGTAAATAAAGAGTCTGTCTGTCTTGTCACAAAGTTTAGAAATGGGATCGTGACGTCACCTCTCTTACAGAAATCTATACATTTATATGTTTAGATAGAACATGTACCTAGAACATTGAATTTGTAGAAATGATATTTGAAGAATAATAATGATAAGTTATTTATTACCTGTGCTGCACCATGTTGGAGTACCGGCGGAAGGTGTCGTCGCAGAGGGTGCACTTGACGGGCGCGCGGCCCGTGTGCACGTTGTGGTGCTCCGACAGCTTCTGCCGCGTCAGGAACCGCTTCTCGCAGATCTCACACCTGAAATAAAACTTATTACATTAACGGCTTTTTCACTAACATTCGATATGTTATTTTGAGATGAAGGACAGAAATCGAATGAAGAAATCGTTAATGCGCGGGAGAAATGATTTAAATTCCGATCCAAATCTTGTTCAAGTAGAACGATCGATTTAATGTGAATTTTTCTGGACTCTGCAATACTTTGCAGCTCCTGTGGTGTGGTGCCTGTACCCGACTTGTATGATTCGGCCTATATCCAACTTTAAGTCTCATTGCAAACGACTTAAAGTTGGGTATAGGTCGAATGATACAAGTCGGCGGATGTGAAGTTTTGAACCCAATCAACTTGTGTGCGCGTTGACCGCGGCGTGTGTCGCCTGTGAGGATGTAACGTACTTGTAGTTCTTGATGCCGAGGTGCGTCTTGAGGTGCAGGTTGAGGTTGGCGCGCCGGTGGAAGCACTTGCCGCACTTCAGGCACTCCAGCGGGTGCGTGCGCAGGTGCGCGTTGAACGCCGCCTCTGTCACCTGCCGATACATCAATCTAATCAGCTCCGACAAAAAACGAAACCAGTGAGGAATTATGTGGCAATTGGAAGACCTGTTGGTTTTTATCTATAACTAGCTGATCCGGTGAACTTCGTATCACCATCTGTCAACTGTCAATGACAATTTTTACATGCAGAACATTTTGTATGGGAAAATTAAATTAATGTCTTATCACTTTTCTCGCAACTTTTATAAAGGGTTATTTCTAATCAATTAGCATCCTTTTAGGGGCTTATTCTGTACATCAAAACTAACAACTTTTGTTCTGCGACTTTGTCAGAACTCAAAATAAAATCAGCTGTTCCATACATTTTGTCGCGGGTTAGTAGGAGACGTACGCTTGCAGGATCGTCAACGTAATGGTATCTTTGGAGTCCAGCGCCGTTTTTTCTGTCTATTTTCTAACCCTCAGAAGTGGGACACACGAAGTCCTGCCGCTTGCGTTTAGTCTCCTGCATGACCAAGCCACGTAGCTCCAAACCTATATTACTATCAAAGTGTACCTACATTCTTCTGCACCGCGTACTGACCTGGTCCACCTTACAAGTGGGACACACGAAGTCCCGCCGCTTGCGTTTAGTCTCCTGCATGACCAAGCCACGTAGCTTCAAACCTATATTACTATCAAAGTGTACCTACATTCTTCTGCACCGCGTACTGACCTGGTCCACCTTACAAGTGGGACACACGAAGTCCTGCCGCTTGCGTTTAGTCTCCTGCATGACCAAGCCACGTAGCTTCAAACCTATATTACTATCAAAGTGTACCTACATTCTTCTGCACCGCGTACTGACCTGGTCCACCTTACAAGTGGGACACACGAAGTCCTGCCGCTTGCGTTTAGTCTCCTGCATGACCAAGCCACGTAGCTCCAAACCTATATTACTATCAAAGTGTATCTACATTCTTCTGCACCGCGTACTGACCTGGTCCACCTTACAAGTGGGACACACGAAGTCCCGCCGCTTGCGTTTGGTCTCCTGCTTCAGCAGCCCACGTAGCTCCAAGCCCGGCTTGCTCTCCTCCAGCGAGTCGTACACTTGCAGGATGGTCGAAGTGATGGTTTCTTTGGAGTCCAGCGCCATGAGGCTCGCTGAAACATTATTATTTTTTATATTACATCACTACAAAGTATAAAACAAAATCGCTTCCCGCTGTCTGTCCCCATGTATGCTTATATCTTTAAAACTACGCAACGGATTTTGATGCGGTTTTTTTTTAATAGATAGAGTGATTCAAGAGGAAAGTTTATATGTATAATACACCTGTGCGAAGCGGGGGCGAGTCGCTAGTCGTAAATAAAAAATACCACATCTAATTAGTATTGGTGTCATAAATAAGGAGTTTATTAAGTATCTTGATAATTTGACCACAGTGTTTGTCCAACAAGTAACAAACATTTCATGGATTTATTACTTTGGTACAAAATAGACCGATCAGACTTAATGGCGCCTGTGAAGTTGCGCAAATCCGCACTCCACATCGCCACTGACTGCGATGTGAATTTGCTACTGCGCAACGACTTGCCTACATTCGCCGTTTACTGACGCCATTAAATTTAATTCGGCCTATACCTACTAGTTGTTTGCTAGCATCTTGGCGTAATAGGCATTATTACTAAAAAATATAATAAGTCCGTCAGATAGACTATCAAAAAATATTAGACACGTATTTTTTCTTTTGTCAATTAAACATAAATTGATGAAGATATAACCCGTCAAAGTTCCGCGTGACGCCACAAGTGCCATACAAATGTATAGACTTCTGTAAGAGCGGTGACGTCGCGATCCCCACTCCCAAACTTTGACAAGGTTTATCTTTGTCATTTATTGTTTGATTGGCAAAAGAAATAATACGTGTCAAATATTTTTTTACTCGCGGACTAATTCTAATAATGATTTTTTTACCCAGTGATCATGCCTATTACAATAGTGTAACATAACAGGTCTTATTGGAGATCTTTAGGGGAGCCCTATGTCCAGCAGTGGACGTCCAATGGCTGAAACGAACGAATATAACAGGAGAAGCCATTAACTCGCGACACAATCTTTTAATCGTTTAGGTCAGTTTCTGGAGTAATGTATCTGTACAGTTTTATTATGCCTAAGCAAATGATTTATTATTATTTGCACTAAATATGTATTTTCTAAAGTCTTTCGCGACTATAAGAATAAGTACCAAACAAAATATAATTTATTTGGTATACAAGAGGCTGTTATCTTCAGTCTTTTCTTCCTTCTTAATGGTGGGAGTTATTCTCGAATAGGAGGCAGCTGGAGAACGCGCTAAGGCCGCGTAAGCTCGCAACTCTTTCAGTTTTATATGTAAGGTACAAATTGCTACTTACTGGCACAAGACAGGCCATTGTCTTCAGTCTTTTCTTCCTTCTTGATGGTGGTGGTTATCCTCGAGTACGAAGCGGCAGGAGGATGCGCCAAGGCCGCGTGGGCTCGCAGTTCCTTCAGCGAAGGGAAAGCCCCGCCGCAAGACACGCACGCGTACTGTCGCGACGCGGGGAATACCGCCATCTCCTCCCTGCAATATGTCATTGGTTAAGTAATTATAAACTAGAAAATATTACGCAATAGACAAGGCACTGTATGGAAATAAACTGTGTATTTAAAAAAGATATACAGTTCTTCTTCTTCTGTTATGTTTTGGCGTCGCATTATTGTGCATTTGCCAGTGTCAAGTATTTAGTTTTAATATTTTTTTACATAATATAGAAATAGTCACTGTCGTAGTCACGTCATAGTCCAATAAAGTCACGGTCAAGTCCAAACATAGTCCAAGTCATACCTCAGTAAAGACTTTACTAGAGGCGTCTATGGAGTATTGGTAACAACACGGAACAACATGATACGTCACATTATATCACTTGCATACACTCATGCACGTTAATCAGCTCCTAATCAACGAAATACCACAACTTTTCACTAATTATCACTGATATAAACACAAGTTTAAAAAATAATTTAATGTGGCGACATTATTTAACCGCGTCCAAAAAAAAACAAGATACATTATGTATATGTTTGTGATTTATGTATAATAAAAGTGTAAATAAATTAGGAATTTTAATGTTTCAGTTCTACACCTACTCATATTACCTACACATAAAACCAAATGACATGATAAAACTTACAGGTTGTCCCGTTTGTCTGTGACGTCGAGTTCCGAGCCATCCGAGACCCAGCTCTCGCGCGCCATCAGGTCGTAGGGCTCCGCTGGCGTCGCCTCCGAATACGCCTGACAATTATATCAAAGATCTTACAAAATAGGACCAGAATTTGTACAGTAGCTCAAAAAATCTGGGTTAATTAATTTACAGAAAAAAACAACAGTAAGTATTTCATTCTTAATCTGAATGGAATTTCATATTTTCTAATTTGATTTTTGTTCAAGGCGGCCATCACGCCTCCATATTTTACAAGCAATGTCAAAAGATAATAAGATCCGAAAATATGAAATTCCTTCAAATGAAGATTGTTATGAAAGAAAATAATAGGAAAATCATTTTCCATAACAAATAATAGTAGTTTATGCAACTGTCATATAACACTCGTTACTATTATGAAACTCGCTGCGCTCGTTTCATAAACTCACACTCGTGTTTTAATACCCGTGTTATATGCAGTTGCATACACTACTTTATCTTCACTAATAAAAATTAAAAAAAACATATTGCGAAACATTAAATTCACGCGTACGTGTATTGTCACAGTGAACTTGGCGCCATTAAAATCTAACCAATGAGAGCGCAGCTGCGCGCGCAGGGCCAATCAGGAGCGAGCGCGCGATGTTATAATGAGATTTTACGATATCGATGTGGATATTATAACATCATGTGAAATTGCTTAAATTGAGTGTTTTGTTGTCTGCGCTATAACAATAGTCATTATAAGTCAAGTATTGGAAACATAAGTAGAATGTTACAACATTAGTGTAGATAAAGTAAATAATTGAATACTGTACTATGTAATGGGCTAAGATCGATATATTTTTGCATTAACTCTTTTATTACCACAACAGAAGTGCAATATACAGACGGAACCAGATACAACAAAGATATAAGCGGAATAAAACTTTTTGGCGACTAAGAAATTAGCCACAAGGTGCGTGAAACTTTTTTTTTAATAACTACAACAAAACCACATTACTACATAAAAAGCATTGGATCATCCACAGACCCTTGAAGGTCTAAAGATAATCCAAATGCTCAAGCCCACTGCCAGTTGGCTGCATTGCCACGCTGAATGGCAATGCTTATGCGTTGAGCCAAATAAACACCAGCATTTTGGTGAAACCGTGAAACCCAATCTTTGCGCAGCTATGAAGTGAGCTTTAGTAAGGATTAGGTTATGGATAGGTTGTAACTAACATCACAGCCGCCAACTAGTTTGATTCGGCCTATAATATAGAAGACTAGCTGACCCGGCGAACTGCGTTTCACGCACTATCTTTATAGATTATAGCCTATGTGTTTTTCTAATGTGTAAGCATTATTATTGCAAAGTGTCATCTCAATCCGTTCAGTAGTTTTTGCATGAAAGAGTAACAAACATCCATATCCATATACTCACAAACTTTCATGTTTATAATATTAGTAGGATATGATTAGAATTATGTACTTGTACTCATAGTATGTATTTTGTGGCAGAGACAAAGAGGTTAGAAACCTCTGAACCAACATTAGAGGAATTAAGGAAGCAATTTCGATTGATAATGAATAATAGGAAGCAAATATCATACCCCGTTCCAAGAGGAGTCCATGTCTCCGTTGCTCTCTTGGCCGCTGAGCTCGCCGCGCGGCGGCATGCGCTCGTCGGCGCAAATATTAAGCGTTGGCTCCCCATCACTGCGACTCTCGCTCAGCAAATCCGCCTTGCTCTCCTGCTCCCTCTCCTCATCCCCGGGCGCTTCGTCCCTTTCCCCCTCCACGTAATCCATCCCGCTCTCAGCGATCTTATAACTCTCGTGAATAAAATTCGGCAGCACGAACTCGTTCTCTTTCGTAGACGGCTCCCCCCAAATGTTACACGAGAACGCTTCTTTAGCATTATCTTTGAACGCCGTCGGCCCTTTATCGTCGAACGCCTCTACTCGATCCGGCGTGAAATAGTGCTCGTAAATATTATCCCCGAAATAGTTTTCGTTCATCATGTTAACGAACTGCTTGGTCTTATTCGCTCCCTCCAAGTCCAGCAGCTCCCGATGACTCGACTCCTCGTCGAAATCTCTCGGAGACATGTTCTCGTAGCTGACGACGTTTATCGAGGGCCGCAACGGGTCTAGAGACGTCATTTCGGGCTGCTCCTGGTTACTGAATGTCCCCTCGTTGCTCGAACTGAACTCTTCCTTCACGTGAATGACTTCCGCCGTGTTGGACTTCACCGGAGTCGGGAACTGCGCGGCGTCCTCCGTGTGCTCCACCTCAAACCCCGCCACCTCTTCTTTCCCCTTGATTTCTTCTATAGAAATCGTTTTCAAGATAGACTTCTTGCCCTCTGTCTTTTGAACTTGGTTGGTAAAACTGACGGGCGCGTTGGACGAGCACGGCATCGGCTCGTCCTCCTGCCGGCTCGGCCCGTCGTCAGACACCGTTTTCAAATTCTTTATCTGCAATATTTTCTTACTTTTCTTCACGAAAATATTATTCAGTCTTAATGGCGTACTCCTAAATGGTTTCATTGGCAATTGATTTTTCTTTTCTTTGCTATCTAATTCGTTACTAATTTTACTAGTTTCTGGTTTGGGAGATATCGCCGAGCGGTCGGTGGAGTTGTCGCCGCTCTCCGACAGCTCGCTGATCGGCGATATGGAAGGCTTCTCGTTACATATGAGGTCTGGTACTGGACAGCTGTCGCTGAATTCCATATCTATTTTATTATCTACACTATCAGTTTTGCTAGAGTCTTTGTTTGAGGTAGGACTTGTGATCTTTTCTAGTTCTGGGAAGGAATGTGAACTATCCCTGGAGCTGTCGCCTCGACTCGTCGAGGGCTCGGAGTAAGCCTGCGACGACTTCTGTTCGAGGTTGTCTATGTCTGGCAAGATCTTTTCTGGTGATGCAGACCTGACGGGGTACTCACGATCACTAGGCCCCGTTAGATCCATCACAGTGTTAATCATATTTTTGTTATGTTGCACCGGAACTTCCACCTTAATATTGCTAAGAATTTTAAGACCCCTAGTGGTCCCAGGGGCTTCACTCGGAGTGTCAATCTTTTCAGTAATTGTAACATTTGGCGCCTCAGCTTTCGGTAGTGTGAAATTAGAGACGATTGCAGAAGTCTGTCGAGGTGGACGTGACAGTACTTTACTAGCTGTACTATTACAGGAACTAATTCGGGTAGTGGGAATGATAGGGCTCACTTCTATAACCAATGTTTTATTCTGATCGGTCACAGGAGGACCTTGTTTTTGGGTATTGGGTATCAGTACACTCGCATCAGTGAACATTTGAGAGGCAGACTGTTTAGGAACCATCTGTTGTGGTGTAGTATACATGCATGAAGTATTCCCAAACTGATCCACGAGCATCACATTCTGGTATATTGAGCTAGCTTGAGCAACATTTGCAACATTCTCTTGACCTGTGAACACTGTAGGCATGCTAGGAATGAAACTCTTTGGATCAATGTTCTGCACCATTTCTTGGTAGAAATACTGGGAGTTCTGAGTGACTACAGTGGTCCCGGGTGTAAATGAACTAGAGCTTAGTTGGTTGAAGTGATTTTGAACTAATGGAGGTGCGGTCTTTGAATCTCGGTGGACTTGAGAGGTCGGCAGAGCACCGCTCACCATCATACTGTTCTGAACATTCTTTTGAACAAATGAAGGAGCCGAAGGACTTACCACCACATGCATTGGCTTCACACCCTGAGCCAAGTATTGCATTCCCCCAATGTTGTTTTTGACTAAGCTCAATATATTACCAGGTTTCTGGATCTGCACTTTGACCGGCTCACTTCTTTTCCTCATCACATGAGGCATGTTAGGCTGTAACTTGACCCCGGGGGTTCCCGTTGGCACATTGTAAGAAAACACATTATTGACATCTATGGCATTGTACTCGGCACTGCGAGAGTATTTGATTTCCCTGTCTTCTTGCTGCTCCGGGTAGAATAGATATTTTTGTTCATAATCAGATATCGGCGGTGGGTATGTTTGCTGCATTTTATCAGCTTTCATAGACAGAGGGGGGTTGATAAGATTTGAATGGGAGTGATTGGAGTGCTGTGATGAACTACTGACTGTTGTTGTTTCATAAGTTAAATTATCCACCATCCTAATATCAGGGGTGCAATTTCTGGAAATGTTAGTTGAAGAAGTGGATCTTGGAGTCCTGCTCTGATTCCGGCTCGGCGTCCTACTTGGTGTTCTGCTAGGTGCTCTACTCGAACCCCCGCTTGGTGTTCTAGCCCAATAGCGGTCATGGTCCGGGTTCCTGTGTACACCGTTCCAGCGTCCATTATCATCGGGGGCGGGGGTCTGTGACCTGCTTCTATAAGACCTCTCAGAATTAGCAGGGGTAGACGTCCTGCTACTTGCACAGCTGTTGTTTTTGTTAGCTATACTGCATAATGCTTTTATGACTTGGTCTTTGGGATGCGTGTCCAGATGGGACTCTAGAGTCATGCCATTGTGGAGGAACAGCGTGCACACGGGGCACTGCACCAGTGAATCCATGTTGCTCACTGAACACGCGATGTTTATTAATCTGATCGAGTGACCTTCCCTCCGATTATATTAAAAAAGACTCGTCACGGAGCTCACACTCAGTGAGAAGTGTCTGCGCGAACAATGTCCGTGACGCACATATTTACTATTCACACGAAAGCCTCTCTGTTGACCCACAACAACACAATCTTCGTTGTAAGTCGTCTTCTTATCGATCTGGAGAACGAAACGTATAAAATTAAATATACAGTCACAGTATGCGACATCGAATTCTGTAAACTTGTTTAACTCACAAACAGAGGACAAAAGAAAACAAAACCCTCGGATAAAGGCCATTGAGACATAAAAAGTCGAGCAATAAGTACAATGAAGAATGGTACCATCAAAATACAATAACCAGAACGTTTGTAACGGGACTTACCAATTCTTACGTTTATTATGTATAGTCCATGGCATAACGAGAATTCTGGTCCGATAATTATATGTATTCTACGTCTATTCTACTTCTAAAAATATTTCCAAATAGTCAGACATATTGCAGACGTCTCGCTCACGTTCACACACAAAACTTTTGTGTTCCATTATACTCGTCGATAACGATTTTCTCACTATAGTTTCTGTACATTTTTTAATGTATAACAAAATTGTATAGAACAATTTATGCGTAGAACGAACCTGCACGTCGCTGCTTCCACAGGCTATACAGGCTTATAGAGAGGCAATAGAAAAAAAATCTCAGCCTCCAAGGAAGGCAAAGCATGCATCGGCATTCCGCAGACAGATGCGGCCTGCGGCTGCACAAAATCTAGTGTTTTGCCGATCACAGTTGTTGAAATAGAATTATAGTTGTTGAGCTATAAATGGTCGTTAATTTGGCCATCCGGCTGTACTCGCAAGCTACAGCTGCTTGCAGAAGCCATTTCCGTCCTAGATTATCGGCCGGGCGGCCTAGCGGGACCTGCGGGACGTGGAATCACAAGAAGAATGTTTTTCAGGCAGAAGTTTCCAGTTGACAATGGAATAAAAAAAGTTAATCACAAAGTTTAGTATTACCAGTTCAGTATATAATTCTGAGACCAGCTAACTTCTGTAAGCAAAGTTTGTAGGGTGCTAAACCAAATCTATAAAATGTTAATTAATGGTTTGTTATTTACCTACCTGTTGTTTATTTAGATTGCGAAATTTTTACGGTAATATTTTGTAATGACTACCTACCAAAATCTCTATAACTGGTATACGAATGGTGTGATATGCTTAACTTTTCTCCGGTGCAGTTCTGTTTTCATAAATTCATACCTTATAATATCTGTTTTTTCACACTGCTTTCAAACGTAATCATAGCTCTCAAGAAATCACGTTGTTCATATTCAAATAGGTAATTCATATATTAGCTAGGTACTGGCTGTGGCTAGCACTTTTTGGAAATGTCGAGTCTCGAGTGTTGGTATCCCTACCTGACCAACTAATTCTCCAACTTGTAATTTTTGATAAATTCCTATCACAAACTATTAGAGATTCCTGTGTTTCTGTTTTATAGATACAATATAATCTTTGCTTGTGCTGCGTTCAGTTTGCAAAATAAAGAAAGCCCAGAACCAACACAATATGTCGTATAATTACGAGGAAATAAGTTACAGCGGTAAGTTCATTAGTACAAATATTTTCAATAAAATATCTCTCATCCATCTCATGGATTATCTATCGAAAACCGTACACTTCCACTTATTTAACTGTATCGTCATTCAAGTTTCTCTTTTTGACTAACTAATTGTCTTAGCTTAGAGTGCTGAAGTTGCACAGCAGCAACATATTATGTCCTAAACTAGCACTGTTCTCACTTCGTTCAGGACGACCAACTATAAATAGCCAATATATGACTACGTAGACAATAATAATGTTTCAAATAGATGCAGTGGTTCCGAACTTCACCTCAATCTAAATCTGAAAAATCTATGGAATTACATGACAACGATAACAGTTTTAGTTTACTATTCAATCTCATACTGAGGCCTAAGTACATTGAGCACTCCTCAAACTTATGAACACCTTACTCTTATGTATGTCCCTAACATAAGAGATGGTTTACCCTTGCAGAAGCAAAGGACTTACTTCGTCAATGGAGAGAGAGCAATGAAAGACGAAGTGACGATGTGATGGAGCTTTGGGCTGCTGTGCTGAGTGAAGATCTCAATAAACTGGGCAATGAGAGTGAGTTTCTAAGTAGAATATGTTAAAAAGTAAATATGGTGTGAATACATTGACAAATCTGAATCATTGCTGAAAAGTATGGATTTCAGATTTAAAATTTGAATCTAATCAGTAAATCCGTATTTCAACGAACAAATGCACCAAAAGTACCAAAAATAAGTAAGTTATAGCCTTACTCATTTATTCCCCATATAAAGCAAAATATCCAACAGTTAATTTTGCTACAATTTAAGATTTGATTAAGTCACCTTGTCAATGTACTATCAATAACCTACCCATATCATTTATAAATTAGAATTATGAAAATACTAACTTTATTGTGTAAATAACTTAATTAAATTCTTGTTTATTTTGAATGTTTTATGTTTAGCAGTAAGGTTAAATGTAATGATTAATTAAATAAAATTATTATTATGTATTCACTGCATGTACAGATATTTCTTACAATAAAATCAATCCATCTTAGTCAAGTTTTCTTCATAATACATCTAATATTGTTGAGAAGCACAGATATCTGCATAAAACATATCGACTAAGCTGTTGTCAGTTAAGGCAATTCTCAACCACATAAACGAATGGAAAATCTTTCCAACTGCTGTCGAAACTGACAAACATGTATCAGAATTTGATGTTATCTGCCTAAAAACCTGGAAATATCCACCAAATTGTGCACAGCTGTGAAATGTGACATTTTTCATGTCTCTTTCTAACTCGATTCATCTCTTACAGATTTTCTCGATCAACCACATTATCCCCCTTGTATCTCTGTTCTGAGAAGAGATCTCTCGGTGATAAGAGAGAGAAGATTGAGCCCCATTTCATGTGTTAATTTTTCAGTTATGTTACCGACTTGTAAAAATAAAATAAATTGTTTCAGAGCATTTGGTATTGGAGCAAATAATATATGCAGCATTAGATTGCCACACATATGGAGTGGCGTATGCTTGTATCTCCATGTTGTCAAAGGAATTCCCCGGGAGCCTACGTGTCATGCGGTATAAGGCAGCACTTTTAGAAGCTGAGGAAAAGTCAGTATATAAGCCCGAATCAAACAACTTGGCCGATGTGATGTTAGCTACAAGCTGCGGATAACCCGATCTAGACTGAAGCTCATTGAACAGCTGGGTGAGGAGTGGATTATCCACAGCTTGTAACCAACATCACAGCAGCCATGTTGTGTGATTCTATTATACCTTCTATCATTAAAATTTAAATAGAAAGTGAGACAACAAACCTTTGTTGTTATTCCATTGTGAACATGTCACGAGAATGGGGCAGTTGATTTTTAGGGTTCCGTACCCAAAGGGAACGGGACCCTATTACTAAGACTTCGATGTCCGTCTGTCTGTCACCGGGCTGTATCTCATGATAGCTAGGCAGCTGAAATTTTCACAGATGATGTATTTCTGTTGCCGCTATAACAACAAATACTAAAATTAAAATAAATATTTAAGGGGGCTCCCATACAACAAACCGGAATTTTTAGACGTTTTTCGCTCTATAATAATAATGGTAACAGGTAGATACTTGAAATTTTCACAGAATATTTAGTTTTATATTCATTCAAAAAATAATAAAATAAATATTTAAGGGGGGCTCCCATACTATACGGAACCCTCCGTGCGCGAGTCCGACTCGTACTTGGCCGATTTAATCACAATTTCAAGGTGGGATCACCCTGTAAAAGTTTTTCAAAAAATGATGGTTTAATGACCGTTTTCTGGCTTTGGAAGCACTTTCCTTACACTCCATTTTATTTCAGATACGATGAGGCCCTGCAAGTACTGGATAACATAATCAAGGCTGATGAAACTAACTCCGCGGCGCGGAAGCGTCGCGTCGCCATACTGAAGGCGCAGGGACAGACTGCCGAAGCTATTAGGGAGTTGGTTGACTATCTCAAAAAGTAAGTCTTATTACAACTGATCAGTAAGTATAGGTCGGATCAAACTTAATGACGTCTGTTAAGTTAGCTTTAGGGCGAAACATACAAGTTGGTGGATGCTGCGTGAAACCCAATTAATGTGTAGCTTTAAGTGAGCTTCAGTCAGGATTTGATATTGCACAGCTTGTATAGGCCGCGAAACGCAAGTTGCGCAATATTCAATCCTGACTGAAGCTCACACAAAGTCGGGCGTTGATTGGTTGTTGCGCAGCTTTTAGCTAATTTCATTTCCGCCAACTTGTATGACGCGGCCTATAACTAACTTCACATCCGCCGACTTGTATGATTCGGCGTATACAAGCTTATGGTCCGATAGACAATAGTTACTTCGTATGGTGCGTTTCGAATCCACATTCCTCATACAAAGTTAGCCAGAATGTGGAATGCCTTGCCTGAGTCTGTCTTCCCGCTAAAGTACAAAGTGGGTGTCTTCAAATCCCAAGTAAATAAGTATTTTCTAGCCAAGCGTGCTACACCCTAGACCGCATATCTGCTTAACATCAGGCAGTGTGTACACGAAACGCAAACCTATATGTATATAAAAAAAATGTATATAAAAAAAACCGCATATCTGCTTCAGTGCAGTGTATACTCAAAACGCAAACCTAAAAATAAAAAAAAATTATATAAAAGATAGAAAATGATGAAAATGTGATTCCAGATTCATGTCTGACGTGGAAGCGTGGCAGGAGCTGTGCGAGCTGTATCTGCAGAGCGGAGAGTACGCGCGCGCCGCCTTCTGCGCCGAGGAGCTGCTCCTCCACCAGCCCCACAACCACCTACTGCAGCAGCGGCTGGCCGACATCCGGTACACCATGGTATGTTATACTGGTGATGCGTAGTATTACCTACGTACAACTAGAGATTGGCCGAGCTTCGCTCCATGCAAATATTTAAAAAAAAAAACGTGTTTTCTCCGAAATTCTGCCTGTACAGTATACAGTTGCAAAAAAACCTCTATCTATGCCTTTCGTTAAAATCGTTAGAGCCTTTTCCATCTTTACCATTAGGAGAGTTGGTGGTCAAACGCGGACTTAATCGCTATAAAAAATAATAATCGGCCAAGTGCGAGTCGGACTCGCGCACTCAGGCTTCCGTACCGTATGGGAGCCCCCCCTTAATATATTTTAATTTAATTATTTATTTTAGAAGGGAATTTGCAACTTAACATTCTGTGAATATTTCAAGCGTCTTCCTGTTGCCGCTATTAATGTCGAGCAAAAAAAAAACTATTTCTTGTATGGGAGCTTCCCTTAAATATTTATTTTTAAAGTAGATATTTAACTCAATATCCTGTGAATATTTCAAGCATCTACATGTCACTGTTATTAATATCTAGCGATTATATAACGGCTGAAAATTTAGGTTTGTTGTATAGGAGCCCCCCTTCAATATTTATTTTTTTCTGTTTTTAGTATTTATTTTGTTGTTATAGCGGCAGCAGAAATACGTTATCTGGGAAAATTTCAACATTCTAGCTATTACGGTTCATGAGATACAGCCTGGTGACAGACAGACAGACAGACGGACAGCGGAGTCTTAGTAATAGGGTCCCGTTTTTACCCTTTAGGTACAAAACCCTAAAAAGAAACAAACATGTGTTTACTGATTTTATTTCATATTCATATAAAACATTGGTAAGCCGATTGCTAAGACAGACACCACGTGAATGAAACTCTTATTAGAAATATTTTTTTGCTTTATATTGACAGGGAGGTGTAGAAAACTTGGAGCTTGCCAAGTCGTACTACTGCCAGGCGTTGAAGCTCAATCCTGACAACATGCGAGCGCTTCTCGGATTGTTTTTGGTAAGTTATCACTACATCCTATTAATATTATAAACGTAAAAGTTTGTAAGGATGGATGTATGGATGTTTGTTGCTCTTTCACGCAAAAACTACTATAGTCAAACCGCTAAACTCAGACATCGCCTGCGCGGGTACAAGGGCGCGGGGGTAGACGACAAAGGGGGACTGAGACAGGTGCGGGCGCCGGGGACCCGCTGCCCGCGCCTGTCTCAGTCCCCTGTGTCGTCTCCCCCGGCGCCCCTGTACCGCGCAGGCGATGTCTGAGTTTAACGGTTTGACTATAAACCGATTGAGAGGAAACTTGCAATTATATAGCTTATACATCAGAATAACACATAGGCTATAAATTATAATGATAATGCGTAAATTTTCCATATTATAACAATAAGTGTTAAGTAGGTTGGAAAAATTCTGCCATCTGCGAGCTATTCTAGCGTGCGCTCCAAGAAATGTCAAAAAAGAACTGTCACTGAACAAATAGTTTTTTTTTATTTGCCACCTCCTTAGGGGGTGAAGCCGCGGGCAAATTCTAGTCGTATAATATAAACAAAGTCGCTTCCCGCTGTCTGTCTGTCTATACCTATATATGATTAGATCTTTAAAACTACGCAACGGATTATGATGCGGTTTTTTAATAGATAGTGTGATTCAAGAGGAAGGTTTGTAAAGGGTGTCCAGCGGAAAATTTTCGATTTAAAAAAATTGTAAAATAAAAACTATTTGGTTTATTTAACTTTTATTTGGATAAAAATGAAGCTTAATGTTGCGGATTTCACTTTTTAAAAATTATGTCGTCTAAATGATTTCCATTTTTTTTTACACACTCTTCTAGCCGAGCTCTCAAATTTGAGACCACTCGAGCGCAGAGCGCCGGTGGTGTGATGGCGGCAACTTCACGGCGTATATTTTCTTGTAGGGCTGAAATCGTCCGAGGGCTGTTACTGTACACTTTGGATTTTAGATATCCCCACAAGAAATAGTCACATGGTGACAAATCGGGTGATCGAGGAGGCCAGGGTATGTCTCCGCCTTTACTGATGAGTTTATTTGGGAAAATCGACCTCATCTTCTCCATCGACACCCTAGCTGTATGTGGAGTGGCGCCATCTTGCTGGAAGTGAGTTCTATTCTTGTATCCAGATAGCAGCTGCAGTTCGGGCAACAAAAGTTCGTCTATCATGCGGCAGTACACCTCAGCAGTGACAGTCTCTACATCGTGAAAAAAATAAGGGCCGATTATCCCTTGGGCAAAGATCCCACACCACACCGTCGTTTTTGGACAGTGCAAACGCTTTTGATGCCGTTCTCTAGGATTCTCGGGGCTCCAGTATCTCATGTTCTGCTTGTTTACATAGCCATCGATGTGAAAATGTGCCTCATCTGTGAACAATATGTTTATGCGCCATCACACCGGCGCTCTGCGCTCGAGTGGTCTCAAATTTGAGAGCTCGGCTAGAAGAGTGTGTAAAAAAAATGGAAATCATTTAGACGACATAATTTTTAAAAAGTGAAATCCGCAACATTAAGCTTCATTTTTATCCAAATAAAAGTTAAATAAACCAAATAGTTTTTATTTTACAATTTTTTTAAATCGAAAATTTGCCGCTGGACACCCTTTATGTATAATAAACCTGTGCGAAGCCAGAGTGGGTTGCTAGTGAACTATAAAGATTGGTAGAACTGTTTGAAAAAAATACAGTAATCATATCCTATGAGAAATCCAGGTTTAGTATCTACCGTTTAGCTAGGTCAGAAGCCTTGAGGCGACTTAAAGACTCTGACACCAGGGCTAGCCACCCGGCTTATTCGAACTTATTTAATATCAACATAACACATGGGAAAATATATGGAAATATTCATCCATTGGACACATCTATATAATTTTTAACCATCTAAGGACGTTTAACAGTTGTGTAATACATCCAGCCATCTGTCATAGGGCGTCCACTGCAGGACATAGGTCTCCCCTATGGATCTCTGATCAGGTTGTAAGTGCCTTGAATCCGGCGCGATCCTGAAGACGTCCTTCGCTGTGGTTGCCAGTATGAGGTCTCGACTCGAGAACTTTTTGACCCCTTCAGTCATCAGTCTTCCTTGCTATGTGCCCTGCCCACTGCCATTTCACCTTGCCAATCTGCATTTATTTATGACTAGTTTTTGCTCGCAGCTTCACCCACGTGAATTTTAATTTTTGTTCCATCCCATGGAATCATTTTGTTTTTCTGGTATAAACAGTTGCCTGTCACTTTCCGTCTTTCGAACTATGTCCATGCCATAAATCAAGTCAACCCATTGCTTCGTTACCGCGTGAAAGAGGAACAAACCAACAAACACTTTCGGACTTAATATTACTAGCGACCCGCCCCGGCTTCGCACAGGTGTATTATGCATATAAACCTTCCTCTTGAATCACTCTATCTATTTAAAAAAACCGCATCAAAATCCTTTGCGTAGTTTTAAAGATTTAAGCATATATAGGGCCAGACAGACAGCGGGAGGTGACTTTGTTTTATACTATGTAGTGATTAAGGATTGACGCAGCATTATTGATGAGAACAGTTGTAATAATGGTGATGATTAATTTGTCTGTACAATTCCCAGACGACAAACAGCTTGCTGAGCCACTACAAGTCGAGCGGTAACGCGGGCAAGCGCAAAGACGTGTGGAAACTCAGCCAGTGGGCGCAGACGCGCGCCACCAAGCGGCAGCAAGACGACACTTCGGCGCCTCTGACGCAGATGATGCTGGCTCTCGCTATATCTGACTAAATAACTTGTATAGTGGAGCTAGATGCACTAAATAGGTATATAGGCTCAAAGAGTTACTTTTTATGAAAAATATTTCAAAAATTCGTCACGGATGCAGGATTCGAACCTTGCGTCTTCGGATCACTAGCCCGACGCTCTGGACCACTGAGCTAACCCGCTGTACTGACCCCGCGGCGAATTTTGTGAAGTGTTTATCATTTTAACCAACTTATAGCGTTGAATTATTGAAATGTTTATCATAAAAAGTAACTCTTTGAGATAAACCTAGTGTGGGATGCACTATAAAATTAAAATAATTTCAGGTATATAGGCTGAATGAAATTTCTTGGTGACTGTGATGCTACAAGCTGCGGACAACCTGAGTGAAGCTCACTTCCGGCAACATCGTGCGCGACCGTCCCGCGGGGTGACAGACGGTGGCGGGGACGAGGTACCCAAGACACCGCCCGGACACTCCGCGATTTTTCATACAAAATCTGCTGTCTTACGCACACTACACAGTACTTACTCACAGACAACACACATACGCACGGTCGCTACACGTGCATTTGTGTGCGGAACGTCTATGGCTGTCAGCGATCACCACAACGTGACGTCATGCCGCGTAAGTGAGACAGTTGCGTACGCAATTTGCAAAAATGAATATAAATCTAGTGCATAAAACAGTATATTAATTACTTAATTTGGAAGTATTTTAGCAAAAATTAACCGATGTAATTCATTTGAAAGAAAATATCAAGAGGAAGTTACCGAATAATGTAAAATAAGTTTCTTTTAGTTATCCTTAGGGAAACATTAAAATTTCTTGTTATGTTACGTATCATTGATATTCAACCATACACAGTATAAATCTTCCCTATAGTCACAGTCTAGGTAGTTTTTATTAGAAAATCCACCGGCTAGTGCAGCCCGCGCGCAGAGTACACGACTCGGTACGTGAAACGCGGGGTGGAAGTGAGGAAGACTCAAACGGGTGGGGGGTAACGAGTGGCCGTTCTATACGTAGTATTATTATATATTCTTTGCCCAAGATGTCAGCGGGTAGCGGGTGGTGTAGCGGGGAAGAGAAAGAATGCTAGAATGACGCGTAGTTACTACTACTACCTCGTCCCCGCCACCGTCTGTCACCCCGCGGAACGGTCGCGCACGAGATTGCCGGGATATAATATCACATCCGCCAAGTTGCTTGATTTAGACTCTACTCTGCCTGTCTGGTGCCGCGGCGCCTCTGACGCAGATGATGCTGGCTCTCCCTATATCTGATAAAATAGCATGTAGGTATAGTGGAGCTAGGCAGGGGCACTACATGCACGAAAGATAATATACAACTGACGATAGCAGAACAACAAGTGATATTTTCTTAGCATTTTTGGCACAGTTGCTAGGAAAACCGTTTGAGTTTCTAAAACCAAAACCAATAAGTGATTTGGATCAGTCTGGCTCCATTATCATCAACTATGACGGGCAGTGCAGTGGTAATAGATAAATTCATATTATAGTCATATAAGAAGTCGTTTTTTATATACGGAATGAGCGTCGCCACAGTCACACATGCTTTTGGCGTTCTTTGTAGCTAAAGCTGTTTCCCTAGGATACTGGTGTCCGTCATAAAGCGGCCGTAATACCGCGCTAAATGACGTCACTACAACGTTGTTTATTGAAACAAAATGGCGCGGTTTCCTAGTAGGAGCAATTAACACCGTGAAGTGTGAGAAAACTTACAACGCCAGTAATACAGGGTTATCCAGAATTGGTGGTGGGAAGGTGAAAGGAGGTGGTTCAGACCAACATTACGAACAACTTTTACTATTGGACCAACCCTCCCCATTGGAATTCTAGAAAAAAAAAACAGTTTCATATATTGTGTCGATTCCAAGTTGCAATTTTGTATGGAAAATTACCGCCGCTATAATGTTGACGGCATCGCTATCCCAGGGAACCAAGGCTTACATGTATCGTAGTAAGATCAAATAAACCGTTTTTTTGCAAAAATACGGATAATTAGACATTGGCTATGATATTTCTCTGTCTTACTTAAAAAAGTTAGGATACTTGCATAAATACGAGTTGCTTTAGTAAGATTTGATACCCATATATAACCTTTGCTCTGATTGGATGGATTTTGGTTTACTGACCAATAAGAGTTAACCTTAGATTATGTATGTGATTGGTCCATAGTGTAACCTTGTTGTTTCTTTTTGGGGTATTTTTCCGGCCTGGATTCTTGTTCCTTTGGCCACTTCTTAATTCACCTTGTTGAAACGTCAGCTCTTATTGGCCAGTAAACTAAAATCAAGCCAATCAGAATTAAGTTTAGATTTGATTATCAAATCTTACTAAAGCAAAAATTTATATTTCAGTAAGATAAAAAAATATCATAACCGATGTCTAATTATCAGTGTTTTAAAAAAAAATGGATTATCAATTGTTCCTTCGACACATAACTACCGCGTGCGATGAATTAAAGAAGGATGCAAAGACTCGACCTGTCAAAGCATTTTTTTTTTTTGCAAAGTATAAAACATATTTTCTAATAATGGTATGTGTTTCAGAAATATAGTGATTTTTTTGTTGTTTTCATATCACTAATTAAAATTAGACCACCAGAAAAATTACAATGATTTTTTACTCTAAACCCCCTACCAATTTAATGCTTGTGTGGCCAAATATTTTAAAACTTCATTAAAAACGAACTTGTACATTTAGAACAGTTTTAGAAGCGTCATAAATTACTCTGACGAACATAACATTTTTAGAAATAAACTTGGGAGAAAATGAGTGTATTCGTATACAACAGGTATTCGTATGTATGAGCTGCCGACATCCTTCTTTAAGAATATGCTATGCATCTTGTATGAATCACGTCGGCGTCAGCGCCATCAGCGTTTGCGGTAGTGGCGACACGTTCGTTTGGGGCGACACTAAAGATGTTTATGTATTGAAATGTTTTTTGAGGAGTGAAAGAAAGTGTATTATTTTTAAGTACATTATTCCAAGTTATTATTTTAAATGGATAAGGTATTTATTTGCAATAAATTGTGTTGACCTTAATCTGTCTTTCATTTATTATGGAATTGCGTTTCCAAATGTTAAAAAAAAATGTCCAAATCAAATGTCCAAATGTTATACTATCCCGTTCCCACTAATATAGATTTCCATTGCTCGCTCTCGCTTACGTATACCCCTTAGAGAAATAACGTACGTATACCCCTAAGAGGGTTATTGGTTCAAAAATAGAGCCCCTGAGCCCACTACGGCGCGTGCGCTCGCAAATCAATACTCAGCTTTATAATTTACTAGCTGACCCGGTAAACTTCATATCACCTTGACACATTAATTTTGATGGCGTTTAGCGCCGCCAACGAACATTTTGAATTGATGTTTTGATTATTTTCCGAGCCACTGCTGATCTGTATCCCAAGCATATATCTATAGCCCAAAAAAATTAAATTATTTGAAATGGCACAAAAAGCTAACGAACACGCGGGTGAAATCTAGTCGCAAAATTAATCCAAGAAACCCATTTATGTTTCTTTTTTCACTTAAAATTGTAAAAGATTTCTTTTTAACCCCCGACGCAAAAGAGGGGTGTTATAAGTTTGACGTGTCTGTCTGTCTGTGGGATCATAGCGCCCGAACCACTGAACCGATTTCAGTTTAGTTTTTTTTGGATGAAAGGAGACTTAATCGAGAGTGTTCTTAGCTATGTTTTATAAAAATCGATTGAGCCGTTTAAGAGTTATGGTGGGTTAAAGTGGGGATGGATGAACGAAAATTCTACAAATGTGCCCAAAATGGTTGTCAATGTGTCGGGGGTTTTTTAAATTTTTAATTTATTATTTGCATTAAATCTGTTGCACATGTTGACCGTCGACCCGGTGAAAACAAAAAGACCATGGGTATAAAAACTTTAGGGTAGGATTGCAACAAAGCAGATATACCTGACTGAGAAGAGTTCTTTCTTTCTCCGATTTTTGTCACATTTTCAGAGATGATATTTGGCATTCTTTATTTTACTAGGATACACTTAGAAAAATGTATGAAAATGTATAGGTCAATGGGGTCCGGACCCATCGGATCATATATATGAGGGGTCATATACGCCCATGCCAGCAGCCATTGGTTTACGCGTGATGCCGTGACCAATGGAAATAGAGATATGTAGAGATGAGGGTCTAATCATATTATGAATAAAATGGAATGTTATTTGTTATTGTATTCTATTTACATAAAATTATTTCTACATTATGTGATCCCATAGATCTTGGCCTTCATCGCCAGATTTGCCGCTTTTTCCTCTGCTTTCTTCTCTTTTCTCTCTTGCCGTGACATTTCCCCCGCGAAATATTTTTCCCTGAAAAGAATTATTCACTAAAAAGTTGTGATAAAGTCGTAATAAGATCGTCATCCGCAGTCTTCTCTATCGCACTGCTGGTTATAGGCCTCTCTCTTGCAGTGCCGTCTGCCTCGGTTTGCCAATCGTACAGGTTCGACCCGCGATGTTGACGATATGCTGTGACACGTGACACCTGAGCTAGTCACCCGGCCTATACGAACTTGACGATATCGTCGCTCCACTTTGCTGCCGGACGATCCACACTCCGTTTAGATTATAGCATAAAAAATATTCAGCAAGCCTTTGCTTAAGATTTTTTATGTTTTTTATTCTAGTTTTATCCTATTCTAGGTTTTATGTGTTTACTATTCCTAGTTTATGCACATATTATGATTCAAGAGTGATTTTCAGTACAAAATCTTCTAAAAAAGTCCTTACATTTTTAGAAGTCTTAGTCTGACACTATCAGTGACACTATCACTAGTCAGATATGCAAATAGTTAAGGATGTTTCTTGCCTTAAGAAAATAAAATTTGGTTCCGATCACCTACCAGTACGAGCGAAAATCCGATTTGATTTTAAAATTCATCGCACCAAACTATTTACTAAACGCACACAGATACATTCCAAACTCACCTTATTACAACACGCAGATCAATTCAACTTGGAACTGACCAATTCCTTCCAAATCCTAAAAGTGGAAGAAATCGAAGACTTGGACGAACAGTACAATGCAATAGTGAACGGAATTAAAAACAGCTCCAAGAAAATCAAAAGTGTTAAAAAACAGAAAGCAATAATAACCAAAAAAACAAAAAATCTAATTGATAACAGACAGAAATATGAAATAGGAACAGAAAATTTGATAGGTTAGTCAAACGTAGCATACGGTATGATACCAGGAAACTTAACTGCGATTTAGTAAAAGCAGCCATAGAACGAAACACATCACTAAGAATAGCTAAACAAGGAATATCTAAAGGAAGACGCTGGATCAATAGTTTACAGGACGAAACAGGGACTAAACATAATAGCCGAGACAAAGTAATGCAAATATGTACGATTTTTTACAAAAAGCTATACACAGATAAAGACAATAACCTTTCAGACCTACAATATTCCCGATCCGATACAGTTCCCTCAATCACGGGCAAAGAAGTTTATGATGCCTTATAGACTATGAAATACGGAAAAAGCCCCGGAGAAGACGGAATCACTACAGAAGAATTAAAAATAGCATCAAATACTCTAATACCGCATCTGACAAACCTATTTAATTTTTTTTTTTTTATTGAATCAGGCGTTACTTTGCGGAAGTCCATCTTCAAATTCTTGTTTTGAATAAATATTTAGTGTATTTCCGCTCTGTCGTAGTCATATAAGTTAAGGGTACTATTCAAAATCCAAATTAAATCACAAACAAAATTAGTAATTAATCATCAAACTGTATCATGGTTCGACTATGGTTAGGTCAGGTTAGAAAAGTTAGGCTTAGGTATGTTTACAAAATATGAATGAACCTGAAACAATTTTTTTTAATTAATCCGTTTAAAATAATAAAAATAATCAAACCTGTAACAAAAATAGTGATTAGTAATCTATTTAAAAAATGTAGTAAACCTGAAAATAATATTTAATTAATATGTTAAAATTACAAACATAATTTATTTATAAAAAAAAAAAAAAAAAACTCGCAAGAAATTTTCTTGCGAGTGAGCTCGAAGAGTCAACACGTCCTGAAGATGCCTCGTTTAGAGGCGAAACACGTGTCGAATAGAGTACAGTAAGAATAGGGGTGCTATTTATTGACTAAGTATTTTTTCAATTATTTTATACCATTTTTTTTTTTTTTTTTACATATTAATTAAATATTATTTTCAGGTTTACTACATTTTTTAAATAGATTACTAATCACTATTTTTGTTACAGGTTTGATTATTTTTATTATTTTAAACGGATTAATTAAAAAAAATTGTTTCAGGTTCATTCATATTTTGTAAACATACCTAAGCCTAACTTTTCTAACCTGACCTAACCATAGTCGAACCATGATACAGTTTGATGATTAATTACTAATTTTGTTTGTGATTTAATTTGGATTTTGAATAGTACCCTTAACTTATATGACTACGACAGAGCGGAAATACACTAAATATTTATTCAAAACAAGAATTTAAACCTATTTAACACTATTTTAGATACTGGACAAATCCCTTAGAACATGTGCCATTCAAATATAATTCTGCTCCACAAAAAAGGTGATGTATCCAATATCAGCAACTATCGACCTATAAGTTTAGTATCTCATATATACAAAATTTTCACTAAAGTCATTCAAAATCGTATAGCAGGAAAACTTGACAGTCATCAACCACCAGAACAAGCTGGATTTCGGCCACATTTTTCCACTACCGACCATCTGCAGACATTAAATCAAGTGATAGAAAAACATATTGAATTTAAACAACCGCTTTATTTAGCTTTCGTCGATTATGCGAAAGCGTTTGACAGCCTAAAACACTCCGCAATATTTTCTGCATTGCAGAATCAAGGCATCGAAACTACCTATATAGATCTCCTCAAAATAATTTATTACCATAGTACAGCAAACATGAAACTTAGTACTTCCGGTCCTTCATTTACAATAACCAAAGGTGTTAAGCAAGGTGACCCACTCTCTCCCAAATTATTCCCCAGCACTCTCGAAGAGATCTTCAAAGTTCTTGCAGATTCCTGGGCAACAAAGGGCATAAAAATTGGTGGCAAACTTTTGACAAACTTAAGGTTTGCAGATGACATTGTCCTTTTTGCTTCAACAGCGCCTGAACTGGAAAGCATGCTCCAAGACCTTAGTAGAGCAAGCCTGGAGGTGGGACTTCAAATGAACTGGTCTAAAACTCAATTTATGACGAATAGCACGAAGCGTAGGGTCGAGGTAGATGGTCAAGCTATACACTATGTCGATGAGTACACATACTTGGGCCAGATAGTATCTTTCCACAACAGGCAAGACAAAGAGATCAGTAGTCGCATAGACAATGCCTGGAAGAGCTACTGGTCCATGAAATCGTTAATGAAGGGAGATTTACCAATCTCCCTGAAACGAAAACTCATCGATATGTGTATTCTACCCATCCTAACTTACGGTGCACAAACGTGGTCGCTCACCAATGTTCAGAAGTCTCGCCTTCAGGTTTGCCAAAGAGCAATGGAACGCAGTGTACTTGGTATCAAAAGAGTAGACCGCGTCCGAAACACCACACTGCGTTCCATGACAGGCGTTAGCGACGTCGGCCTGAAATCTGCAAAGCTGAAATGGGAGTGGGCGGGACACGTGAGTCGTATGCACCCAGACAGATGGGCAAAGGTCTCAACGGAGTGGGTTCCTCTGTCCAGTCGACCCCGAGGCCGTCCTCCACGATGGCGCGACGAAATTGAGAGGTTTAAAAAAGGTTGGACGGAGGTAGCACAAAACAGAAAGGAATGGAAGGAATTGGGGGAGACCTTTGCCCAGCAGTGGGACAGTACAGGTTAAATTAAAAAAAAAAAAAAAGTCTGACACTATACTGACTTCATCTTTAACTGGGGTGCTGATTTCAAAAAACAGACAGCACTAAAGCATTCCCTACGACGAACGAGTGCGGGCGAGACCGAAACATGAAATATCTATTTTTATTTGGACAATAAAAAAGTAAGTTCGCATCCGGTGGCTAGCGCTGGTGAGTTTTTAAACCGCCTGGAGGCCTCTGACATGGCTAAATGCTAATACAACCGGATCCTGCAATTTAACGTGTCAGCGCTCAGTTGTAAATGCCACCCGCGGTCACCCATGCGAAGACTGACCGTGCCGAACGTTGCTTTATTTAGGTGATCGCTTACAGACACCTAGTCAAACTACGCTTCACAAGCGCTACACTTGAAAGTTACTTTGGACACTGAAAAGTAGTCTAAGGTCAGTAACAATATTTCTCACCTAAAGTTATGAGTGCCAGCATTGGGATCCACGGGCATGTTGGGCACCTCGTCATGAACCTTTTCGTATGTCAGCAGTCTCCGTGACGTCAGCTTGGACAGCACTTGCTCCGAGTTCGCGACCAGCTTCAAGCACGGGTGGGAAGGTAAGTGGTCTTCGCGGTATTCTGACCTGGAAACCATCATGTTTTAGGTATCTTCATCCATCCACCAGCCATAAGACGTTCGCTGCTGGTCATACGCTATACATCTCCAATAAGACCGGTTGGGAAGCGGCTTACATCCAGCGAGATCCTGCGTTCTTAATGAGGTCATCGGTTCACCTTCTAAGTGAACTCCCTACGCTGCACTTGTCGATACGTGGTCTATGTGGTCATATACACTCTAGAACTTTTAGACCCTATCGGTCATAAGTCCTCCGTGCTATGTACCCTGCTCACTGCGATTTCAATTTGCCGATCCGCTGGGCTATGACTGTAACCGTGGTTCTTTTACGGATTCTCTTGTAGCGACTATATAACTTCGCTTCATGCGGCGCCACCATCGCAAGGCCGCGCAAGGCGAGGCCTGCATCGCGCAAACGAAATTTCTCGCGGCGGATGTACCATACCAAGACCTAATATTACACTAGCAGATAGCTATCCCCGGGCACAACACCTCGCCCAGAGCAGTACTCCTTTGTGAGAATTCATCCTTTCTTACTATTTTACATATGGACGACACCACTAAGCCCATATTATCTTACCGAACCAAAGGGTACCTGCTGGTATCCTCCTGTACCTGGTACCTGGTTAGGTAACAGAACCAGCCTCCGTCCCAGCTGTAGATGTCGCGCGGAGCAATCCAGCAAGTCGCTGTACAGATGGGCGAGCCCGTACTCCACTTTAGAAGGCACGTGGTTCGGGAGGTGCTCCTCACACAGCGTGTAGTTCTCTCTTACCTAACCAGAGGGTACCATTAGACCAGCCTCCGACCCAGCTCTAGATGTCGCGCGGAGAAATTCAGCAAGTCGCTGTAGAGATGGGCGAGCCCATACTCCACTTTAGAAGGCACGTGGTTCAGGAGGTGCTCCTCACACAACGTTTAGTTCTCTCTTACCTAACCAGAGGGTACCAGCAGACCAGCCTCCGACCCAGCTCTAGATGTCGCGCGGAGAAATCCAGCAAGTCGCTGTACAGATGGGCGAGCCTGTACTCTACTTTAGGAGGCACGTGGTTCGGGAGGTGCTCCTCACACAGCGTGTAGTTCTCTCTTACCTAACCGGAGGGTACCAGCAGACCAGCCTCCGACCCAGCTCTAGATGTCGCGCGGAGAAATCCAGCAAGTCGCTGTAGAGATGGGCGAGCCCGTACTCCACTTTAGAAGGCACGTGGTTCAGGAGGTGCTCCTCACACAACGTGTAGTTCTCTCTTACCTAACCAGAGGGTACCAGCAGACCAGCCTCCGACCCAGCTCTAGATGTCGCGCGGAGAAATCTAACAAGTCGCTGTACAGATGACCGAGCCCGTACTCCACTTTAGAAGGCACGTGGTTCGGGAGGTGCTCCTCACACAGCGTGTAGTTCTCCTTCTCTATGCCGATCTTCTCCGTGGGCTCGCGGACTCCATATGGAGCTAAAAGAGACGTATTCCATTATATCCAAGATTAAATAGAAGAGGATGACCATACACCTAAAAATTCAGCTGTTATATACAATAACTCACATTTAACAAAATATAAGATCGTAGTGTCTGGACACAATTATTTTTTGCAAAAAATAGCAAGACCGATTTCACCCGAGTACAGAATTCGCGAATATTTCGCACGGATCGATGTAGCATTTTTCACATTATTGTTGATTTATCAAAAATGGCTCAGCCGATTTCAATAACATTTTAATGGGACCAATTTCGAAGTATAGTTTTCCAATAAAAAAAATTATTGAAATCGGACTACTATGAAAAAAGTTATGCGTGGTTATACATTAAAAAAAAATATACGCGTCGAATTGAGTACCTCCTCCGGTTCGGTTCGTCGATCAAAAAGTTCATTGAATTTTCATTTCTGAATTGGTACAATAGTAAAGCTTGTTCATTAGTCTATGATGGAATGTTTTAAAAAAGTTCCACGTGGAGATTGAGTAGACGTTTATATATTATTTTGTCAACGCACAGAGTAAGGAAGGTTGCCATTCTCTAACCGCTCGGCCTCGAGTAGATATAATATGCTTTAGCGACGGCGGGGTCTACGAGCGCTCCGGAGCGGGACGTCGTGGCGTCATTCGAACATTCTAGTACATTGGTTCTTTACTCTTCGCCGTCCCGCGCTCCGCTCATAGCGGCGAGCTCGTGGCCAAGCGGTGACCTACTTGCGGTTACTCGTAGATACATAAATCATCTTCCTTCTTGCTATACGAGAAAAGTGAGCCATTCTTCAGATAGAAATAATCGGCCAAGTACGAGTCGGACTCGCGCACGGAGGGTTCCGTACTGTATTATTATTATTTATTTATTTACAGTAAAATATAGCTTTACAGATTATTTATCATCCAATACGCTA
This sequence comes from Hypomecis atomaria, assembly GCA_964007245.1. Taxonomy (NCBI): domain Eukaryota; kingdom Metazoa; phylum Arthropoda; class Insecta; order Lepidoptera; family Geometridae; genus Hypomecis; species Hypomecis atomaria. Next base: position 3,045,428 of record OZ023285.1, read on the forward strand.
CATTTTATACTTTACCTATAAAAATAATTATATACATAACTTATGTAGGTACTTAAAAAATAATACTAAACAAAATAGGAACTTAGATAATCAATAATTTGAAACAATGGGCAATTTGTATGGGAGCCCCCCTATATTCATTTTATTATTGAAGAGAATATACAACTACTTAAATATTCTTTGAAAATTTCCAGCATCACCATTATTACCATTATTAATATAGAGCGAAAAACGGCTAAAAAATCAGGTTTGTTGTATAGGAGCCCCCCTAAATGATTAATTTTATTCTGATTTTAGGGTTCTGTACCCAAAGGGAAAAACGGGACCCTATTACTAAGACTTCGATGTCCGTCTGTCTGTCTGTCTGTATGTCACCGGGCTGTATCTCATGAACCATGATAGCTAGGCAGCTGAAATTTTCACAGATGATGTATTTTTGCCGGGGCGCCAAGGGATTGGAATAAGATGCTAGAGTCTGTTTCTCGATCTCACTATATTCTATTATATTCTATCTTATTATCGAATAACAACAGCTTATATACTAAATTAAATCTACACATTGTGATCTATCTATGTCACGTAAAACATCCAAATCACGAACTAGATAATCACGCTATACTTATCTAAAACATTCCATCGAGCTGCAACAGTACTTCCCCCTTGGAAAAAAAAAATGTTATATATATACACAAACAATTATTACCTAAAACAAGTCAAACCAAAATTAACAAAAATCCTATCATTCATGTTGCAGCGATCTTGCTTACGTCTGTTTGCTTACAGTTGCAGTTTATAGTTTGCTTATCATTGTTATAGTTTGCAGTGTGAAACGTGCTTGCGTCAGTAAATTTGAATCTTAGTACTACTGGCCTAGTCAGCTCCGTAGTAGGTACGTGCTTCTACTGTATTTACTTCTTTGCGCAGGCGGCACGATCACTGATTCTCTATCGATAACGAACATTAACCTACATATATCAATTGTTTCAAATAAAATATTTTAAAAAAATCCGCATAACTACGCATTATTGGCTAAATCGTTTGCATTCCTTTGATTCGCAGTATGACGCTACTCGAAATGTGATGACAAAACTCTAACTAAGCAAATACTTATATTACTACTGATCTAATTACCTAGTAAAATACAGTTTGCAAAACATTAAACTGAATGTAACAATACAAATTATACAGATATGTCTAAAGTTAAAAACAAAAAATATTTTACACAATTCACACAAAAATACTATCTATCACTTAATCTGTGAACTTGGACTTCGGCATTTTTGGGCAATACACATTTCACGTTCCTATATACCGATTTTATCCTGAATTTGCACAAAAGACTAAAACAATGTTGTCACAACACACTTTTTCCGTAATCTCTGAACATTTCAAATATCTTCGTGCGTTCGCAGCTTCAGCCATAATTTCACATTTTCTCTAATATCAGTGACCAGTCGTTGGCAATGGAAACGAGTCTGGGCAAATCCTCCAGTACTACGCACTTTTCCGCCACCTTCGATTTGTCCTCGTACGGTGGTGCCAACTTCGAAAAAATACTTGCAGATCCAACCTGAATTTTCGGCGGCAGCATTGGCATCTCAAGTTCCTGTGGTCCTATACTCGGCTGCTGGCGACTGCTGATTCGATTTCATCAATTCACACGTAAACAAAATACCAAGGGTTATTCGCGTTTCATTGCAGCTACAGAACCCTGGATTTGGCGTTTACTCATAACTTCAAAAATTGCGTGACAAACTGCTTCTCGTCGTTGTCTGTACATCTTTCTTGCTGAATTATGCGTATTTGCCGTCTCAGTCTTGCGAAGTGAGTTGTTCATAAAATTTCTTCAAATTCTCGAAATCAATCAAAGCTTCCCTTGTCGTTGGCCAGGTTTCGATGGTTGAGGTTGTGATGTAGGGGTGCAGGTATGACGTCATCCAGCGGATTTATCGTCGATCCCCAAATCTTCTTGCGTGTTCACTACATTCTGCGACACTCGGGTCGGGGGTCACCACTGTGCCGGTATGGCAGTGGGACCCCAAACTAAAACGTTGCACTCGGGGTCACCAATTTGCCGGGGCGCCAAGGGATTGGAATAAGATGCTAGAGTCTGTTTCTCGATCTCACTATATTCTATTATATTCTATCTTATTATCGAATAACAACAGCTTATATACTAAATTAAATCTACACATTGTGATCTATCTATGTCACGTAAAACATCCAAATCACGAACTAGATAATCACGCTATACTTATCTAAAACATTCCATCGAGCTGCAACATATTTCTGTTCAGCTTTCTAACTATAACGGTTAATGAGATACAGCCTGGAGACAGACAGACGGACAGCGGAGTCTTAGTAATAGTAATAGGGTCCCGTTTTTACCCGGACGTGGGTACGGAACCCTAAAAAGGAAGATGAATCTGCACTTGGGTTTCATGGTTATTGGTTTAAAGGTTCAATATTAATATCTAGTAAATTGTTAAAACTTACGGTCAGTTACAATGGCGTCGAATTTGAGGCCCTCTCTCCAGTTGGGCAGTGAGAAGTCGCTCACTATAACATCAAGGTATCTGCTGTCAGAGCCGTACTGCTTCATATTGCTACGGATGCTCTCTTCTGCAGTTCGAACCTACAAGTATTTTCAAAAATATTCATGTTTTAACTAGATCATAGATTGTTTACTATAATTAATCTATGACTAGATTTATGAGGGTTATAATTTTTTCACCAGTATATGGTTTTGAGTGAGGAAGAAGGATAGATAAGATTAGAAATTATCAATAGTCTTTAATCTAATTCATTTCACTAAAAGAACTCTAAATATGATGGTAAGCGGCAGACGTGGGAGAGGAAGGCTAAAATCTTACTAATATTATAAACGCGAAAGTTTGTATGGATGGATGTTTGTTCCTCTTTCACACAAAAACTACTGAACGGATTGAGATGAAACTTTGCAATAGTAATGTTAATACATCAGATTAATACATAGGCTATAATTTATAAAGATGTTGCGTGAAAAGAAGTTCGCCGGGTCTGCTAGTAAATAGATAAATTGTGTGAAAGACGATATGCGAGAGAAAGAGTTGATGAGATGATGTATGAATTATGATAGAGTGAAGTGGCGTGAGGAAACATGAAGAAGATGATTATGTGGTTTGAAGTGACATTAACATAGTTTATACTTGATCATGATGTAATGCATAGCTTATTTCTTGCAATACATACATTGTTACCTTTTGTCCAACACGGGTAGGCCTAGTTCTGGCATGCAACATCATGAAGTCTATGTCAGAGCCCCACACATATGCTGAAATTCAAACAAAACATTTTAGAAGTTTTAGGGGAGTTAAATGAAGTTTTTACTAAAAAACTGCAATACTGGATGATTTTCCCAATTAACATTTTATTGGTATCAGAGTAAGTCATAAGTCATTTATTGGTAAATGTCAATTTACACGTCAAAGTATCAGTAAAATATCAAGTAGAATAGTAGTGATGTATTATATGTATACTTCTATGTTCATTGACATAGTCAGCATCTATAGTCTGACTGTTTAACCAAGTCCCCTTGACTAGATTGTTAGTCAAAAACAAAATGACCCCATTGCAGAAAGATTATATCAGAACCAGTAGTATTATTATGTCATCTTTGTCAGAACTATAGTCTGACTGCTTAACTTAATCCGCGCCTGCGCGGTACAGGGGCGCGGGGGTAGACGACGAAAGGGGGACTGAGACAAGTGCGGGCGGCGGGGACCCGTCGCACCTGTTTCAGTCCCCTTTGTCGTCTACCCCCGCGCCCCTGTACCCACGCAGGCGAGGATTAAGTTAAGCAGTGAGACTATAGTTCTGACAAAGATGACATAATAATACTACTGGTTCTAATATAATCTTTCTGCAATGGGGTCATTTTGTTTTAGACTAACAATCTAGTCAAGGAGACAAGTTAACAAGAACCAATTTAAACAAACTTAGCAAAATTTGATTTGTTAGTGTTATTTGTAATTGTTGTTGCTAGTTTTAAATTATAATTTCTAAGATTTAAAAAACACATAAAGTAGCTTTAACTTACCACCAAAATGTGCAGCAGGAATGAACAGGGAGCCAGACCCTACGAACGGGTCCAATATCACATCAGCTGGTTTGACTTGTGCCTGGTTCGCCATTATGATAGCAAGTTGAGCGTCCATGCTTGTGTTGCCAATGAAATGGCGCTTCTTGAGGGAATGCACTTGAATTAGATCTCGTTGGCCATCTGCTACCTTAAAGTATGGAGGTTATTTGAATAGCATGTTTCTTTAAAAGGTTTTTGGAACATGCCTGTGAATTATTTGGTGTAACATACTTTTTTTAAGATCACGCATCACTAAGTGGTAAATTGTGTGTATAACTGATATTCTTCACTACATAGTATAAAACAAAGTCGCTTTCCATATTCTGTCTATCGCTATGTATCCTTATATTTTTAAAACTATGCAACGGATTTTGATGCTGTTTTTTTTAATAGACAGTGATTCAAGAGGAAGCTTTATATTATGTATAATACTCCTGTGCAAAGCCAGGGCAGGTCACTAGTTAAAATATAGAAAAATAAATCTACCTCTATTATAGAAACTATTTAGTGGGAGTTTTGATGTAATAAAAAAAATTGTGTTAATAATAATAAAAGGTTCTTGCAATATAACAAGACATAAATAGTTTAGATCATACCCATTTGCCAAAGAAGACATCATGTGGTTTATCGGGAACATTGTTAGGATCAACTCCATAGAATTCTAAATAAGCCAGTGTGATATCTGGATTCTTCAGTTTTATCCGGCCTTCCAAGGGTAAATAACTAAAGGTCTGAAAGTTAAAAGACATTTTGTAAATCAATTGGGTAGTAAATTGAATAAAACTTCTTGGACCATTTATTCCTTACCTCAATCTTTTCTACTTTTTCTTTCATAGAAAAATGTTTACAGAAAGTCTCAACCTCTACTTTGAACGTCGATTTCGCAGTACAACAGCTTTCTATCAATTCTTTAGGACAAATTTGTAGGTCGCTAATTTCTGAATTATTTTCATGCGAATCTCTCTTTTCCATCCATTTTCCAGAGGTGTTTAGTAGCGAGTTCTTTAGGTTTTTGTGTAGTGAGTCTACTGACTTAGCTTTAGCCCACAATTCTATACAATTTTTCATCAGCACTGATCTCGATGCAATCTTCCTAGCGCATTCTTCAGACGGTAACTCAACTATCCAATACGGCTTGTCTACACAAGGTTCCTCGATATATTTTATTGGAATGCTTAAAAGAGACAGTATACTTTGCATTTCCTGCGAAATATATAAAGATATAGCGTTAAAACACAATATAATGCACTTAGTTCATTCTTACCATTTATTACGCGTTATTATACTCACAGCATGGCGAAAGTCTAAATGTTCATGCGCAAACCATAATAAATATCGTCGCCACATAATTACGTGTATTTTCACATCAAAATAGTACAAGTTTCAGTGATTTCTTATTAAAAAGCGTGATAAAATTCCAAAACACAACATAACCTATAAGCAAAATATGACATTACAATGCAACTTACAATGTTTTGACAGCTGGCTGGCTGACTGACCACACGTACAACAGGCCATCCTTTTATTTTTTAAATGTGCCAAAACAACTAGCTAAATTATAAAAATAAAACAGTACAGGTAGCGGCACGTGAGTGTACTGTGGAGGGGATGGCTGCGTATAGTGACCGCCGTACTAAACCCATGCGCAGCCACGCCCTCCACACTTCGCTCAGCGCTAAACTTATATGCCGCGACCTGTAACTTAAAATTACTTAGATATAAACGAACCATGAAAAACACTACTGAACATTTCTATTTTCTCCGTTACCGAGTGAGCCGCAGCCTAGACAATCTGGCGAAATGGGGATACATAGATAACTCCGAGATCGAATGCCTCTGCGGCGTTAAACTGCAGACGATGTCACATCTGACCAACTTTGCAGCATGCACTAAAACCTGCACCGCTCAGGACCTAAATGAGGCAACAGAGAGAGAACCATTGAGATGGCTATTTTCTGGTCAAAAGGCGGAATTTAATTTTTAACATGCTACATCGACTCGCAAAAAAGATTTCTGTTTCGAGATAGGTAGATAACTGGTGACTATGAAAGTAGACAAGGTAGTTTTGTAGAAGCTGGACCTTATCTTAGTAACCATTAATTTATTCTACTCAGTGATAAAGTGTTTTCTGCATGCATTTTATTAATTACGTTTAACTTAAGACCACTTTGTAATTCGTTCATGATTTGGCAACGAAGTAAATTATTTATTATTATAGACAAATACACTTAACTAAGTATTTTTACACCCAATAACAAAATAATTAATTTTCCACTACATATTTCATGTTATCTCTTGTGTTTAGAAGAAGCTAATAAATATACCTACTTTATACGTGGAGCGAGGACGTCGTCACTATGACTTTATGAAACCACAATAAGGTAGCTAAAAATAGCTTAAAGATTGCTAAAATTGCAACACTGCAGACGTTTTTAATTTGAAGGGACTTTTTGGCGGGAAGTCGAAAGAAGCGGGCGTTTTTAATATTCAATTATTCATAAATTTTAATTTTGCAATTCTCTGAGATTTGTGTTGGGTGTTGCGGCGCAACAATAACGTCATGAGCGTTGCTAGTGACGGGGAGGACCCCGTCATTACAGCAGAGAGAAAGAAGAGAAAACTTGCAAAATCCTCAACGAACAATGATGGCTACAAAGTATTTCAGAAGCCCCTCTACAAGAGGCTATTCCCCGAAAATCACAGTGGGGACTGCGTGGTTTACGTTGAATCCACAGAAGAAGAAAAGGTTGGTAATAAAAACCCCATAATATTGACAAATCTTTTCATTGAAAATGTTAAAGGCATTGTAGGTGTCCACCGAATAAATGCTTATAAGGTTGGCGTCACTTTCAAAAAGCCAGCTCCAGCTAACAATTTTTTAAAGATGGATAGCTTCCTGAACAGATATAAGCTGAAAGCTTTCATTCCTGCTTACATGACTGAAGTTATAGGAGTCATCAGGCATATTCCGCTGACAATGTCTAATGAAGAAATTTACAAAAATATTACTTGTGATGCTGATGTTGTCTCAATCAAACGCTTTATGCGAAAAGTAGACGGAAATTTGACTCCTCTTGGAACAGTGGCTGTCACTTTTGCAGCCACCACATTACCTCAGTATGTATACATCAAGCTATTCAGATACCAGGTTCATAAATACTTTCCACCACTCATGCAATGCTACCGTTGCCTCCGATTCAACCACTCAGCTAAGAACTGCAGAGCAGAGCAGATGTGTTCATCCTGTGCAGGACGGCACTCCTACAAGGAATGTGATGTGGAAGAAATAATGTGTGTCAATTGTTCTGGCCCTCACCTTGCCGTGTCGAAAGACTGCCCTGTTAAGCAGAAAAAAATAGAAGAGAAGAAAATTAAACAACAACAAAAAATGTCTTATGCCAATGCGGTAAGTCTGCCACAAATCTCTGATAGAACATCCTTCCCAGCTCTAACACCAAAGCCGAGACAAAAAACCTTCCAAGATCTCAATGCCAAAGAAATTGTTGATAACGATGTAATTATAAATGCCCTTGTGAAGTCCGTTGTTGCCCTTGCAAATAGCAAGAATGAACCCATTACAAATAAAAGAATTAAAGAAATTTTGTTGTCAAATTTAATTTAATTTAATTTCATTATATGGACACATATATTCGTATAGCACAATTCAATATTCAAAGTTTACATAGTAAAAAAACGCTATTGTTAAAGTTTTTAACTGAACAAAATGTAGATATATGTTTACTAAATGAAACGTGGCTTAAGAAAAACAGTAAAATTCCAAATTTTCCATCCTATAATTTGATTCACAAACTGTCTGTAAACGAACATAATGGGGTAGCTATATTAATTAAACAAAATTTTAAATATGAAGTTGTTCATACCTCATATTACGAATCAATTCAGAACATTTGCATTGCACTTGATACATCATTAGGTAAATTACATGTGTTGTGTATTTATTGTCCCCCAAACAGCGAATTTACTAAATTTAATACTAATAAATTAAAAAAAGTATTCACTGAAACTCCTAAGCCATGTCTCATAATGGGAGATTTCAATGCCCATCACATTTTATTTGGTTGTCTAAAAAATAATAGTAGAGGTAATTCTTTGTACAATCTCATAGATGAGTTTGACTTGTGTGTTTTAAATGATGGTAATCATACTACAATTAAATATCCAAACAAGAATTCTTCAGCAATTGATTTAGCCTTAGTAAGTTGCTCGTTAGCTCCTCTCTGTGAATGGCAAGTCCATGATGATGCAATGGGTAGTTATCATTTTCCGACTCTACTGGATGTAAATGTGAAGCCATCGGTGTATGATGTTCGTCCTGTAGAAGAAAAATATTTGTACAACAAATCAGACTGGTCTAAATTTAAAACTTTATCTGAAACCTGCTTTTCGCAATTAGATTTGGAAAATACAGATCTAGATGAATTATACAATAGTTTTATAAATATCTTGTATCAAATCAGAGATGAATGTATTCCTAAGCAGAAATCTAATCACACTCCAAAAATTCTGAGAAAACCAGCTCCATGGTGGAACACACTATGTGAGGATGCAGTTCAAAAGTCGAAAGAAGCTCTTAAGACATATCATCACTCTCCAACAATTTCCAATTTTATTAATTACAAGCGTCTTGATGCTAAAAAGAAAAAGATATTAATTGAGGAACGGGGAAAATCATGGCATGAATTGTGTACTTCTTTCAACAGAATGACACCAGTTACTAGAATATGGAATTATGTTAAAAAATTTAAAAGGATTAACAGTAATTGTAGTAACAAAACTCTAAATGACAAATGGGTACCAAGTTTTCTAGAAAAATTAGCAGATTCAACATCAACCGATTTTACCACTTTAAATATTTTAGACAGGTCTGACAATAGCGTTTCCTTCTTAAATGAGCCTTATACACTGAATGAGCTTCGCATTTCTTTAGATAGTCGTAGGGATACTACACCAGGTATGGATAACATTCCATATAAACTTATTAAAAATTTACATTCAAATGCTCTGAACATTTTATTGGCAATTTATAACAGACTTTGGAATGCATCAGTTATTCCTGAATCTTGGAAGACTCAATGTGTAATACCAATTTTAAAACCCAATAAGCCTGCAAATAATCCGTCATCGTACAGACCCATATCTTTGTCATCCTGTCTGTGTAAACTTTTTGAAAACATGTTAAAATTACGTTTAGATTATTTTGTTGAAACCAACTCTAAAATACCTAACACACAATTTGGATTCAGAAAGGGTAAAAGTTGCTCTGAAAGTTTTGTATCATTAATCTCAACATTGAAAAAAGCAAAGCTCAGCCACTCTAATGTGATCTGCGTCTTTCTTGATGTAAAAGGTGCTTTCGATAATGTCAACATTAAGAGCCTTCTTCTAGTTTTGAATGAGTTAGGTCTGCCAACAAAATTATTGAAATGGATATTTAATTTTCTGAATAACAGAACCTTGTATGTTAAATTTAATAATAAGCTACATGGACCAAAATCCGTCAGTAAAGGAACTATGCAAGGAGCTATCTTATCTTCTCTCTTGTATATTCTATATACATCTCAAATTTTAAAGTATGTTAACACATCACATGTTAAGATTTTACAATTTGCCGATGACTTACTTTTATACTCTGAAAGTCAAAATTTAAATATGGCTGTAAATCACTTGAATTCTGCACTGCTGCAGCTACACCATTATTACAACAATGTATTAAAATTAGATATTAGTTCTGATAAAAGTTCTGTTATTGTTTTTAGTAAAGATCCTTTTGCACAATCTTTTGTTAAAATTAAATACAATAATGAAATCATTCCTGTAAGTAATCAACATAAATTTTTAGGAGTAATAATAGATAACAAGTTAAAATTTGAAGAGCATATTAAGTATATCTGCAGCAATGCAATGAAAAGTATTAATGTTTTAAGATGTTTAGCTGGTACTTTTTGGGGCTCTGATCCTAAAACCTTGATCATGCTGTATAAAAGTATAGTAAGAAGTCATTTTGATTATAGTAGTTTAGCTTATATGAATGCAAGTAGCACCTTATTACGAAAACTCGATGTAATACAAAATATGGCTTTAAGAATTATTAGCGGAGCTATGCGTTCCACTCCTATTAATTCTATGGAAATTGAAAACTGTATACCTCCATTAATCCTGAGACGTTTACTTTTGGCTGATAGATTCTGTTTGAAAGAGTTGACTTCCAATAATGTTATAGTGCTGAATAATGTTTTATGTCATCCACAGATATCACAATCAGTTGAAACATCTAGCTTATCAGCCACATCTCTTGTTTCGGGAGTTTTGCCTGAAATCACAACAATAATGTCATTTTTAAAAAATATCAGTAAAAACATTTGTTCTCATGATATCTGGCCAACATATAAATGTCCATATAATGCCTTGATTAATTGCTTAAGTATAGATTGTCATTTAGATGTAATAAATAACAAATTTGATTTTCTAGAATTTATAGAGAATAAACCAGACTTTTATATTTTATATACAGATGGTTCTAAAAGTGATGAAGGGGTTAAAGCCGCATATTATGATCCACAAATGAATAAAACCCACTGTATAAAGTTAGATAATAATTGCAGTGTGTTTACTGCAGAAGCGTATGCAATTTTAACCGCTTTAACATTTGTAAATAACTCTGTAAAAAATGTAAATATACTAATAGTAAGTGATTCTAAAAGTGTTCTGTCTGTTTTGAACAACAGTAATTTCTCATATAAGTTAAATTATATTATATATAGTATTAGAGAACTTATAGAAATGATTAGTAAATCAAAACATGTAGAATTGGTATGGGTTCCTTCACATTGTGGCATCCATGGCAATGAAACAGTAGATTTGGCTACTCGGCAAGAGCATGATCTAGATCACACAGATATATTAAAAGTACCTTTCACAGATTACTATTGTACAATTAATAAGGATTTACTCAGAATTTGGAAAGAATATTGGCACGTTACAACAGAATATAAGGGAAGGTGGTATGCAGAAATACAGAAAGACTTACCTACTACTCCTTGGTACAACAAATTTGAATATTGTGGCAGAAAGTTTATAACAGTTATAAATCGCCTGAGATTTGGACATTGCTTGGTTCCAGCTCATTTACACAGAATTAATATAGTCCCAGAAGATAACTGTACGTATTGTTTCCGACCGCATGCTGATATAAACCATATAATTTTTCAATGTCCCCAATTCCATTTACAACGATTAATTTTAGCCAGTGACATTAGTGACATAGCAGCTCGTAACTCAATTAGTGTTCCCCGCCGTATTGAGGATTTACTAAAAAGTGAAGTTTTTTACAAACCTATTTATAAGTATATTTTAAATACTGTTGAAAAGATTTAGTTAAGTTTAATTTTTTATTTCTCTTCTATGTTTGTAAATTTTTTATTATTTAAGACTTCGACTGAAGGACTCTGTATCCATGGTCATGAATAAATTATTTAAAAAAAAAAAAATTTAATTTGAACTAACTTTTTTTTTGTTTTGGCACAGTATACTATATGCATTTTACCATTGCTTCAATGCCTTTATTTCGTTGCACGAAAATACGCTAATAACGCTATATACTACTACGCTATTATATATGCTGTAATAAGCCTAGATCACAAATCACTGTGACGTAGAATATCTAGATGGTGCGTAGTAATCAATTCATTTGATTTAAAAATTCACACAAACTACCAAGCAAAAGATATTTTTTGCTCGATTTCCAATTCATTCAGAATGATTTAAAAAAAGGCCAAAGTAACTTGAACATAATTATTTTTATATTATTCTTTACTGGTCCAAATAAACTTACAACTTATCTTACTTATAAAAATAAAATTTCACTATGAACTCCTTCTCTCAACTACAGAGCTACTCCTATCATCAGCCACACCATCATCCACAAATTCTTGATATCGGTCATGTAGAAAGTCTTGGTATGCATCTTTGATAGCACCAGAACATGCAACATAGTGCCCTCCCGAGTGCTCGGCAACTACAGGCTTTATGAACAAGCTAATAAGGGACTCGCTCATCTCTGAAACAATATAATGAAATTATTTATTGATAAAATGTTTCAATGCCAAAAAAATACGTTACATAATAAATACAGACTTCAGAATGTCCTTTTTTTATATTTATTCAAAGGAAAGAAGTTGAAATGAAATGTTCTTTTACCCTTTTGATCACCAAAGTCACCCATACTTGACCCAGTACTTCGTTTGCCAACAACATCTGTACATATTCTCTGGTACAAAATGGGCTAGATAAGATAAGTATATAATATGAAATTAAAATAATAGTTTGTGGAGTGGTGCTCAAAAAGTTAAATGATCCGATAGTTTATTGTACTTTTTGATTGCTCCAACAGCTAATGTATGTATGCTTACCTTTGGGTATGATAGAATCGCTTTCACCATAGACATGCAAAGATGGCAATGTAATCTCCTCATCATAAAAGCTCTTGTGAACTAAGCTCCCGGACTTGAAACCTGATGCCATTATAGCAAATTTGAATGTGTATGGTAAATCTAAAACAGAATAGATATCAAGTTTTTACAAACTAAACCACAGTTAGATTTCAGAGAGGTTTCTATAATTAAATTAATGAGTAAATCCTAACTGTTGTAAGGCTTCCAGGGGAATTATGTCCTGTAGCTAATATAGCTTGTCTGTTAGTGCTAATGCTAATTTGAGATGGGGTGATGTGACCTGCATTGACATCTTTGGGGTGCTTCAAACCAGCCAAGCTCTTCAAAACAACAGAGCATAGCCTTAAGTCACTGGCATTTAATGATTTGTACTAAAAACAGAAATAATGATCTCGAATCATTTTAAGTATACCCACATCCTTTCTGCTGCATAGCTGCTAATAATCCCACAAGGCAAGCTCCTTGTGAAAAGCCCATAAAACCATCAAATGGGCCATGCTCCCTCACAATTTTCTCTACCAGCTCAAGAGTGTCTTTGAAACCTAACGCTGGTCCACCGAGGCATTTTCCACTGAATGTATTGTCTTCTGCATTAAACCACCATGATCTGGCATCTACAAAAAAGAGCACTTTAATAATAATAATTGGTATACAAAAAAAAAGCTTAGCAAGATGGAAAATATTTTTTTTTTTACAGAGAGCACTTTTTATGTTATTGTATAAATTAGTATTTTTAATTTATATCTAAATTATTATTTTTTTTAATATAATTTTTAAGTTTTCATTTCTTTTTCTATAATAGTTTATTTAGTTCAGGAGCCTACGGATCATCTTTTACTGTAAAACATCTATTATGTCAAAATATTTTTTGTTTGATTGTTTATACAAACTGAGAATTCAATGCACAGAAACTGGATTTACCTTCATCAGATGTACCATCTTCACTGATTACTTTATGAGGTGCCGAGATGAAAGTAAGCTGAGCATATTTCGCCACAGCCTTGCGGAATGATCCTATTTTACCCCTGAATACTGTTCCGTTCTGTTTGTACCCGTGGAAGGCCAGTATCTTTAGTTTCGGCCGATTCTCTTTATCGTTTTCCTTGGCTTCTGAAGATGGAGACTGAGCGTTTTGGTTAGAATTTGAATTCGTCTCAGACATCGTGAATTTTGTATTACAATTCTTTGAACCATACGGTGCTATCTTTGTTGTAATTACAGCAATGTTAGGTCGTGTAATAATTTTTAAAATCGTATTCAAAATCATACGAAGAAGATCGAAACGAAAACCAAAGCAAGATTCGGTGGGACCAGATAAAAATTCACAAAATTACTAAAGCACCCTAGCACTAGAAAAATACTGAAATGGTACAGTTTTTTTGATGTGATTGTTTCTTATCTTTCCTCTCCTAAATCGCAAATCTAGGAGCAGCGTGGTGCCTGGTTTCACCAAAAACCTCGGTAGGATAAACCCGATAAACCGCAAATCCCTCGATACCCAAAGTTATTAATAGTCGGTCAAAAATACGAAAAAAGTATTAAAATACCGATGCTGGTTACACTGACAGTAATGTTTTTTTTTAAATTTTGAATTTTCTTAGCTACTTGCACTGGAAGCTAAATCTTCAAAGCCATGACTTCAAATAAGAAAAAGCAGCCCTTACACTGAGGCGACCTCTAGCTGCGGCCAGTCCACCAAGCCGATGATGTAGCCTTCCATACAATTCGGATCACTTCAATTATTTTATTTCGCGCCAAAACCGGCAACTGTCATTTCAGAAGTCAAACCAAAAACTTGTTATTTGTGTTGTGTTGTTTCAAAAGTCTGTTTTCCAGTTTATTGTATAAGTTAAGTGTTTAAATCTTATAATAATGGAAGACGGCGACTTTGATCAACGCCTTAGAGATTTACAGAGAGAGTACCTGGAATTCTTGGACGATGAGGTAACGTCGAAAGAACATAACCTATCCGTTGTTGCTGACCTTTTTTTATTGTATTTCTTCTAATATATAGACTATTTTGTAGGAAGACCAAGGAATTTACATGGAAAAAGTCAAACAGATGATAGCGGATCACTCTCAGCGCCTAGTTGTGAATGTAAACGATCTAAGACGAAAGAATCCTGAGCGCGCCAAAAATTTGCTTGAAACCGCGTTTGAAGAACAAATAGCGTTCCAAAAGGCACTAAAAGAATATGTATCTTCTATAGACCCAACATATGCAAAAGAACAGGAGGAGTTTTATGTAGCATTCTGTGGTAGTTTTGGTAATAAACATGTCACACCCAGGAGCTTGACTTCAAGGTAAGGTATAAAATGCTCTCCAAATAGCTGATCATTGACTTTTTGTATTTGGTTCTGTTTTCATCAATGTCGCCACATTTCATAATATTTCACTAAGTACTTTCTTTAAGATTTCCTGTATAGGCCGAATCATAAAACCCAATCAACACACAGCTTTATCTGAGCATCAGTCAGGATTGGATATTGTGCAGCTTGTAGCTAACTTCACATTTGACAACTTTTATTATTCTGTCTATACTCACTGTTTATGTAGAAAAAACAAAGCAATGGTTACAAATAGACAAAATATCAATTATGTTTACACTTTATTGCGACTGCTTGAGAATGGAAGATACCTACCATATTGTGATAGAATGTGTCCAGAATGAGGCCTGTTATTCCGAGATAGTTCCTTTTTTTTATGTTATTCGTATTTAGCTCAACCTACAGCTGATGAAACAGATACTAGCCATGGTGAAAGCCGGTCTAGGTAACAGGACTAATGTATTGTAAATATTTAAGATCTAATTGTATTTTCTAATAGTGTGCCAAAAAGCACTTTAATAAAGATTATAAAAAAAAAAACATTGTGGTATCGTACTTTTCCAGGTACCTTGGAAACTTAATATGTGTAGAAGGAATAGTTACCAGAGTGTCTCTGGTGAGACCCAAAGTAGTGCGCAGTGTCCACTTCTGCCCGGCCACTAAGAAGGTTATGGAGAGGAAATATACGGATCTCACGTCTTTTGAGGCATTTCCTTCCACTGCTGTATATCCTACTAAGGTAAATAATTTCACGTAGTAGACATTCACACAGTGCATTAACTAACTTAGGCTAAGACTTAAATTACCTACTAACTCTCTTTGTACAGTATAATCAAATAATTGTAAATTTTAGTTAACACAGGGCACACACCCTGGAGTCTGTGATTAAAAAAAAAAAATTGTTGGTAGTCTTGGGAAATGACATAATGTGCTCCAACCATTACTATTTTATTTTAAAGGGTGCTATTTTATTTCTTTATTGCTATTTTATTTTCCCTCAGCAAGTCCCTAGTGATTTCGATAGTTTTGAGTAAGTTTGTATAGGCTGTGTGGCTAATGTTTGTGTTAGTTTTTAAACTGCCTAACTAAGTAATAAGTTTAGTAAATAAACTTTCTTTCTGACTATGCCTCTGACTTGGCTAAACATTCTTTCTAGTTTGGAAAAGGGGTTAAAGTTAGCCACTAACTACTTCATATTATTAATTACATATCTTCTAAGTCTGTGTGCTTCATCTTCAACCACAACATCACTTACCATCTGGCGCGTTGGTGATCAAGAGCAGACCTATTTGCTATTAAAAAAAAAGAACTAATTTTGATTAAAGCATTTATAATACAGGATGATGAAGGCAATGCTTTGGAGACAGAATTTGGTCTATCCCGCTACCGGGACCACCAGACCATCACTGTACAAGAAATGCCGGAGAGAGCGCCTGCTGGCCAGCTGCCTCGGAGTGTAGACGTCATTTGCGATGATGACCTCGTAGACAAATGCAAGCCTGGCGACAGGGTGCAGGTTGTGGGGAACTACAGATGCCTCCCTAACAAACAGGGGAGCTTCACTGCTGGAACTTTTAGGTAAGCAATATTTTCTTGTGACTTTTGTCCTATTTCACATGAAGTTATTCATATACTCTAATATTAATAAGCATTGACCTAGCTAGAGACTATCTCTAATGGAGGCAACTGCCTACTAATTCAAGTATTCAAATCTTCAAATTTTCTGGGATGCGTAAAAACGTTTTTAATGTGGGCACTGGCCATCTGTGACTCCCCATGACTGTGCACCTGTTTTGTTGGTCTTCTAACTGGTTTCTCATGGAAATCGGAAGGAGAAGCTAACTACAACAATGGCTTTTGTATAGCTATCATGACATGAGTGTTAAGTTGTATTTTGTCATAATCTAACTTTTTCCCAATGTAATTTCAGGTTTATGTAAGAAACTATAAATACACACTTTAATTAACAGAAGTTATTCTACTAGTCTACCTCATAAAGGCTTGTAACATGCAAACATGCGAAATGCAAATAATTTTTATTCTGTTCTCATCATGGTGATATGACCTAATCTGACACAACTGTAACATTGCAGGACAATACTCATAGCGAACAATGTAACACAAATCAACAAGGAATACAACATGAACATCACACTAGAAGATGTAAAGCTGTGCAAGAGGCTAGCCAACAGATCTACCAAGGATATATTTGAGCTGCTAAGCAAATCTCTAGCTCCTTCTATACACGGACATGATTATATAAAGAAAGCTATATTATGTCTGTTGCTTGGTGGTATGGAGAAAGTATTGCCGAATGGTACCAGGTTGAGAGGGTATGTATTTAAAAGTGAATTTAATTTAATTTCTAATTTTTAAATTTGTGTTGCAATTTCCAAGTTTTTTAAATTATATTAACTGTTAACTGTTTTTCTAGAAACAAAAACAGCTCTTTATACTAAGTGCCACACAAATCAGCGGATGAGAAGTTATCCGCAGAAGACACTTTGCGTGATTCGCTAATTATTGCGCACAATTAAGACCCGCATGTGGTAGTGGTGAGCACGGGCGTAGGGAGCGCGCGGGAGGCTTGAGGTCGGCGGGCGGGTGTGCCCCGGCGGCGTCTCGTCTCTCTGGCTCCCGCGCATGCTTATACTTCAGCTTATGCGCAGCATTCTGCGCATAACTTCCCATCCGCCGGTTTGTGTGCTCAGTATAACTATAGGTATGTAAAAAGTATAGAATCAAGTGTTCATCCTGCAACTTTCAGGTGCGCAGGCAACATCTTTGCCCCACCAGTGGAATAAAGTTGATATACTACACTCTATGGCATTCGATTCCATCTCAGACTTATATCCTTGTACCTTACAGAGATATAAACGTCCTGCTGATCGGCGATCCATCTGTGGCCAAGTCGCAGTTGCTCCGCTACGTGCTCCAGACGGCGCCGCGAGCCATCACCACCACTGGGCGAGGGTCTTCAGGTGTCGGCCTCACCGCCGCTGTCACCACCGACCCGGAGACTGGAGACCGCAGGTAACACACACCGCGAGCCATCACCACCACCGGGCGAGGGTCTTCAGGTGTCGGCCTCACCGCCGCTGTCACCACCGACCCGGAGACTGGAGACCGCAGGTAACACACGCCGCGAGCCATCACCACCACCGGGCGAGGGTCTTCAGGTGTCGGCCTCACCGCCGCTGTCACCACCGACCCGGAGACTGGAGACCGCAGGTAACACACGCCGCGAGCCATCACCACCACCGGGCGAGGGTCTCCAGGTGTCGGCCTCACCGCCGCTGTCACCACCGACCCGGAGACTGGAGACCGCAGGTAACACACGCCGCGAGCCATCACCACCACCGGGCGAGGGTCTTCAGGTGTCGGCCTCACCGCCGCTGTCACCATCGACCCGGAGACTAGAGACCGCAGGTAACACACGCCGCGAGCCATCACCACCACCGGGCGAGGATCTTCAGGTGTCGGCCTCACCGCCGCTGTCACCATCGACCCGGAGACTAGAGACCGCAGGTAACACACGCCGCGAGCCATCACCACCCCCGGGCGAGGATCTTCAGGTGTCGGCCTCACCGCCGCTGTCACCACCGACCCGGAGACTAGAGACCGCAGGTAACACACGCCGCGAGCCATCACCACCACCGGGCGAGGATCTTCAGGTGTCGGCCTCACCGCCGCTGTCACCACCGACCCGGAGACTAGAGACCGCAGGTAACACACGCCGCGAGCCATCACCACCACCGGGCGAGGATCTTCAGGTGTCGGCCTCACCGCCGCTGTCACCACCGACCCGGAGACTAGAGACCGCAGGTAACACACGCCGCGAGCCATCACCACCACCGGGCGAGGATCTTCAGGTGTCGGCCTCACCGCCGCTGTCACCACCGACCCGGAGACTAGAGACCGCAGGTAACACACGCCGCGAGCCATCACCACCACCGGGCGAGGATCTTCAGGTGTCGGCCTCACCGCCGCTGTCACCACCGACCCGGAGACTAGAGACCGCAGGTAACACACGCCGCGAGCCATCACCACCACCGGGCGAGGATCTTCAGGTGTCGGCCTCACCGCCGCTGTCACCACCGACCCGGAGACTAGAGACCGCAGGTAACACACGCCGCGAGCCATCACCACCACCGGGCGAGGATCTTCAGGTGTCGGCCTCACCGCCGCTGTCACCACCGACCCGGAGACTAGAGACCGCAGGTAACACACGCCGCGAGCCATCACCACCACCGGGCGAGGATCTTCAGGTGTCGGCCTCACCGCCGCTGTCACCACCGACCCGGAGACTGGAAACCGCAGGTAATCACTGTATCCCAGTATTATCGCTGGTCATGCTCATCCAGTCTTTCCATTTACAATTGTGTGGTGAGAAATAAGAAATAGCGTCTGGAAATGGCCGTCTTTCCAAGATTGAGCTCCAGAGACCACTAGAATTAATGAATTGGTTTCGGCCGCACTCCTGGTACATTCACTCTCGCGTCTATTATTTTCTTCCTCATCTTCCCCTTCAGTTCCATGTCTTAGTTTTATTCATTCGTCACTGGTGTCCAACGATTTGCTGATTTTTCAATATTTTTGCTCTACATTCTTCATCCTAGGATAGCTAGAATCCTTACATAGTATAAAATAAAGTCGCTATTTTTGTTTGTTTGTCTGTATGCTTAAATCTTTAAAACTACGCAACGGATTTTAATGCGGTTTTTTTTAATGGATAGAGTGATTCAAGAGGAAGGTTTATATGTATAATACACCTGTGCGAAGCCGGGGCGGGTCGTCTAGTTTCTAGATAAACTAATTTGGGCCACAATTGCACTCACTCGGGAACTCCAACCGAAGCGCCTATACATGTATATTACGAACTGTCGGTACTGGCGGATATGAAGTTAGGCACAAGCTGCGCCATACCCAATCAACGCGCAGCTTTATGTGAGCTTCAGCCAGGATTGGATATCGCGCAGCTTATAGTTACCTTCGCATCCACCTACTTGTATGATTCGGCCTATAACCCAGCTATTATCAAGAATCTTCAAAGTAATTTGCCTCCTTGTTTTTGTAGATTAGAAGCCGGCGCGATGGTGCTGGCCGACCGCGGCGTGGTCTGTATCGACGAGTTCGACAAAATGTCCGACATCGACCGCACCGCCATACACGAGGTCATGGAGCAGGGCCGGGTCACCATTGCCAAGGCCGGAGTGCACGCTACTCTAAACGCGCGATGCTCGGTGCTGGCCGCTGCAAATCCAGTTTATGGTCGAGTAAGTTGCTACCTGCTAAGTGGCTACTTTTGAATAGACATCGGCCCTATCCCCATACACGAAGTGTTGGAGCAGAGCCGAGTCACTATCGCCAAAGCCAGGGTGCACGCAACTCTGAACGCGAGATGTTCGGTGCTAGCTGTTGCCAACCTGGTCTACGGCCGAGTGAGCTGCTACCTTATCTTCTTCGTGTTAAGGACTAGTTTTGAAAAAAAAATCGACCACACCGCCATACAAGGTAACATGGAGCAGGGCCGAGTCACTATCGCCAAGGCCGGACTGCACGCCACTCTTACCGCAAGACGCTCGGTGTTAGAAACCACCAATCTGGTCTACGGCCTAGGGAGTTACTACCTTATTACCATTGTGTTTAAGGCTATTTTTTTATATAGAATAGGGCTACATTTGGCCACCAACTCGCCTGAGTGCACTAAATGTGTTTTACTACAAAATACACTTAGTGCACTGCTTGCATAGCAGTGCACTAGATGTATTTTGATGTAATGGAGCAGGGCCGAGCCACCATCATCAAGGCCGGAGTGCACGCTACTTTTAACGCGCGCTGCTCGGTGACGGTCAATCTGGATAATATGCCATGCTGTGGTTGGCCACTGCTACTATAACATGGTGAGGTCGGGGTTATCAGCTTGGGAACACCGCAAATGTGATTAGTTGGCGTTTCCCTAAGGGTAAAGCAGGCACACTAAAATGTGCCATTATGATGGTCGGCAGCTCCACATTTGCACACATTTTTAGTGTATGTATTGTATACACCACCGACCATACTCTTATTTTCGAATAATCCAGTCCATCCAAAGGTTGCCTGGTAGAAATCGCCAATGGCGATAAGGCCGCCCTTGTACAACTTATTGTATATCGTGTAGTTTCTGTAATGTGTTTATGTGTATAATAAAGATATATTTATTTTATTATTTATTTATTTGCACATGCAGTGCTTTAACCTGATCTTTTTTTCGTCAATCTTCCCTGTCTTACGCCGGTATCTATCCGATAGATTGATTACTGAGACGAGAATAACGATGAGACTAATTTCGGCGAAGAATACTCAAATATGGAAATTACTGGTTTTGGTGGTTCTACTACTGGTGATGGTAATATTACTGGAGAGGAAGGCGGCGCAGTGGGTGACGCACAAGTTTCAGTTTCATTCAAAAGATCACATCGAGGAAAAAATCTACTATGCGTCGATGGATGTACCTTTTATCTAAGAACAAGATTTAGTATCGAATCGCATTGGTCTTGCTTTACACACAACAGTAAAAAATGTAAAGCCTCTTTAACAATGGACGATGGAGTTATCAGCAAACTAAATAATAATCATAATCACATTATTTCGTCGTTCATTGATTCTCTACTAAAAATAAAGTTATTTTGTTTATTTCCAGTATGACCAGTACAAGACGCCGATGGAAAACATCGGGTTACAAGACTCGCTGCTGTCCCGTTTCGACTTGCTGTTCGTGATGCTAGACATGGCCGACGCTGACCACGACAACATGATATCCGAACACGTGCTTCGGATGCACAGATACAGGTGAGCGAAATGTGTCTGTGACCAACTATTATATCTTAAAAGTGAGCAAACAAAGATAATTGATTTATAGATTAATTAACACATAGGCTATAATTTTAATTAAGTAAAACACAGGTGTTACTCACGTTTGATTTTTAGTAGGATACTACTATAGTTTCGATCGCATTTGGCGATCTTTCTCAAGGTCGGAGTACTAGCTCGCGGGCTGGTCTCGCATAGCACTGCGAGCCGCGGTCGCGATGACAGCGGTTGCGGTGCGGGGGCAGGGGCGGCAGCGGGCAGAGTATGTTGTAGCGTCGGCGCGCACTGAAGATCTTCCTCGTCGGTATCCTGGCATCCCTCGGGAATACTCCAGCACGCCGAACTCACTACGTCACCACCAGCCCAGCGGTCAAGTTCCTTGGTTACTGGCAAACACGGCTTCCAAGTCGGTGGTAGATTCCATCCCCCGTCTCTATTGAAGTTAGAGCGTCTACTAATTTCAATAGCCTCTCTAACTTTTCGGGGAACGAAAAACTTTTCCCTTGCTAACACTTTCGCTCTATCGAACCGCACCGCAACCGCTGTCATCGCGAGCGCTGCGCGCCGCGGCTCGCAGTGCTATGCGAGACGAGCCCGCGAGCTAGTACTCCGACCTTGAGAAAGATCGCCAAATGCGATCGAAACTATAGTAGTATCCTACTAAAAATCAAACGTGAGTAACACCTGTGTTTTACTTAATTAAAATGTACGAAAACCACGTTAGTTTCCATAGTGGAGGCTATAATTTATAAGATATTGCGTGAAACGAAGTTTGCCGGGTCAGCTTGTATATTTATAAGACACTAGCAACCCGCCCCGACTTCGCACAGGTTTACCTATTATACATATAAATAAACCTTCCTCTTGAATCTCTCTATCTATTAAAAAAATCCATTGCATAGTTTTATGTAAAAAAAAATTTTTCGTGGGTAGGCAATTTTCTTTATTTTTCTAGAGTGGGTATCGGCCAACCTTGCCTCCACTCTCCTAGCTAGCTACGCCTTGTGCATTTGCTAAACGGGTTGGTTTTGTTCCAGAAATCCGAAAGAACAAGACGGTGAAGTGTTACCCATGGGTTCAACTGTTGAAATGCTATCTACAGAAAATCCTGACCATGAAGAAGTAGAAGTTAGTAAAAACCCTGTTTCTTTTCAAAGTTAATTTAAAAAAACTGTTGTTAAAAACTTTCTTGTAAAGAAATTTTACCTAATCTACGCCTTCTTCAAACTTTTAAATTTGAAAAATTATTTTTGGACATTGTGGCAATTTTAAAGGTTTCAAATGCATGTAGTGAAAAATAAACAGCAATATTTCAAATTGCTAATAGAATTACGATGGCGCCTTTAAAATAGACCACATTATGTTAATTTCTTATTAAACGACATTAAAACAGGAGGTTCTCAATAGGCTTGTTAACTAAAAAAATATAATTAGTCCGTCAAATAGATTGTCAAAAAATATTAGATACGTATTTTTTCTTTCGTCAATTTAACAAAAATTGATGAAGATATAGCCCGTTAAAGTTCCGCGTGACGTCACTAACCGCTATCAAATTTACCGGCTAGTGCCGTCACGAGCCCCCACTCTCAAACTTTGACAAGGTTTGTCTTTGTCACTATAGTAGGGACAAGATAATAGGTCACTTTTGACAGTTCATGAATGCAACGAAAAATATACCTTACACTAAAGGAATAAAACTCATGAAAACAATATTGACGACGACCGATAAGTGTTCTCGAATACGGCTTGGAGTTTTATTCCTTTAGTACAAGGTATATTTTTCTTTGAATAAATGAAATGTCAAAAGTGACCTATTATCTTGTCCCTACTTAATCGTTTTATTGACAAAAGAAAAAATATGCATCTAATATTTTTTTTAAATCTATCTGACGGACTAATTATAATAATGATTTTCATACCTAGTAAACATCCCTATATTCGACTGTATGTTTATTGGGTTAAAAATGAACCTTATCCCGCAGGAAACAAGCCAATCAATCTACGAGAAATACGACCCGCTACTGCACGGCAACACTCGGAGCAAAAAGGAGCAGATTTTAAACACAAAGTTCATGAGAAAATATATCCACGTGGCGCGACTCATCAAGCCAAAACTCACGCAGGAGGCCTCTGACGCCATCGCTGACGAGTACGCCAAGCTTCGGAACCAGGATATGATGGAGAGCGACGTCGCTAGGGTAAGGGAGTAAGGTTGCTTTTACAACAGAATAAAACATCCACGCTACTCGTTTCATCAAGCCAAAACTTACGCAGAAGGCTTCTGACGAATACACTAAGCCTCTTAACCAGGCTATGGTGGAGAGCGACGTTCCTAGGGTAAGGCAATAAGGTTGCTTTTCCAATAGAAATTTTAGCACCACTCTTCTAGCCTAAAGCCAATCAAGATCTGACGTTATCGCTAACGAGTAAGCCAAGCTTTAGGACCAGGATATGATGGAGAGCGACGTCGCTAAGGTAAGGCAGTAAGGTTGCTTTTCGAAATAAACATCCACATCAACCCAAAATTGATCAGGAGCCCGATGACGAATACACTAAGCTTCAACACCAGGATATGATGGAGAACGACGTCGCTATGGCAAGGCAGGCAAGTAAAGTTGCTTTTCCAATAGAAATCCTCTTAAAAAATGTGAACAGAATCCCCAGAATTTTCATAAAGAGGTCATTTTTCTGAACGTCCGAAAGCCCAACAATTTGTTTCCTTCTTAATGTGTGAAAACTTGACATTCTTTTTCAATTTTCAGACTCAGCCAGTGACCGCGCGAACGCTGGAAACTCTGATCCGTCTGGCCACTGCGCACGCTAAGTGCCGCCTCAGCTCGCACATCACGGAACAAGACGCCAACATCGCCATAGAGCTGGTGCACTTCGCATATTTTAAGAAGGTATGTCAAACGTCATACAAACCATCCACCACAAGTTGTCAGACTCAACCAGTGACCGAACAAGACGCCAACATCGCCATACACCTGGTGCACTTCGCATATTTCAAGAAGGTACGTCATACGTGATACAAACCGACCTCCACAAGTTGTCAGACTCAGCCAGTGACCGAACAAGACGCCAACGTCGCCATACAGCTGGTGCACTTCGCATATTTCAAGAAGGTAAGTCATACGTCATACAAACCAACCTCCACAAGTTGTCAGACTCAGCCAGTGACCGAACAAGACGCCAACATCGCCATACAGCTGGTGCACTTCGCATATTTCAAGAAGGTAAGTCATACGTCATACAAACCAACCTCCACAAGTTGTCAGACTCAGCCAGTGACCGAATAAGACGCCAACGTTGCCATACAGTTGGTGCACTTCGCATATTTCAAGAAGGTAAGTCATACGTGATACAAACCAATCTTCACAAGTTGTCTGACTCAACCAGTGACCGAACAAGACGCCAACATCGCCATACAGCTGGTGCACTTCGCACATTTCAAGAAGGTATGTCATGCACCAACCTACATTAACAGCCTTGGTGGCTCAGTGGTTACTGACCCTGACTTCTGAGTCAAAGAAGTGTGGGTTCGAATCCCACCCAGAACAAGCGTTTATGTGATAAACACAGCGGTTTTTGCTCTGTGTCTGGATATTTATTTAGTGGCTATCTATATAAGTATGCATTTAAAAATATGTAGTATATCAGTCTCTGGTAACCATATCACAAGCTTTGCTTGGTTTGGGGTCAGAGACCGTGTGTAAGATGTTTCCTGATATTTATTTATAACATATTTGCTCGTAAAGTGGCTGTAATTACACCAATTTCAATATCGTAATGTATTTCATTACGCACTTGTGCATTATTGTAATGTGAAACGCACGATGCTTCGACTGATGCACGACTTTCACTCAAAGTCAGAGTTTTATTAATTTCCTCGCAAATATGTTATAAAACGTCGTATGACATACGTGCGCTTTGAAAATTACCGCACTTATATCATAATGTACTATTATAAACATCCTCAGCTAGTGACCGCGCAAAAGCTGGTAATCTCCACTGTTTGCCGATGCTGGCATATATTATAAATTTGCTATACTTGTTGTATATCAGAGTTGTTTATAACAGTAGTTGTGTTCCGTAGGTGCTGATGAAGGAGAAGCGTCGCAAGCGGCGCGCGTCGTCGGACGAGGAGGCGGGCTCCGACGCCGAGCCCACGGAACCCCGGCCCAAGCGCTCGCGCAGGACGGTAACTATGGCTCGTAACTATACATTCTGGAGACGAAGACCCTTCCTGGTCCGGAGAAGGAGAGGGTATTATTCTACTTCAGTATACTTGTTAACAACCAGTCCAAGATAATGGGAATGAATCTGGTTCTAGCAGTTTCACAGCAATGCCTGCGTGTCTTTACCATTTTTTGGTATACTGCACTGTACCTGTACTGTACCAGCCTTTTTAATAGTCCACTCCAGGAGATAGGCCTACCCACGAAGGGTGATTGGGCCATATCCACCACTCTGGCCCAGTGCGGGTTGGTGTTTTTTTTGTATAGTAAATAATTGAAGTATTTACCTCGATAGCCGCGAGAGGCTGGCGCGGGGCAGGACCCATATGAGTTCTCGTCCGACGAGGAAGCGGCGCCGGTGCTCCGCGCCGCGAGGACGCGCGACCCCGAGCCCGGACACACGGCCGTCAGCCCGCAACACATACTGCCGGACCGGTGAGTTGGCCAGTTATTGACACAGGACCCGTGCCAGTTCTCGTCCGACGAGGAAGCGGCGCCGGTGCTCCGCGCCGCGAGGACGCGCGACCCCGAGCCCGGACACACGGCCGTCAGCCCGCAACACATACTGCCGGACCGGTGAGTTGGCCAGTTATTGACACAGGACCCGTGCCAGTTCTCGTCCGACGAGGAAGCGGCGCCGGTGCTCCGCGCCGCGAGGACGCGCGACCCCGAGCCCGGACACACGGCCGTCAGCCCGCAACACATACTGCCGGACCGGTGAGTTGGCCAGTTATTGACACAGGACCCGTGCCAGTTCTCGTCCGACGAGGAAGCGGCGCCGGTGCTCCGCGCCGCGAGGACGCGCGACCCCGAGCCCGGACACACGGCCGTCAGCCCGCAACACATACTGCCGGACCGGTGAGTTGGCCAGTTATTGACACAGGACCCGTGCCAGTTCTCGTCCGACGAGGAAGCGGCGCCGGTGCTCCGCGCCGCGAGGACGCGCGACCCCGAGCCCGGACACACGGCCGTCAGCCCGCAACACATACTGCCGGACCGGTGAGTTGGCCAGTTATTGACACAGGACCCGTGCCAGTTCTCGTCCGACGAGGAAGCGGCGCCGGTGCTCCGCGCCGCGAGGACGCGCGACCCCGAGCCCGGACACACGGCCGTCAGCCCGCAACACATACTGCCGGACCGGTGAGTTGGCCAGTTATTGACACAGGACCCGTGCCAGTTCTCGTCCGACGAGGAAGCGGCGCCGGTGCTCCGCGCCGCGAGGACGCGCGACCCCGAGCCCGGACACACGGCCGTCAGCCCGCAACACATACTGCCGGACCGGTGAGTTGGCCAGTTATTGACACAGGACCCGTGCCAGTTCTCGTCCGACGAGGAAGCGGCGCCGGTGCTCCGCGCCGCGAGGACGCGCGACCCCGAGCCCGGACACACGGCCGTCAGCCCGCAACACATACTGCCGGACCGGTGAGTTGGCCAGTTATTGACACAGGACCCGTGCCAGTTCTCGTCCGACGAGGAAGCGGCGCCGGTGCTCCGCGCCGCGAGGACGCGCGACCCCGAGCCCGGACACACGGCCGTCAGCCCGCAACACATACTGCCGGACCGGTGAGTTGGCCAGTTATTGACACAGGACCCGTGCCAGTTCTCGTCCGACGAGGAAGCGGCGCCGGTGCTCCGCGCCGCGAGGACGCGCGACCCCGAGCCCGGACACACGGCCGTCAGCCCGCAACACATACTGCCGGACCGGTGAGTTGGCCAGTTATTGACACAGGACCCGTGCCAGTTCTCGTCCGACGAGGAAGCGGCGCCGGTGCTCCGCGCCGCGAGGACGCGCGACCCCGAGCCCGGACACACGGCCGTCAGCCCGCAACACATACTGCCGGACCGGTGAGTTGGCCAGTTATTGACACAGGACCCGTGCCAGTTCTCGTCCGACGAGGAAGCGGCGCCGGTGCTCCGCGCCGCGAGGACGCGCGACCCCGAGCCCGGACACACGGCCGTCAGCCCGCAACACATACTGCCGGACCGGTGAGTTGGCCAGTTATTGACACAGGACCCGTGCCAGTTCTCGTCCGACGAGGAAGCGGCGCCGGTGCTCCGCGCCGCGAGGACGCGCGACCCCGAGCCCGGACACACGGCCGTCAGCCCGCAACACATACTGCCGGACCGGTGAGTTGGCCAGTTATTGACACAGGACCCGTGCCAGTTCTCGTCCGACGAGGAAAAGGCGCCGGTGCTCCGCGCCGCGAGGACGCGCGACCCCGAGCCCGGACACACGGCCGTCAGCCCGCAACACATACTGCCGGACCGGTGAGTTGGCCAGTTATTGACACAGGACCCGTGCCAGTTCTCGTCCGACGAGGAAGCGGCGCCGGTGCTCCGCGCCGCGAGGACGCGCGACCCCGAGCCCGGACACACGGCCGTCAGCCCGCAACACATACTGCCGGACCGGTGAGTTGGCCAGTTATTGACACAGGACCCGTGCCAGTTCTCGTCCGACGAGGAAGCGGCGCCGGTGCTCCGCGCCGCGAGGACGCGCGACCCCGAGCCCGGACACACGGCCGTCAGCCCGCAACACATACTGCCGGACCGGTGAGTTGGCCAGTTATTGACACAGGACCCGTGCCAGTTCTCGTCCGACGAGGAAGCGGCGCCGGTGCTCCGCGCCGCGAGGACGCGCGACCCCGAGCCCGGACACACGGCCGTCAGCCCGCAACACATACTGCCGGACCGGTGAGTTGGCCAGTTATTGACACAGGACCCGTGCCAGTTCTCGTCCGACGAGGAAGCGGCGCCGGTGCTCCGCGCCGCGAGGACGCGCGACCCCGAGCCCGGACACACGGCCGTCAGCCCGCAACACATACTGCCGGACCGGTGAGTTGGCCAGTTATTGACACAGGACCCGTGCCAGTTCTCGTCCGACGAGGAAGCGGCGCCGGTGCTCCGCGCCGCGAGGACGCGCGACCCCGAGCCCGGACACACGGCCGTCAGCCCGCAACACATACTGCCGGACCGGTGAGTTGGCCAGTTATTGACACAGGACCCGTGCCAGTTCTCGTCCGACGAGGAAAAGGCGCCGGTGCTCCGCGCCGCGAGGACGCGCGACCCCGAGCCCGGACACACGGCCGTCAGCCCGCAACACATACTGCCGGACCGGTGAGTTGGCCAGTTATTGACACAGGACCCGTGCCAGTTCTCGTCCGACGAGGAAGCGGCGCCGGTGCTCCGCGCCGCGAGGACGCGCGACCCCGAGCCCGGACACACGGCCGTCAGCCCGCAACACATACTGCCGGACCGGTGAGTTGGCCAGTTATTGACACAGGACCCGTGCCAGTTCTCGTCCGACGAGGAAGCGGCGCCGGTGCTCCGCGCCGCGAGGACGCGCGACCCCGAGCCCGGACACACGGCCGTCAGCCCGCAACACATACTGCCGGACCGGTGAGTTGGCCAGTTATTGACACAGGACCCGTGCCAGTTCTCGTCCGACGAGGAAGCGGCGCCGGTGCTCCGCGCCGCGAGGACGCGCGACCCCGAGCCCGGACACACGGCCGTCAGCCCGCAACACATACTGCCGGACCGGTGAGTTGGCCAGTTATTGACACAGGACCCGTGCCAGTTCTCGTCCGACGAGGAAGCGGCGCCGGTGCTCCGCGCCGCGAGGACGCGCGACCCCGAGCCCGGACACACGGCCGTCAGCCCGCAACACATACTGCCGGACCGGTGAGTTGGCCAGTTATTGACACAGGACCCGTGCCAGTTCTCGTCCGACGAGGAAGCGGCGCCGGTGCTCCGCGCCGCGAGGACGCGCGACCCCGAGCCCGGACACACGGCCGTCAGCCCGCAACACATACTGCCGGACCGGTGAGTTGGCCAGTTATTGACACAGGACCCGTGCCAGTTCTCGTCCGACGAGGAAGCGGCGCCGGTGCTCCGCGCCGCGAGGACGCGCGACCCCGAGCCCGGACACACGGCCGTCAGCCCGCAACACATACTGCCGGACCGGTGAGTTGGCCAGTTATTGACACAGGACCCGTGCCAGTTCTCGTCCGACGAGGAAGCGGCGCCGGTGCTCCGCGCCGCGAGGACGCGCGACCCCGAGCCCGGACACACGGCCGTCAGCCCGCAACACATACTGCCGGACCGGTGAGTTGGCCAGTTATTGACACAGGACCCGTGCCAGTTCTCGTCCGACGAGGAAGCGGCGCCGGTGCTCCGCGCCGCGAGGACGCGCGACCCCGAGCCCGGACACACGGCCGTCAGCCCGCAACACATACTGCCGGACCGGTGAGTTGGCCAGTTATTGACACAGGACCCGTGCCAGTTCTCGTCCGACGAGGAAGCGGCGCGGGCTGGACCGGTGAGTTAACTAAACTCGTATGAGCAACGACTGGCTAGGGATCGTCCAAAATCGAAAAAAACGCTTAAAAAAACGGGTCCTACCCCTCTTTCTAAATTTCATAAAACATCAAATTCTCTGCTCAAGGAACAAACCTGCTATCTTGTCACCGGAGCCTTAACAAGTTTGGACAAAATAATTGTAATCCCATGTACCCCATAGACCAAAAGTTTTGACGCCAAGAAGCATAAATAACATATTCACTCCAAAGTGAGTGTTTGCTCTAAGAAGGTTGATCAGCTTCACAAGTAAATTATTAAGAATTAAGTTGTAAAATTATGTATATATATACATCATCAACCCGTTTGCAAACCTATTAAAAAAAAGTGAGGCATATTTGTGCCGCTTAGCATCTTCTGAAGCCTCCTTTGCGGCTCCAGCTCTTTGAACTATCCCAGTTAGCCACAAATTGCGTCGCATAGCGGCGCTCGTCTGTTTTCTGAATTATCATTATGTATATGCTCATAAACAAAGTACTCAAGTACTTGAGTATTTTGTTTATGATATGCTTAACTTAACTCTACTTTTTGACGACTTTGGTGATTCGGCCTATAAAATTGTATCGATCTAAAGCTTCAAACTTGGTTTACTTATTCATGAGTTTGTTACGTTTTGAACTTATCCATTTAGTGTTAATAAAATCTCGATTTGTAAAACGATCTTTATTTTCAGGCTCACACAGTTCAAATCGGCTCTACAGCAGTTGTTCCGTGACGAGCGCGCGAATTCGCTCCCGCTGTCGCGCGTCACCTCCCACGTGAACGAGGCGTACTCCCACGCCGTCTTCTCCGCGGGGGAGATCCACGCCGCCTTGGACAAGATGACGGCCGACAACCAGGTCATGATGGCTGACGATATCGTCTTCTTGATTTAACAAACTGCACCTTATATCAAGTAATAGATCTTGCTTTAGAATGATCTTAATAATATTAGTAATCTAACGCGTAAACTACACGCTGAATTCTTAAAAGGAGTTTTTCAAATGGCTTTGGTTAAGTGCTGCAGGATAATCTGATCGTGATGGCTGACGATAACGTCTTCTTGATTTAAGAAACTGTACTTTATATGAAGTAATAGATCTTGCTTTAGTTGATATAATCTCCTTTTAAGAATTCAGCGTGTGGTTTACGATGAATTCTTAAAAGGGGATATTCAGATGGCTTTGGTAAAGTGCTGCAGGATAATCAGATCATGATTGCTGACGATATTGTCTTCTTGATTTAAGAAACTGTACTTTATATGAAGTAATAGATCTTGTTTTAGAATGATATATACCACACGCTAGCATCATAAGAGATTCAAGCCGCCTTGGATAAGATATTAAAATGAGCTTTTTTTAGAATTATAGGGTATATTCACACGCTACCTTCTTAAAGGGAGAGATTCAAGCCGCCTTGGACAAGATGACGGCGGATAACTAGGTTATAATGGCTGACGATATCGTCTTCTTGATTTAAGAATCAGTTCCAGATGTAAATTAAAAAAATCGTTATCATGATTTTAGTTCTTAGCGGGAAAGCTTTGGTAAAACAACGCAGGATAATTCTGAAATCAAGTCTATGTCATCAGCTATTAGCTGGTATGATGGCTGATGACAGTCTTGATTTGAAAATTACCCTTTATATTTTATGAACTTATACAAATTCAAATAAACTTGTAGCAATTCAACCTACCATTTAATTACCATACTAGGAACTGTAGCTATGATTTGGTATATTCACACGCGAGAGATTCAAATGACTTTGGTAAAGTGATGTACGATCAGGTCATGATGGCTGACGAAATCGTCTTCTTGATTTAAGAAACTGTGCCTAATACGATTTAAAATAAGTTTGTTTCAGAAACTAACCGTTCAAGAATTGTAGTTATTATGAGGTATATTCACACGCTACTTTCTTAAAGGAAGATATTTAAGCGACTTTGGATGAAATGGCGCAAGATATCGTCTTCTTAATTTCCGAAACTGTACCTTTTACGAAACACAAATTTTAATTCGATGCTAATATTGAGAATCTTTGTTTTTAATAATAATAAATCTAATCTAATTTTAAGATATACAGGGTTATTTCTAATCAATTAGCATCCTTTTAGGGGCATATTCTGTACATCATAACTATCAACTTTTGTTCTGCAACTTTTGTCAAAACTCAAAAAAATCAGCTGTTCCATACATTATGCCGCGTATGAACGATATTTTTCTATGGAACAACATTTTTTTTAGTTTTGACAAAAGTCGCAGATCAAAAGTTGTTAGTTTTGATGCACAGAATAAGCCCCTAAAAGGATGCTAATTGATTAGAAATAACCCTGTATAATAAGTGTAAACTCATTGTGAAAATATAAGTTAATTTTAAGATTTTACAATTGTTTACTGCCCCACCTATAATATCACATTTACCGCCTACGAGATACATTTTCAACACTATTTTTTGTTTAAAAAAATAATCATCGGAGAACACCTCTGTGGCAATACAAGGTAAGAAATATATGGTGTAATATCTAAACGACGAAGATGTCGTTGTATGGCCGAATCAGACTTGTTGGCGGCTGTGACGTCAGCTTCAAATTGCGGATAACCCAATCCAACAGCTGCGCTATGATTGGGTTATCAAACAACAACACTTTATAAGACAACCACATTACATAAAAAAAAAAACAGATTATAAGGACAAAAACAAAACAATAGGTCTCTAATTGGTGGCACTATTGCTTTTTTTATCGCTTCCAGGCAACCAAGCACGGATAGAAAATAGCAGTTGACAAAAAAAAACGTGGTCATAACAGCAAGAAAATTTAAATATCATAGAAGCAAACACTTAATAAAAAATTAATACTCGGCAATACCTAACAAATAAATTATATTTAAAGAAATATATCTCTACACACATACATAACATATAAACTACATATATATACAATAATACACATAATACTTAAATAAATAAATATTATATTAATACCTATTATCAGCATTTCGTATCATCACAACCGCCAAGAAATTTGAAATATTCATCATTATGTATTTATATAATGCAACTATTACTATGGGACCACCCCTAAACACACAAAAATGACAACTAGTCCAAACAATTTCTTCAATGACCTACGACAATATAGAACGGCTAATTTTGTTCTTGCTATTTCACTGTCGGTTCCATAGTAAAGGTTGCTCGTAATGATCAATACTACAAAGATATTCTAGGAACACACCTTGTACACTATGTAACTATGTAAATCATTTTTGAACATATTTGCTCGTAAAGTGGCTGTAATTACACCAATTTCAATATCGTAATGTATTTCATTACGCACTTGTGCTTTATTGTAATGTAAAACGCACGCCGCCACCGACTGCAGAAATTTGTGGTCTCGTTTCTCCCACTTTCACACAAGAGAGTGAGAGACATTACGGTACTTGTGCGGTAATGTAATGTAAAACGCACGATGCTTCGACTGATGCACGACTTTCACTCCGCACGATGCTACTTTCACTCAAAGTCAGAGTTTTATTAATTTCCTCGCAAATGTGTTATAAATCGTCGTATGACATACGTGCGCTTTGAAAATTACAGCCTCTGCTTCCTTACAGCAATAGCAATATTGCCTCGGCTGTAATTTTCAACTTACCGCACTTATATCATAATGTACTATTACAGCAGTCATCTTTACGAAAAATGCAAACAACGCTTGTTCATGGCAGTTTTTTTCGCCAGACAACGGAGCGTCAATAAACAAATGCCTACATGTTTCGCCGGATGGATGTCCGGTGCGTCAACACACGTTCATTATAAACCATACATCACCGCGATTCCGGTGAAAAAAACGGTCCGTTGTCCAGTAAAAAAAATGGCCGTAAACAAGCGCTCAAACGCATCGTATCGAGGGGACTTGGGAATAACTATCTGCTAAGTTACCAATTGGGTATTATCCTTGTCACATCTCATCGTCACTTTAGTGGCTCTATTTGTTTTAATTATAATTTTTTTTTTTTTTAAAAAAAGCTGTAGCGTTTTAGTGCGTATATAAATTTAAAAAATCGTTAAACTCGTTTGAAATGATAATAAAACACTGGCCACGCAAGTGACGCTGAGAAGAAAATACTAAACATCACACAAGTCGGCGGATGAGAAGTTAGCCGCAGATCGCACTTCGCCGTGATTCGTAATTATTGCGCATGTATGCACAATGCCGACGCTGTGTGGCGTAGTGTTGAGCAAGGGCGTAGAGAGCACGCGGGAGGCATGAGGTTGGCGGGCGGATGTGCCCCGGCGTCTCGTCTCTCTGGCTCCCGCGCATATCTATATTTCGGCTTTTGCGCAGCGTTCTGCGCATAACTTAATTCCCATCCGCCGACGTGTGTGGCGCTTATTATACCCAGATAGATATCGATACTATCACAAAGCAAAATATACAAAACGATTCCGATTTTTTTGGTGATCATTGTAAGTGGCCTTAATTATTTTGTTGTAATTTGAGCAGTATCTCAATAAAGCTGATTTTGTACAAATGCCTATTGTTTTAATTAACCCACACTTTCAAACAATTACGATATTATAGAGATAGTAAGCCCGATTACAGAGGCGCCAGCGTAAATTTAATAGCAACGTAAAAAGCGTTCTCTCTATCGAATGCGTAAAGTGAAAAAGAAACAGAACTATGCTATTTAGCTAATATAATTACGATGGCGCCTCTGTAATCGGGCTTAGTGTGCATGTGTTCCTCATTTTAAGAGTAATAATGATAACTAATTGTATTCAAATTTTTAGCTATTTCATTGGAAGATGAGGTAGAGAAACTGTTACTACGAGCTCTGAAATCTAATCAAGTTGCTGAAAAAGCGGAACTGCAGGCACAAGCGGCACAACCCAGTAAAATGGTCACTCGTGCTTCTTCGGGGAGTACTACGGTCACACCGCACAGGTAAGCGAAAACATTTGTAAAATTGCGGCAAATGGGTTTCAAAATAACATTGAAAAATTGTGGCAAATGGCTTTCAAAAACACATTTGTAAAATTGCGGCAAATGGGCTTCAAAACCTCGGACCAAATAAAAAAAAATCAAGACGGAACGTCGTGAACAGACAAGACAAGCGATGCCGGTTTTTTATACATGCGTGAG
Source organism: Hypomecis atomaria (assembly GCA_964007245.1). Taxonomy (NCBI): domain Eukaryota; kingdom Metazoa; phylum Arthropoda; class Insecta; order Lepidoptera; family Geometridae; genus Hypomecis; species Hypomecis atomaria. The sequence continues at coordinate 3,080,909 of OZ023285.1, forward strand.
TGCGTCGGTGTTGCGCCGCCATAGTTCGATAGGCATAGTTTCTTTGTACGTGTACATGTGTGTGTGTTGTTCCGTACACGGCGAAGCTTAGTTTTGCCGGCCTCACTTGTTTTTTCACTACATTTTGTCTTGATTTTTTTATTTAGTCTGAGTTCAAAATAGTATAGCTCGAATCAAACTTGGCGAGTGTGAATTTAGCTACAAGCTACAACTTACAAGCAGACAAACTCGTGGGATCAAAGTCCAACTTAGCAATGATAGTTCCAGCCCATATTCTATGGCTATAAAAATATTTAGTAAACTCCAAATAATCTAAAAGATATCGAAAAGGAAAACTGAAAATTATTCTATTATCCAAATGCTATTACACATTATACGATTTTTTTAACGATAACCTAGAAAATAAAACATAATAATAAATCGTTCCAATAGAAATGATAAAATTGCGATACAGTTAGCGCCACAGAAGTCGCCGGATGAGAAGTTAGCCGCAGATGACACTTCGCCGTGATTCGCTAATTATTGCGCATGTGCGCACAATGCCGACGCCGCGTGGCGTAGTGAGCACGGGCGTAGGGAGCGCGCGGGAGGCATGAGGTTAAGGTGACGCATTGATAAACTATAATGTTTCAAAAAATTGAGTACCGCGCCCCTTCGCTCGGACAAGTTTTACGCGATCGCGCTCAACAGGATCGCGCCAGAGCGGCGGGCGGCAGTGAGTTTTTAATTAATTACTCATAATGTACACATTTAAAAACATAACTTCTCGGTCTATAAAATAGAAAAATGATCAGGCTATTTTATTCGTAATAAATAATGGGATGTTGTCGCTGATAATTTTTAGCATTCGAATTATTAAACTTTTTTTTGGTGAGAAATTTGTAAGTTTTTTTTTTTTTAATAAAGCTGTTTATTTTTCAAAATTCTGGTTCATAAAATTTTTCAAGATGTTTCCTTATCTATGATATTTTTTAAATTTGAATCAAAATCTTTCGTCCCCTCACATCGCGCATTCAAAAGTACTCGTTTTCGTGTTTCTCGGCCCGATGCCTGCTCTTAACGGGCAAGTGTGCCCCGGGGCGTCTCGTCTCTCTGGCTTCCGCGCATACCTATATTTTACCTACGCGGGAGCCAGAGAGACTCGCGCCGGGGCACACCCGCCCGCCAACCTCGTGCCTCCCGCGCGCTCCCGACGCATTGTGCACACATGCGCAATAATTAGCGAATCACGGCGAAGTGTCATCTGCGGCTAACTTCTCATCCGTCGATTTGTGTGGCGCTCAGTTTAACCGGATACTTTTATAACCCAGCATACTTTTTTTATATTTTACAGGGTAAGCGAGTTCAAAAAGGCGTTCGAACAGTGGCTGCGTTCGAAAAAATCCCCACATTCTGTTCCCCTGGACGAAATTATTGCCTACATGAAGCGTAAGCACACAAGCAAGTTGTTTACCGACGCAGAAGTACGAGCCATCTTAGATCATATGGCACAGGAAGAAACTCTGGTGATGGGAAAGTCTGGAGAACAAGATGTGGTGTTTTTGGTCTAAAGGTGTCTGCTCTATAATGTACCATATCCTAATGTATCATATCCGTGCTGGCAACGTGTTAGGCAACACAAGTAGATTGTATCATGTGGGAGCAAAATATTATTTTACGGCGAGGGAGCTTGAATCCAGAGCGAAGTGAGGGATTCTAGAGTAGAATCCTGAACGTAGAGAGGGATTCAGAGTACGTCGCCCGAGCCAAAAATATATTTTGCGCCCGAGTGATACACTCTACTTTTCATCACCCTCTATGAATAAAAGGCGCCTCATATTTTATTATTTAATAAAATATAGAGTACCAACTAAATTGAAATTAAATAGTAGGTATCTAATGATAAAACAACTTAGAACTTATATTTACTTTCTTTTCATTCAATTTATTGACGCTGAACACTGTCATATTCCCAATACCTACTTCCAATTTCAAAAAGTGCGCGGCAAAAATAATTCCGATGCACTTAGAGGAATAAAAACTCATTACTGAAAAGTGAACTCTAACATGTTCCAAATTCAAAAAGTGCGCGGCAAAGTAATTGCGGCGCACTTATAAAGATGATTAATAGTACATTGTTCACCGAGAGGAGAAAGTGACCGATTACCGTCCAGGGTGTCGTTTGAAGCCCGAGCCGTAGGCGAGGGCTTTAAAACACCCGAGATCGGGAATCGCACTTTCTCTCGAGTGATACATAGTGATTTATACTACACCTACGAGGAAAATAAAAAACTAAATCTTTACTAATTGAAATTTATATTGAAATTGTTGCAGTTAGTGAAGCTTAATGTAACACTTGAAAATGGCGCCAATGGCGTCTGCAATTTTCACATGTTCTTTTTTCAAATTGTTTGACACCATCCAACACACAGCTAGTGGCCAGTGTCATTTTGCGAACTTGGAGATAAAAACTCACTGTAAAAACTTTTTGGCTTTTGATATTTAGGTTACCAGCGCATAGTCTTACCCAAAATTAAAAAAAGAAAAACCACGTAAGAAATGGATTTTCATACACTTTTCTCTCCCGCTCAGATGCGTTTTCTCCCCGCATATTTGTTCGATATGCAATGACGTACTTTCTACCGTAAATTTGATAAAGTATCAAGGTACTTTCCGAGCAGGTGTAGTATAAAAACTCTTTACTGCCCGCTAAAAGTTTCTGATAGAAAACACCACCTTTGGGAGCACGTAAAGGCGAACCAAGGTGTCTATTTCGAAAAGATGGGATGAAAAAAAAATTCTTTGTACCTATTCAAAAGTATGAGGCTATGGGCACTAGACCGTTCCGCCACCGTCGCGTGCCCTGCACATGCGCTTCGGAACCGGCACGATAGTTTCGACGTGTATAATAATACATGCTGTACGTTCATGATACGTTGTAGCTGGGCACAGTATCGTGCTATTTTCCGTGCCTGACACGTTCCCAGCACTGGTTCCTAGTGTAGCACATTGTAGTAGCGCCACACAAGTCGGCGGATGGGAAGTTTTGCGCAGAACGCTGCGTAAATCCGAAATATAGGTATGTGCCGCCCGCCTACCTCATGCCTCCCGCGCGATCTCTACGCCCGTGCTCGATACTACGCCACGCGGCTTCGGCATTGTGCACACATGCGCAATCATTAGCGAATCACGGCGAAGTGTCATCTGCAGTTAACTTCTCATCCGCCGACTAGTGTGGCGCTTAGTATATAAAGTGTTACCTTGTAGTTAGTAAGTACAAGGTCTTTGGTGTTACAGGATTTGTTTTTTTTTTAATTTTGTGTTAAATTCTACATGGAAGATACTAAGTCACGTAAGATATTAATAAGAAATATGTAAATGAACCTACTTTTTATGCATCTGTTTTATTTACTTATAAAAACTAAGGTCTCTAAACTAAGTTACTATTTTGTGTTTTGATTTGATTGATTAAAAGTCGATTTAAACATAACAATTTTATTCATCATTTCCTGCCTTTTCCTTTACTCTTGCCACCTTTGCCTGGTTTGCCACTTTTGTTTATTTTCCCGCCGAATACTTTCTTCCCTTTGTTAAACCCTCTATCTTGATCCGAATTCCTATTGAATTTGCCTCTTCCGCCATCTTTGTTCTGGAATTTTCCACTGCCTTTGCCCTTGAAATTACTTTTATCTTTATTTTGGAACTTCCTTCCACCGTCTTTATTTTGGAATTTACCTCCGCCTTCGTTTCCTTTGAAATTTCTTCCTCCACTCCTTTGGAACTTCTTACCACCATCTGAATTTTGGAATTTTCTGCCTCCTTCTTGATTGTTCTGGAATCTTCTTTTTCCATCTGCGCCTTTCTGCATTTTGCCTGACGTGTCTTGGCTTTTGTGGAATTTCTTCTTTATTTTATTATCCAGCCGCATTTTCTTAAAGCCTCTAGGTTGTTGATCGTCTGATTTTCGTTTTCTGTTTGGGTTTTTGGAGAACAGATCTGAAAAACAACATTTATGGGGTTTATTACATATTGCGAAAAAAGTGTGGCGTATATTATGTCGCACGCATTTTGAGGCAATTTGTATGATTTCGCCGTTTACATGCGGCGTCGTTAGTTTAAAAACGCTCGCAGTTATGTAATATGCCGAAGGCAAAATGACAACTCGTTCAATTGTAATAATTTCAACGTCGGTTGTTCGGTCGGTAGTTTTAGGGTGACCGTGACAAAACACACTTAAGACAAGTCAGATTGACAGATAAAACACATTTTAGGCCTACCCACGAAGGGTGATTGGGCCATATCCACCACGCTGGCCCAGTGCGGGTGGTGGATTCACATACGCCATGGAATTTCTTCCTTGGACATGTGCAGGTTGCCTCACGATGTATTCCTTCACCGAAAAGTCAGTGGTGTGAAATTTCGTACATAAATTCCAATGCATTCATTGGTACGGGACCGGGTTTGAACCCACGACCTCACGATTGTAAGGCGGGTTTCATTACCACTAGACCACCACGGCTTCAATTATAGCATGTCTAGAATTAAAAACAATAGGTATGATGACTGGGTAAAAAAAAAAACATAATTAGTCCGCGAGAGAAAGATTATCAAAAAATATTGAACGCGTTGTTTTTGTCTTTTGTCAATCACTACATAGTATAAAACAAAGTCGCTTTCCTGTCTGTCTGTCCGTCCCTATGTATGCTTATCTATCTTCATCTTTAAAACTACGCAACGGATTTTGATGCGTTTTTTTAAATAGATTGATTCAATAGGAAGGTTTATAAAGGTTTTTTACACCTGTGCGAAGCCGGAGCGGGTCGCTAGTCAAACAATAAATGACAAAAATAAAACTTGTCCAGGTTCGGGAGTGGGGGATCGTTGACATCACCTCTGCCAAAATTTTGTAGTCTACCCGTGACGTCACGCGTAACTTTAACGGGCTATCTTCATTAATTTTTGTTTATTTTACCAAAGAAAAAATACGTGTATAATATTTTTGGGTAAACTCTATCTGACGGAATAATATTTTCTAAAACTTGTGTTTTTATCAGTATTAATAGTGCAAAAGTTGTGGTATTTCATTTACTAATAGCTGAAATACGTGCATGAGTGTAGGCAAATAGTAGAATGTGGTAAAACATGTATTTTCGTGTTGTCTTCAAAACTCCATCGAAGCTAGTAGTCTCCACAGCTTTACTAAGAAGAAAAGTCAAAGAAAAGATAATGTAAATCAAAGAATACGTAAGACTAGGTGGAATGGCCTTAAAGGCTTTAGCCTGCCCAAAAATGGGCGAATATAAAAAAAAAGCAATAGCCTTTAAACAAACCATAGAATAAGAACTAAATTAATAGAAACAGCACTAAAATAGCAAGAGAAATACATCACTTTGTCCCATTTTAAATATGAAATTTAAAAGGTGTTAGAAAAAGATGCACATACACCCGAACTTACGTACTTTCGAAGGGTTTCACAATCTATCATTGAGCTATCTCGAGTGTCCTAATTCAAAAAAGTAGGAAGGTAAAATGATTAGAGATTTGAACCTTCTTACTGGAACTAGAGGGTTCAAATTTCCGAAAAAGGCAAATGACCAAGTGTAATAAATCTTTAACCATTTTGACATTCCAACTGGTGATTTTGACGTATGCGACATACGTTGCGTTTTTTAGGGTTCCGTACCCAAAGGGAAAAATATTTACCCTATTACTAAGACTTCGATGTCCGTCTGTCACCGGGCTGTATCTCATGAACCATAATAGCTAGGCAGCTGAAATTTTCACAGATGATGTATTTCGGTTGCCGCATAACAACAAACACTAAAAACAAAATAAAATAAATATTTAAGGGCTTCCCATACAACCAACCTGAATTTTGACGTTTTTCGCTCTATATTAATAATGGTACCAGGTAGATGCTTGAAATTTTTACAGAATATTTAGTTTTATATTCCCTTCAATAATAAATAATAAAATTAAAATAAAATAAATATTTAAGGAGGGCTCCCATACAGTACGGAACTCCGTGCACGAGTCCGACTCGTACTTGGCCGATTATTTTTTGTTCCACTCGCTCTCGCGTATGCTGTATAACCAGATATGAATAAGACAGCTGTAACGTAGTTTTTATTTGAGTAACATTTAGCAATACTTCTATTACTTGTAATTCTGAGAAACAAACTAACCTTTTTCTGGTTCAGCGCCGACCTCCTGGCGGTAGTAGGCCGCGTCGTCATCATCATCATCGTCATCCACATCGGCCGCGTTCTGCGACTCCGCCGCTGCCAGCTCCATCAACCTACGAATAAACACACTTTGTATAGACCGGATCAAACCTTATAAAAAAATAGACCAAGTGGGAGTCGGACTCACGCACGAAGGGTTCCGTACCGTGTTGCCCCATTCCTCTAGCCGTTACTAATAGCGAGCAAAAATCTCCTAAAAATCACGTTTGTTGTATGGGAGCCCCCCTTAAATATTTATTTTATTCTGTTTTAGTTTTTGTTGTTATAGCGGCAACAGAAATACATCATCTGTGAAAATTTCAGCTGTCTAGCTATCACGGTTCATAAGATACAGCCTGGTGACGACCTATACGAACTTATTTTTAGGGATCCGTACCCAAACAAAGGGTAAAAACGGGACCCTATTACTAAGACCCCGCTGTCAGTCACTGTATCTCATGAACCGTAAATAGCTAGAGTTCAAATTTTCACAGATGATCTATTTCGATTGCCCTTCATGCGCGAGTCCAACTCGTACTTGGCCGATTTTTACCCTTTGGGTACGGAACCCTAAAAAATGGGCAGCTGCCCTCAAATAAAAATAAAATAAAATATCTTACGCTAATTAAGTATATCGGAGCCAAATTACCTTTGACTTTCAGTCAGCTCTTTCTTCTTCTTGATACCTTCCAGCGCCTTCTGTTTGAGTTCCTCCTTCTCGCGCTCCTTCCGTTTGATGTTCTCTTCCTGCTGAGCTTTCCGCTTCTCCTTCTGTTTTCTGTGGGTTAATAATATTACAAATCAATAACAATATTTCTACACCTGCTCGGAAAGTACCTTGATACTTTATCAAATTTACGGTAGAAAGTACGTCATTGCATATCGAACAAATATGCGGGGAGAAAACGCATCTGAGCGGGAGAGAAAAGTGTATGAAAATCCATTTCTTACGTGGTTTTTTTTTTTTAATTTTGGGTAAGACTATGCGCAGGTAACCTAAATATCAAAAGCCAAAAAGTTTTACAGTGAGTTTTTATCTCCAAGTTCGCAAACAGACACTGTCCACTAGCTGTGTGTTGGATGGTGTCAAACAATTTGAAAAAAGAAACATGTGAAAATTGCAGACGCCATTGGCGCCATTTTCAAGTGTTACATTAAGCTTCACTAACTGCAACAATTTCAATATAAATTTCAATTAGTAAAGATTTAGTTTTTTATTTTCCTCGTAGGTGTAGTATAAAGCACTATGTATCACTCGAGAGAAAGTGCGATTCCCGATCTCGGGTGTTTTAAAGCCCTCGCCTACGGCTCGGGCTTCAAACGACACTCTCGACGGTAATCGGTCACTTTCTCCTCTCGGTGAACAATGTACTATTATTGCTCTCTACGAAAAAATACCGACAGCAAAAAAAAAAAAAAACAGATGAGCAACTAAAAGACCGAAAAACCTAATTCGCGATCTTACGGTCGATACAGTCTCAAAATGCGTGTAATTATTCGTGGTTAAATTTAAAGACACAACGTAATGTTTATTTTTGTAATCTCTTTTTAAATCCCTACTTTACATTTTGATATCCTACTCGATCGGTTTGGCTAAACCAAATGTGAAACTACTTAGTTTGGCGTCAAAAATCCGCCCTTTTGTGTTTGGACTTTAAAAACCTATCAAAGGGACACTTGAGCTTTTCATACGAATCTAATGATACCATAATTATTGTCGAAATCAAGAAATTTACAAACAAACAAGAAACGAAAAACAAAACCCTGTCTTGACATTCGGGTAAAAAGACACATTTCAAAAAATGTATGGGATTAGGCCATGAGCATGACTTTGTACATACCTAAATATTAGCTTTGTTTTGTGTAACGATATTGCTATTATTTTCTTTAATAACGGCCTAGGCCGATATTTTGGCTAGGAAAAAGAATTTCCGATCATATTAAGACATTGCTCGAAAAATATGGCGGCATAGCAAAAAATTAATAATTTTTTCTTAATTGATTATATTTTTCTGCAAAATATATGCCTAAATAAATACTAAATGTCGATTAAATTTGCAGCCCATTTGTTTGACACTTTTTTACGATAATTTTGAAGCATATTACAAGTCGAAACGTGACTGCTCAGGCAATGTTTTTTGGTTACGCTTTAACGCAGCAACGGACCGATTTGATAATGTTGAATAGGTTTGTTTGAAGGTCGAATTGTCATAGAACTCATGCTACTGTTTTCCTAATATCACTCCGGTTGTAGGTCGAATCATACAACTTGGCGGCTGAGATATTAGTTACAATTTGAGCTTCAGTCAGGATTGGGCTATTCACAACTAGTAGCTATTAGCTACAACTCACACCTGCCTTACAATCGTGAGATCGTGGGTTCAAATCCCGGTCCCGTACCAATGAGTTCTTTGGAATCTATGTACGGAATTTCACACCACTAGCTTTTCGGTGAAGGAAAACATCGTGAGGCAACCTGCATATGTCCGTAGAAGAAATTCGATGGCGTATGTGAATCCACCAACCGCACTGGGCCAGCGTTGTGGATATATGGCCCAATCACCCTTCGTGGGTAGGCCTAGGTCCTGCAGTGGACTATTAAAAAAAAGGCTGATACAGTACACTAGGGTGAGCTCTCTTAACATCTGTGCGAGGATTGGGTTCTCCACAAATCGTAGCTAATATCACAGCCGTCAAGTTGTATGATTCGACCATAATGTCTATAATGAACTGAAATTAAATTGAGGAATACATACTTCTTTTCTTCTCTCTTCTTCTTGATTAATGCTTTTTCTTCTTCTGTTTTCTCTATCAGCTCGTGGAACAAAACTTCGCCATCCATGAGGCCATCCTCTACCTAAAATATTTAGTAGGTACATGTAGCAGAGGACTTACTGTTGTAGGCACAGAGCTTCTCTGATTTGTAATCGACTTCCAAAAAGAAGTTTATATGTTCGTCTTTATGAATTTTGTTTTTGTGTATGTACATCGATATTTTCGCCAATCGTGAACCGACAAAAAAAAAATAGTAAGGATATACATACTCTCGAAGTGATCCCATTTGAATTTAATTGAAATCGGATGAGCCGTTTTTAAAAAATCAACCATCATGTAAGATTTGTATACATTGATTCAAGCGAACTATTGAAATTTTAAACATGATTGAAGTCGGTTATGCCATTTTTCGCGAAATTAATTACATTATTATAGTCCGGCAATCTCGTGCGCGACCGTCCCGCAGGGTGACAGACGGTGGCGGGGACGAGGTAGTAGTAGTAACTACGCGTCATTCTAGCATTCTTTCCCTTCCCCGCTACACCACCCGCTACCCGCTGATATCTTGAGTACCTCGTCCCCGCCACCGTCTGTCACCCCGCGGAACGGTCGCGCACGAGATTCCCGGACTATAAACCATGCGATTCGAAAATATAAAAGAGTTTGGCAACTATTGCATTGCTTGTGCATTGTGCAGATACTTAAAAGAAAAAAAAATAGTTACTTTAATGAGCTGCATGGATATCCTGGGCCCGAGTTCAAACAGCCTGATGGCGGACTTGGACTCAGCGGCGGCGCCGCGCGTCGCAAGCTTCTGCGGCAGCACGATCTGCGAGCTCGGGTCATCCTCGAATTCACTCTCCGATAGCATGCCCGCCCTGCAATATACAGTTACAATAATATTTATAACTAGCAACCCGCCCCGGCTTCGCACAGGTGTATTATACATATAAATCTTCCTCTTGAATCACTCGTATCTGTTAAAAAAAAACCGCATCAAAATCCGTTGCGTAGTTTTAAAAATAGAGGCATACATGGGGACAGACAGAGGGAAACGACTTTGTTTTATACTATGTAGTGATGATGCACTAACCTCAGCAGAATGACAAATAATAGAAGTATGGCTAAATTTTACTCCAATAAAAACTACATTACAGCTATCTTAATAACATCTGGTTATGCAGTATACGCAAGTGAGTGGAACAAAAAAAACGCAATGTCTGTCGCATACGTCAAAATCACCAGTTTGAATGTCAAAATAATAAAAATTTATTTCCACTTGATCACACTTTTTGTCTTATTCGGAAATTTGAACCCTAGTTCCAGTAAGAATCAGTTCAAATCTCTGATTATTTTACCTTCCTACTTTTTACCTTTTTGAATTTGGACAGCCGAGATAGCGCAATGCTAGTTTGTGAAACCCTTCGAAATTACGTAAGTTCGGGTATATGTGCATCTTTTTCTAACACCTTTTAAATTTCATATTTAAAATGGGACAAAGTGATGTATATCTCTTGCTATTTTAGTACTGTTTCTATTACTTTAGTTCTTATTCTATGGCACTAGCTGACCCGGTGAATTTCATATCACCTTCATCTTAATAATTCGGTCGACCCTAATTTCAATGACATTTAGCGCCACCAGTGGTAGGAACATTTTGTAAATGGGAAAATTAAATCGAAGTTTTTATTATTTCCCACAGAATTTTCTTATTTTTCGGATTCCGAAAAAAACTGGAACGGGAATAGGAAAAACCCAAAGGGCAAAATCGGGACGCTATTACTAAGACTCCGCTGTCCGTCCGTCTGTCTGTCACCAGTTTGTATCTCATGAACAGTGATAGCTAGAATGTTGATATTTTCACAGTCGGCGTATTTCTGTTGCCGTACACAACAAATATACTAAAAACAGAAAAAATATAATATTTAAGATATAGCTCGATATTAATAACGTTAACAGGTAGATGCTTGATATATTCACAGAATAATTAATTAAATATTCGCTTTGAAAATAAATAATTAAAATAAAATAAATATATTAAGGGGGCTTTCATATGTACTGTCCATACTGTACGAAACCCTTAGTGTGCCCGACTCGCACTTGGCCGATTATTTCTTTTATAAGAACTTCCTGACAATAACAAACACAGCAAAAGAGGAATTAGCGAAATCTGTCCAGCCTATACACGTGATGCCGTGACCAAGGAAATAGGGATTCATTTTTAAATAATAGATTTTTCTATATTATTTCTCTTAGTTTTGATATACTTACAATGTAAACTTTATATGAAATCGAGAGGTTTTTATTGAGATGATTTTCACTTTTATTTTCTCATACTCATACTCTTTATTGATAACAACTAGTTACACATCATTACACATACTAACATATTTCAGCTAACACTATAGTATGATTTGTTATTAATAACATTAAAGTGCATTTAACAAAATCCAATAAAAAATTCGTTAAACTATAAATTCAAACAAAAAAATAAATCAATTAAATGTCAATAGTAATATTTAAATATTCTGCATTTCGTTATACCATAAATGGTAGAAGAATGTCAAACAATACAATAGGTAAGTCCGTACTATTACATTTATATCAAATAAATTTACTTGATATAAAAATATATTTATATATTACATACTCGTATATATATACAACACCTACTCTATCTTAGTCATCCAAGTACTGACCGTGCGGAACGTTGCTTAATTTCGGTGATCGCTGACAATCACCTAGTCAAACTACATACGCTACGAGCGCTACAGAAAGCCATATCAATAAAAAAACTGGTAATGTTAGTGTAAAATTGGTAAAGGAACTCTTACTACTTAAAACTTACTTGTCGAAAAATTCTGACATATCCTTGCAGCGATTTAAATTCGGTATTTTCCCTTGTACCACCTAAAAAATTACAAAAACATAATTATAAGAATTTACATGACTTACAGGTCAAAAGGTCATATTGTCCTGCAAGAAATTTGACAAATATTATTGTAAAAAAATTATAGAACAATGAATTAAGGATTAATTATAAAGTCATTAAGGTTGGAGCTTGGAGCTATTATGGTCTAATAAAAAAATGCTCACCCCTACAAGCATATTTATGGCGCGAGTTTCAACAATTAAATAAATAAATTTATTCATGGACCAACATTTTAATAATCACACATAAGTTAAACTATTTTATGTACTTTTTTTAAAGGTCACAAACCAATTTTGACCAGTCACAAAGCTATAAAATAATTTAATTATTCTGTGTTCTTTGGAATAAAATATATGTTTGGATGTACACACTACTGGCTTAAGTGCATATGTTCTCAAAAATTAATTCGGTGGCGTATTTGAAACCACTAATCCACACTAAGCCAATGTGGTTGGTATGGCCCAATAATCCTTCATCACCTTCATGGGTACAATACAATACAACAACACATTATTGACACTAACACATAGGAAAATATAACAGAAGAAACAAAGATAGATAAGGCACAAAAGGCGGTCTTATCGCTAAATGCTATTTCTTCCAGACAACCTCCTTTGGATGTAAGGAAACATATAGATGACAAGGTTGGTGGTGTAAACGTAAAAAAAAACAATTGAAAATAAATAATAGGTACAGCTACAACAAGGCACCTAGGTAGGCATATGTTCAGCAGTAGGGTATTAAAACAATGGTACAGTACAGAGTAGAATACTACTATGTATAGTACTTCTACAGCTAAGTACAGTTACCTTCTTGGTGCCTCTGTTGAGTCCAACAGGTGAGGCTCTTATGACATAGTGCCTAAGGTCAATCAGCTTTGTGGTTGGGTTGTAGTTCATCAGGACACATCGCCTAATGTTTTTTAATTTTACCTGTAAGTAATAAGAGTATTTAGTACATTATTATGGTTTGAATCTTCATCGATAGAGACAAGGTATACAGGGTTATTTCTAATCAATTAGCATCCTTTTAGGGGCTTGTTGTGTACATCAAAACTAACAACTTTTATTAAATCTCAAAATCTGACCCTGAATAATACCAGTATTCAAGGTCTCTATTTTTTTACCGATAGTCCACTAGGACCCACCGTCTTACCACAAAAGTTTTACGCACACTTTAGACATTGTTTAACAGTACAAATTGCATGGTTAAATAGTGTTTAAATCTGGTAAGGCGGTTTAAGTTTATTTGTACAAAATAAGGACCACAGAAATGGAAGCAATTTTTATGAATAAGATAAAATTAAATGTTCTAATTAATTTCACTTGAGGTGTATTGTACAAGGATGAAGCTTTTTTTTAAAAGTTTCTTAACATGTATGTATTCTACACATATCTGTATATTGTGTGGTATCGTCAAGAAAATGTTAAATATAATTTTCAATTTAATTTTTGTATCAAGTATGGCTGTTACCTAGTAATTTAGCTTTACTATACTCACTGTCGTAATGTTAATAGTAGGAAACATGTTTTGGAACATGGTGGCCATGAGTTTCATGTGCATGCCTTCCCCAGAGAAGCTGTTGAGGACAATCAGTGGTGCATTCTGGAATGCCTTCATCATCACATATTGTTTACGGAGAGAAGATATCACATCTCTAGCCAGGCTGTACTGAAACAAAGATTCAACACATTAAGTGCGGAAAACACACATCTGTATTACTTTGCTGTCTTTATTTTTTAACCGTGCTGAGTTCCAAATGTAGGCGCATGAAAACACATATGCATGTGCGACTTATCCACAAAAGTACTTCAGCAGTTAATGTGTTAACCAATGAATTAAACTTGGGCATAGATTTGTATATTTTTATTAAATAATTATTTGGTTTTCTCATCCACCAACCAGTACTGGGTCAGGGTGGTGGATATAACCATTATAACCCAAATGCCCTTTATGATTAGACCTATGATCAGCTGTGGACTATTAAAAGGTGGTACAGGCTAAATCAAACTTTTTGTTATAGTTAATGAAGGAAAAAAGTCTGGATTGATAAGTATTAATTATTTCACACTGGTTGATCTATATCAACTAGTATGAAATAATCACACACAGCACATCAGCTTATGCTACTCGCCTATAAATAAATAAATACTTAAGTTCACAAAAATGCTTACATTGTGTATGCGGAAGGTCAATGTGGGTCCTCGAGGCAATCTGGCCAGCCTCATGTAGGTACCAAGCTCTGTTTCGGTGAATATCATCATATGTGACACATGTAGATACCCAGATACTGATACAAAGTCCTTGATCGTGTTATTTTTTCGCTCCTAGAAAATAATTTAAAAATGTACATCAAATTAAATAGAGATAAAAATATGAAATTTTATTATTTTTTACTGTTAATTTTTATTTATGAATAGATAATTTTATACATTATTTTACAGCAGGATGTCTTAAAAAGAGGATAAACTTTTTAAATCTGTGCAACCAACCTTTAGTTGCGAGGCCGTGAAAGGTTCCATAATCTTCCTGAAATCCTTAGTTAAGTCCATGAGTTCCTTGCTACATTGTCCCCGGTGAATAACAAACGAATGTGGAGCCTTCACCAAGTTTTCAGGCTCTAAAGATTCCTTGTTTATAGGATTTTTGCGCACACTTTTTCCCTTACGTTTTCCCATTGTGGGAGCCTAACTATTAATTGTTTAGGGACTTTAAGAGTATGCTAGGTGACGAATATTATTTCTGTGAATAATATATTAATTTAGAACGCATAGTTTGCAAGACAATCCACACTATTTATTTAAATTTTGAGGTTATAATATTGTATTATACATGCTTCCATGGTGACATCTGACACTGACAATAAAACTGAGAAGAGAACTGACAGACAGTCAGACGGGACAGATTGACACATGAAGTTTTAGGGTGGATTGACATCAACATGTTTGTTTTTTAAAAAATACGCCTATCTTGGACAGGCTAACTAAATTCAAGCCTTTAATGCCACGAAGTTCTAGAACTTCGTGGATGTATGTAATCTTCTGACTCTTCTTCTTAGTAAAGCAGTGAAGACTTTACTAGAAGCTTCGATGGAGTTTTGAAGACAACACGAAAAGACATGTTTTCCACATTATACTACTTGCCCCATACTCATGCATGTATTTCAGCTTACCTATAATAAATGAAACAACACAACTTTTACACTATACTGATAAAAACACAAGTTATTAGAAATGCATGCCTCAATATGCAACAGCCGAGTGTCGCCATGGATGTACATGAAAATAAATCCGCGCCACACAAGTCGGCGGATGGGAAGTTAGGCGCAGAACACTGCGCAAAAGGCAAAATATAGGTATGCGCGGGAGCCAGAGAGAAGAGACGCCGCTGGCGCAGGTATAGTAGGTAGCTGTTTCGAGACAAGTTTATTGTTCGACAAATTCTACAGAACTGACTGTGCCGGCCCGCTTATGTGTGTAGCAACTCTTACACTAAGCGCGAAAAATAGTATGCGCTCACAGAGCTATTACAAGTTAACACTGTGTATGCGCTAGGTACCTATATTTTTAGTTCCAAAAAAGTATCAAAAGATATGATCCATGTTAACCTTTCGACCCCCGTTATTTGGTTACAAGCTCTCCGCGCTACGTAACATACAATAATAAATAGAATAACAGGGATTCCAAGAATTTGATTTCATATTATTATTTCTTTTGTAGTAAATTATTTTCTATTGGTTACTTGCTTGTATCGTCAAAAAATCCTAACTATTATAGCAAAAAGTGTATTATTTATTTGTATGCAAGCAGATTAAGGCCCGAATTCCTCTGTCGCTGATGTCGGTCGCTGACGTCGGTCGCGCGTACGAATATACGTTGTGTTCTATGAAGCACCACACTGTGACGCTGACATCAGCGGCGCGCGAGTTGCTACGCGCCGCTGATGGCGCGCGTCGGTCTCGCTCGTCAGCGCCGCGTTCGTCGGTCGACTGACGCGCTATAGAACGCTATGAGCGTCCTCACTCTGTTCCCGACCGTCGGCACGCGCGCGTACATTCGCCCGCCACCATGATGAACATTGATACCGAACGTGTGATTGCCGAGGTGCGCCTACGTCCTGCATTGTGGGATTTTTCGAATGAACTTTACAAAGATCGCGATGCCAGAGCAAAATTTTGGTTACTTGTTTATTTTTCTATATTGACGCTTTTTTTTTCTATATTGACGCGGTCTCCGCTTGCGTAAGTATGCTGCAGCACCTAAACAATTTATAAACGGGTTCATAATAATATCCCAAATTCAAACTCCGCTTCACAAATCCACAACAAATCCACTTGGAGACGCCTGTACCGTGGAGCGGTCAGTATCGCACTACGGATGTTTTCATTGGCGCTGATGGTCAGCGCGCTACGCGACTGACGGTACGCGACCGACGTCAGCGACAGAGGAATCCGGGCCCCGTCGTTGGCGGATAACTGGATTTACCTACCTATACGTACCGTTATTAGCATCGAAAAAGTTTAACAGGCCTTTAGTTAACTTATGCTTACGTTGGGTATGTCGCCGATTACACTATATGTATTACCTAATTAAAAATAAAACACAACAAAACAAATCAAAACAGCTTTATTTCCTGCTGGTTCATTTGTGATTTCCCATATTTGCACATAAATCACTACACTAGATAGACAGGTAGATACTCTTTGTCTAGTTTTATCTTTTATAATGGGGTTGGTAGGTACAGCAAGTTAATAACGTATAAAAAATCTTACTGAGATGAAACATGTTTAAAACTAATGAATAAATACAATGGAGACGCTAATCGAGTAAAATAAGTACCTATTTCGTAAAGATTAAGCACCCACTAAGATATTTATGAATTTATGAACATATTGCATAATCCGAGACACTTTTTAATGGATGCTTTTAATTTATACATACCTAGAGAATATTTATGTAACACCTAGTAGCTGTTTGAACTTCAATATCAATAAGACCTCTGTCATAGTCAAGTATAGAAGAATCAAGAGATCATTTATTTATAAGTTAATGGTCGAATTACACGAAGTGCATCCACGTATTTATACATCGAAATATATCTACTTCAGAACTGATAGAAAATGAAATTAAAAAGTAGTAAAACAATCGTGGATTTTACTGATTGCGCTATACGCTTCGTGTAAAATCTCCCAAGTGCCCGCACCGATTTGAATAATGTACTTTATGAGAAATAACATCTAACCATTCTACAACCCGAAATCCCTTGATTTTGGAACACGAATTACAATGCATCAAGACTCACCAGAAAAAAATAAATTCGTAATAACGAAAACACATATTAGGTATTATACATAAACTGTCGGTGAGCCCACGTGCCGTGACGTAACCATCGCGTCAGGATGGTTTTTTTTTATTTCATTTATCCTATTTTTAGTGCAAAGTGCAAATATAATTTAATACCCAACTATTCTACTATTTTTGGGATTTCATTTTTTTTATATGAAAGAAATTATTTGGTAGCAAGTTGTCTCGTAGAGATTTTTTAGAGCTATACCGCCGCGGGGTATGGCGTGACCATCGAGGTTCGTTTTCTCTTTCTGACCTGTTCAACACTGGCATACATTCTATGGAGCACTTTTTACATTATCCAGGATTCGATGAACAATCGTGCCAAGTTAAAATATAAAACATTTGCCGACCAGCCAGGTCTATATCAGTCTTTAAAACCAACCACTCAAAGATAAAACACTTGCTCAATTGTTGCAAAAGCGATTCAATATACATTAAGTATAGGTATCTTATCATGCGGAGAAACGTTATACAGAAACAAGCTTACTTTCCAGTCACGCCAAATTGGACCAAACTGTATATTTATTTGTAGGTGAAGCACAGCCAAAATATACAGAGCATACGGAGTTCACATGAAGCGTATCAGTGTATCATAAAATCTATCTTTAAAAAACGAACCGGTTTATACAATCCAACTCTTTGCTTGTATGAAAGAAGAGTTGCGAACACGCGCAAAGAAGACGTCCCGCAGATAGCTGTGGCCAGGTCATCCACCAATCGCATGATTGGTCGAATGCTAGGTCGCAGCTGTCTGTGGGACGCCGTAAGCGAGCTCGGCTCGTGTGTAGCGTAGGCGCTCTACTTTTAACTTTCGAGCGGCTAGGCACGTATACGGAACCTTGACAGATTGTATGGAGAATCACTAGGACGTATACGGAACTTTGCGAATACTCCATTTAAGTTCCGTATACGTCCAAGCCGTTCGAAAGTAAAAAATAGAGCCCCAGTTAGCTCAAGTACTTTTCGACACCCTAGTCGAGCATCTGAATCTGAGGTGCTCACTCACAAGTCGATACACGGCTTAGCCTTGAACATGCGAAACGATGATACGCTCCATGTGAACACCCCTTTACATTATAAACGTGCAAAAAGATAAATAAAAAATAAGTGAAAACATAAGTAATCTTTCGTTGAGAGGAACTAGAGATTTCCCGTAAAATCATATTTATAATACAAATATTATATTTAATTGCAAAAGTACATTTATATCGAATGGTTATAAAAAGCCCCTATTTACCCTATTTAATTAGCTACTAATCTATATTCCATTCTATGCTATCATCAGTTTAAATACCGTATCATTATTTTATTTAGAAACTGTGTAGGTACATTATGATCGTGATAAAATCTGCTTGCAACACGAAATAGACTATTTTTCAAATTGTCATTTGGTCATGGGAGGCAGTCCCAAAGCAACCAACAAGATTTGGGCCTTAATTTTACGTAAACTTAATTAATAATGGGCATTTAAGTATTAGCGTGTACAATGACATTTGTTAACATAAAGTGCGTTAATTTTTTAGGCTTTTCATTTGTCATTATGAGACTTTTACTATGAAACCAACCCTGAAATTCAATCCATTTTGTCTAAGCATGGAACAACTGATATTTACGTTATTTCAGAGCTGGTCTTATAGGTAATGAAAGTTGACCATTATGATGAGTACAAAAATATCCTCGATATGTCTGTTGTCTAGATCACATCGAAAAGGAAAAATGTATCGGTAACTCTTGAACAGCTGTTTTTAAATTGCCTTCAATGTCTACGTTATTCAGTGTTACAAGCAGCAAAAAACGTTTGTTATAATACCTGAATTAATCTTACAAGTAGTCCTTGATAGCTTCGCAAGCAAACAAAGTTTAAGACACTTTACAATTAAATATAAACCATTGATTAACATCAGTTTTAGCATTGGGCGAACCGTTAAAAGGCCTGCTCCACAAAATTAAAAACGATCAAAAAATTAAAGAGAAATCTTGAAATAAACACTATAACTAATTAGTCAGCTTGGTACTTCCACACCTCATTTATATAATTGTTCTACACATTTTGTCTTATTTCAAATGCGACTTCTTTTTTTGGGATTTGTTAAATAAGTACCTATATTAATATAGATACGACATGCAAGAGTTTGTAGAATTTGTCCTTTGGCGCTTTTTACTGACACAATAAGTTTACACTTTTATTTTGTTACGAATTTATTATACAGTAAAATTGACGCATATAAAAGCACTACTCCGTAGTGCTACTTACTCAATAGTAACGTTTTAGAAAATAATCTTTAACAGTTTCAATAACTGCAATATTTGTGAGAAAATAAAAAAAAATCCCCCAAGTTCATTACAGTTACAAATCGGAATTCGTTCAAAAAATGGTACAGCAATATTGACATCAATTTCAGGACATAGACTAGTATTTTTATAATTTCAACTGATGCTTCGGTGGACAACAATCGTACATGTTCACTTTCAGTGATCAGTTAACCTTTTATTTCAAAACGAATTTAAAACACGCGGTTAAATAATAATCACCCGATCAAGTTGTGTGAAGCTGGGCCTAACTGTAAAATTAATTTCAAGTATAGTAACAAACTTTTAGTGAAGAGTTGCTTTCGAAATTATGGTATTATTATATCAAATGACAAAAGATACAATGTCGATGAGAATGATTTTAGTATAACTTTGAGTTAATCTCAAATATTTTTGATGGATGATACAGCTCCATTATTTAAGGCCGGTGCTGTCAGAATCTTGCCTCCGAAACGAAAAGTATTATAGGCCCAAACAAACGTCTATAATCCTACCGCTTAACTTAGTCTTCGCCTGCGCGGTACAGGGGTGCCGGGGGAGACGACAAAGGGGACTGAGACAAGTGCGGGCGTCGGGGACCCGCCGCCCGCACCTGTCTCAGTCCCCTTTGGACGTCGCCTTGATTACAGGCTGATCCCCAAAATCCTGAAAGATTAAAGCTGCGTGAAGATTGGGCTTTGCGCAGCCTGTAGCTAACTTCACAGCCGCTACAAGTTTGATTTGGCCTATATCAGCTGTCTCACTCTCGCATCAAACATTGTATGAAGGAATTTAGAAAGGTATCGAACGTTCGATAGAGATAGCTGAACATTCACCCAGAATGTTCGGACAAAACTCTGTCAGTTCCATTTACCTTGAAACAATTGAGTAACAACGTTACATTGTAACATTCGTTCGTTGACACGCATAGTAAAGCGTAAAATTAGTTAGTTTTCAATGTATTTGGCTCGCGACAAAAATAAAGCACGACCAGTTTTAGAATTGGTCTATGCAATGTTTTTAATGTCTAGTTGCCAACCGATGATAACGATGTCATTTTACAGGCTTTAGATTAAGTATTGTTGTCTTCTTCTGATAGACTGGAACCAATGAGACGATATTTTTAGTTCACCGTTAACTAAAACCTCCAAAATGAACATAAATGATTTTATTGTTACTGCCCGTCGGAGAGACATAACTACAAAATATTATCGTAGAAATGTACAGGTCGATTATTTAAATGTGGCGTTTTTATTTTCTAAAACATAAAAGTTAAATTTTGTATAGACATCAACTATATGTCGCTATTTCTCACAAGTGACTTAGAGAGACGGTATTTATGCAATTCATTTTATTTAATGTATATTTTTCTATTTCCCTGTTTCACTCTGACGTGTACGTAGATAAATATAATTTGACACCACATTTAAATAACCGACATGTATTGCAAGCAAATGTTTCAAAAACATCAAGACGTAATGCAGTTATTGCCCCGAGTCATGGCGACAAATCTTAAAAAAAAGCTAAGTTAAATTGTTCATAGAGAATAGTTTTTACAAAAAGCACTGCTCCCCCTCTCACAAAGCATTACAAGAATACTAAAAAGAAAATGTGTAGATGAGGACAGAATATTGTTAAAATCGAACACAAGTTATCGATAAATTATTTATAAAATATGTTCATATGCAAAAAAATATAATAGAGATGCGCGGGCGTTGGCGAGGGCCGCGCCAGCCGAGTGGACTCGGTGTTAGTCGTCGACTCGATACGTCGCTGGTACTAGTATCGATTGATCCGATCCGCAAGTCGTGTCGTTTAGTGTTGATCCATCTGAAATAATAAATAAATATTTGGGGGACATCTTACAGATGGATTCTGACCCTAAGGGGGACCGACAAGATTTTTTTCTTCCGTTCTGTCCCCCGGGGGACAGACTGGAATAATCCAGATTCAGATCATTTATTGGCCATTTATGCCAATACACAGAATTGAAATATATAACTATATAATTTGAAAATTCTTAATCATAAACAATAATATTCAATAATAAATAAAATAAAACAAAATGTCAAATTATATGTCATCAATATGTCAAAGGAAATCATAAAATAAATTACACATTAGTCATAAAAATTGTCTTGTAGTGGAACCCTTCTAAACTCCAACTAAGCAAAGCATGTGATAAGGCTGCCAGAGACTGATAAACTACTTATACATATTTATAAATATATAATTAGGTATATATGTAAATAGTAACTAAATAACACCCAGACACAGAGCAAACACCTATGTTCATCACATAAATACTTGCCCTGGGTGGGGATCGAACCCACACCTCTTTGACCCAGTAGTTAGGGTCACTAACCACTGAGCCACCGAGGCAATCAAATATTTTAGAAAAATCGGCCAAGTGCGAATCGGACTCGCGCGCGAAGGGTTCCGTACCGTAAGGGAGCCCCATTCCTCTTGGCTTTATTAATAGCGAGCAAAAAAAACTCCTAAAAATCACGTTCGTTGTGTGGGAGCCCCGTCTCTTAAACATTTATTTTATTCTGGTTTTAGTATTTGTTGGCGGCAACAGAACTACATCATCTGTGAAAATTTCAGCTGCCTAGCTATCACGGTTCATGAGATACAGCCCGG
This sequence comes from Hypomecis atomaria, assembly GCA_964007245.1. Classification (NCBI taxonomy): domain Eukaryota; kingdom Metazoa; phylum Arthropoda; class Insecta; order Lepidoptera; family Geometridae; genus Hypomecis; species Hypomecis atomaria. The sequence continues at coordinate 3,103,099 of OZ023285.1, forward strand.
TGACAGATAGACGGACATCGAAGTCTTAGTAATACGGAACCCTAACAATCTCTTAAGTTCTGGGTCCATGCTTTTACGGTGCTATCAAAATACTATACAACTCAATACAATTTCGATTAGTGAATTACCAAAAAAAGACCACAGGAACACGCTGAATGAAAACAGTTTCGAAACAATCGTTTCGGAAATCTCTCGGAGAACGTATAGCAGTCCTATGGCTGATATAATGATAATAACTATTACAAAAATGCACAATTTTTCCTAGTTTATTCCAAGCTCAATCAAAATATCCAGACATATTTACCAATTTGTATGGTGAATGCGTCAACCGCGCGAAGCCAAATGCCCCCTAGGGGGAAATAAAAAAAAACAATTCGTAGAACCTGAGGCCGTATGCGTTTATTTATGGTAACGAAAACTATTATCTTTCCGTGCGGCACGATACATTTTTGTTAGTTCTTCCTCGTTTCCAACAGGAGCGTTGTACAAAAATGTATGTAATGTGTGTGATACGCGGAAACCACCGTAATTTCCGTTTACATATGTACGTATAGGTATTACCACACAAGTCGGCGTATGGGAAGTTAGCCGCAGATGACACTTCGCCGTGATTCGCTTATTATAAATAAATATTAAGGGACATCTTACACTCGGTCTATCTTACCCCAAACTAAGTATCCCTTGTGATATGGCTGCCAGAGACTGATATACTACATATACATATTTTGAATACATACTTATATAGATAGTACCTAAATAACACCCAGACACAGAGCAAACACCTATTATCATCACACAATGTTTGCCCTGGGTGGGGATCGAACCCACGCCTCTATAACCCAGAAGTCAGGGTCACTAACCACTGACCAAAGCAGTCAAATTATTGCGCATGTGTGCACAATGCCTACACAAGTGGCGAAGTAGTGATCACGGGCGTTGGGAGCGCGCGGGAGGCATGAAGTCGGCGGGCATAACTTCCCATCCGCCGACTTGTGTGGCGCGGATTATACAATCTCTTACTGTAGGCCGAGCAAACTTCTTGGCGGCTGTAAAGTTAGTTGCAAGCTGCGCGAAAACCAGCTCCTAGCGCAGCTGTTAACACTTTCACTGCTGAGGTACTTTTGTAAGCTTTTTGCGAATCCTTAAACGCACACGCTAGGCGCGGACAGACGCCATCGCGTCGAGACACCACCAGTGGAGCAACGCGAGTACTTGCTAACACGCACGGTAAGATAACGCGCCAGGCGCGTAAAGTCGCACTGGCCATTACACCGCCCGACGAGTAGCGCCAGTGCGACTTCTCACGCGCGGCGTGTTTACGCGCCTATTTCTATGCCTGCACCACACATTTGTGGAAATTTTAATATTTTCAGGACAACAATGCATAGTCAATGCTTTAATACCGAATAATATAGTTAAATACTTTAGTAAATTAATATATTATTATTTTGCCAACGTATAAATTAAAAATAACTAGATTAAAAATTTGCCAGCATGTTATATTTGATAGAGAAGCATAAAAACTATGTTATTTTCTACATTTTATAGTGTTTTTTTTTTTAAATCGTCGCACACGCCTCGCACGTTTGCACGCATTGACGTTACTTCTGATAAAACACACACGCGTGTGGGTTGTCGCACCGTACTATGGAATTCGGTGCAACACGCCTGGCGCGTGTAGCCGCCCCGGGCTGTGAAAATCGAAAACACTGACGTACGTGTTTTCAGCAGTGAAAGTGGTGAGCTTCGGTCAGGGTTGGGTTTTGCTCAGCTTGTAGCTAATTTCAGCTTTCAAGAAGTTTGATTTGGCCTATAACCTAAAGCAAAGTAGTACAAACTGACCTGTTCCTGTCCGTTGGTCTCCTGTGATTTCATGACGTCTGGTAGGTCGGGCGGCGAAGAGTACGGGGTCATGTCTAAAGCTTCGAATTCTCCATTCTCCTTTCTGGAAACCAACGTAATATTCTTATTTATTTTTAAGTCCCAGAATTCTAAGAACAAGTTTAATCAGCATTAATGATAGGACAAACTTTTTCCCAACAAGTCAGGTCAGGGGTTTTAGAAGACGCGTCAAGCTTTACGGCGGTGCTGTAAGTGTAACCCTAGTATTAGTACTGTCACGCGATTGGCGCGTACTAACTACGACGCAAGCTGCGGTTTGTAGGCGCGGACTATGACGTATGCTGCGGCTTGATTACCTACGCCCGCTCGAGTAATACCTATGACACAAGCTATGGCTTTGTTTACCGTCTATTGTGTTAGTTTTTAGGGTTCCGTACCCAAAGGGAAAAACGGGACCCTATTACTAAGACTTCGATGTCCGTCTGTCTGTCTGTCCGTCTGTCACCGGGCTGTATCTCATGAACCATGATAGCTAGGCAGCTGAAATTTTTACAGATGATATATTTTGGTTGCCGCTATAACAACAAATACTAAAAACAAAATAAAATAAATATTTAAGGGGGGCTCCGATACAACAAACCTGAATTTTTAGACGTTTTTCGCTCTATATTAATAATGGCACTAGGTAGATGCTTGAAATTTTCACAGAATATTTAGTTTTATATTTCCTTCAATAATAAATAATAAAATTAAAATAAAATAAATATTTAAGGGGGGCTCCCATACAGTACGGAACCCTCCGTGCGCGAGTCCGACTCGTACTTGGCCGATTATTTTTAGTTGTATTGCAGAACAATAGGGTTTTCCAGTACTATCACTTGTTTACTTTGTCAATCACAATGGCATCGATTATTCTAGATATTTCGAGGCAACTTTTATTCAGATATAAATAAATAGAGTGATGGCTTTCATTGGACTCATTTGTCGTTTTTTCTATCGGAGCGAAAGCATCTCGTGCTCAGTGCAGTATCAGTGATTGTGAAGTGTGTTCAGTGACTAGTTTGAATGAATATCAACGGCTCAAGTGAATATCAAGTGCCAGGGTGAAGTGTTTTGTGCGAACCGTGTGTTTTGTGATGGGATTGTGTGCAATAAAATGCAAAAGTGAATAATCGTCGTTTTAACTGATTATCCAAGAACCCATCTCCTAACAATGCCAAATTATGCCGCTGAGAATACCTTACACTAGCGACATTTAAAAACTTATGTTTTAGGCATGATTTATATTGGAACAGAACTCTATACATTTTGTGTAGTGGATTAGATGGGCCCCGTCCGTATGGAACGTGCGTCGTCCGGGGCCGTCCCGTGCCCGTCCTGTTCTGATATAAATCATACCTTAAACGACACGCGCCTTGGTGCAGTTTATGCTTGTAAGAAAATTAAGACTAATTTGATAGCATTTTAGCGATATATTGTCTTTTTGGTAGTAAATGATAGCAGTAAAACTAATTTTACTTTAGTAAAATCACTGGGAATTGAGCTCAGTACCTGTAAACAGCTCAACAGAAAAACAATTTGTCCCCTTGCCATGCTACCTGTGATTTATAAAAGTCTGCAGACAATGTCACCTGTCATCTAATTACGTTTCGCTGTGACGTTTCGTTAATACATATTAGCGTCATAGAGGAATTAATCACTTGGCGTCTTTGTGATAGTGGCGACAGTTTCGCTTTGGATAGTTTTTGTCCTGTCCTACAGGAACTATGCAATTTTTCGGGATAAAAAGTATCCTAAAGCACTTTTCGCCTTTTAAACTATATCCATGCCAAAAATCAAGTCAATCCGTTGCTCCGTTAGTGCGTGAAAGAGTAACAAGCCAACAAACTTTTCGGATTTATAATATAAGTAAGGATAGCCTGGTAAGTTATTTTGGTATTATTTTGAGAGCAGTACCTACATGGTCTATATGAAGCTGTGGGATAGATAAGACTGATGATGATGAAGATGAAGCTCCTGTAGCAGCCTTTTTAAAAGTCCACTGCAGGACGGAGGAATACCCATAAAGGGTGATTGGGCCATATCCACCACGCTGGCCCAATGCTAAGTACAAGTCAAAATACTACAAAGCCACAGACATCACATACAGTTAACTATGACACAACAACAAGGCAGACTGATAACCTGATTGAACTTTAGGAATGCACTTTAGGAATGCACTGTATGCAAGCCTCTTCCAACCAGGCTATTTGGAAACCTACAGAGGGGCATATGTCCAGCAGTGGATATCCCAGGGCTCATATATGACGATGGTTAAGAAGTTTATTTCAAATCTTTCTCTCAATTTGTTATTAAATAATATAAGTTGCAAGTGAAATTCTTTATCACCTTTCGACTTTGTGCAAATAATTAATAGCCTGATGGCAACTGTTGCATGCAGGTTTAGATAATGTTCATATTTATGACTGCTTGGATTATAACTATCTTATCAGGGATACTTCATGTACAGTTAAGATTCATTGTTTATGTACTAGGTACATGATACTACAATAATGCCCTGTAATATTGCTAAGTTCATATAGGCCAAGTGGCCAGCCCTAGAATGTTATGTCAGAATATTTAAACCACAATTTAACGCATCATCCGAGCCACTCATCCGAATATGCAATAAATATAAAACATAGTCGCTTCCCGCTGTCTGTCCTCATGTATGCTTATATCTTTAAAACTACACAACGGATTTTGATGCGTTTTTTTTAATAGATAGAGTGATTCAAGAGGAAGGTTCATATGTATAATACACACGTGCGAAGCTGGGGCGGGTCGCTAGTATGCAATAAATTAAGTAATAATGACAAAGTAGTGAAAATAACGAATTAATAAATTCCACTCTTATTTTCACTGCACTCTATTAGAAATATAATTGTAATTAATCCGTTAACGGCATCGTACAATAGTGGGCTCTGTATACCTCCTTTACATCCCCCATAGGTGCGCTCTGCACTCTGCTGAGGTGGGCTCCATATCCGACTGAGGTGGACAGCAGTATCGCGCTTGCGACACTGCGGCCGAGCCCTTTGGGGCGGGGGCCGCGGCGGGATGGGTCTGGCGGTGTGTGGCCTAACTGCCTACCCTACCTTCCGTGGCCCTAACAGGTGCCGCCAACGTGTTGGCGGAGGCGGTGGAGCTGCAGGGGAAGAGAAGCGTCGGTATGTCGTCCGCCGTTCTTCCTATCCTCTGCAGCCGTAGTGGCAGGCGCGGGGCCACTTTAATTGACCCGTTGCATCGGGACCAGGGCTGTCGGATACGGGGGCTGTCGGATACGGGTGCTGTCCGACGCCTAGTGCTGGTTGGTCCCGGGTGATGGATGACGATGTGTCTAGTGTTCAACACATCGGGCATTCAAAACATTCTGTCTCCGTGGTGGGGCCCGAGTTGGGCCAGCGCTGTTGGGTGCCGCGGAGGAGTGCGGAAGCGTGCCCGTAGCCCCGACACCAGGCGCAGTGGTGGAACACCCAGGGTTTTGGTGGGTATACCGCAGTGCGGGGATTCTCACATAACCACCTGCCTGCCCTCGAGATGTGGCGATATCTACAAAAGATTTGACCTGGTAAAAAAAAGGCCTCTAGAAGTTGCTTTTGCTCCCTATCTCTGGCTTTCCTGCGCCACCCTGGCGGCCAGCCATTCCATCTTTTCTGTGGTTGTGCCCTGGTCCGCTTCCCGTAGGTTCTTGGGTACCAGAGACGGGAAGCGGGAAGTAATAAACACTGTTTAGCTGTCACTAAAACACCCACGGCTTATGGCTTCTGCACTGTAAAAATGTTATATAAAAATGATCCCACAAACCTTAAAGCCAATCCGATGGGTGCAGGACTCTGAGCCTTAGCCGTGTTGCATGTGAGACCGTATTCGCCAAGAGTCAGCTCATCATTGTCCATCAACTCAATCTCCTTCTCCTTTTCCGGCTTGTTGAACAGCATCTGGCTCGCTGGAGGCACTTTTAGAATACCTGATAACAGTTACAAAGTGGTTTGTGATATGGCTGCCAGAGTATGATATTTTTATACATATTTTTAAATACATACACATATGGATAATAACATCCATACACAGAGCAAACACCTAAGTTCATCAAACCTTTGTATTGACTAGACATACATTGAGGCCAATTTTAACGGCGGCATCGTAAATTTTGTAGCAACTTAAAATAGTGCTGTTTTATTTTCACTATATGCATTTGAAAGAGAGAACAATATTTAAAGCTGCTATTAAATTTACGATGGCGCCTTCAAAATTGGCCACATTAAAGTTGGTTGTTTTTGACTAGCATGTAATAATTATTTTTATCCAAAAATACCATGACCGACTTCACCTGTGTACAGAATTCGAGAATATGTAGCAAGGATTGTTGTAGCATTATCACATTATTGTTGATTTATCAAAAATGGCTCCGCCGATTTCAATAAAATTTTGATGGGACCAATTTCGATGTATACTCTTTCCAATAAAAAAATAATTATTGAAATCGGACTACTATGAAAAAAGTTATCCGTGGTTACACATAAAAAAATATATATATACGCGTCGAATTGAGTACCTCCTCAGGTTCGGTTCGTCGGTCAAAAATAAGTACAGCAATATCTCATTATATCACCCACCACAAATAAATAACGGGTATATTATTTTTGAGCACAATTAACTGAAAAATCCCAAAATATATAACTAAATATGAATAAAAAAATGCAGTTATGTAATATTTAAAATATTTTAGCCATCCTTTTGTTTCATCAGGCAAATTTTTAGTAAATATAGCCTTGATAAATAAATAATATACAGTAATAATAATGGGGAAACTTTTGCTTGGGGATGGTGACTCATATTGGGGAAATATGTACTACAACTTCTTTCTGGAGGTTATCAGTAATACAGTCACTGATAACACATTTAATACAAGCCTAAAAATGGGTATTAATACACATTCTATTGTATCATTAAATCAATGGCGTAGCGTGCCTTGGCGGGGCCCTGTATAAAAAATTGTTTGGAGGTCCTTAGCTTTGAAAGATAAAGATTTATCACAAAAGTAAAAATTTTTTGCATAAAATTAAAAGAAATATTTATTCATTATAATTTATCTGTCACTTTTTCCAAAAAAATTACAAACAATTCAAATTAAATATTCTCCTTGCCGTTTTTTCAGCAAACTGATTTCTTAAATCTACTAATACTACTAAACCAGAAGAACAATTGTTTGTATTACATTACAATGTAATGCACAATTAAATAAATAAATAATCGGCCAAGTACGAGTAGGACTCGCGCACGAAGGGTTCCGTATTGTATGGGAGCCCCCCTCAATTATTTATTATTTATTATTGAAGTGAATATAAAACTAAATATTCTGTGAAAATTTCAAGCATCTACCTATTACCATTATTAATGTAGAGTGAAAAACGTCTAAAAATTCAGGTTTGTTGTATGGGAGCCCCCCTTAAATATTTATTTTATTTTGTTTTTAGTATTTGCTGTTATAGCGGCAACAGAAATACATCATCTGTGAAAATTTCAGCTGCCTAGCTATCATGGTTCATGAGATACAGCCCGGTGACAGACAGACAGACGGACATCAAAGTCTTAGTAATAGGGTTCCGTTTTCCCCTTTGGGTACGGAACCCTAAAAATTTGAAAGTTTTTTTTTAATTTTGCACACGCACGTCGGGGGCCCCCGTGGCCCCCGTATAATTGATACGGCAGATACGGCGGTAGCTACGCCCCTGCATTAAATTCATTAATGGAAGTGAACTAAATGGGACGGGACAGCTCTAGGGCTGTTTCCTATAGATTAATAGATTGAAATTAGTATTTTTTTCACCATTAGTATGAGTACAGTTCTCTAAAAGTCACTCTAAGATGTAAAAAGGAAAAAATTGGTGATCATAAATTGGAATTGTGGATTGGTTGCAACTTATTTCGTATTTATTTAATACTAGCTACGCATGCAGTGTTACCCACGTAAGCCTGAGATAAAAACCTGCATACCGAATTTCATCCAAATCGTTCATGCGTGAAAGAGTAACAAACATTCATACATACTCACAAACTATCGCGTTTATAATATTAGTAAGATCAATAGTTGATTGATATCTGGTTGGATAATAAATTTAGGCTGGTTATAGGTCAAATCATACAACTTGGGGGCTGTGATATTAGCTACAAGCTGCAGATAGCCCAACCCTGAGGCTTACTTAACAGCGGCGCGAGGATTGGGTTATCCGCAGCTTGTAGCTAACATCACAGCCACCAAGTTGTATGATTATACCAATTTTCTAAGATGTAAAAAGGAAAAAATGGTGATCCTACATTGTAATTGTGAAATGGTTGCAACATTTCGTATTTATTTAATACTAGCTGTGCCCCGCGGTGTTACCCGCGTTAGCCTGAGATAAAAAGTAGCCTATGTGTGAAATGGAACTAAACGTAAGTTTGTATAGGCCGGGTGGCTAGCCCTGGTGTCAGAGTTTTGAAGCTGCCTGAAGGCCTCTGACATGGAACTTAATTTTATATTTCGTATTTATTTTATATATCAATTATTGAATGTATCTGGTTGGATAGTAAAAGGCTGGATACTGGATAACTATTTGAATTACAATTTATTTACTACTATATCTTTACTATAATTAAAAAAGATTAACCAACTGAGCGCTACCGTGGCTTGGATGACACGTTAAATTGTAGGCCCCGGTTGTTTCAACCATTTAGCCATGTCAGAGGCCTTCAGGCAGCCTAAAAACTCTGACACCAGGGCTAGCCACCCGGCCTATACGAACTTACTAACTTATTAAAAAAAGATTGAAATATCTTTATCTTTTGGGTTTCCTGCTGTTAAAATTATAGATTTCTATTGTTTGATTTAATTTCAAATATTTGCTATTTTGGTGGGAACTATTATTTTTCATGAGAGACTTATGAGATTGTTCTGGTTGTCCGAATATTCTTTCTCATGGTTTTATTCAAGATACTGGTTAGGGTAGCCAGTAATTTTGGTCTTTTCAAATAATTAACTACCTTACATGCAAGAATTAAGATAAACCAAGGTAATCTTTGTAATAATTAAAGAATATAAGTTCTAGACAATAGGTTTATAATCTTTATTGTTCATACTTTGGACTGGACTCCACATACATAAGAGTAATTATTCCAAACTAAGCAGTTTAGTAATTGTTTAAGACACTAGTTGCAATAGTCAAGATTTCAATAATAATCAAAAAAAAATAAAAAGGTATAGCGGCGTTCCAGCAGCCAATAATATATGAAAACACCACGAATAACAACAAACCAGCGCTAGGCGCTTGACATTGCAACCCGACTATAAATAGATTCATTCTCATGTCGCGGCTATCTTACTTACCCTCAATCATTTTCTTTAATTCGTAAACCGTTGTTGAGTCTTTGGCGTCCGTGAAGATGGTTAATTTTTTTCGCCTAATCATTAGAAAGACGTCCTGAAAACAATATTAATTTTGAGGTTACATGTAATGAGTAATTTAAATGTAATTTCACTAGAAATCGATTGGCAGTTTTGTAGTATTTTTTACGAGTTTAAGATTACTCCGAACTTACCATTTTGCGCTAAAATATATAAATTAATATTTATTTTCTAAGAAATAACGCTTCAAGGCGTACAAAATGATATCAATGAAATGACAGATAAATACAGACTAAAAATAAAAAGTGAAATGAATGAATGACCGGCGTAGAATGACATGCATTGTCAAATCCACAGAAAAAAAAACTAGAATGACCGCAGACCGCGTTAGTGTAAGGTGAGTTTTATTATGTTGGTACCGCTTAATAGGGTACTTAAATCCCTGATCGACGTACAAAATATGGTTTATTACCAGTGTTACGATAACTGTCATATTTGACTTGAAATATGACCTGAAAAAAACAATTTTTAGTTTGATAGCTGTCTCTTTGACACCTGTCATGCAACTTTAGCATGACAGGTAATATTTTCTTTTTGTTTAGGTTTACGGTAGTAACACGGGTAATTTATTTTTACTGTTCTTACAACTTTCAACTGCAGTAGTAACAACGGTAATTCATTTACCCATCTCACTACTGGTAGTAAGATTAGTAGTAACACTGGTAATAAACCGGCTACACTGGCTGACGCTGACGGTTTCGGCTGCGTTGACACTTTGACAGTTTGTCTTTAGAAGTGTTACCATCTTAGCCCTTTTGAGTCTAGATGTAGCAATTTTTTTTTGTAGGTGAACTCGTTTGTTTAATGATTTAGCCCAGAAAGCAATTTCTGGCCCTTTGTTGCCCTTTTCATTTTCTTAGAAATATTGCACCAGAAACTTTGAATAGAACTTTCACGATTAGTGTCATAGACATTGTTTTATTTCTATCTATGTGGTTTAATGTTCTTCTTATGTTCTGCCTAATTAAAGATATTGTATCAACACACTATTATTTCATTAATTGAAGTGCCAATTGACATAAAGTTCAATTAAATTTTAAAAATAAATGGAATCTTTGTTTCGAATTGATTGAAAAAGCGTATTATACTATTAATTAATATTTTAATGAAAAAGCATGACACAATTTATTATAAGGAATTTAAATAATTATTAAATTTTGAAAAATATTATTGTGTTTCAAATAAAAAATACGTTATTGAAATACATTAGTAAAAGTGTTTTTTTGCCATTTTATTACTGCAAGTATTTTCTTGGTAATTTGTGATCCACCTAGCTAGCCCCTTCTTGATAATTTTTGCTCCATCTAGCTCTTTTTATCTTCTTCAACAGCCTTAAATACTAAAACTAAGGTGGTAACATTGGTCTTTATATGTGTTTATAGTTTAAAGATTTTGGAATGCATTTGCAATTTCCAAATAGTATTCTTAACAGATTTTTTTCCTAAAAATTAACATTAACCAATTCATCGCAACATAAATTCAATATCATGTATGCTGCTGCATCTGGTAATAAGGAATATCCTTTAGAATTAGAAAAGGTTGCAAAAAGTTTTGAATAACATTGTAACCTCAAAGCTCTGTTTTGCTAATATGAATTCGCAAGTCTGCGTAAATTGCCGCAACGAGAAGCCTGTGAACCGGACTGATAATCGTCTAGTGACCGAGAGCTGTGGCCATGTGAAGTGTATGGACTGCCTACTGCAGGAAAAGTCCGGATGTGTTGCCTGTCTCAGTGAAAAGTCGCGGCTTGACTCGACCGAAGCTTCTGACGCTGACGACGGGTTCGCCGGCGATACTGTGCTTATTCAGACTGATATAGAAGTAGAAACCTTTGAATTTGACGATAAAGACATTGCACAAGTAGAAGATTTAAGTAAGAAGAAGAAACTTGAAATATCACACATTAAAATTAATTCAGGTGACTTTTCTGTTACTACTGATTGCTTTTGTTATAAATCTGTAGTGGCCAACTGCTAAGCAAAAGCTTTTCATGGAATTTTCTAAATTTTGTCAGCTTAATCATTATGATTCTTTTTTAACACAAGGTCTACCATAGACCATGCAGAAGTCTTGTTACAATGATGAAATCTGTTTTGAGGAGTATTAAAGGCGAACTGAACACAGATATTAATTTTTCTATCATATATTCTTCACTAATGTTTTCCTTTGTAGATGAGTCCGGCAAAAAGAACTATGTATGTACAATATGCAAGAAAAAGTTTCGAGCAAGAAGTCAGGTTGCTTATCATGCTTATTGCAATGGACAGAACAAACCTTATGAATGCTTGCAATGTGATGATAAAAAGGTAATTATTTACCTACTAGTATAAAGGCCGCATCACACAAGTTGGCAGAAATAAAGTTAGTTACAAGCTGCACAATATCCAATCAACGTGCAGCTGATTACAGCTTATTGCAGCTGATGACGTGAGCTGTTTAAACATTTTGCATATTGAATGTTATACAGATTAAACGTTAATTGCTTGAAAGTTTTGCGTTTTTACTGTTTTGCGGTTTGAACATTTTGCGTTTTGATCATTTTTGTACATTTTACATCTTAAACATATTGCATATTTAACGTTATACATATTAAACATTATGCGCCACGACGATTATGATATTGTGCAGCTTGTAGCTTACTTCCTTTCTGCCAACATGTGTGATGTGACCTATAATATAAGTTGGATTATTAAAGGTGGTATAAACAAGGCAAAAGTGGTAAAATTTATTGTTACTAAAAATGTTAACTTTATAGTGTAGTTTTGGTGTCAGAAAACTTTCTTTATTCTTCTATAATTTTCTTACCCAAGTACAAATAAACTCCCTAATTAATTAAAATCTGGAATAAGCCATTAATTATCTGTTAATATTGGTTTGAAGCACTTTTCTTAGTTTGTACTTGGTATAAAAACAGAAACAGAAAAACAGAAAATTTTATTCGGGACAAAACAATTAGGTACACAGAAACAAAACACGGAAACAACTTAAAATATAATAATTCACAATGTAATGTATATGTAATTCTGATATATGACTACAGCTCTGGAAAAAAAACAGGACTTAGTTAATTAATCCATAGTCAATCATAGGGCTATGCTTAGCAAGTAAGTATTTCTTGTCCTACTAAAAATATCAGTGTAAAATAGCCAATGAATACATATCCACTTGCCAAGGTTAGCCTTTGGATATTAGGTTGGCTATCCATCATAACACAGGTGTGTACTCGCCTAGTTTGCATGGCTATGGCTGCACTATCCATGTTTGTACTAATTTTTGAAATAAAATGATTTTTAATTTTTCAACAATATAAAATGTGGAACATATTACATTACACAGCTAAAATACCACCTTTATTTTGTATTCCATTTCAGTGGAATTTGTATTTTATTAACCAACTTCAAAAAAGGAGATCCTCATTATGTTTTATATGATTTTGGATGTTATGCGTCAATTATGAACCAATTTTGAAGTTTCTTTTTTGTTTGGTAGATCATACTTCAGTATGTATGTATCATACGTCCCAATGTATGCTTATATCTTTAATACTACGCAACGTATTTTGATGCGGTTTTTTTAATAGATAGAGGGATTCAAGAGGAAGGTTTATATGTATTCATATTCATATTATTTTATTGATATCAACATACAAGTCAATAAATATTGTTATTATAATAAAAATAATGTTCCTTAAAATATCAGCTTTGCTAAAGCAAATTACAATTATCTTAAAATTAAAAGAAAGAATAATTGCTTAGTCAAATAAACTATCAAATATTAAATTGTGCAAACAAAATAATAATCTTTCAATATAAATAAGTCAAATTTACAAAATAAAATATAATGTATAATACACCTGTGCGAAGCCGGGGCGTGTCGCTAGTTAATTATAATTTATAGCGCCCAGAGGGCCCCCTCTCACCCCGCCATCGGGGAGGGCTCGGCGCTCGAGTCGTTTGAGAGCGCGTGCACGTCTCGTTCCCCGCACCTCAGTCAGTCCGTAGCATCTCATCGAGACGGACGCGCTCCGCTCGCGCGCCGATACCGCCGCGATCGTATGATTAATAATATATGTACTTAGCGATTACGTAGTGGTCGTTCAATAAATATCTGCCATAAATCTCTGAATTTCACTATAAATTCAACAATAATCTAAAAATAGTAAACGCCGAATCTAGCAAACTAATTGAATTTTGTACTCAATTGAGGTTGTGCCATTTTTGGCAAAAAATAATTATTTTATTGAATTAATTTTGTTATTGTAGACATTTGCGTCCCAATCCCATTACAAGTACCACATGCAAGTGCACCTCAACGAGAAGCGGTTCCCGTGCGACGACTGCGGCCAGAGCTTCTACCAGAAATCCAAACTGAACAGGCACAAATTAAAACACACCCGTAAGTTCTAATTATACACATAATGTTAATTATGGGAGTGGCATGGTCGAAAATCGACAAAGCTCCCCAAATAAAAAGGTAAAAAATATGGGTTTTCAAAAAAGTTGAGCATGTCATTTTTAGGCTCTCCCTTAATTTTAAGGAATTTTTTTTTGGGATACACTCTCTTTACCAGGCTTATTTATAGTTACGAAACTTGGTACACAGGTTCTATATATTAATGGTTTTTTTGCTGTCGTCGATTTTTGATAGGGATTTCTCTCAAAAAAGGGAAAATTGCTGCTGCGTTATTTATCAGCCGATTTCTATAATATTTGGCAAGATTGCTTATTATCTAAATCCTAACAAGATTTGCGAGCATGACCAAATCAGTTAAGAGCGAGTCAAGATATAGACTTATGAAGATTCAGTTAGAGTTGTGTCGTGAGATCTAACTGTTCGGAGAGCTACTAGTAATAACTAGAGAAAAAGCGTTCTATCTAAAAACGGGGTTTACGAGTACCTCTAGCAATAACTATTATAAAAATGAACAGAAGCGAAGAAGCATGTGTGCAAGGAGTGCAACAAGGGGTTCAACAACGAGTCATCTCTCCGCAAGCACCAGCTGACGCACTCGGGCGAGCGGCCGCACGCCTGCCCCGTGTGCGGCCGCCGCTTCCGCGACTCCTCCAACCTCGGCAAGCACGTCAAGAAGAAACACAACCGTGAGTACACACTGTGCGAGATCATGTATCAACAACGAGTCATCTCTCCGCAAGCACCAGCTGACGCACTCGGCCGAGCACGTCAAGAAACACAACCGTGAGTACACACACTGTGCGAGATCATGTATGAACAACGAGTCATCTCTCCGCAAGCACCAGCTGACGCACTCGGCCGAGCACGTCAAGAAACACAACCGTGAGTACACACACTGGGCGAGATCATGTATCAACAACGAGTCATCTCTCCGCAAGCACCAGCTGACGCACTAGGCCAGCACGTCAAGAAACACAACCGTGAGTACACACGCTGTGCGAGATCATGTATCAACAACGAGTCATCTCTCCGCAAGCACCAGCTGACGCAATCGGGCGAGCACGTCAAGAAACACAACCGTGAGTACACACACTGTGCGAGATCATGTATCAACAACGAGTCATCTCTCCGCAAGCACCAGCTGACGCACTAGGCCAGCACGTCAAGAAACACAACCGTGAGTACACACACTGTGCGAGATCATTATCAACAACGAGTCATCTCTCCGCAAGCACCAGCTGACGCAATCGGGCGAGCACGGCAAGAAGAAACCCAACCGTACACAAATAAACTTTGTAATGTCTATGAGAAATGTTGTGCAGACTTTATAAGAGGAAATGCTTCTACGACAAGTCTTCTCTGCGCAAGCACCAGCTGACGCATTCGGACAAATTGGTTTTAACCTGACATTGAGCAAACATCAATTTCGATTATGATCATAAAAAAAATAATTTTGTTAAAATGTTTTGACAAGAATTTTCTAGGTTTGAATAGTTGAAAATGTGCTTTTACAGCGGACAAGTGCATCTGTGCGATGTGCGGTCGCGTGGGGTGTGCGGGGCGCTGCGGCGCGCGGCGGCGGCACCAGTGCGCGCGCTGCCCGCAAGCCTTCCACTCCTCTAAAGACCTGCGCAGGCACGCTGCCGTGCACACAGGTACACACACACATATACACACGCTCACACATATACGCACGCACACACATACACAAAAGACACTTACGGCACTGTTGGTACTGTGTTTGGGGTTAAACCTGGGCATTTTTTTCCTATCAACTAATATCATATATACAGGGTTATTTCTAATCAATTAGCATCCTTTTAGGGGCTTATTCTGTAAATCAAAACTAACAAATTTGTTCTGCGAAATTTGTTAAATCTCAAAAAAAAAATTTGGTTTTTCATAGAAAAATATCGTTCACCCGCGATCAAATTTTGAGTTTTGACCAAAGTCGCAGAACAAAAGTTGTTAATTTTGATGTTTAGAATATGCCCCTAAAAGGATGCTAATTGATTAGAAATAACCTTGTATTAACACACCAATTCATTAAAAAAGTAAGTTCGTATAGGCCGGGTGGCTAGCCCTGGTGATAGAGTTTTAAGCCTCCCAAAGGTCTCTAATATAGCGGTTAAAACAACCGAAACCTACAATCCGAATCATCTGAGCCACGGTAGCTGTAAATGCCACCCGCGGTCACCCATCCGAAAACTGACCCTACTGAACATTGCTTAACTTTGTTGATAAACACCTAGTCAAACTAGGCTATGAGCGTCACCAATTCATATGTAATCTAAATTTTATTCCGCAGATTCAAAGCCGTTCCGCTGCAAAGTGTGCGCTAAAAACTTCCGTCGCAAAGACAACCTGGAACGTCACATCCGCAACACGCACCCGCAGCACGCGCCCGCCGCCGCCGTCGAGTGTGACGTCACCGCGCTCAAGCAACTCAACGGCAACGGACAGTACGAGTCCGAGCAAAAAATCAAGCTCGAAATCCTCAACCCCCTACCACCCCTCCCCTTACCCCAAGACCTCTTTAAAGAGAACACGATCACGAAAACGGAACCCAAAATCGACTCCTCCTACATAATGTCCGCAAACAACGCCAGACAAAGTGTTATAGTTGCGAAGAAACTGGTCACAGAAAAGCCGCGCGAAAGTCCGGAATGCGAATACGTGCATAAGATTCGTAAAGCGAACTGTCATAACATTTCGTTGCCTCCAATTGATACGAATAAGTTTGCGGAGTTGGATCGGAAGACTAATCTGAATACGTTGAGAGTCGAGGAGCCGCCCAAGGACGATAAGATTTTTAAGAAGATTTTGTGCGACGACGAGGGGAAGGAGGCGGAGCAGAGCGCGGAGCCCAGCCCGCAGGTGCATTGGAGGAAGCTGAAGCTTAATACCAACTGGTAAGAATTAAGTACCTAATCTATCTGCAGATAATGTGACTCTGGATATTCCTTCCCACAGAACCTCTTTCTACAGTTCCTCGTTTGCGGTAAAGTTCCTGTGAACCTTTGGAACGAACTGCCTCTTGATATTAAGCGTGCACGTTCACTGGAAGTTTTCAAACATCTTGTAATAAAAATCGGCCAAGTGCGAGTCGGACTCGCGCACGAAGGATTCCGTACCGTATGGGAGCCCCATTCCTCTTGCCGTTATTAATAGCGAGCAAAAAACTCCTAAAAATCACGTTTGTTGTATGGGACGCCCCCCTTAAATATTCATTTTATTCTGTTTTTTGTTATAGCGGCAACAGAAATACATCATCTATGAAAATTTCAGTTGCCTAGCTATCATGGTTCATGAGATACAGCCTGTTGACAGACAGACAGACGGACAGACGGACATCGAAGTCTTAGTAATAGGGTCCCGTTTTTACCCTTTGGGTACGGAACCCTAAAAAGTCATTATCTCTGTAAATAATTTGGTACTGTATTATTTACTTCTTTCTGTTATTACGTATTAGGTATGTATGTATTTCTATCTATGTATTGTCTATATATGTAGTAGTATTATTATGTGTTAGGTATTGTATGTAGTATTAGTATTTAGGTCTATAGTATAATTTTTAGTATTTATTGTACTCCCCGTCAAATATTTTTAGCACGTTTCTTTCCGTACATGGGTTGCCTGGAAGAGATCGCTTCCAGCGATAAGGCCGCCTAGTGTTGCACTACCTTAAGAATTTCGCTGATGTATTTATTGTAAATTTTATTTTGTGTGTACAATAAAGAGTTACTTATTTATTAATCTAATACAGATATTCATGTTATTATCGTGATTTTTGGTATCGGATCCAAGCAAACATCAGTCTGAAACAGTTCATAGTTGTTCAAAGTTCCAGTGTGACCGCGCCTTTCTTTACCAATACAATGAGAGCCATTTCACAGGTTCTACCCTCTTTTTTACGAGGGGGAAATCTTCGAAAGATGCCCGACTGCTTTGGGGTGCAGTCCGGTTATGTGGGATTGTACTCACTAAAACCCCTTCGGTGGCCAGCCTTTGTACCCTTTTGAGAGCTCCGAGATCTCCAAAAGAACTCACCGATGCTCCCAGCAATGTACGACTACTCGGCTATAGGCCGACCGCTTAACGCGCGTATCGCCTGCGCGTTAAAAAGGGAGCGGGTACCCCTGTCACCTGTTTAAAATACAGAATCATGTTTAATTTATTCTGTAATATTATATTACGTTTTGACATTAGATATCATATTTTCTTTCCAGAAGTGAAGAAAGAAACGGAAGGCTGATTGAGTGATATGGGCTGGCCCAGTGTATTGGACTGTGTATCTACATGTAAGTCTATATACTATATTCACCTACATGTCTATATCCTAAATAGATGTAGAATTGTGATAACTACGTAACATTATACCCTTGTAAAGTGTTTATTTACTATCTTGGGGTTGGGTGTTTTTCTCTATGTTTCCATTTTACGAACGTGGAACGAACGTGAAGAACGAGACATATTATGCGTGCGCTCACTTGGCCACAGTTGCATGTCCACCAATAACATCACACCAGTAGAGCTCATAGCGTAGTTTGACTAGGTGTTTGTCAGTGATCACCTTAGTTAAGCAACGTTTGCGGATGGGTGACCGCGAGTGGCATTTACAACTGAGCTTTACCGTGGCTCGGTTGACACGTTGAATTGTGGGCCCCGGTTGTATTAACCGTTTAGCTATGTCAGAGGCCTTCAGGCGGCTTAAAAACTCTGACACCAAGTCCTATACGAACTAACTCATCACAACAATTATTCTATTGGTGGAATTTTCCTAACGCACTGCTCATCTAGACATCTCATCTCTGGCAGAAAAGTAGCCTAATAAGCAGCTAAAATGTGTTGCTGTCTCATTTCATTACTCAGCGACAAAGTGAGATAGCTATAGGCAAACCATTTAACTCGCGGGACGCCTGCGCGGTAAGAAGGTAGCGGGGGGAGATGTTACCGGGTGGGTGACAGGGGTACGCGGAGCAGAGAGCTCACGTCTCACCCCTCTCACCCACCCTGTAACATCTCCCCTCGCTCCCTTCTTAACCGCAGGCGTCCCGCGAGTTAAATGGTTTGCCTATAGATGTTAGCGCGTTTTGGCCAAGTGTGATGCTGTGCATAGGTTCCCATTCGTGACCTTTCCTTGCTCGAGTCATTGCAATCAGTGTTGCCATCGGTTTGTCTTAGAGTTGTAGATAGCTAGTTAACCCTGTAACGCACGAAAAGCGTAATTTTCTGCACAAAGCCAAGATGTGTTACATTTATTTTGTAGTCTTGGTTCTTCATGGTACACGAATTTGGTCTATAACTTTTCTTAAGGACATTCTAGATCTAGACTAAGTATTTCATTTAAGCTGAGAAACGCCAAATGTGAGATGAGACGACCCAAAACAGAAGGAAGTTTGTCCAAATCAGCATTTTGGATATCTAGAAATGTTCCAACCATGCGTCAATTTTATGTGATACCAAAAAGCGCTACATTCGAAAAAGCTAGAGTGGCAACACTGGTTGCACTGGATACCTTATAATTTACAAACTAACTCGTGTTTAAATATGGATTGTTTTGCACAAGTCAATCTTGTGTTATTTTACTAGTAGATTTACGTCGTCACTTTACGTAATTCATTTCTACTTGGCAATTGACTTTTAAATGTACTTTAATATTCGTGAAGGCTATTGATTGTACAACTCTCTAGAAACTAAACCAATGCTGTCTTTCTTTCACATATTGAAATGAAAGGAGATGCACATATAGTAAACCTACTCGTAAGATATTCAGTTGTTCAATCGATACGCTTTCAGTAAATGTTTTTTAACATTATTGTATACTTGTAGTCATTAATGTTCTTAACCATAGTTTTTTAAATGCGTCAAAGACGCTTTTAGCGGTAGGTAACTTACTTTCACGATGTCACCGATTTATCTGTTTTTATATTTACAAATCGAATGAGGAGGCACCGTCGCGTTTCTTGAACAAAACTTAGTTAATTACGTTAGTTCCATAATTTTTCAACTTACAGATGAATCGGTCGCACTGTCACTTACTAGCTGTTAATTTAATTTCATCTTTGATATTATATATTTTATTTTAATCGGAGAACTTTAATATTATGTTGAAAATTTATAATTTTAAATGTAATTCGAAATACATCCGGCGTTATGTACCAAAATTTTTGATCTCACTTGTCAATGTAGACTGCGAAAAATGCTTGGATTGAGCTCTAATCATTCATTCGTCATTCGTCTTCGTTCATTCGTAATAGACTGGTAATAGAATATTCTCGAGTTATAGAGCTATATATTCTCGAATATTCTAGAATGAACGAAGAATGAGTCTAACTGAACGCAGCTCTGTAGTTCTTATAATGAACTAAACACTTGTATGTCCATTATTTCTACAAACATAACATTTTAGAAATTATAAACATTTTTATATTTTTTTAGTACGGAATGAATAAGGGATTGATAATGTTTAGACTGATTACGGTGTGGGATAGAGTGTACTTGTCTAATATCCTACGATAAACGATGGAAAGCGCAATGAAAAGACTGTAAGACGTTTGGATACATTGTTTTTTTAACAGATTTACATTTAATGCTCATAATTATCTAATGGTCTGGTAGGCGAAAGTTTTTTTTTACAAGGACGTGGTGTTTTTAAGTTCTTTTCTGCTTCTAAAGTGATGATTAAGATGTCTAATGAATCTTTATAATATAAAAGAAGGTTTATGAATAGGATTGTATTCGAAAATAATTAATGAAATATTTACGGAATCAAATTGCTGATCTACAGGAATTGATTTGATTACAGATTGCTGATTACAGATTTTCATGTGTACATGAAATTTTGCAGTGAATACATAATTTTTAGAACACCATAGACATTTGTACACCATTGAGACATTTGGACCATAGACATAGACATTTGTACACAATCAGTAGTCTGCTCAGACCAATGCTTGTAGCTTTTTGTACATTTAGCTTTGCCAAAAATATTGTGATAACGGAGTTACTTGGACTTTCGTGACGAATGTACGGCCGACCCTCGGCGCATAGCCCCGTCCATACTTGCGTGCTCCAGATTCAACTTTAGCCAAAGTCAAAGTCGAAATTCGACAAAGAATTCAAGATCTTTATTCCGTAAACATATTACAGGCACTTGAAATCGTCTTATAATCCTACCGCCTAACTCAGTCCTCGCCTGCGCGGGTACAGGTGCGCGGGGGTGGACGACAAAGGAGGACTGAGGCAGGTGCGGCAGGTCCCCGATTATAGTAGTTTTTATTGCCTAGGCTAGGTGTTTCTTACCGATCACCAAAGTTAAGCAACGTTCAGTGCGGTCATTCTGCGGATGGGTGACCGCTCGTCGCATTTAACTGTTCAGCCATGTTAGAGGCTTTCAGGTAGGAACTGAAAGGACTACAGCTTGTAGTCACTACTGAATTCACTTTAGTTATCTTTGACTTTCATTTTCGATCCGCTTGTTAGGGTTCCCTACCCAAAGGGTAAAAACGGAACCCTATTACTAAGACTCCGCTGTCCGTCCGTCTGTCTGTCACCAGGCTGTATCTCAAGAACCGTGATAGCTAGACAGTTGAAATTGAACAGAGATGATGTATTTCTGTTGCCGCTATAACAATGGTAGGGGAGCCCACGATGCTAAATGTGGATTTACTCGAGCGTCGTAGAGACCTATTGGGATGCAAAGCTTAGATGATAAGAAGAAAAAAATGTTAAATGTATTTACCTTTACATCGGTGGGGGAAGCGGCTATAGATTTTTAAATATGTAAAAAAAAACTGTTGCATGGACATCCTCGAGCGCGTCAGATATTGATAGCATCAATTCCCTACGTATTTTTAATAATGTACGTATGTTAATCTGATCGTTTGCATGATGAAACCAAAAAACCACTTTCAAACAAAAAAAATTTTCTTATTTTTTTTGAGATTTTTAATTTTTTTTTATAAATCTATCGGTCCGAATCGGTTCAAATTGACAGGAAATCTAATTTGTTAATTTTTAATTTCTTAAGCATGTGTTTCGGAGCTATTTCCCGAAACTTCCGGTGTATTGTCATGTTCCACTACACTTTGATCTTGTAAATACTGAAAGTCTCGCGGTATTTTAATTGCAGTAAATAATTTATAGCACTGTGCGTGATATAAATCATTTAATGATGATTCCATCGACAATTCGAGGTTGTCATATGTTCCTCGAGACTTTCGGATAACCGGCTTGCTCCGACGATATTCCAAAATATTTACACATTTTTTTAATGTTTCTACCGTAAATTTAATTGTTCTTTGTAAGGTACTTTCACCACGAAATACACATTTCAAATTAATATTACTCATATTAAATATTTATAAACTTTAATTCACACAAATAATATTAAAATAGCAAAAAAAGCCAAAACGTTGGAAAAACACGTTGTAAACAGTATGCCACGAACGAGTCTTTATGATCAGCTGTGATGGCGTCATGGCAGCAGAAACCAGAGTGGGGACGGAGTGAGAGAGTAATAGATAGAGAAAGAGTGAGAGAGGAATAGAAACGCGGAGAAGGAAATGTAGGCATCACGCAGCTGCACGCATTTAACTTTATCGACGAATTTTTGTTATTCCGGCTTGCGGAAATCGTCAGATTATATATTTTTCATTATTCTTGAATTATTTCCTTCAAAATAAAAAAAAATTTAGCTACGCTCGAGAATGTCGAGATGACGTTTTTTTTTACAACTTTGTTGCCCTCCCCTTTTTTTACGTCACTCTCAAATTGTCAGATTAGTGGAATATACACTTTTTAGGATGTAATTAACTCACCCTACCTTAATCTGACGCGCTCGAGAATTTCTGATGGTCAATTTTTTTTTACTAATCTGATCCTATACCCTTCACGGGCGGCCTTATATATGGGCCTCATGTTTTGTGGAGGTACTTAACCGGGTACAAGGTATCCTCCTGTATATTAATCTGCCGCGCTTTGGTAAATCCCGAAATCCCCGCTTGGGCTCCCCTACTACAACAAATAAAATAATAATTATGAATTTGTAAAAAATATTTTTGTAAATAAACTATTAATAAATTTACTAAAAAATAAAATTTGAAAACAGAAAAAAAACTAATATTTAAGGGGCCCTCATACAACAAACGTGATTTTATGTCGTTTTTTTGCTCGATATTAACTCGGCAGCAAGTAGACGCCTAAAATGGGCCAATACGAAAGGAACCCTTCGTGCGCGGGTCCGACTCGCACTTGGCCGATTTTATTTTAATATCACATAAAATATGACCAATTCGTTAAGAGTTTTTACATTATTTATTTTAATTAATTTCACATTTTAGTAGGGCAATAAAAATAATACAATACAACAAAATTATTTCTTCCCACAGAACCTCTTTCTACACTTCCTCGTATGCGGTAAAGTTCATGTGAACCTTTGGAACGAACTGCCTCTTGATATTAAGCGTGCACGTTCACTGGAAGCATTCAAACGTCTTGTAATAAAAATCGGCCAAGTGCGAGTCGGACTCGCGCACGAAGGGTTCCGTACCATATGGGAGCCACATTCCTCTTGCCGTTATTTATAACGAGCAAAAGAACTCCTAAAATCACTTTTGTTGTATGGGAGCCATTAAATATTTGTTTTATTCTATTTTTAGTATTGTTATAGCGGCAACAGAAATACAACATCTGTGAAAATTTCAGCTGCCTAGCTATCACGGTTCGTGAGATACAGCCTGGTGTCAGACAGACGGACGGACAGCGGAGTCTTAGTAATAGGGTCCCGTTTTTACCCTTTGGGTACGGAACCCTAAAAAGTAAAATTCTTTTATTCATCGTCGCAACTCGCATCAAGTATTTGAAACTTATATAATAGTTTGCAAGTTTTGCCACTAACAATGTACCAGCAAAATAGTTTATTGCCACTTCGTTACCACGGAGAACTATACTACTTGGAATTTAAAGCACCAATAGATCAAAAAACCTGACTATACAGGGTTACTGGTAAACAATTAGCATCCTTTTAGGGGCTTAATCTGTTTATAACTAACAACTTTTATTAAATCTCAAAAATAAGCTGTTCCATAGAAAAATATCGTTCACCCTCGAAAAGATGTATGGAACAGCTGTTTTCTTGTAGTTTTGACAAAAGTCGCAGAACAAAAGTTGTTAGTTTTGATGTATAGAATAAGCCCCTAAAAGGATGCTAATTGATTTTCAGTAACCCAGTAAATCGCACACTGGAAGGTAAGTTACTTTTATAAATAATAATAAATAAATAAAACGTTTATAGTTCCAAAAAAGTTAACAAAACAAGTTCAGCACTAGTTCCCACACTAGGGTGGCCTGTGTCGTGGGACCTAGGCTCTTCCTTATTATCTTATTATGTTATCCAAAATTACAATACAATATAACAGAAGTAATAATTATTAGCTAACTTTTGTAGGTATCTATAACTATATTTATTACAATTAAAAGCGATTATTATAAAATGTTACTAAAGTGAAAATAAAAGATTATAAGATCAAAAGAGTAAAGGCGTGAAAATTTACTCGTAGTTATGATTTACTTAAAAAAAATCAAAAGAGGGTTTTGCTTAATATATCTAATTATAGATATTTTGATTATCTTCTCTCTTTCTCTACATGATTTCATTAGAAAAAGACGCAAGTTGAAGTTGGACGCACATGAGCGTGGACACGGCTGGTAGTGTTAACAATATCGACTGATCAAATGATCTCTAACACACTTCGATCTCAAGTAATATTAGTTGATGTATGACATGTTGTTTTTATGAGTAAATGCTTGGACTTGTTAGGGCTCTGTCGAATGCTGTTTCTGGGTCAAGGTCGACTCATAGCTATAGAATTATCCTCATTTGCGACGCGCAGTCGGGTAAATATAAAAGCCGATTCACACACAGGCGGGAAGTGCGGGAAAGCGATCGCGATCCGGGACGGGAATTTTTTGTATAATATTCGAATTTGTATGCAACCTGACACATAACAAGCGGGCGCGATCCGGCGCTATTGCTTTGCACTGGACCGCTATCGGATCGCTTTCTCGCGGCTCCCGCCTCTGTGTGATTCGGCCCTTAGGGTTGGCGTTTGGTATTTTTATTGTTTTATACAGGGTTATTTCTAATCAATTAGCATCCTTTTAGGGGCTTCTTATGTACATCAAAACTAACAACTTTTGATCTACGACTTTTGTCAAAACTAAAAAAAAAATTTGTTGTTCCATAGAAAAATATCGTTCACCCGCCACAAAATGTATGGAACAGCAGATTTTTTTTTTTAGTTTTACCAAAAGTCGCAGAACAAAAGTTGTTAGTTTTGATGTACAGAATAAGCTCCTAAAAGGATGCTAATTGATTAGAAATAACCCTGTATACGCGTATAAGAGTTCTTGGGTTCAATTTATTTATGCCATAAGTTCTTCGAGCAAATATCTACAGAGTCACAGTTCCTAAGTGAAAGTAGTAATAACATGTCCGAGCGCCGTCATACATACCGACTTAGATATTTACATTATATAATTCACAATGAGCCGTTTTCTCGAATCTCGACGTTATATCACCTAATTAGTGCTTGTAACCGAGCACTTTGGCATCGCGCAGCGTTGTAGACGGCTTGCAATCGCCTTACGACTAACTAAAAAGCTTGCCTACTACGTAGCTTGGGCAGGGTTTTGGCCCGGACATTTTTTTTGCACGATTATGACTATACATATTTGCTCGAAGCACGTTTCATTTATTTTTACTTAGGCATAAACTAAGGGTGACTTTGTTACATCAACATGAACAAGTTTTAAGATAGCACCAATCACAAAATATCGAAAAAAATACTGTTTCTATGGAATAGCTGAATTCGTGGTTTCAGGGTTGGTCACATAGTAAAAGTTCTTCTTGTTGAATTCGCCCATCAAATGATCCAGTAACCAGTTGTAGGCCGCGTCACACAAGATGGCGGAAATGAAGTTAGCCACAAGCTGCGCAATATCCAATCCTGACTGAAGCTCACACAAAGCCGCGCGTTGATTGGATATTGCACAGCTTGTAGCTAACTTCATTTCCGCCAACTTGCGTGGCGCGGCCTATACCCAGTTGATGAACTTGGTGCAGATGTAAATAAAGTCCCATACTGTACGGTGGGAAGATAAAACTGCTAAATTAATAGATCGAGATATAACTTTTCCATTTTTCCACTCGATGATTTTCTTTGATGACGCCTAAACTCTCGAATAGCAAGAAGACAGACCCTATACCGCTTTATAACTTCATCCATATGTAATTCGATGGATATGATGTTTTTAGGTGTCCACGTATGTAAATATGTGGCGTTATTTTTCATTGTTATTTTTCGTGGTAGTTCTGGCTTCTTGAGCATTTGGCATATCTTTAGACCTACCTACACCGGTCTGTGGATAATCCAATCGCTTTTCATGACTTTTAATCAACAATACTCGTAACCATTTGTTCACATATTTGGACACTTGAAAATACACAAAAATAGTCCTACAAATTGCTTTTAAAGGAGTTGACTTAAATTCGAATAAGAAATAATACTTATGTATTACCTATAATTAGGTACACTTTTCAGAGTAATGGTGCTTACATTTTTTATAAACCGTATACCTATTCTATAAAATCACGTAACGATATTTCAATTTGTACAGTAGTTTACTATTTACTTTGTTTGCTATCGTATAAATTAGTACAGGGTTGTATTGGATGGTGGTAATAAGCCGCTTCCAATCGGTCTTATTGGAGATCTATAGGGATTCTATGTCCAGCAGTGGACGTCCTATGGATGAAAAGAAAAAGAGTTAATTTTACAATACATTTTAGTGTAAAATAAACCAAAAATGGAAGAGATGATTTTTTACATTTTTTAGAAAAAAAATAAGGTTTCCTAACTATTTACTAGCCCCGCAAGTTGATATTGCGATGGAACCTTGTGACAATAACAGCTGCGTGACGTTATCCGTCGCAAAAAAGTACAGATAAATTATACATTTAAATACAAACATTTAAATACAAATATCCCATAACCCTAGCTTATTTACTTTTTATTAATTTTTTTTGCTATCTGTACTTTTTTGCGACGGATGACGTCACGCAGCTGTTTTTGTGACAAGGTTCCATCGCAATATGAACTTGCGGGGCTATGTAATGATCGACTTAGTTCCACTAATGCATATGACCCTGTATTCTTATGTTTATGTTATAACTACATAAGTAATCTGTTATTGGTTTGTGTATTTTATATGTATTACCTAATAAAATAGCCTGTGTGTAAAATATGAAATAAATGAAGTTTTAAGTAATTATTGTTATCATTTGGTTTCTAGGTGGACAATACCTGTGTGAAAATTTATTAGCAGACGTACCAATATTTTTGGGTAACAGCCAATTTTTATCTCAATACTAATGGTAAAAATACAGCGCCGGACTAGGAGTTGGTGTTACCTTATATTTTTACAACAAGCTAAAATGTATATAGTCCGTCCAATCCTGACTGAAACTCCCTTAACAATGAAACAATGATTTATTAGTCTGTGAAATTAGGTGTATATGTAGATACATAGATGTCCGAATAAATTATTTGTAAAGTTCTCTAGCCTCCGCCATCAATGGCATACAGACAATTGGTTGTTTGAAGCTATATAAACATAATTCGTTTAAAATTACATCAATTAAACAGCAGGTCAATCAAATTTAAAGTAAATAAATGTCAAAAAATAATTCAATGTCAAAATCAGTCATGATACAGAAGGTCAACGAGCTGAATACTTATAAGTATAATAATTATAGGTAAATGACTTTATCTACACTAATGTTGTAACATTCTACTTATGTTTCCAATACTTGACTTATAATGACTACTGTTATAGCGCAGACAACATTTAAGCAATTTCACATGATGTTATAATATCCACATCGATATCGTAAAATCTCATTATAACATCGCGCGCTCGCTCCTGATTGGCCCTGCGCGCGCAGCTGCGCTCTCATTGGTTAGATTTTAATGGCGCCAAGTTCACTGTGACAGTACACGTACGCGTAAATTTAATGTTTCGCAATATGTTTTTTATTTTATTTTTATTAGTGAAGATAAAGTAGTGTATGCAACTGCATATAACACGGGTGTTAAAACACTCGTTACTATTATGAAACTCGCTGCGCTCGTTTCATAAACTCACACTCGTGTTTTAATACCCTTCATTATATGACAGTTGCATAAACTACTATTATGTCACTCACGTTTTTATCTGAAAGAAATTTTTCCACGCTGTAGTATGCCTTTTTTAATTAACAAATTGTTCAGTAAGTTCTTGAATATATTTAGATCATTATTATTACGAATGGCTTCTGGAATTTGTTTCTGGAACAGCTGCGCGAGGATTAGGGTCGCAGCTTTTGGCTAACGTCACAGTCGCAAAGTTGTATGATTCGGCCTATACTATAGACCGACCGCTTAACGCGCGTATCGCCTACGCGGTAGAAGGGAGCGGGGGGAGATGTTACTGGGTACCGCGCGTATAGTTGGTGCTTTATAAAGTACAGGGACTTTTAGAGCTGTATGTATTATTATTTTTTATTTCGAATAGGTTTGCGTTTGACTACACACTACCTGATGTTAAGCAGATATGCGGTCTAGGATGTAACACGCTTACCTAAAAGATACCTATTTACTCGGGATTTGAAGACACCTACATTGTACTCTAGCGGGAAGACAGACCCAGGCAAAGCGTTCCACATTATGGCAGTTCGTATGAGGATTCGAAACGCTTGGTTCTAATGCGTGGGATGTCCAACATAAAAGGGTGGCGCTTTGGTCGCGTCTGTCTAGCCGTACGATAGAAGAAAGGGGCAGGTGGGATGTATATACTAATCATTATGAACAGGTTTTACGAGTACTATAGGACCTACTGCTCGAATCTTCTGCTGCTGGGTGTACGTCTCAGACATAGAATACCAAAAGCGGATTTTTGGAAGCAGTATGCAAGCGACATATTTTTAGCATTCTGTGGTAATTTCTTTAACATGAACCACAGAATCGAACAAATATTGTTATCTGAATATTATGGCATGTATTTTCTGCTGTATTGAGTGCCTATCATTACATAGTATAAAACAAAGTCGCTTCCCGCTGTCTGTCCGTCCCTATGCATGCGTATATCTTTAAAACTACGCAACGGATTTTGAGGCGGTTTTTTTTTTATAGATAAGAGTGATTTAAGATGAAGGTTTATATGTATAACCAGCGACCCGCCCCGGCTTCGCACAGGTGTATTATACATATAAACCTCCTCTTGAATCACTCTATCTATTAAAAAAACTGCATCAAAATCCGTTGCGTAGTTTTAAAGATATAAGTATACATGGGGACAGACAGCGGGAAGCGACCTTGTTTTATACTATGTAGTGATAGTGATACACCTGTGCGAAGCCGGGCAGGTCGCTAGTTAATTAATAAAATATATAGCAATGCGATGACGTCATCGTCCTGAATACATACCTGTTCCCAACATACAGATCGATCACCCAAGGGTTGTGACGTCACACCTCTTGGCTCCACACAACACCACACTCAATGCCACAAATAGGTACATTCGCATAATATCTCTATTGTGTTACTAATAGTAGAAAAATTATCAGAAATTAATAAACATGGAAGATAATATCGTAAATTCCGTTATAGACTTGTACAAAGCTAAAAAGTGGAAGGAGATAGTAGAGAAGTACCACGATCATCCAAATAGGAATAAATTGCTGTGGGTGTACCCGAGCGTTGAGAATTTTGAGTTTTTAAAGGAAAGTTTGAAGGAGTTGGGGTGTGGGGGGGTGCTGAGTGTGGGGTGCGGGAGTGGCCTGCTGGAGTGGATGATAGCTGAAGCAACTGGTAAGTTGCCTGCCTTTTACGTAACGTACCTTGTGAAGATTTGCCTATTTCCCAACTTTTATCGAAAATAATTGTCTGTTTGTTATCTCTAAATCTATACATATAAATAAAATTGGAGTTGAGATCTGTTTGTAATATTGAAATAACCGTTTTTTACCATGTATATATGAAAATATATACGGTACATACCACGGACGTATATATAGCCCTTGCAAGGGGGGGGTCCAAAATTTTTATCCGACTGTCCAAAAAAGAGCACTAAGGTTTTTGAAAATATGTAAGTAGAAACGTACTATGTAATAACAGGTATGTTTATACCTATTCTGCACAGCTTTAAATGCTGCAGTCATTTTGACTCAGCAGACTGATGAGAATCTTATTAGAATGCAATTCACGACAGAAGTGCGGCGCCACAGTCGCATGTCCTATCTGTCAAAATTAGTTCCTTTAATTTCCGTAGGACTTCTTTGATGAAAAGGACTCTATAGTTACTTACATTTGGGTAATGTTGCATTTCAATTTTTTTTGTCTTTTAGTCTGTGTTATACTTATGCCGCAAAACTTGAAAAAGTCGTCGACGGAAAAAATAATAATAAATAACATAACAAAATTAAATAACGAACTTAATAATTGCCAGTGAGATAGTCACTATTGCTGTAGTATTCTAGGGGTTTATTATTATTTGTCAGTTAAAATACCTACTGTTGTGTAAAATTTCTAGTAAGTAGATCGTTGGGTTTTACATATTGCAGGTCTTGCTATTTTTAATTATTATAAGACCTATATTATTTAATGTTATCACATAATCAACTCAATTACACATATCTTACTATTTTTTTTTATTATTAAAAGACCTATAGTACTTATTTAATTTTATCACATAAGCACATAAACGGATTTGGATTCTGGGTTTTAAACAAAGAAAAGAAAAGAAACACCATCTTTGGTTTTAAAACACTTTCTAACGATCTATTTTCTAGAAATATTTTTTGTTTGTGTAAAAAGTGCTAGGAATCTTTACTAATTTTATAAATACGAAAGTATGTTTGTTTGTTACTTTATCATGCAGCAAGAGAGAGGAAATCAACTTGTTTTATTTCGCAATTTCGAAATGTATGCATAATTTAAAGAACGAAGAGTGTCGCAGGCTACTTTTTTATCCCTAAAAAATAAAATGTTTTGGCAAAAAGCAAAAAATCACGCGAGTGAAACCGCGGGCAAAAACTAGTCATAAAATTAAATATCTTGGGTTTATTGTCACTTCAAATTATAATACTTCTTTTTTTGCATTAAATCTGTTGCACGTGTTGACCGTCGACCCGATGAAAACAAAAGACCATGGCTTTGGACAAAAACTTTAAGGTAGGAATGCAACAAGCAGATGTATCTGCCTGAGACGAGTTCTTTCTCTAATGTTTGTCACATTTGCAGAGATGAATATTTCACATTTGTTATTTAACTAGGATATTATTATAAAAATATTTGAAAATGTAGAGGCCAAGGGGGGGGTCCGGACCCCTCGGACCCCCCCTCATATACGCCCATGGTACATACACCAAAATAACATTTTTGTCAATTTTGTCTGTCTGTCTGTATGTTCCGGCTAATCTCTGAAATGGCTGGACCGATTTTGACGGGACTCTTATTGGCAGGTAGCTGATGTAATAAGGATAAGTTACTCCTTATAACACGTTTACAGGCTACGTTTATTTTAGAAAAAAACTTTTTATCTCGGGCTAACGCTGGTAATACCGCGGGGCGCAGCTAGTACCTATTGTAAAAAATATGGTATCCTTACATAGTATAAAATAAAGTCGCTATTTTTGTCTGTTTGTTTGTCTGTATGCTTAAATCTTTAAAACTACGCAACGGATTTTGATGCGGTTTTTTTAATGGATAGAGTGATTCAAGAGGAAGGTTTATATGTATAATACACCTGTGCGAAGCCGGGGCGGGTCGTCTAGTTGGAAATAAAAGGAAACTTCATTTTGGCTTTTTTTCTGGTTGCGATAATTGACTTCATTCCACATATTTTTTTGTAAAAGACGATCGCTATACAGCTAAAGATATTGTTTTTTTTTTTATCGAGCAGTTATTCTTATTTTTATTACAATTAGCTATCATCCTACTAATATTATAAACGCTGCATAATGGATGATTGTTACTTTCACGCACAAACGGCTGAACCGATTTGGATAAAATTCGGTATGAAGGTAGCTTAGACCTTGGATTTATACAAAGGCTACTTTTTATCTCGGGCTAACGCGGGTAACACCGCGGGACGCAGCTAGTATTTTATATGGTCTTGCACAATTTGTTATTCCGGAATTAGTGCATTTTGTTATTTCCTACTTATCTTAAAGTGCGACATTAATGTTATAAAATCATTGACACTTAAAATTCAATCCACCTTTTTTCAGGATACCCAGTGAAAGGCGTCGAAGTAGATGGCGCCTGGTGGCACTGCAAATACGCCCCGCCCACTTTTATACCCCTCCTGCTCACTAACGCAGAGTTAGACAAAGACATCAAGATCGCTCTGGAAAATACCTCTACCGCCTTACTATTCTGTTATTTCAACAACAGATTAGCTTTCGAAGAATACTTAAAACATTTTAAAGGGAAAGTTCTTATAATTATCGGGCCTGATGGCAGTGGAGTGCACACTGACCCCAAACCTTTCGGAGACGTCAGTAGAGAATGGAATCTTCTAAAATGGCAGGAAGTCAGAGACAGTAAAGATTTCATAGCTGTATATTGTAAAATGTAATAATTTATTCATTCCCTATAATAAATTAAGATTCTATTTAGTATATACAATAACAGTCTTAATAAACTATGTACAAATCACTGATTTTTGCTATTTTTATTTTAGACTTGCATTTGTGTCAAATGCAGGCG
This sequence comes from Hypomecis atomaria, assembly GCA_964007245.1. Taxonomy (NCBI): domain Eukaryota; kingdom Metazoa; phylum Arthropoda; class Insecta; order Lepidoptera; family Geometridae; genus Hypomecis; species Hypomecis atomaria. The sequence goes on from OZ023285.1 coordinate 3,135,652, forward strand.
AAGTTTTCATTATTTAAATGTTTATCTATTTTGGAATATAATTCAGGATACTGATATATTAGGTACCTATCTACAATTAAGGAGATTTTGACTATCTATTTTTTTTCTATTGGTCTAGTAATAACAAATTGATTAGTATACATTCTGCTAGTAACAAATAGATCTAGTTTTTCATCAGCTCGATGTTCTTTACATTAATTTTATTAGTGGTCAGTCTCACTGAAGTATTCATCATGGGATCTTTCTTCCCTTGAATGAAGTTTGAGAAGTCACTGTTGACATTCTCGACCGGCGCTTCATCGCTTTCCTTCTGCGTTATGATCGGCACTTCGGCCACCATACGGTTCATCTCGTTTACAGCTTCGTTTGGAATGTTATTCGATGGTAACTCGTTCTCGAGAAAATGGAAATCGTTGTGCATTAAATATAGAGATTCTAAAGGGAAATTCATATCGAAACGGTGCAGGAGTTTCGTGTCATCAGAGTTGTCGTCGATTTCTATTACGTCATTCTGTTGCTCGGGGATTTCTTGTAGAACTACGCCCGATAAGTCCATGTGGGGCGTGTACTGTTCTCCCCCTATGATGTTATCCATTAGGTACTGGTCTATAATGGAAGGATTAGTAGCAGTGTTGTTGAGAGCAATATTGTAATACGTGTCGGATTTTAATTCATTCTTTATCTCGCTTATGTTTTTATTAATATCTTCTAACGGTGGGGAGGCTTTATATTCTCTGGATATGCTCGGGTTATTCATTAGATTAGCGTTACACATACGCTCTAAGCTCGGGGACTGGGTATTTTGTTTGATGGTGGCTTCAAGCTTTATGTAACTGGGGTCGTTGGTTACTATTTTATCGGGAGGTGGGAGTATCGTCATGGTGTTTACGTTCATTTGCTGATTGAAAGTGAATATTTGGGGGTTGCTGTTCATCTCGTTGTCTACGGGAGTCGTGGCAGAGTCCACCAACATCGTTTCTTGCGGGTAGGGTAACATGTTGTTAGGAGACTCGCTCAGAGAAGGTTCAGGCGGCAACTGCATGAACTGCGTCGTTATCAAGTTGTTAAACGTCACCGGCCCGCCTAAACCAAACCTCTGACTGTCGAGCCTTCGAAATGCCATCTTTTGCTGCGAATGAAACATGTTCTCCTGATCCGGCCCTTTAAGAATCAAGTTACTTTTAACAGATATCTTAGGTTTTTTCCGCGGAGCTCCCTCTTCAAAGGAAATATTCACGGGAGAGTTACTCGACGAAGGAACTGGTAAGATTTGTGTGGGCTTTATAATGGGTCCGGTCACTTTTGTCATGGGGAGGGATATCTTATCGACAGGCTTCAACATGATATTGTTTCTTAGTGATATCTGCGGCACCGGAGGCAGCCTGATCGGGAAATTACTCATAATATTGTTGCCGATACCGCTCGCGATCGCGCAAGGGTTCGGCGCTAAGGAATTCACATTGCTATTCTGCATTAAATTCTGATCCATAGCAACTGTAGTGTTCAGAAACCCGTGAAGATTAGACTGGTTGCTCTCGTACGTCATTTGCGACGTGAACTGGTGGCGATCTATCAGAGTATCGGTGGAGCTTTCTGAGATGAGACAGTCTGAATTATTGTCGTCTTTACTAAAATCTGTAGCTTGGTCGTTGTATTCAGTTGGCTGCACGTTGACCGTCGCAGGTACGCAGTAGCTCTTCGAGTAATCTTGTGGAAGGCTTTCAGACAGACTGTCACAGTCATAAACTTCTATAGGTATCTCGTTGACTGTTTTCGGAGTTTCTTCCTTGCTTTCGTCGTTTTTTGTGACAGCGTCTTCATTGGGCCTCTTTTCAGTTTCGCTCGGTATGGTCCAGCTTGGTTTGTTGGTTTTGCTCTTAGTCATCTCTATGAGTAACTGTACGCCTTCCTTGTCCGTGTGGCTAGTGAGATGGACGACGTATTTGTCTTTGCTGACAGTTTTGAACCTGCAATAGGGGCAGCAGTGGACGCTAGTGGGGTTGATGTTGGGGTGAGTGGAGAGCATGTGGGTGGCGAACACTGTGGATTGGATGGTACTATATGGACAGAACTCGCATTTGTAAAGGCTTTCTTTGGAATGTGTTTTCTTGTGTCTACGCATTGCGTTGTGGTCTGCAGAGCGGTACTCGCACTGGTCACAGGAGTAGGGCTTGTCTCCTGAAATAAAACAGATTAATGTTACAAGTTGGGTGAAATGTGAAAATATGTTCAATTATTTTGAAAAGTTCAGTGACTTCCATTGGTTTATATCACAGATATAACAGAGGGATAATGTGTGGTTGATCGAGAAAATTTGAAAGAGATGCATTGATTTAATATGGCACAAGTTAGAAAGAGACATAAAAAATATCTCAATGTGGTCGCTTTTGTCGGATTTTTCTGTACAGAACGTCAAATTCTTGTCAACTTTCAATACAAAAATTTGAGTGACAACCTCAGGGTAAGATTTTCCATAGATTTTTGCAGTTGAGAATTGCGTCAACTGACAACAGTGTTATCAATCTGTTTTTATATATATCTTTGTTGTATATGGTCATCATTATAAACAACTTTTACTATTGGACCTACTGCGAAATTGCGTAACTAATTAAACTGCTCAATACATTTTGTCTTTTGCCTTTTCTATCCGACTGCGCGACGCCAAGGAGTGGTCATGTGTTTATCAGCATATTTATGTTTAAATGTTCCTTTGAAGCACTATACAGATCAAACGCTTGGGCCGATTTTTATGATTCATACGTCAATCGATTCCTCTTAATCTGGCGAGTGTCACTAAAGATATGACGTTAGTAAAAAATCAACATGGCGACTGCTGCACGCCATATTGTGAAAATTAAAATTATGTCCAAAAATGTACAACTTTAAAAGTAAATGCTAGCAAGTACTAATTTAAAATACATTATGGGCACCTGGCTACTTAAGCCCACCTCAGAAAAATGAATACATGTAATGTATTTCAAGTTTTCAGGGATGGCAAGACCAACCCATGCTCTCCCTAGCTACACCCATGTCCTTAATATAATTAAGCAATTGTAATAGTAATAATAAATCAATGTCACCTGTATGCAACCGTAAATGCAGTTTCAGCTCATTTTTCCTAGCAGAAGTGTAGTCACAGTGGCAACATTTGAACGGCTTTAGCTTCTCATGCCCGGTGGCTATATGGACCTGAAGGCTATTGTGAAGTGTTAGTAAAATTAATAATCAATGTTACCTGTATGAGACCGTAAATGCAGTTTCAATTCATTTTTCCTAGCGGCAGTGTAGTCACAGTGGCAACATTTGAACGGCTTCAGCTTCTCATGCACGGCGGCGATATGGACCTGGAGGCGCCTTTTGTTATTGAAGTCTCGCTGGCAGAGTGTGCACTGGTTTTGACCAGAGTCCTTCTTGTGTATTAGTTTGTGTTTGGAAAGCTGGTTGGGGGTCTTGAAGGCTTTTGAGCATATGGTACCTGAAATTACAGATTATATACATGTACACCTTGAAGAAAAACATCCGCAACAGCAGACGCCATAATTTCCTCTTGCAGCCTACACCATCACAAACCAACACTGTACACCACATCCTCTGCAACAGAGTGGTTTACAACTGGAACAGGTTGCCTGAGGATGTAATCTCAGCAAGGAATATAAACACATTTAAGAATAGACTGGATCTTTGGATAAAGGAGGAAAAAATTTCCTTGACTGATAAATACTACTTTTATTCGACTCTGCTTGATAAAGGCACATCAGTTTATCCTGCTTGCCTATAAACAAATAAATATACTCTTAGGCCAAAGTAAAAAAAACTCGTCTCCTAACAGACTAATCATAGTCCTCTAAATGTAAATGTGATACTTTTACATTTGTAAGAGATAGGAAAGCAAGTTAACTTACACACTTGTGTCCTGATTTTTCCATGGCACTTCATATGAATGTTGTAGAGTCTATATCGTCTGTATGTCTTGTACCCACAGATCTCACAGGTTGGCAACTCCAAATCAATGGCATGTATTTTCCACAGGTGTGTATGTAGGACTTCAGATGATGGCAATACTTTAGAACATTCAGGACATACTAGTTTCCCATTTTGATGACATTTTCTATGATACGCCAGATTTTTATCGTCTTTAAAGCAGATGTAGCAGCCATTGACTAAGCAAGCAGTGCCTGAACGCTTATCTCTATTTACTGGCTCAATTTTCTGTTTGTCCATTTCTAGGTTTAATTCTTCCGGCTTTACGTGAGGTGGGTTGGAGAGGGGTGGAGATATGTCTATAGTGTTGTTTGTGGGAGGAGAAGACATTTTCGTGTCCGGTACAGATGTGACTCGAGGATGAATAGAGGAAATAAGGTCAGGAGGAACGCTGGTCATTTGTATCAAGTTGTGTGTTGTAGTGGAGGGTCCAGCATCAGAGACATTGATATACTGAGCAGACAGTGACACTTCATCAGTGTACACAATGTTTATACTGGCTTCTTGAATAATATCTTTTGGATCCACCTTTTCAAAGTTTGGTGTACTCATTTTATTCAACTCGTCAACAGAAATGTATGCTACACCTTTAGGTAAGTCACTATTAGCATTCACTATATCAGGTACTATTTCTATAACTTGAGGGATTTTAACGTCGGCCACCTCTTGTATAACGGGCGTTGGTGGCAGAGGCGGTTCTTCGACGACATCCTCTTTCTTTAATTTAGCGTCCTTCAGTGCTATCTGAACGAGGCTTTTAACCATTTTTTTGATATCTTTGATGCCCATTTTGTGGTGATTTCGTAGGTGAGTCCTTAACGTTTCTTCTGCGTCAAAAACACTGGCGCAGCCCGGGCATGGAATCTGAATGTTGTCTGCCAGACCGTTACTTTTTGCCAGCTCAGGGTGCACGGTGAAGAGATGAAACTTGATATCGTCCTCAGCTAATGCCATGTAAGGACACGCTTCGCATTGAAAAAACGCAGTTGAGCCCACGGATTTCTCCTCGTAAGACATTACTTTTTCTTTCCCCATTGTTTTCTTGTGATCTAAACAGGTTTAAATTAAATTTCAACCGATATGAACACCTTCACGAAAAAACTTATTTACATTTTTTAGTTATTTATTCTTTTCTATTTTTTAACTATCACAAATACTTGAAAGTTGAATAAATAAATCAATCAGCTGATTCAAAAATTAAAAAACATCATCAACATGCGCCATGATGTTTTGAACTTTTGTTTGATGTTTACAAATTACAGCTGTCAATGGCACTGTCCAAACTTTTTTTCTTTGGACTTAACCATGCTTAAACATGCATTTGCCAGTAGCGTGCAAAAAAAGCATCCTGCAGACAGCCGCGAGTGCGGCTGCGGCCTAGTTATAAATCAATCACAGATTTTGTGATTGGTTGAATACTAGCCCACTAGCCTGCAGACGCAGCCACATAACTTATAAAGGGACGCAGCAGTCTTTCACGCTAACGGATTTAAACACTTAAATATATGACATGGTTTTGCAAACAAGAAGAAAAAATAACTGTGTGGAAAATATTTTAACTTCCTATTATGGTAATGTGGATTCTTATTTATCAGGGATTTAGGGATTTCTGCTTAAGTGATGATTTATATATAACGTCTTGTCCTAACGGGACAGGCCCGCACGGGGCCCTTACGACGCACATTTGCATTGCAATGCATTTTGGGTCAGTCCGGACAAACGCCCGGACGGAGCCCGTCCGGGCTTTTACTCAATATGTATTAAAACGTGCGTAGTGCAAACCCACAGAGTGCAAACCCTTCTGGGGCCGTCCCGTGCCCGCCCCGTCTTAATATAAATAATAAATATCTTATAACAATGACTCACCTATAGGCCGCGTACTAGGCCGCGTCACAGACTACTATAGATAGATACTGTGGCCGCGTTTTTATTGTTGAAAGCACGTCACGTCGCGTCGTGACTTTTTGGGGCAGGCTTTTACGAACTTCACAGAGTTGCTAGTTAAAAATTAAGAATAGAAAATTCGACATGAAAATGGTTAGCAGATTAAAAATCGTAAATGTCAGTCGAAAATTCAATCCAAACCCTCAGAATAAGGAAAAACAGTAGAAGCGACATAAAGTAAAAAAGTTGTGATGCATGATTCCACAAACATGGCGTCGAAAATCCATAGAAACTGCTATGTAATCTAGACACAAATGACACTTGAACTGCTGATCAAATGTCAAATTTGATTTCACAAAGATGGTGGACAAACTTCAAACGTCTCCTAGGCAGGGCTTTTATTTTGAACTTTATCATCATAACAATAATGCCATGTCATTTCAAACACCGTCCCTGTGTCCAAACCACAGAATAGCTCTATGATCCAAACAAAAAACCCATGAAGCAACATTGTAGAAATTAAACAATTTTGCGACATTTTGTTATGGCAATCTTTTTTATGTCAAAAATCGGCTGACGTTTACCAATCACCGGCTTCTATTTTGCATCGTGTAAATTCTCCAAAAAATCTTTACTAAAAATCTATCAAAATGAGTGTAAGTATTTCCAATTAGACTATATTAAATGATTAAATGGAAGCGGTAGTTTAATTTAGTAATATCTTTTTAGTTGGAGATCGAATCGATGGTGCGCTACGCATCTCCCATCAACCCGGCAGTATTCCCGCACCTCACACTACTGCTGCTTGGCATCGGGATATTCTTCACGGCGTGGTTCTTCGTGTACGAAGTTACCAGCACCAAGTCTTCGCGAGACCTGTTCAAGGAGCTCCTCTTGTCGCTGGTCGCCGCCCTGTTTTCTGGCTTCGGTATCCTGTTCTTGCTGCTCTGGGTCGGGATTTACGTATGACCTATTACTATTTTACTTAGTTCGTAAGCTATGCACCATTCCTGACGTGTGGTTGGACTTGGTTGGCTGATAAGACCAAATGTGTAATATATTTTTATATTGGATTGTTATGGTTTTATTGTATGTATCGTTCTTGAGTGCAATTTTGTAATTTTATTTGCTGTTTTAATGAATTTGCCAACAGGTCTAGCTACTTGTTCAATGATGTAGTTTGTCATTGTGAAGTTTTATTCTTGAGCTATAAAAAATAATTATTGGGTAATAACATATGTACAGAAACTTGTTTTGTGGTAAACATCTAATTTACTTATGAAATACAGGGAAAGGTATATATGTAAGTGCAATTTAGGTTCCTTATCAGTACATAAAACAAGTGAATTCTTCGAATATCCATTTATTTCAAACAAATGTTGTTAGGTACTACCTACTCTATAAGTATTTCACAAAATAAACATCAATATTACTAAATTTATGCTTATAATTTACAATCAAATCAGATAAAGCTATCAGTAGGTAATTCTTCTTAGACCATAAAAAATAAAACAAAGTTAAACATGCATTCTGGTAACACGACCAGAAATGCATTTTCTATGGTCTTACCATAGTACTAACTATAGGCCAAATCAAACAACTGCAACTATGATGTTATTTAACTACAAGCTGTGTGAAACCCAGTAATCATGCAGTTGTTAAGTGAGCTTCAATCAGGATCTGGTTACCTGCAGCTTGTAGCTAACATCAAAGCCGTCAAGAAGTTTGATTTAGTCTATACCATGAGCTTCAAGCGCTAGTTATCATTGAGTTGCTTCTGCCTTAGTGTGCCTTTTCTACAGTTTACATATAAGGATAAAACACCAAGTATCAATTCATTTACACTGAGTGCTCACACAACTGGTTTATATTTAGACCATCAAATAGACAAACCAAAAATCTTATTATAATGGTTTGGTGACATTCTTAGAGCTTGGACTTGATTGTGCAGTTGGTCAATTTTTTTTTTATTGCATAATAGTCTGCGCTTGACCACCAATTCGCCTGATGGTAAGCGACGTTGTGGTCGAAGATGAAGCATGCAGACCTAGAAGATACCTATTCACTCTGATCTTGAAAAGCTTTAGATTATATCTCTTGGAGACAGGAATGCAGGAAGACTGTTCCATTCCCTGGCTTTCCTGGTTCAATATTTGTCAAAAATATGATTGTAGCTCTGTAATGCTAAGAGCCAGCATTCTAGACTTCTAGAGAGTCCCTGTAGCCATAAACGCCGCCATCTAACTTCATCCATTTTATAATGCACCTCATAATAGTGGCCAGTGGCTGTTTCCTTCTTTTATTAGCCTTTGGCTGTGTCGACTGAGGTGACATGCTAGTTTGTAATCAACCTTCATGGGAGGCTGGCGGCAGTTCCGAGGTGGAGCTGGTCTGCCGCGCCGACTCGAAGTTCTCATCGTGCATGACAGTCTCATGCATCCGCTGCGACGCCAGCGCCTCCACGCGGTCGTACAGCAAATCGTTCTTTATTATGTACTGCCTGGGAACATTAAAGATCATGCAGTAGGTATACTTAGCGCCACACAAATCGGCAGATGAGAAGTTAGCCGCTGATGACACTTCGCCGTGATTCGCTGATTGTTGCGCATATGTGCACAATGCGTAGGGAGCGAGCGGGAGGCATGAGGTTGGCAGGCGGGTGTGCCCCGGCGTCTCGTCTCTGGCTCCCGCGCATACCTATATTTCGGCTTTTGCGCAGCGTTCTGCGCAAAACTTCCCATCCGCCGATTTGTGTAACGCTTAGTATACCTATACTCGTAAGAAATATTTAAACTAAATCTAGGTACCTACCATCTACCTCTAAAAACAGCGCGGCACAGGACTGTGCTCATCTAGATATGATGCTAATTACTTGAAGTCGTCCTCGTCGAGCCGGTAGAGCTGCGTGATCTCGACGGCGATGACGGTGGCTACTCGCTTGCTGTCCTTCATCAGCAGGGCCACCTCGCCGAAGTACGCGCCGTCTTCCAGGTGACACACCTGTCACACATTCATTTTAACATTCTTAATAATTGGAACGTTGAGCGAGAAGTTTGCTTAACGGACGTAAAACCAGGAAACGCGGCTGACAAGAACACAAACAACAACATTCATTGTTTATGTTTTCAGACTGCTAGAAAATTTGAAATTGTCCATTGTCGACCTTTCGACATGGTACCTACTTGGTGTTATCATCTGATCAACTACTTCCATCCTGTTTCATTAGAAACCTAAAGGGGATATAATTGAGTAGATTGATATATTACCGTTGGCATGGAGATGGCAAATATGATTAGGTGTCTTAGCTCCTTCAAAGAGTAAATAGCGACGATTCCATTAGCGACGAATTTCATGCAATGCCCGGTCTCGCCAGTACCACAGCCCGGACACTCCGCGATTTTTCATACAAAATCTGCTGTCTTACGCACACCTACACAGTACTTACTCACAGACAACACACTTACGCACGGTCGCTACACGCGCATTTGTGTGCGGAACGTCTATGGCTGTCAGCGATCACTACATCGTGACGTCATGCCGCGTGAGTGAGACAGTTGCGTACTTAATTTGCAAAAATGAATATTAATCTAGTGCTTAAAAAAGTATAACAATTACTTAATTTGGAAGCATTTTAACAAAAAGTAACCGATCTACTTCTTTTGTAAGATAATATCAAGAGGAAGTTACCAAATAATGTAAAATAAGTTCATATTATTTATCCTTAGGGAAACATTAAAATTTCTTGTTTTGTTACGTATCATTGATATTCAACCATACACAGTACAAGTGTTCCCTATTGTCACAGTCTAGGTAGTTTTTATTAGAAAATCCACCGGCCAGTGCAGCCCGCGCGCAGAGTACACGATGCGGTACGTAGCGCGGGGTGGAAGTGAGGAAGACTCAAACGGGTGGGGGGTAACGAGTGGCCGTTCTATACGTAGTATTATTATATATTCTTTGCCAGTACCTAAGCATGACGAACTCATTGGGCAAACAGACCTCTGGCTTGAGGCAGCTGACGATACCGCATAGACTGTCGCTTCCAGCCGATCTTATTGGAAATATAAAGGGGATACATCTGTCGATAGATGTCTTACCGCTGATATGCATGCCTCGGCACCTTTCAGGGAGTATGTGGTGACAGTTCCATTAGCGATGAAGCACATTCAGTGCCTCGTGCAGAACTCGTTGGTCATGTACATTGTACAACTTGGGCTTGAAGCAACCGAATAAAATCGAATTATCAGTCACTTTCAACCGATTTTTAGGCAAGTCATAGAATGCCTGTATAGGTATTGACGTCTTACCGCTGATATGATGATGGGGCAAATACGCTTACCTCAGCTCCCTTCAAAGAGTATATGGCGACGGTTCCATTAGCGATAAAGTACATGGAGTGGCCGGTCTCACTGGCGCGCATTACGAACTCGTTGGTCATGTAGACCTCTGCCTTGAGGCAGCCGAAAAACACTACATGATCAGCCACTTCCAAACGGTTTTTTTGGAAAGTTATAGAATGCCTGTAGATTGACGCCTGCCTGTAGATTACCGCTGATATGATGATGGGGCAAATACGCTTACCTCAGCTCCCTTCAAGGAGTATACTAGCGACTGGGCGACGGTTCCTTTAGCGATGAAGTAGGTATATGCAGTGGCCGGTCTCGCCTGCGCGCATGCTGAACTCGTTGGGGATATAGACCTAATAGACTTAGGGCTTGAAGCAGCCGAGGAAACTGGATGGACAGTCGCTAACAGCCGATCTTACCGCTGACATGCTCACCTCGGCCCCTTTCAAGAAGTAGATAGCAACAGTTCCATTAGCGATGAGGTACATGCAGTGCCCGGTCTTGCCTGCGCGCATGACGAACTCGCTTGAGGTAATCGAGGAAAACAGTCGCTTCTAGCCAGTTTCACTGAAAAGCTATAGAAAATATAGTTATGTACTTACCTCAGCTCCCTTTAAAGAGTATATGGCGACGGTTCCATTAGCGATGAAGTACATGCAGTGTCCGGTCTCGCCTGCGCGCATGACGAACTCGTTGGGCATGTAGACCTCGGGCTTGAGGCAGCCGAGGATGGAGCCCATGGCCTGCGCGGGCAGCTCGCGGAACAGCTCCACCGTCTCCACCAGCTTGCTGCACGTGTGCAGCGTGATCTCGTTGCGGAGACCCTCTGATTATTAGGTACAGATTTTCATTTTTAAACTTTCGCGATTTGATCACATTATTCCTATTCTACGGAAGTAGTCGCGCTGGAAATACGAGATAAATAAACAACACACACTCAAGTATAGGTTCTAGGTATAGATTTTTATACAAATTACAACAATAGTTAATAACAAAATACAACAAGCGCAGAGTAGGACGTGGTGACGTGACAGACAGGAAGACCTAATCCGATCAAGACTGCAAGAACTCCCTGGCGTTGGACGCAAACCTTTTGCAATCGCTCCTATCGGAAATACATAGAAAAGGCCTGATGTGATCATGATACCATGGATAGACAAGACCAGCAAGCCAAATGTACACATTGCATTGCGAGTCTTATTGGTACTCTGCCTTAGTCTTCATAATTTAGCTATAAAAATATGTGCATGTTATTTCAGTTATGGACATTTGTATAGCTAAATTACGTGTTCCCTCCATCCTATGTGAAGTACAGGATAGATGTTTCCAAACCTGACAGAGAATAGAGCACGTATTCCTCGTTGAAATATCTCTCCTGATAGCGGTAGTAGTAGAAAGCTCTGACACGTTTCTTGAGCGCCACGGGGAATTGCTTATGCTTCATGTACTCCTGATAAATTCATTGAACAAATAAGTACTAACTACTGAATCCTTTAGCTACGCATCACAACTTTTTGTATCATTCTACCGGAGTTATGAATAAGGCAAGTGCAGCTGTGGAGTGTGGACAGTCCTTCAATGGAGAATACAGGTAGTCGTGTTTGCAGGCTAGATACTGATTCGCGGTTGGTTGAAATAGGTATAGGTAGTGTCCGGTGTTCCCCATTCATTCACCATATCATAAGTCATGAAAATCCTGCTGTTTTAGAAATGCTAAAGTACCATCAGGCGAGTTGGTGGTCAAACGCGGACTTATTTGCGTTAAAAAAAACTAACCTATTTATATAAAACATGTTATTAATAACAAAAAATATTTTTCGAAAGATTTGTCATCATCATCATCAGCTTATTTCAACCCACTGAAGGGCATACCTAGGCCTCCCCTCTCATTCGCCAATTATTATTTATCAGTCCTGCTAGCCTCGTCCATTTATTGCCGCATAACTTCTGAATATCGTCACTCTGACGCTGGGTCTACTGTTACTACGCTGTCCTTTACGGAGCTACTCAGTCAGAGACCTACTCCACCTGCCATCGCCCCATCTGGCCCAGTGGCCGGCCCAACGCCACTTGTGCGATATCTGTCACTCCGAGCTGTGGATCCAAGTGGAAGGAGGGAAAAGAAAAGGAATAAAAATATCCACGGATGCACCCGGTGGATCGAAGCGGAAAAAAAAATCCATGAATCCACTTGTGGATTCAAAAGGAAAAAGAAGTACCTATCTAAGAATCTACTGGTAGATTTAGAAGGAAAAATAAGATCCATGAATCCACCGGTGGATTAAAGAGGAGATAAAGGTATCCGTGGATCCAAATGAAGGAAGGGACCTCGGTCCTCCTACGGATCTCCGAATTTCGAATCTAACTTTAAAGAGTTACGCGAAGGATAATATTGTAGTCGGTGGAAAATAAAAGGATAACTTACTTCGACCTGATTAATTAGGCCGTGGTACCGGATCGTGGAGCTATAAACCGTAAGGTAGACTTTCAACAAGAAAACTGTAAACAAAAATATATATTTTTTAAAATTTTAGTTTATTTCTTATACATAGTATAAAACAAAGTCGCTTCCGCTGTCCCCATGTATGCTTAAATCTTTAAAACTACACAACGGATTTCGATGCGTTTTTTTTTAATAGATAGAGTGATTCAAGAGGAAGGTTTATATGTATAATAAACCTGTGAGAAGCCGGGGCGGGTCGCTAGTCTCTTATAAATAAGTTTTATTAACATTTTTATTACCGAAATTATACATCATGAACATAGCCGCGTATAAAATAACGAGAGAATGTAGCAAAATCTCTTCGTGCTCCGACGCGACGAACATTGAAAATCCCGTCCCTGTAACATTAAATCGTAATATAAGTATCAATGTTATTATAGGCTGAATCAAACTTACTGGCGTCTGTGAACATGAGGCAAGTCGTTGCACAGCAGCAATTTATTAATTTTTTTTCATCGCGAATAAGTCCGCGCTTGACCACCAATTCGCCTGATAGTAAGCGACGTTGTGGACGAAGACGAAGCACGCAGACCTAGAAGATACTTATTCACTCTGACCTTGAAAAGCTTTAGATTATATCTCTTAGGAAACAGGAAAGCAGGAAGACTTCCATTCCCTGGCGGTACGAAAATGTTGAGTCAAACCGCTTCGTACGTATCGAAGGAAAATCGACAGTGTAGACTGTAGGGGGTAGTAATGTGGCGTCTTCTTACTTGTCCGGTAGTAAAAAGAGGATGGTAGGATAAGGTCGTGCAACTCAGATGCACACTCCGAAATGAATCCTATAATAATCGGCCAAGTACAAGTCGGACTAGCGCACGGTTCCGTACCGTATGGGAGCACCCCTTAAATATTTATTCTATTTTAATTTTACTTTTGAAGTGAATATTTAGCTAAATAGTCTGTAATAATTTCAAGCATCTACCTGTTACCATTATTAATATAGAGCGAAAAACAGCTAAAAAACAGGTTTGTTGTATGGAAGCCCCCCTTGATTATTAATTTTATTATGTTTTTAGTATTTGCTGTTATAGCTGAAACTGAAATTTTCACAGATGATGTATTTCTATTACCGCTATAACAGCAAATTAACGGTTCATGAGATACAGCCTGGAGACAGACGGACATCGGAGTCTTAGTAATAGGGTCCCGTTTTTACCCTTTGGGTTCGGAACACTAAAAAATGGACTGACTCGCATCCCTACGGCGATCCTCCAGGCTCATATGTCAGCGGCGCAAGGAAAGGGGACTTGCGCATCTTCAAAGACGCCATAAAGTTTGATTTGGGCTGTAGGTACCTATTTACGGTAGGTACAATATATTAACTTTATTCAAAAATAAAAAAATTTATTAAATTCAACAGCCCTAAAAAACATAAATTAACTTAAAAACTAAACTTAAGGCCAAAAACTGATTTATACTATGTTACCAATTATGCATTAACAGTGTCATATAATACTTGATACACCTCTTTTTTAAATCTCTCTTTTTTGGTATGAAAAATGTCAATTAAATTATTAAGGTAATTCATTTACCGTTCTTACTACTGGTAGTAAGATTGGTAGTAACACTGGTAATAAACCTTAAATTTCATGTTATATTTTCTATGTAAGCGATTGACAATTGAATTATGTGCATAGTTCGTGCGAGAATGTAATACAGCAAATATTGAGTCAATTCACGTACCTATCTACGGATATTTCACGAATGTAGAGAGCCACGGGACGAGAATGGTTATGCAATAGTTTGACTTACCAAAGAAAGTGGAAAGCGCAATGAAAATACTTTTTTTGTAGCGATCTTGCGTTCCGTAGTCCATGATGCTCTTGGGGATAGAGCCGTCATGAAGGAAACTTGTGTACTTCATAGGAACTGACCCGTACCCTGGCCAAGGCAGAGACAAGTTAGTGTTTAATTTAAAGAAAATAAATTCGTGTATGGCGTTTAGGTATGGGTTCTGCAAAACCGGCAAAAACGAATCAGAGATTATGTTTTGTAATATGAAGTTGATCCTAAAATGCATAAGACTAGTTGGAGAAAAAAAAGGTTTTTTTTTATACCTATGTATGGATGCCCATTGCCCACATCTTCATGGAGCATTTGTTCACAAGGTACCTGAATAGACACCAAGTAGAAATGCGGTCTAAGATGAACCACGACCGACTATCTACCTATAATACAGGGCTAACAAGAACTGGTTTACTGAGTGATTTAGACCATCATTATGAACAACTTTTACTATGGGACCAACCCAGAATTAGAAAAAAAAAATCAGCTGTTTTATCCAGGGTTATTCCTAATCAATTAACAATTATTCCTTCCAATTGTTCCTAAGAAAAATATCGTTTACCCGCGACAAAATGTACAGAACAGCTGATTTTTTTAATGAGTTTTGACAAAATTCGCAGAACTAAGGTTGTTAGTTTTGATGTACAGAATAAGCCCCTAAAAGAATGCTAATTGATTAGTAATAACCCTGTTTATTTTGTCAATTTCGAGTTGCAATTTTGTATAGAACATCATTTTTTTCTGGTATTCCAGGTTGGCCCCATAGTGAAAGTTGTTCGTCTTAGTAGGTACATGGCAAGCAGATAACCCTGTATACCTTCAACAATTATGTGTCAGTTAGAACGTAAAGTAAGAACGCTTACCTATACGAAATAAAAAAAAAAAAGAATAACATAACTAACAGTAAAGTGAGATAACGGGTGGCCAGTAGATGATACAGCTGCACCAGTGGCAAGACACCACAAACACGACTACGTGCCTTATGCATCCGTGCCAGATGTAAGACTTCGTTAATGTCTGCAAAACAAACATTCAAACAAATAGATGACACATTTTCTCGAGGCCTGCAGATAGTCTATTTACTCGTAGTAGCTGTAGATTATTTTAAATCTACGAGAAAGTGCTTCGAAATCTTTCTGTGGGTACCTACCCCTACTTAGAGCAGCATATCTATACATATAAATAAAATTGGAGTGTCTGTTTGTTATATTGAAAAAACCGTTTTTTACTACATGTATATGAATATAAATACGGTACATACACCAAAATAACATTTTTTACAATTTTTGTCTGTCTTTCTGTCTGTTTGTTCCGGCTAATCTCTGAAATGGTTGGACCGATTTTGACGGGACTTTTATTGGCAGGTAGCTGATGTGATAAGAAGTAATTAACTTAAGCTACGCTTATTTTAGAAAAATATTGTTATCTCGGGCTAGCGAGGGTAACACCGCGGGGCGCAGCTAGATCATATAGATATTTCTTAGCCTATAAAAAGTCACAGTCGAATTAGCTTACTTTGAGTATGATCTTCATGTCCAAAATGACAGTATATATCCTCGCGCATCTGAGCAGTGGCAGCATATGAGCCACGAGCAGATACCGAGGGTTATTCGGGAACCACTGCAAGATGACCAGCGCCACTGGCACGCTGGAAACCAAGTCGATGAGGAACCACCGCGATAGGTAACGCCTGTCAGAGTTACGTTAGTTGATGTATAATTTGAGTTTTTGTTATTATTTCATTTATTAGTTTATGATTAACAATTTTTAAATTACATAGTTTCTATAGGGCCAATTGCCGAATCCAACTAGGCTGGGCAGCGTTCGGGAAATTGCGTAGCGTCTTCTCGTCCGACATACCTCAGTGCCTCAAGTCGAAAGTGTTCGATCAGTGTGTGTTGCCAGTGATGACTTATGGCACTGAAACGTGGTCTCTTACTATGGGCCTTATTAATAAGCTCCAAGTAGCCCAACGAGCTATGGAGAGGGCTATGCTCGGAGTCTCTCTGCGAGATCGAATCAGGAATGAGGAGATTCGCAGAAGAACCAAAGTTACCGACATAGCCCAGCGGATTGGCAAGTTGAAATGGCAGTGGGCAGGGCACATAGCGCGGAGGACTGATGACCGATGGGGTCGAAAAGTTCTCGAGTGGAGACCACGTACCGGCAAGCGCAGCGTAGGACGTCCACCCACAAGGTGGACGGATGACCTCATTAAGACCGCAGGATCACGTTGGATGCAAGCCGCTACCAACCGGTCTTATTGGAGATTCATGGGGGAGGCCTATGTCCAGCAGTGGACGTCCTATGTCTGATGGATGGATGGATGGATAGTTTCTATATCTTAATTTTGTAAACTGACTTGTCTTGTATTACTGACATGTTATAAATGGCCAATAAATGATCTGAATCTGAATCTAGTGTGAAATCTAAGCAGAGGAAAGTTTGTAGAAGCCGGGAAGCTATTGTCTTGGTGTTGGAGTTTGTAAGCCGCTTGAAGGTCTCTGAAATGGTTAAAAACAGTTCAAACAACCGGTAGGTAATGTACAATGCAATGTGTCATCCGACCTACTGTACATGTAATGTGTCATCCGAGCTATTGGTAGCGCTCGGATAACTAAGAGATGATCCAAGTTAAGAGGAGATTTAACTTGAGAGTGGTGGTTGTTATACCTATTGCTTCAAGTTGAAAGTAGGTAGTTATTTCGGAATTTTTATAATTAACCATTTGCACAAACTACGACGTGATTTCCTTGACATGAGCATGAATAAAAACACATTTATTGAACGGCAACTAACCAACAAATCATTGTTCTGACCAAAATGATATCCGTCATCTTTCCAATGACGTATCCCGTGTTGAGTTTGACCAAGATGTCGACCCAGCAGAAGAAGTTGAGGCCCAGGATGGTCCAGTCTATGGAGTGAGGTTTCAGCTCCGAGACCGGCGCTATGATATAGCTAAGGCGGAAGGTGGAGCAGCTCATGTGGACCAGGTTCACGACAGCCATGATAGACATCCATATAAGGCTGTGAAGTAAGTTGATTCTGTACTGTGACAGCCTTTTTGACCGACGTTACGGAGGAGGTACTCAATTCGACGCGTGTATTTTTTTTTATGGGTACGCATAACTTTTTACGTAGTAGTCCGATTTCAATAATTCTTTTTTTATTGGAAAGAGTATACTTCGAAACTGGTCCCATTTAATTTTTATCGAAAGCGGCTCAGCCATTTTTGATAAATCGTCAATAATGTGAAGTTGCTACATCGATCCGTGCGAACTATTCGCGAATTCTGTACATGGTTGAAGTCGGTCATGCCTCTTTTTGCGAAAAATGTTTATTAATTCTTCACTGCAGGATGAAGGCGTACCTATGCGAGAAGGGTGACTAAAGACTAGGGTTAAGGGTTCTAGTAGGTCAGCTTCAGGGATGGGGTTCTCGGCCTAAGTTTGATTTGACCTATACGTTAACACGTTAAGTATGGAGAAATACTTAGTAAAAAGTAGTAATGCGCATTGCGGGCTCCTCATCGTCATCACCAGCCGTAGGACATCCACTATTGAAGATGGCTCACCTTAATTTTCTAACATGACTGATTGTAAGAGGTTTGCTGCTGTTCTAATAAGATCGACTCCCTACGCTGCACTTGTGGTCTTCATGCAAGAATTTAAATGCCTCATCATTAAATAAATAAATATTGGGGGACATTTTACACACGGTCTCTGACCCCAAACTAAGCAAAGCTTGTGATATGGCTGCCAGAGACTGATTTACTACAAATACATATTTTAAATGACTTATAGGTACAGATAATACCTAAATAACACCCAGACACAGAGCAAACACCTATGTTCATCACATAAATGCTACATATTTTAAATTACTTATATAGATAATACCTAAATAACACCCAGACACAGAACAAACATCTATGTTCATCACATAAGTAAATGCTAGCCCTGGGTGGGGATCGAACCCACGCCTCTGTGAACCAGAAGTCAGGTTCACTAACCACTAAGCCACCGAGGCAGTCAAAGCAATCAAAACATTGCATAGGATTGACTTATTGAATTGGAAACAAAGTTGGTCAAGTTTTGAAAAGTAAATATAAGACCTGCTCAAGCTAAAAGGGTGAATGAGATAGCTGCCCCCTTCGTACAAATGGCGTTGTCTCTCCGCCATGATCACCGGGTAGCTGGAGAATCGGTCGTAGGTCTCCGGGTGGTGCTGTGAGATCTGACTCAGCTTTCTGATGCTGCGGTACACGCGGGATAGAAACCCGCCTTCCGTGGGCAACATGCTATCCGACCCTGAGTACAAATGAACCTAGTCTTTAAAAGTAATCTAGTGATTACTTGTAAAGACTAGGTAAAGCTGAAAACAAACTATCGGATGCGGCTGACGGTCGCGACTTATTATAGCAGTGTGCACAGTCTTAAAACATCCGGCCAGATCTCTCTGGGACGTCTCAACGCTCAAGGTCAGCCCAAGGTGACGTCCGCGACTGATGTCTGATTGTTTGCCCGGCTCAGTGGACATTCATTATAATTATCTAGATTCCTGTAAGTCGCGTCCGTCAGCCGCGTCCGATAGTTTGTTTCCACCTTAATTTGTTACAGGTGTTATTATGTTACATCCCGCTTTATTGGACAAGGAAGTGGGAAGGGTATGTGCAGCGCGAGTATATAAATGACTCGCACTGTTAATGCTGCGGTCAATGCTGCTGCACTGCTATAGGCCGAATAAAACTTCTTGGCATCTGTGAAAATATTATATAACTATGTCGTAGGAACACTTGATTATTTTTTTGCAAAAATCCTAGGCATTTTGCAAAAACACGGATAAATAATTAATTAGACATTGGATATGATATTTCTCTATCTTACTGAAACAGTTAGGATTTTTGTATAAATACTATATAATATGCTTTAGTAAGATTTGGTAATCAAATCTAAAATTAACTTTGATTGGTTTGATTTACCTACAAGCCGCGCACATCTCCACTCTAGCGCCGCCGCTAAGCCGCCGTAAGAGTATTGCTTCTGCCCAACCACAAATTACATTCTCTTTGCCAACGTGTTCGTGTTCACAATATCACAGCTGCCAAGAAGATTGATTCAGCCTATCCTACTAATGCGGTAGTGTTTTCTATTTAGTCAAATACTTATGCCAAAGGCAGTAACAGTAGTAGTATCAAAATGTAAACTTCGGATAAAATAAAAATGTAGCTTAAATGTAAAAAGAAGCCAGAATGCCGACTCAGCATGGTTGCTACCGAGACTTCGCTATCGGCACGTTCGCGCGCTGCCCGTCAGGATGCGACTGCTGCAGACCTCGCGGCTGTATGCCGTGCACCCAGGGATGCTGCTGCTCTCCAGTCGGGCCCTGCTGCAACTGCCACTCGGGCTGCGTACCCGCCTCCTGCCCCTTCCCTTGCTACTCTTGCTAGAACGATAAGTATGAAACGTGAAGTTTGACAACTTCACGTAGCTTCATGTAGCACTTACCGAGGCCCAACTTGCAATTATGTTTTTTGAAGGGCATGGTTTAACTCTTTTGCAAATACGATTTAACTATGATGAAATAAGTTATTTTACGTAAAGGCTGTCGAAAAATATTCTTCACAAGTTTTATTCCGATGATAAATTCATTCAAAACGTTTTCAAAACAAATTGTTTTGATTTTGAAATTGTTTGAAAGTTGCCAAAACTGTCAATTTGTCAGTCGTTTCTTTTTTCTTCCATGACATTTTCTTTTTTTTCACTGATCAATTTATTCTTACGGAGCCACTTAACACCCTAAACCCAGGGAAAATCCTTTATGGATACTAGTCCGCTCCGAAGGAGGCAGGGTGGTTAAATGTTCCCACTAAAAACCTGGGGTTTTCCTTGTCTGCGCGAGTTGGAGCTCGATAGAACGAGGAAAGCGGGGACGCATGCGCACATTTTTGCAACATATTTTGCTCATTCCCTCTTCAGCGAATACTTCGAAGGCTAAAACTCGGAAATAAATCTACTAAACGGTTGTAAAGAGTTTTTTCTCCAAACGCCAACCAATTAGAGAATGGTTCGAAAGAAAGACCATATCGAAGATCTTTTGAGTAGGATGTTTCTACGACTGATTAGTGAAGATAATACCTGCGGAGAAAAAGTGTATGTGGAATAAGGGACTGCAATTCTGACGGGATCAAACTATGTGAACGACTTCATGGTTCATTCGTTTAAAAAAAACAGTCATGTGTAAAAAAAAACTAAAAAAACACATTTATTTGCTGAGTGAGTATAAATGAGTATATTCAATAGGATACAAATATTAAATACATATTTACAAATAGCACCCTTATTATTGCACAATATAAATTATTTAATTTCTACATTCGCCGGAACTGACTGTTGGCAAATTCTGGACTGAAAGGTGTCGAGTTAAACCCGAAGTTGTTGCTGTGATTTGGAACTGTGTCACGCTGAAATTAAAAAAAAAAGTTACAAAGTATAATAAAATTAATCACGGGATAAAAAGTCGTAGGTAGTAACTAGGTAGGTACGTATGAAGGAAGAAATAAGTTTTTAATTCTTCATATTAATGGATTGAGAATTGAAGATCAAGAATATCTCATACTTTGGTAGCAATTACATTGTCTATTTTCTCTCTTCCATGCTGCTACACTATAAAAACCATCTGCGTGATTTTAGATTTGGTACCTGGTTTCTGGGATAGTCTTCTACCATAATATTCTGCGCGGAGTCAAAGTCGCCTGGAGGGAAGTAGTCGTTCCTGAACTGCGGTAGATCTTCGATGCCAATCAAATCAGAGTCGTCGGAGACGTCACTGTTAACAATACACTACATTTAGTATATTTTTTGGGCGGAATTGTTTGTCCTACCTATTTTTGGTAAGGGCTTCTAGCATAGAACAATTTTGTGCATCAGTAAAAAATGTCTTTTAGAGTTCTAGAGTAGTGTGAGGTAAGAGCTTAAATGTGGCGGCGATCTTATTGGGACATGTCAACTGGGAGTACCTACGTGATGAGCCAACACCGGAACTTGAGTATTGTATTGGAATATGAACATATCTGCTGCACTCTGAAATCTACCAGCCGTTTATCACGGCTTTGCGGCCCATTGACAAATCAAAGACGATTTCATCATTATCGTCTCGAATTTGGGACTATTGAGCTAAACTGCGAACTGGTTTCGACATACTTAATTGCCTACAGCCCTACACATATCTGTAACAAAATTTCTTCATACGTTCGGTGATGTTTCGGCCTTACCTAACAGCGTCGAAGTCGGGAGCCTTGGTGACTTCATTCCACATTGGGTTGGAGCCTTCAACAGCGAACTTGTTGGTGCCGGGCGCTGCGATGCCGACGCGGTTCAGCCCAGAGTCTTCAGAACCGTACTTCGTCATCGACAGAGCTTCTAATCGACGGTTTAATCTGCGGAAATAGTATTCGTAGTTATAAAAATGTGGGAAACTTGATGCGGGGCAAAATAATTATGCGTCGCATCATTTGCTGACATTTCTTGCTCAGAGAACATTAAAAGCATAGAGGAATAATAATAATAAGCTAATGATGTACTAGCAAATTAATTTTCCCAAAGCTAATCCAAGCATTTGAGCATCTCGTCTCGTCCCTTAGAGTGGGTATGGGTATTAACTATGCCAATGTCCGTTTCCCAAAAATCCAAAATGAAAATATTATTGAGGCGACAAATTATCCCATTAACCCAGAAATCGCTATACTATTTTCCTCCGCATACCACCAGCTTAAACACCAATCTCCAAACTGGTGTAGAGGCAAATCGGTAACCGCGATTATGGTAAAGGTCATAAAACCACATACAGAGCCTAGTCAGGTACTCACGCGCGGGTCCTGATGATGAAGGTGAGCAGCAGCACGAGGCACAGGAAGGCCAGCAGGCCGGCCAGCGCCGCCAGCACGTACACCGTCACTTCATTAGCGTCCGTGCTCACGATGGGACTGGCCCCCGTGTAGACGTCGTGCAGCAGCAGCATCTCCGTGCTCAGAATGTTCTGGATCTCGTTCAGGAGGACAGTGTTACGACGGAGTCTGGAACATATTCTCATATTTTAGAAGTATGTTTTAGGAGAATCCTCTGGCTTACAATTTTATTTCATACGAAGTGAAATGGTTAAAAAGTATGGCACAGAATGAACGGACACTATCCCGAACGCAGAGTGAATATCGTAAAGAATAGTAGCCAAGCAAAACTACAAATCAACGAACCAAACTTGCTTGTGATACCGTAACGATCTCGTTACGGCAAGTTTGGGATCTAGCAAGCCTGCCAAGCTGGCTCTTACCTCGCCGCGACAGATGGCTTCATCACGTCACCGTCGATGTGACTCACTGACTGAACAGCTAAATGGAAGGAGGAATGGTACTAACTCTTCAATCTCGTCGCGCAGCACGGGCTGGTCGTCGCGGATGAAGTGCGCGAGCACCGCGGTCTCGTCGTCGAGCGCTACGCCCTGCTCGTTGGTCGACGGCACCACGTCGTCGATGTGACACACCATGCGGAACCCGGCGCCAAACGTATCCGCTATCTAAGGAACGATATGACGAATAAAATTTCTATTGATGTCAGATTTAGCAAAATGCTTCTAGCTAGGTCTAGCAACTAAACCATAGCATAGCAATTAGTAAGCTTTCATACGTTTCCAACAAAATCGATTACCACAGATGTTCGTCAATGTTATCTTGGCGGTAATTGAGATTGTGGCCCCGATTTCTTTTCAACTTGCTGTTTTGCTGTTCCACTAGCACATGATGGTAACTTTAACTATGCACATAATTTTCCACTTTCCTTGCTAACTCTGAATGAGATTCGAGGATATAAAGTATACCTAGTAGAGTCTGCAACTAGTAAAAAACCCAAATAAATTAACGAGTTTGTCTGAACTTCTAAGGAGACTAAATCCTAATAGTCTCAACTTAAATTCTACCAACTAGCTTTACATGACATGTGTTCTACTTACAAAGTCAACATTCTCTTCGACCTTTGTGAGCGTGTTCACGAAGACGAACGTGACTCTGTTGAGCGATGAAATGAGGTATATTCTCACGTTGGTAGTGTCAGAATGTCCAGCTGAAAACAAATAATTGAAATGTTTATATGTTTTCTTTAATAGCCTATGTAGGACACCAATTAATAACCCTTTTTACCTGTGTGTAGGACAAAAAATAAACGAGGAAAGCAGAATCAGTGTGATGACTGATGATGTTCTTACAAAAACTTATCGATAACACCTGGGATCACCCTGGGATGATGACGATGTTCTTACAAAACCTTATCGGTAACACCTGCATGACATCATAAGACTGGCGCAACGTAGAGTGGAGAGAGAAGGAGTACAGCCGGGCAATTCTGTTAGCCTATCTATTTACTGAAGTGGTACGTTCTTGAACCTCTCTCGTTTTTCTGACAGTTCCGACAGCTCAAAGCTGTCAGAAAAACGAGACAGGTTCAAGAACGTGTCACCTTAGTAACGAGATCGGTTGACAGAATTGCCCTGCTGATCACATAATTTTGATCATCATAATGATTAGCAAATTCACATAGCACCCACTCTTCTAAACTCGTTGTGTTTTTAGAACTTAAAAGATAAAGGATCTGCGAACTTGAGTGTTTATTTTGGACAAATTACGGGAGCAATATTTTTTCCATTTGGTTTGTTGAATCGAATAATGGGTTTTTCTGAGCTTATACCTATCGTTTGGATAAGCCGTAACAACGTTGTGACGTTGTGACTACTTGTGACAAGGTTGTACGGTACAGCATCCCATAAATAAGCAAAAGCTGAAAACCTTAAAACGTCTGACACCACAAATAAACCATTCCCAAAATTAAGGTACAAATTCCCAGATCCAGAACAATTTCCAAAAAACGAAAAGATCACCAGGAATATCTTACAATCTACCTGTGTCTACAGCAACGACTCTGAACTCAAACATCCCATGCATAGAGTTAGTGGGCTGCATGGTCAGGGTCAAAAGCCCTGTCTGCGAATTCAGGGAGAAAGCCGAGTCTCGAACCGCGTCCAGTGAAGGGTCGGCCACCATGGAAGCCTCGTCTATGTGGTACTCTATGGGCAGCTGTTCTGAGTGGGTGGCCTATTTATAAGGGCACTGGTTAGAATATTTATAATATTCACAAAGGCATAACAATTTTTTTTTACAAAAATATTTGGGGACAATTTACACGCGGCCTCTGACCCCAATCTAAGCAAAGCTTGTGATATGGCTGCCAGAGACTGATAAACTACTTATACATATTTTTTAAATACATAATTAAATAGATAGTAACTAAATAACACCCAGACAGAGCAAACACCTACGTTCATCACATAAATACTTGCCCTGGGTGGGGATCGAACCCACGCCTCTTTGACCTAGTAGTTAGGTCACTAACCACTGAGCCACCGAGGCAGTCACTAACAAGAAATAAACAACTAACAAGAAATCATCAAAATTATTTTCGTGTTTGAAGAAAACTTGACAAACCATTGGTAAGATTCTATAACCAGCTTGTATCCTTTGAGCATTTTATAAAGTGTCAATCGTATTGGTGAGAAAGTTACCTGAACCGTGAGAAGTTCCCTGTTGATGGTATCCTGAGAGGAGATGCCCGCCGAGTACAGCGCGCTTTGGAAGATGGGTCGAGGGTCTGCTTCGCGTACCTGCAACAAGATTGTTTCCTTAGCGCCAAAGACTTTTTTATTTTTTACTTACCGTTACTTTACCACTGCTGGTCAGAGGTCTCCTCCTTTCCTTTTTTAATGTTTGATAATAATCTGCCAAGTACGAGTCGGACTCGCGCACGAAGAGTTCCGCACTGTATGGGAGCCCCCTTAAATATTTACTTTATTTTAATATGATGCAGCTAAATATTTTGTTAATATTTCAAGCATCTACCTATTACCATTATTGATATCGAGCGAAAAACGGCTTAAATTTAGATTTTTTGTATGGGAAAAAACTTTACTTACAGTTACAGTGACAGAGAGTAGCGAGGTGCTGAGTGGAGTGCCGCCGGTGGGCGAGTTGCCCGCGGCTATGACGAGCGTGTGCTGGGCGCTCGCGTCGCGGTCTAGCTCCGCGGCCAGGGTGAGGAGGTTACTTACAGTAACAGTGACAGAGAGTAGCGAGGTGCTGAGTGGAGTGCTGCCGGTGGGCGAGTTGCCCGCGGCTATGACGAGCGTGTGCTGCGCGCTCAAGTCGCGGTCTAGCTCCGCCGCCAGGGTGAGGACGTTACTTACAGTAACAGTGACAGAGAATAGCGAGGTGCTGAGCGGAGTGCCGCCGGTGGGCGAGTTGCCCGCGGCTATGACGAGCGTGTGCTGGGCGTTCCCGTTGCGGTCTAGCTCCACGGCCAGGACGAGGACGTTACTTACAGTAACAGTGACAGAGAATAGCGAGGTGCTGAGCGGAGTGCCGCCGGTGGGCGAGTTGCCCGCGGCTATGACGAGCGTGTGCTGGGCGTTCCCGTTGCGGTCTAGCTCCACGGCCAGGACGAGGACGTTACTTACAGTAACAGTGACAGAGAGTAGCGAGGTGCTGAGCGGAGTGCCGCCGGTGGGCGAGTTGCCCGCGGCTATGACGAGCGTGTGCTGGGCGCTCGCGTTGCGGTCTAGCTCCGCGGCCAGGGTAAGAACGTTACTTCTGGCGTCCAGGATGAAGAGACCGTCGCTGTTATCTATGAAATAATGGAATATACTTAATAGCTTTAACTTTAGCTAAAATTCATATCAACAACTTTGATCTATTTTACTTCAATTAATCATAGAGCGTATTAATGCACAAAATTCAGGGACGGTAGGTACCTACTTTGACATGAGCAAAGCGTTTGATTTTGCTTGCCATAAAACATTGCTTATTTTCTTAAAAATACGTCATTCTAAGATTTGTTATTAATTGGATTATATGCGTTACACAAGTTAAATAGAACAGTTAGTTTTTTCTCAAAAGTAGAACATATAAATTTGGTGTCTCTCATGCAGGGCCAATATCTTAGAGCCTTTCTATTCTTATTGTAAAATGTCCTTTCATATAATACTTCTTATAAATTCGGAAGAAACCTAAAACCTACAAAATGATGTGGTTTATTTTACCAATAATCCTGTAGTAAATGTCGTTGCAGTCGTCAGTGCATTGGTAGTTCTTCGGGTCCTCGGCCCGTGGTAGCTGGTGATACTCCGACAAACCGGCTTCTTTTTCTGAAGCAATTATTATGAACTACTTAGGCATTTCGTAAGTGGTGGACACTAGACTATAGAGAAATTAAAAGATAAACGTTTATAAATCATTAAAAGTTATATTTAATGTTTAAGAGTGTAAAAATAAAGTAACTAAGAATATTAAAGACGTCTAAAAGGTACAAATAATAAATAAATAAATATTAGACGACATCTCACACACGGTCTCTGACCCCAAACTAAGCAAAGCTAGTGATATGGCTGCCAGAGACTGATATACTACACAGACATATTTTTAAATACATACTTATATAGATAGTACCTAAATAAAACCCGGACACAGAGCAAACACCAATGTTAATCACATAAATGTTTGCCCTGGGTGGGGATCGAACCCACACCTCTTTGATCCAGAAGTCAGGGTCACTAACCACTGAGCCACCGAGGCAGTCTGTCAGACAAAGAATCAGCCTTGGATATAACCTTACTTTTGCTAGATCTTTGACATCAGAAACGTACCAATAAACGCAACTTCGGCACTGTTGCTGGCAAACACGGGGTCTCCCACCGTGGGCACGAAGACGGCAGTGAACGACATCTCGGTCCACAGCGGGCCGGGGTTGGTGCCGCCGTCGGTCGCGCGAATAGTTATCTTTAAAGAAAATTAAAAAAAAAAACATATTTTATACTTTATCTGAAAAGTTACGGGTAGGCTGAACAATTTCTACAAAAGGATTCCAATCATGCATCAGCCGTCCACTGCTGGACATAGGCCTCCTCTATGGATTTCCAATAAGGCCGGAAGCTTGGCTGGAAGCGGCCTGCATCCGGCTTGGCAAAGGGATAAATTGTTTTTCCACCTATTAATCCCTTGGAGTAGAAACAAAATATGATTTGACATTGACTATTGACATTAAAAGTGGATATAATGGTTTTATCAGTTTGCCATGCTAGGGATGCTGCGGTCTTAATTATATCGTCAATCCACCTAGTCGGTGACCAGGACTGTCGTGACCCGTAATATTTTACCAGTTTTTTGCTCAAAAGAAAATAAAGAGTCCCTGTAGGTAAATATAATTATCACTGAAATCAAAGTAATCAAATCAGATTTTTTTCAGATATGAGTTGCGTTGCGTTGTGTGTGACCAAATACTAACCTGAAATTCGCGAGTGTTATCTGTGATCGTTTGCGTCAGGATCAGCGCCGCTTGGTTCTCTTCAGCGCCGCTGGTGGTAATGTCGAAATACTCCACCGCTTCATCTGTAAATATTCTCAGTTATTAGGATATGTCTATGCTCAGAAGTGGGATAGAGAATGTGGATTATGACGATTAGGATATGAATAGCCTCAAAGGAGTGATTTCTGATTCGATCAGGCAGATACATTGCGAGCATATCAATATAATTGTTTGGTAACTATAAATCAGTTATTGGCCTTAAGTTTAGTTTATAAGTTAATTTATGTTTTTTACGGGCGGTTGATTTTAATAAATAAATAAAATAAAATGAAAAAATTAAAAATAAATATCGTTAATGGGTTTTTGTTATTATTACCATTTCCAGTGACAGAGAAGGTGACCAAGCCCGCCTCCAGGCCATCCTCGTCGGTGGCTTCGATGAGCCGGAAGAACTCTTGCTCCTGACCCACAGGGACTAGCAAGCTGTTCTGAACTGCACGCTCCTGTTAGACATTTAAAAAATGGGATTTAGAAGATTACATGACATTATGGATACTACAAACATTTTACATTAAGCATTTTACTTGGATACTTCGAAAGTTTTGTCATTATAAAATGACTTACCCTAGGAGATGTTCCGTGAATTGAAAATTGCTGATTTGGTTCGAAAAATATATTTTTAGTGTAAAGAGTGAAATTATAGTGTGAACATTACTCTGGATACATGGAATATTTTTGAACACTAAAAGATATCTTTGTTCTGAATCTTTGGGTAGAGGTCCCAAGTCAGGAGAAAACGGGGTGTTTCATTCCAGAAATGCTTACCCTGACAAACCGCACGACCGAGCTCTCGATGGGGAAGACGAAGACTGGCGCGTGGTAGTTATACGGATTGACGGTCAGCGTGTACGTTTCGAACGAGTGCTGCTGCGGGTGCCCGTGGTCGAACGCCTGTAACATTACAAGGTATTACAACCATGTTACCTTCTATTTCCCTAAAGCTAAATACAACAGAACATGGTCAACCTTAAAAACTAAACACACCATTTGCAAAAGATCCTAATTCTATTTGTACAAACCAACGAAAGTGTTCAAATGATAAATAATTGTAAGACTTGCACAGAATACAAAAAAAAAATGTCGTTAGTGTTCCAATATCCTCTGAGAAGCATACTGGAGACGCATTCTCCTCTATCAGTGGCGATAAACCTGATGAGGAAGAGGTCTGGAGCCTCCAAGTTTCTGTTGGTTACAGTGAGTCAGTGAGAAATTATAAGACTTATATTGTATAATATCTCTGGAAATCAAATTGTGAAAGAAACTACATAAAATACCATACTATCATTATTATTATCATCTTCATAATTATCATTGTCTTCAACGTCATTATCGTTATCATCGTTGTTTTCGTTATCAACATCCCATTTTTCAAAATGACATAACCAACCAACAAATGACCCCTAATTAAGTACTATAAGATTTACTATAAGTTTCTTAATAACCCCTGAAAGGCATCGTAGTGACCAATCCTCCTCTGCCAGTCTCGATGGACCTGATGAGGTCTTCCTCATTATGTCTATCTCTCTCTCTCTCTCTATGGTTATGTCTCTCGTTAACTTTGATATCGTCAGTTTGAACGTTTACATGGTACATGAACTTACACGAACAGCTAACTTACATGAATGTAATTCATATCGTAGGTGCCCCAATAACGCCTAAGAGGCAGTTCTCCCCTATAAGAGATCTGGTGCCTCCAGGTCCACATTGGTTGCAGTGAGGCTGACGATATCAAAGTTAACGAAATATTAGAATACTTACATAAATTTCAATGTCGTAGGTGCCCCAATAAACCCTGAGAAGCATCGTAGAGACCAGCGGGGCAATTCTGTTAGCCGATCTCTTTACTGAAGTGATACGTTCTTGAACCACTCTCGTTTTTCTGACAGTTCCGTTAGTTTAAAACTGTCAGAAAAACGCGACAGTTTCAAGAACGTGTCACCTTAGTAACGAGATCGGTTGACAGAATTGCCCCGCAGTTCTTTGCTATAAGTTTCGGTAGACTTGATGAAGAAGAGATCTGGAGGATCTCTTCAAGGTCTCGGATGGTGATGGTGAGGCTGAGGATGCCGCAATCGACGAAAAAATATAAGACTTACATGAATGTGAATATCGTAGGTGCCCCAATAACCTCTGAGAGGCATTGTAGATACCAGTTCTCCTGTATCAGTGTTGATAGACCTGATGAGGAAGAGGTCTGGAGCCTCCAGGTCTCTGTTGAGGAGGGTGAGGCTGACGATGTCGAAGCCGACGAGAGAGTTGTCTGTGCCGGGCTCGTCCCGGTCTGGCGCGTGGAGTGTCGGAGTAATGGACATGTCCTGGAAGACATAAACTTTGTAAATATTCTTGTCATATAATTAACAAGCTACTAAGCTACCAAATTAGCTTCCAGTGAGCAATTTGGAAAAGTTATTTAAATGACTTCTACTGACTGGCTTAAAGTTAGCGACAGCCTTATACGATAGTTCTAAATGGACGATGACTTACCACGTCAAGGTCTTCCGAGACGGTCCACGAGTGGGAGCTGGGGTCGGGCAGCTCGGGCGCATTGTCGTTCACGTCTAAGAGAACCACGAGGATTTCTGTGTCGTTCTGGTTACGGTTTCCATCTGAAACGACGACATTTTTTTAAGTTGTTTTTGAATTAAACATTTTTCTGATCAGAGCGAGCTTTTGTCTACCGGGACTTGTCTTCCACTCGGAGCACTTCGGGTCTCTCCAGTCGAATTCTCGTTCATCGTCCACTGTTTTGTATCTCTGGAAACCTCTGAAAATATTTGGGAAACTCACCTCCTTCAGTATAGAAGTTGTCGATGAGGTTGAAGAAGATTTTGTGCTCGGGTTCGTCGCCATCTCTTTCTAGTACGGCTCCATCACCGTACTAGAAAGGGATGTGTAGTTGATGAAGAGGCGGCCCTCGTCCAGGTCTGCCCTGTCCAGTACCCGGGCGGGGTTCACGGCGTAGTCAATCTGCTATATTACCGTTTTGTTTTCGTCTTAGCTGTACACTAGCAGGAGTGTAAAGCTAAGACGAAGACAAAGTGGTGGTGGCTGCATGGACAGTTCATGGAGGCTCCACGCCGTTGCTGTTCCTTCCCAGATATGTTTCTCATTCGGTAAAGCTCTTCCAACTGTGACAATCGCTTGCTTTTCATTTGGAGCACTGGAGTCTTCCAAGTTCTCGTTCACTGTTTTGTGTATCAGGAAATCTCATTGAGAAATCTGCAAATCTTTGGATAACTCACCTCCTTCAGCGTAGAAGTTGTCAATAAGGTAGAAGAAGATTTCGTGCTCCGGCTCGTCACCGTCTCTGTCCAGTACGTCGGTGGAGGTGTAGTTGACAAACAGACGGCCTGTGTCCAGGTCCACCATGAAAAAGTCCAACAGGCGACGGTTCACCGCGTAGTTGATTTGATATCTCACCATATTGTATATCTCTGGAAATCAAATTGTGTTTGTAGTATTGTGTTTTGTTGTAGTTAATAAAGGCACTTTAGCCCGTTACAAAAATTCAGCGAATAGCGCCTATTCTGTGCAAAAATTGTGAAAGAAACCACATATAAGACTGTAATATCATTATTATTATCATCGTCATCATTATCATTGTCTTTAACGTCATTATCGTTACCATCGTCTTCATCGTCGTTTTCGTTATCATCATATAATGACATAACCAATTACAATCATCAAAAAAAATGTTTTTGTCAGCAATTATTTTGAATAGTCGAGTAAGTATAATAATAGTAAGGTACTGGCTACTGGCTCTTTACAGTAAAGGATATTGGATACGATGAATGATATCAACGTTAGACGTTCCCTACTGGCCGTAGCCCTACTCTACCTACAAGCAGTGAGAAGCGGATTGTATGTAGCCATTAGATCATTAGTCCACATTGTTGGAGGACAATCCACTTAGTCCATGTGTGGACTACTTACCGTCTCGATCATCGTCCGTGGCAACGATAAAGGTGACCTCATCCCCGGTGGTGGCGTTTTCGTAAATATACACTATGTTGTCGAAATTGTCGTAGTCCGGTTGTGGCACCTTGTTGTTGATGTCAGTGATGAAGATCTCGATCTGTCAAAATAGATCTATGTTAACTTATACTATCACTAAGGATTCTGGTTTCAATGCAGAATTTTCACACGGTTTATATTATTATGCACATACTTATTACTCTATTATCTAACTATCCCAAATGTTTGAACAAGTGCCATGCAAAGACAAGAACGCCATTAATACATAATAGATGTGATTATAGTCTCGCTGCGAGATCAATCATTGATCTAAGACATGATCATTTTTATTTTAATTTCCTTTGAAATACTTATTATTTGATTTGACTTCTTTTGGGAAGAGGTTTCTTTTTGAACAGGTCTTTTCACTTTCAGGGCACACGTATAAGATTACCAGATGGGTACCTAACCAAAAGATAAGGATATAAGGAGGGTAAGGATCTAAGGTTCGTAGAAAAAGCTTAATCCGAGATTTTTGATTTGTAGGGTTCCGTAGTAAAACGAAGAACCGTTATTACTTCGTTGTGCCCGTCCGTCCCATTAATACAAAGCCTTATAATTTCCACATTTATCAACCAAATTTCATGAAATTTTACACTAAGATAGTATAGGTACAGAATTATAGATATTAATTTTAAATACTTAAAAAATCTTTGTATTTAAGAGGTAGACTCCCACACATGTAAAGTGGGGAAAAAATATTTTTTTTTAAATCCCATCCCGTCATGTGGGGTAGGTTTCGTTATCGTTGAGTTTATCGTTAAAATAAATGTAAGGTTTCCTAAACGATTTTTGTCTCATGTACCGTGTACCAAAGGTCGACAAAGAGTGTGTCGTCGTCGTCCTGGTCATGTACGATGACTCACATCTCCTTTTGTGATGTGGTAGTGCGGATCAGGTGGGAAATTGGCGGATCTGTCACACAGCGTTCGCTGTCAGCACCATGTAGCGAGGAAGTGATTATGAGTAGTGTCATGTATGATGACTCACATCTCCTTCTGTGATGTGGTAGTGCGGATCAGGGCAGTCTTCGGGATCCAGGCAGCGATCAGTGGCTAGCACCGTGTAGTAAAGGTAATACCGAGGCGGCGTGTCAGCGTCTATAGCTTGGCTCGTTTTCACCGTTATCTGGCCTGACACGTAGTTGATGTCCACCAGATCATCAGGGGTGTTATTTCGAGGACTGGAAGGAAGATATGAATAACTTTTAGGTGAATGAGGATAGGGATAATCCCAGTGACTATTTTTTATTTATTTATTTAGATTGATAACTTCACATTGATAACTGAATTAATTAATACTTAGGTACAATATAAAACTTACATAAGAAATTATTTTTCGCAAAAAATAGCACGACCGACTTCACCCGTGTACAGAATTCGCGAATATTTCGCACGGATCGATGTTGCATTTTTCACATTATTGTTGATTTATCAAAAACAGCTCAGCCGATTTCGATAAAATTTAAATGGGACCAATTTTGAAGTATACTCTATCCAATACAAAAAGAATTATTGAAATCGGACTACTAGGAAAATAGTTATGCGTGGTTATACATAAAATAAAATAAATATACGCGTCGAATTGAGTACCTCCTCCGGTGGTTCGTCGGTCAAAAATAGAAATAAGCTCGCCCCGGCTTCGCACAGGCAGGTGTATTATACACATAAACCCTTCCTCTTGAATAAAAAAAAACCGCATCAAAATCTGTTGCGCAGTTTTAAAGATTTAAGCATACATAGGGATATAGGGACAGAGAAAGCGACTTGTTTTATAATATGTAGGTAGTGATGATGATGATGCGTCACCTTTTGAAGGAAGCACCGCTTGCAATTACCTACTACTTCTTACAAAACAGTATGAATGAACAATACTTAAAAATTACGAACTATCTACAATGTCCTCAAATATTTTTTTTTATTTAACCTGCACTGTCCCACTGCTGGGCAAAGAAAACATTTAATTATTATTAATTTATTTAATTATAAATTTGTGCGGTGAGAAGATTTAGAGAGCGAGGTTAACCATTTTGCTCGTGATTTATTATATTTCATTACAAAGTTTCATTAATGAATCTCCGAAAATGTCGAACTTGTTGTAATTTTGAAATTTTTAATTGTTATATAATATTTTGGTATAATGTCAATGATAATTCCGAACTAGGTGTTCTGACTGGGGACTGCTATCCAATAATGTTGTGGTACTTAGACCGTTTGCAGAGAATTTACAGTTTGCGCGATGCACACATTGGCGTTACTTTACACAAAAAAATATCATGTCTAGGACGGAATTATTCAAAAAAGCATTCGAAATCCAACATAGAGGTGACTTTGGATTTTTTTTCGATCGAGCGAAGTTATTAGCTTCATGTATCGGAGAACGTACGTTTCTCGGAAAAATGTTTAAAAATAACAAATATTTTTTTCAACGGTTAAATTATGCACAGTTTAGGAAAAAAAAAAATTTTAAACACGTTGAATTGGGCCAGTAGGGCCTTATATGGATCTGCTTGGACAAAAACTATGAGTCATTCAAGATTACGGTGTACCGCTCTTGGTTGTAAAGCGGTCCGTCAAAGTCAGTAGCTAGCACGGAATCAATGACGACTCTTTGGTTGGCCATCTGTTGCATGGTGCAGCTTTCCCCAGCGCACCCCCGTCCCACACGGGAACTTTTGTCATAATCCCCTCGTCTCACAAATGATACTCACGATGTGGTGTACCGTACTTGGTTGTAGAGCGGTCCGTAGCCAGTACGGAGCCAATGACGACTCCTTGGTTGGCCATCTCTCTCATGGTGCAGCTTTCCCCAGCGCACCCCCGTCCCACACGGGAACTTTTGTCATAATCCCCTCGTCTCACAAATGATACTCACGATGTGGTGTACCGTACTTGGTTGTAGAGCGGTCCGTAGCCAGTACGGAGCCAATGACGACTCCTTGGTTGGCCATCTCTCTCATGGTGCAGCTTTCCCCAGCGCACCCTCGTCCCACACGGGAACTTTTGTCATAATCCCCTCGTCTCACAAATGATACTCACGATAACTCACGATACCGTACTTGGTTGTAGAGCGGTCCGTAGCCAGTACGGAGCCAATGACGACTCCTTGGTTGGCCATCTCTCTCATGGTGCAGCTTTCCCCAGCGCACCCTCGTCCCACACGGGAACTTTTGTCATAATCCCCTCGTCTCACAAATGATACTCACGATAACTCACGATACCGTACTTGGTTGTAGAGCGGTCCGTAGCCAGTACGGAGCCAATGACGACTCCTTGGTTGGCCATCTCTCTCATGGTGCAGCTTTCCCCAGCGCACCCTCGTCCCACACGGGAACTTTTGTCATAATCCCCTCGTCTCACAAATGATACTCACGATAACTCACGATACCGTACTTGGTTGTAGAGCGGTCCGTAGCCAGTACGGAGCCAATGACGACTCCTTGGTTGGCCATCTCTCTCATGGTGCAGCTTTCCCCAGCGCACCCTCGTCCCACACGGGAACTTTTGTCATAATCCCCTCGTCTCACAAATGATACTCACGATAACTCACGATACCGTACTTGGTTGTAGAGCGGTCCGTAGCCAGTACGGAGCCAATGACGACTCCTTGGTTGGCCATCTCTCTCATGGTGCAGCTTTCCCCAGCGCACCCCCGTCCCACACGGGAACTTTTGTCATAATCCCCTCGTCTCAGAAATGATACTCACGATATGGTGTACCGCACTTGGTTGTAGAGCGGTCCGTCGATGTCCGTAGCCAGTACGGAGCCAATGACGACTCCTTGGTTGGCCATCTCCCGCACGATGAAGTTTTGCTCCAGCGTACCATTTTCCCACACGGGCGGATTGTCGTTACGATCTATTATTGTGATCGAGAACGTGGCTGTAGAAAAACAATAACCAATTATTTTCTTATAATAGAATAAATATAATTATTTTTCGCAAAAAATTGCAAAACCGCCTTCCATCGTGTACAAAATTCGAATATTTCGCTCGAATTGTTAACATTATTGTTGATTTATCAAAAACGGCTCAGACGATTTCTGGAAAATTTAAATGGGCCCATTTTGAGAGTATACCCTTTCCAACTAAAAAAGAATTTTTCGATTCGGTTCATAATTGATGAAATTATCGATGTCCATCGTGTACAAAATTCGGATATTTCGCTCGAATTGCTTACATTATTGTTGGTTTTTTCAAAAACAGCTCAGCCGATTTCTGTAAAATTTAAATGGGACTACGAAAGTATACCCTTTCCAACTAAAAAATAATTTTTCGATTGGGTTCATAATTGGCGAAATTGTCGATGTCCATCGTGTACAAAATTCGGATATTTCGCTCGAATTGCTTACATTATTGTTGGTTTTTTCAAAAACAGCTCAGCCGATTTCTGTAAAATTTAAATGGGACTACGAAAGTATACCCTTTCCAACTAAAAAATAATTTTTCGATTCGGTTCACAATTCGCGAAATTATCGATGAACATACACAAAAAAAACATACACACGAACATAGAACCTCCCCCTTTTTGGAAGTTGGTTAAAAATGTAATAAAATGACAAATTCTGTTAAAATGTATCGTGGCCAAAACTACTGTACACACTTATCTTCTCTGTCTACGGTACACACCGATTTTATAGCAAACATAGCCAAGAGAAACCAAAGGAAAAGCAAGTTATAGTGAAACGTAACCACACTACCTACCAAAATAGCAAAAACTCACCTTCGTCATACTCATCGCCGATATAGGTGTTAAGATCTCTAGCTCGGATGGTGAGGTACAGTATCTCGAACATCTCGAAGTCGATGGTGACGTTGTGTCGGATCTCGCGCACCACGAGGTGCCCTACCGCTGAACCCAGGTTGTTCTCATCGGGGTACGACGTTATTATCTCCACACAGCTGTTTAGAACAACAAGACAAACCAGATTAGTGTTTCTATCCGAACTGCAGATAAATTGAGAAAGGTTTTGACACTGCAAAAGATGCGGGAAATTTCATGCATACATATAATATGATACAATCATACAACTCACTTGGAACGATAAAATTCAAATCTTTGGGTATAGTGTTGGGGTGATGGTACTGCATTCAACAGTGCTGAGGATCCGATTAGAATGGTGCTATTCTAAAAGCTCAATGCCGATAAGATGGGTTCGATCTCGTCCGTTTCGTGACTGCTGCGAGGGTGTATCAACGAACCGTAAAGTCATATAATATGAGATACTTGTGACAGTCCTGATGATCAGCTCCATGTCCTGGGGCCTTATTGTGTAAGCGCTCTGGCGTTCAGCTTCGCTTTTCCTCCAGCTCGCTCTCGTAGCTCGAGTAACTGACGCGAGCAGGAGAACCGAACGTCAAAGCGCTTACACAATAAGGCCCTTGGTTTTGTAGAGCAGGAGGTATCCCAGTCGATATCGTAAGCTACGAAAACAGTCGGTAGCGGTGATGACGTTGCCTTCATTTGTGATGAGGAACCTTATTGATGACTCAATCCTGATTGGTTGCGGAACGAGTTCACTCTTGTCTACTAGAAACTGCCGCGAGGCTGTTCCGATGACCCCTAAAGAAATTGGGAGTGACATACTTGTGATACTCGAGATAATGTGCGTCCCGTCCTTGCTTGGTGGCCCAGGAGGTGTCCCAGTCGATCTCGAAGACCACGTGCGCCGTGGTATCGGGGTCGGTGGCGGTGATGGCACTGCCTTCGTTTGTTATCGGGAAGCCGTCTGGTTCGTTCTCGTCCACTTGGGGACTGCCGCGAGGCTGAATAGACAGTCCAAAAAGTCAAAATCTATCTGAGAATGGACACGAGAACGATGCATGAACAAAAACTAGTGTTTGTTGGGCCCGACCTCAGAACAATAACTTATTATTCTGAGAACTCTACCTTTCAGCAGCAGCTGTGCCGTACAGCGAGGTAGAGCTGTCAAAATACTGGGCACGCTGTTAACTAGCCTGGCAGTAGGTTTGATTTGAGCATTTAATTTTGCATTTTTAATTTTCTCTGGATGATCGAGTTATTTTTCATGTAGATTGTATTTTTTTGCATGTTTGTTTGAGATCCATCCTAAATCAAATCAGACCTATCTGATCGTAGTCAAATTAAGTACCTATTCATGGATGTTTGATCTGGTGGGAAATAAAGCACTTATCTAGAGATAATTTTCTCCAGGCACTCACCAGTCGAAGTGTTGGCGGCGTGTTATTGATGTCCAGCAGTTGGATCACCAGCTGGGAGGTGGCCGTGTGGTACGGCGCCATCAGCGTGTCGTCAGCTCGCACCTGAAAAAATAACCTTCCCATTCAGAGGTATCTCAGAATAATTACTACAGCTACTTACGAGTATTTTATCGTAGGCTTGGTTGGACATTGGTAAAATCTTCTAACTCAGATGTTAGAGTTCTCGTAGCCTCGTAACTTAATTGGTAAAGCAGCTTGACCGAAACATACATGTACTGCTCGCAGTTGAGCAGGTTCAAAACCTGCGGCCATGACAATTTTAGGAATTGTTTATTTTGAATTTTTGGCGTCATCCAGTAGTCGCAGTTAGTACTGCTGTTGAAGAACGGAAAAAAGTTAGTTTTTAAGGTTTTTTTGCGATTCCTGAATGCGGCCCATGTTGCAGAACACGTACCTACTTCACAACTAAATATCGATTATTCTATGATATGCGCAAGTTGACAACACCCATTATAATTATTTATTGCAAAAAATAGCACGACCGACTTCAATCGTGTACAGAATTCGCGAATATTTTGCACGGATCGATGTAGCATTTCGTTTACATGTAGCTCACATTATTGTTGATTTATCAAAAATGGCTCATCCGATTACGATAAAATTTAAATGGGACCAATATCGAAGTATACTCTTTCCAATAAAAAAAGAACTATCAAAATCAAACCACTACGTAAAAAGTTATGCGTGGTTACACATACAAAAAAAAAATACGCATCGAATTAAGTATCTCCTCCGTTTCGTCAGTCAAAAATATAAGCAAAAAGGCTTTAAATCATTAAATCTCAGAAAAATTACAAGTAATAGAATAGAATAGTATTGCTAAATTTTACTCAAATAAAAACTACGTTACAGCTGTCTTTTTCTTAGCTATCATATCTGGTTATACAGCAAACACGAGAGCGAGTGGAACAAAAATAAACGCAATGTCTGTCGCATACGTCAAAATCACCAGTTGGAATGTCAAAATGGTTAAAATTTGGTTACAATTTATCATTTGTCTTTTTCGGAAATTTGAACTCTCTAGTTCCAGTAGGAAGGTTCAAATCTCTGATCATTTTACCTTCGTACTTTTTACCTTTTTGAATTTGGACACCCGAGATAGCTCAATGCTAGTTTGTGAAACCCTTCGAAATTACGTAAGATCGGGTGTATGTGCATCTTTTTCTAACACCTTTTAAATTTAATATTTTAAAATGGGTCAAAGTGATGTAGTTATCTTGCTATTTTAGTACTGTTTCTATTACTTTAGTTCTTATTCTATGCTTTAAATAGACGTACAATGCGATTAAAATAAGAATAGGACCGGCCTAGCGCCATGTTGTGACGTCATTACGGGAACTTGGTATAGTGTGCAAAAAAAGCAATGTTAAAAAATATTGGCTTGTTTTATATTGTAATATAGCACGTACTTTTTTATCTGATAGGTAGATAAAAAAATAGTCTAAAAACGAATCATAGGTAGGTGACGTCACATCACAACATGGCGCTAGGCCGGTCCTATTCTTATGCTAATCGCATTGTAATTAGCAAGGGTCAAAGGTCAACTAGATTATCTAGGTCTTTCTAGATTATAAAATACTGATCAAGTGAATAAGCTTCCTAAGCTAAGTCTAAGCTAAGTGAATAAATTACCTGAACGAAAAACATATTTTGCCTGTGGTAGTCGAAGGAGTCGTTTGCCAATACGTAAATGTCTCCAGTATCTTGTTCAATGCGCAGGAAATCAGCCACGTTACCCATCAGAAAATGCCTATGGAAAAGACCAAATCGATCGAAAATTCGTAAAAGAATTATGAGTTTAACATCCTGCACCCCCAGCAAGGCAAAGGGATTACCATTTTATCCACTTAGGTACACTCGTAACATCAGTTGTCAATGACAATCCTTATTTTGTTTCTTCTCCGAGGGGATAAATTGAAGGTAACTAAAAATCTTTTTGTCTATAAGGCTATTGCTATTGCTATGGCAAGGGTGCTGAACCGACCAAGATGTAAACCGTAAAGTATAGATAATGTAAGTTCATATAGGCCGGGTGGCTAACCGTGGTTTCAGAGTTTTTAAGCTGCCTGAGGCCTTTGACATGGCTAAGCGGTTAAAACAGCCGGTGAAGTGTTAGCGTTAACACATGTTATGATAATATATCGCAATACCTATCCCGACACGGTATGCACTAATCTAGGTTACACGCGCACCCTAAATTACGTTGTGCTTATCCAGAATAAGTTTCCTTTAAAATAAGACATTCAATAAACGGATCAACATGTTTCTATTATAACATCCCCGAAACCTTCAACGTCACACCGGAATCTACAATTTAACGTGTCATCCAAGCCACGGTAGTGCTCAGTTGGAAATGCCACCCGCGGTCACCCACCCGCAGACTGACCGTGCCGAACGTTGCTTAACTTTGGTGATCAGTGACAATCACTTAGTCAAACTACGCTATGAGCGCTACGTATGAAGTATAGATAAACTTTTGGGATGGGAGCCTGAATACTTACTCGACTATATCGCCGATGTCTCTATCATTGGCTCTCATGTTCCCCACGTAGAAGCCCTCGCCCTCGGTCTCGTTGAAGTACACTGTGAGGTTAGTGTTCTCGAAGATCGGCTGCTCATCGTTCCAGTTGATGAGGTCTATGTGCAACATGGCCACTCCTACGAATTCGGTGTTGTTCATGTCTATTGCTACTACCTGGAGAACAGAAGAAAAATGTCCATGAATAAAAAAAAATTAGTAAAGTGGCGATGTAGAAGGCGGCACGCTAAAAATAGACGCTTTTGTATACGAAATTTGCCATCAAAACAATATGCTGGAAGGGGTATCTTCGAATCCCAGCAAGCTATGATTGGTGGTGCCGACGATGAACTCCTGGCGCTAGTAGACCACCTATGGCGCGACGTAGAAGGCGTCGGTGGCGTTTGGTGGACTCTCGGTTTCTAGAAACACCGTGTATGGCGAAAACAAAATCTCGCCTTTATGTAACTGGCTGAAATTGACGCTTTTGTACACGACACTTACCCTTAAAACAATATGTTGGAAAGGTATATCTTCGAAGTCCAGCATGCTGTGGTTGGTGGTGCCGACGATGAACTCCTGGCGCTGGTAGCCTACTTGTGGCGCGATGTAGAAGGCGTCGGCGGCGTTTGGTGGACTCACGGTTTCTAGGTGCACCGTGTATTGAGCGTGTTGACCCTGGATTTCAGTTATTATTATTAGCTTTTTAGTCTGAGTGAATTTTGGTTGAATACATTTTCTTTATTATTCCTATAAAATGTCCCTTAACTCAGTGTGCTTTTTGGGACAGGCCTCTTCCATCTGTCTCTAATGTGGTATGTCTTCAGTAACTTTTGAACTCCAGGATTTCAGCTAAGACATTACCTGAAATCCTGGAGCTACTATTATAATTATAGATTATATACATATCAATAGGTAGTTTAGTAGTGTGGTATATTTACCTATGTATCTATACCTAGTGGTTGATCAAATAGGCAAGGATTAGATAATAAAAGTAAATATTTATCAACTAATGTATTTTATCGATTAAGTGTTTTGCATACGAAAATATATATGAATGACGCCGTTGTAATTAATATGAAAAATAAATTCATTCTAAATTTTATTGAGCAACTTTTCTTCTTCAGTAAAGTTCGGTATTATGATCATTTACACTTTGTAAACCTTCTGTTTGGTCTAACTAAATGCAGCTAAAAATTGATTGTTTGTAAAGTCTGTTTGCGGACGATAATTGTTCGTGATAACGTCATTAGAAAACATTGTTGAATCAACAACTAAAACAAACCGAGCGCTTAGGCCGATCGTGTCTCTCTATGGCTTGTTCCGCGCTCTCGCTTGTAGGCTCGGCTCAGGCGGAACGTGACACTTTTTCGTGCGTCCTTACATAGTATAAAATAAAGTCGCTATTTTCGTTTGTTTGTTTGTTTGTTTGTCTGTATGCTTAAATCTTTAAAACTACGCAACGGATTTTGATGC
Source organism: Hypomecis atomaria (assembly GCA_964007245.1). NCBI lineage: Eukaryota > Metazoa > Arthropoda > Insecta > Lepidoptera > Geometridae > Hypomecis > Hypomecis atomaria. Next base: position 3,177,863 of record OZ023285.1, read on the forward strand.
GGTTTTTTTTAATGGATAGAGTGATTAAAGAGGAAGGTTTATATGTATAAAAATTCCCGAAATTCCCACGGGAACGGGCACAACGCGGGTAAAACCGCGGGGCGCTGCTAGTCAATTTATAAGACGTTATCACGTCAAAAACATCACATGATTAATTGACCTTTCGCTGATTTCGGGCGGGTTCAGAATACTTGCCAAGTCCCGGTCGTGAAAGCCGAACTCGTCCAGATCGAGCGTCATGGCCGTCTCCTCTTCGATCTCTATGTAGTAGTTCTCGTGGAACGGCTCGGGCTTGTTATCGTTCACGTCGTTGACGATGATGACCACCTGCGACAATTATTTACGATTACAATAATTATTAAAAGAGATAGGTACGGTACGGTATTTTACGGTAATACCTTGAACGTTATTTAATTATTTGCTTTATTTGTTTTGGAAAATGATTTTAAAAACTATTTTCTTTAGTAAATAAAGGTCATAATTGCGGATATTAATATCTTTTGACACTGCATGTATTCGTAATAAATAAGGCGCAGGTCCCCACAAACATTCTCGACGATATTGGCTCAGAATTAATAATAGTTACTGAAGATATGATTAACAAGATTTACTCATTTTAAACCTCCCAGATCTTGAAGAACGATCAAAAAATGAGTGGGAAATCATGTCGTTTGCCCATCTCATCACCTTAATGGCGGCGTGGTGGCGTCCTTGAACAAAAATCATGTTAGAATATGAAATTGCAATATAAGTAATTACCCAAGCACTAAAATATCGTTAAATTTTTCTATGATTTTTTTTACCATATTTTAACGCTTTTTTGGGCTACTGTACAGTCTGGGTACAGTCTGAGTGAAGTAAGTAGGTACCTACTTTGCAAGATCTTTATCCTTCAATTCGGAATAATGCTTGCACCTTAGATTAACCTCGCTAATCATTTTACAATACCTTATCACCTTAAAATTACCAACCTACCTTAAAAACAAAAAGCCAAAAAAAGAAACCAAAGGCCAAAAAAGAAAAGCCCGCCCCTGATTGTCCCTGGTGCAAATATCCCCATTAGACTAGCCGCGCCGCAATACCGCGCTGAATGGCAATGGCTATAACCTCTGCACCAGAAAACAACCGGAGCGGGGTCACCGTTTCTTTCCCTGATCCGTTACCCACTTGCCTTATTTCTCGTGCAACTGGTACGAATCACAATCTGAATATCGTTTATTGCTATAAAACTAGGACTTAATAATAGTATTTGATACAATAGGTACCTATGTATTTTTTGTAGGTACCTATCGAATAGATATAACGGGAAACTTACTGTACAGTTTTTCTATATCTTTATAGTACTAACCGAGTTGGAGGTGGCGAAAGATTCGTTGTCGTATTTGTAAGCGATGATGTTGAGCTGGAAAACTTCTTGCTCGAGAGTGTCGCGGTCGATTTCGTCCACATAGAGGATGGCTCCGGAGCGACCGCCTTCGATGGTTTCGATGCGGAAGAATGTGTCTGTAGCAGAACAAGCTATTTAGCGAATAATAGTCGACTAATAAATATAGTTAGTGCGTCAGTTATGTTTTCAAAATATTAATATGTGTATTACACAGGTTTTTCTTTTCCCAATTAAGTTCGCTTTGGTAGAATTTTTACAACCTCAACAGCCGAACGAGCCCCAACAGCCGAACTTTGACACGCTTTATATTGGTTATCCTCGAAGAAACTTTAGTGATATTAGAAATACATACTCTTCTGACTACTACTAGCTTTCACAGACATCTAAGTCATTCTAAGTGTAGGCATACCTTCCGGTTCCGTCTCAATTCTGTAGTAAATAGGCTTGTTGATGCCCGTATCTCCGTCGATGGCTCGCACTGGGAACGACTGGTTGGTCTTCTCGTCGAACTGCTGGACCGCGAAGATCTCCACCCACCGCGGTGGACGGTGCTCCACGTTTTCCACTTGCACCATCAGGGTGGCGGTGCGGTTATTGGGCAGCGAGTCCTAAACAAAAAGAAGGCACTATGGAGACTGTTCTACCGTTGTTACTATTATCTAATCTGTGACTCTACTGTCTATTGCTAATCCCGAGGACGATTGGGCTATATCAACCACACTAGCCTAATTTGTAGATCAAAAGAAGTCTGTTAGGTAGGACTCATAATACTATAACTATCATTTTATTAATATGAGTGATGATATCCTTTACATGCCGATTGTTGATATGACAGTTTGATAATGGTATTAATTTTTAAAGGACCATGAAATAAAGATCATGGGCAAAAAAGATATAATAATACTACCATGAGTAGTATTATTATCCAGCAAGGTATCTACAGCAGCAAACAGCATATCCATCAATATGAGATGTAGAAAAACAATGTTTTATCTCGATGAGCGTTTCGAATGATCTAATCGTCAATGCGATGGAAGCACAGATGGAAGTATCTTTCAGCCTACCCCGGGGCATACTGTACCAACCTTTTTAATAGTCTACTGCAGGACGTAGGCCTACCCATGAAGGGTGATTAGGCTTTATCCACCACGCTGGCCCAGTACGGGTTGGTGGGTTCACATACGCCATCGAATTTCTTCTACGGACGTATGCAGGTTGCCTTACGATGTTTTCCTTCCCCGAAAAGTGGTGTGTAATTCCGTAGATAAATTCTAAAGAACTCATTGGTACGGGACCGGGGATTTGAACCCACGACCTCACGATTGTAAGGCGGGTGTTATTACCACAACACCACCACGGCTACCCCGGGGCATACCTACCCTCTTCTATTTTTCGCCAATATCCATCAGATAATATAGTGTCAATAGAAAATAATTCAACAAATCAGTGTCTCACCATAGCAGTGATACTGACAAAAAATTAAGTGGAGTTGGGATGCCCACAGTGATGAGCATGGTAAACCACACGTTGGGCAGGTTCGTGCCTTCGATGTAGAATATCTCGTCGTCGCCGCGGTCATTCTCGATGTAGTCTCAATAAAAAGAAAATAATGAGATTCTCACCATAGCAGTAACACTGAATATATGCAGTGGGTTCTCTTCGAAGTCAAGCGGAGTCCGGATGCCTACAGTCATGAGCATGGTGAACCACTCGTTGGGTATGTTCGAGCCTTCGATGTAGAATATCTCCTCATCACCGCGGTCACTCTCGATGTGGAACTGCATGAACTCTGTACTGATTCGCCCGTCGGCGTCTGTCACTTCGTACACGCATTCTGTGAGCCGAGGTTCTCCTAGTTCCTGCAAACAAAAATAGTTGAGAATTCTTCTTGTTAGACGGACACTCTTGGCAGAGAGATCTTGGTAGGATGTTGGCGCTGTCTTGTATACCATCATCGGTGTTCTCAGCTGCGAACAGGCAATTTATTTCTATTTGTCTGGATAACTTCGAGATAGCATTATGCACCACAAAGAATAGAACACCTGACGTGGAATTATTTTGCTAATATTTTTGTACGTCTTTTGTGAAAAAAGATTATGTGATACACTTTCATCTGTTTGCGGTATCTAAAGGTGTTATTTTGAATGGGTTTTCTGATGACTAACCGCGGCAGTTCCACTACCAGCCTGGGTGTACTGGTCTTTCCATTACCTAAGTTTTCATTCCGGGAGATGTTTCCAAAAATGTGGGTACGTGTCCTACAAAACAGGTTATAGTATAACAGAATCAAAATAATTATAATAATGCTTACAGGAACTTGACAGGCTTCAAAGATCTCCATTATGGGTGGATTGTCGTCGATGTTGACAATTTGTAGATTGACTGTTACCACCAGAGTCTCGCCGGGTATTCTTAGGGTGAAAATGTACTGTCTCATGTTCGCCTCATAATCTTGTCTGTAAAACAAAATTAAACTCTCAGACTCTCAGGTGATCTTTCTGATCTCTTAGACCAAAGTTTGCTACGACATCTATGATGTATAAACATGATTCCTTTTGCAGGAACACAAAAGTTTATAAAATTAAATAAAACTGACATTCATTAAAACCTGCTGTAGTTCCTAGAAATTCATCTACTCATTACGATTTCATCTATAACGCCTGTCTTTACCGACATAAATGCTGGCTCACGTTAGGTGTCATCCAAACCGTATATTTTATCAATTCCAGTTTAGCAGTCATCCCATTAGTACAACGTAATTTCTCCGGTCTTTTGCTCATTCGAGAATTCTAATGTAGTGTTTTTAGACCACAAAATAACATTTTTACTTACCGTACAGTGACATACAGATACCAAACGCCGTCGCTATCCCGCCGCAGTACGGGCCCCAGGTTATTGAAAGCTCCATAATCGAAGAATGGATCTACGGCTGGCACATTGTCACCTGGGAATGTATAATTTCGTTTCACGATGAGAAAATCTTCGCAAACACTCTTTTGGCTTGGAGTGCGGCCAGGTGCAATACCTCATGGTATTGCATTCGCTAAAACAGTAAGACCTAGAGAGGGAGACGGAGTTACAGACCAACCTCAGACTTGCCCCCTGGGCAGTGTACCAGGGCGTCCAGCCCCAGAAAAGAGGGTAACCTCGTCTGGAACTAGACTCCTGAGATACAATTAAGGACCCCGAATTGACAGTAAGTCCCGCTTAGTGAGAGCTAGGCACTGCCTGGCCAACCCTGGCTTTGTTATACTCTGATAACGGTTCTAGGAATGAATCGGGACTACTTTGGAACGGTTTGGATACTCAGTTCTTTACTTTCTTACTTTCAAGGATTACTGTCCTCCGCCGTTCATGTGTACATCGATGTTGCCATCTTCTCCGGGCTTGTAGAGAAGATCGCTTGTACGGCACCTATCCCCAACGGCCCGCGAGCCCGAAACCCCATTTTAGTATGGTCTTAAGTTTGGTAATAACTAGTTATGAGAAACCTGTCCATTATGGTGCCAAACCAAATTTTGAATAGCAAAGTGCTTCTGTGCTTATAACTACCTACCTACTGCCACTTGCCTATTATTATACCTACTCCTCCTAAATCGTGTGCAAGTCATATTTGTAATCTATTGATATTGCCTGCCTCGGTGGCTCAGTGGTTAGTGACCCTGACTTCTGAGTCAAAGAGGCGTGGGTTCGATCCCCACCTAGGGCAAATATTTGTGTGATGAACGAAAGGTGTTTGCTCTGTGTCTGGGTGTTATTCAGGTACTATCTATATAAGTAAGTATGTATTTAAAATATGTGTATGTAGTATATCAGTCTCTGGCAGCCATGTATCAAGCTTTGCTTAATTTGGGGTCAGAGACCGTATGTAAGAGGTCCCCTAATATTTATTTATTTATATTGACATAATACAATCACCACACGGTATAAAACAAAGTCGCTTTCCGCTGTCTGTCCATATGTGTGCTTATATTTATATATCTTTAAAACTACGCAACGGATTTTGATGCGGTTTTTTTAAATAGACAGAGTGATTCAAGAGCAAGGTTCATATGTATAATACACCTGTGCGAAGCCGGGGCGGGTTGCTAGTATTCATGATATACGGCAGAAATAAGTGGGTAACAACTACAATATTATAGAACAACTAGCAGCCTCCCTAATTTAAAAAAAAAAAAAAATAATAGCCTATGACACCCGGGGATTGTGTAGCTTCCCAACAGGGAAAGAATTTTTCAAATCGGTTCAGTAGTTTCGGAGCCTATTCAATGCAAACAAACAAAAAATCAAATCTTTCCTCTTTATAATATTGGTATAGAAATAGCATTCTCCTAAGTACCTACAGCAGGTATAGGACGAATCATACAAGTCGGCGGATGTGAAGTTAGCTACAAGCTGCGGAATATCCAATCCTGACTGAAGCTGACATTAAGCGGCGCATTGATTGGGTTTCGCGCAGCTATAGCTAACTTCACATCAGCAGACTTGTATGATTCGGCCTATAGAATTTCTCCAATTTTTCTTACCATCGTAATTGAGTTTCGCTATAGCGACGTCTCCCACTCGTTCCTCGTCCATGTAGATGGCTTGTATGCCATCGGTGTTGCCTATGGTCATGTACGAATCTAAACACACGTCTTCTCTGTCGTTAGCTGGCACTAGAGGTCTTTCGCCCCATGACAATCCTGTAATGGTGATTTTGCAATTTTTAGACACGAGTTCACAAAAGCTTGTTTAAGTTAAACGTGTGATTATCTGTATTTAAACATAAGTTCCCGAGTTCACCAACAGATGTTTAATTTATTAATTGTTGTTTAAATCTTAAACGGTTTGTTAATGAAGTTTTGCAGTTCACCGAAGAAAAACCGTTGTTTAAGTACAGTAATCACACGTTTAACTTTAAGTAGTATTGGTGAACTCGGGTCTTATGGTACAATACATTGATATTTCATATCTTTGATAGGTTTGTTTTGTCTGCGTTTTATTTTGTACTTTATTATAATATTTCGTATTTAATTTATTTCGCTAAAAGTTATAAGTACATAGTGAATATAATTTTCCAGTACAATGTTGCTGTTTGGACTAGGTATGTAGGTTAGACTTACCATCGTAATCAATCTCACTAATATCATCTGGCCTGGGTTCTCTAGGAATCGCAGTCATATAAGAACATCTTTCTGCAAGGAAAATATTTAAAAATAATGTTTAACTTGGAAGTCTATTTCTTATACATTGTACAGTTTTTTTCTCCAACTTGTTCTAATTCTCACCTTGAGCAAATGTGGGCACTGCAGCACTAATAAAGAGAATTACAGCTAAAATTCGCACGTCGACCTCCATCGCATAATCTTTGATTATTTTTCTTCAGAATCCGCTGTTAACAATCCTAGAAAAGGCAAATAAAATATTTTCCTTATCTAACCTGATTATTTTGAATGGCATAGCTTTTATTTAGGTAGGTATCTACCTATTAAAACGAAAATAATTTTAATTAAAAGATAAGTACTGATATATCGATTACTTATTCTATATACGGATGTCTACAACGTCGAATGTATTGTACATTCTACCTCAGAAACTCCGAGGCCGTAGGTAATTTAGACGATTTGTGAAGACATGCATCATACCAAATTGGGGCTAAACTTCATAAGTTAGCTCCTCCGGGTGTCTCAGATATAAGTCCCCTCTTACTTTTCCAAATTCCTTTTAAACTCTCTTTCATTTATTGCAACGAAAAGAGATAATGTACGTTAGGTCTGTCTACCAATGATTTTAATTATGGTTCTATAAGATGTAATTTATAGTTTTCTAACCATTATTGCTTACATTTACTAGTTGTAAAAGTAAGTAAGGTCATTTTGATTGAAAGGAAATGGCCCTAATCTACTTCCTTGGAGCACTCCAGCAACTCACATCTTACCTTTCAATCCAAGTATAGGTTTTACATGCCCACGATTAAGAATTCACGGTTTTACCACTAATATGCCTGTATTAACAAAATATGACGTGATCTAATTATATGCGAAAAGAATTACGAAACATCAAATGAATGTTATAAATCAACAAAAGGTATAATGGAACAAGCGATTATCATATATATTTTCATGTAGGTATATCTAATGTAAGTAGGTATATGTTATCGTACGTTCCGCTATCCTTTTCGAACAAAATAGATTAAGCCTGAAGACAAATTCACTATATAAATACAAAATTAACTTGTGAGTGTCTTTGCTAACAGTGCAAAAATAGAGCAGGTTGCTAAATCCACCTTTCTTGGTTTTGAACTGGACAAAGGCCTAACATGGGAAGCGCACATCGACAAAGTGTGCGGAAAGCTCAGCGGAGCGTGCTTCGCCCTCAAGCGACTGTCCAGGTTCTTGCCCAGCGAGGTGGTACGCTCCTGTTATTTTGCCACTGTCCACTCAGTGCTCCAGTACGGTGTGGAACTCTGGGGCAGAGGTGCCGAGTGGAATCGCGCCTTTATATGTCAAAAGAGAGCGGTCCGTGCAATAGCACGCATTCCGCAAGACCAGTCGGCCAGGCCATACTTTGTGTCTCTTAATATACTCACTCTGCCATCCATTATAATAATGCAAGTTGCCACATACGTACGGGTGAACCTCGAGTCGTACCGAGTAATGGGTGCGAAGCTATACGAAGCTCAGCAGCGAACAACTCGACACAAGTATAGGCTTCTACCCGTGACGTGCACGCTCGCTAAGTCCGCGAAGTTGACACATGTTATGGGGACAATGGTATATAATAGACTACCACTCGATGTCCTTGAAGCACCCAACATCACAATTTACAAGTCGAGGCTGAAACGGTGGCTTGTTGGTCAGGCGTTCTATGACATCGATAAAGAGTTTTTGACGCTAAAAGTAACTACTTAAAATTGTACTTATCAGTATCCTATTTTTTGTTTTTTAATGACATTCTATTTTATTTATTATTATTTTTGTTTTTTTAAATTAATTGTTATTTTTAATATTAACTTGTGCTTGACTTATTATTATTGATTATTTAATTTATTGTTGTACCGTTGTACCTATCACTGTTATTGACATTTTAATACTTATGACATTTGTTTTTTGAAATTATTGGAATTGTCCTATTGTACTCGATCTGTGACGTATACTGTTGTATGAATAAAGGAATATGAATATGAATATGAATATGAATAACCACAAACACTACACCTAGATCCCAATATTCAAATCAACTAATAAACGCACGGGTTTGTTTAGTGTTACAACGCAACTGTTTTATTTTTCGGTATGACATCGACGCCGATAAGATAGGAATCGATAATTATTTTACGTACCTACCGATTAATCGGTGACACAGTCGTATAATCAACTGATAGTGGCGATAATCATCGGGGAAACAGCTATTTGAGTTCTTTAGTTTCCGCTAATGCCTCGTCTATACTTGGGATGACTTGATTTCTCTGGATGCAATATGCAATGCAAGCGCATACAAACGCTCCTATTTGGAAAATCAATGGGGAGCCGGTCCACCCGTTGCTGTTCTGTACATTATATTGTACTGTACTGTGTCAGCCTTTTTAATAGTCCAGTGCAAGACGTAGGCCTACCAACGAGGAGTGACTGGGCCATATTCACAACGCTGGCCCGGCGGCCCACGCTGACAAGTGCGGGTTGGTGGATTCACATACACCATCGAATTTCTTCTACGGACGTACGCAGGTTGCCTCACGATGTTTTCCTTCACCGAAAATCCAGTGGTGTGAAATTCCGTACATAAGTTCCAAAGAAACTCGTCGGTACGGGATCGGGGTTTGAACTCTCGACCTCACGATTGCAGGGCGGGTGTTACTACCACTAGACCACCACGGCTGTACATTATGCCTAGCACTTAAACTAATTATTACATAGGGTACGTACGTACCCCGTAAGCATCGCGTAACGATAGCAAGATGATGGCTGGAAAGTACTCAATTGCCGTGAAATATCTATAGGTTGATTTTATTCCAAATTAATCGATCACCATTAATTTTTCTATCGGTGGGCATACACGATGCGATGATTTGATCAAATTTTCGCTTCATTCCAACTGGGAGCTCATTCAATTAATTCAAAGGTCCACCTTATCCCTGCGCGACGCCTGTCCAGTATGTGAAACAGAAATCAAGTTCGGAAAGGTCGGGTGGTTAGCCCTGGTGTCAGAATCTTTAAGCCGCCCGAAGGCCTTTGACTTGGCTAAGCGGTTAAAGCAACCGGGACCTACAATTTAAGTTGTTATCCTAGCCACGGCAGCGCTCAGCCACCCAGTCACCCAGCGGGTGGTATTCTGAGGGTCAATGATGTCGGAACACTACACATCTGAAAACTGACCGTGCTCAAAGTAGCTATACTTCGGTGATTGCTAAGAAAAACTACCCTGTGAAGGGTACGCGAGTTTGTGATGTGTGTACTGATTTTTGACCGACGAACCAAACCGGAGGAGGTACTCAATTCGACGCGTTTATATTTTTTTATGTATAACCACGCATAGCTTTTTTCATAGTAGCAAAGAATATATAATAATACTACATAGTAGTCTGATTTCAATAATTATTGTTAAAATTTTATTTTAAAGAGTATACTTCGAAATTGGTCCCATTAAAATTTTATTGAAATCGGCTGAGCTATTATCGATAAATCCTTACTTAGTAGGTATAAAATAAAGTCGCTATTTTTGTCTGTTTGTTTGTCTGTATGCTTAAATCTTTAAAACTACGCAACGGATTTTGATGCGGTTTTTTTTAATGGATAGAGTGATTCAAGAGGAAGGTTTATATGTATAATATGTACACCTGTGCGAAGCCGGGGCGGGTCGTCTAGTCAACAATAATGTGAAAAATGCTACATCGATCCGTGCGAAATATTCGCGAATTCTGTACACGGGTGAAGTCGGTCATGCTTTTGCAAAAAATAAATTATCATTGCCTTCATTTTCACCTTCATTTATGCAGATCTATTAATTACTTTTTATAGTGCTTCGTATTCAATAGCTACCTAAATATAATAATTAATACTTACTTATCTAAAAATATTCCAATAAATGCCAATAATGGTTAGGGTTCGACAATATTTTTATCGTTTCCTCTAATCATTGATAACACAGCTATGAGATAAAGGACAGTTTTATTGGAAAGCTACCTGTACAACTTGTATGCAAACATTATTTTACAGTTCTACAGCCTTGATTATACTCGTATATGAATCAGACACCGAGTAGTCAATAATTGCGCATTGATTGCATTCATTACTGTCCTATAAGTCCTATAAGTAGGTAGGTATGTAGGTAGGTATAAGGACGGTCTGTTCAGATCAATTCTATTTTCGCGTAAACTTAACTCGCGTCAAAGAATAAATAATAATACTCTCGCGTCTTCTCTTTGCTTCAACGGCATTCATTTACCTACTTACATTACCTACATTTGATTAAGTATTTGTTTAGGTACATAGGTATAATTTAAAACAAAACAAAAAAACAATAGGTAGGTCGAAATAGCTAGAAAACTATTTCCCGGTTTATATCACGAATTATTATTTATCGCAAAAATGGCTAAACACATGTGTACAAAATTCGAATATTTCGCTCGAATTGTTTACATTATCTTATATTATTAACATTATTAATTTTTAAAAAACGGTTCAGCCGATTTCTATATTGTTTGAATGGGACTAGGGGAAAGTGGTCACCCTTCGTACGCGGGGCACATTCGTACAGTTAGTATAGCAGAACAACTAAACAGCACACAATGACGCCTTTGCTTGTGTGCATAGGCATACCGGCCGCCATGTTTCTCGCGGAGTGTCGCTCCAGTCGCACATCAGTGTGTCAGGTGACAAGACGTTACGTGTTTTCGCGCGCGGTGAGTAAATTTTTTACCTAAGTTTTTTTTCGTGATTGTAAGTGGAGTTTTCATGTTTTCGACATACTGGTGATTATTAATTACTGTTTACAATGTTCATAATGAGCTTTAATAGTTATATTTCTTAAACTAACATAGAATTTGTATAGTTTGTATTTTTATTTTGCCTTGCACCATGGGGTACATTCGGACAGACAGACGGGGGGCACATTCGTACGCGTACGAATGCTCCCCTTTACTTATTATTAACCTAAAATTGATATTTATGAAATAAAATATTAAGATTACTTTAAAAATTATCGTCTATCTGCACGATACGACGCAATAACATTTTTTCCCTTTTTATGATCTATTCTGCTTCTAACAAATTAAAATATTTTTATTCAATAAACCTTACAATTCATATTTCATTGCAGAATCATGGTGCGAAAATATAAAAAAAGGGTACGCGTACTCAAGAAGTGAATGAAGAGTCCATGAATTTAGCAATTGATGATGTAATACAAGGACGGTTGTCGTATAGAAAAGCCGCGTTGAAGTACGAGTACAACATCAAAACATCAACGTTGGAAAGTCGAGTCAAGAAATTTAAAGATCGCTCTAACGCCGATGAAACCGGGTCTATCACGGTCATTCTTTTTCCCTGATATAGAAAACATACACACTCTGAATATCAGCGACATCGCCATGATCCTCCCTGATCCTCAACCACGAGCGGGCTGTACAGCTAGAATGGCTAGACTTCTTACTTTTGCACTTAATTTAAATAATTATATCGTGCAATAAGTTCCAAAGTAACAACCAAATGTTTAATTACTTATTTTAAATTTAAATTGTAAAAGAGTTTTACGATGATCTCACACAGAATTATTGTAAAGATCTCATTTAGACTGATTTTAAAGCTTAGAATTATCAATAAGTAAACTAAGTTTGAACGATTTTATTTTTTGTTATTTTTCTAAAGAAATTTATTGACTATGAGTCAAGTCAAACAATAATAAGTTAGTTCTTTGATAAATAATTATTTTTGATAATATAATAAAAACATTAAAGACTTTTATAGGCTTTTTATTTACCCTGTCTGAATCCACCCCATGGCGTACGAAAGTACCCCACGTACTGTACGAAAGTACCCCATACGTGGGGTACGTTCGTACAAATATCTTACCGTAGGAAAATGGCTATAACCCTTTAACCCGTTGACTTATTAGTTTCGGACTTTTTTGTAACAAACTACAATATATTGGTTAGACTTAGACACATAAACAAGATAAATCCGACAATTAATGACAGAGTAAAAAAATAAAATCTAAAAAGTGTACGAAGGGTAACCACTTTCCCCTACCCTTTCGAAATAAAAAATAATTTATTGATTTGGTTCACAATTGGCCGAATTATCTATGAACATACACAAAAAAATACATACAGACGAACATAGAACCTTCTCCTTTTTGGAAGTCGGTTAAAAACCCTATCATCCGAAGCCCTAATGAGTCTAGAGGTTAGCGAATCGATTGTTAGGAATAATTAGTATTCTAAGGAATTTTCCCGAACTAGGGAGAGAAATCTATAGTAATAATAGCAACAAATCAACAAAACTAATATGCCCAAACAAACATCGTTTATCTGTGCTTATCGCCGCCATTTCACTTATGAGAGTTATGAGAGCCCCAGTGCGGGCCTTGCGCACTGGAGCAAATGGGACATTTGGTTAGGTTAGTGCAACCAACTTCCGTGATCGATCAATAGGAACGATAAGATACCATAATCACTTCAGCCTTTCTTGCGAAAGATTATCAAGTAGAGGTACTGCATATAGACCTTACTTGTCTTTAACACAGCACTCTTTCCGATTCAACATCATCCACGTTTTGCCGCCCGCTCTTTCGTATCGGCCTTCCGCCTGGCTGATGATATGAGGGGCGATAGGTTGATAGATTAACTCTTTATTTCACACTAAGAAATAAACAAAAAGAAGAAGCAAAGAAACCTACATTTGCAGTATAACAATGGGCGCGGCCTTATCGCTGATAGCGATCTCAGCCTAGTCTTTGTACTTAGTCTGTACTGTACTAGCATTTTAAATAGTCCACTGCAGAATGTAGGCCTACCCACGAAGGGTTATTAGGCAATTTTCACCACGCTGGCCTAGTGCGGGTTGGCGGATTCACATACGCCAACGAATTTCTTCTAAGGACGTATGCAGGTTGCCTCACGAGGTTTTCCTTCACTGAAAAGCCATGCAGTGGTTTGAAATTCCGTACCGATTCCGTACATAAATTCCAAAGAACTCATTTGTACGGGATCCGGATTTGAGCCCACGACCTCACGATTGTAAAGCGGGTGTCACTACCTCGAGACCACCACGGCGTATGTACTTAGTCTAACCACGGTCAAACCGTCTTGTAATTTATCACGGATTAGAATCTCATGTTTTCGTTGGTTGTGGACCGATTCGCTTCCGTTTTTGTTACGAAAGTGAAATAATCTCATAGGAAAATTTATTAAAACGGGTTGAAGGGTTCATTTCACAATGATTAAATTATTTCCCGAATGATTTGTTTGATTCGTCATTATATTGCATTTACTGTACTGTACATAATATTCGAGTTCAAAGTTCATTTCTACACGAACTGTGTAGTTCGTATAGACATGAAGTTAAATAGGTAAGTACATGTGTCATATCTGCTTAGTTCATATATTGTTTGTAGGTACTTATGGTAATTTCAATGAGGTAAATAGCTGCACTAACGTCGAAAGCGTGACGTTGGCATTTGGCACCATCACGTCACACGGTAGCAGTGATGTTCCTGATACGGCTTTTGCCGTATTATACGGCTTTCAGGTTCTTTAAAAACCTGAAAAAAGGCAAATACGGCTCAGCTGCCCTTTAAAAGCTATATATTTTCTTTTATCAATATGAAGTTTTTTTTAAGATACGGCCTTTTTATCAAATATTCCCATACATTTTCATATAATACGGCTTTCTTGAGGTTAACATACGGCTACCTCTAAAATTTACTTGGAACAACACTGCACGGTAGTGTCCGGTGCGATCGCAAGCACACGTCACAGAGGCATGTTCGCGCGTCCCGCCCGGTTGAAGCGAAGTCAGTAGTCGCAAGCCACGCGGTCAGTCGCCGAGTTCCAGACGAGCTCTCTGTGTTCCAGACGCCTCTGTATCCACGCAACTTTATCTTACACAAGTGAGTTTATTTCTTCATTACTTACATACTCATTTCTTGTGTATAATCTATAATTGTGTATAATCTATAAAATTTGATGTTTTAGAAAGGCCATGTTGTTGTAATCGTTGAAATTAGTCGTTCTTGGTAACTACGGTGGACATAACGAAATTTTCAAGTGTAAAATTAATCTTGAGGATAATTTATTCTTGTTCTATTTATACTTTCCTCGTGATAAATATACAAACAATTAGGCCTTTATGATTTACGATTCTTTAAAATATGAAACATTAGAATCTTTAGCTTCTACCTTCAAGAGGAAAAACAAATATTTTTTTCTTTTTAATTTCTTTTCAAAGGCATAAGTTGAGGTAAAAATATTATTAATACTATTCATTATATGGTTAAATTATATGTTTATTAATAGTCCAAATGGATTGCTATATATCGTGCTTCTGAGACGAAAGTCTGAAGACCAATTTGTTGAATACCTACGTTTGCATTGAAGCCGTGGTGGTCTAGTGCTAGTAACACCCGCCTTACAATCGTGAGGTCGTGGGTTCAAAACCAATGAGTTCTTTAGAATTTATGTACGGAATTCCACACCACTGGCTTTTCGGTGAAGGAAAACATCGTGAGGCAACCTGCATACGTCCGTAGAAGAAACTACAACTTATAATAAGACTTATGTGAATCCACCAACCCGCACTGGGCCAGCGTGGTGGATATGGCTCAATCACCCTTCGACCATCTATTAAAAAGGCTGATACAGTACAGTACAGTTAGCATTGCATAATTTGTAAGGTCAATATCAAACATTGAATCACGCTGTGATTCTCCCAGAAGAGGTGCTGATAATGGAACGAAGTCCGTGTCAAAGTTCGAAGATAATGCGTATCCGGATGGTTATGATGGTACCTACACATTTCACCCTCTCAACCGAAAGCTTCCCATCAGAACTTATTGTTTTCTGTACTTCCATGAGTTTTCTGGCTATTTTTCTCAAACTCGCGAGTCATAATAAATAAATAAAGAAATATATCTTTATCGTACACCAAAAATACAGTAATATACAATAGAAACTACACAAAAAAATGTTATACAAGGGCGGCCTTATCGCCTTTGGCGATTTCTACCAGGCAACCTTTGGATGGACTGGACACGAAAAATAGAAATACGGTCGGTGGTGTATAAATACAGTGAAATAAATAATGAGAGAAAAAAAAACTTATATAAGTACAATAATAGTCATCTGGCCAGTACAAACAGCGGCACGTAAGTCTAGCGCTGAGGGTACTGTGGAGGATCCCCTCCACACTACCCTCAGCGCTAAACTTACTTGCGCAGCCATCCAGCTGCGCATGTTGACCACCATACTAAACTCATGCGCAGCCATCCCCTCCACAGTACCCTCAGCGCTAAACTTATATGCTGCGGCCTGTATAGTATATTGGCTATTTATCTGTATAATTGTAAATAAGTAGGTGGGTAGGTAACAAAAGTACCTATGTTTCAGTTTTAACGATGACTTCATTCAGCTAGACCTCCAAACGACATGATAACCTATTAAAATAAACAAATTACATCTTGGCATTATCTTAATTAAGTCTGCCAGTTGCCGCAGTCAGAAAACACGAGCGACACCTTATATTTCTAAACCAAATAAAATATTAAATAAAGTGAAAATAAATATAAACAAAACAATGTCGGAATTTAAATATCGTGCTAAAATAACGGTATCAAAATCAAACGGCAATGGGGAAATTTACAAGAAGTGTTTCAATGGAGCCTGTGCCATGGGGGTGTCCAAGAGGGTCAACGGTGCAATAGCAAAGAAAGCCGAAGCCTACTTGCAAGCTGTTGAGAAAAGCCGACCTTCAAATGGTAGGTTTGTAAAAAATAGTTGAATACGGGTAGATAAGATGTTAGGTAGGTATGTAAATGAACTTGCATTGTGCATTTGTATTGAGAAAAACCGTGAATGAACTGTGATAGTACATTAGTAGTAAGGTATTTTTGTTTATTTTTGCAGTGACGGCAGTAGTGCAAAGGCCAAGCATCCCAAAGCTGGAGGTGGTATCCAGGGTGGCGGCTATCCCAATCGTCGAATCCGGCATTGATGTGACCGAAAAAATGTACCATAAAATTAAGGTAAGGCAAAATATTTGTACAGACAGATAAGTCAGTTGTAATTAGGTACTTATGAATTTTCGCAATTAACTATTATTAGAAATTCCTAATCAATTAGCATCCTTTTAGGGGCTTATTCTGTACATCAAAACTAACAACTTTTGTTCAGCTATGTTTGTCAAAACTCAAAAAAAAAATTGCTGTTCCATAGAAAAATATCGTTCACCCGCGAAAAATGTATGGAACAGCTGAATTTTTTTGGGTTTTGACAAAAGTAGCATTACAAAAGATGTTAAATTTGATGTACAGAATCTAATAGATTAGGAATATAACCCTGTATAATATATGTGGAATATAACTAATCAGAGCCAGCAATTGAGAGGATTCCCAACAAGTTACAGTTACAGCAAACACAGCTTACCGGGTTTTAATGACTGCTTGGGAATTTAATTTCAAAATCGGCAGTGTAATAGTGATTTCTTACAACCGCGAACTCGATGGTAAAAATATTGCATAATATATCGAAGTCGAATTGGTGAAGTCTTTGTTTACCGTATTTTGTTGTCCTAGGAGTCAAACTCGTTCATCAACTGGTATCTGTCCTTGGGCGAAAAGTCGCTAGCGACGGGCGTGCAGCTCGCGCTCCCCGCAGTGCATATACTGGAGTCGCCACTGCACCAACTGGACCGTTTCCTCTGCAAGTCGCTCGATATCGTCGAGAAGAGAGTTCCTTCCATCCACATGCCTCCACAAGCAGTAAGTGTTGCTAAAGTTAAGTCACCATCTACAAAAGTCAGTTGACGTTCTTAGCGGTGCAGATCCTGGAGATGTCATTGTACCAGCTAGACCGCTTCATCTGCAAGTTCTTCGATACCGTACCGTCGATTAAAGAATGCCTTGCATTCACAATGGTGTGTGTTCCTGGGTATAGGTGCCTAGTGAAATGCAGCTGGCGGTTTTAAGATTGCATATCCATCCATACGTTGTACTCGTAACTTCGAGATGTCTCATAAGTACTTATACAGTCCCCTATTGTCGAGATCAATATTTTGTTGTTTTTAAACTTTCGCGATTTGAACTCATTATTATTTTATACTACGGGACTAATCGCGCTCTAAAATTACGAGATAAATAAATACCTCATCATTCCGATGTTTCGACCGAATTGCATCGATCGTGGTCACGCACGGGTAGACTGAAACTCGGACGAAACGTCGGGATGATGAGCTTTATTTATCTCGTAACTTTAGTGCGTGATTAGTCCTGTATTATACAATAATAATGGTACAATATTAGTTTATTTATTCATAAATCCCCATACATAGTCTGTGTTTAGTGTTGATTTAACTAACGAAAAAGGGTGTCATTGAAATTTTGTTTCACCTCAGTTTCAAAGTTATCTGAGGTAATGGAAGGTCATAGTCACAACAAAACAGTCTTTGTTTTTATTCGGGACACTGATTTCTCGGATTCTGACTATTAATTTCGTTACAAAGTTTATTAATCACAACAAACACATACCAATAGGTTTCTCAAGCAAAGTAATAAAGATAAATACAAAAAAAGAAGACAAGATAAAAACAGAATTAAAACGAAATCTTACAAAAATTCGACAATCACTGTCACAGTCACTGTGGTAGATCCATATTATTCGAATATCTGAAACGGTATTGGGACGAGGTGGTTGTTCAGTAGACACCTATCTATTTTTAGGGTTCCGTACCCAAAGCGTAAAAACGGGACCCTATTACTAAGACTCCGCTGTCCGTCTGTCTGTCTGTCTGTCACCAAGCTGTATCTCATGAACCGCTATAGCTAGAAAGCTGAAATTTTCACAGATGAAGTATTTCTGTTGCCACTGTAACAACAAATACTAAAAACAGAATAAAATTTCAGAGTTACTTTTTATTATAAACATTTCAAAAATTCGTCGCGGCTGCAGGATTCGAACCTTGCGTCTTCGGATCACTAGCCCGACGCTCTGGACCACTGAGCTAACCCGCTATACTGACTCCGCGACGAATTTTATAAAATTTATATTTAAGGGGTGCTCCCATACAAAAAACCTGAATTTTTTAGCCGTTTTTCGCTCGATATTAATAACGGTAACAGATGGAAGCTTGAAATATTCACAGAAAATTTAGTTGTACATTCACTTCAATAATAAATAATTAGATTAAAATAAAATAAATATTCAAAGGGGCTCCCATACAGTACGGAACCCTTCGTGTGCGAGTTCGACTCTTACTTGGCCGATTATTATTTCACCTTTTCTACACTGTACTCTAGTCCAGTCCATTGTCTAACTAGTTAAAATCGTCGCGTCTAGTACCTAGTGTTCTGACTGTGTTTACTACTTCACCCCGTTCACCTCTCACCAGATGTACTCTGAAACCCGCCAGTACGTGCTGCGGCGCGCGGACTCGGTGAAGCAGCTCGGCACGGCGGTGCTGGACTCGCGCGTCACGGCGGTCACGGCAGACGCAGTGGACCGCGCGCTCACCACCGCCGACAAATACGTCGACAAGTACTTGCCGCCCGACTATCAGGATGCCAACGACGGTACGGCTCTGCTTATTCATGATACCAATCATACCCAGGGTTTAAACTCACTATTATTGCCTTTGTTACTTCTAGAAATAATGCCCTGAATGCGGCTCTATCAATATGAACGATGATTAGGTACAATCAGCCTGCATACAACTCGATGACTTAATTTGTAGCGTAGTTGGTAGCATATCGGCTTTAAATGCAGGGTGTCGGATGGCGCCTGTCGGTGGGTCAGTGGGTGTCGATGCTTCTGGGTACAGGTGTTTAGTAGTCATAAAAAAAATTATGACTCAAGTCTACTTTAAAGCAATACGACACATCGTCTCCAGCTTGGGCACGTGGGTACGCCTTTGTTCCGTAGTGGAAAATTAAAAAGGCTGGTACAGTACAGGTTTAGTACACTATAAGTAGCGGCACGTGAGTCTAGCGCTGAGGGTACTGTCACGTACTGTGGAAGAGATGGCTGCGCATGTTGACCGCCATACTAAACTCATGCGCAGCCACCCCCTCCACACTTCGCCCAGCGCTAGACTTATATGCCGCGATCTGTATCTAGTCCCTTGTTCATCCGCGAGAAAGCGATCCGATAGCGGTCCAGTGCAAAGCAATAGCGCCGGATCGCGCCCGCTTGTTATGTCAGGTTGCATACAAATTCGAATATTACAAAAAAATCCCGTCCCGGATCGCTTTCCCGCACTTCCCGCCTCTGTGTGAATCGGATTTATAGGTCAACCGTATTGTTGTAAAATAATCTGTGACGATCATGCAACGCATGCATTGATGCCCCGTGTGCCTCAAGCGCGGGCGGCTCAAATCACGACTGTCGGTCACAAGGTCGCCCGATAACCGCGCCCCCTGATAGTCTGCCTGCCGTCTAATTACTCAATACTATAAATTATCGCCAGCACACCCAAACTAATAAATTAGTTAATTTTATATCATAGCACAAGCTTTTATGACTAATTAACAACCCTCGTTTGGTAGTGATAGTAGTGGCAAAGAATATATAATAATACTACGGTAGTGGTGTAGTTGGACTTTGCTTTTCTCTTATTGATCACATTACTCTTACACCTAATGAGTTATGAGTTATTTTGTCGTTATACTGTCTGCGCACCTACTTACGAGTACTTGATGAATGTGTATGTGTGTATTTATAGCCGTTTTTATCAGACAACCTGGCTTGTATTGTACGATAATTTATTGCGGTATGATCGGATGTAATATACCTATGTACTTATGGCGTTATAGGTAGCACTTTATCTTTCGTCGCTACTCAGTAACTAAATGTTTACGCACTTTCTTGCATTAGTACGAATGAATGAATGATGAATATTTTTTGTCGTGATTTATTATTTATGTAATTTGTTTATAAGATTTATAAGAGCCTGTTACTTGACAACTAGGTACCTACTAGATCATCGATTTTGGACAGTCAATCATTATGGTACAAATCGTTTTCAATCAATCTTACTTACAAGCTAATTGTGGGTAGTTGTAACAAACCCATGGTTGTAGAAATAACACGCATTGATACAAATTGTTACGTAACTGTATAGTAAATATTATTAATTTAATTAGTCCACTGCTGAATATAGGCCTGTATATACCCACGAAGAGCGATTTGGCCATATCCGCTGGTCCACTGCTGGTTGGAGGACACAGCAAGGACGGGGAATGAAAAAGAACAGCTTTTTCGCTCACTGGGAAGACAATACAAAAGCTTGTGTATTTGACCCCGACGCAAAAACGACTGGGTGATATAAGTTTGACGTGTCCGTGTGTGTATGTGTCTGTCTGTGGCATCATAGCTCCCGAACGGATGAACTGATTTTGATTGTTTTTTTTTTACAAAAAAAAAAAATACAAAATGTTTTATTTAGCAGAAGATTACATACATACAGAAATACCAGTGGACCCTGCACTAGGATGACCTGTATCGCAGGGCCCGACTCGGGGGTGCTTACTTTTCAAATACTATCTGGTGTACTTACGTACGGTGTTTTACGGTTTTTTACGGTGTTTTGTTTTGAAAGATAAATTAATCGGCAGTGTTCTTAACTATGTTTTATCAAAATTGGTACTGCCGTTTTAATGTTATCAGGTCTTGTAGCCGCGGCAAGAATAGTACATTATTGCGTTGAGTTTTTTTTAAATTTTGTATTATTAAGTAACGTTAGTTCACGGTGACATGGTGACACGGGTCACGCGTGCGTGTACTCACCGTGAACGTGTGTTGTTACCGTGTAGTGGTGATCATAGTGACGGACGCGGAGGCGGCGGAGGGCGAGTCGGGGCGCGCGCGCGCCGCGCACGCGGTGCAGCACGGCGCGCGCCTGCGCAGGAAGCTGCAGCGGCGCCTCACGCGCCAGGCGCTCGCCGAGGCCAAGGCCATCAAGGAGCAGATACACGTGCTCGTCTACGTCGCTGAACTGGTGAGTAGTTGTGACCATAGTGACCGCACGGCGCGCGCCTGCGCAGGAAGCTGCAGCGGCGCCTCACCCGCCAGGCGCTCGCCGAGGCCAAGGCCATCAAGGAGCAGATACACGTGCTCGTCTACGTCGCTGAACTGGTGAGTAGTTGTGACCATAGTGACCGCACGGCGCGCGCCTGCGCAGGAAGCTGCAGCGGCGCCTCACCCGGCAGGCGCTCGCCGAGGCCAAGGCCATCAAGGAGCAGATACACGTGCTCGTCTACGTCGCTGAACTGGTGAGTAGTTGTGACCATAGTGACCGCACGGCGCGCGCCTGCGCAGGAAGCTGCAGCGGCGCCTCACCCGCCAGGCGCTCGCCGAGGCCAAGGCCATCAAGGAGCAGATACACGTGCTCGTCTACGTCGCTGAACTGGTGAGTAGTTGTGACCATAGTGACCGCACGGCGCGCGCCTGCGCAGGAAGCTGCAGCGGCGCCTCACCCGGCAGGCGCTCGCCGAGGCCAAGGCCATCAAGGAGCAGATACACGTGCTCGTCTACATCGCTGAACTGGTGAGTAGTTGTGACCATAGTGACCGCACGGCGCGCTCCTGCGCAGGAAGCTGCAGCGGCGCCTCACCCGGCAGACGCTCGCGTCTGCCGGGTGAGGCGCCGCTGCAGCTATGTAGATGAGCACGTGTATCTGCTCGATGCTGCAGCCGCCGCTGCAGCATCGAGCAGATACACGTGCTCATCTACGTCGCTGAGCTGGTGAGTTACTTGTTAGGGTTCCGTACCCAAAGGGTAAAAGCGGGACCCTATTACTAAGACTTCGATGTCCGTCTGTCTGTCTTTTTTTATTTTTTATTTCGTATAGGTTTGTGTTTGACTACACACTGCCTGATGTTAAGCAGATATGCGGTCTAGTATGTAACACGCTTACCTAGAAGATACCTATTTACTCGTCTGTCTGTCACATAGCTGTATCTCATAAACCATGATAGCTAGGCAGCTGACATTTTCACAGATGATGTATTTCTGTTGCCGCTATAACAACAAATACTAAAAACAGAATAAAATTAATGATTAAGGGGGGCTCCCATACAACAAACGTGTTTTTTAGGAGTTTTTTTGCTCGCTATTCATAACGGCAAGAGGAATGGCGCTCCCATACGGTGCGGAACCCTTCGTGCGCGAGTCCTACTCGTACTTGGCCGATTATGTTTATATTATTACGTACATGTTATTTTTTTCTAGTACTGGGGGAAGTTTTTGCTAGGTGAAGGGCGAATCAAACTAACCTAAGGGCGCATTCAAACGGGGGACGTTAACAATGCATAAGAAATCGTGTTTTTTCACGATTCGCACGATTCGTAAAAAAATACGAATTGACGTTCACATTTGTTTCGGTCTTAGTTAAACGTTGGCGCAGGCAATCCGTCACAAAATGTTCACGATTCGCTTCGATCAGGAATACACACGATTCGTGGTTTTTAAAAGACGATAGGTACAGTAAAAATGAATTGTGCGTCATTTTTCACGATTCGTGTAGCGTGTGAACATGGGCATTTAAAAAGCATTGCTACCGTCAAAAAAAGGACGAATCGTGAAAAAGAATCGTTCTCGTGTGAATGGGCTCTAATGCCATCTGATCTGTGAAGTCAGCCACAAGCTGCACAAAACTCCATTTCTCACCCCCACTGATATATGAATTTGCTACTGTGCAACGACTCGCCTCGTGTTCACAGATTCGACCTAAGAATAACTTGTTTGATTGGGGTGCATGTTAGTACCTACCTAGCTTGCACTCGATAGGTACTTCAAGCACTAACACTGCTCGTTGTTTGTGATTGAAAGTATTATACCGAGACCAATGATAATGAAATGAATTTGTTCCTCAACATTACTGCGAAGGTGGCACTGGCTGACTGAGCCTAAAAGTTAGGTTGGCTTCGGTATTTTTAATCTAACGATTTCCTTTTCAAATAAAGAAAATTCAAGAGCTATCAGAAGCTACCACCTGAAATAGCTCTTTATGAATTTGTAAAATTACCTATCAATTGGTCAGGTGGCGACAGACCCTGCGCTAGCATGGAAGAAGGCCAAGGAATTATACACGAGTCTGAGCGAGGCTGAGCCGGAGAACCAGGCGCGGCCCGCTACCCTCGAGGAGCTCGTGGTGCTGCTGGCTCGAGAGACTGCTCGCAAGATGGTCCATCTCGTCAACTACACGCACACCGATCTGCCCAAGTGAGTGCCCATGTAAACCATCTAAATCCATAATAAAAGTAAGTTCGTTTAAGCCGGTATATACGGCTTAGCCCTGGTGTCATAGTTGTTGAGTCGCCTGAAGGTCTCCGACGTTGCTAAACGGTTTAAACAACCGGAACCTACAATTTATCGTGTCATCCGAGCCACGGTAGCGCTCTGTTGCAAATGTCACCCGCGGTCACTCATCTAAAGACTGTGATCAAACTACTTACTACTAATTCCATATTGATTCGCAGACTGTCAAACTCAATTTTAGGTTGATTAGGTGTACGTACTTACTTTATCTTCAACTACAACGTCGCCTACCATCAGGCAAGTTGGTGGTCAAGCGCAGTAAAAAAGACATACCTAGCTCCGTTTTAAGGATATGTTGTATAAAACAGGAGTACCTAAGAATAATAGGAATTAAGTTCTTTAGACGACGAAATATATTCGCTTTCGTCTAAGTACAGTTGTCCAAGGAGCCAAGAGGGTTTACAGAATTTAAAGAGCCTTGTTTATTTGCAGAAACGTACGCCAAGGAATGGCCATTATTAGCAAGCACCTATCCACTGCTGCCGACGCGTTACTCAAGGTAATTTTATGTTTAAAATGTACAGTGTGGCATCAATATTTTCTTTGTTGGGAAGGTTAAGTCATACAACTATACCTACTTATCGTTTACCTAGTCAAAGATAACAAATAAAAAGAGTTTTTAAACTTTCGCGATTTGAACACATTATTATTATATACTACGGGACTAATCGCGCACTAAAATTACGAGATTTATGAATATCTCATCATTCCGACGTTTCGACCGAGTTACATCGATAGATATACATTTTTCTTCACCTACTGCTCCTCTGAAAATTACATCTATATTATGTTAGCTACGCAAGAATAACTTGTGGATATTATTGATTTGATATTTATACATTCTCTGCGAGATCAAATCAGAAATGAGGAGATCCGTAGAAGAACCAAAATTAACCACATAGCCCAACGGATTGTCAAGTTCAAATGGCAGTGGGCAGAGCACATAGGGCGGAGGACTGATGACCGATGGGATTGAAAAGATCTCGAGGGGAGACCACGTACCGGCAAGCACAGCGTAGGACGTCCACCCACAAGGTGGGCGGATGACCTAATTAAGACTGCAGGATCGCGCTGGATGCAAACCCGTTTCTAACCGGTCTTATTGGAGATCCATAGAGGAGGCCTATGTCCAGCAGTGGACGTCCTATTTATATATTTTCCTATATTCTTACTGTTGACGTTTGTGAGCAGAGTGTGCCGGTGGAAAACGCGATGTCGGAGGTGCGCAGCTGGCGCACGAAGCTGCAGGCCCTGCTGCAGCACCTGCAGGAAGTCTCCAAAACTTACTTGGTGAGCATTTACATTCACTTTATTTATGAGTATAAGGGTCTGTGTATATAATCCAATTGCTTTTTTAACCGACTTCCAAAAAGGAAGAGGTTCTACGTTCGTCTGTAGCTATGTCCTTTTTTGTGTATGTCCATCAATATTTTCGCCAATAGTAGACCAATTTAAAAAAAATGTTTGAAAGGGGTTTATACTCCAGATATATTTTATGTTTTAGTGTCACTTCAATCACTACGCGATTTCCTCGCAAATATGTTATAAAACGTCGTATGACATACGTGCGCTTTGAAAATTACAGCCGAGGCAATATTGCTAGCCCGAGCCGTAGGCGAGGGCTATAAGGAAGCAGAGGCTTAGACTTACCGCACTTATATCATAATGTAATATTAAACTATGCCATTTTGTGCAGCCATATTGTGCCACAGATCGAAGTCAATGTTGATTTGTAATGTTTGTAGGAACACTTGGCGGTCTTCGTGGCGGGAAACGAGGAGCGAGAGAAGATCGCGCCGCGGTCGCCGTACGACCAGCGGGACGACCTGGCCGCCATCAACGGCCTCAATTGAGCCCCCACTCCACTCTATCTAAAATGTATCTTGTTGTTTTAGTAATACGATGCAATTTAAGTTAACTAGTGTATAGAAATGTGTTGTCTGAAGAATTAATTTTAAAATTGTTTAGTATAAGTAGGTACTTATAATATCAACCTTATCTATACACGAAAGCGTGCCTTGGTATGGATTTTTATGTAGGGACTACAATGAGCATTATTGTATTTAGTCATTGTATCTTAGTTTGCCTAAGTAGACGTAGGCACCACAGATACATTAGTATGTGATAGTGTAGACTAGAGAAACAAGGAAAACCCTATGTAATAAGATTGTGGAAAGAGTGAAGAAAAATGTTCGTCCTTTGCGGCCTGAAGACAGTAGACACTGCTGCCTGACTAGTGATTACTGATTATTTATGTATTTTCATCACCTGTATCAAGTTGAAACGAATCTGAGAGCACTTAGTAACTGATCACGTAGTCAGGGTGTTTTAATGTCTGAGTTTAAGACTGTAAGCTTGCTTTGATTTGTAGAATTAGAAATGTACCAAAGCACAAAACAAAGACTAGTTTAGCGTTCGATTTTAGGATAAATACTCATCTCTTATATTTTAATATTTTTACAATTTAATATTTACGTATTTTATAAGCTAACAAATCGGAAGTTCATTATTATGCCTTATACAATATTCCATCGCATTGATATGGAATAGTCAATGCTAGGTAATATTGTGGAAAAATAATTTTGTTGAAAGATAGCTTTAATAAATCATATTTTATCAGCGTTAGATTGTTTTATTGTTCTTTTAATAAACTTAAATGTTCCTTGACCTTAGATTAGAGCATTTCTGATTAGAGGTGGCAATACCTATTTCCTAGAAAAGTGCCTGATATAAATTATTAAGCAAAATTTTATGTGTCACACTCCCTGGCCGGACCACCTAGTTATACATATTCATTCATGTAATGTATCTATAGTGGAAGAAATGTACAAAATTAGAACAAATTTGTACATAAATATAAAACTTTGTACAAAGTACTTTTTAGTTCCTAATCTTCAATGAAGGTAGTCGAACTCCCTGGCCACCTTCATTTGACGATTACTTAAAAAGTACGTAAAAATTTGTACATTTTTGACCGACGGAGGAGGTACTCAATTCGACGCGTTTTTTTTTAGATTTTATGTATAACCACGCATAACTTTTTTCGTAGTAGTCCGATTTCAATAATTCTTCTTTTATTGAAAAGAGTATACTTCGAAATTGGTCCCATTTAAATTTTATCGGAATCGGCTGAGCCATTTTTGAAAAATCAACAATAATGTGAAAAATGCTACATCGATCTGTGCGAAATATTCGCGAATTCTGTACACGGGTGAAGTCGGTCATGTTATTTTTTTCAAAAAATAATTATTTCACACTTATATGGTTATAACTAGGTGGTCCAGCTAGGCAGTATGACACAATTATGTTAGAAAAATGTATTTGACCAGGCGGCGTTCTCATTAACTGAACTCAGAGAGTAACTTATACTAATTAACATTATATTAACATATATTGTACATACTTATTCGTCGTCGCCGTTTTGTTTCTAAGAAGTCCACTGCTGAACATAGGCCTCCCCTTCCTTCCTTCCTCCTTCCTTTCAGCCATAGGACGTCCACTGCTGAACATAGGCCTCCCCTAAAGATCTCCAATAAGACCGGGTGGTAGCGGCTTGCATCCAGCGCGATCCTGCGGTCTTAATGAGGTCGTCCGTCCACGGCGAACAGTGACTTCTATGTACAATCACTTCGTTCAAGAGTAATTCTGTAAAATGTGTAGGGCTCAGTGGGTGGACGTCCTACGCTGCGCTTGCCGGTACGTGGTCTCCACTCGAGGACTTTTCGACCCCATCGGTCATCAGTCCTCCGCGTTATGTGCCCTACCCATTGCCACTTCAACCTGCCAATCCGCTGGGCTATGTCGGTAACCTTGGTTATTCTACGGATCTCCTCATTTCTGATTCGATCGCGCAGAGAAACTCCGAGCCCTCTCCATGGCTCGTTGGGCTACTTGAAGCTTACTAATAAGGCCCATAGTGAGAGACCACGTTTCTGTGCCGTAAGTTATCACTGGCAACACACACTGGTCGAAAACTTTCGACTTGAGGCACTGAGGTATGTCGGACGAGAAGACGTTACGCAATTTTCCGAACGCTGCCCAGCAGAGTTGGATTCGGCGATTGGCTTCTTTCTTGAAGTCGGACCTACCTAACTGGACCACTTGTCCTAGGTAGACGTACGAGTCAACGACTTCAAGAACCGAGTTCCCAACTGAAATAGGGGTGGGTACAACATGGGAATTACACATCACCTTTGTCTTGTCCATGTTCATTTTAAGACCCACCTGTTGAGATACTCGATTGAGGCCTTCGAGCATCGTACTGAGTTCCTCCATCGACTTTGCCATGACTACGATATCGTCGGCAAACCGAAGGTGAGTGAGGTATTCGCCATTGATGTTGATGCCGAATCCTTTCCATTCCAGGAGCTTAAAGGCGTTCTCCAGAGTAGCAGTAAACAGTTTCGGAGATATAACATATCTCTGTCTTACGCCTCTCTTCAAAGGGATCGCCTTGGAGCTCTCTTCCTGTACTCGGACCGACATAGTGGCGTTATTATACAAACACTTCAACACTTCGATGTACCGATAGTCAATACGGCATCGTTGAAGAGACTCGAGCACAGCCCATGTCTCGACCGAATCAAAGGCTTTCTCATAGTCTACAAACGCTAAGCAAAGTGGCAAGTTATACTCTTCGGTCTTCTGTATAACCTGCCGCAGCGTATGTATGTGGTCCATGGTACTAAAGCCTTTTCGGAATCCGGCTTGTTCGGAAGGCTGGAAGTCATCAAGCCTGCGTTCGAGACGATTCGTAATGACTCTTGAAAACAACTTATAAACATGGCTCAGAAGCGAGATGGGTCTGTAATTCTTCAATAAGGTGTTGTCACCTTTTTTAAAGAATAGCACCACCACGCTTCTGTTCCATGCTTCTGGCGTTAGGCCTCCCCTATAGATGCCCAATAAGACCGGATCGAAGCGGCTTGCTGGATGCAAGCTTGCGCGAACCAGTAGCCTTACTGTGTAAGGGCTCTGACATTCGGCTTCGCTTTGCCTCCTGCTCACTCTCGTGGCGTGAGTAACTGGCGCAAGCAGGAGAAAAAAGCGAAGCCGAAGGTTAGAGCGTTTACACAAAAAAGCCCCTAAGCTGCGGTCTCGACGAGGTTATCCGTCCCATCTCGTCTTACAATTTTTCTCAGACGAGCAGATCAAATTCTAAGTCAACCTCGCGACTTTTAATAAAGAACCTTCAAGAACAAAGTAAGTACCTACTGTATTGACAGAACTTAGACAGCCTGTCTAAAAATCACCAAAAAATTACTTTCGCTTGTGCTAATTATGTTTACTACGCAAATCAAGTCCATTTTATAGTTTTCCGATAATAAGCAATGCCGATTCCTTCGTTCTGAATATTTGATAATATACCTACATTTTATGGTTATGAAACTTGTTACGTACCTAGCTTTAAATTATTTAGGTAAAAGTATAAAATGACTCTCAAAGATGACCCGTGCGTGTACTGTGTAAGTCTATTTAAGACTGTCTGTATTTAAAATATGTATATGTAGTATATCAGTCTCTGGCAGCCATATCACAAGCTATGCTTAGTTTGGGGTCAGAGACCGTGTGTAAGATGTCCCCTAATATTTAATATTTATTATATTTTTATTATTATTTTCTATTCATCTAAGGGGAGGGTGCAGGACAGTTAGTGCACTGCAGCATAGGACGTCCACCGGCTAGGACGTACAAACGACCCCAGGAACACGCTGGATTCGAGCCTCTTCTATATGGTCTTATTGGAAAACTGTAGGGGAGGTATGCTCAAAGCCTACTACAGCGTCATTCAGAGTTAGATACTTAATACCTTAGATTAATGGTCTCGAGTCTAAGCGTTAAACTTAATAGTGTGTGAAATAATAAGTAAAATTACTGTTCAAAATTAACCTTGCGCGACGTAGTAGGAACCTATTGCTTCGTCGTTATCCCGAATTGCTTAGGTTTTATGGTAGTAGATATTGCTATTTTTTAACCGACATCCAAAAAGGAGGAGGTTCTATGTTCGTCTGTATGTTTTTTTTCGTGTATGTTCATCGATAATTTCGCGTCTTTCTTAGTCCGAAAGCGTATACTCCCGAAGTGGTCCCATTTAAATTTTACAGAAATCGGCTGAGCCGTTTTTGAAAATTCAACAATAATGTAAACAATTCTAGCGAAAATTCGAATTTTGTACACGATGGAAGGCGGTTTTGCCATTTTTTGCGAAAAAAATTATTGTTGTGTATAGAATCACGCGATTATGGGATACCTACGCCCTTTTGTTGCGTTATGAGACGTAGCGCAGTGCATCCGACGCGTCTTAATGCTCGTAGCACCGCACCGTAGCACGTAGCACTCAATAAAGTATTGAGTGCTACGTGATGACACGATGTTGGTACAGGTTGAAACTATCTACCGTGATAGTACATAGCAACCTAGACAGGAAGATCACCCAACGTGTAAAGAAGAAATCTGTGATCGGAGTTTCTGTGCGAGATCGAATCAGAAATGAGGAGATCTACAGACCAACTAAAGTTACCGACCTAGCCCAGCGGATTATCAATTTCAAATGCCAGTGGGCAGGGTACTGATTCGAAGAACGAATGGCCGAATAGACTGTAAAGTTCTTGAATGGAGACCTCGTCCTGGCAAGCGCAGCGTAGGACGTCCGCCGCCTAGGTGATATTATTTAAGATAGCAGGAGTGCGCTGGATTCAAGCCGCTTCCAACCAGGGCAACCAGGCTTATTGGAAATCCATAGGTGAGGCTTTTGAGTGGTGAGCATCCTACGGCTGATGATGATGATGAATATTTAAAGTATTATTAGTAAAAAAAACATAACTATGATAAAATTTCTCAGAAAATGCAAAAAAAAAACTAAAAATGTGTAAATTAATGGTAGTCGTAGTTTTCTTAATTTTTTTCCAGTTAGTGAATAATTTTGAATTTTAATTTTTTAATTTTATAGTGCATCCCACACTAGGTTTATCTCAAAGAGTTACTTTTTATGATAAACATTTCAAAAATTCGTCGCGGATGCAGGATGCCAACGCTATAAGTTGGTTAAAAATGATAAACACTTCACAGAATTCGTCGCGAGTTCAGTATAGCGGGTTAGCTCAGTGGTTTAGAGCGTCGGGCTAGTGATCCGAAGACTCAAGGTTCGAATCCTGCATCCGCGACGAATTTTTGAAATGTTTATCATAAAAAGTAACTCTTTTTGAATTTTGAATTTTTCATATAAATTTTAAGGTTATGTGAAAAAAGTGTGAAAACATAAAAAGATCTTTTTATTATCTATTATTTTGTTTCACAACTTATTTCTATAGGACTTCCGGAAATCGAGGTTAACCGTTTTTTAACCTTTAACTCGCCCCTCTTAACCTTCCCGACCTCAGATCGCCCGTAATTTATTTTTCCTATTTTTTTGTTATATTCTCTTACTTTTACAATGGGCTTCATTCAACAATATATTTTTTTTCACTTTTCATCATTTCCAGAGGCTTCTGCACTGGTCTATGTAGGTATTGTATTGTACTGTACCTACCTCTTTACGAGTATCTTATGAATTGCAGATAGAAGCCGATGCAGAAAAAGGATCGCCAACTATTGATCCGAGTGAAGGCGACCCGTGGCAAAGTCGCTCCATGCTATGGCTGCTGGTCTTCGCTCTACTCGTGTGGCTCGTCACCTACACCATCGTCCTTACTGCTACATTCTGCTTCAAGACTATAGACAGTTTCGGCGGCTTTGGCGGATTCATGACCAGTGGAGTGTGCAACGTTTCCGCCATTGTTTATAAAGATGCTCTAATATTTTCGTATTGAGAACAAGTTGTGTTCTAATGTCGTTGTTCAGGAAATAAATTGTATGGTGAAGACAGCTAACATTTGTACCTAATCAATTAAAGTGGGCTCTGTTACAAGAACTGTAGGTCGCCTTGTCGGAGTTGTGGGTGCTGCACTCAATAATGGGAAAATTCAGTAGACAGCTCAGATAAAAATAAGAGGTAAAGAGAAATATACGACAATCAGAGAGGAAAACAGTTCCGGAGTAGGTAGGTATAATGCACAGAACAGCCTTCTCTCTTCTGTGGTAGGTATAATGAAACCGATTGACAGTATTTTTACGGCTTTCCCGCTGTTTCTTAAAATCTTTTTTTATTTTTATTATGACGTCGCGTTATCCATGCATTTGCTAAGGATATTTAGAGATTTCTCTAGTATAATGGTGCCGCCACACTCTCCACGAGGCGACACGAGCACCACAGCTAACTTCACATCGTATACAAGTTGCCAATATGAAGTTAGCTTCAGAAGCGGTGTTCGTGTCGCCTCGTGGAGAGTGAATCCGCACCATAAAATATATAGGCCAAAAGAACAAGAATCCAAGTCGGTATGACATTTAACAATACCAAAAAAAGATTTACGTTTTGTAGAGAGAGTTTTGGCGGAAACGCGAGAAAATCATGTCGCCGCATTGTATTATTTTCTAAAACTTGTGTTTTATCAGTATTAATAGTGTAAAAGTTGTGGTGTTTCATTTTATTAATAGCTGAAATACATGCGTGAGTGTGGGCAAGTAGTATTATGTCGTAAAACATGTCTTTTCGTGTTGTCTTCAAAACTCCATCGAAGCTTCTAGTAAAGTCTCCACAGCTTTACTAAGAAGAAGGGTCAGAAGATTACATACATATGACGAGGCGGGATGGCCTTAAAGGCTTTAGCCTGTCCTAAATGGGCGAATTATTTCTAAAAAAAAAGTCTCGGAGAGATGTTCGATCGCAGTGCTTTGTGTCGATAATAGCTCTGTGGTATCGATATTCTGGATCGCAGTGGATCATAATAATCGAAATACATTGTATCGATCTATCTGATCTATTGATGCGATTTTTTGGATGGGCCAAAAATAATGTCAAATATTATTAAAAATAAAAAAAATACAAGATCGAAAGCCATTGTTTCGAAATTAATATCGGGTCGATAGTATTCCTAAATATCGATCCACTCACGACTCACGAGTCGAATCGAATTTCGGATAGACTTGGACATCCCTAACGTTTTGCTTTTTTTTGCATTGGTTTAATTTTGTGATTAATTGTGATTTGTGGTGAATTCTATGTAATTTTGCTGTAATCTTCATGATTTCTCGGCTTTGAAGCTAAAGTTGTAACTAAATAAAAGGCTAAAATGCCTTCGATTGATGTGATGGCGCCCCCAGGGCAGGGGCTAGATGGGGCGCCTGAGGAGCCCCAAGCGCCGCCACCTCCCGTTATCGGCATTATCTATCCACCACCTGAAGTCAGGAGTATCCTTTTACCAAGATATACCTAACTAATACAAAAAAACAAAGATTTCCTTCTATTCTAGCCAGCTCACAAAAGTTAATTCACTAGGAAACATAACCTCACCACATCACAACTACGAAACTTACAATGTTTCTAAGATATGATAGGTTTTCAATAACAATATTTTTATAGTGACATGTATTTTAAAGCACGATGAGGATATGGAGGTTTTCTGAGGTGTGTGAGGTATGCACTTGCAGATTGCACAATTATTATTTTAACTGTGTTAAGTTTGTATTTCCCATGTAGCTTGTAAATAAAAGTGCTCCAATAAATTTTCAAAACTTAACTTTTAAGTTTATGTATACCTCTAACACTACAGTCTCATTAAAAACAGCCTGAAAATTCTAAATTGATTACACATAATATATTGTTATAACACTTAGTTTTAAAGACTTGTTTATTATAATGGGCTGGAATCTGCCACATGTAGAATGTAGTGATAAAGTTTAAGGCCAAAAACACCACAGATGGATCAATGCAGGACCATGGTCTAACGACTTATCAGCAGATTGAGGTAACAACGATAGAGGAATGACCTTTAGAGACAACAGAAGGACTGGCAGTTTTACTGCATTAAGTTTTCTTGGCATGAATGAACATGTGTTTGTTGTTGTTAAAATACCATGTTATTATCTTTTCTAGCTCTCAAAAGTCGATATTTCTTTAACCAAGTTTGCAGACATTGTTGACAAGACTGCCAGTTTTGTGGCTCGTAACGGACCAGAATTCGAAGCCCGTATTCGTCAAAATGAGCTTGGCAACCCCAAGTTTAACTTTCTCAACACGGGAGACCCATATCATGCCTACTATCAGCACAAAGTCAAGGAGATCAGGGAAGGAAAAGGTGAGTTAGTCCACTATTTGTTTTAATCATTATGCATTTTAGCTCAGGTACTACATCAATTTAAGTAGGTACCTATTCTTATTAAGTGTAGGGCGAATTATACATAAAGATGTCGGTTATAAGAAGATTATTCAAACAATCAAACACTGTATGATCGGAACTACTGTTTATTGTACTTGATTATACAGACGTCCGTCTTATTCTATCGTTGGTGGCAGACTGCCGGGCCTTCCATCTCGCAACTTATTCTACTATAAACAATCACTCTAACATTCGGCCTATCCCTGACACTAAGTAAGTTAGCTACAAAACCTCTTGTCTCACCCCGCTGACAACAACTCGCGTCGTAGTCACAATTGTATTATAGCAATGTATTAAATGTTAATCATATGGCAGGTGTGGAGGTGCCGGCCCCGGCGGCTCTGGGCCCGCCGCTGACGCGCGGCGCGCTGGCGCCGGCCACGGCGGCGCGCCAGCAGGAGCTGCTGAAGGCGGCCGCGCCGGCGGAGCCACCGCCGCCGCGCGACCCGCCGCCCGAGTTCGAGTTCATCGCCGACCCGCCCTCCATCTCCGCGCTCGAACTCGACATCGTCAAGCTGACTGCGCAGTTCGTGGCGCGCAACGGCCGCCAGTTCCTCACCGACCTCATGAAGAAGGAGGAGCGCAACCACCAGTTCGACTTCCTGCGGCCGCAGCACTCGCTCTTCCAGTACTTCACGCGGCTGCTCGAGCAGTACACCAAGGTGCTGCTGCCGCCCAAGGAGCTGGCGGCGCGGCTCGGCGGCGAGGCTCGCGGCGGCGCGCTGGACGCGGCGCGCGCGCGGGCCGCGTGGCACGCGCACCAGGCGCGGCGCCGCGCGCACGACGAGGCGCGCCAGGAGAAGGAGCGGCTCGCCTACGCGTCCATCGACTGGCACGACTTCGTGGTCGTGGAGACGGTGGAGTACGGCGCGGGCGAGGGCGGCGAGTTCCCGCCGCCCACCACGCCGCTGGAGGTGGGCGCGCGCGTGCTGGCGCAGGAGCGCGCCGAGGAGCCGCAGCAGGACGCCGACGACACGGAGATGCAGCTCGAGTCGAGCTCCGAGTCGGAGGAGGACGACGACCTGGCCGAGATGGAGGACCGCACGGCGGCGGCGGCCGACCGCCGGCCCGACGACACGCGCGTGCAGGACATGGAGGAGGACTCGTCCTCCGAGGAGGAGGCGCCGCCGCCGCCGCCCGCGCCCGACGCGCCGCTGCCGCCGCGGCCGGACCGCGTGGTCGTGAAGAAGTACGACCCGAAGCGCGCGCGCGCGCCCGCCGCGCCGCACGCCGAGGAGTGGCTGGTGTCGCCCATCACGGGCGAGAAGATCCCGGCCAACAAGGTGGCCGACCACGTGCGCATCGGCCTGCTCGACCCGCGCTGGCTGGAGCAGCGCGACCGCGCCGCCGCCGAGCGCACCGACCGCGACGAGGCGCTCGCGCCCGGCGCCGCCATCGAGGCCTCGCTCAAAAATGTAAGGACGCCTTCATCGCTACTCAACGCACACTCTCTCATATCTGCTCTTTTCTCGAAGCTCATTTTTATTCTGTCTAACTTCTTCTATACCAATATTATAAAGAGGAAAGATTAGATTTTTTGTTTATTTGCATTGAATAGGCTCCAAAAGTACTGAACCGATTTGAAAAATTACTTCACTGTTGGGAAGCTACACAATCCCCGGGTGTCATAGGCTATATTATAAAAAAGTTACGGAGTCTGCTAGTTGTGGATAAAGTTTAAAGCGTGCATTTTTAGGGACCTTTTATTCTGCTCCACTCGTTTTGATTGTAATCATCTTTCCTGTTTCCGACTTAGCTCGCGGAGCGTCGTACGGACATCTTCGGCGTGGGCGACGAGGAGACAGCCATCGGTAAGAAGATCGGCGAGGAGGAGCGGCGCCGCGACGAGCGCGTCACGTGGGACGGACACACGTCCAGCGTGGAGGCCGCCACGCGGGCTGCGCGCGCACACATCACGCTCGAGGACCAGATACAGCAGATACACAAGGTACGCTCACACACACGGATCTACGGGGAAAATGGAAATACTATACAGGAAAGAAATGTTTATTCACAGAGAAGGAATTAGGGACAAATTGTCCGTGAAACACATATATCCTTACATTTTCTCATTTGAAGTTAATTGCATTAACAGCGGGCCCATAACTCGGCTAGGCCAGTCTGGCAGTCCCTTACAATGATCCTGTTCAATGTTAAAGTTATTCATTTGTATTTACAAAGGCTCAAAGGACCATGTACACTGTACTGATGGACAGTACAGTTTCACGTTACTCTGTGGATGACGTAAGGTGCAACTGGCCAAAAAGCTTCTAAAATAACACAAGGTGTGATCACAAGGCAGACCGATGAACAAAATAAGATGATCCAGCTCAAAGGACTATGTTCATGACCATGTTCTAGTTAATCATACAAATAAAAATTTAATTCAAAATGATGGCACTATTTGACGCTTACTGCTTATGTGTGTGTACATAGCTTGTCGATCCCCTAATAGGTTGTTATTGCAACGTCCCCAGGTCAAGGGCCTGCTGCCTGACGAGGAGAAGGAGAAGATCGGGCCGAAGCCGGTGTCGGGCGCGCGGGGTGGCGGGGGGAGCCGCGCGCCTCCGCCCGCGCCCGCGCGCCCCCCCGCGCCGCCTGCGCCCGCGCCCGTCCTCCTGCAGCCCATACCTTCCCTCATGGTGAGTATTGTAAGGACCACTTATAGTGGAGATCGATCCGAAGCCAGTGCGGTGTCTAACCTCGCGCCGCCGCCCGCGACCACCAAGCGCGCCTAGTGCGGGTCAGCTAATCTTAAATGTACGTCACTTGTCTGCGACTGTCGCAGTCCATCAAAAAAAAAATTCAAGTGCAGTAAAGTTATTATGATTTTAGAAATAGTTAAGTGGTTCCAGCATTAATTATGCACATTACACATTCCTACCTGCTAGTCTGTTCCGTGTGTATTATATTTTATTTTTCACTAATTTACAGACGATTATGATTGACATCAGTGTAGGAGGAATATTCTTATTTTTGTTTTCATTTACTCAAATGAATCTCTACGTCTTGTTGAAAATATTTTTTTTTGCTCTCTGTTGAGATATTCCTAATTACCGAAATACAGGTGCAAACTTAGTTCGGCGACAAGCGTTCATAGTAAATATTATTGAAGTGAAAACTTCTATAGCTGCGTTGTGCACTTTTTGTGATGGGTAAAAAATATTAAACTCGCGTCAGGACACTTGACCTGTGTGTGCGTGTGTGATATTGTATTTTACCACTTAAATGATGGTAATTTATATGTTAAAGTTTTTTTTTTAAATATTGTATTTAATTTTATTTATTTGGTACACAAAACAGAATACAGCCAATAATATGCTTAAATAATGTAGTGTTAAGAACTATGAGCTAAACCATATTCCAAAACATGTGTACACATCATGATTAACAGTACTTAAGTATTTGAAAGAAATACAATTGATATTAAGTAGGTTAATATGTAAACAAAGTAATTTAATTATAACTACATTCACGGTGAATGCAATCCTCCTCACGTCTCTTTTAAATTTGAATAAATTTGAATCGAAAATGTCTATTGAGTTATGGTGGATCTTAAGAATTTCGTTGTACTGGCGACACATTCACTATAATTCATTGTAATTGTATATTCAGAGCTAAATTTCATGTTGGTCTGGTCAGGTGCTACCGCCGCTGGGTCCGCGTCCGCCGCTGATCCCGACGCCGGTGGGCGGCGTGTCGGGCTTCGGGTTCGTGCCGAGCGCGCCGCCCGTCGCCGCGGCCGCGCCCGAGCCCGAGGACGACGGGCCCATGGCCAAGCGGCTGCGCACCGAGGACGCGCTGGAGCCCGAGCACGCCTGGCTCGCGCGCCACCCCGGCCCCGTCACTATACAGGTAACTATCTGACAACCAGCGTGTCTTCCTACCCTGAACACGGACCGATGGCAAAGCGACTGCGGCTGAAGACGCGCCCCCATGGGGGTCAAACACTCGTCACAAATGGCTTTTATTATTTATTGACGCCCCCTTACGTATGTACACCGAGCTGTCCTTCTCCTGCCCCGTGACCAGCACGTTCACGTGTTGAACCAAGTGCAAACCGATGGTGAACTGGAGTTGACGAGGACGATTCTTCCTCAACCATGTTTTACGGAAGAGGGCAACTGATAAGATGGATATGGTTTAAAATAGGAAAAATTCATAGACTATTTTGGTCCAGTTGGAAAAATAAAAGGTTCCTTCAGGATGCACAAAAACGAATACCCCAGAGAAGCTGCGGGCAATAAATTGATTAATTCTTTAAACCTGGATCTAAATCTGTAATATTGTATCATTCCAGGTGGCGCTGCCGCTGGTGCCGGAGCGGTCGGAGTGGCGGCTGGACGGGCGCGCGCTGGCGCTGGTGGTGCCGCTCGGCACCTCCGTCGCCGACCTCAAGACCACGCTGCAGAGGAACACCAACATGCCCATCGCCAAGCAGAAGCTGCACTACGAGGTATGCCATGTAACACAACTGTTGCTTTTGTACTGGGTATTTCTCTAGACGACGGCCATATTCTAAGATACTTTTATACCCCGTGTCGGTTGGGCCCATACTAAAAGTTGTCCATAATGATGATAGTTCGACTTAGTATACTAGCTCTGGATCCCCATCTATATTCCCCCATATAGATGGGGCCCCATTCAATTCTTTAACAATGCCAAGGGGTGTTAAAGATTTGAATGTTAACTATTATTAATATCTTTTTTTTCCTTTGAAGACATCACGTGGACGTTTTAATATTTTGTTAACTACGTCAACCGATAGACTTTCAGATCATCACATACAATCAAAAGTGAACCTTATGTGTTTGTGTTCAGGGTCTATTCTTCAAGGACACCAACACGCTGGCGTACTACAACGTGCCGCCCGGCGCGCTCCTGCAGCTGCAGGTCAAGGAGCGCGGCGGCAGGAAGAAGTAACCGCACTCATAAACGTACATATTTATACCAACATCATTATTCATAATTCTCATAATGCCCAAGTAGTCCGGGAATCGCTCAATTCTAAGAATGCCCAATTTTGACAATGGCTAATTCTAGGAATGCCTAATTCTCAAAATGGCAAAATAAATTAAATTGAGAGTTTTATATGAAAAAAATGCAAGTGAAATCCCTCCGCGCGGAAGAAGTGAAACTTCGACGCAACAGTGCTTTCATACCCCCTCCATGGTAGCGGCGTTTAACGCAACCTTGTTGGAAGTCGCATTAGAAGTGTCACTTCAAAAAAACGTAAATTTTCCATGCACAGGTGACCGGTAGCAAACGGTAACAACCTCTTAAGGATGAGTTTAGTACATTCAGAAGAATAACTTACTATGGGACCAACCGAAGCCAAATTCGCGAAAAAGTTAGCAGGTCTGAAAAGTTCATTGATAAATCAACAAAATGAACTAATTTTTTTTTTCGAATCTGTATTGGTTGGCCCCATAGTAAAATTGTTCGCTTTGATGTACTGAACTTGCGTTTGAGACGTTCGACGTTACTTACAGGAGACTTTGTATACAGGGTTATTTCTAATCAATTAGCATCCTTTAAGGGGCCTATTCTGTACATCAAAACTAACAACTTTTGTTCTGCGACTTTGTCTAAAACTAAAAAAAAAGCAGTTGTTCCATACATTTTGTCGAGTGTGAGCGATGTTTTTCTACGGAACAACTTTTTTTGAGAATTAATAAAAGTCGCAGAACAAAAGTTCTTAGTTTTGATGTACATAATAAGCCCCTAAAAGGATGCTAATTGATTAAAAATAACCCTGTATAAAATATATGATTTTAAGTAAAAATCACAATTTAAATTAATTTGCCATTTTGAAGATTGGACTTTCTTAGAATTGGGCATTAATAGAATTAGACATTCATAGAATTGGGCATTCTTAGAACCATATGCTATTGTTAATATTGGGCATTCCTGCTATTCAAGTAGGTATGCGACCACGAAAAGAACTCATTTCGACGTGTGAAAACGTGACAGATATATACTTTGCCATAACGCTGTCTCGTTCTGACACTACGAAAGAAATAATTCGTGGTGCGCATACTAGCCCGGCTCGCCTAAACCATGTATTTGTCACCAGACTTCATAGGTGTTATTCTACATGCTCACACACAATCCTCGTGTAAGCTGGACTCTATGTACACGAGTTTCCTCCATCTTAAAATATATCAGATTGTCTTCTATTTTATTTACTAATCTATGTAATTTGACTTCTAATAAGCGATAGGATTAAAAATAAATTAGATTACCCACGAAAATTACGTGTTTTCAATACCAATACACCCTACATTTTTTTGTTATGAGGTTAGATTAGTACAGACGAACTATTAAATAAAACATAGACGTTTACTAACATTTTTATTAAAACAGTATAAAATTAACAAAGCACATAAATAAAACAATATACTTACAATAAAGTAAAGCTAAATGATCAGGAATGTAAATAGTTTTTCAATATTGCACCGGCAATGTAAAGCACCAGTTGATATGTCTATATGTAAATAATGGACACAGAAAAATTATATTTTTCTTACAATATGCTTAATGTAACAATCACAAATTCAGATTCTCTTGATAACACAGATTTAAGTAAGTAAGAATTAACAAATATACGAATAAAAAATACTATAAAATGGAATGTTAAATTCTATAAAATGGACGACGATGAACGGACTGGCCGGTAGAACTACTATAAATATTAATTTATAACTACGTATAAGTGCACTTGTTATAATTTTCTTTATAAAATTCCCATAAAAGCTTATAAAATTGTGACTAAACATTAATCCATTGGAATTTATTTGGAATGGTTGATTCGTGTTAACTAGGCAAAAGTACATCAAAAGTAAGTTAAATGCCACGCGATAAGCTTTGCTACTTATTTCAGTCCATTTTTCAGGAGAAATACATTTGGCAAACTGCAAAAGCACCTTTTCATCAAAACTTTAGCACAAAGTAGCTTGTGAAAGGGTTTTTTGTACAACTCTCAGTAATGCTACTACTCTTCTGCATCTGAACGCGTAAATTAGCGCGCTAATTAAGCCATTACAAAATGCTAAGACATTGATGTGACAAGTTTCAACGCAATAAAACGTTGGCTGCATCTACGTATCGGCTTAATAGCCAGGGAGGTAAGTGCAAAAAATTGCAACTTATTTGTAAAAACTGAATTTTTGGTATTACGTTGTCATGGTGGTGTACAATTTGGTGGTGGTTTGAATTTTTAATAAATAAATGAGTATCTTGTAACTACTTTTAAGCTGAAAGTTGGTATGGGTAAAAAAATTGCTAAAAAAAGTGTAACCACAGAAAATTACCTGAAACAAGTAAGCCATCAGTCAGGCTTTAAAATAGCGCCGCTTTAAAACCTGACTGACAGGCTCTGTTACATGTTTTGGGTGATTGGCTGTGATTTAACTCTTTTTTAGTTATTTTTCTACCCGTACACCAATTTTCAGCTCTTAAAAGTAGTTGCAAGATACTCTTTTTTTTGAAATTCAAACGGTTATCCCCACCAAACGCGAAGCATCCCGGCTGACTGAATCCGGGGTATTGTTGTACACCACCATGACAATGTAATACCAAAAATTCAGCTTTTAGAAAGAAGTTGCAATTTTTTGCGCTTAACTCCCGGGCTATAATTAGAGCGCTAATTAACGCGTTATAATACAGGTGGAGTAGTTGCAGAGGTTATGGTTAATATCAAGAGTTGTTAGCGAGGTTACTCCAACTTGGGAATGGTTTGAACAATGTTCCTGTAGCGCTCGAGCATCGGCTTGTAGATTTTGTCGTGGTCGGGGTACGGCGTCGCAACCGGAGATACTGTGGGCTCGGAGCCTGAAATTATACAAAATAGTTGTTAATTTTGAAATAGATTTTCTAGGCACTGCCTTGAAGGAAAAATCAATTTAAAAATGTTCTGGCCAAATAAATTGTTCTAGCAGTGCTTTTAGTCTTATTAATTAACGCAGGTTATTTGTGTAATAGTTAGTCCGTGTTTTGTCTTGTTCTTATTTTGACAATTTAAATTCATTTATAAAAGTCAAAAAGTCTGACTAACTTGGAGTAGTTAGTACTTCTTAGTCTGTGAGTTAGTCTTAAATTAAATATGGAGTTAGTCCGACTTTTGATTTTTACAAATGACATAAAATTGTCTGTAACACTTGGTAACACTGCGTTAAAAAATGAGGGGTAAGATCACACTAGAACAAATACACTTTAGGTATTACAGGAAAATGTTTTTAAACAGTTTTTTTTCTTTCAAGGCATTTTACTTAGAAACTAGAATATCTAGAAAATATCAAGGGGTTGGTAATTAAACCTGTTTACTCAGAGTGTCACCCCTTTTAGTTCTATTCACTTTGGTAAGGCTATAACTTTTAAGCCAAATAACAAGCAAATAACCCAAGACTTCTTTCGACGCTTTAAAAACATTGAAAATAATTTAAGCTGACTAAAATGTTTTTGTGAAGTGATAGGATTTATCCTACTAATATTATAAACGTTAAAGTTTGTAAGTATATATGGATGTTTGTTACACTTTCACGCAAAAACTTCACACACAGAGCACATCAGAATAACACATAGGCTATAATTTACAAAGATATTGAACGTGAAACGAAGTTCGCCGGGTCAGCTAGTGAGGAATTATTTTCAATCAATAAAGACGTACCTTGTAATTTGACGCCGGTGCTAGCGCTCCAGACCTCGGCGGCTCGTATCGCGGCGCCGAGCAATGCTGCGTTACCGTGCTCCTCCTAAAGTAGGAACAAACGTTTAACTGCTGATTAAAGGTAGGTTTTTCGAATATTATTTAGGATAAAATATGTTTTCATTGTTTTTGGTTGTCACTATTGAATCGTTAAGTAGTAGTAGTGGTAGTAAGTGTATCAAACTTATTTTACAGGTTTATTCAAAAGGGGTGTGCTAAGCTGAAAAGGCTATCTCCTTGAGCAATTAAATCAGTTGTTTCATACGATTCGATTCAGAGTTGCTTTGTAAGGAACATATATTTTCTCCACCTTCAAATTGGCCCAATAGTAAGTGGTTTA
Source organism: Hypomecis atomaria (assembly GCA_964007245.1). Taxonomy (NCBI): domain Eukaryota; kingdom Metazoa; phylum Arthropoda; class Insecta; order Lepidoptera; family Geometridae; genus Hypomecis; species Hypomecis atomaria. The sequence continues at coordinate 3,221,057 of OZ023285.1, forward strand.
TAATGACGGTCTAAATCATACCGTTTCAGCTTGATCATGTAGAATGAGTAGACTAGATAAATGACTTACTGAGACATAGACAGGCGTGTTGAACACATCCGCGAATATCTGCAGCAGTTCCTTGTTGACGGCGGCGCCGCCCGTCGCGATGATTCGAGACGATTTGTCTGAAAACCGACACATATTATTTTTTTAATATAAATATATTATAACTACATGATAGGCCGAATCAAACTTAATGGCGTTTGTGAAGAGAGTTGCGATGCACAAGCGGACCGACAAAGCCGTCCCGAAGTAGCTACTACTTTACGTTCGCCATCACTCGATCGACTTGTGCCGGTCGGCGCCGATCGGTAAGTACCTTCGGGTCCAATGCGCATCATTCGGCCGGCTCCGCGCGTCGCGGCTTTCCCGCATGCTATATACATTCGATTTTACCGGCCGGCAGTGCCGATCGATGCCGGCTCGCTTATATGTGTGGCAAGCCTAAGGAGGCGTTTTGTACAAGTAGGTACTTATCTGTATCCTTTATATAATTAGACCTACGTTAGACAATATCTTCGCAAATAAACTGGTTTTATTACATTTATTATTATTTATTCGTATTGTATGAGCGTGCCTAATGTGCCTGTCCTCCTTTTTAGTCGTGGTCCTTCCACCACCTTCCACCTTTTTTGGCGTGGTGAGTATTGGCCTCGGGGTCTCTCCCCTTTTCCAAGGCTGGGCGCCAGAGAATCTCGCGCTCTGGGGAATATGGTTTGCCGCTGGTACCGTATCCTTTTTAGAAGACCTCATCAACGGCGTGCCTGTCCTTCCAGCAGCGCGCGCGCCTCGTACTGCGCGTGCGGGCGCTCCGCCGCGCCTTGCACCACCCGAGTGTCGTAGTATATACCTACCTAATGTGAAGCCCATGTCCTCGGCGTGCGCCCTCATGGCGAGGGCCTGTCCCTCCAGCAGCGCGCGCGCCTCGTACTGCGCGTGCGGGCGCTCCGCCGCGCCTTGCACCACCCGCGTGTCGTAGTATATACCTACCTAATGTGAAGCCCATGTCCTCGGCGTGCGCCCTCCTGGCGAGGGCCTGTCCCTCCAGCAGCGCGCGCGCCTCGTACTGCGCGTGCGGGCGCTCCGCCGCGCCTTGCACCACCCGCGTGTCGTAGTATATACCTACCTAATGTGAAGCCCATGTCCTCGGCGTGCGCCCTCCTGGCGAGGGCCTGCCCCTCCAGCAGCGCGCGCGCCTCGTACTGCGCGTGCGGGCGCTCCGCCGCGCCTTGCACCACCCGCGTGTCGTAGTATATACCTACCTAATGTGAAGCCCATGTCCTCGGCGTGCGCCCTCCTGGCGAGGGCCTGTCCCTCCAGCAGCGCGCGCGCCTCGTACTGCGCGTGCGGGCGCTCCGCCGCGCCTTGCACCACCCGCGTGTCGTAGTATATACCTACCTAATGTGAAGCCCATGTCCTCGGCGTGCGCCCTCCTGGCGAGGGCCTGTCCCTCCAGCAGCGCGCGCGCCTCGTACTGCGCGTGCGGGCGCTCCGCCGCGCCTTGCACCACCCGCGTGTCGTAGTATATACCTACCTAATGTGAAGCCCATGTCCTCGGCGTGCGCCCTCCTGGCGAGGGCCTGTCCCTCCAGCAGCGCGCGCGCCTCGTACTGCGCGTGCGGGCGCTCCGCCGCGCCTTGCACCACCCGAGTGTCGTAGTATATACCTACCTAATGTGAAGCCCATGTCCTCGGCGTGCGCCCTCCTGGCGAGGGCCTGCCCCTCCAGCAGCGCGCGCGCCTCGTACTGCGCGTGCGGGCGCTCCGCCGCGCCTTGCACCACCCGCGTGTCGTAGTATATACCTACCTAATGTGAAGCCCATGTCCTCGGCGTGCGCCCTCCTGGCGAGGGCCTGTCCCTCCAGCAGCGCGCGCGCCTCGTACTGCGCGTGCGGGCGCTCCGCCGCGCCTTGCACCACCCGCGTGTCGTAGTATATACCTACCTAATGTGAAGCCCATGTCCTCGGCGTGCGCCCTCCTGGCGAGGGCCTGTCCCTCCAGCAGCGCGCGCGCCTCGTACTGCGCGTGCGGGCGCTCCGCCGCGCCTTGCACCACCCGCGTGTCGTAGTATATACCTACCTAATGTGAAGCCCATGTCCTCGGCGTGCGCCCTCCTGGCGAGCGCCTGTCCCTCCAGCAGCGCGCGCGCCTCGTACTGCGCGTGCGGGCGGTCGGCCGCGCGGCCGGCCGCGTCCTGTAAGACCCTGGTGGGCGCCGCGCGCGGGACGATCTCCGCCGTGTCGTAATATATACCTGCCGGCAGACAAGGCTACTGTTTATGGTAATATTATACGGGCGCTGTCGTTGTGCTACGACATCTGAGCGATGACGCTCCGTAGTTCTACATTTAAATCTAAACTACATGCCGCAAGGTGCGTTGTAAGAGGCGTGACCAAGAAACGCGCGCGCAGCGCACTATGAGGTCGTCACCCCCAGTGCGCTGCGCGCGCGGTTCTTGTGAACCGTGAAGAATACGAGGCGAGTACGAGCGTTGCGTCAACGTAGCACCCGTGTGGCGCATCGTTGCGTTGTGATGACACAGCGCAACGGCTGCGCCCGTGTGGCGTCACCTTTACTATTTGCCAATTAATTATTATCTGAAGCAGACATCACTCACCCATGTATCCCATATTGCCGCGGACCGTCGAGCGGAGCAGTTCGTTGAAGGCGTCCCAGCTGGGTCCAGCCAGCCGGTCGCGGTGGTTCTGCCTCGTGAGGGAGCCGTTGGCGAAGCAGAGCAGCGCCATGTAGGGCGCGGCGGGCGTGGGCCCCACCAGCACGTGGCCCTCGGGCGGCGCGGCCGGCGCCTGCAGCCCGAGCAGCAGCGTGTCGCTGGTGCCCAGGCTGAGCCCCACCCAGCCCGCGCGCAGCCGCAGCCCTACAACGCAACATGTCTACATTATGTCCGTCAACTTTTGAGCTATTTCATCTCGGCTCTTCGAAATCAAAACCTAGCAAGTGTATTGCCCATGCTTGGATAAACGGGGTATGTGTCTTTTGACATGATCTGAATTCTGAACGTTCTGACTGGAGTGAGAAGGTTCAGGAAGGGCAGAACGTCATAATAGGAGCACCTATTATACAGTTGCTAAGTGTTGATTTTGGACAGACATTTTAAAAATAAACCATCAATTTTAGAGACGGAACAAAAAACGAATTCCTTTCTGATGTTTGCAACATGAGGTGTTAAAATTAAGTTTTGTAAAAAAAATTTTAGCTCAAATGGTTACCGACGATTATATAAGGTGTATGCATGTGTAGGAAAACTTGCTTTAAAAGATACAATTTCGTAATTGACTGCACACAACAGCAGCAGATTAAGTGTCGTTGGACGACATATACAGGCGCTGTCGCAGAATTTGCGTGTTTGATAATGAGTCGTTAGCTATCTCTAATATTCTCGGTCTAAAATCGTGTAATAATTAGGTATCACATACTAGCTGACTCGGTGAACTTCAGATTTTTACTCAGTCTCATTTTAAATTTCGTTTTGTGGATTCGTCGATAATGAAATCTGTCGTTTATATAGTCTATAGTATTAAAAAATGGGTACGTATCTTTCAATGCAACAAGATGTATTTTACTATTTATTGTTACATAATTGATATCCACACACATATCTCAAGTGCTTATCTCGAGTGGGATAAATATTGAATAGGCATTAAAACGTAATTTGGTGATAAGGCTGCTATCAGCCCAGATACGCCTCAAGAAATACGGAGCTGAATGATAACCGCTATCATAGTTGTAAATGTTGTAATGGTAAACTTATTTACCAAGCAACTACTTATTGAATACTTTTGGTGACATTTATACAAAGAAAGGTCACAAGGCACAAGTTTCAGATTTATTTTACATACTTTATTGAAGTGAAACTTCTAAAGCGACTTCCAGCCAGGGTTCGTTAAACGTTTAACGCTACCATGGAGGGGGTATGAAAGCGCTGTTGCATGGAAGTTTCAATTCTTCCGCGCGGAGGGAGTCCACTTGCATTTTATCATATAATTTACAAAACGAATAAGTTTGTTTGTAAATCGGAATACTATATTTGAATATTGTTTCTCAAATCTCAAATAGAAATCAGTATATGTAGTTTTTGCATGAAAAAAGGAAATTCAAAATTCTATTGCGTAATATGTGGACATCTATTGTTTTAGTACCATTTTCTACCATAAATTAAATACAGTACCTTAATTTTATTATCACTATATAGAAATATTTTGCAATGAAAAGAGACATAATTCATTTAAAATTTGTTTAGGGTAGTAATAGAATATGCACAATTTCAATTTTATTACAGAAAAAGTTAGTGATGAATCAAACATACAAGCTGCACACACGCCTCTATTTATGATTGATACTGATGTTTCGTGGTCGAAAATATAGGACATGTACTCGTATATCCCAAACACTTGAAAAATACCAAATCAGAAAAATACTTCTTTTGCTACTTGATTTCAGAACTAGAAAACTAGTAGTTCTCCGAGCAGTAGAGCTCGCGACACACATCTCTTTAACCGAATCTTCATAAGACTATATCTCGACTTGCTCTTGACCGATTTAGTCCATAATCTTGTTAGGATTTCGATATTAACCAATCTTGCCAAATATTATCGATATCGGCTGATAAACAGCGCGACAGCAAATTACTCCCTTTTTGAGGGAAATACCCTCTGTATCAAAAATCGCCGACGACAAAAAAACATTAGAATATTGAACCTGCGTACCTACTAAGTTTTGTCGAGATACGTTGAAAAATGCGACATGTAAAGGAAAACCAACTTCTGAACAGACGAAAGCACAACCATCAAGTTAAAACGGAGACAAGTTTCACTTCGTTCACTCGGTCAATAAGTGTCATACATACCAGCGAGCGCCGAGCAGTTGTCCCCGGTGAAGGCTACGACGCGGCATTCAGGACGGAACCCGTACCGTTGCACGAAGTAGGGAGATATGGCGCCCAGATCAGTTGGCGTCGCCACCGGCGCGCCCAACTTGCTTTCTAAGGTATCGTCGCCGCACGCCTGGCAAATACACGTATTTTTAGTTACAACATAAAAAGTGGGCAAGGCTACACAATATTCAAGGAAGTAATTGAGATAGGGACCTTGAATAATAAAACTGCCATACCCTTATCAGGGTCATATGTATAACTATACAAAACATGTTAATTAAGAACCGCATGTAAATCTCATATGTTCCAATAAATTATTTGACTTTGACTTTGAATTTATAACACAAAATTATCATAACAGAAAAGTAAAGTGTGCAGATGACCCACACCATTATCCCACTTCTGCAATTGAATTGGAAATGTTTGGTTTTTCTGCAATTCGATTTCAACAAGATCTAGATTAACATAGCCAAAACTTTGCACTATATACATGATCATTATCATAATATCAGACGTGCGATGTCCACGGCTGGACAAACCTCTCGTGCCAAATAAATAAATAAATCAATCAATGTAACTAATATTTAGGGGCTTGGCTATCGCCGTATTCTCTCTACCTTATATCCCCACCCTATATATTCATTCTCACACATGGCATCCCCAACAAAATTGATATGATGCCTTATAGTCTACCGCTTAACTCAGTCCTCGTCTGCGCGGGTACAACAGGGGCTCGGGGGTAGACGACAAAGGGAGACTGAGACAGATGCGGGCGACGGGTCCCCACCGCCCGTACCAGTCTCAGTCCCTTTCGGACTTGTCGGATTATAGAAGGGAGAGGCTTCTAAGGCAAATTACGCCGCTTGTTATTCACAACATATCCATAATTCCATACCTGCAAAGCTTTCTCGTCCCACTTCAAACTGTTGATATCGAGCAGGTTCATGCCGGATCCATCAGACAGATCTATGGGTGCGATCTTCCCCAAGAAAAGTGAGCAGGCGAATGACGAGACTAGTGATATTCTGGACGCGGCCTGGTACACGCGCGACTTCGTCCGGTGGATCTTGCGGATTTGGGGGCCGGTGAAACGCTCATATGCGCGGGAACCCGTGATTTTCGCCAGCTCCTGGAAATAAAAACCAGACCTAATATCGATGTGTGAGCGATGATGTGAACTGATTTCGTTTCGGAAACAAGTCATCTGCTCATACAAAAAGAACATTCCAATCCACACAGGAGATTCGCACGAAAAGGCAGTCGTGAAGTCATCTGTCTAGAGGCTGGTGCGTGTTATGACAACACATAGTGCCATATCTACCTCAGGGCCTCCGACAGCCTCCTCCAGCACGCGGCAGTCGGCGCTGGTGCTGAAATTCATCCAAACAGGAGAGACGCACAGGAAGCCGGTCGTCAACTACGTGTGAAGTCATCTGTCTAGAGGCTGGTGCGTGTTATGACCACACATAGTGCAATATCTACCTCAGGGCCTCCGACAGCCTCCTCCAGCGCGCGGCAGTCGGCGCTGGTGCTGGAGTCCATCCACACAGGAGAGTCGCACAGGAAGTGAAGTCATCAGTCTAGAGGCTGGTGCGTGTTATGACCACACATAGTGCCATATCTACCTCTGGTCCTCCGACAGCCTCCTCCAGCGCGCGGCAGTCGGCGCTGGTGCTGGAGTCCATCCACACAGGAGAGTCGCACAGGAAGTGAAGTCATCAGTCTAGAGGCTGGTGCGTGTTATGACCACACATAGTGTCATATCTACCTCTGGTCCTCCGACAGCCTCCTCCAGCGCGCGGCAGTCGGCGCTGGTGCTGGAGTCCATCCACACAGGAGAGTCGCACAGGAAGGCGGTCGCTAGCTGCGTGTGGAGGAAGTCATCTGGCGACAGGCTGCCGAGCTTGGCCTCTGCGTCTTTTGACCACCACACTGAACCATGTTGCTGTAACAGAGGAACAGTGGTTCATGGTCTTGATTGATGAATGTTGTCAAAATGACTTATCTGAAGTGATTGGTATAGAGATGGGTCCCTTGCACTAACCCTTATTTTCTTTTTTCAAAGTGTAGAGAGGATAATGTAAAATAATAATGGAGCAAAGAGTGCAATGCCAAGTGATGAGATGCTTAAGAATGCGAGTATAAGAATAAAAATGTTGTTGAAGCTGATATTATAGAAAGAGAGCATAATAAATGTATGTTATTCTGACTAAATATAATAACTATTTTCAGCATGTTTGCTTGTAACATCTGGTGTAGACAATAAAATTTGATCTTTGTGTTAATGCTTTCTCATGGATTTCCAGCATGATTCCAGCAGCATTTGCATCTTCAGAAAGCATACTGCTGCAATTGCTGTAGCCACATACTAGGCTAACTAGATGTCCAGATTTGACTTCAGTGTCAGATCAACTTGAACCGCTGATAGAACACAAAGTGCTTTCTCTCTCACCCACCTGTCCGGCTCCCGACAGCGCCTCGACAGCGTGGAAGTCGACGCCCGCGACCACGAGGCGGTCCATCACCATGTCGAGCGCCTTCACCCACAGCAGCGGCGGCGCCAGCACCTCGCCCCGAGCCGCGCCTCGCACCACGCCGCCCGCCGTCCTACATTCATATTCATAACTTCACATACAGGGTTATCCAGAACTGATGTATACTAAGCGCCACACAAATCGACGGATGAGAAGTTAGCCGCAGATGACACTTCGCCGTGATTCGCTAATTATTGCGCATGTGTGCACAATGCGTAAGGAGCGCGCGGGAGGCATGAGGTTGGCGGGCGGGTGTGCCCCAGCGTCTCGTGTCAGTGGCTCCCGCGTATACCTATATTTCGCCTTTTGCACAGCGTTCTGCGCATAACTTCTATCCGCCGATTTGTGTGGCGCTTAGTATACTAAACCGAATGGAGGTGATTTAGACTACATCAACAACTTTTACTATGGGGCCAACCCAAAATTCGAGAAAAAAATCAGCTGTTTTGTACATTTTATCGATACCATCTGATATCTATGTAACAGGTGAGTTTTATTCTTCCGGGGTTCATTGTAAAAGTTGTTCATAATGATGGTCAAGCAGATAACTCTGTATGATGACAAATTGTTACAAGTTATACATACACAAATAATACCTACACAGGGATGGAAATTTAAATTATTAAATACAGGTGAAATAATTAATAAATAACTTAGTGAACTGGTACGATAGTAATAGTGGTAAAATTAATTCAAATATTAATTAATGATCATAATTTAGTGTGGGTTTAGGTATCTATAAATTAAATTAAAATTCTAGTCATACAACTGCCATAGCTACAAGCAATACAATACACAATAAATACAATACAAAGCTTTTATACATACGTTATCAGAAGTTTGATGTAGCCAAATCTTACAAATTAAAGATTTAGCTAAAATTTTGCTCAAATAAATAAACCAGTTCACTACATAAAATAATTACGACAAAGGTGAACATAAGTGAACTCATGATGGAATTTATGGAGCTAGAATGAGATCATAGGAACTTCTCAATAAAACAATACAAAATTGTAGTATTTGGGCTCATAGAATTTGTACCATAATTTTTGATTTTGTGAATGTGTTAAGTAAAATTTCATCATTTATAGTAAATGATGAAATTTTACTATAAAGTTTAACGCTTGTTTTTAAATCTATTTTAAACTTTGATGTTATTATCTTTTACTGAATTCAATTCAATTCTTGTTTGTGGCTTCTGTGAAGGTGTTTCACAGTTTTGCCAATGTCTTGTGTTTCACTGCCATCAAACGAGAATTTGAATGATTCCAAAATGATGTACTGTATTAATTACTCAAGTTTTTGGATTTTATACCGTTCACCTCTGAAACAAACACAGTATGATGTACTCTCATTGTAGCTTAAATTCAAACTTACCTAAACTCCGGGAGGTCCACATCGAACACAACGTCTGCCTCGTGCAGAACCCCATAATCTTCTCCAATCACCAGAGCTTTTAACTAGAAAGATTACAAAGTTATGTATAGGCCAAATCTACAACTTGTCGGCTGTGATATCAGCTACAAGCCGCGGATAACCCTATCCTCACGCAGCTGTGCGAGATTCAGTCAGGATTGGGCTATCCGCAGCTTGGTGCTAACATCACATCAGCCAAGTTGTATGATTTGCCCTATATGTAATATAAATAAACATAAAAATACATGTCATATTGAGATAATTTATTTATACTTACTTCAGTATTGTTTTATTTAAGGACACAACTTAATTATTATAAATATCATATTGAGATAATTTATTACACTTACAGTTACTTCAGCATTGTTTTATTTTTATAGTACCTTTACAACTTATTTATTATACTTAAAACACAAATAAACATTTTAGCCAACTTTAGTCCAGTGCAAAGAATATAATAATAGAGGGAAGTCCAGTGCTTTACATTAAGTAAATAATAGAATGAGTTATGTGTGAACTTCAATGCCATTGTCAAGTTTGAATTAAGTCACTCAAGCAAAACCTTCATACAAAGCAATGAACTCTTACCGCAGCACCCTGGTTGGTGCGATAGATTATTATGTATCTAAATCACTGTTATAATGTGCTGAACTAAATTTATCAAACAATTTTAATTTATTTAACAGCCCGTATGTGTCATGAAAGCATGATAACTTATTTGCATTAATTAGCGAAAAGTTACCTTTACAAGAAAAGTACCTTTACAACTTATTTATTATACTTAAAACACAAATAAACATTTTAGCCAACTTTAGTCCAGTGCAAAGAATATAATAATAGAGGGAAGTCCAGTGCTTTACATTAAGTAAATAATAGAATGAGTTATGTGTGAACTTCAATGCCATTGTCAAGTTTGAATTAAGTCACTCAAGCAAAACCTTCATACAAAGCAATGAACTCTTACCGCAGCACCCTGGTTGGTGCGATAGATTATTATGTATCTAAATCACTGTTATAATGTGCTGAACTAAATTTATCAAACAATTTTAATTTATTTAACAGCCCGTATTTGTCATGAAAGCATGATAACTTATTTGCATTAATTAGCGAAAAGTGAGTTTTGATTCATGAAAATTATTGTACTACTAATATAAGTATATATGAAAAACAAATGATTAAAATAAAGTAAGTAAACTTACCCTTTGGGTACTAAAATCAAATCCCAAAAAAGTTTTTTTCCGGGTTTCTTCAGTCATGTTTTTATTATAATTTTGACAGCGCGCGGTGCGGCCAGTGACACGGCGCGATGCGTTCAAAAACAAGCATTCACTAATTTAGCGAGAGTATTGACTTCGGAGTTGGACTGGATTCCGAGGTTTCGTGACTGGCGGCCGTTTTATAAAATTCCAACGCGATTTCACGATAATATCATTTATATTATTTTACTAGACGCTACAATAATGAAATTACTTGCTAACTACCTACGCTGGGACGTTTTGACTTAATTCTGATAAAATAGCCACCCAAGGTTGCCGTTATCGCGAATATTATGACGACTTTACCATTCTCTACCCACGTCGCGCAACGGTTCTACGTAAGTACTAGGTATGTCCATGCGGTAACCTTAGCGGTAACAAACAACATTGCTCTTTGCTCGCTCTTTTTACATTTTGAAAGAATGAATAAGATAAGAATGTCTAAAAGCTTGTGGTAGGTACAGTCACTATGGTCACACACACACCATATTTTTTTTCTTTATTTTATTTACAGAATATAAGTATAATATACCTAACCGTTGTCAACTATGCAATTAGAATCATAAATATAATTATTTAGTAACAAAAATTGAACAGCCGACTTCATGCACTCGAACCCCTAGCTGAAATTAGCGAGAATAAGTTCAGTTGCTATGTAGTTTCTGTAGGCGCTCAAAATTTTCATCATTTCTCTCGAATTACTCTACTAACTCTTACAAGGTCGTACTTGTAGACGTGTACAGGCCCCGGCAAGTAAGTTGAGACAAAACATATCACTCTCTCCCTTTCGTTTGTGAAGAAGACAAAAGAGAGGTACCTATTTAATGTAATTGGTTTATTATACCTGGTTTAAGGACATAGATAATTTGACTATGTTTAGGGGTCAAGTTATTTTCCGACTACTGTACCAAGATTCGTCGAAAAATGGGATTAGGGACATAGATAATTTGACTATGTTTAGGGGTCAAGTTATTTTCCGACTAAGTACTGTACCAAGATTCGTCGAAAAATGGGATCTGTAGGTATAGGAGAATCAACGTCGGGACAGATGAAAGCCAAATTGTCGAGTTAAAACTGAGATGCTTCACCCTCGTTCGCAGGGTTAATTAAAGTTTTATGGAACCATCTATGCCCGACAAGGGCGACTAAGTTATAAGCACATAATATCTTAATTAAGACCTCGAATGTAACACTTAGTAGCAATAAATAAATATGAATATGAATATGCCTAAACAACTACGATCGCAAAAATGAGATTCACGAAAACTGGCCCACAGGACGTTGATAAATGAGGTAAAATGAGAACCTCCTCCATTTTGGTAGTCGGTTGAAAAGCAGATAAAAATGTCATGCTCCAAAAACTCGGAGCCAGGAGCAGTGGAGCAGCCGCAGAGTTCCGCGAGGGCTTATCGCAGGCTTACCACAGAATAGGACATAGCCTTTAGGTATCGCGGACATGGATGTCGTAGATCATCTGTTCTCAACCTTATTTTGATTTTTAGCTTTGTTTTTTCTTTATTTTTTATGTCTAGAATCTGAAACGTTTGGTTGAAGTTGCTCATTAACAAAGTGACATAATATTTTAGCAATTCGCAACTCTCCTCTTCTCGTAGTGTTAGGCACGGATGGCACGGTAGGTTTAAGACAGAGAAAAAAATCAATATACTTATAGTAGCTACAGCGCCGGCAAATTATTGCCCTAAATAATTATTTTTCGCAAAAAATGGCAAAACCGCCTTCCATGGTGTACAAAATTCGAATATTTCGCTCGAATTGTTTACATTATTGTTGATTTTTCAAAAACTAATCAGCCGATTTCTGTAATATTTAAATGTGACCACCTCGGAAGTATATCCTTTCGAACTAAAAAATAATTTTCGATTCGGTTCACAATGGCGGAATTATCAATGAACATACACAAAAAAAAGAAGAAAAAAAATACATAGAGACGAACAGCATAGAACCTCCTCCTTTTTGGAAGTCGGTTAAAAATCGGACAACAAAAAAAAAGAAATGTCTCAAGGGGGTTAAAGATACGTGATATCTCTACCCCCTTGAGACATTTTTTTTTTCATATAATTATCGTATTATTTCAGTATTTCCTTAATACCTTTCAAACCTCATGTGATTACTGGATGATTTTTTTAGAAAGTAAACTTTTTGCCATTTTTATTTTATAATCTATTTTTATTTTTATTTAATCTGCCTTTGCTGCTTCAACGCCCTTCAATTTTCTCTAGGTTTTCTCCCTCCTCCTTGCGTTGTATTCCTTATGTCTAAGTATAGTTACCTTTACCTGCCATATGCTTTTCTTTCACGATGTTTCTCCATTGTCCTCTTTTTTAGGGTTCCGTAACCAAAGGGTAAAAACGGGACCCTATCACTAAGACTCCGCTGACCGTCTGTCCGTCTGCCTGTCTGTCTCGAGGATGTATCTCATGAACCGTTATAGCTAGATAGCTGAAATTTTCACATATGATGTATTTCTTTTGCCGCTATAACAACAAATACTAAAAACAGAATAAATTGAATATTTAAGGGGGGCTCCCATACAATAAACGTGATTTTTTAGCCGTTTTTCGCTCGCCATTGATAATGGCAACAGGTAGATGCTTGAAATTTTCACAGAATATTTAGTTGTATATTCACTTCAATAATACAATTAAAATAAAATAAATATCTAAGGAAGGCTCCCATACAGTATGGAACCCTCCGTGCGCGAGTCCGACTCGTACTTGGCCGATTATTTATATTAGCAAAGAGAAGCACTTGTATTTTACTACTGCTAATAGTCCTACAACATCACCCAGGTTGAGAACCTTCGCCGTAGATGAAGCAACAGTTACTACGTAACCGAGGGTGCATGTAACGCGGGCGGCGCCTAATCGGGCGGAAAACCTACACGGGCGCGCGCCCTGGCCGGCTCTATATATAGCGGCTTCGCCCCTGGTCCAGCACCCGCTTGAAGGCACGTTCACGCCGGCAGCACTTCTAATAGGCTTAACTTTGAAGCTTTGAATATTAGGGGGTCATCGGAGTGGTACTTGGAAAACGACGTTTTTGCACGACTGCCCGAAAAAATAAATAATTCTATTTTTGGACTTTTGCATGGGAACTGAAACCGGTACGCGGCGGGGTCATTCTACAGAGGTGAAAGCACATGCGTTACGTGTCCCAAGTAAAGTTTTGGTTGCAAGGATTTTGCGTGAATTGTATTTTTACCGACTTCCAAAAAGGAGGATGTTCGTCTGTATGTATTTTTTTGTGTATGTTCATCGATATTTTCGCCAATTGTGAACCAATTAAAAAAAATCGTAAGAGTATACCTATATCCGAGGTCCCATCTAAATTTTATCGAAATCGCCTTTTGTTAAATCAACAAAAATGTACATGAAGGTCACATCGATTTGTGCAAATTATTCGAATTCTGTACACGGTGGAAGCCAGTGTTGCGATTTTTTTGCGAAAAATAATTATGGTTTATTCATTCCAATATTACAAATACTTCTACGTTATTTGATTTTAAGGTTGAATAATTTATAAAAAACCATTATTTTAAACGAAAATCGCGAAAGTAAAACAAATACTCCGGAATTAAGGTCCTGGATACGTTTTCAACCGAATCTACTTGACACATATGAAACAAGCAACTCTTTTATATTTACTAGGTAGTCAATTTCCACAAAATTTGGATCACGAAACTGGCTCCATCGATTTTGATGAAATTTGGTATTTACTTAGATAGAGTTTTTCTGTATAAGTCTATCTGTAAAGGTGGTATTTCTGTGAAAGCGCAAATCTTATTTTTTGTTTAAGTATAAAGTTTTGTTTCGAGCTAAGCTCGGTTGCTCTCTTTAATTTAGTACGCTGGTAAGTGACGTCAACGCATGGTCGAAGATGTAGAATGCCTCTTATGGCGTTGGAACTGACTGTCAATAGGATGAAGTGTGAACACTGTAGATATAGAACATGATCTATCCAAAGAATAGAAGACTTTTTTACATCGTTCATTTATTTTAGCTATCTACATTTCTCTAGAGTTATTTCAAATATTACTTGTTCTATTTTGCAAGATTCTACCTCATCATCATCATTTTCAGCCTGTGATCACCCACTGCTGAGCATAGGCCTCTCTTCTTGTACGCCATTCACCTCGATCTTGTGCCAATCTCGTCAAGATTCTACCTACCTACTTCTTTTTTATTGTATGTTATCACTGACTTATAACTTCGGCAAGTTGAAATAGCAGTGAGCAAGGCACATAGCACAACGCGCTATGAATGAGCAGTTTCGCAGACGAACCAAAGTTACCGACATAGTCCAACGAATTAGTAAGCTGAAATGGCAATGGGCAGGCCACATATCTCGGAGAACTGATGGCCGATGGCAGCAAAGTTCTCGAATGGAGACCACGCACCAGCAAGCGCAGCGTAGGACGTCCACCGACCAGGTAGACTGACGATATTATTAAGACCGCAGGAACGCGCTGGATGCAGGCCGCTTCCAACCGGGCGTATGGGAAATCCATAGGGGAGGCTTATGTCCAGCAGTGGATGTTTTCGGCTGATAATGATGATGATGATAAGTAAGTAAGTTCGTATAGGCCAGGTGGCTAGCCCTAGTGTCAGAGTTTTTAGGGCGCCTGAAGGCCTCTGACTTGGCACTTAAAACAATCGGGACCTACAATTTAACGTGTCATCCGACCCACGGTAGCGCTCAGTTGGAAAATGCCACCCGCGGTCTCCCATTTAATGATGATGAAGGCATACAGCACAGAGTACTGATGATGATGATCGATGGGGTCGAAAAGTAGATCACAGACGTAGGCCGTCCACCCTTAGGATGACCTCATTAAGAACCTTAGTTTAGAACGCGCTGGATGCAAACCGCTTCAACAGTTCTCATTCGAGATCTATGCAGGGTTATTTCTAATCAATTAGCATCCTTTTAGGAGCTTATTCTGTACATCAAAACTAACAACTTTTGTTCTGCAACTTATGTCAAAACTCTAAAAAAAACTCTATTGTTTCATAGAAAAATGTCATTCACCCTCGTCAAAATGTATGGAACAGCTGATTTTTTTTGAGTTCTGGCAAGAATCGCAGTACAAAATGTGTTAGTTTTGATTTACAGATTAAGCCCCTAAAAGGATGCTAATTAATTAGAAATAACCCTGTATACCGGGTTATTCGCATGGGGTATACCAAGTCGAAAGGGGTGATTCGGACTATTACGATTAACATGTTTTACTATGAAGCCAACTCTGAATTCTAGAAAAAAATCAACAGCCCCATACAAAGTCACAATCCGGAATCGGCAAAATGTACTTGGGTATGAAACAGCTGATTTGGATCATTAATTTAAATTTAAATTTCATTTTTTTCACGACTTTCGGTTTGACATCTCAGTAAGAGTTCATAATGATGGTCTATATCGCTAATAATTTAAAATATTTAAATTAATGTGTTTTGTGTGTGTGTGTTAGTTAGTTTGGCATTTAGATAAGTGTCTCTCATATGTCCCTCCAGCGAATTTAAGTTCCTGATTGTTATAAGTATCTCGGTTTCTTCTATAGTGTACGAGATCTCCGTACCTACTTAGCCTTCTCTTTTCTCTTCTCAGTGACAGTGCAATTTGTAAAGAGAGTGAGGTAGGCTTGAAATGTCTGAGATTACATCGTTTCGGCAAAATAATGTGATTTAATTTAATTTCAGGTGACTGCAAATTTATTCACAATACCAATTAATGATCGGCCAAATACGAGTAAGACTCGCGCACGCAGGGTTCCGTACTGTATGGGAGCCCCCCTTAAATATTTTTTTTTTTTTTATTTGATTATTTATTATTGAATTACATTATACAACTAAACATTATGTGAATATTTTAAGCATCTACCTGTTCCCATTATTAATATCGAGCGAAAAGCAGTTAAAAATTCAGGTTTGTTGTATGGGAGCCCCCCTTAAATATTAATTTTATTTTGTTTTTAGTATTTGTTGTTATAGCGGCAACAGAAATACATCATCTGTGAAAATTTCAGCTTTCTAGCTATAAAGGTTTATGAGATACAGCCTGGAGACAGACATACGGACAGCAGCGGAGTCTTAGTGATAGGGTCCCGTTTTTACCCTTTGCGTACGGAACCCTAAAAATCAGCTATTTCCATACAAAAAGTTCGTTCAACCTGGACAAAATGTATGGAAGAGTTGATTTTTTACAAGCTTTTATTTAGTATCACCTGTCCCGTTGTCTGTCTGTCGGTCTGTAATCAGATCTTGCAACACGTGACAATGCAATATTATGATGACATATCTAGTGCTGATTTGTTGATACAGCTGGAAGATGGCCAAAGGAACTTTGCAATGAAACGACACAACCTCATCGAGTTTGGGCTCATTTGAATCGTCTTGGCGAGTAATTTGCCTTTCAATGGTTACCAGGGTCTGATGATGGAGTTGGAAGGTGGTCATAGGAACTCTGTAGTGAAGCGACGCAACCCCATCGAGTTTCGGCTCGTTGATTCGTCTTGGCGAGTACGTGTTCGGTAAAAGATCGTTTAAAAAGAAAAGGTTTTTTAATATAATTCTTGTTCTTCGTAAATTCGGAGTCGGCCCCAAAGTTTATAATAGTGACGAGCACAACTACAAGTTTTGCGAATTAATTCGCCATTAAGCCCTGTCGGTATACCTGTATAATAAGTAGTTCATATTGTAAAGTTTTCTCTTAGATGCTGGTTGCCGTAGCACAGCTTAGCCTAGGTACCTCGGGGACCAGACGCTTCGTTTTCCTGTCATTGTGCCGTATTTTGTGTCAATAAAACACTTTTGATAGGTTAAGCTTTTGAACCTGAGATGTAAACGTAATACTGCTGCATGTGAGCAGTGGGCATAGGTACTTTAAATTGATATAATTAAACTAGTACGTGTCCTTCCGGAAGTTCCAGATATATGTCCATAGGCTCATGTCGGCGGAGGCAGCGCGAGTGTCGTACAGCGGTAGAGCGGTAGAGCGTAGGGCGGGCGGCGACGGATGCTGCGCTCTTCGATATTGTAAACAAGAGGCTTCCATTGGAGGCGGCCGCGCGCACGCGCCCGCCGCGCGACGTGTGCTTGTCTGCACGTACATTTTATTTCTTTATTGATACTTATTCCTATTTATTTTAAATAAATTATAAATGTTGAAAGCTAAATGAGGTTTGCTAACTGCGATCCAGACGTACCGTAATTTATGCTCGTTAATAGTAAAATCTACATTTTTGATTCATTTACAGCTTCACTTGTTTTTTTATGTGATAAATGACATTCGAGTATTGTTAAGATGTAATTGATATTACGGTCATTTTAATTGAACATTTATTTTAATAGGTACTTAGATGTGAGATTTATTTTTTGAAACAAAATGTTGTTAGTTTTTTTTATTTAAGTAGAGTGCCTCGTAGCAATCCTGCATCTAAATTTTATGAATTAGCTATTTCATCCATGATATTGTTCGCGCCTTAAGTCCCTCGTAGGAGGCGTAGGTGAAATGAACAGTGTAACAATTGGCATTGTTTCACGATGCATTCATCAGCATTGAAAGTTCAATTCTTTTTGAGATAAAAGGAAAATCGATAGGTGTCGTGTGGTGTGGTTGTGGTGCGGAGGTTGTGTCGGGCGGGCGGCGGGCGGCGGCGGGGCGCGGGGCGGGCGCGTGCGCGCCGGCCGCTGGGCGCGGACGGCAGACGCGCCGCGATGGTGGGCCGCGACAGCCGCTCGGAGAGCGCGGCGCGCCCCTGGGCGCCGCGGCATGAGTAGCGCGCCAGCCCGGCCCGGCCCGCGCGCCCGCCATGGCGCAGGCCGCGCCCGCGCCCCATCGCACCCACTCCTTCGCGAAGAAGACCTTCCACAAGCCCACCTACTGCCACCACTGCTCGGACCTGCTGTGGGGCCTCATCGGGCAGGGCTACGGCTGCGAAGGTACGACGTCGCGCATGCGCCCCGCTGGCGCGTCGATACCGCGCGCCCGCCGCCGCCGCCGGCGCGACCAGCGCGTTATGCAACGAGCCGGGGCGCGCGCCCCGGGCGTGTCCGATCGATGCGCCGCCGCCCGGCCTGCCTCCGGCGCGCCGCACGTGCACGACGCGCGCTCCGCCTCCCCCCCACGCCCGCACGCCCACCCCCGCCGTCGTGCGCACCGCGCGCTCAGCGCTCACAGCCTTGCACTTCAATTTTTCAAGGACGATGCCGGCGATCCACTCGGATGCCCTTCGTGCTCGCCCTCGGCCGGCTCCGGCCTCGTATATGATCGAAGATGGTGTGTAAGTTTAGGAGGTGTGAAGCGATGACGACGACGTGGATTCCTATCAGCTGAAAGTCATCATAGAGGCGACTGGAGCGAACATTTGGGAGCATATCGATCGATCTGTTTTGTAAGAGGTTTTTTGTAAGGGCGTGCGCGGGGAGGGGAGCGGGGCGGGGCTGCATCCCGGAGGGTGTGTGGACGAGCGCCGCTGGTGGTGAGTGCCGAGGGTGCTCCGCTGGGCTGGGGCTGTTCCGACCGATACTCGGAAGACATCTTGTTTCTGCGCACTTTGGTTCGGTTTATGATCTTAGGAGCTTTTGCCGTGCGACGTGGATCGCTGGAAAATCGATATTTTTCGTCATTTCGATAAAATTCTATGAAAATAGTTGAAGCTTTTTTTAAACAATACAAAATATGTGGCACGTGTTATTTAATGCACAAGAATACATATCATTATATTTTATAACTTACAAGCGGAAAGTTTTCGTGACGTTAATCTTTTTCGAATACATACCTAATTAAGTGTTGCAGATTTAAACCACTGAATAAATAATCAGTTAGGAAATGGAAAAAATATTGATTTATCAACATTAATTAAAGTGATTTTGGAAACTTTGAAGAGCAAGGAATTTGTGTAATAATGTTTAGCTTTACCGTTATGCCCTACTAATTTCTTTTTATTCTTTTTTCTTGCTCTATTCCTTCAGTAACCGGAATATGTTTCTGACATTGTTTGAGAATGAAAAACTTTCCCTCTAGATGGGCGGTTCATACTACGCGGTTCACATAGCCTACGTGACGGCGTCAGTGTGCACAGTATCCTATAAATTACGGATTAAACCTAGCAAAAGAAAGTAATATGAAGCAATGTAATCAACAAAGCCATGCATAGCTTATAATGCTTGTAGCGCTACATTTGAAAAGTATAAAAAACTACGCGAACTTAAAATACTACTGTTTTGAACAGAAGTAAGTGAAATTTTGATTTATCTGACTTTATTAAATATAGAAAACGTATTATTTAGCTACTCTTTTAAAATTCCCAATTGGTAGGTACGAGTATATCACACAGAATAGGCCCTAGGTCGCTGGTATATCATTGATTTCGTAAGCCAATGTTACTTTTACAATTGCCAATAAAAATGTTGAGTTTTTCGAAACTGAGTCAAAAATGAGTAGAGCTAGGTTATTAAATGTTCCATTACAATTAATACATCTCTAATTGTATTATAAGTTTAATATCTGATAAATATGAAATCTAATCTTATTTTAAAATTTAATTAATTTATATCATAAAGAGATGTTTTCTCTTACCCGCTTCGCGAGACACTTGGAGAAATCCTCACACAATAAAAAAAACATATTTATAATTGACATATTCAGTGTTATCATAAATACGACAATCGTCTTTATAAACGGCAGATCGAGTTTGTAGGTATTTCTTAAATAAAAATACAGCATACCGCAGGCTTTATTGCTGTATTTTTCCCCAAATAGGTAATACTTACTCGTACCTACGGCAATTTGGAAGTGAAGATTGGCAGCCTAGAATCTTTCGATAACAACTCTGAATACATTGCAGAATTGTGTTAGAAAACAGATCATTAATGAACAGATGATTTATTGTGGTCACTGAGTAAAACTTTCGTAATTATTGACGTTATAGGCCACACCAAACTTTTTACTAGAACTAGACATCGATTTCAATCTCTAACTAGATCTAGATAAAACGTCCCTCTCGCGAGATCATTTTACACGAAGTTTACACTAGCCACTTGTACTTAAAACTATCACTTACACTACTACTAAACTATACTAACTGTTAAAATACTTTTAGTTTGTTTCTATTTTATACTACTTCTAACTGATAGATAGCACTCTCCTAGATCTAGTTGAAAAGCTCGCAAATGTCGAATTTCCTTTTTTAATATAATAACACTTACTTGTGTTAGAATACCTTGTTCCATTTTAAATATGAAATTTAGAAAAAGATGCACATACACCCGAACTTACGTAATTTCGAAGGGTTTCACAAACTAGCATTGAGCTATTTCGGCTGTCCAAATTCAAAAAGCTAGAAAGCAGGAGGGTAAAATGATCAGAGATTTTAACCTTCTGATGGAACTAGAGGGTTCAAATTTCCGATCATATCGCAAAAGACAAAGTAGACCAAATTTCAACCATTAAGACATTTTGTGATTTTGACGTTTGACGACGTGTTGACGACAGACAATGCGTTTTTTTGTTCCAATCACTCTCGCGTATGCTGTATAGGTAACCAGATATGAATAAGAAAGCTGTAACGTAGTTTTTATTTGAGTAAAATTTAGCAAGGTTTCTATTATTTAATCCTTATTCTGAGGTGATCGACAAGGTGTGTGTCACCAACTGTGTGCATCATAGTCACCAAGATCAGTCCAACCTACCGGGATATAAAAGATGACATTTATATGAAAATCTGTACAAACTTACACAAATCCTTATCCTTACATAGTATAAAATAAAGTCGCTATTTTTGTTTGTTTGTTTGTCGGTATGCTTAAATCTTTAAAACTACGCAACGGATTTTGATGCGGTTTTTTTTTAATAGATAGAGTGATTCAAGAGGAAGGTTTATATGTATGATACACCTGTGCGAAGCCGGGGCGGGTCGTCTAGTGACTAATAAGTTAGTAAATTCGTATAGACCGGGTGTCAGTTTTTAGGTCGCCTGAAGGCCTCTGACATGGCTAAACGGCTAAAACAACTGGGACCAATAAAAATTAACAACTATAATGACTTACTCTATACTACGAGTATATCGAAATACCTCACGGTAAAGTTTTGGGCACTCGGAGTAAAAAACGTAAGAACGGAATGGTATATTTCGTGAAACTATAATAAACTAGCTGAGCCGGTGAACTTCGTTTCACGCGATATCTTGATAAATTATAACCTATGTGTTATTCTGATGTATAAGTATTATTATTGCAAAGTTTCATCTCAATCCGTTCAGTAGATTTTGCGTGAAAAAGTAACAAACATCCATACATACTCACAAACTTTCGCGTTTATAATACGAGTATCTAGTAGGATTATATATATACAAGTTGGTGCTAGTGTGTGTAAAATTGTTTGATATTTCCTCCCACACACTTTAACGGCTCATTTACTTGGCCCCTTTGTTTTACTTACTTTACTTACTGTGCGGAGGAACATCCGGACAGACGATAGCATAGGTAATTATTTTTCGCAAAAAATGGCAAAACCGCCTTCTATCGTATAAAAAATTCAAATATTTCGCTCGAATTGTTTACAATAATGTTGATTTATCAAAAACGGCTCAGCCAATTTCTGTAAAATTTTAATGGGACCACCTCGGGAGTATATCCTTGCGAACTAAAAAAGAATTTTTCGATTCGGTTCACAATTGGCGAAATTATCGATGAACATACACAAAAAAAATACATACACACGAACATAGAACTTCCTCCTTTTTGGAAGTCGCTTAAAAATCAAGTCAAAACAGAGACGCTTCGCTTTCTTTGTTCGCTTTGGTCAATAGCTAAACCCATTGGGCACAGCTAGTCGATTAAAATTAGCAAGCTTTCGTAGCAGCGTAGCGCTGTAGAGGGACTGGCGTAGTATGCCAGGCGTAGCAGTGGTTTGTAGAAGTTTCGTAGCATATGCTATACCTAAGGGGATATCGACAGTATTCGACAGTAAGTGTAGTACATGAAGTACAAAATACACAAGTGTAAGATTTCATTTAAAATTAAGCAAGGCTCGACTGGCGACCCGAGGGAAAACGATACTAGACAAGGGCAACACAGAAAATAAAAGGGGCACTATTGGGTGGGTATAGTTGGTGACGGATTTGATTTGAGGTTACACGGAAAAACATTATAATGTACCAATACCGATATTAAAGTTGGATTTCGGAGACAGACTGAAGTTCTTTTTAACCGACTTCCAAAAAGGAGGAGGCTTCTATGTTCGTGTGTATGTATTTTTTTTTTGTGTATGTTCATTGATAATTTCGCCATTTATGAACCGAATCGAAAAATTCGAAAGGGTATACTTCCGAAGTGGTCCCATTTAAATTTTACAGAAATCGGCTGAACCGTTTTTGATAAATCAACAATAATGTTAACAATTCGAGCGAAATATTCGAATTTTGAACACGATGGAAAGCGGTTTTGCCATTTTTTGCGAAAAGTAATTATTTTAAAATTGAATTAACTTCCACTCTGTTTTATCGAATATTTAGTAAAAATGGATTAAAAGAAAAACGAGGACAGTATTGAGCAAGACAACGCGTTTTCAGTTTTTTTTCGCTTGTTTTGTTCAACCGGTCTGTAAAACTATATCTACATTAAGGTAAAATTTCATGATAATGTCATTAATTTTAAATTTACTGGAGCTTGTTTGTTTGATCAACGCCATAATAACGGTATAGGTAAAAATGTTTTCTTACAAAATTTATATTTTCGGATGTTTTGGGTTTAAGTCTAAGATTAGAAGTTAATTTAATAACACACTATGTTCTCTATAACGTTTCATTTAACGCGTGCTGAAAACCTTTACATTTTATTATTATACATATTATAACCTCTGATAAAACTTAACATTGTAGTTAAATTTATGACGAATGCAGTTTTTAGAATTTATATTTATCAAAACAATCCTACTAATATTATAAAAGTGAAAGTAGAGCACCATACATACAAAATGTATGGTTGTTTGTTCCTCTTTCACGCAAAAACTACTGAACGGATTGAGGTGAAACTTTGCAATAGTATTGCATCAAATATACCTACATCAGAATAACGCATAGGCTATATTTATAAAGATATTGCGTGAAACGAAGTTCGCTGGGTCAGCTAGTATTTCATAAAAGTATTAATGGTTAAAATTAACACATAATATTGCTTTGTGCTATTTTCGTAGAGTAGGGGTCGGGCCCCCATCAAAAACCTCAACATCCGCCTATAAATTATAACAAAATAATACCGTTTGTATAGACTGACCACTAACCATAGATAACATGACTTCTACCACAACCTTATTCATTAACATTATAATAACACAAACAAAAGAAGCCGGCTTATATCTGGAGACAGTGCATGCACGCAAACCTACACGAACAAAGCACATCAACTTATACAATGAGCAAGACACACAAGACACAAACACAACGACTCATTTCAACAATACCGGTAGCAAGTGACGCGAGCGGCGCTATCTCGACACACGGGTGACAATACCGCCCATAGACAATGTCTCATAGACAATGTGGGCAGAGACAATGCTCGTCCGCAGTTCCGACGGCGCGGCCTTTTGTGCACTTTTACAAGATAACCGACGTGTGGAACTGGAATGGACGAGTTTGTAAACGTTGAGTGAATGCGGTTGACTGGTTAAAGCTTTGACTGTGGCGAGCTTTCAACTTACTTTAAATCTTATTATTTTCAGCCTGCGTTGTCCCGCTGCTGGGCAAAGGCCTCTCTTCCCTCCTTCCAGACTGCGTGGTCTAATTATTAACTTTCATAGTACCCATAAACATTTTTCAGAAGTAAAAGCTAATACCATTTCGACCAGTGTGTGTTGCTAGTAATGACTTATATGTCACATAAACTTGGTCTCTCACTATGGGCTTTATTAGTTGGCTTCAAGTAACCCGAAGAGATATGGAGAGGACTATGCTCGGAGTCTCTCTGCGAGATCGAATCATAAGTTAGGAGATCGGTAGATAAACCAGTTACCGATAGCCCAGCAGATTGGCAAGTTGATATGGCCGTAAATAAGGCACATAACACAGAAGACTGATGGGTGATCGGTGGGGTCGAAAAGTTATCTAGTGGAGACTACGAGTACGTACGTGCAAACGCAGTATAGCAAGCCGCTTCCAACTGGTCTTATCGGAGATCTATTGGGGAGGCCAATGTCCTGCAGTGGACATCCTATGGCTAGAACGACGGCAACGAAAATCTGTTATTAAAAACTGTAGCTGAAAGGAAAAACCTAATGTTCATGGTAGTGTCTAAGCTATAGAAACATTCAACCATTATATACCCACCTTCCTCTTCCCGCTTATGAGATACGGGTTGTGCGAACACTTACCCACTGCGCTCGGTTCGCAGCTCGGCTCGGCTCGGTAGCTCAACTTCATAACGACCTCATGACGAAATTATTATTTTACTACTACAATACAAAAAGCGTCGTAAGCACTTCTACCCGACTGCCTACGATAGAAACCTTTTATTTAAGTGTACTTAAACTCATCATACATACGAA
The DNA here is from genome assembly GCA_964007245.1 of Hypomecis atomaria. NCBI lineage: Eukaryota > Metazoa > Arthropoda > Insecta > Lepidoptera > Geometridae > Hypomecis > Hypomecis atomaria. Next base: position 3,245,754 of record OZ023285.1, read on the forward strand.
AAGACTGAAACATCAGAACGACTTTAAAAATATCTTTTACTTATCTAAGGCATCATACTCTACCAAAGCGGGTTGGTGGCGTTTTTTTTACACGCAAACAAATATTGCATTTATGCAGCGTTCTCGAGCTTTTCGCTTTTCGCACTGCTCCCCTTTAGTGGAGTCTAAGCCTAAGCCATGGACGTAATAATAATTATTACGTCCATGGCCTAAGCTTATAAGTATACGCTAGTATAGCGTATTAGGTATATCTGTATGGGTATACTAGTTTTAGTTGATCCATGACGCAACCCGGCCCGCGGGACCGCGCGAAATAACCTACCATCCACTCGCCGTCCCTAGAGTCTCCTTGCACGAAATTAATTTTGTGCGTGTTGTTTGAATTAATTCCTTTTGTCTGTTCCCATTTATTTTGTTGTGCGTATTTATGTTAAATTGGGGGCTGTTGGGAATTTACGAGGGTTAAGGGCCAAACCCAACGCCTTATTTGCACAAAACTTTAACTAGAAAAGTACCTATACGTTTTTTTTCTGAATTTAGTCTTGCCATTAATGTACATGTGTGTTATATTCTGCTCTTCTTTTTACTTGTATGCTTACTAATACTCGGGATCGTAATAATGCATGAGGTCAGGGTATCAACTTGTCTTGGATGGTGATACGCCATCTGCTCTGGTTTTCGGCAGCACAAACTCGTTCAGTAACGTTGATGATGAGCGTGATGCGGATACGATCCGTCGAATTGTACTCCTTCCTTATGTTCTGATGACAAGCATGTCTTACCAACATCTATTTGCCAACTACTGGATACAGGAGTTTAAAGTCGATTTTGCACAATCTTTCCCGACTTGTGCGATTTATTGCCTTCTGGTGATATTTGACTATCAAGCTAGTCTTCCTTTTTGTCCATTTCTTGAATCCCACCCGGTGTATGTCTTGCCTACACAACTAAATAGGATTTCAAACGACCAATCCCTAAGGCAGCGTTACATTGCAAGATACATGCATGTATACCTCATTTACCTCATTACGGGACACCTTTTGTTTCCGTTAGTACCATATAATTATACCCATAAGTGTTGGCAGCCATATTCCTTAATTTTCAATCAAAACCATAATTTTCAGATATTGCGAGATTGAGTCATGTCTTTATAGTCTTGTAGTCATGTTCAACTCGAAATTGATTTTGAATCGAAATTATTACAGAATGACACAAGATTTTGTTATTCTTTATCCATTTTTTCATTAGTAAACTCATAATGGCCGCATGGCTAGCCCTCGCTGACAGGCACCAAGTCAAACTACACTCTATGCGCTACGCTGTACCATTTTCTCATGAGTTACCTTAACGAACATTAATATTCAACAACTTTATGGTGTAAAAATGTTACGTAACATTAGAGGTTACGCCAAATTACTAAATCGTCGGACACAATGTCTTTGATCCACGAGTGCCGAATGTTACTTACTTACTTGTTAATCCCTATTCTGGCAGGCATCCTCATAATTTCCAAAACCGAATCATTTGCAATGAGTAGTCGATCTTCTCATCGCAAGTAGAATCCTTTCATGAATCAAACTACGTAGGTATCACCCATCTCAGTGAGACACACAGAAAGCTCAGATTTCAGAAAGTAGGTAAAACTTCCACATGATATCACACACTACATTCATATCACGAAGCTAGTACCATACCACTGTGATGTAGTACATGCGCAGTCATATCAGTGAGACTGCACGGAGACCGTCACGAACCAAACACGATTTATCACTCGCTCCTTACCGCGCGCTTATTGTCGTTCTAAATATAGAACTCCTTGCTCTTGCGAGGCGAAAAAATCATAGAAGCAGCGATGGCGAGGCATGATCCGGCTACGCCCGGCGTATGTAGGGCAGTCGTGACGTCAGCCGTGATGACCCACTTCCAGTGCCATTGAGAGACGCGCGTCAATGGTGCCCCCCGGGCCCTGCACCTCCCCCCTCTGTGCAACAACCCCCCCGCTCCCCTCGCTTCGATACACGTGAAGGGGTGTGTCAAATTTGGGACGGAAATAGAACACGGAAGTGGTTCAAGGAACTGGCCAAATGTTCCCAAGTTTATGTTTAATTTTAGACTGGCTTTGGTACGATTTGCAGCTGCTATAGACCAGAAGCTGGGCTATTTGAGCTTACAGAACATCTTTCACATAAAATCAGTTGGAATGAAGAGCACCAACATGTAAAGGTATAGGATTTTTTTTTGTATATTGCCCATCGCATACCCTATATATAGACATCGCATACACTACGAAAAATATCAACGATATAGGCCATAACGTTGATATTTGTCGTAGTTTGTAGTTTTTACGCTGCTTGAATAATGATTATGATTATGAAAGCGTAGTATGTCAGTGTTTCTTTGTTAATTAACTAAACCATAAGACGTTCTATAAGATAGTTCTTATTGCAAAAATATTTGTATGGCTGCATGCAACTGACTTAGATGCGTTTAGTTGTACTTGTTACCTAATTATACTCGTACATATTTGTTAATTATGGCCAATTTTAGAGTTGTCCACGTCTCTACACTTTAAGTTAACTAATTTATTTATGATGAAAAATAGATTTATCGTGTTTGTATATTACCACCGTACCCAAATTATTGGACCAAATACCGCCACTATAACATTTTACTATCTCTATTCATTTCTACTACTCTCCTCTAAGCAATATGAATTTCCTGTTTCCCAGTTCCAAGCTGATTACCTAGTATTTCAGTTAATTCACTTGATAGTGTAACTACCAAAGTCCTATTCATACAATATATGCAACGTCATCCAGCCTTTGTGCAACACCTATTTCGCTCCAAGCAGTGTCTAACAATGCGACACCACACCAACGTATCTGTACGGTTGGCCAAACGAAAGAGCTGAAATTATTCAGCGGCTGCAGACAGTTCTGTTGAGGAAATACGATAGTAACGCCACTACAACAGTTAAGAGTTAAATTGGTTGGCTGTATAGTGAAACTCTAGCACAAAATCCTTAGTGAATGCACAATCACAAAAGACGTGGCAGCACAAATGGTACAATAGTAAAGTTTGCCTGCGCTCGGTCAGCGCTTCACCATCTAGTATTTATACAGGCATTGTGTAAGTTTGCTATTTTATTATTAATGCACTTGCAGTCGCCATTGTGCGAAGAAATGGGTATTATAATGGGAGTGCCTTAGTGGGGCTCATTAGAGTTTCCGACTCAGAGTAAAGGACTTTCTCGGCTCTAATGGGCTTTATAAATGTAAAATGGAAGTACAGATGTGTAGAAACATTATTTTCAATGAAAGACTTATATTTAGGCAAAGCTATTGAACCTATTACAATAAATAGAGATCTATAACGCAATATATATAGTTTACGGATTTCATCAACTATTTATAGGTACTAATTGGAATTGACTATGCTCTAATTTTCGTCAAACGATCGTCAAACCAAATAAAAGTCAATAAGTTTGAAATTATATTGGCTATTAAAGTTTGCGATGGCGCGTATGTGGGTCATCAAACACGGCGCTCACAATAGCTCTATTTATATCAACTCGGTTCTAAAATAACGCACTAATATCGCACTGTATTGTAACAGTAAGGATTTTGACTTTGTCATATTTTTAGTTCGGTCTTCAATGGCTTAATAGTAGTTTATGCAACTGTCATATAATACCCGTGTTATATGCAGTTGCATACACTACTTTATCTTCACTAATAAAAATAAAAATAAAACATATTGCGAAACATTAAATTCACGCGTACGTGTATTGTCACAGTGAACTTGGCGCCATTAAAATCTAACCAAAGAGAGCGCAGCTGCGCGCGCAGGGCCAATCAGGAGCGAGCGCGCGATGTTATAATGAGATTTTACGATATCGATGTGGATATTATAACATCATGTGAAATTGCTTAAATTGAGTGTTTTGTTGTCTGCGCTATAACAGTAGTCAATATAAGTCAAGTATTGGAAACATAAGTAGAATGTTACAACATTAGTGTAGATAATAGTACATTATGATATAAGTGCGGTAAGTTGCCTCTGCTTCCTTATAGCCCGAGCCGTAGGCGAGGGCTATAAGGAAGCAGAGGCAATTGCAATATTGCCTGGGCTGTAATTTTCAAACCGCACGTATGTCATACGACGTTTTATAACATATTTGCGAGGAAATTAATAAAACTCTGACTTTGAGTGAAAGTAGCATCGTGTAGAGTGAAAGTCGTGCATCAGTCGAAACATCGTGCGTTTTACATTACATTACCGCACAATTGCAGTAATGTCTCTCACTCTCTTGAGTGAAAGTAGGAGAAACGAGACCATAGAGTTCTGCAGTCGGTGGCGGCGTGCGTTTTACATTACAATAAAGCACAAGTGCGTAATTAAATACATTACGATATTGAAATTGGTGTAATTATAGCCACTTTACGAGCAAATATGTTATAAAAAAAACTTGATAGAGTTTGAAAACCATGATTATGCAGACGGTCGTCAAACTCTTTTAAGGCAATTGTGAAGTGCCAGTTTGACCTTATCTATCTATCAGCGGTAGGATATCCTTGTATGGATTTCCAATAAGGCCGGTTGGAAGCGGCCTGCATCCAGCGCGTTCCTGGATACAAACTTGGCCTAAGCTAAGCTAACAAACAATAAGCTTCCTCTAAATATTATCCGATTTTAAGTGGTTTTTTTCATGTTACTTAATTACACTTCACTTCAATAAATAGTTTTGTATGTTTTTACAGTTTTTTTTAAAATTACCTTAATGTTAAAAGCTTCTAAAAAATAATATTTTGGCTGATAAGTATACAGACACTAAAACTTTTTCTGAAAAAATAAGACGTGCAGACGTACAATATTTTTTACTCAAACGATTGACACCAAAAACATAACATTTTGTTACAATTTAAGGGGTGAAAAGAGTTTTCTCCCGGAACGTTAATTTTATCAAAAATGCTCTGAAAATTCTCTTGATGTTCTACAGAAAACGCGAAAACAGTGTGAGGTGACACACTCCTCTTAAGGGGTGAAAAGAATTTTCTCCCGGAACATAAATTTAATCAAAAATGTACCGTGATTTTTCTCGATGTTCTACAGAAAATGCGAAAACACTGGTCTATCAGGAATCCTCTTAATGAAGATGGAGTCGTTAGGAAGTCGTGGTCGTGTATCGTTAGGTATAAGTACTTGCTGTCGGGCGGAGTATCGGAAAAAACTTAAAATTAAAATAACTCCTCGAACGGAGATATTCTAACACAATTAATAATTAAATATTAGTGATCGATTTTTAACCGACTTCCAAAAAGGAGGAGGTTCATGTTCGTCTTTATGTATTTTTTGTGTATGTTCATCGATAATTACGCCAATTCTGAACTGAATCGGAATTATTTTTTTTTAGTTCGAAAGGGTATATACTTCCGAAGTGGTTCCATTTAAATTTAACAGAAATTGGCTGAACCGTTTTTGAAAAATCAACAATAATGTAAATAATTCGAGCGAAATATTCAAATTTTGTACATGATGGAAGGCCGTTATGCCATTTTTTTGCGAAAAATAATTATACAGAATTTAGATTCCTCATCAATCGCATTGGCATCGACTCTAAATTATAGCCTAATAAGTATGAACGAGTAAGTAATGTCTGCGTATGGTGATGTTCTTCTAAAGGTCTTTCTACGAGACCTTTGAGTTGGTTTCAGACTATATACATCTCAGTTAATTCCACTGTATTAAGTCAGTTGCTGGACATCATCATCATTATTTCCACTGTATGAAGTCACTTGCTGGACATAGGATCCTATATATATATATTTCCAACGACCCGCCCCGGCTTCGCACATGTGTATTATACATATAAACCTTCCTCTTAAATCACTCTACTCAAAAAACCGCATCAAAATCCGATGCGTAGTTTTAAAGATATAAGCATACATAGGGACAGACAGACAGCGGGAAGCCACTTTGTTTTATACTATGTAGTGATAGGACTGATCGTAGTCGACCGACGCAGTTCGCAGTTGAAAGACATAGACGTCCTTACTGGCGCACTCTGCACTTACTTTTAGTACCTATTCTTGTTCGCACGACGGAAATAACCACTCCGTATCAATAGTGCCTAGCTAGAATAAAATTTATTCTAATTCTGGTTTGTTCTATGGGTATGTATAACTAGGTATCGAACAACCTAGAAGGAAAAATATTCATTTTGACCGACGAAACGGAGGAAGTACTCATTTCGACGCGCATGTTTTTTTATGTATAACCACGCATAACTTTTTACGTAGTGGTTCGATTTCAATAATTAGTTTTCTATTTTAAAGAATGTACTTTGGAAAATTTGAATGAAAATTTAAATGGGACCTCCCATTTAAATTTTATCGAAATCGGCTGAGCCATTTTCTATAAATCAACAATAATGTGAATAATGTTGCATTGATCCGAGCGATTTATTCGCGAATTCTGTACACGGTTGAAGTCGGTCATGCTATTTTTTGCTAAAAATAATTATATTATTATTATTCGTTTTAGATCTATCTCTCATTACGATACGAACACACGACCCCTAGTCTCGGAGACTAGTAGCCGCGAGGTATTTAGCTTACATTTAAATGGAAACTCGCCGTACGACCGGTAAACGTACGTAAGAAACTTCGCGGCAACTAGTCTCCGAAATTAGAGTCGTGAATGCGTATCGTAATGAGAGATTTTGATGATTCTTTGTTTGGTAGATCGTATTTCAGAGATGATAAACTTAATCGAGAGTTTTTAAAAAATCATTAATTATTATTATTATTAAAATAGCGTCCCGTCCCGACTTCGCAAAAGTGTATTAAACCTTCCTCTTGAATTACTACATCTATTAAGAAATCGCATCAAAATCCGTTGCGTAGTTTTAAAGATATAAGCATACTCGTATATCGGACAGACAGCGGAACGACTTTGTTTTATATGGCCTACATCGATTCGAAAGAACAATTCAAATTTTGTACGTTTGAAGTCGGTTTTGTTTGTGCCATTTTTGGCGGAAATATAATTATTAACCCCCGACGCAAAAGAGGGGTGTTATAAGTTTGACGTGTCTGTTTGTCTGTGGCATCATAGCGCCCGAACCACTGAACCGATTTCAGTTTAGTTTTTTTGGATGAAAGGAGACTTAATCGAGAGTGTTCTTAGCTATGTTTTATAAAAATCGATTGAGCCGTTTAAGAGTTATGGTAGGTTAAAGTGGGGATGGAAGAACCAAAATTCTACAAATGTGCCCAAAATGGTTGTCAATGTGTCGGGGGTTTTTTAAAATTTTTAATTTATATATTATTATTTTACATTTGAGTAGTCAACGCGAGCTGTACGTCAGTCTTTATAAGTGAGTTGCATTCAGTATTTCACTTTTCTTACCTACGTTAGTAATTTTAATAGGGCGTCTAATTCACCTAACCTTGTGGGTAAAAGTCCGATCCGTTAATTTGTTGATCCGAAGTATCCTTTCGAGAAGCCTACGATGCTTTCGTGCGTTTTGCGTTTGTTCTCGTTTCTGATTTGATTTTGTTAAAGTATGATGGCCTTTGTTAGAGGACGTTCTGTGACTTTGGGTTTACTAATAAAAAAATAAAAAAGTGTAAGCACAGGGTATTGCTTTGCACAGTGGCACAAACTTTAAGAGGAATATATACATACCGTTATGAACAACTTTTGCTTTAAGACCAACCTCGCTGATTAGTAGATATTTCAGGGTTGGTCCTAAAAGTAGTTAATGTATAATTTTATGAGAATATATATCTCTGAAAATTCCTATCCTGTGCAACGAAATACCTAGTAGGTATAGTGTGGAGCATATAGCTACAATGATCACTGGTGAAAGAATGATTTTTTTAGACAAGTATTTTTATTAGAGCCAATTCAAAAATTCATGACACAAGTAACCTATTGAGGTCCATCACCCCTGAACGCGCGCCGGTTAAATATAACCGGTTACTGCCGCAGTTACGGCGCCGATAATAACTGGGTGCGACGTCATCAACGGATAACTTTAGTAACTATAATGGATCAATATCTAATGGTATTTTATAACAGTTAATGGATGTTGGTTTATTTTTAGTTTGACTTTAAATTATTATTAATTTCATTAAAAGGTTTTTTATTTTTAAAACCAATCTTCACTTAGAATTTATTGTATAGTTTGGTATTAACAATAACTATAGCATATTAAAACAACAAGACAGATGATACAGATTGAAAGTCGTTGAAAGTTTGAATGTATTTAATAGTTTTCTTCGCACAAAGTTGAAATTCCTTTACTTCTATATCTACTTTAATCTTCTTTAGGGGCGTTTTCCACTTTTTGGGATGGGTAAAAACGGTTAAACTCGGGTCAGGACAATTCGTAAGCTGATCTAAAATTCGTAAGACGGTGAAGTGAAAACGTGCTTGCGCGAGTGTGCATGTTTGTATTTTACCACATAAATGATAGTAATTTTATACTGATAATTAAAGCAATTCGTACGAAATTATTCCCTAACCATTCCAGAATATTCAAAAATGCACATGTTAATGTTCAAGTTTTCGCTTCTGCCGACACTCCCGGAGTGCAACCCGTTGTTTTTTTTTTTCGTAGTTGTACTCGTAGCTAGTAGACGAGCTACAGCGCCGTAGCGACCAATGTATCGGAGGTCCTCGTAGCATGCGGCGTAGCATGACGTAGAAGTTTGTTTGTATATCGGTATAAATAAAGAGTGACAGTGGTCTGTTGGGCTATTGTACACCAATGCCAAATACGGTCTAGCCGTGCATTTTTAATGAATATTTGACATTATTAATGATCATAAAAACTATAAATTTAGCACGTTGTTATCGCTTTTTTTTCTTAAACGTTCTCTGCATTAAATTACGCGAGTTTTGTAGTATTGTTCGTTTTTAAATCTCTTGATTTGACAAATTAGATCAAATTGTGATATCTATAATAACATGTACACATAACGTGTGCCATTTCATTTTAAACAAACGCTTTATATAGATTTTAGAGATGCACATGTGATCTTTGTCATGTGTGATTGCGCGAGCGAGATGGCAAATTGTCGTACAAAAGACCCTGTTACTATAACAAACGTAGCACATAGCATCAGGCGAGCAACTTGCTTGTCTTGTCACTCAGATGTACAAAGAATAACAATTTAATAATAGTAAAAGCGTAGAAAAATCTTAACACAGAACGCTCTCCCGTGATTGGCAAACTTCAAAAGTGTGCCATCAATGACGTCAGAGTTGACCTAAAACGCTCAGCTTTACAATAGCATACACGATGAAAACTATCCATTTGTTCCCAATATTACGGTAACTATCTGCCGCTACTTATATAATCGTATGAAATACATTGTATTTTGCAATATATTACATGAAGTTAGTAAACAAGTGCTATTATTAAAATGAACACAACTATACTGGTATGGGTATTTTACTGTGCTACGAATAGGTTATACATAGAAATTCAATAATTTGAATGCTGTTCTAATCTATAGGTACGTGTCTATATGTGCGATGATATATTTTATTATTCATATCTAACTAACAGATTGGTGGTCAATGCTATTAAGTAAATATATTCAAAAAGTTCATAGCCATTTACAATCGCCAGGAACTTTTTTCCCTAAAATTTTCAATGCAGTGAAGAAATAAAGTTCTCAGTTACCGTTGAGAGTGGACGATCTTCCCTATGCTTGCTAGTGTGTGATCTCTGTTTGAAAACTCGTAGCTTCTTAAGTATAAATCAAGAGCAGTTCAGAGACTCGGTTTGTTTCTATGTGTATCATCAATTTATTTTATTTTTTAATTAAACATATAATAATTTTCAAAAAATGCAAATAAATTCATTCTCCAACTAACGGTTTAAAATTACAATATTGAACCTACCCAGCCTGTCAAAAGTACTTAGGTAAGGTATATAAACCTATACAAAAGATGTGTTTTTTTTAAATATAATGTTACTTTTAAAATTGTCTACACAATAAACAAAGTGGCCAAAAATGACACTTAAATGGCCACAATCGGTGCACCTATCATATTTATGCTGCCTGTGACAACCAGAATGCAAGTATGTGCGGGGCCCGCTGCCGCTGACGTCACGCGTGACACGGCTGCGGCCGGGTCACGGGGCCCGTCCCGCCGCCTCCAGCCTCAATGGCATCATTCACTCCCATTTCGGATGCGCGGTTTCATCTCTTTGAAATCGTTAGAGAAACCCGTATTTATTTATTTTATGTGATGGATAAGTAGGTACTCGTAGGTAGGTAGGTTATAAGAGGATCTATGCATTTTGTGCACTTTTGTGTTAAAGATGCAGAGAATTTTCTTTTTATCAAAACTCCATTTTTTTTTTAAATTGAGTAGGTACTTAATTTTGAAATCATGATAGTCTTAGAAGAAGATATTAGAGAGAGTACCATGAAATCAGTACGTTCTTTTGATTCAATCAAGTTGTATCCACCTTGTCTTACGCTTGCTGGTACGTGGTCTTCATTTGAAAACTTTCACACCCCATCCATCATTCCGGCGTCAGTTATGGAAGTTTTTCAAAACCTTTCAAATATGAAAATTATTGAGCATGAAATTCTTATATTTTAACATTCATCCATATTCTTCTTTAACTGTTTAAAAATATCGTGTCACAGTTTTTGTTATAAACTCCTCTTTAACCGATTTTTATCCATTTTTTGTGTATATTTGGTAGCTCTAAGAATAGGTCGTAGCGGCTACGTTTTAAACCCCTAGATGAAAAAGGTAGCAATATTTTTTTATATGGTAAAAACAGAGTTTGCCACGTCAGATGGTAGAAGTATACTATACCTATATTATGCAAGTATAACTTACGTCATCTGTGACGTAAGACGTTCGCAGCCAGGCTCTGTGGTAGCCTGCAACTTCGGCTAACATATCCGATATTTGTCTCTAGCATCTCGAGCGCAATACACTATAAAACTAACTTGACAAAAAAATAAATTACTTTTTCAAACTTTCGGATTTCTCTGGTATTCTTTTTTTAAGTTACTTATAAAAAATATCTGAAAATCTCTTGACGTTTAGTACCTTAAAAATCATGTGTAGCCTTGCTCTACCTATTGAGGTGGTTTTGTTAATTACGTAGTAACTAGAGTTTGTAGTTTCCCCCATTAACGTCAGCATGTGCAATAGAATGTCTCTTAAACTGCTATTTGCTGTTTAACAGTGCTCTGTAATAGAGTGAACGCCCTCGTCCGTGTTCTATTGTCTATTTATACTGGTGTTTACGCCAGGTGGCGCTAGTTCCGGCTGAATGTGTATCCTTGCATGAGCCGTAAACGTTCCTTTTAAAAACTCCAGTTTGAATTTGATTGTTGTCAGAATCGCACTACGTCATGGAATCCGTGCCGTCATTGATCTTTTACGACATCATCGGAGTTTATGATTGATGTCTAATTTGGAAGATCTTTGTAGTTTTTCGAGACTTCTGGAGGATGTTTAGAGAAATCACGTTGGTGGTAATCAGAAATTATGTCATACACTTGAGCTTTTGTCGGCGGTTTACCATTTGGTGTGCAAATGATTTTTTTTTAAACCTTTGATCTCAATTGGAGGTACTGATCCCCATTTTCTGGTTTTAGATATTTTTTTCTCAAAGAATTACATGAAATTCACTTATTAGAGAAAATACATGCTAGATTAAATATCAAGTGTAAACACAAGGTCTCCGCACCAACGTGATATTTATAAATAAATAGGTAGATAAATATGCAGACAATGTATAGGTAGGTTAACATAATATAATATAATATATATGTATGTGTGTGTTAAAAGCGAAGTTGTTTTTTAACATTTATTTTTTTATTGTACCTAATGTTGGTACTTAAATAGGTAGGTAAATAAATGTTAGGTAATTGAAATAGGCAAGTATTGTAATAAGATATTATCAAGACATTTTAAATTAAGCAAACTGTAATAATTTCAACGGCATTGAATACCTACTGGATCTATTTGAAATATTGGTAATGTTAAAAAAGCTGTGTGATATTTCAATACAAAGTACAATTAGCCAGCAAAAGTTCTCATGAAGATAAAATTGATGCCAAATTTCGAGCTGAAGCTTTGCAAGCTCGCATATTAGCTAGGACCGAAGCATAATAAATTATACAAATGGGCTAGTGAGGTTATCGTTCGCCGGCTAATCATTATCGGTCGCAAGTGCAGAGGAGCAGGCTCCCGGCTCCCAGCGGGATAGAGGGGCTAAGTGAGCGAGCGGCGCGCCGCCATTGGCTGCCGCGCGTGACGTCAATGCCGACCTACGCCCGCCCCGCCCGCATCCCGCATCAAACCCCGAAGGCCGCCAAGCTCTTCTCTGAAAAATAATCACGATTTTTGGGTGAAACGTTTTTTCTTTATTTTCTTCTTTAAAGATGTGGCCTACAAACATCGCCGCGGTGTTTATTTTAATCCAATATTTTGACTGTTTTGTCAAAGAGGCTCGTGGCGCGTTGCATTTACAAATACGCTTGTCATTTGTGCATGCAGAGTTTTAGATCAAACTTCGATATAGCAATGTTCTTTGCACAGCTTAGGTATACCTAACTACATCAATTTTATTGTACGTTCCAGTTGTTTTAGCCATATCAGAGGGCTTCAGGCGGCCTAAAAACTCTAACACCACTAGCCACTCGACCTTACGAACTTACTTACTTTTACTTATATTTCAATGTTAATAAACAACATACCTACTAGCTAGCAATCAAATGAAAATGTTTAATGTCCAGACTTACGTACTTACGTCCATAAAAAACAAATCAAATTATACAAAATTACATAATTTTCAAAATAAGATATTATAAATTAAACAATAATAATAATTGAAACTAGAATTAAAATAAATAAATGCGTTAAGACTGACTGAAAACTGAAAAAAGCTTACATTGCAGAGGCAGCTAACAAAAAACGGAATAGGTACCTAAATTTAGTAATTATTTTTCGCAAAAAATGGCAAGACCGACTTCTACTGTATGTACAGAATTCGCGAATAGTTCGCACGAATCGATGTAGCATTTTTCACATTATTGTTGATTTATCGAAAACGGCTTAGCCGATTTCGATAAAATTTAAATGGGACCAATTTCGAAGTATACTCTTTCCAATAAAAAATAATATCAAAATGGGACCACTATGTAAAAAGTTATGCGTGATTATACATAAAAAAAATACTCGCGTCGAATTGAGTCCCTCCTCTGATTCTTCGATCAAAAACATACATAAAACCAATTAATAGGTATTAAAATAGCTTATTAAAGAAGTAGATCATAGGTACTAGGTAGAACTAACTCTTATTCTAATTACTTTACATTTAAAGATTCTATAAAGACAAAAAACTTTATAGCTCTACTTGCCTTGTACTTTCCGTTAAAAAGGCCCAAAGTAAATAATGAGTATGACATTCAATATTTTATAGGGTGGGTGGTAAGTTCAGTGAGTGCGGCTTGAGGTTAGCACGCGATGGCAACAGGTGCCGCGGCCTGTAATTAACTATGAATACTGATTTTCATGGGTTTTTGAATAAAGAGCTTTTTGGAAGAGAAATTTTGTGAGAAATAAATAGACGATGCAATAAAAGGAAGTCAAACAATTGTTGTCTCAGTTCCTATAAGTCTATATGCAAGAACACGATTTACGAGTAGGTAAAGTAGGAGTATTTTAAGCAATGAGCCTATAACAACATAGCAAAGGTGATTGACCGTTGTTTACTTTATCTGTATACCTACCGTATTGCTCACACTAACAAATCCATTTATGTCCAGCAGTGGACGTCGTACGGCTGATAATGATGATGAAAAATATATAGATGTACAAACTTGGCCAGTGAAAGAAAACAATCGGCCAAGTGCGAGTCGGACTCGCGCACGAATGATTCCGTACCGTATTGGAGCCCCATTCCTCTTGCCGTTGTTAATAGCGAGCAAAAACCTCCTAAAAATCACGTTTGTTGTGTGCCCACCTTTGAATATTTATTTTATTCTATTTTCGGTATTTGTTGTTATAGCGGCAACAGAAATACATCATCTGTGAAAATTTCAGCTGCCTAGCTATCACGGTTCATGAGATACAGCCCGGTGACAGACAGACAGACGGACATCGAATTCTTAGTAATAGGGTCCCGTTTTTACCCTTTGGGTACGGAACCCTACCTAGTCAAGTGTTGTAAAATATACTTATGTGTGTATGTGCTATATAAATTACAAATAATAAGGTCGAAAGCGTTCACTTCCATACTCGTTGGTCAAACTTAACTCAAGAAAAATAATAGTATCCACCTACGACTACACAATGTGATAATCCAAGTTTGAAACTTCGAGCGCCGAACGCAACTTTGTTAAAAATCGAATATTTGCTAAAAAAAATGGCAAAACCGCCTTCCATCGTATAGAAAATTCGAATGTTTCGCTCGAATTGCTTACATCATTGTTGATTTTTTTAAAACGGCTGTGCCGATTTCTGTAATATTGAAATGGGAGCTCCTCGGGAGTATACCCTTTGAACTAAAAAAAAATATTGATTCGGTTCAGAATTGGCGAAATAATCGATGAACATACAAAAAAAATACATACAGAGGAACATAGAACCTTCCTCCTTTTTGGAAGTCGGTTAAAAAAGGCAAATGCGTCGGCCACGCGATACCCAAAGTCCCTGACGGCGAAAATAAAAGTTATGTGTAAAATAGGAATTGCCTATTATTTAAACCAACATCAAAAAAGGATAAGTTCTCAACTCGACTGTATGTTTTTGTATGCATATCGCGCGATCATTCCGCCAATATTATCAAAATATTGATTGATAAATGGCTTCATTTGAATTTAAACTAATTTTGCTGGGTATTAGAAATTTAGCAATAATCTAAATATGGTGTACATCGATCCGAGAGAACTGTTTGAATTTTGTACCTAGATTGTGCCACGATAGAAGTCGGTTGTGCATTATTCGCAAAAAATAATTTCAGATAGTTAATTTTAGGATGTTGTGTAAAACACTGTCAAATACCAACCATGCAACAGCTGTATCCGTCCCCTCGTATCAATGGCCGTCTCTCGTAAGACGCTCACCGCCGGTTAAATTTAACCAGCGTTATAACTGCTCGGTTCCGTAACCTCTGGTTCCGGCGTCGCTAATTGCCTGACTCAGCCACTGCACTATACACAGCGACTAATGATGTAAACAAACTGCCAATTATACTGCTCCGTATTTACGAGATCTCTCAATACTTATACCAATATCTTGGCACTTTTTGGAAAATTGCTTAGACTGCAGTCTGTAGCTTTAAAAGCTTACATAGAACCAAGTTGAAAAATTACCTATTGAAGCTATTATTAGTTACTACCTATTATAGTTATGACCATGATCATAACTATATAATATCAGATCAAGTCATCACGCTCATTTTAGATATGAGTTGATAAAATACCATTTTTTTATATCACTTACGGGATTGATTCCGCAATTGCTAATGCAATAATGCTAAAAAACTTTTTTTTATTACCTAATGTAGAAAAAGAAATATATATCAAAGTCACTTCACGAAAGCGACCATAGCCGGTCTACTACCAAACGTAGGCTGAATCCCACCATATATATACCTAAGTGGGTCTTCGAATGGATGGTGGGAAAACAGGGAACTCTTCAATCATCCAAATTCCCGGTTTTATCGAGTCTGTCTACCTTGTCAGTGTTATTAGTCTGAATGTGAGTGCATTCACACCATTAATTTTAAATTGGAGGGCTAGGGAACGAATTCTGTCGAAAAAGCTTACACCACGTATCTATTTGAAAACAAATGCAAAGAATTACATAAAGATTTTTTTTTACATTCACATTCCTTATTTATTTTTTATTTCGTCGGCAAAAGCTCTAAAGATGTCCAAATCTGGCGTTATCCCCGATTGCGTCTAATTGAATGGCATGATTATAAAATTAGTGATATGAATCAGTGTTAGCATACGTAGTGTGGGAACCAGCGCGAGCCGGGAACACATGTGCATAAGCACGCGCCTATACCCGTCTATATTGGCTATATCTAGAAATATATTGGCATCAAAAATATCTACGCTACAGATACGTCACTTACTAGGTGGACGCGATGTCTATAATAGTACAGGTTTTATATTTGCTCCATACAGTTACTGTAAACTACACTTTTCTATGGTATTTTTGTTTAGCGCCATAATGTGGCAAATATTAAAGTCGCCAATAGCAACTTAAAATACTGTTCTCTTTTTCACATGGCTAGAGTGAAAAATGTACTCATTGGTGCTTGGTGCAGCTTCGTTTTCATAAAAAAAATCGCTTACGTCAACTTTACCGAGGGAGTAAAATTTATGTTAGAGTACGGGACCCTTTGTTTTAAAACATGTGTTATTGCATCAATTGCGCCAATGATCTTATGTAGATAAATATATTAGGTAGGTACATGCAATAACGATCCAAGTGTGTAGAGACTGTAAAGTAAAAGTGCAAAAACCATTGAATCCATTTTCGCTCATTTGACTTCAGTAGTACCCTCGTATGTAATGTATTCAGTAGTAGAGATGCAAGTAGTAGCGTTAACTTATTAGGTACCTGCGTAAAATATTTTCGTAATATATTATGATTTTAACAGTTCAGTAATAAAATAATCTACTAAATAATAAAATAATCTAAATCCTTAGTCATTACCTTCCTTTACAAAATTGGATATCGTTAGTATTGTACAATAAAGTGAGATTTCATTGAAATATGAGCTATTTCCCTTTTCTCAACACGAAGTCGGTTAAAAGCATAAAGAAATAATATGATATACCTACTCTAGCTACGGGTAAAATAAAAACAAATTTTCACTTGTTTTTATTTTAATAAAAAAACTATCAAACATTTCAGCGTAACGTAAACATTGAACTTCATAGATGACGATCATCGAAAGTAGGGTATTGCCCTCAAGCTATTTCCGAGCTATCCGGCCGTTGTTTACATTGGCTGGATTTGCTGAAGCGCACGGCTGTGGCGCCGAGATTTAAAAAGTCCAACGTCACTTTGACAGTTCCATATTCGGTGAAGTTTTGTTTTTTTACTGTTTGCGGCTTGGTGCGGTCGTTTGAGGCGGCGGTGCCGCGCGGACTGCGAGCGTCTGGTGCGTGGCCCCGCCCCGAGGTTATTTTAGTTATTTAAATACACCGTGCCGTATTATCGTCAGAACTAGACCGCTAATACGTTTCCTTGATCCCCATCCGGCTCGGTGCCCTTCCGCGGCAAAACACGGATCTAGTAAAAGCTGGTTTATTGACAAGCGCAAGCTATAAATAACGCCATTTGTTTTGGTGTCGGCGGTTATAAGTGCTATTACGTCAGTAGCATGTAGGTTGCATGAGTACCGTTGTACCACTGATTGTAACGTACAATGTAACGTTTACGTATTGCATACGTACGTATACTCATAGCAGATACTTTTTTATATCTTGATCGGTAATCTGAATTAGTATTTCTGAAATTGGTGTTCAAATCTAGTACAGTTTTTGAATATCAATAGTAAATAGAATGATTAAAGTGAGGTAGGTATTATTTGGCGGGTGCCGCCAAATACTTCATTCCATAGGCCATCTTAATAAGTCATCGATCAGCACATCGTAACAGCCCAAAATACTGTAAATCACATCTAGCAAACATTATTTAATTCTATTCTATGTGTAATTTAGATAAGTTTAATTCAATAATAGGTAAAATGCCTCTCAGTGTTGGCTTCGGCCTCACTGATGCCTATCAAAGGACCAAGCGTAGCTTGTGAGTTCTGAATAAAGATTTGTTTGTTTGTTAATAACAAACCAAATGGGTCGGCTCGGTGGCACAACCCGTCAGATAACTCCACGGCCAGAAAAAATACGCGTCTAATATTTTTTGATAGTCTATCTGACGGACTAATTATATTTTTTAGTCATTATGCCTATTATAGTATTACACATACAGGATACGTCCCCAACGGAGAGTCCCCCTGAATCACCTCCTTTCGGCTTAGCACATCAGTTCTGGATAACCCTGTATACAGGGTTATACATGTAATATAAATTGGGTTAATATAAATTGGGTATTTATTTTGTATTTGTAAAGCGCCAAATACTGGCTCAGTTTTATTTCAATACAAATTGAATTTCCCGTAACCCTGTCTGTTTGTCTTGTACAAATTCATTTTAGGGGTACTAAAATTGACATCATTAATGTTTTGCAAGCTTTATTTTTTTCTGTAATTTCCTTATTGTTAAAGAATATTATTATCAAGTATAATTAAGTAGATTTGATGAGTGAGGTAGGTACGTAGCTACGTTTCACAGACCGCCTACGCTTGTTATGCTACGCCGCTACGGCACTACGCAGCTTCTACGTCGTAGAACAACTTTTCCATAACATGTTTGGTAATTTCTGTTTATCAAAGTTAATTACTTATTCCAAATTATTTCGGAAAGCTGCGCTGTTTTCTTGTGATAATACATTAGTGTCGATTAACTTGCACAAAAGACGAAAGAGAGAAAACATCATCATCATTTCAGCCATATGACGTCCACTGCTGAGCATAAAACTAAAATATACCACTGTTCTTATCATAAGACTAGCAGACTCCCCAATTTTTTTATAATAAAGCCTATGACACCCGGCGATTGTGTAGCTTCCCAACAGTGAAAGAACTTTTCAAATCGGTTCAGTAGTTTCGGAGCCTATTCTATCCAAACAAACAAAAAATGAAATCTTTCCTCTTTATAATATTGGTATAGATATTTTGCTAGATGGTATTAAAAGTATTCGTTAAACTAAATGGTTCTTTTGGTAGATTAACCTTTAGGAATTGTCAAAACTTTTAGTCTGGCAAATGTACATAAAGGGTTGCCAAAAACAGATAAAAAGCAATTACTGAAAAGTTTAATTTATTCCTCTTTCTATAGGTAAATAAATGATGATGTGAATGTGGATGATGTAACAAGTAGATAATTTAGATTGATTTAATTCAGTAACTAATAAAAATTGAATTTTAGTCTCACATTCGTTAAAATTTATAATCTCCTACGACTGCAACTGACCTACTACTGCTAAACTATTTTACTTTACATTTATTCTTATCGACTAAAAGTTTGGTACTCTAAGATCTAAGCAAGATTGATACACATCCAAAGATATAAGGTAGATTAGCATCGTCATCAGCCTTAGCTAAGGACGTCTACTTGTGGGCATCAGCCTCTTTCATAGATTTCCGATAAAACCGGCTGGAAGCGGCTAGCATTGGGTGGGGTGGCATGGGGTGCTTCTCAGATTACCTGTGTCTCTGGGTATAGCGCGCTCACCTAAAAGATACATGTTTACTCTGGACCTAGACCGCATCTCTGCGGAAGATCGAGCAGGATGAAGTCAAACGCGAATCTCAGGTATGTATAAAAATCGGCCAAGTGCGAGTCGGACTCGCACACGGAGGGTTCCGTACCGTATAGGAGCCCCTTGCCGTTATTAATAGCGAGCAAAAAACTCCTAAAAATCACGTTTGTTGTATAAGAGCCCCCCTTAAATATTAGTTTTATTCTGTTTTTAGTATTTGTTGTTACAGCGGCAACAGAAATACATCATTGGTGAAAATTTCAGCTGCCTAGCTCTCATGGTTCATGAGATACAGCCCGATGACAGACAAACAGACGGACAGACGGACATCGAAGTCTTAGTAATAGGGTCCCGTTTTTACCCTTTGGGTACGGAACCCTAACAATGAATCGTGGTTGTTAGTATCGCTAAAACTCGAGAACGCCTGAACCAATTTGGCTAATTTTGATCTTGAAATATCTGAGGAAGCTAAGGGAAGGTTTAAACGGTGATAAAATATAAAAAAAATGGCCGTGAAAATTAAATTTAATTTAATTTTCTCTTACAAAATTTTCCTGCATGTAAAAGTTGTCATTGACATTTGACAGATGGTGAGATGAAGTTCACCGGGTCAGCTAGTCTTGAATAAAAACATCCAACAACCTTCTTCAGTCGGGTAATAAAACCGTCCATCTTATTGGACTCCTTACACGACTTTGCTTTGGTCGATATTTGGTCTCTATTCGAGAACTTTTTCGGCTCATAAATTCTACGTGCTATGTGCCCTACCAACTGCCACTTCACCTTACTATTTCTACGGGCATCGGAAAGTTTAGTTCGCGTTGTATTCTGCGTACGATGATGGTATAGGAGATGCGAGTCGAGTCCGAGATGTGCGGGCGGGCGGGAGCTGCGCGCGGCTATCGATCCGCCCGCCCGCCGAGATGACGGCGCCCTACGCCCAGATATGGGATAAATCATACCTATTATCACTTTACACTTACATTTTCTTACAATTTAAAACACAACAGCGTAGATTGACTAGGTGTTTATCAGTGGTCACCGAAGTTAAGCACCGTTCGGCACGGTCAGTCTTCGGATGGGTGACCGCGGGTGGTATTTACAACTGAGTGCCATGGCTCGAAAGACACATTAAATTGTGAATCCCGATTGTTTTAACCTCTTAGCCATGTCAGAGAATTTAAGGCTTCTTAAAAAATCTAGATGTTATTGTAAAAATTGAAACCCGAATACGAACGTACCACACGACACCGCTACATATTAAAAAATTCTTCATTTTTTTGTTTGTCTGTAGGTACATCCGCTTAGATCTTCTAAAAATACTACATAACAGATTACAATTTGGTTTTCACTATTTTTAGAATATTTTTTGCTCTCGATCAAAACAGAAATGAGAAAATTCCGACATTTCCCGGCGGATTGGAAAGTTGAAATGGCAGTGGGCATGACACAAGACGGAGTACTGATGACTAATGGGGCCGAAGAGTTTTTTTTTTTAATCTTTATTAAAGTGCTTTTTCGCACAGCGAAAATGGCGCACTAAAATGGGGCCGAAGAGTTCTCGAGTGAATTTTAACATACCTAGCTTAATTTAATTTACAACATTTTTCGAAAGTAGAAATTAATAATTTCTTAAAATATTGTACGACATAAGGGATTTGAAATTTCATTAAGATATAATCACAATAGATTGTATTTGGTTTTGTTTTTATGTGGGTTCAATAAGTAAGTTTAACGTTCTTCAAAAAAATTGTGACAATTTGGCCTATCCTAAACCCTTAAATTAGTCACGTAACTTATTGCAGACATATCACGTATTGATTGGGCTATTCAAATCAAATCCTCGTTCACTAATCAGTATGGAAAACTGGTAATAACCAGTATAATATCCAGTATCGGGTATAACCTAGGTACACATAATGTGAAATGGTCACTAGATAAGACACAAGTATTTTTCCTGGAAACCAAAATTGGCCAACGACAAACTAATTAATGGAGATTTTCTGTTCCACTTCCAGTAAGTAATAACAACTTTTTTCGCTAGCCTTTTGTCTTGCCTTATGAATAGATACTACATTTCAATACAATACAATACAATAATTTTATTAATAACACCATTGTTACATGTCACATTAATTATATGATTATTTCAATTATATTAGCTATCAATTATACAATTCATCAATTGTTACACTACATAAAATAGGATACCTACAATTCAATACAAATAATAAAAAAGGATTCAATAATTAAATGTCAATGCTAAAAATGCATTGCAATGCAATATGAGTGTTATTACGCTCTAGACAGATACTCGTACCTATATTACCTGCTAGACAACGATAAAAGTAGATTATGCACCTAGAGAATAAAGTCGTGTCTTGTGTCACAGGCAACATTTTGGACATGAGCGTAGCGAGTTAACCCCCGAGTGTAGTGAGCGAGTTTATAGTTTACTCCCGAGCAAAGCCAGGGAATGCCGGGCCAGGAATTTAGAGTCCTGAGTAAATCGTAAGGTTCAATCCCAAGACCATAGGCATCCCAAGATGAAGACAGGCTCTGCTCTAGTGGTGCATACTCTACTTTTCATACCTCCTGCGAGACATTAAAAACTTAGGAATATTAAAAAGTAATACCAAAAACATTATTCACGCGGTATTAATCAGAATAAAATCAAACGACTCGGAACTTAGAACTTCTTACCTACTTACTTTCATAGAAGCAAACTAAACCAAAATGAATAACAGAAAATGTAAATACGATGATAATCACGTTAGATTTTCGAGGTCAAATGGCCTAGTCAATTATGATGGCCAATTCAGTTTTCGATAAATTTTCTTTACAATGTCTGTATCTGTATAAATGAAGAAGTTTTCATACGAATAGGCATAAAGAGGCATAAAAGGTAAAAGAAAAAGACTAGGTAAAAAATCATGATTATAATTAGCCCTTGAGTAAAATTATCAAAAAATATTGGACACTTATTTTTTCTTTTGTTAATCAAACTGTCAAACAACAAATGACAAAGATGAACCTTGTCAAAGTTTGGGAGTGGGGGTCGTGACGTCACCTCTCTTACATAAGTCTATACATTTGTATGGCACTTGTGACGTCACGCGAAACTTTGACGGATTATATCTCAGAAGAATTACAAGTAATAGAAGTATTGCTAAATTTTACTAAAATAAAAACTACGTTACAGCTCCAGTTACAGTCTTATTCATGTCTAGTTATACAGCATACGCGAGAGCGAGTGGAACAAAGAAAACGCAATTACTGTCGCATACGTCAAAATCACCAGATGGAATGTCAAAATGGTTAAAATTTGGTTACACTTAGTCATTTACTTACGCCATGGTGGTCTAGAGGTAGTGACACCCGCCTTACAATCGTTAGGTCGTGGGTTCAATCCCAGTCCCGTACCAATGAGTTCTGTGGAATTTATGTACGGAATTTCACACCACTGGCTTTTCGGTGAAGGAAAACATCGTGAGGCAACCTGCATACGTCCGTAGAAGAAATTCGATGGCGTATGTGAATCCACCAACCCGCACTGGGCCAGCGTGGTGGATATGGCCCAATCACCCTTCGTGGGTAGGCCTACGTCCTGCAGTGGACTATTAAAAAGGCTGGTACAGTACAGTTAGTCATTTGTCTTTTTCGAAAATTTTAACCTTCTAGTTCCAGTAAGAAAGTTCAAATCTCTGATGATTATACCTTGCTACTTTTTACCTTTTTGAATTTGGACACCCGAGATAGCTCAATGCTAGTTTGTGAAACCCTTCGAAATTACGTAAGTTCGGGTGTATGTGCATCTTTTTCAAACACCTTTTAAATTTCATATTTAAAATGGGACAAAGTGATGTATGTCTCTTGCTATTATAGTACTGTTTCTATTACTTTAGTTCTTATACTATGGACTATATCTTCATTATTTTTTGTTTAATTGACAAAAGAAAAAATATTTGTCTAATATTTTTACTAATTAAACTTTTTAGTAATCACATCACGCCCATTATGAAGACTCCTTAGGAATTTTCATACAACATTATTGCTCTGCCATAGCCTTCGAGATAGAACGATCCTTAGGTTTAGGATTACCTAAACCTAAGATAATGTCTTGATTTATATAAAACTACATAAAATTGGTCATTTTCAAGCAGCACGGGTAGCACGGCAAAGGGAGAAAACCATTTCATCCACTTTAAAATGTCAGTTGTCATTGTCAATCCATACTTTATTTCCTCTTCGAGGGGATAAAATGGTGGAAAGACCATTTGTCCCTTTGCCGTGCTTCCCGTGCTGGTGGTATGAAAATATATTATTATATGTTCACTATATATATCTACTTTTTTGTCACCCTAAGGTGTAGTATTGTAATTTGAGTTATAAGCAATAAATTATCCCTAATTCATTAAAAGACAAGAACAGTATTTTTCCCTGGTTAAGTAAGCTTATTATAACTATCTCTTCTAATCAATAAATTCTCATACCAATTTACATCCAAATTCGTTCGGTCGTTCCGAATCGCAAATAGGCAGGTACACAGCTTAGATTACTGTGATGTGATCATCCCGAGATTCATATAAGGAAACCTGCAATTTTCGCAAGCATTCTGGACAATGTTAAGACGAAAAACATGTTTTCAACGTGTGTTTCTAAGAAATGTGGAACAAACCGGTGTTTATGGCAGATTATGTTCTGCGGTGAAATCGAACATACTTTGGCCATTACTCAATGATATCACGGTGACTCAACGCTTCGACCATTTTCCTCAATCTTCAATCAGTTTTAAATATTTTAATTCACATATGTACTTGTGCTCGTTATGTTTAATATTATCAAACTGGACTTGCTCCAATATTTATAGTAGCTTTATAATTGAAAAAGAAAATGTTACGTAATAATTATCTTAATTTGAACTTAAATCTTTTGTCCACTGTTCCTATATTTCTTATCAAAATATATTTAAAGAAAATACCAACCACCGTAGTAACCAAAATTACTCTTCGTTATGAGAAGAGACGCGTGCCCAACTGAGAGATAATACTCGATACCTATGGATAGTTTTCAATACCTACCTATAGGACAGATCGCCTTGACAAACAAAATATTAGTATTGGTCGAATCACACAAGGTGGTCGGAAATGAAGCTACAAGCTGCGCAATGTCCAATCAACGCGCGGCTTTAAGTGAGCTTCAGTCAGGATTGGATATTGCGCAGCTTGTAGCCAACTTCATTTTCGCAAACTTGTGTGAAACGGCCTATATACTCCGCGCCACACAAGTTGATGGATGTGAAGTTAGCCACTAGCTGCGCAATAGCCAATCAACGTGCGGCTTCCACGTCACGTCTCGTCAGGATTGGATATTGCGCAGCTTGTAGCTAACTTCACATCCACCAACTTGTTTGGCGCGGCCTATACAAAACATAAAATCTTGACAACATGTCAAGGAAACTTCAAATACAATA
The DNA here is from genome assembly GCA_964007245.1 of Hypomecis atomaria. Classification (NCBI taxonomy): domain Eukaryota; kingdom Metazoa; phylum Arthropoda; class Insecta; order Lepidoptera; family Geometridae; genus Hypomecis; species Hypomecis atomaria. Next base: position 3,270,625 of record OZ023285.1, read on the forward strand.
AATTAATTAGCAATTTAATTCTGTATTAATAAGGTTGTTATTTTGTTTCAGTGTGCAACTTCATAGTGCACGAGCGATGCGTGGGGCAAGTGGTGACGCCGTGCTGCGGGGTGGCGCCGAGCCTTATTAAGGTAAACCAACCCTTCAGTTCTTAATGTACAGGGTGGAGAGCTAGAGAGAGACGCCGACATTAAGTGAAATCACATATATAGCCCTCTGTTTTAAAGCCTTCAACACATTTGGATTTTAATAAATAACTTGGTTATCTACAATTTTTAAAACATCATTTTGTAGCAACCTATATTTAAATAACGCTTTAGTCAAAATAGCTATTTACATTAGTCTAATGTCTAAATAGTATGAATGAGCTCCTTATAAAGTTGATGCCTAATTACGCCCTTTATTTATTATAAATAGTTTGAAAATATTGCTTTTTTTAATTCAAGGTTTTTTCTTATTGCTTTTATGATTACTGGTTACTGTACTATTTGTGGACCAAATTAATGTCGGGGTCAGGTCTCCGCTCTATAAAAAAACCCTATTTTCCATGAACCGGATTTAGGAAGATTTATTTAAACGGCCTTTCAACCGACTGCTGTCTCACTCGCGGATTTGAATGTTTGAGTTATTAAAGTTATCCTACTCCGTCAAATCAGGAAATTTAAATGCGAAAAATACTACAAATCATGTAAAAAAACGCAACACCGACTTCCACCGTGTACAGAATTCGAATTATTTGCACGAATCGATGTGACATCCATGTAAATTTTTATTGATTTATCAAAAATGGCTCAGCTGATTTCGATAAAATTTAAATGGGACCACCTCGCAAGTATATTCTTTCGAACTAAAGAAGATTTTTTTAAATGGTTCACTATTGGCGAAAATATCGATGAACATACACAAAATAAAAAATAAAAAAATACATAGCGACGAACATAGGAGGAGGGACGAACATAGACTTCCAAAAAGGAGGGGCTACCTCCTTTTTGGAAGTCGGTAACAAATGCAACATATCATATTTGGAAATTCATATATTATGGTGTTTTTTTTTTCTTTTTTAATGTGATATTGCACGAACTGCTTAAATTGAATTTAGCATATAAGATCCCATAAGTTATAAAACACTATTTTCTACGAACCGAATTGACGAAGAGTTATTCCAATTTAACCAAGCCAAACAGAACCTTACTAGCTATATAATAATGTTCACTCTACCACGTGTCTGTTGATGAGGATTCATAAAATTTTCAAGTGTGGTCACGACATTGCCTCGGAAGCCAAAGTTCCTCCACCGGTCGGAAACATCATTAAATATTTATCAAGTTGGCTCAGTAGGTGCTGGCTGATTACTCGGAAGAAAGTTTTCATCGAAACGCTAGGCATGATGACTGCTTACAAATGGAGTTATATTATCTTTTTATCCGACTCCCAAAAAGGAGGAGGTTCTATACAGGGTTATTTCTAATCAATTAGCATCCTTTTAGGGGCTTATTCTGTACATCAAAACTAACAATTTTTGTTTTGCGACTTTTGTCAAAACTGTTTGTTCTGATAAAAGCCGCAGAACAAAAGCCGCCAAAAAGTTTGAATCGGCATACAGCTGTACTTTCGTTTGCGGTGGCGAGTACTTAGCATTCTGTATCCGAGAATTGTTGTAAATAAAACTATTTGTTTGTGTTCTAGAACCCAGTGGCTCACTGCTGGTCAGAGCCAACACATCACAAGCGCAAGTTCTGCACGGTGTGCAGAAAACGGCTTGATGAACTGCCAGCTTTACATTGTATGAGTAAGTATTTTCACTTATCACTTATTCACGTGACTGATGATAAATAAACTAAAAATAAGGTTAAGGCCGCGCCACACAACTTGGCGGATGTGAAGTTAGCTACAAGCTACGCAATAGCCAATCAACATGCGGTTTTATGTGAGCTTCTGTCAGGATTGGATATTGTGCAGCTTGTAGCTAACTTCACATTCGGCGACTTGTATGGCGCGGCCTGTATACTGTGTATACAACTGCTGATAAACCGCCGCGCATGATTTTGATCTGTTATAGTCCAAAGTTCTGGAGGCACTGGAGACAAAGGCCTACCTTAGTTTGCTTTATTTAAGGGTTTATTAGAAAATTATGACCTTGAAACAACAATTTGTTTTATGTTACGGCAGGGCAATTGCCTACTTATGATACAGATGGCCTCAACGATATCATTTTACTAAATTTAATACAAGTGCGATAAATGATTCTATATTAAAACCAGTTTTTCTATCAATGTAGATTGCCACTACGCCATGAAAAGTGAAACGATTCGTCTACTCACGTAAATTGAATTTCTTTCCCTATTGCGTTTGTGCTAATCTTTGTTACAGAGTAGAATCAAATGTGTATAACAATATAATTAAACGTTGCTATAGTGCTTGTTTGCACTTTTACCGTAATGACGCTAGTTCCTCTACAATACAGTTGATGTGTGGTAAATGCTAGTCACCAAGTTAAGTTGAAATAGCACGTATGCATGTTGACCGAAGCAGAACTATGAAGAATTTATTAATCGTCCTGAAACTAAGGTATAAAAAACTTGCAATCACGCCGTAACATTACCCAGATATACCTACTTTAGTGTAGGTACCTATGTAACATTGAATCAGATAGAGCAGTAAAGCGGTGTTGATCCCAAGGAGGTCACACTTTGAAAAACTCTGAGATAGACATCGAGCTATATTACTACGTATAGAGAGGACGACGCACATCCCTACCATGTTCCGCCCAAATGCAGCCACATCAATTAGTTGCTTGCTAGCTCTTGAGTACATCAGTCTAGTTTGTTTTAAAACGAAAAAAGTTCAAAACTATTGAATATGGTCTCGTGTGTGTTAAGATATTGCACGAATAATACAAAGAATACGGCGAAGTGCAAAGGAATAACTTTCCATCGGTGAGTAATTAGATAATCATTTTACAATTAAATGCAAACAAAATATTATCGGATGGCGCGTGGACGCCATGTTGCGATACTTTTCATAGACTAAAAATGAAGATGTGACATTGTGTGTGTAACAAGTGTAGGTAAAATTAGGGTTTGTTCCCAGTGTTACTACCATTCTCACTACCAGTAGTAAGAACGGGAAACGAATTACTCTTCTTACTACTACGGTACAGTTCATGTTTTTTTTTATTTATAAGCAAATACCAACTTAAATTCGGTTTATCTAATACAAATCTGTCATGTTTTGTTTGTTTTTGTTATTTTAATTTCACGGTAGTAACAGGAGTAATTTTTTTTACTGTTCTTATAACTTTCAACTGTAGTAGTACGAAGAGTAATTCGTTTACCGTTCTTACTACTGGTAGTAAGAATGGTAGTAACACTGGGAACAAACCAAAATTAGCTAGTTTCTTCTTATAGAGAAAAATAATAATCTAACACATAAAAAGTACACATCAGTGATTTAACAAAAAAAGATAAAAATATATTAATGATAAATACCAAATATGCATAAAATACAGTTTAACTTAAATATTTATATTATGATATAATATTACGTTCGTCGTGGAAATCTTTGAGGGAGGCCAAATATATTTATGTCCAGCAGTGGACTTCTACGGGCTAATGATGATGATAATGAATATAATATTTTCTACTGATCAATAATTCAACTAATATTATATTATGAAGAAGAAAAAACAAAGTACGAATTCAATTGAAGCGTGTGTGTAGGTAATATAAACTTTGTCACTTCTGTAGTCAGTCAGCATCTTAGTCTATGGAAACGACAACTAAATGCAGAACGTTGAACGAAACGCTTAAGCGCTTCGAAGAATCGCGGCGCTTTCGACCTTTTTGCCACGAGAAAACTATACCTTAAAAGTGTTCTAGCGCTGCGTGTTCATACTGGCTGATTAGACGACTAATTATTGTTACAGTGGTGAAGCGCACTTTAGATTATATTCTTAACAAAATTGAGCGTGGTATTTGGTCAGGGTACCTTCTCTATACGTAGTAATATTTCCTCAAAGGAGATAGAGAATAATTAATGTCCTGTTCGGTCAACCTCTAACTGAATGTACAATACGTTCCCCTATTCCCTAAGCGAGCCTCAAATAGCGCAGCATGTTAAGACAGCGCTAATGTTTGGTGCAGTATGCGAGTACTACGTGCACGGCGAGTGCGTGGACTTCGCGGCGGCGGACTGCAAGGAGAACGCGACGTACAGCGCGGGCAGCGAGCCGCGGCACGTGCACCACTGGCGCGAGGGCAACCTGCCCGCCAACTCCAAGTGCGCCGCCTGCCGCCGCGCCTGCTGGTCCGCCGAGTGCCTCACCGGCTACCGCTGCGAGTGGTGCGGCAGCACGGTACGTCACCGACACACTTTATCGCCCGCCTAAACCTACGTGCACCGTTAAAACTTTTGGCAGCACTTTAACATGCAGGTTTTAAAAAGTTGCAAGTAATATTATTGGGACACATTTGAGAAATTGATCTTAAACTCGTACTTGGGTACCTACCCCTTTTCCGTGATAGACTTGACTGACAACTGTGACAATACAAATATGTTTTAGCTTAGGTACTCCAACGCCGTCACGTCGTTGGTGTATGATGTAATTGGAGTAATTAGAGTATTGAGTGGGTTATTGTGGTCCCCAGTGCCACGCGGGATGCCGCTCGCTGATCCCGGAAGAATGCAACTTCGGCATGCTGCAGCCGATCTTCCTGCCGCCGTCGGCCGTGTCAATCCCGCGCACGGAGGTGCCCATGGAGGCCATCATCGGCGTGCACGTGCGCCCGCCGCCCTCGCAGCGGGACTTCGGCTGCCGTAAGTTCTCCTTCGCGTTCCAGCGCCGCCCGCGCCGCACCGCTTCTGGCCACCGCGGCGTGTGCCTCGCTATTCGCGGCGCTTCGATAGTTTAGGCGCTGCTTGCACCGTAGCTCTCGATCTTTCAGCTGTACCAGCGAGACTCACACGATCCTTACGCCCGTTCGAATCCACAGCGGCTGAATTCGATGAATATGTTGTAAATATAGCTTAAATCGGGGTGCGACGTATCGTGTCAGTCTTTCAGTTGCGTATACACCTACGGAATCCATCCGGGTGGTGTTCCGCCCGGAGCGTGGTAGGGTCGAATCGCGGGGCACATGAGAGGGGCGGTGCGTCGCGTGCGGGTGGTGTGCGTGAGCGTGTGTGTTGGGGCAGCGCGAGCGCGGCGCTGGGGCGCGGGCGGCGCCTGGTCGCCGGCGCGGCTCGCGGGACTCGCGCGCCGCCTGCTGCCGGCCGCCTGCAGCCCGCACGGCGGCGCCTCGCCACCCTACACTAGAGGTAACTCGCCGGCCATTGCTTTACCGACCTCATCTCTACTCACGACATCGTGTCTAACATTCATAAACGGAATATTCTCGGAAAGCAGTGTTTGGCCAACCGTACCACCCCGACCTTGCACCTCCGCCGCATGCCTCTCTGTCTGCACTTGCACCTATATTACGTTGACATTATTGATCGCGATGTACCTATTTAGTTAGTTTTGATTAATGTTAATAATAAATTATGAGCGAAACAAATCTCTTGACACAGAGGTGTAAATTTGTTAACCCCGCTCTACATTTCGAGACATTGAATTCGGTTATTATTTGAGTTATAATGTTGTAGTGAACATAGGTGATTGGTGCATCTGCTTTATCATACTTATGTGTCAAACTTTATCAAGCCATGGGTGAATTTACTGCCACTGTCTCAAGTATCTGGTGGCAGACCGAATGGTTCGGTAAAGTTATTTACTCTTGCTTTCGCTGTATGCTTTATAATAATCTATATTCTATCTTCTAATCAAATATCTATCATTATTTTACACATATCCATGTATATTTGTTTATATGTTTACTTTTTTTTAATCCGCGGAATTTATGAAAATATTGACACGTTGAATATTTCTCTGGGGAGTAGTTCAAAGATTATTTTTATATCTTACTAACATACTCGTACGGTCGACTTTCAATCTCTTCATTCCAAGAACTCTATCTGCACAATTTAAAAACAATCTTAATGAGGCACTCTCATTTGAATCGGATCTATTGAAACATAAAACTACAGGACATATTCCTTCATTTTGAAATATTAGTCTCCAGTATTTATATTCTGAACTTTGATTGGAACTACAACACAAAAACCCAATTTCAGTAACAGCAAAACCTTTTTTTAAGAACGATGAAATTATTGTAGATCCTTCAAATAGGTACGAGTATAGCTTCCTTTTCCTTGGCCCTAGTTTTGATAAACCTATCTAATAATTTGCCAGTATAGTACATTTTTATCCAAGATCTTGTAGTTTTATGAAAGAACTATGAAGCGCCCTAACTTTCCACGTCACGTACCTACTTTCTATTCTAACCCGTATTGCTACACTGAGTAATCCGGCCATCCAAAGGGTACCCGTGAAGAGGCACCCCACCGGCCAAGGTAACATACGAACATATTTACAAATATTGTGTATATTATGTATTATTTAAATCGACGATATAATTATGCTGACGGTTACGCCGCGCTGCTTTTTATTCCAGTTTGTTCCAAGAAGTTACAACTACACAAAAGTGAAAAATCGTGTGTCAATAAAAATAATTCAGACAAAAAACAGTGTTTTGTAAGCTTTAAAGTTTCAAAGAAAAACAAGACATGTATGCACCTATTTAGAAAATTTCTTGGGACATTCTGAAACAGTTTTAGGATATATAATTTTAGTGGGATATAAACGTGTAATCAGTAGTTTATAAGCTTACTAATCTGTGTGCGTTATGAAGATATAATTAGCTCGATAAATGTTGCAACAATGATCATTTTACAAATCAGGAAAGTTTTTGAACAAATCGATTAAAAGTCAACAAAAAAGCTTAGATATTCAGATTCTGATCATGAAAGACGAATTTTCATAATTATACGTTTACTTTCTTGATGTGTAAAATTATTAAATAATATAACGCTCATTTAAATAACCTAAATAAACACCTACTCCTAAATACTCGAAGTAGATGCATAATAATAAAAAGAGACTGAAGTTCTCATAATGCTCCATCTACTAAAAAAACCTGTTCATATATTTACTTAATTGTTTTGGTGTTAAAAATCAGTTCGGACGAATATTGGAAGAATGCTTAATCAATCCAACAAATACGCCTAAAAAAACTACTACGACTTTTTCATAAGAATTGAGATATACAAAAAAAGAGTCATTTTGTCTGAATGCGAAAACTAAGAAGCTATCAATATCATTGCCAGCTGTACATTAAAGTAAGTATAGCAAATTTAGTGTTAGTGTTGTCGAGAATAAGAAAACCAACTCATGTTGATATTATACCTTTTAGGAATTACATATTTTTGGAAATGTTGAGGAGAACAATTTAATTATTCATTAATCTAATTTCATTAATCAATAATCTAAATATTTCGTAATCTAATTGTTCGTCCCAAAACGGAGGTTCTCAATTTTGGTATATTTTTTGCTAACCCGATTTTATGCAAATAAGCCGATTCACGAGCTTGTTTTTTAATCTGTCTGCAAATTACGCATAGCGCTCCTATAAAAAGCATTTCCAAAATAATAATGAATTTTTTTGAATCATCTGAAAACTAAGCATTTGTAAAAATAATTATGTGCCATGTGCTACGCAGAGTGCTACGCCGTAGAGTAGACAATAAAATGACTTGGGAAAAAACCCACAAAATTTAAAAAATCAATACTGACAAAATCCTTCCAATATTCTAACCGAGCTCTCTAACCACTAGCCGAGTGAATGAGTGTCGAGTGTTGGGGTGTGGGGCGGGTTCGTGAGCGATGTGGGTGTTGCAGCGCGCAGCGTGAGCGAGGAGTTCTCCTCGGGCTGCGAGGGCCGCTCGGGCTCCGGCGGCGGCTCCACCGGCGCGCCCGCCGACCAGGACCACCGCCCCGACCACGGCAAGCAGCACCGCGACAGGACGCCGGATGATAGGGATGAGGGTAAGACACTACACACACTTTTACTATAACAAATACAAATTAGCTATAAGTTGAAAATGTAAGTAGTACGTCGAGGGTGGAATTATCCTGCGATTAAAACCCTCCAAAAAAAATTTTTGCCGATGATTTTGAAAATGGAATCATGATATTGGCGAAGTTATGTTGTAATATGTTTTTCATCAAAAAGAATTGTTGTAAAAATAGTAAACTAGGTAAAATTAGAAAAACTGATTTTGGTCTAAATAAAATAGAAAAATAAATATAGACCGAATCATTAAAGTGGGCGGATGTAAAATTAGCTACCAGTGGCGTACAATAATATCCAACCAACGCGCAGCTTTATGTGAGCTTTAGTCAGGACTGGATGTTGCGCAGTTTGTACGAGTACCTTACTTGACATCCACCGACTTGTATGGTTCGGCCTTTACTAAGTTGCAGACTGGATTGCTCACATAACTTATTCGTAAAAATGATGAGCATACTGTAAAATAAAGAAGAGTTTTGTGTTGCAATGACAGTGGACTAAATTCTCGTCGTCTTTGCACATCTTGATGTTCAGTAACTAAACGCGCATTCTCGTCCCCGTGTACAGAAGTAGTGAAGGTGTACGACGGCGAGGCGGCGTGGTCGCGGCGGCTATACCGGCCCGTGGTGGTGGGCCGCAACTGGAACGAGCGCGAGCTGATCTCGGCCGCCCTGCGCGCCTTCCACGTGGCGCGCGAGCCCGAGCAGTTCGAGCTGACGGACGCGCTGGCGGGCGACGAGCCGCCGCTCAACGACCCCACGCCGCTCGCCAAAGTCACCAGACTGCCTAACAAGCGGCCCGCGCTCTTCCTGCGCTTCAAGTGAGTATTCTCTGCACTGTCAGGCCTACTTCTCGAAGAAGCATGCAGCCCAACCAGTTTGAGCTGATAAACGTGCTGGCGGGCGTTTTGAAGCGCCAAGGCCGACGCTCTTACCTACTGTACTACTTCAAGTAACTCGTATTCTTTGTGCCAGTAGAATTGTAGGTATGTGACTTACACGAGCGCAAGATGTTCGAGCTGCTTTGTTCTCCAGCAAATTCGAAAATATCCTCCGGTTGTGAACCGTTTCTACCTTCTGTTCGATGACTAATTCCTGGTGTTTCGTATCTCAGAGAGCCAGAGACGGGCGGAGGGTACGTGCGCGTGTACCCGGGGCGCGTGGCGGGCGCGGGCGAGACGTTCGTCACGGTGCAGTGCGGCGGCGGCGACACCGTGGCCGACCTCATGGCCGCCGCGCTCGAGCGCTTCGGCCTCGACCCCAACACCGCCGTCTCCGACTACCGCTGCTCCGAGATCCTGCTCGACCGCGGGGGTGAGTCTGCCTTGGCTACCCTATTTCTTACGAGGACACGACCAATCCAATAAGAAACAAAAAGTCCTGGTCAAAGATATCTTTCCAAATCTCCATGGAGTATTTCCGCCTCCCCTCCTCGCGTCGTACTCCTCATTTTTGAAGGTCGTGACTCTCGCCTCACATAAGCTTCTCGGCATGATCCACATCCAGCACCTCATAAACTGATGTGTCAAAGGTGTTTCGAACCCTATTTCTTACGAGGACATGACCAATCCAGAAACAAACAGATCTGGTCAAAGATATCTTTCCAAATCTCCATAGAGTATTTTCGCCTCTTTTCCTTGCGTCGTACTCCTCATTCCTGATGGTCGTGACCCTCGCCTCACATAAGCTTCTCGTTCATGATCCACATCCAGCACCTCGTAAACTGATGTGTCGAAGATGGTTCGAATCTGATCGGACCAATGTATCGAACTACGAGCTCGTGACCACTTGCCACTATGATGCAGTATCGGAGCGCGTGCTGGAGGACGAGGAGCGGCCGTGGCGCATCGTGGTGCGGCTGGCGCGCGAGTCGGTGCGGCGCATGGAGCTGGCGCGGTTCTACCTGCAGCCGCGGCGCGACCCGCACGGGCCCACGCTCGCGCTCTTCGTGGCCTCGCTGCCGCCCGGCCTCTCCGAGCGCAACTACGAGAACATACTCGTCGAGTTCCTGGGCGCAGGTAATGCATTCTTCTACCTGCAACTGCAGTGCAATTTACACGGGCCCACGGCTTTGATGCTATTTTTCTGCGAAATTTCAAATATCCAAAGACTTTTTCAACCAACCCTTGAAATAGGTATCAGAACCAGACACTTTGTATCTTTTTTTATCTCCAAGCTAAATAGTTACTTAGCATCTTCTTACTAACTTCTACTTCTGACTACTGTAATATTTTCGCAGAGAACAAGTTCACATCAATCGGCCCGATATACTACGAGTACGGGTCGATGGTGATCACGTATGAAGACGCGAGCAAAGCTGTGCAAGCGCTCTACGCACTCAGAGAGGCCAAATATGAAGATAAGCATTTATTAGGTAAGGAATAAAACATGATCGACGAAAATGTTTTCTGACCTAATCTGCTGAACTCATTAAGGATATCTCCTTAAGGACACCTCTCTTTTCACGAGAAGGGTTAGACAATACCTACTCCATTACGCTTGCCAGGCAGACTGCGTTGACATTCTACACATATTATCTTCAAGAATTGAGAGAACTCTAACACATAGATTCCTATACAACTTGAAAAACACAAAGGGCATGCCTTCGATTGGAACCTAAGATGTATGAATAGAAATCCACTCGGAGTTAGACTACCGTACCAAACAATATCAGGACTGTTAAATACAGAGCCTTGTTGTCAGAAGCCGTAAAATTTTGGAACCAGGTCTAGCCATTTAGCCTATACGAACTTATATACCCTTGAAACCTGCATACAGATACAGGGCTGAAGAAAAATTAGAAAATAAATGATCTCTACTTTAGGCCACAAAATCCACAATTATGATCTGTGTAGGCATGCGATCACGTTTTAATATGATCGGAATTGAGACGCGAACATGTCTGTTCGTCCCCAGTTTTGCTCCTGCCCAGCATCGAGCCGGCGATGGTCCCGAGCAACGTGAAGCCGCTGCTGGTGTTCGTGAACGTCAAGTCTGGCGGCTGCCAGGGGCTCGAGCTCATCTCCTCCTTCAGGAAACTCCTCAACCCCTACCAGGTGTTCGACCTCGAGAACGGGGGACCTTTACCTGGGTCAGTATCAACATAAACATTACCCAAGTCAATAAATAAATGAAGTGCCCTTCATGTAGACATGGTAGCATGTTAACCCTTCATATATCTTCCATTGTTTGAGTATCGTATTATTTGAATAATCGATATCATATCTATGCTATTTGTTCTGATTTTGTATGTCGGTCTCATTCTGGTTGAAATCCTGAATGTAGAGAATCTTAGTAGAGAGCTGAGATAATTACATCTACCTCCTTTGTTTTTTCACGTTACCATGTTCAGTCAAGGCTACCAATTCAATGCATTTTTGTTTTGTGTTGTTTTACTATGTACTCGTATAGGTACGTACATACATAAAAACTATTTTATATAAAAAACTATTTTAGAGATTTGATTGAACTACATACATATATTTGAAAGGTTAATAAAGGGTACCTGGGTACACAGAATAGGCCCTATTACACCGCCTGGGTATTTGCGAAGTTTCAAATCGCTGTTTTTCTAATCCGCTGACCGACGTACAGCCTTTAAAACTCGGTTTTAAAGTTCGACGATTTTGGCACGTCGGCTCGTCGACGCTAACTAATCGACTAGCGAGCCAAACAGTTATGTCGTACTTCAACATGTTTGACGCGCCGCGGACTAGGTTTGTCAGTTTTTGCAGTGATCGAGAGGCTAACTTTGTCGACGAGCCGTAAAACCAGGTTTTAAAGCTCGGCTCGATCATCGATCAGCCTTTAAAATCGAATGTAAAAATGAGAGTTATCTTTCGTCGTTGTCAGGCTGTACGTGTTTCGTCACATTCCGAACTACAAGATCCTGGTGTGCGGCGGCGACGGCACCATCGGCTGGGTGCTGCAGTGCCTCGACAACGTGGGCCAGGACTCGCAGTGCTCCAACCCGCCCTGCGCCATTGTGCCTCTTGGAACCGGTAACAACACCTCTATTTTCTTAGGGGTAATTCGGAACCGGAATTAACAGTACCCACCGTATTTTATTGAGGACAAAGCGATAGCAAAGAACGCCACACGCCAGAGCGAACTTGTTACTCGTACTTCCATATACATACTGTGTAGCAATTAGATCCGTAAGGTTACCTGTCTGCCCTTTGGAAGACCAGTGTCAGTAGTCGCGCTGAATCATGTCGTGAAGCTAGTTTATGACAAAAACGGAAACTTGTTCAATTTGTTCATTATCCAAATAACCTCCTAATGTTATTTTATTTCTTCAAAATTTAGTATTTCGTAGGAAACAAAATTGTGTCTACTCTAATAGAGTCTTACCTGAAGATGTATAGACAAAGATTATTAGGTACTAAAGACTTAGAAGTATACACAGACACAACGAAGCTAGATTTTATCACTATCACTACATAGTATAAAACAAAGTCACTTCCCGCTGTCTGTCCCTATGTATGCCTTTATCTTTAAAACTACACAACATATTTTGATCCGGTTTTTTAAATAGATAGAGTGATTCAAGAGAAAGGTTTATATGTATAATTCACCTGTGCGAAGCCGTAGCGAGTCGCTAGTATAGGTATTATATTATCATTAACGTTTGTGTCATGGTGTCATGACACTTGAGTGAATCCATAAGCTCCAAATAACAACGTAGCAACAACTCCAATAGCACATGAGTGAGTGAATGTGTATGTGTCAGGTAACGACCTCGCGCGCGTGCTCCGCTGGGGCTCGGGCTACACGGGGTGCGAGGACCCGCTCTCGCTGCTGCGTGACGTCATCGACGCCGAGGAGATCCGCCTCGACCGCTGGACCGTGGTCTTCCACCCCGAGGACAACAAGCCGGACGAGTCCAAGGACCAGCTCTCCAAGCAACTGCCGGGTTAGTCACCATACTGACTCGCCAGCTCATCGGCTGAGCGTGGTGGCGTTACACTTCAGTGTGACCATTTTCAAAACCATGTAGACTACTAAACGTAACTTATTTTTCGAAGAGCTTCTGCCTTTAGCAAAAGTACCTCGCTGTCCTCCTAAATCGCAATCTTAAGAAAATCCCAAATTAAAAATAGCATTTATGAATTCTACTGATTTTTCAAAAACTACGCACCACCAAATATACATCGAAAATCTACAGTAGTCAATCGTTCGTGTTCTGTCCTGCTTGCACTCATTATGGAAATCGAAAAGGAGTGCCACCGCGCTTGGCCGATAAGGGCCTCGACTAGGGTTATAATATAGCCCTAAAGTTAAGGTTCTCCTCAACCTACGGGATGAGACTTAATTGCCACAATACGCCTACGAGTAAACCATCTCGAGAATAATACAAGTCGCATTTTATTCGGTTAGGGAGCACTCATGAGGATTATGTATGCATAAGTCATGATGAATGATTATAATTTAAATTTAAAAAAAAGGCATTTGAATTCTGGAATAGACTGGACGACTACTCGTGCAACCAGATTAAATTTGAAATCAAAATTAAAAAATAAAGGACTGCGTATATTGTACATCATGCTGACAAGAGCTCTCTAGCCGAATAAAATGCACCCTGCATCACCAAGGCAAAAGGAAACCGTAAAACTTGAACGTCCTCTCTGCATCTCTGTAATAAGCAACGAGAATAAGAAAAACTTTCTTTTCCAATGATTGAGTCTACGATCTAACTCCAGCCAAATGTCAAAGCTTCACAGCACACATGGGCGTAGCTAGGGAAGGCACGGGTGAGCCTTGCCCACCCCAGAAAACTGGCAAGTCTTCAGCACAGGCAGCGTGGCAAAAGGAGAAATTGTCTTCCCACCATTATATCTCCTCGAAGAGGAATTGAAGTATAACAACTGACATTCAAAGTGGACAAAATTATTTTTTCCTTTTGCCATGCTACCCGTGCTGCAGTGGGCAAAAGTAGGCAGCTGCCTAGAGAAAATCACTAGCTACGTCAATGTTGACAGAAAGTAGTTTAGTTATAGTACCTAATACTGTGCGTATTCCACCGCCATCGTTCACGTGTCCACGGCCATGTATCACCCGTGTAGTGCAACTGTAGCCCTCACGTTGCAGCGTCTGTAACGACAGGGTCGCAGAGCGAGGACAACTCGCAGATCCTCGTCATGAACAACTATTTCGGCATCGGCATCGACGCCGACCTCTGCCTCGACTTCCACAACGCTAGGGAGGAGAACCCCAACAAGTTCAACAGCAGGTGAGTACTACACTGTTTTACACTATCTGTTTCATAAAGTGAAGACAAAACACGGCTGCCTGTTAAGACGCGCCCGTATTGTGTACGCGTTCTGACGTTCCGCTCCGCTTTTCGTCCCGCTGGCTCTCGTGGTGCGAGTAACTGGCGCGAGCAGGAGAAAAAGCGAAGCCAAAGGTCAGAATGAGTACACAATAACAGCCCACGTTAAGATATATATTACACAGATTAGTATTTTGTGGTTTCAAAATTTCGGCACAGTTACATATGCCATGGATAAGAACGTAATGGGTCCCACATAAGTAGATTCTTGTCTTAACAGGTGGTTTGTTTGTTGTGTGGTTTTCTATATGTTCATTTGTCATCTTGTCGCCATTATTCCACTTGCTGGACTGGATAGGCCCGTTGCACTTTGCACTTTTAAAATGGACGTCTGTGTAAAGCCAATTTTTAGAAAATGCGCTTATTTGCCAGGAATTCTCTCTATCTGGAGGATTATATATCCATATTCTTTTTATCCCGTATCTTTACTGAGTCAGGGTCGAAACTCCATCAAGTTACTGTTGAGAGTTTTACTGGTACTTACACACTAATTAGGTACCTACTGTTCCTCTTAACGTCAGGGTATTACATTTTTCCTGAGGTACCTAAGTGGGCTGGATCAAACTTGATGGCGGCGATCGATGTGGGATTCGCTCAGCTTGTATCTGACTTCACAGAAGCCATTATGTCTGCAGCCTTTATTCGCCACTAAAACAACGTTAAAAAAACTGGGCATTTGAATTCTGGAACGACCAGTTAAGCCGCTTCCAACCGGTCTTATTGGAGATCCATAGGGGAGGTCTTTGTCCAGCAGTGGACTTCTTATGGCTGATGGATGGATGGATGGAACATAACGTTCGTTCCATTTAAACGTCAAGCACGGAGCTCATCGCGATATCTGTATATTTCAGATTGCGCAACAAGGGCGTGTACGTGAAGATGGGTCTGCGCAAGATGGTGGGGCGGAAGATGTGCAAGGACCTGCACAAGGCGGTGCGGCTCGAGGTGGACGGCAAGCAGGTCGAGCTGCCGGCCGTCGAGGGCATCATCATACTTAATATACTCAGGTAACCACGACACATGAATCCTTCTTAACGTTTATCTCCTTAATCTTCACTAAGTAGTTGACACAATAAGTTGATGACAGAACATCTCCAGGGGGCGATTCGTCAATCAACGACAACAGTGAACTGGAAGGAATAGAAAAGTTGTCAATTTTTCTACCACAATCCCTGACTTTCGTCCCTCCGATACAAACTCTACCTAACTGTACATGTAGTGCAATATGTGACTATCATGAAGAAATATAGAATCCCTCTATCCTCTATCACTCAATATTTGTTATTATTACAAAGAGTTTAGACAGAACGAATGGCACTTGACTTTCGTCACTCCGATTGAAAACTATCTCTATGTCGTGCAATATACAGGGTTATTTCTAATCAATTAGCATCCTTTTAGGGACTTATTCTGTACATCAAAACTAACAACTTTTGTTCTGCGATTTTTGTTAACTCAAAAAAAAATCAGCTGTGTCATTTTGTCGCGGGTGAACGAAATTTTTCTATGGAAGAAAGATTTTTTGAGTTTTGTCAAAAGTCGCCGTACAAAAGTTGTTAGTTTTGATTTACAGAATAAGCCCCTAAAAGGATGCTAATTGATTAGAAATAACTCTAAATATGCCGAAAAAATAGACTCTATCCCTTAAGATTTGTTACAAAGAGTCTTGATGTGTGACGATGTTGTATGTATACTCGTGACAGCTGGGGCTCAGGCGCGAACCCGTGGGGCCCGGAGAAGGACGACCAGTTCAGCAAGCCCAACCACTGGGACGGCATGCTGGAGGTGGTCGGCGTCACCGGCGTCGTGCACCTCGGCCAGATCCAGTCTGGCCTCCGCGGAGCCATGCGGATAGCTCAGGTACTATAGTACTGCTCACCGCTCAGTTACTTATCAGATACACTTATTGTTTCAGTTTCACTCATCATTACAGATTGGGTTGGTTCGCGCTCCAAAGAACCTAACATAGAAATATGATGGGGCAAAACAAACGCCAGACGCGACGCGAGAGGGATCGACCTAACTGATACAAATTGTATTCAACGTTAGTTTGTAGGAGTTAGTCGTTTTACAGAAACATATTGTGTATTTCGACGAGGGAAAACCGAATAACTTAACGTACTCGTAGGTTTACTATCATACCAGTCGCTGAACAATTGCACTGTTGGACAAAAGCATATTTCCAAAAGAAACAGTTTGAATCAGCCATATTCCTGTGATCTTAATTAGGTCGACCCAACTTGAGAATGAAGAAACTTATTTCAATCTGAGATCCTATTTTTGAACCTACGACCCGCCGTATCAAAATGATCACAAGATCGACCAAAAGCAGGAGCAAATAGTCGTGTCAGTGCGAACGAGATAGTCATTTTCCAAAGTTTCAAAATTGAAATAAACTAAGAGTTCAAGGGTGAAGTTATTGTAACCGAACTGGTCCCAGGCTATACCGGTTTATATTACCTGTGTTTATAGGGTGGGCACATAAAGATCAACCTGCGCGGCGAGATCCCCGTGCAGGTGGACGGCGAGCCGTGGGTGGCCGTGCCCAGCGAGGTCGTCGTGCTCAAGTCGGCCTTGAAGGTACTCTTCCCACCTCTTTCACAGTAACCTTCATATAGGACGAATCAAAGTTCTTGGCGGCTGTGACGTCAGCTAAAAAGCTGCGCAAAACCCAATCCTGTCTAAAAGCTCACTAACAGCTGCGAGAGGTTAGGTTTCGCGCACTTTATAGCTAACTTAATGGTACGTCTGCACTCTCCACGAGGCAACACCAGCACCGCTTCTGTAGCTAACTGCACATCGCCGACTTGTATACTTGTATACGATGTGAAGTTAGCTACAGCTGCGGTACTCGTGTCGCCTCGTGGAGAGTGTGGCGGTACCATTACAGCTGCTAATAAGTTGGGATCGGTCTATACCCACCTGCTACCATCATCTACACCCTTAGCGAGGACTGGTTCATTCATTCAAAATTCTTAATAGCAAAGCTTTTGTGGTGGAGCAACTTCCACGTCTCGCGGTCCTCGGCCAGTGTCTTTACCTCCATATACAAGTGGTACCCAAAGAAAAAACAAAATACTGTAGCTGTAGTCTAAAGACAGATCAGTTTCAAGAATAAGCGTGGTGTTAAACTTTGCGTTTATTTGCTCGCGTTATTTCTTCCGCAACACAATCGAGTGGAAAGAAACTCTAAAACCAAGGAGACCACTCTTAGGGAATAAAGGCCCGAATCTTATCGACTTACACTATCGGTGATAATTATTTTAGTCACAGCGAAAATAGCGCTCTATTATAGCTTTAAAAAGAAAGATTGACTCCAGAACATGGAGTGTATTCTGTCCGTGCTAAGGGTGTATTTTTAATTTCTACCTAAATATCTACTAGTTATAAGGACTAACATGCGCGCCCGGTAAAAAGTTTCTTTATTATTGTTTGACTGCTGTTCACTTTTGCGAAGAGGCTTTAAAAGATGTACCGCGCATGCTAGCCCTAGCCATTAAAATATTATTAAAGTCACACTTGCAAGTTTCAGTGAATTTAAATATTTGGAATCATTACTGATTTTGCTTTTACTTCATCGCTTCTCGCTAATAACGCACACGGCAGTAACGATTTCTGTTCTTCCTATTCAATAAATCAATTGGAGCTAAAATTAACAAAGGGACATTAATTGACTGTACAACAGAAAAGTTATAAAGCCTTGATTCGCGATATTTTTCGAAAATCATTAAATCCAAGTGGGAATTTGGCATCAAGCCTAATCCCTGGTGGTCTTATTATTTCCAATGAGTTCCTCGTCTAAGACAGTTTTTCAGACATCTGTAAAACAGAAATAATTGAGTAGTCCAACGCGTCACTGTCTTCAAAACAAATTACCTCGGGAACTGGAGTAACAAATAACAGCATCCCTAATTTTCTGATTTCTTCCTAACTTCAACTCTCGAACGATTGTTTTACCGATGTTTGCATGTGCTCGCTTTCCCAACTCTCTTATCCTATCTTTTTCAAATGTGAAAACTGTACATATTTGCGAAGTGTTGCTCGATTACATACTTATTATGGTCACTTAAAGTACATAATCTTTGAAAATTTTCATTTCAGTTCGTCATACGTTTTATTCATTATGATACGTTTCCATATGAGAACGTAATCGAGTAACACTACTGAAAATTGTTTAAAGTTCGCGTAATGCGCACGACGTCGTGGTAGCAATTAGCGGAAACCCAATCAGCGTCCGTGACGTAACCAATAAAGAATCGGTGATTGGGCCCCCGTTGATTGCGTCCGCATGTTTGCGTGGACCTTAAATCTCACCCGAGTCATGTATGCCCGAGCACCACGGCGCCCTACCACGAACTATCGAAAAAGTATTTGTATCGTCAGCCATCAAACTATGGATTTCGATACAAGTACAATTTCGGTGGAGTCGTGGTAGAGCCCTCCCCCCAGCACGTTCAGACACGGTCCTCCCAACGAGGCCGCGCCGCCCGCGACCGCACCGGACACCGACCTACTCTCGAGGGTTAACGCTTACCAACATTATACAGCTTCTTTATTAGTTTTTATCTAGTTCACGGTCGAACATTCACACTTTTAGTGCACATGTGTCGATAACCCCAGAGAGTGTGCGGGTAGTGGTAGTAGTGGTAGCGGGCGAGCGCGGCGGGCGGGTGAGGTGGGTTGCGGGGAGCGCGGGTGCGTGCGGGCGGGCGGCTCACGGTGTGTGTGTGCAGGCGACGATGCTGAAGAAAATCAAGCGCGGCTCGTTGTCGGCGGCGTCGGCCGGGAGCGGGCCGGGCGGCGGCGCCGGCGCGGCCGCGCCGTGAGCCGGCCCGCCCGCGCCCGCGCCCCTCCCCGCCTCACCCCGCGCCGCGCCGCCTGCAGGCCACCATGCTGAAGAAGCGCGGCAAGGTGCGGCGGCGCAACACGGAGCCGAGCATGCCGCGCGCGCCGCTGCCGCCGCTGCCGCCGCCGCCGCCGCCGCCGCCGCCGCCGCCCGACACTTGAATCTGGCTGAGCGAGCGTCTGATCTGAGCACGCGCCGCCCGAGGGCTCAAGGCGCGCGTGACGTCACACGTCCGACGCTCGCTGCGCGGCACGCGGCTCGCGCCTCACCACACAACACCACAACCACCACTAGTCTACTTTAATGTAAATAAATTAAAACCGATTCATGAAACTATATAAACTTATAATAAAAAATAAATTTATAGTCATTAGTTGTTGTTTTATTTTTAGTGATATGATTTCAGTGTAAAATAAATAATGAATATATAAAGTACGTCTTTCCTTTTTATCACTTACGGCCATTCAACAGAAAGAACCATCTGTAGCACACTTGCTTATAGAAACCACTTGCTTATTGAACCCACTTCTGATGTCAGTTTTTATGATCGAGTTTTTTAGATAGGCGAAACCTTTATACTTGTTAATCTAATATCTATTACAGTTTACCTATCAATTACACATAGATATCTATACAAAAATTGTAAAGATATTCATCAGGGAACAAAGTTGGTCGATCAGATAATAAGCCGCTGGGTCATATGTTCGATACAAACCATTCCAGTGAGATCAAAAATAAAAAAAAACTCTTAGTATGGTCTACTATAACCCTACTCTAGGTTTAAATAAAATAACGATAAATATAATAATCATTAGTATATTAACACGAGAACCTTAAGACTAGTTTCACAAAGCAGTGTTTATCATTACATTAAACACTACAACAGAAGGAGCACTGGTTTTAACTGATTTTTTAACATACTACATGTATTTAATAGAATCGTGGCGTAGGTACAGTTAGAAAGCTAATGTTGTATTCTGGTGCTCTCGATACTACTTCTGTCCTTTTTAATTCATTGAAAACGTCATGAGAGTGTAAAACACCGAAATAGTACCGAGCGCTCCAGAACACCAATATACTCTCTTCAGCCCGGTGTCTACTGAAGAAACTGCTCATTTTGCCTGTCAATAGATAATTCATTTTAGAGCTTTGTAGTCATTTCGTAGTTTATAATAATTGTTCCAAATAAAATCGTATTGGTAAAACGGATTAAAAAAATCATAGCAGTCAGAATTCAAACTTTAGTGTAGTACAGAATTTAAAAAGATAATCGTGGTAAAACTCTAAAGAGCCAAATCAGTAAACAATATCTTAAAATAACGTACTTATTGCTGCAAAATGAACAGTTTCTCAGAGGCATTAGTTTCAACTTTAGAAAAATATTACTATAAAATTGCAGTAGAAGGCAAGAAAGCAGTTAATAACAGCTTTGATAGAAAAAATAATTTCAGTGTGGGTAATAATCTTAACGTGGGTCCACACTTGTGACATGACTTTAACATGCCTACAGAAATATTACAATACTTACAAATTACATTGTTTATAGAAGTCACACGAATAGTCACACACACTTTGTAGGAAAGACACATGTCATGGAGCTATGCCACAATTGTGGACCCGCTTTACTTAATCTACAGTAGTCTTTGAGACTAAAAATGATCAAATCACAATAGTAAAATTCAACAAATCAATAAAAAAAATCTAACAACAACCAACACTTGGTGTATCAAAGATCAGGGCCTATTTTGTCGAGGTTTGACTATAGTTATCTCTGTCGCACAAAAATAGCGCCCCGATAACTTACCGCCAAACCTTATTCCGATTCAATGCAGGGATTGACAGTTCGCTCCTTGCACTTTTAGCACAGCTCGTAGACAAAACGCTCTTCCACCAGTATGTCAAAGTAGTCAGGAAAAATCGAAACAAAGTATGGATTAACTTTGACCACTGACATTACAGTGGATAACAATGGTTTTTCATATGAGCGTCCCACACACTGAGAATACCTTTGCTTTGGCCACGGCCTAGTATTCGACCGATAGGGAATATGCACGGCTTCTTTTTATATTTTTAATGACAGCTACGCTTCGTCAAATAATCGTAAAAAATCTTGTTCTACAAAACTCATTTAGACCAAATAAAAAAAATCAAGACAGAATATTGAGAAACAAACAAGTGAGGCCGGAAAAACTACGCCTCACCGTGTACAGACAATTACACACACAAACACGTACAACGAAACTACGCCTTGGCTCGTCAGTCGAACTATGGCAGCGCAACACCGACTCACTCACCACGTGTATAAAAATCTGGCCTCACTTGTCTGTTCACGACGTTCTCTCTTGATTTTTTCAAATGGTCTGAGTTAGTAACTAATCTCGAATCTGAGACACCACCAGCTGGCTGTCACGTCCTTGATGGTGTATTTTGTTGATACTAAACGCGACGCTATTAGTAAAATCGTTTTGATTTTCAAAAAGAAACAAAAATATATTCTTACAGGCATAAATCCAACAACAGAAAAAAATAGTTCTGCTCTAAATTTTATGCATATTTCCTATAGCCTGAATAAATAGGAAATCCAGACCACTGATCAGTTGCTGGCTAGTCCGCTGCCACTGGCCGTTCCCAGTGTGTGATACGCTTCACCGTACTAAAGGTGCTGGTGTTTTAAACACCATTTACTTAGAAAAAAAACACCCAATAACTCGACAACCCAACTGTTTCCCCTTGAGTCCAAGAAAGTATCCCACAAGTTTTTAATTTCATCTTGTATAAACGTAAGAAAATATATTCTTCACAACAATTACTTCTACAACATAATTTTGTACTTCATTAGTGAGTCGAGTTGTCAAGCTAACTACGAGTATAATCAACGAAATAAAATATACAATATTAGAGTTTATCTTTTAGGTGTACTTTAGCTTAGTCTATCAAACTGAGTCGTTGGGTCATAAACGTCAAAAAAAATGGGAATGGGACATCGCTACGTTTCGCAAACGAGTGCGACCGAGATATAAAAAGATTTATTACGTAACGACTCGGTTCTCATTGACCGTGATATAATGCAGTCGGTCTGTACGTAAGCTTTCAGTGGTAATATAATCGTAAAAAGTGTGACCACGATCTTAGATGGTCCCTGAGTCCAGCAAACGAGTCACGATAATAATAACGGCACTGCCGGGCGGTAAAATCGATTATGTGTAATATGTGTAGATGAATGTTTGGGAGAAAAAGACAGCTTTCGTAAGGCCGGGCTGCGAGTCAGTATGTTCGGCAAAACCGAATATATGTAGAAGGTAGATGAATGCCGCGACGAGTAGCATGACCGCCGAAAAACCGAATTGTGCCGATTGGACCCAAAGGTACCACCCGATCGGTGAAGATCGGCACAAATCACACAAAGCCAACCCGTAGCAACTACAGCTGCTCGCGTTGGCTTTATCGTTCGACAATTTGTGCCGAATCGACTGTGCCGCTTATGTGTGTAGCAACCTTGATTCGGCCTATAAATACATAACATACGAGTACTTAATATGGAAACCGAGCATAACCTAGTCCGAGTACGACTAGACAGTGGACAGTCTTCCAAGCTTTTCCTAAATTTAAAGCACTTGTGCGCAGAATTATTGACAAGTACGTACAAAAATATATGGAGCCACACGAAAACGATAACAGTTTTGGTTTACTGTACAATATCATACTGAGACTTCCTCTGACAGGAATTCCATAGAAACTATCGAAAATCTATTGTTGTGTTTTCTATAAGCGCGACCAACTTCTACGTGAAGAAGGCGAGGGAGCTACCATCGTATTTACAAGACAAAATTGAAAGAACTGCTGTAGAAAATATTTAGCTTCCTAATTTAGTCGGCTCCAGAGAGAAGTTGGTCGATCTTAGGAGGGATGCGGTGGCAGCACAAACGCATTATGGCAACGATCACAAATGAATAATAATGCAGTTTGCTGAAGTTGCGCTGCAGTCGCTCCGATCTGGTGAAGAAACGTGGCGTTATTTTTATTTATTTATTTTATTGTTAAATTACATGGAACACAGATGGCTTTCTAACAAACACAGTAAAAAGAGGTTAACAATACGTAAGTCGAACAGTTCTCACTTATAAATACAAAGTGCCCAATACGGAATAGGTAGGTATGTAAACAAAAGTGCGTTATATTAGTTTAGGATAGTTTCTTTGATGATGTAGGTATAATTTTGTTCGAAAGTCATTTATTTGGTGCTGGCCAGTTTTCAATGATGAGAAATCGTTTATGTAGTTCCATAATTATATCATATCGGCATGGCTAAAGTACCCTATACCAAAGAATATATAATAATACTACGTATAGAACGGCCACTCGTTACCCCCCACCCGTTTGAGTCTTCCTCACTTCCACCCCGCGTCTACGTACCGCATCGTGCACTCTGCGCGCGGGCTGCACTGGTCGGTGGATTTTCTCATAAAAACTACCTAGACTGTGACAATAGGGAAGACTTGTACTGTGTATGGTTGAATATCAATGATACGTAACAAAACAAGAAATTTTAATGTTTCCCTAAGGATAAATAATAGGAACTTATTTTACATTATTTGGTAACTTCCTCTTGATATTATCTTACAAAAGAAGTAGATCGGTTACTTTTTGTTAATATGCTTCCAAATTAAGTAATTGTTATACTATTTTAAGCACTAGATTAATATTCATTTTTGAATATGAAGTACGCAACTGTCTCACTCACGTGGCATGACGTCACGATGTAGTGATCGCTGACAGCCATACTGCCGTGCAGCCTTTAAAATGCAGTATGAGCAAAAACGCGGTTTCGAGAAAAACGCGAAAAACTTTTTGATTTGTTTTTTTTCTATGTTACAAGGTGTTATGACGTATGTTTTGAATGCCATTGGGCGCATCTGAATTCGAAGAAAGACTTCACAAAAGAAAATACGCACTTAGATTATTATATGATAAATAAAAACGATTTTGAAAAAAAAGTTCCCAAAAAAGAGCAGTTACGACACATAAAATTTAGTGAAAAAGTTCGCATAATCAGATTAAAATGCAGTAATTTGAGTTAGTACTGCAAAATTATGCGAGACATGTACTACTTTGCCGTTTAAAATGCAGTATCAGATTTATTTTACTGCATTTTAATGTGTCTCTTGAATAAAATGTAGGTGCAGTATGTAAATAATTATTGACTAAATTACGTAAGCTACTTATTTTATAGAGTAAGAAAGAGTATTTCGATCAAAATATTTTTATTAAAGATATAGTAAGAAATCAACACTTCACTTCAACATCAACAAAAATCAACACAATCACTTTTTATTATTACTTAGACTATTATGGCTCAGACTTTTGAGATATCATAGCAATTTGGGTTAGTCACACTCACAGTATAGAGGTAGTAATTAAAACTTAAATCACTTATAACATTTATGATTAACACTGCCAATAATCAGGGCTGGATTTAGAGGTCTAGAGGCCTCGGGGCAACAAAATAGTGGAGGCAACCTGGCTCAAAATTATTTTCCACACAAAATAAATAATATTTATCGGTCTAGGGAGTTGATATTTCCTGAAGATGGGTAGTAAATTGCAAATACTTATTAGGGTTATTTGACATTTGATATTTTATCGATTGCCTAATTGGAGTAAACAAATATAGATCTATGATTTCTGTTTATATTTAAGAACAATACAATCATGTTTGTATAAAGTACTTTAGGTAAAAGTAAAACAGTGAAAAAATATCGAGGGGAGAGTTGTTTACTAGTCAGATAAGTCGAATATTGAAAGGTTTTTTCCCGAAGTCTCTGTTTGTAAGGACTCCTCTTTTGTGGAGGCCCAGGGCCGAAGCCCCGGTTACCCTCCTCTAAATCTGGCCCTGCCAATAATACTTACGAGAAAACTGAAATATGCAATAAAAACTTATGAGATCTTATCAATAGCTGCTCAGACATGCTTAAACACTTAAATAACTATCTAGGAACAATAATCATAGGTATTCTTCTATGTATACATAACAAAACAAATACTCTCCTTCCGTATGTTTTAACTACGGACGTAGTACGGACGCACCACGGCGCCGCCTGCGCTAGTTCGAGTCGCGGCGTTATCCCTTGAAGGCCGCAAGTTCTACGTGTCCGTCGAGAACGTCAGCTCCGGACACAGAAGAATGGCTGCGGAAGTTCCTTAGGGGAGTTGCACATCACCATTCTATTATGCCATTTACACGGACGACATACCGATCTTGGAAGACCTGGTCTGAACCAGGAGAACGGGGAGTCGTCCTCGCCCTCTTCGCGGACGATTGCGCTAACATTGCGTCGTCCAGGAACAAAAGAATAGCCGCTGGCAGGATCCACTAGTTCTAGACATCCTGCCAGAATGGCTCGATAAATGACGGATTGCCATAAACGTGGGAAAAACGGCAGCGCTGCTGACCGGGAGATCACCAAGACTACCACCATTGATGAAGCCACTGCAGCTTAGAGGACAAGACATTGCGTGGGAAAGCACCTGCAAGTACCTGGGTGTCTACATCGACCGGGCTCTTCGCATGAGCTCGCAGACCTTGCACGCCGTTCACCAGGCGAAGGCTGTTCGATCCTTGCTGCGGCCTGTGCTGAGCTCTAAGCTGCCACTGAAGACCAAAGTAGGGATTTACAAGACCCACATTCGTTCCTGGTTAACTTACGCAGCGCCCGCTTGGTACGCGCTCTGCTCAGCCAGCCAGAAGAAAAAGATGCAAGTGGTGCAAAACGTCCCTCTGAGGATGATCTCGGGAGCCGGCCGGTACTTTCGCAATGACGTTATCGCCCGGGACGTGCGAATCGAAACCGTGGGGGAGTTCATGGCTCGTCTGTCGCGCGGCATGTTTGTCCGCGCGGACAATGGGCCATAACCCCATCTGAACAACATTGCGCCGCTTCACGCACGCCTCCCTGCCGAACGTACATGGCGTGCCCTCCCTAAAGATTTCCTCTTGGCTGGCTCGGACACGGAGCAGGACTCTGAGGGACCAAGCAGCATCCAAAATAGAGATGAGGCCTAAACTAAAAAGAGAGTACCACCAAGCCAAAGAATGGCCACCCCAGTACAACCAAGCCAAGATGTGGCCATACAAGTGGCTAGCGAGGGTGCTGAGAAAAACCGCCCGTCCTCGCGGACGGAAAGGGTACTCACATCCTCCCAACATTGCCCCTCAGCTCGATAGCTGAAGCGTCCAGCCGCCGAAGAGAGCGCAAGCTCGAGTTGGCATCCTTACCCTCGCCAAACACGAAGGGGAACAACCCGGATGATGATGATGGGCTGTAGGGACCCGCCGCCCACACCTGTTTCAGTCTTGAGTTAAGTTCTGTCTCAGTACTGAGTTGAGCGGTAGGATTATACTTGTAACCAATAATATTCCATAAAATAGAATTACGTGATCTATCATTGTACATTCATGTCAATGTAACAAGTATTATGTAAAAATTAGGTCTTAGAAATAGGTGATAGATTTGGATAAATGTAAATGTGTTATCATAATTTATTTAGAAACCTTAAAAACATCGAAATTACCACACAAAACAAGTAGCCACGCGCTGTCGACGTCCTCCTTCCACGGCGCGGCGTTCGGCGCGCGACTGATTGAGCAACAAATACTAGCTAAAATGCAGTAGGAAACTCCACGAAAACAGTGCAATACAATGACTTGATTCGAATTACCAATTAAAATGCAGTAATTATGACTTATACTGCAATTTAGGCTGTAAAATGTAATTATTTAAGTGATAGATATTATCGATTATACTGCAGTAAATAACCAAAATACTGCAATTTAACTAGTTACATTGACAACAAAAAGTAACCTATGATATAAATAAAAGACAGTTCAATTAACTATACTGCATTTTACTTTGTTTTGACCGTATGGAAAAAATAGGTGATGCTATCTTAAACACCACGTCTTAGTAACTTACTGCATACTAGTCTGTAATCATTTTGAAAAGTAATAAAAATAAACTTTGCAGTATTCATATTTTCAGTACATTATCTATTTACTGCATTTTAGTTTATGTGTTCACCATATTTTTAAGGTTATGTTAACCGTTTTTTTGTAGCAGTGACGACATTTACTGCATTTTATCTGGGAAAACAAAGCTATTAAAATACAGTAATTGCTCTTACTGTATTTTAGATAGTTTATCGTTACATTTTGCATAAAAGATTCCTAGTTACTGCGTTGAGGTAGTTGTTTTTTACTATCTTGTAGTTGCGATAATCAAAAACCGATTACATCATTCGATTCCTTATGGCGTGCCCATTACGGATCAATATTTAACTCAAAAACGTCAAAAAGTCAGATACTGCGTTTTAAGGACTGCAGGGCAGCATAGACGTTCCGCACACAAATGCGCTTGTAGCGACCGTGCGTATGTGTGTTGTCTGTGAGTAAGTACTGTGTTGTTTTTATCTTGATTTTCTATGTTAATTTGTAGTATGTTTATTATATCTATGTTTATTTATAAGTACTGTGTAGGTGTGCGTAAGACAGCAGATTTTGTATGAAAAATCGCGGAGTGTCCGGGCTGTGCCTATACGTAGGTTATAAAAATTTTCTGAAATATATGGGTAATTAAACAAACCTATTTCCGCAGCTTTAGTACCACGCGTGTAGTTACCTGCAGGTTCACAGCGGCGCGAGTGCGTCCCGAGTGTAGGCACGCACGCGGCTGAAGGCGAAGGGCGGGAAGGCGCGCGGCGTGAGGTCGAAGTGCGTCCACACGTCGCGGCGACACGCCCCGTAGCGCGCCCACGATAGCACCGCGTATGTTAGTTACCTGCAGGTTCACAGCGGCGCGAGTGCGTCACGAGTGTAGGCACGCACGCGGCTGAAGGCGAAGGGCGGGAAGGCGCGCGGCGTGAGGTCGAAGTGCGTCCACACGTCGCGGCGACACGCCCCGTAGCGCGCCCACGATAGCACCGCGTATGTTAGTTACCTGCAGGTTCACAGCGGCGCGAGTGCGTCCCGAGTGTAGGCACGCACGCGGCTGAAGGCGAAGGGCGGGAAGGCGCGCGGCGTGAGGTCGAAGTGCGTCCACACGTCGCGGCGACACGCCCCGTAGCGCGCCCACGATAGCACCGCGTATGTTAGTTACCTGCAGGTTCACAGCGGCGCGAGTGCGTCCCGAGTGTAGGCACGCACGCGGCTGAAGGCGAAGGGCGGGAAGGCGCGCGGCGTGAGGTCGAAGTGCGTCCACACGTCGCGGCGACACGCCCCGTAGCGCGCCCACGATAGCACCGCGTATGTTAGTTACCTGCAGGTTCACAGCGGCGCGAGTGCGTCCCGAGTGTAGGCACGCACGCGGCTGAAGGCGAAGGGCGGGAAGGCGCGCGGCGTGAGGTCGAAGTGCGTCCACACGTCGCGGCGACACGCCCCGTAGCGCGCCCACGATAGCACCGCGTTGCGCCGCCCGCGTACCGTGCGCAGCTCTAACTCCTGGGGAACATCGGGCATTGGTAGATAAGTGCCATATTTATGTGCCCGTCAATGGTGAACGCAGTTAGCTTCGGCTGGGGGGATTCGCTTCATGATTTAGATATGATCTTCCACTGCGCCACTGCAGATTAAAATGCGGGCTTCTATCGCCGCTCAGTCGCCTCCCAGCCTAACTTAGTTTGCAGTGGCGGTTTTGAAGTCTAAATCGATACCTAGTTGTAGTAGTGTAGACAATTTTAAGTAAACATTGAAAAATGTTTCAATTGCTAACCAGCAAATGGTAAAGTTAAAGCCAAAAATGAAAACAGTTAATCGGTGGAATATATGTCATAAAAATGTCCTCACCATGTGGAAAGTCTGCGTACTTTGCTCCTGATCGTTTTCCTTGCGTCGCGCGCGGAACCGCGTGTTGGTCGGCTGACTCTGCTTCTTCTCGCTACTACTCTTCTTAATCACTATCACAACCTGCAACAAAACGTCCACATTAACACTAGAGCTGACGAACCACCTTGTCTCCGATGAGGCGGTAGTGTCTCACCTTGTCTCCGATGAGGCGGTAGTGTCTCACCTTGTCTCCGATGAGGCGGTAGTGTCTCACCTTGTCTCCGATGAGGCGGTAGGTGCTCACCTTGTCTCCGATGAGGCGGTAGGTGCTCACCTTGTCTCCGATGAGGCGGTAGGTGTTCACCTTGTCTCCGATGAGGCGGTAGTGTCTCACCTTGTCTCCGATGAGGCGGTAGTGTCTCACCTTGTCTCCGATGAGGCGGTAGTGTCCGGCCAGGATCCCGAGCGCGGGGCGCGCCACTCGTGTCTTCAGCTGTTGCACGCAGGTGGCCGGCTCCTCCGCCGTCGTCCACATCAGCACCAGACCTTCCGGGAAGAACCTGCGTCAAGGGAAATAAACAGTTATTTGCTACCCGTAGATTCCCCATAGATTCCCCCGCGTAATTTCAGCCTATGTCACTCTTAAGCCTTTAAACTATATCCATGGAGAAAATCAAGTCAATAAGTCCTTCTGTCGCTGCGTAAAAGAGCAACAAGCCAATTAACACTATCGGATTTAAAATAATTACTTGTAAGAAACAGTGATATTTTCCAGCCTTTTTCGTGTAGCCTTTGACGAGGTACCAGGGCCGGAAGAACTGGTCCTGAAAGCTGTTCTCTCCGTGGTGTGGTGCCGTCACAGCGTGTACTGACCTGAGGTACCGGTAGTAGTCGATGAGGTACCAGGGCCGGTAGAACTGGTCCTGGAAGCTGTTCTCCCCGTGGCGCAGGTAGGTGGTCTTGCTGATGTAGCAGCCGTGCAGCTGCAGCCGAGGACGCGCCACGTACATCTCGCGCCACGAGGGGAACCCGTGCGCGCGAGGCGTGCCACATTCCAGGCCCCACGTGCTGGAACACACAGTATTGATAGTAGTAGCAATGAGGTAGACGATTAAAAAATATAATTAGTTCGTCAGATAGATTAAAAAAATATTAGACACCAATTTTTTTATTTGTCAATTAAACATAAATTGATGTATACAGGGTGACTGGTAAATAATTGGCATCCTTTTAGGGGCTTATTCTGTACATCAAAACTAACAACTATTGTTCTGCGACTTTTTTCAGAACTCAAAAAAATATCTGCTGTTCCATACATTTTGTCGCGGGTGATCGATATTTTTCTATGGAACAACATTTTTTTTTTGAGTTTTGAACAAAAGTTGTTAGTTTTGATGTAAAGAATAAGTCCCTAAAAGGATGCTAATTATTTACCAGTCACACGGTATATACCCCGGTTTATACCCAGTCATCATGCTTATTGCATCTGCAACTAGAGTAGTTATGCCAGCGGCCCATAACCACACTTCATTCCACTATTTTAAGGAGCTGGTGCTCGTGCCAGTTACTCGCGCAATAAAAGCAAGTGGGAGGAAAAGCGAAGCCGAATGAATGCTAGAATGCATAGACAACTTGGGGGCAGAGCTGGATCAGCCCACAGTCTACAGCGGAAAGAATAATCTTTAT
Organism: Hypomecis atomaria; assembly: GCA_964007245.1. Taxonomy (NCBI): domain Eukaryota; kingdom Metazoa; phylum Arthropoda; class Insecta; order Lepidoptera; family Geometridae; genus Hypomecis; species Hypomecis atomaria. The sequence goes on from OZ023285.1 coordinate 3,301,307, forward strand.
GGCAGTGACAATAAAGTCGCTAGTCGCTCACCGCACGCAGACGCTCCGCCAAAGATCCGTGTCCTGCGCCGCGATATGCAGCGCGCGGCACGCTGCCCCAGCTTGCTCCAGAGTTACACAGTCTAGGTCTGCACTCACCACAGCGAATAATAGTCTCTAAGCGAGTGTCAATAAGGTCGCTATTCGCTCACCGCACGCAGACGCTCCGCCAAAGATCCGTGTCCTGCGCCGCGATATGCAGCGCGCGGCACGCTGCCCCAGCTTGCTCCAGAGTTACACAGTCTAGGTCTGCACTCACCACAGCGAATAATAGTCTCTAAGCGAGTGTCAATAAGGTCGCTATTCGCTCACCGCACGCAGACGCTCCGCCAAAGATCCGTGTCCCGCGCCGCGATATGCAGCGCGCGGCACGCTGCCCCAGCTTGCTCCAGAGTTACACAGTCTAGGTCTGCACTCACCACAGCGAATAATAGTCTCTAAGCGAGTGTCAATAAGGTCGCTATTCGCTCACCGCACGCAGACGCTCCGCCAAAGATCCGTGTCCCGCGCCGCGATATGCAGCGCGCGGCACGCTGCCCCAGCTTGCTCCAGAGTTACAAAGTCTAGGTCTGCACTCACCACAGCGAATAATAGTCTCTAAGCGAGTGTCAATAAGGTCGCTATTCGCTCACCGCACGCAGACGCTCCGCCAAAGATCCGTGTCCCGCGCCGCGATATGCAGCGCGCGGCACGCTGCCCCGACTTGCTCCAGCGACACGCAGTCCAGGTCTGCGCTGACTACCCATCGCAGCACTGCCTGGAGTACTTCGTACGGCAGCGCCGAAATGTGGGTAGCCTGAGGAACAACTGCACATTCATCAAACTTGCAAGTTAAAAAACTTTCAAAATAATTATGTAGTTAGAAATGTAGAAAGGATATTAGAGAGCAAACTTAAATGTTTTTGAATAGTTTTCAAATGTAATGGACTTTATCTAATTCTGCGCAGAATAAGCCCTGTTCTGTATCACATAATTATTGTCTTGTACATTTGGTACTTCGGGCCGAATGTGAACCAGAGACCGGATAATAATTATGACTACCTTTTATTAAAATAAATTTTATTCTGTTAAAGTAACGATAATGTTAGAGCGGAGTTCCATAATCTGGGTGCACGGCAGTGCACTCAAACAAATCGAGCAGTCAGCCGTATGCATACTTTTCCCGAAGCCATTCAGGACATTTTGAACCCCCGTGACTTCGTTCTAGATAACGCTAGACGTCTGAATAATTTATAATCGAGAGAACGTCATATAACAAAATATATTTCCAAATTTCATACAAATCCAAACAGTAGTTTAAGAATTATTGCTAGTCAAAGTTTTTTACATAGTCGAGCTTGGTTTCATGTCTCTTCCATGCTTGTTTCCTGTAAGGATAGTGTCTCACCCTGGCGGGCAGCGCGGGCGTGATGCCGATCCCGCGGCGCGCCTGGATGCGCAGGAGTCGCGCCACCACCTCTTCCATGCTTGTTTCCTGTAAGGCTAGTGTCTCACCCTGGCGGGCAGCGCGGGCGTGATGCCGATCCCGCGGCGCGCCTGGATGCGCAGGAGTCGCGCCACCACCTCTTCCATGCTTGTTTCCTGTAAGGCTAGTGTCTCACCCTGGCGGGCAGCGCGGGCGTGATGCCGATCCCGCGGCGCGCCTGGATGCGCAGGAGTCGCGCCACCACCTCTTCCATGCTTGTTTCCTGTAAGGCTAGTGTCTCACCCTGGCGGGCAGCGCGGGCGTGATGCCGATCCCGCGGCGCGCCTGGATGCGCAGGAGTCGCGCCGCCACCTCTTCCATGCTTGTTTCCTGTAAGGATAGTGTCTCACCCTGGCGGGCAGCGCGGGCGTGATGCCGATCCCGCGGCGCGCCTGGATGCGCAGGAGTCGCGCCACCACCTCTTCCATGCTTGTTTCCTGTAAGGATAGTGTCTCACCCTGGCGGGCAGCGCGGGCGTGATGCCGATCCCGCGGCGCGCCTGGATGCGCAGGAGTCGCGCCACCACCTCTTCCATGCTTGTTTCCTGTAAGGATAGTGTCTCACCCTGGCGGGCAGCGCGGGCGTGATGCCGATCCCGCGGCGCGCCTGGATGCGCAGGAGTCGCGCCACCACCTCTTCCATGCTTGTTTCCTGTAAGGCTAGTGTCTCACCCTGGCGGGCAGCGCGGGCGTGATGCCGATCCCGCGGCGCGCCTGGATGCGCAGGAGTCGCGCCGCCACCTCTTCCATGCTTGTTTCCTGTAAGGATAGTGTCTCACCCTGGCGGGCAGCGCGGGCGTGATGCCGATCCCGCGGCGCGCCTGGATGCGCAGGAGTCGCGCCACCACCTCTTCCATGCTTGTTTCCTGTAAGGATAGTGTCTCACCCTGGCGGGCAGCGCGGGCGTGATGCCGATCCCGCGGCGCGCCTGGATGCGCAGGAGTCGCGCCACCACCTCTTCCATGCTTGTTTCCTGTAAGGATAGTGTCTCACCCTGGCGGGCAGCGCGGGCGTGATGCCGATCCCGCGGCGCGCCTGGATGCGCAGGAGTCGCGCCACCACCTCTTCCATGCTTGTTTCCTGTAAGGATAGTGTCTCACCCTGGCGGGCAGCGCGGGCGTGATGCCGATCCCGCGGCGCGCCTGGATGCGCAGGAGTCGCGCCACCACCTCTTCCATGCTTGTTTCCTGTAAGGATAGTGTCTCACCCTGGCGGGCAGCGCGGGCGTGATGCCGATCCCGCGGCGCGCCTGGATGCGCAGGAGTCGCGCCACCACCTCTTCCATGCTTGTTTCCTGTAAGGATAGTGTCTCACCCTGGCGGGCAGCGCGGGCGTTATGCCGATCCCGCGGCGCGCCTGGATGCGCAGGAGTCGCGCCACCACCTCTTCTCCCTCTACCATCTCCTCCTCGTCTTCGTCTTCAGTGTTATTGTTCACGGGCTCCTCTTCCGATTCCTCAGCTTCTTCTGTATATTAACAAAAGGTTATATACACGGCTCTAAAGGTTACATTCAGCTCTGCAGCACTCCTTTCATGACAAATAGACAAATTATCTCTCCACCTGTATTTATTTATCCTCTCGAAGAGGAAACAAAGATTGGATTGAAATTGACGGCTGACATTATAACTATTTTTTACATAAAATAGCATGACCGACTTAAACCGTGTACAGAATTTGCGAATACTTCGCACGGATCGATGTAGCATTTTTAAAATTATTGTTGATTTATCAAAAACGGTTTAGCCGATTTCGATTAACTTTAAATGGAACCGATTTCGCAGTATACTTTTTCCAATAAAAAAGAACTATCGAAATCGGAACACTACGTTATGCGTGGTTATACATAAAATAAAAAATTTATTAAAAAAATATACGTGTCGAATTGAGTACCTCCTGTGTTTCGTCGGTCAAAAAGTGGATAAAAAAGTTTAATCCCTTTGCCATGGCTACGAGTGCCGAACATGATAATGAGTAGGAAAACTGGACAGGGTGCACATTTTTATTCTTATTTGTGTCCTGCGTGGAGTGTTCGTTCGTTGGTCTTATAGTAAACGTTGATTATAACGATGAATACAATGATATCCTGGAATATGTCTGGCGCATAAATGTACACACCGATTGTCAGTAAAACAACCTCATAAGATCGCATAATCTCGCCGGATGCAAGCCGCTTCCAACTGGTTTTATTGGAGATCTTTAGTAAAGACAATAATATGTCGAGCAATAGGCACCCTATGGCTGAAAAGAAGTAGATTGCACATCTCACCTTGTGGAGTCTCGGTGCCCTTAGTGGTCTCGTAGAGTCGTCGCTCGATGTCGGGTACAATAGCCATGGCTCGCTTGTACTGCTGGATGGCTTCGTACCATTTACCGCCGCGTTCCAGATCCGCGCCTTGTAGGAAGTATTTCTTGGCCTGGACAACATTTTACAATCATTCCAATCTATTGTGTGATAATAGACATATTATAAGGAGAAATCAAACTTCATTATGGCTTGTGAAGTTAAAACCCACTCCTGAGCGCAACTAGCATTACGCTGAGTTGGGACCAGTTTTGTGACAAAGATATTAGGTGTAATACTGTTGTTTTTTGTGTTTTATGATTTGTTTTTTTGTTTATTATTACCTCTTATTTTTGTTGCAAATAAATTTCTATATTTCTATTTCTGACTGAAGCTCACTTAACAGCTACGCGAGGATTGGGTTACGCGCAGCTTGTAGCTAACTTCACAACCGCTAATAACTTTGATTCGGCCTGCATCCAACTTCCGTAACTGAACATATTAATAATCGGCCAAGTGCGAGTCAGACTCGCGCACGAAGGGTTCCGTACCGCATGGGAGCCCCATTCCTCTTGCCGTTATTAATAGCTAGCAAAAAACTCCTAAAAATCACGTTTGTTGTATGGGAGCCCCCCTTAAATATTTATTTTATTCTGTATTTGTTGTTATAGCGGCAACAGAAATACATCATCTGTGAAAATTTCAGCTGCCTAGATATCATGGTTCATGAGATATAGCCCGGTGACAGACAGACAGACGGACAGACATCGAAGTCTTAGTAATAGGCTCCCGTTTTTACCCTTTGGGTACGGAACCCTAAAAAGGAATGAGATGCAAAGGTTGCATCTCGATAAAAGTATTTTGCGAATGGTTATTTACACAGCAGGCAACATAACACTAGATCGCTAATGTGGTGATTATCTTTCACATTCTTTAAGATAGTGGCAAACAACCTAACGCACCTGGATGGTAAGAGGTTTCTGCCACCTATGGATAACTACACGAAACAGAAAAATCTCCTCGCCCACGGCGGCTGCCGCTGCAGTCTCACGTACCTTCTCCTCGTCGCTGGCAGGTTCCACGTCCTCGCCGTCGTCTTGTGCCGGTTGCGGCGCGGGCGTGGCCTCCAGCTCGCGCTGCCACTGCTGCCGAAACGTCTCACGTACCTTCTCCTCGTCGCTGGCAGGTTCCACGTCCTCGCCGTCGTCTTGTGCCGGTTGCGGCGCGGGCGTGGCCTCCAGCTCGCGCTGCCACTGCTGCCGAAACGTCTCACGTACCTTCTCCTCGTCGCTGGCAGGTTCCACGTCCTCGCCGTCGTCTTGTGCCGGTTGCGGCGCGGGCGTGGCCTCCAGCTCACGCTGCCACTGCTGCCGGAACGTCTCACGTACCTTCTCCTCGTCGCTGGCAGGTTCCACGTCCTCGCCGTCGTCTTGTGCCGGTTGCGGCGCGGGCGTGGCCTCCAGCTCACGCTGCCACTGCTGCCGGAACGTCTCACGTACCTTCTCCTCGTCGCTGGCAGGGTCCACGTCCTCGCCGTCGTCTTGTGCCGGTTGCGGCGCGGGCGTGGCCTCCAGCTCACGCTGCCACTGCTGCCGGAACGTCTCACGCACCTTCTCCTCGTCGCTGGCAGGTTCCACGTCCTCGCCGTCGTCTTGTGCCGGTTGCGGCGCGGGCGTGGCCTCCAGCTCGCGCTGCCACTGCTGCCGGAACGTCTCACGCACCTTCTCCTCGTCGCTGGCAGGTTCCACGTCCTCGCCGTCGTCTTGTGCCGGTTGCGGCGCGGGCGTGGCCTCCAGCTCGCGCTGCCACTGCTGCCGGAACGTGTCACGTACCTTCTCCTCGTCGCTGGCAGGTTCCACGTCCTCGCCGTCGTCTTGTGCCGGTTGCGGCGCGGGCGTGGCCTCCAGCTCGCGCTGCCACTGCTGCCGGAACGTGTCACGTACCTTCTCCTCGTCGCTGGCAGGTTCCACGTCCTCGCCGTCGTCTTGTGCCGGTTGCGGCGCGGGCGTGGCCTCCAGCTCGCGCTGCCACTGCTGCCGGAACGTGTCACGTACCTTCTCCTCGTCGCTGGCAGGTTCCACGTCCTCGCCGTCGTCTTGTGCCGGTTGCGGCGCGGGCGTGGCCTCCAGCTCGCGCTGCCACTGCTGCCGGAACGTGTCACGTACCTTCTCCTCGTCGCTGGCAGGTTCCACGTCCTCGCCGTCGTCTTGTGCCGGTTGCGGCGCGGGCGTGGCCTCCAGCTCGCGCTGCCACTGCTGCCGGAACGTGTCACGTACCTTCTCCTCGTCGCTGGCAGGTTCCACGTCCTCGCCGTCGTCTTGTGCCGGTTGCGGCGCAGGCGTGGCCTCCAGCTCGCGCTGCCACTGCTGCCGGAACGCTGCCAGCTCATCCTCGCCCACTTCGCCACTGCCGCGACGAGCGCTGCTCACATTCTGCTCCTTCAAAACCGTGAAATAAGTTGTATTGTACCATTTCCTGCTATACATGATTTGCTCATGGATAAAATGGAATACTAGACACGATAGGCAAAGAACCCAGGCAAATGCCACTTTAACAGAGATGCCTATACCTAGCAGTGGGATAAAGAAGGCTAAGGATGATGATGATAAATGGAATATGTACTACACTTTAGCGCTCGTAGCGTACGAGTAGTTTGACTAGGTGGTTGTCAGCGATCACCGAAATTAAGCAACGTTCCGCACGGTCAGTATTTGGATGGGTGACCGCGGGTGGCATTTCCCAACTGAGGGCTACCGTGGCTCGGATGACTCGTTAAATTGTAGATCCCAATTGTTTTAACCCTTTAGCCATGTCAGAGGCCTTCAGGCGGCCTAAAAACTCTGACACCAAGGCTAGCCACCCCGCCTATACGAACTTAGCTTTAGCTTTATAAGTCACTTTCAAAAAGAAGGCAGCAGACTGGTCGGTTTTCAGTATAGGAGGAGGACAGTTCTGCCCTTCTTATGACAAACAACATATATGTCTTGCGATGTGATCTGAAAACACAACCTTCTGTCGGCAGTCAGAAGGTTCAGATTTCAGATCATGTTGCAAGCCACATATGTATGTATCAAGCAATTTTTTCACTAAACATACTATAAAGCAGTTCATGTTTTATTTTTTATTTCATGAAAGAAGTTTGAGAAACAGTACAGGTTGAAGAAACCAACACTCCTGGTAAGTACACCGAGTTAAACCAGCAAATGCCAGCTTATGAAATTGACATGCAGGACCAATTTTTCTAGCTGTCACATCTAATACAGTCAGACACGTTTTTGTCTAAAATTCAAGATACTTTATTTGTCAGAAACATGGTAGTGTAAACAACATACAAAGTCGCATACAGATTTATGGAAAGCAGAGAACGAATGTTCTTGCCCATTGTGGTGTACAAATGTAAAAAACATAGTTACATGTTACTAAAACAATACATATAAACAAAATCTAAAAATAGTTGATTACATAGCTAAATTGATTTATGACAAAAACCTTTACACTTACCCTATCTTGCCCACCAGGAGATACAAACTCAACAGTTTTTCCAGTGTCGTCTTGTGGAGTCTCCGACCTCTCCAGCTCCCTCTGCCATTGTTGGCGGAAAGCGGACAATTCTTCTTCACCAGCTTTTTTCTGTAATAATGACAAATCACTTATATTTAGCACACTAGAGTGACCGAGATTCACTTGGAGCAATGATTGATAAAAAATGTATGTCTGTACGCCAAATTTCTTCAAAATCGTTAGAGCCATTTCCGATTTCCGAAGTTACACAAAAAAGTAAAACCTGGTATACTAAGCGCCACACAAATTGGCGGATGGAAAGTAATGCGCAGAGCGCTGCGCAAAAGCCGAAATATAGGTATGCGCGGGAGCCAGAGAAACGAGAAGCCGGGGCACACCCGCCCGCCAACCTCATGCCCGTACACTTCTCCATTTGTGTCGGCATTGTGCACACATGCGCAATAATTAGCGAATCACGGCGAAGTGTCATCTGCGGCTAACTTCTCATCCGCCGATTTGTGTGGCGCTTAGTATAGACTTCATTCTCCTCAATTCATTCATTGCCTCCCATGATTTTTTAGTAGTCTTTTTCATATTGGTAAAGTTATGAATGACTTAGCCAATTCTTATCTGGAAAATCTTGCTTCATATTACAAGAATAGATAATAAACTGCTCAATAATGCCTAAGTGATAAGCAGGAAACATTATACTTAGTTCTGTTAATTTTACGAAGTAGAAATCACAAATAATATTTTGAGGCTTGCACAATATTGCACAACTTAATAGGAAAATACTGGATTCTGCTACCAACCAGTTTTATTGGAGATGTATAGGGGAGGCCTATGTCCAGCAGTGGACATCCAGTGGCTGATAGATGGATAAAAGGAAAATTAAACACTAAATCTTTGTTTGTAAATGTTGTTTAGTAGTTGTTATTTATTTTTTGTTTATGGAATGTTATTTTAGTTTTCTTGCAATATAAATATGTATAGCCTACAAAAATAATGAGTTATCAGACCTGGTCATCTGTATGCTGTCCAAGCACATCAGTATCACCACCATTGAGGTTGTGATCTAGTGAAGAAGACGAGGGGTCCTCCTGCTCTTCCCCCTCGCAGTCTCCACTCGCACAGCCTGCATTCGCACCAGAGTCCTGAAACAGTTGCACGAAATACCTATTAATTTTAGGAAGAAAGTTAAATTTACTTAAAAACTTACATTAAAATGCAGTCAAAGTAGGTATGTTCAATAATACAATTATGTGAGTAAGCTGAACAATATGATATGGAGATACCACCCTAGAAACTTCGTTGCACACCCTAGGAAAAGTTTCTTACTTTTACTTACTTCTTTACTCTTGGCGGTACGATTTTAGGTGGGTTATTGGTAATAATAATATTATAAGGCCTCAAAATTATTTTCAAAGCATGTATGATACAAAAATATTAAATACTGATTAATTTCAGCACAACTAATTTAATATACGAGGGTCATTCAATAAATACTTAGCCTACAAAAAGTAAACGAAAATTTTGGAAAAGTGGCAATTTATTTTTCAACATAGTCTCCTTTTAGTTCGATACACTTAGCCCAGCGATGCTCCAACTTTTTTAACCCGTCCGAAAAATAGTTTTTGTCAAACTCTGCAAAATAGGCCTCCGTGGCGGCGATGACCTCCTCATTTGATCCATATCTATTCCCGGCGAGAGATTTTTTCAGATTAGGAAACAGAAAGAAGTGACAAGGGGCCAAATCTGGAGAATACGGTGGATGGGGCAGCAATTCGTAGCGTAATTCGACCAATTTGGCCATAGCAACGGCAGACGTGTGAACCGGTGTGTTGTCGTGGTGAAACAGCACTTTTTTCTTCGCCAGATGGGGTCGTTTTTTCTTTAATTCGGCGTCGAATCGGCCCAATAAATCGGCATAGTAAAGCCCTGTAATTGTTTTACCCTTCTCGAGGTAATCGATGTAGATCACACCTTGTGAATCCCAGAAAACGGTGGCCATAACTTTTCCGGCCGATCTTACAGTTTTCGCCTTCTTTGGAGCATGTTCCCCGGTCTGGATCCATTGTTTTGATCGCTCCTTGGTCTCTGGTGTATACCAGTGGATCCAGGATTCATCGACGGTCACAAATCGACGCAAAAACTCCGCTGGATTCCGCTTAAACAGCGCCAAACACGTCTCCGATGTGGTCTCACGGTTGCACTTGTTTTCCGGTGTGAGTAAACGCGGCACCCATCACGCCGACAGCTTTCTCATGCTGAGTTCCTCGTGAAGAATATGATGCACTGTTCCTTTTGAAATGCCTACAGTCTCAGCTAGCTCCCGAACCTTCAATCGGCGATCTGCCAATACGAGATCATGTTTTTTTTTAATGTTTTCCTCCGTAGCAGCTGTTTTCGGTGCACCTGGACGTGGTTCATCAAAAACCGACGTACGGCCACGTGCAAACTCGTTGAACCAATTCTTGACGGTGGCCATCGATGGAGAAGAGTCACCGTACACAGCATCCAAGCGCTCTTTGATTTCGATGCGCGTTTTCCTTCCAAAAATAGGAATCGAATCACCGAACGATATTGCTCTTTTTCCATTTTTGTAAAACCAATCGATACGTTCCTGTGATACGTTCGCTTCCATAAGTTGTCAAATTAAAACAAATGAAGGTATTGGAATGGAAATTTGAAAAAAGAATGTGCTAAACTGTGGTAAAACTCTTTTGAAACTACAGCGCCCTCTGGCGATGAGGCTAGGTACTTATTGAATGCACTTCGTAGGCCTAAGCATACAAGTCGCCGGATGTGAATTTAGCTACAAGCTTCACGCTGCCAACGTTTGAGGATTAACTCCATACTTACACATCGTAGATGCTCTCATATCCTTACTCCGACCACATGCGTCTCTTCCGCAGAGCGAACAAGCCGAAGACCCAACCCTACCCATTAGATTTGCAAAGTTCTATCTGGCTTGTATGGTTCTGCCTATACCAGTATTTATTCATCTTCTCTGGGGTATTCTTGGATACGATAAATAGGTCAAATATTGAAACTTCAGTCAACAGATCTACTGTTTTTGGCTTCATCTAGTAGACCTAGGTATTTTTAGTAGGTTTATTTATGCCGACAAAAGCTTTCACCTTCAGAGCAAATTGAATATGTACGTGTGCCAATGGCTAAATCCCGTAGGTAATTTATAAAATAACGAATACATGTAATGTGATTTAATTAATTGTGTAGTGTGAATTAGTTTGAAATGGATGATTTATTTATGTAAGTAATTGATTTCTTGTTAAGTCTTTACCATTGTGTAGATTTTGTAGATTTTGTTGACTATTCAAAAGTGTGTCTCTGACACCCATTTGTCGAATTAAAGAACTATGAACTATGAACATCAACCTATCAAAGTTTGAGAAGGCAAGCACCAAAAACCTATGAAATCAAAACCGTAAAAATACAAACTTTCAAGGAACTTACCATATTTCGCACAAATAATAAACAATATTTCTTTTCTGGGTAGATTTTATTCCCAGATTGTTTGGAGACCAATTTCCACCAGAAAATTGAACGAAGCAAGGCTATTTTAATTGATTTTCAGAGTTTTTCCCGCAGTGTTTTGCAATTTGCAATTCCGCAATACAATCGCAAATTCGCAATTTGACAACTTGACAAGTGGCTGGCTGAATGCTATCAGCTGAAGATGTCAGTGTCATCATCATGTCAAAAATTACAACAATTCACCATAGAGTTGAGAGATATAGAGAAGCACCAAAGAGCTATTACAACTGTGTACATGTATCTCTGTGAGAGGCACCTACAATGTGACCTGTGTTTGACGTTATGTCACACTCACTTTCTTTATTTCTATATTTGCACAATGTAGTGTACATAACAACTATAGTACTAATTGTAGTACAAAACAAAGACCCCGTTAGGGCGCTGCAAGAGAACAATATTCTTAACTACTTAATACTAATATATGCTAAGTCTAACAATGTATATTTATAGGTGTTTATATAAAATTATTTACAATTTAGTACCTAATAGAGTTTCTTCCTAGTTTGTTCCATTTGTTCTTGACCAGAGACAACTGCTGCCGTCAAATTCTTACATATTCTAAACAGGGTTATTTCTAATCAATTGGCATCTTATTAGGGGCTTATTATGTGCATCAAAACTAACAACTTTTCTACTGCGACTTTAATTGTCAAAACTTAAAAAAAAAAAATGTTGTTCCATAGAAAAATATCGTTCACCCGCTACAAAATGTATGGAACAGCTGATTTTTTCTCGAGTTTTGACAAAAATCACGAAAGTTGTTGGTTTTGATGTACATAATAATACCCCTAAAAGGATGCTAATTGATTAGGAATAACCCTGTATATAGGATAGGTCTGTGCTCATGACCATAAAAATAATATGCAGAGTGTAAAAATTAAAAAAAAGAGGTTACAGCATGCTTTGGCGACATAGGAGGCGTCACAGGTTCTTACTTATGTTTATCGTGGTATGCCTATGTTGGACAATGGACTAATGAAAGGCTGATACGGTACAGTACATTGCAGACGCAGTTTAATCAAGTACATAATTATAACACATCAATTATACATTATGATTATACAATAAGTATATTAACAAAAATGACATTAGACTCCTTTGTAACAGTATACAACTGACTATGTACTATTAGCCAAAAGTATATCAAAATAATATTATAAAAGAGTGATAATATCAAATATGTTATCCCAAAAGTTATACAGTTCTTCCTCATAGCTTCAATACTAATGGCTACTGCTAGTACAAAGCTTCCAATCATAAAAAAGATTATCATAACAAGATACACTTTAAATAACTTTTGAATGTTGCGCAAATTGGATACAAATAACATAAAATGGCTAACAAGTGCCGTTAAACCTAAAACAATGTAAACGTATGAAATAATTAAAACTTCATTTTTAGGTATTGATTTGTTCTCCAATAATTTCTTTCCAACGGGAGATGACAAAATTAGGCAAACGCTAGTCGGTAAAACACCAAGAACAGCTATGATGTACAAACCTTTTTTCAAAGGTATACAAAAACAGCATTGGTCATATACAGGAATCTTGTCCTCAACGACATCAAAACCTGATTTCTTGCTATGTCTTCTGCGGCTCATTTCTCTGGATTGGATAGTAAATAAAAGTTCTTGTAGAGAGCCTAAAATTAATTCCAAAAATTCTGCTGATATCAAAGAAAATATAATAGTTGAGACATAGACCACATAGACCAGACATAGACCCAAGAGAATTTGACCCACAGACTACTATAGATACTACGATTTGACCTCTATGATGATGCTCAAAGGCCTCAATCGGGTTTCTCAATAGGTGGGTCTTAAGATGAACATGGACAAGACTAAAATCATGTGTAATTCCCATGTGGTACCCACTCCGTTCTGTTGGGAACTCGGTTCTTGAAGTCGTTGACTCATCCGTCTACCTAGGACAAGTAGTCCAGTTAGGTAGGTCCGATTTCAAGAAAGAGGCCAATCGCCGAATCCAGCTCTGTTGGGTAGCGTTCGGAAAATTGCGTAACGTTTTCTCGTCCGACATACCTCAGTGCCTCAAGTCGAAAGTGTTCGACCAGTGTGTGTTGCCAGTGATGACTTATGGCACTGAAACGTGGTCTCTAACGATGTGCCTTTTTAATAAGCTCCAAGTAGCACAACGATCTATGGAGAGGGCTATGCTTGGAGTCTCTCTGCGAGATCGAATCAGGAATGAGGAAATACGTAGAAGAACTAAAGTTACCGACATAGCCGACATATCAATACTGTCGATAATGTCGACACCATCGATAGTATTAACGACACAATCGATGATATTGATAATATCGATAGTATCAATACTATCGATGGTATTGATATCATCATTCATTCTCGTGTGACATTTCACGGCGAGCGGACGGTTTCTTCTTGTGTAGTTCTGAATATTTTATTTTTTTAAGCTTGGAGTCTACCATTTCTAGTTATCATGGACGAGGTCCGAGGACCTCGGCCCATCAGTGCTTTGAGCAACGTTACTGAAGTAGAATTCCGAGAGTATGGGAATGGCAGCGAAGATGACCTACCTGACTTACCTTTGAGTGGAAGAACAGCTAAAACATCAAATGATTACCTAGACAAAAGCGATAGTAACTCAACATTAAGAGCAGAGAAAAGGATAAGAGATGAGAGTGATGATAGTAGTGATGGTTTTTCAGTGGTAAGGAAGAAAAAAGCGACAAAAAGAATTAAAAATATGGCGATTAATAATAATTTGCATGTAACTACGAAAGTCATTGAAAATTTTGAAGTATCTGTCACGGCTAATGAAGTTTTACCCAAACAAATAGGTTTTGCCAAACTTCTTAAAGGTGAGGGCATATTGAATATTCTATGCATTAAATATAAAACTCCTTATAAAGTAGTGATACAATTTGAAAATAAAGAAGAGGCCCGGAAATTATTAGATAGTCATGTTTTCAAAGAATTGGGCTATAGGTGCCGTTTCACCGATGAGGTATCGACCACTTACGGTGTGGTTAAAAATATAGAACTGGACATGGATGAGAAGGAGCTAAAAGAGTTTTTCAAATGCAATAGTACAGAAACTCTGTCAGTCAAGAGGTTAAAACGACTAAATGAAAAAAAAGAATGGTGCGACAGTGGAACAATTCGTTTTTGCTTCAAAGGTGCATTTTTGCCATCCTATGTTCACGGTTTGGGCTGTCGTTTCAAAGTAGAACCGTATACATTTCCTGTCTCACAGTGCAGTTCTTGTTGGCGGTTTGGCCATTTCGCCAAATTTTGCCCGAATCGAAAGAAAGTTTGTCCTAAATGTAGCGGCCAGCATGAAAACTGTGACGCTACCCGCTATCGATGTGCCAATTGTGATGGTGACCATATGGTTTTCAACCGGAACTGTCCTAAAGAAGGATGCAGCAACTGAACCTGTCTAAATTTTTTTTTTTTTTTTTGCAACTATTTAACAAAACATCATTTATAAAAATTGTATATGCTTCAAAAAAATTGTAATTTTTTGCTGTTTTCATATCACTAGTTAAAATTAATATTAAACCACCAGAAAAATTACAATAATTTTTTATTGTTTTTACTCTCTAAATCCCCTTACCAAAGCTTGTGTGAACGAATATTTTACGTGTAGTATCCAGGCTAGAATAAAAAAAAAGGTTTAATTTTTTTGGGCGACAAAAAAGGAACTATGGCGTCGCATTTTTAGGGATTTGCCAGTTTTGTGGTATTCGATGTCATTTTGAACTTTAATTTATGATTCAAGTCTCAGATTTAAATCCACGTGAACGAAAAAAATCCACATAGGGGCCATCCATTAATCACGTGATGTTTTTTTGGCATTTTTTGACCCATTGGTGATACGTGGTGAGGTTTAAGACCCCCTCCCCCTATATCACGTATATTTTTTCGTACCTGCAAAGAATCTATTTTTTATATATAAAAAAATACTGGTATAAGTATCTAATTTTATTATAGAAAATTAAAGACTACTATAATAACGTTCAGAGGTAGACAGAAAGGTTGCAGTTTGTTTTAGTGTTTGGCTGCACTTTTTGAGTTATTAGATTGCCTGAACTTATTCGTAAATGGTCCCGGACTGAGTAAGAGCAGCATTTAATATAAATGTGTTAGTGTGAATTGGATAGTAAAATATGCGATTTTAAAAGGTTAATTCCTATTTCTAAATTATATTAATTAAGCTTCTGAACCGATCTCGTAGTCGTAGCAATTCATTTTCCGAACTCAGTGCCTAGCTGGACTACTTGTAAATAATAGGTAAGTAATATTAATGTAGGTATGTGCTTAATGTTACATGAGAGCTTTGACGACACTAAATACTTAGTTAAAGCATTAGAATACTTATTATAAATATTACTAAGTATGGCATAGAAGATTAAAAAACTGAAGTGTTGCCGGCATATTTTTTTTTTTGACTATTGAAAAGCTTAACTCTGCAAGTAGCTCTTTGAGAATTTTAGCCCCTGAACTTAAACAACAAATATAACAATGAATATTAATGAATGACATCAGAAGATTGAACCGATAACAGATAAGATGGCATTATAATGTAACACCGAGTCTGTTACTAAAATAAAAAAAAAGTTCTTAATCTCAGCTGTCAAAACTTCAATTAATGTTGCTGTCAAAAAAAGGAAAAGTCAAAGTCAGTCAAGCACATGATGTTTTCAGTATTGGCAGACTTCGTTTTCGATATTCCGATTAAGCGATTTTCTGGAGGTGTTAATGTAATTATTTTATTTTTAACTGTTGGCACATTATCCTTTTTTTTATCAGGGGAAATCCTTTATGTATGCTACCACGCTTCGTGGGCAGACAGGTGGTTATGTGGAAGTCCCGCCGACTGGACGGCATACCCACCATAACCCCTGGGTGTTCCACCACTGCGCCTGGTGTCGGGGCTGCGAGCGCGTCTTCGCTTGCGCTTCCGCCGGAATGACGATGTGTCGAACACCAGACACATCGTCATCCACCACCTGGGACCAACCAGCACTGGGTGTCGGACGGCACCCGTATCCGACAGCCCTGGTCCCGATGCAACGGGTCAATTAAAGTGGCTCCGTGCCTGCCACTACGGCTGCAGAGGATAGGGAGAGCGGCCATCGCGAAACCGACACTCCTCTTCCCCTGCAGCCCCAGCACTCGGGTATGGCACATAATCCTGCATTAACTCGTTTTAACTCGTGACATTTACGAACTGAGGTGTCGTTATACATAATATTTTATAGAAACATACATTTTTGCCTACTAAAAGATTATCAAAAAGAAAGAATACTTACTCATATTTTTTTATTTCACTCACTTTACTACTAACAAAAAGCTGCAGTTGAAGTCATCCGAGAAATTCGTGGTCATTTTAATATTACTCGTAATAATTCTTAAAGGTGTTATTCGAACCTCGGCTCGAATCATTATCATTCATGTTTTCATTTTCTTTTTGTAGCGGTCCTAAGCATTGAGCTTTTTTGACGTGATAAAGTCTTATAAATCGATGAACTCCAAAACGTAATCCGATATTACAACTTTTTTTTTAACAAAATGAGATACACTGATTAAAAAATCAATATAAATATCATTGAGGCAATATGAACTAAAAATATATGACTTCAAGTTTTTAAATATCTAGCACCATTTTAGCACTCTATACATAACAAACCTGGCAATCCTTAATCTTTGGCCTATAAATATATATATAAGTATTCAACATATAGCTTGAAAATTGTTTTCGGTTTTTCTTATTTTAACTTCATTTTATACGAACTTGTACATATCAGAACAGTTTTAGAAGCGTCATAAATTACTCTGGTGAACATAACATTTTTATAAATGACCTTGGGAGAAACTGAGTGTATTCGTATACTACAGGTATTCGTATGTATGAGCTTCCGACATCCTTCTTTATCAAGGAGAAACACATTCGACGCATTATGTCCAATCGGAATTGCACTTACAAAGTTGCACTAAACGAGCATTTGACGACCCAGAAAGTTTTACTTTCAAGCTTTGATGGTGGCTACATTGATACAGGAGAAGAATCGGAAGATCCGATCATTGAGGAAGAGGTCGAAAGTGTTGATACACAGTTTACAAAGGCGCAATCCACAAAAAATATGAAAGTCAAAAAACAAAAAAGAGTAGAATGCAATGGAAAACCTCTGTTCTCAGAAGTAGTTAAGAACAAGAAATCAAATGAGTCCAAATTATCAGTTGATGCTAGGAATGCTATCAAACACACACAACTCAAGATTAATGAGGTAAATAAGGAAACCAAGCGTGAAGAGGTTACTAAAATAGACTTTCGAAAAATTTTTGACAAATTAAAAAGCATCGTTTTTTCAGAAGGTAGCTTGGAAGAGAAATTGATTACGGGTTTAAAATTTTGTTTTGAAGAAGTAAAGGATTTTATCTTAAGAGCTATCAATAGTGGTGATATGATTAAGAAGCTAATCAATTTCTTCCATAATGGATAGCGTATCTAACATAGTTAACAGGAAAACAACTTTCGGAAATTCTAATGCTCGTTTATGTGTTGGGCAGTGGAATTGTCGAAGTCTTAGCAATAAAAAGAATGAATTAGAGTCACTGTTAAATCAAGAAAAGATTCACATTTGTTTGGTTAGTGAAACTTGGTTAACTTCAGATAGAGAATTTAAAATTAATGGTTATAATATTTACAGATTAGATAGAGATGAAGCAAATGGTGGAGTAGCTATCATAGTGCATAGCTCTGTTAAGTCGCAATTGCATTTTATTCCTATTAACAACCCCGGTATAGAAATTATTTGTATACAAATTTTAAATTGTAAGCATGTTAAATATGTTGCGTCTGTGTATTGTCCGTCATCTGTTCGTACTACTCCTTGTGACTGGGATGAACTTTTTTCTAATTTCAATGAAAGATCCGTTATTGCTGGTGATTTTAATGCACATCATTCTAATTGGTCTCACAGTTGTAATTATAGGGGTAAACAATTATATGACGTGGCTCTGGACCATAATTTTGTCAGTCTTAATACTGGTGAAAGTACTTATATGAAATTAGTCAACGGTATTTTACAGAAATCTTCTCCCGACGTTACCTTTGTATCGTCCGACATAGCTATTTATTTTAAATGGTTTGTCACAAATGAAAATTTAGGAAGTGATCATATGTTTATTAAATTTTATCTAGAATACTCATACGTTTCTCATAACATTAGATGGCGAAATCTTAGATGTGCTAATTGGCAACTTTATCAGGAATTATGCCAAGAAAGTTTTTCTTCCAATAATTGTGCTCAGCTTAACAATAATGACGTTCAGTTGATGTACAATTATTTAATAAAAGAGATTAACTTCGCAGTTGATAAAAGTGTACCTCTTCTTAAAATTTGTACTAACCCGTCAAAATCTTTCACACCAAAACCTTATTGGAGCTCGTCTCTTTCACACGCTATTGCTAAGCGTCGTTTAGCTCTTAAAAACTTTAGAGCAAATCCGACTCCAAACAATTATGACATTCTAAATGATAGGACTACAGATGCACGGAAAATTATTAATCAGGCTAAATTTGATAGTTGGAAAAGTTTCTGTGATAATATTGATGAAACATCAAGTTCCTCTGTAATGTGGCAAAAAATGTGTTGGATTAAGGGTGTTAAAAAACGTCGGATTCAGGCTCCTATCAACAAAAAAGAAGAGTTGTTGCAATCTCTTGCTCCTGATTTTGTAGAACCAGCCTCACCTTCATTTAGGTCCCAAAACCTTCAGATGGAGACTCCCTTCTCTCTACAAGAGCTTACTAATTGTTTAAAAAAGAAAGATACAGCTCCAGGCGAAGATGGCATTACCTACAGTATGATTTATCATCTTCCTATAGAAGGTAAATTATTTCTTCTTAGGATATATAACTTAATATTTGAAAATGCTTCAGTGCCCGATCAATGGCGACAAATTAAAGTTATTCCAATACCAAAACCAAATAAAGATACTAATGTTCCATCTAAGTTTAGACCGATTTCTTTGATTTCCTGTTTGTGTAAGATTCTTCATATTATGTTGACTAAACGCCTTGAGTGGTTTATTGAACGGAACAATATTCTGTCTCCTAATACGTCGGGCTTTCGTAGATGTCAATCAAGTGTAGATTGCCTAGCCCGATTAGTATTACATATACAGGCTGGTTTTATTAATAAGGTTCCCACTCTCGCTTGTTTTTTAGATATAGATAGTGCATACAATAATGTTTTGGTGGACCAATTGGTTTTGATATTAGATCAAATTGAAGTTGGATCTAAATTTTGCATTTATTTGTACGAATTTTTAAGATTGAGGTGTTTATGTATCAAAGAGGATGGAGATGATGTTTCTATAACAAGATGGACTGGCAAGGGTCTAGCCCAAGGGGATCCAATGTCTCCTATATTATTTAACATAGTGACAGCAAAAATATGTCAGTCTATTGATGAATTGTATGCCTTACAGTTTGCTGATGACTTTGTTTTTTATGTTCAAGATGTGAATATAGATAATAGTACATCGGATATTCAGAATTGCATATCTTGGGTTTCGTCATGCTTAGATCAAATAGGCTTACAAATATCATTCTCAAAAACTCAACTGTGTCTGTTTAGCAAAGGCAGACAAAGTGATCAAATTACTATTTCAATAAATGATAATCATATACCTGTTGTAGACTGTGTCAGATATTTAGGTGTTTATTTAGATAGAACATTAACTTGGAAAAGACACATACAAGAAATTCATGTCAAATGTTTAAAATCACTTAATATCCTCAAAATTTTAGCAGGCTCTTCTTGGGGAGTTCACCCGAAACATCTTCGAAGGGTTTATTTATCGCTAATTAGAAGTAGAATTGATTATGCAAGTTTTATTTATGACAATGCAGCCAGGAGTAATCTTTTGAAATTAGACAGAATCCAAAATGCTGCATTACGAATCGTAGGTGGTTTCATTAAAACGACTCCAGTTCACGTCATGGAGCATGAAATTTGCGTACCTCCACTCTACTTGCGACGTAAATATTTAGCCACTAGATATTATCTTAGATCACAGTCCTGGGCCTGCAATCCTACGATTGAGAGATTGGATAGGTTTTTGAATCTAAATCTTTCAAAATTGAAGAGGTGGCCTCTACTACTATCAGTTTATAACGAAACCAAACATGAAAAAGTGAACATATGTAATCCTTTGCGCATGTTTAGTTTGAATACTTGGGTTACAAATATAGATATGAATTTCATTGAAATCAATGTAGATAATATAAGAGGTCCAAAAAAGAGCTATGATACTACCGTATTAAAATACAATACGCTACATATGTTGGGGAACAAATATAATGATTGGCATAAAATTTACACTGACGGTTCTCAAACGAACGAAGGGCGTGGGGCAGCTTTTTTTGATCCCAGTCGCAATGTGAGGGAGCTTTTCAAACTAAATGATTCAGATTATTCCATTATGTTTGTGGAACTTTTTGCTATATCGGAGGCACTGTCTTATGTCATCAGTGCAGGATTTTCAAAGGTTGTAATTCTAACTGATAGCAAAAGTGCTTTACAGCATGTGGCGCGATGTGCTTCTGGTCATAGAGGTGCATCGTTAGCTTATACTATTTTAAACAAAGTTCTTGCATTGAAGGCTCGAGGGATGTCTCTTGGTTTGCAATGGATTCCTTCACATATTGGTTTACATGGTAATGAGGAGGCAGATAAATTAGCCAGAGAAGCTACATCAATTGGCACTGAAGTGTTTTTGAAACCAGAATTCACTGAAGTGTTGATTAAATACAAACATAGTATCTCGTTACAGTGGAAAGAGTATTTTGATTTCATTTCTCTCAAAAAAGGAATATGGTATCGTACATTAATATCTGAACCTCCTCATATACCATGGTGGTCAAATGTGAATATGTGCCGAAAATATGTTGTGATGGCTCATAGATTGCGCTCTGGGCACATGCCATTAAATAATTTCAAATATTTATTGAATATGGTGGAGGATCCAAGCTGTGATGCTTGTGGTGCGCCCACTGAGGATGTATATCACCTGCTTGTTGAGTGCGCCCAGAGTGCGTCTGACAGAGACCAACTTTTTGATACTTATGCCCTTAATAGGCTAGATGTTGGTTGCATTCAAAGTGTTCTGGCAGCGCCTACATCGGCTGCTGCCAGAGCATTTTATAATTTTGCTTTTTTTTATCCTTTGTAAGTTTATAAAATGATGTTTGTGTTTCCTATGGGACTGGCATAACCGCAAGGGTTCAAAGTCCCCAAATAAAAATTTGATTAAAAAAAAAAAAGATATCATCATTGTTTGGTACCATTGATACTATGGCCCACAGACTACAACAGATACTACGTATCAGACAGGAATTTATGAACAACCAATAGCGGACTGGTAATTTTGAGTTTGACATTGATTTATTTTTTAAAACATGGCGACCGAAATGACGACAGTAATTTTTTATGGCTTCATAAATATTTATTAATTCCTGTATGCATAATATTCAATTCTCCAATTAAAACATTGTTATTATTTTACCATTTTTCCTATGTACATTATAGGAAGTTAATAAATAAGACTAAATATTGTGATACTTCATGTTTATTCATCACTCACATCAATTTCTAAGGACATTTTTAGGTTAACTTTCGTAAGATATTCGTTCGATTTTTCAGTTTTGCACAGTTATTATTGATATTAGACACCCACTTGAGTCCTATTTAACTATATCAGAATACGTTGTATCCTAATTATGCTTCGCCTGCAGTTGTAGTTCGGGATACGACACAATATTTTACAGGATGCAAAAATACACTTAAAGACCAATGTATGAACACCAACGCATAAAACACAATGAATGTGTGGTTTTGTAACAGTTCAGTGGAGACGATAAGCACGAACACTTTACATAACTAACACAATAACTTTAATAAAAAATTAAAAAACCACAAAAACTGCTGAAAATGTTAACGGAAAATATTGATTGACTTTGACATTTTGCAACTCGAGCAGCCTTGAATGGACATAGAGAATGTAATTGGGAAAGTCAAAATGGAAATTACCATTTGTCTATGGTGGAAAATAAGGGAATTTTTTTTTTCTTTAAGGATTCCAGCCCATGCTATGGCCAATTTTAAAATAAATCGCCCAAGGGCGATTCGGATTCGCACATAAAGGGTTCCGTACCGTATGTCAGCCTGACCTGAAAAAATAAGTTTTAGTTTGACAGCTGTCACTTTGACACCTGTCATGCAACTCTAGCATGACAGGTCATATTTTGTTTCTTTTTGTTATTTTAGTTTTACGGTAGTAACACGGGTAATTTATGATTGCTGTTCTCACAACTTTCAACTGCAGTAGTAAGAATGGTAATTCATTTACTGTCTATGTAGACGTAGTACCTTACCATAGGTTTACTTACACTCTTTTTGCATTGCGTATACGGTTTATTGCCAGTGTTACTACCAATCTTACTACTAGTAGTAAGAACGGTAAATGAATTACCGTTGTTACTACTGCAGCTGAAAGTTGTTAGAACAGCAATAACAAATTACCCGTGTTACTACCGTAATACTAAAACAACAAAAAGAAACTATTTTAATTTTGGTTCCCCTCGGAAGGTTTATTACCAGTATTACTATAAATATTACTACCAGTAGTATGAACGTGTGTTATTTTAATTTAACACGGGTGATTTATTTTTACTGTTCTAACAACTTTCAACTGCAGTAGTAACAACGGTAATTCATTTACCGTTTTTACTACTGGTAGTAAGATTGGTAGTAACACTGGTAATAAACCCCTTGGAATACTATGAGTTTAATAAGTCAATTCAATTCTTGTTTTGTGGCTTCTGCGAAGGTGTTTCACAATTTTGCCAATGTCTTGTGAGGTACTGCCATCAAACGTAGAGAATTTGTACGATGTTTGATGTGTTATCTGTATTAAAACTTTTTTTTCTTCACAGACAGTGTCTGACAGTGAAATTACGTCAATCAATTTAATTCCTTGCCCAACTGTTAGAAATTTCCAAAATACTTAGGGAATTTAATGGCAAAAGCAACTTTGGGCCGTGCACGAGCGGAGCGTGGGGAAATGAGAGAATATAAAAATTATCAGTTACATCACACAAAATATTTTGCATTTAATAAGTCTAAAACTTTTTTTTCTTCACAGACAGTGTCTGACAGTGAAATTACGTCAATCAATTTAATTCCTTGCCCAACTGTTAGAAATTTCCAAAATACTTAGGGAATTTAATGGCAAAAGCAACTTTGGGCCGTGCACGAGCGGAGCGTGGGGAAATGAGAGAATATAAAAATTATCAGTTACATCACACAAAATATTTTGCATGCTTTAATTGCATTGCTTGAAAAACGAAGAAAGCGTTATCTTTTTAGCTATTTAACATAATATATTTAACCGCTTTTCGACTTTATGGGATAAGGGAGATAATTTTAGATTATATTATTTTTCTGTATTTCTGTACTATAGGTAACTATGAGGGATTGAGAGATTGATTTAATTTTATTTGTACTTTTGATAAAAGTCATAAATATGACAGACTTAATTTTGGTGAGTTTGGTGATTTATGGGAAATTCAAAGAATTAGCAATGGCAACCTAGACCAGAAATTGAAAAAAAAACAGAATTCACTCAATATCATTCAATTCAATGATTTTGTTCAATTTTTGCTGCATTTAGTTAGTTTTCCAATTTTATTACATTTTACGGAAGATAATTTGTAATTTAATTCTTAATTTTATAATGTGAATACCTCTTTCAATACTTTCTTAATTTTAGCTACACATTCCGTAATTGTTTTAGACTGATTATAAAGTGAAGTAATCTTTGCAAATATGGTGAGTGGTGTTTTGTAGTGACCTCATCGAATTATTGCTACTAGAAACGTTTTAATAAAGCGAGAATATGACAAATCACCTGGATTTTCATATATAAGCTCGAAGAATGAAGATAAGCTTTTTTCAAACAGACCTAAATACAACTTCTATGACACCTACCTACTTAGGCTAGGTGATTTTCTGCCCAAGAGGCTATCATGTTAAGTGGACAGAGGCAAACTCTTGTTTAGACCTTGTCAAACACTGGTTAGGTTAGTACAGGAATGCACAAGTTGAGGACTTTATTCCACATAGAAATAGGAACAAAGTCGTCACCTGCTAGTCCAGCATGCGACCACGAAAAGAACTCTTTTCGACGTGTGAAAAAGTGACATATATTCTTTGCCATAACACTGTCTCGTTCTGACACGAAATAAATATTACTTCGTGCGCATCCTAGCCCGGCTGAAAGTAGTATGAGTAATAAAATAATAATAAAAATATTTATTCAAAAAAACCTTAGTACTAAAAAACTTACACCTAACAGAACAGAATACAGTTTACTGAAACTTAATATTTAAAAACAATCGGTGTACACTGGGGCCCACACTAGGGTAGCCTGTGTCGTGGGCTCCAGGCTCTTCCACTAAAAGTAGTTTTATTATAAAAATTTGCAAGATAGGTATTTCAAGAAACGAACTATAAAACTAGTTGATATACACTGTAAATGACAAGTCCACTAAATTTAAACTATTAAACTATGAAATCTAAGTTAATCCTAAAATATTAATGTTAATTTATTATAAGGCACTTGCTACAAACATACCAGTCAAGGACAATAGTGAGTTATGAAGCGATACCTAATATCACGGGTCCAACTGCAAATGCGTTTGGGTAATATAAAATGCGTGCGTGTGAACCATCATTTCATTTTTGTTTCCAGATGCAATTTATGTTACTGTTTAGCCGACAAGGCAAACTAAGGCTACAAAAGTGGTATGTCGCCCACCCTGACAAGCTGAAAAAGAAAATAACTAGGGAATTGATCACAACTGTGTTGGCTCGTAAGCCAAAAATGTGCTCTTTTCTTGAGTGGAAAGATGTCAAAATTGTGTATAAGAGGTAAGTTCTTCGCAGTGTATTATTATAAGAGTGTCCCAGTAAATATGAGACATTGTTTGTTAGAATTATGCACCCAGACTAATTATTTGTTAAAATTGATGTACAGTAAAGCCTCGATAATCCAAACCCAAGCAAATCCAAATGCCTCTATAATCCGAACAACCCACAATCATATTTTAGTGCCAAATTAAACTTTTTAGATGCTATATGTATTGTAATTGAGAAAATGTTTTCAATGTCGCTAAATACTAGCCATCAATTTACTAAATTAGAATTCTTAAAAAAAGTATAAAATAAATAGACATGTATGTAATGTAATAGCATCATCCCCCAATTATAATTATTGTAACATTTTCTAATGAAGTTTCTATGATGAATTATTTGTTGTTAATCCTAAAATGTCTGCATACTATAAATCCGAATGCTGCATACATCCGAACAGGGTATACATTTTGGGCATTCAGATATTCGAGGCCCAGTATAAAGGAAAACATTGTAAACCTGCACACACCAACATTCCAAAGTATATGAATTGTCCAATGGTCATTTTTGCCAGTCTAATGGATGCAACCTAATAACACACACCCCCCCCCCCCCACCCCCCCCGTTTTTTAACAACCGTGGCATATGCGAGGGGGGTATGCATGGTGAATTTAGCGAGTCAGAACCTGGACAACATATAAAATCCCACCAGGCTATAAAGCATGCGACCACGAAGAGCGACGAAAAGAACTCATTTCGACATGTGAAAAAGTGACAGTTATATAATTTGCCATAATGCTGTCTCGTTCTGACACTACGAACGAACTAATTCGTGGCGCACATACTAGCCCGGCTGGACACCCTCTAAACTTGGACTAATCTGGGGAAACCCATACGGATGGCAACCCTATGTCCTATCAATAAAAATCAATCTCTCCAGCACAATTTTACCCTGCTCTTGTATTTTATTCTGTTTCCTTCCAGATATGCTTCGTTATATTTCTGCTGTGCGATGGAGCAGGAGGACAATGAGCTACTGACCCTGGAGCTGATTCACCGCTATGTGGAACTCCTCGACAAATATTTTGGCAGTGTGAGTACAAAAATGTATAAATGTCAAAATAGTTACTGTTGTTATACTTATTACAAACCACAGTTATACTAAGCGCCACACAAATCGGCGGATGGGAAGTTATGCGCAGAACGTTGCGCAAAAGCCGAAATATAGGTATACGCGGGGGTCCAGAGAGACTCGCGCCGGGGCACACCCGCCCGCCAACCTCATGCCTCCCGCGCGCTCCCTACGCCTGTGCTCACATGCGCAATAATTAGCGAATCACGGCGAAGTGTCATCTGCGGCTAACTTCTCATCCGCCGATTTGTGTGGCGCTTAGTATACAAACCATGAGTGAGTACACAGTCATACATGTGTTCATGTGTGTGTCAGCAATACAATTTCTGGGACCAACTCCAAACGGAAGATAAGTACAAGTATGCTCGTCTTTGGAATTCTCAGGAGAGTACCTTTTAGTACCGAACTTGTCTAGGTCCAGATAGTGTTTCTCATCGTTTTGAACTCCTAAAGGAGACACTAAGATCATGGTCCCTTTTGGGATAGTCAAATTTGTTCCAGGCACCTTTTAATCTACCTTAGCGTTTTTCTGCAAAATGGCTTTTGGTCGTTTGCGAAGAGTCTCGTGGGATACTTTCTCCAAATATATCGTCATAATTATCTTGTATAGTCTCGTATGTTACTTTACCATTTGTTTACTTTGTTTTCAAGTGCAAGTTTTAACGATATATTGTGTGAATATTTCAAGCATCTACCTGTCCCCGTTATTAAAATATAGAGCGAAAAAAGGCTAAAAATCAGGTTTGTTTTATGGGAGCCCCCCTTAAATATTTTTTTTTCTGATTTTAGTATTTGATGTTATAGCGGCAACAGAAATACATCAACTGTGAAAATTTCAATGTTCTAGCTAGTATCATGGTTCATGAGATACAGCCTGGTGACAGACAGACAGCCAGACGGGCGGACAGCGGAGTCTTAATAACAGGGTTCCGTTTTTACCCCATGGGTACGGAACCCTAAAAATGAAGAAAATTGCGTGAAAAATAGTAAAAAACATTAATATAATTTTCTCATACTAAATGTTGTTAAATGTAAAAGTGGCCGTATCTGGCCGTAATCGACCGAATTAGTGAGACGAAGTTCACCGGTTCAGCTACTTCACGATAAAAACACACTGTATAACTCCATTGGCACTTACGAAGCATTTATCGCCATTCCAGGTGTGCGAGCTGGACATCATATTCAACTGTGTGACAGATGAAAGTGTTATGAAGTCACCAGAACAGTTAGTTCCCAATAAAAACACTGTCGAGTTCCGTTGGAACTTACGAAGCACTTGTCACATTCCAGGTGTGCGAGTTGGATATAATATTCAACTTCGAGAAGGCGTACTTCATCCTGGACGAGCTGGTCCTGGGCGGCGAGCTGCAGGAGACCAGCAAGAAGAACGTGCTCAAGGCCATCGCCGCGCAGGACCTGCTGCAGGAGGTCAGTAGCCAGGACAATGAACTTGTCTAGGAAACACTTCTGCTCTCAGGGACCGAATGTAGCAACTCGTACTGGACGAAACTACTCATTTATTTAACTAATAGGAGGATCAACAGCATCAATAACAAATAAATATACCCCTGTTATGGTGGACATTCCGCGGGATAGAACCAAGCGTTTCGAATCCACATTCCTCATACAAACAGCTAGAATGTGGTACGCTTTGCCTGAGTCTGTCTTTCCGCTAAAGTACAACGTAGGTGTCTTCAAATCCCGAGTAAATAGGCATCTTCTAAGTAACTGTGCTACACCCTAGACCGCATATCTGCTTAACGTCAAGCAGTATGTAGTCAAACGCAAACCTATACCAAATAAATTAAAAAATATAAATGTAACAATGACAGAGTGCTAATTACAAATCCTCACGTTTAGAATTATTCCAGCGACAATGTAGGAAATAAACTTAAAAAACATAGTTTGCACAACAAAACATAGAATATAGAATAAGTAGAGCCTTTTTGGTCTGTAGGATTGTTATTTGTTCAGCAGACAGTGGTTCTGAAATTTTGGAATGTTGGGGTTTGAAATTCTGAGACTTTTTGCCTTTATTTTGCTAGTCACTGGGGTAGGTACTCAGTGAACTATAGAAAGGTCTCTTACCCGTAGCAAAAGACACTTGTATGAGGGAAATACATCACGCAGAGCCAATGTTATCACTTGTTGTCGTGTCAATTAAAAAAAAAATCAATCATGTTGGACTTCTGTTAACTTGAAGAAACTAAGAAACGAGTTACAAAAATTCCAATGTCGGGAAATGTTTTTTATTAAATTCCTACTAGTGATTTAATTACTAGATCCATCCAAGTCCAGTGGTTTATTTTGAAAAAAATGCTATGTAAAGTTAGCCTTAGAAGCATAGTAGGTACAAAACATAGTTGTGATTTCTTGGTAGTCAGTTAACTAATGGAAATTCGTTAAAACGTTCCGCACGGTCGGTATTTGGATGGGTGACCGCGGGTGGTATTTTCCAACTGAGCGCTACCGTGGCTCGGATGACACGTTAAATTGTAGGTCCCGGTTGTTTTAACCGCTTAGCCATGTCGGAGGCCTTAAAAACTCTGACACTAGGGCTAGCCACCCGGCCTATACGAACTTACTTACTAATGGAAAGTTAGCAACTCTATAGCTTTCGCCACGGGTGGATTCCATCAGGCAAATGGCGTGCTTATCTTGAAAATCACCATAATTTACACACAATGCTATGAGTTGCTACATTTGGGCTTTTGGGAACAGAATTACTACATATCTGTTCAGGCAATAAGTGGATATAGATTGAATTGTATTCTGTCCACTTCATTTAAAATATGTATGAAATGCTCTGCATATATTGTGGCACATAGATGAATTAGTAAGTGTAATGAAATACATATCCCTACTCATATGGTGAACGTAATACTCCCTAGCCTAAAATATATCGAAAAACAAGTTGTTACATATTCGACAGTAAATCTATGAAAAAATTAGTAATCGGTTGTGTATCGCCTGAGTGGTCTTTTCAAATTTTCATACATTTTAATATTGAGTATGTAACATAAGTTTACCGGTACCTTTAACTCCCAGTGAGTAAGATTTTATTATTTTGTTTTAGTATTTTAAGAGAATTAATTTTGTATTGGAGCCGATTCTGCTATTAAAGCTGATTTTTTAAATAACATTTGTCATACATATTATTGATTGATTGGACATTAAATGTACTATAAAATTATTTATTTATTTGACGGATTGATACTATTAGATCCAATATGGTATTTTATCGATCGACTCATTACAGTCGATAAAATACCACATTTGGCTTACAGGCAGTACAGAATCGGCCCCATACTCTGTTTTTTGGGGTGACTTGCCACAGGGCTGTACTTAGAATGAAAGTATGGGGGGCATACAAATGATAATTATGAATACATTGAACAATCTCATAGTAGGTCTGAAAATAGTTTAAATAAATCACCTTATGCCTAATCTTACCTTTTATCTCAATTAATAGATTATTATGTACTAGTTCGTATACATATATAGTATATATTAGATAGTTAACTTCGTAAATAATGTGGACCAGTAAATAAGATAGGACAGTGGCCTCGGTAGTGCCTTTTCATTGTATTAGATAAATATTATTATGCTAATAGGAACACTGCCTTCTTTAGGTGTACTTTCCAGCACTGAATTTCTTACATATCAGTTACAATTTAAAAGTAACTAATCAACTGTATTTCAACTCGATAATTATTTATCAATCTATAAATGTATAACTGTTAAGATTAATTAGTGACCAATAAGACATTTAAGGTCTTATTCGGAGTCTAGAAGTTTTATTAGTGCCTATAACATAGGAAATAATTAATACATAAAAGAAATACTATCAAACATAGCACATCCATAATACTGCAAATCTAGTGCTTATTCAAATCTACGCTTTTCTAATGTAGGTACGCTATATACAAAGATATACTTCTACAATCTACTGACTTAACATATTTGCACTCTGCTAACTGAACCTTTGTTTTGGTGTGAAATGCATGCACTGGTGGCCGTCAGGACCTCAACGAGGGATTGTTGCACTGACGCCTTGCACAACCCCGGATCCTTACTATAACTATGCTAACTTAAGTCCTAACTGTGCTGTAGTTGTCGTGTGCTTCGGCTTCGCTTTTATTTTCGCCTAGATCTTGCATGACATTCACAACATTTCCATTTTCCGTTTTGTTCTTCACATCTTCATACCTTTTACAAGTAATTCTCCTCTAACATGCATGATCACAATACTCAGTTACTTGAAACTTCACAAAAAGAACATGATATTATTTACATTTGTTGGAAAGCCGTTGAAACGACTTTCATATTTATCTCAGTCGATATTATTATTTATAGCTATTTAAGTCATACTTAGCTATACGAATTCGTGTATTATGTGTATATTTTGGCTTTATACTTGTGTAGTATTTATTCTACAATATAAATTTTTGTGTAAAGGACATTGCTTTACCTAACAAGTTTAATATTTTAATTTTTAATACATATTTTTGCAAATTTTAACGTTGAAAATTTGGAATAATATCTAAATTCTTGCTCAATATTTTTATGATACTACTTTACTAATCATAATCTTTATTGTTGCATCTTAGAATCACTCGTTGTAAAACAGTGTTCTTTGGCGTTTCTTGTCCTATCGGTACGAAATCGTCGCAGCGCCAGTACGTTGTTCTATTTAGACTTAGTTATTATAAATTGATGCAGTCTCAAGATGCTTTACGGCGCCACTTTGACGGTAACGTAAGCGAAAATCATGTTTTTTTTTGTAGTTAATCAACTGCGAATAACTGAGCAGTATGCTGAGTGTGAGTTTTGTCGTAAACATGACGCGCTCTACGGCGAGCGCGTAAGCATGTAATTTGTATGAAGACAGTACAGTTCAAAAACGCGCCGCTAGTGGCGCTGTACATTTCTTCAGACAAATTACATGCTTACGCGCTCGCCGTAGAGCGCGTCATGTTAACGACAAAACTCACACATGCTGAGTGTCTATTAAGTACCGATGTCTTACCGATAAGCGGGAAAAGTGCCCTTTCTGTGGTAATGGTCTGGCTGTTCATGCATTTATTTAAATGGGTTGTCGAAATACATTTTGTTTGAAAGAAAAATCTGTTTTCTTGCATGACCCCCTCTCCTTCGCCTCCGTAGCATGAGTAATGAGTATACAGGTATTGACGAAAATAATTGAACTTGTAAGTTGTATTTTTGTACCGAATCAATAAAATGTTAGTATAGCATTTATGTAGTTTTTTATGTGGAAGCTAAACCATGTTTTCTTATGATAAATCGTGAGAATACGTGGTATAGCTTCATAATAAGGCTTCATGGTAAGCTCATGCTATGGACGATCCTTACTACGATGTGGTGCTGATCGAATTCGTGTGCCGAAAGCTATCATAACGCTCTATTTGGTGTGGTTTCACCTGGAACTGGGCTTATTAACAGCATGCTAATCGTTTGTCGTTATTTCATAATAAGCTATGAAAAATAATAATATTACTAGATTAAATTTATTAAATGAAAATTTTGGAAAAGTTGATTGACGAATAGATTAGGTGAAATAGCGAAAATTCGTGAAACTTAACAATTTCGCGAATAGTTCGCATTTTTATGGGTGGTGGATTGTATTATTAGGACGAGACAGTGGACGCGGCCCTGCGGGAGGTGGGGCTCCTCTGAGAGCCCCCGGCGACGCCTGACTCCGCCCCTGCACACCGGATCACCTGAACTTCCGACAAAAACTTTTTTATGATTATTATATCTTTTATAAGACTAAGTTACTTGACTACCAAGGCATGACACAATTTTGGTGCGAATTTCCATTATTATTTTCATCTTATTATTTTTTTATTATTAGTAAGTATTAGTGTCGTTCGTAGTCGATGTTTTGAAGATTATTTAAGGTCTATTTTTGCACTTAAAATTATATCAATGTTTTGGTATCTAAAAAGGTATAAATATCTTATGATAAAGAACTTGACAAATTGATAGGAAATCTATATTTTGTGTAATACAAGCTAAAATGTATTACTTCATTTATCAGGTGACTTGATAGCTGGCTAAATATTAGAAATTAAATGAGGCCCTACGATCTCAAATATTTCTAACTCTATGATAGGGCATATAATACTATTTAAAATGACTTAAAATTATCTTTATCAGTATTTTTATTAATCTAAAAATTTAATGGAAATAAAACGTGTTCTTAGCGTTTTCTAGAGAAAATAGCACGGCTCCTTTTCTAATATTTTTGCCAGGCTATAATTAAAATCAAAGTTACCGTCGTATCATTTTCACAAAAAGCGCTTACTTCAGTTTCAAAAAGTATTCTGACCAAAGTGGACCAAGTATTTAACATTATCCAACATATTTTTACAGCCGAAAGTAAAAATAAATAATTTTGTTGTTTTTTTTTGTTGATTTTTCATATTTTATAACTTTTTTAAGTTTTCTAACCCGGATTATACAGGGTTATTTCTAATCAATTAGCATCCTCTTAGGGGCTTATTCTGTACATCAAAACTAACAACTTTTGTTCTGCTACTTTTGTCTAAACTAAAAAAAAACAGCTGTTCCATACATTTTGTCGCGGGTGAACGATACTTTTCTATGGAACAACTTTTTTTTTTGAGAATAATTAAGTCGTAGAACAAAAGTTGTTAGTTTTGATGTACAGAATAAGCCCCTAAGAGGATGCTAATTGATTAGAAATAACCCTGAATAGATAGCATAGAAATAATTAAAAAATATTTTCGATTGTTATATTAAATGAAGTATTGAAATATTAAATATTTGATAAGATTTGCATTCCTGACTTCCACGCACGAAGGAAAGCATTTTTAAAAGTAATTCTTATATAGTAAGTAAATAAAATATAAATGTGATTTTCGTCGTATTAAATATTTTATAACATAAAAAACGTTTTATACTTAGGTATGATTACAATGTGCAATAATATTCTTTGTAACCATTACTATACTTATTACGATTGCCATCTTTTTTCTATGTTTTAATAATATAAAAATAAAGTAAGTTCTCTATTTTTATTTTTTTATTCTTGGAAATAAATATAACAAAAAACGTGCAGTGTCAAAGTTTAAAAGTGGGGATCGTGACGTCACCTCTCTCACAGAAGTCTATACCATAGAAAAATTACAACGGTCTATACATTGTATCGCACTTGTGACGTCACGCGGAACTTTAACGGGCTATATCTTCAACATTTTTTTTTTTAATTGACAATAGAAAAAATACGTGTCAAATATTTTTTGATAGTCTATCTGACGGAATAATTATATTTTTGTAGTCATCGTGGCTATTGCCACAAGAGACAACAGCGTTATCCCTCTGGAATGTCTGTGGGCGCTGTACAAAATTGTATGGTGCCACACGTATCCACGTATGCCACAGTATCTAGCATTTTTAGATTGTAAGTCAATTCTACAGTTATCAAGTAAGATGCCGTCAAACACGAACCTCTATGTGAATATTTCTTATTAATATGGGTCTGCTGGCTTAGCATACGACCCGACAAAATATTTCGTCCGAAATACCAATTCGTGTGAAGTAAATTCTTGTCATAGAATCGTGATCTATGGTCACGAAAAACTAGTGTCACCATGTGAAAACCTACTTTGGATATATAATTTTGCAATTAAGCAACACTGATTTAGTTAATTCAAAACACAGATATTCCAAAAGGGATAGTGTGGTCTCTCGAGATAATCTGAAAGAGATTCATTGATTAAATACAACACAACTCAAAAAGAAATAAAAAAATATCTCGATTCACAATGGCTTCTGCCAGATTTCTGTTTGAAAAAAATTCTATTGATCAACAAGGGAAAGAAGAAAAACCATTATATGTGAGAATTATCACCAAAATAAGAATTTTGATGTTAAATCAAATTAAAATAATATAACAGAGGCCCTTTAATGGCAACATTTCAACGTGCTGATGCTATTTATTTATTTTTGTCCCGAACTTGGGGAATTTGTCTTTCATTTTTGGGGAGTTATGGACATGAGCATAATTCCCCAAAAATTAAACTCACATTCCCCAAGTTGGTGACATAAAATATTCCGATTCCCCACTTAGAGTTTATTTGACTGAAACAGGTACTTTAAGCACATTTAACGCAAGTTTTGCTTTTCGCGATGCTGAAATCGCAATCTTATGGACCTAGGGGGCGTCCCAGCGTACGAATTCTGTCACTGCGCGTTTGTTTTTTTTTTCTTTGGATTTTTCGTATTCCCTACATTCAATCAATCCTCACACCAATCCCCAATGGAAGCAGGATTCCCCACAAATGGGCAGCGGACGCGGCTGTCTCTGTGGATTCTAGTAATTTTGAATCTGTGATTCAAAATATATTTTTGAAACGTAACTACAGTTCGTTCACAGTTATTTTACCTCTGACATTTGTGCTATCTCTATCTAACCTGTGATGGTTCATAATGACTAAACAGAGACAGTAAAAGGCAATTAGAAATGTTAGAGATAAAATAACTGTGAACGGACTGAACGTGAATAGTCAATAAACCAATGTTGCCAGACCTAATTATTGATGACGGAATAAGTTACTCTAACGTCCTCTTTAATAAATTAAAATCCCACTGATTTCAATTAACCGTACCTCTATTGCCCTCTTTTACTATTGAAAATACAAAAGAGAAGTATGCGAATGCACATGCGATATAATGCAGACAAAATAAGCTGGATCTCAGTTATTATATTATTATTATTAGGTTTATCTGAATCACGTTTTTATGGTTTTTCTCAAATTGTCATAACTAGAATGTCATGTAATTTTTTAAAAAGTAAATGAAAGTAAAAAAATATCCTTATTAAAAACCAGCTTTCATTTAAATAGTTTAAAAAAAGAAGATGGACTTTAATAAACTAAGTAAAATTCTCCATTATTAGGTCAAAAATTATCCCGATCCCCCATCCAAATTGATACCTTACCAAATTCCATTTGAAATCTAGGGATATTCTCCGCACGGAGCCTGGCTTTACCAAAACTACCTCGCAAAATCGGTACAACAAAATACCTATCTATCTCCAAAACAATCTCTAATAGAGGTAACTCCTTGCAATTTGGCTAATCGTCCACAATTCAGCAACGCTGATTGTTAATTTTAGTTTCTTTTACCTATTTCGTAGTGTTTCGTCCTCAAAAAGTTTGACGAGAAAATAATCGTGGTGAAATGTCAAAACTCGGCTAATTTCGCATGCACATGTTAGAGTTTGTCGACAAAAGTGCCACAAGTACGTAAATCGTTCGCGAGGATTCTTCATCACAGAGTAAAAATAGACGAATTAAGTACGTTGTCATGTTAGAGGAGGTAGACATAACGAAATATTGCTATTTTACTAGAAATAAAATCGTTCTCGTGGGTCGCATCTTAGACGGCCAGCTGGAAAGCTGAAGAGACTTCGTAATAACTACAATAATTTTCATGGATTGATTTTGCACGGCGCAATCTGTTGGTGCAGAGTCCTTTCCAATAAAATTGTTATTTTAGTAAAATTAATTTTGACCAAAAAAACTATGAATTACACAACATTAGCTAGAACACAAGGCTAGAACCAGGGTATAATTTCTGAGGTGCCTAGTATGCTTTTCTATAGATTTTATATAATAGGACAAAAAAAATTACCGATATAGGATGAGCAAGTTGGAGTAGCAGTAGGCAGAACATACAAGACGCATTACTGATGATTGATGAGACTCTTAACACTTTCACTGCGGTCTCGAATTGAGACTATAGAAGTCTTACGTGGACAAGTATCCTATTTGTAAGAGCCGCAAGCATACTTTTAGACATCTTGGAAGCTTTATGTTCACCTACCTACATGTTTAGGTATCTACTAGTTATTTCCTATTTATTTTGGATATTTTAGCTATACCAGTTCTATTGTTCATCAAACTTTACTATTAATACTAACAACTCAGGCAGGTGGAGGTATGGTATAGTTAGGTACTTTAGTTTATTATTAGCTTGACAAAAAAAGTAAAAATATACATGGGCGCCACTATCGCAAGTATGTATAAGCGCTATTAACTCTACGACACAATATTTTTTATTTATTTGATGTTTGTTGGCATGATAATTTCAATAGTTCTAAAAACCGTCACCAGTTAGCGCTGCTGTAAATGTAGACCTGTCATCGACACTTTGACAGGATTTCAGTACTTCGGTGAATATTTTCGTTGTTATTTTCATAAATATTTTCACATTTTCGAACTTACAAGGATGCCTTCACTATGTGTTGTTCCACTATGCTCTTCAAGAACAACAGGGCATCGTTTTCCAAGTGATACAAATAGAAGAAAGATGTGGCTCGTAAAAATACGTCGAGATAAATTTGAACCCACACCATATTCTCGTGTATGCAAAAATCACTTTTTAAAGTCTGATTATGTGATGCCCTTGGACTCTTTGAGTGAAAATCGTAAGTATTTGATCATATGTTTTAGATATTTCTGCAATTTTAGATCGAAGGTATACATTTCGCATTTCGCATTTCTATTCTTGAGTTCATTTTTTAACTCATTTACAGTCCAGCTACCGTATTTATCAACCATTTTCAATTATTTAAGTGCTATTTTAATTACTTCTCACAAAATCCTCCTCCAACACGTTTGAATATACCACGTGTGAAAGATTTGACAGGTCTCCATCTACAACAGCGCCACCAAGCGGGAGAAATCGCGAGATTTCTCGCCAATAAAGAACCAAAACTTTTTTGCCAAGCTATAATTTCAGTAGACCTAACACAGTCTATCAAAAACTTGCGCTATGTATTCAATAGCAAAAGCATAGATATCCTAAATTATAAATTTAATCAGTTTCTACCATTGGATCATGCATTTAGCTATCGTTATGCTACAATAACAATACGTAAATGTGCTAGGCATGCAGTTTCTATCTATTCGGAGTTGGTCCAACAGTACGCGCTAACACCGTAAGTTTATAACATACTAGCTGCCCACCCCGGCTTTGCCCGGGTATGATTTGCTAAAGAAGACAGATTTTATATTTATTGTGCCTATATACCTACCACGTAATGTAGCTATGGGAGTTTTAGTATATATCCCTAATTTTTTTAAAATATAATATAGCTATGTCGTCCGGAGATACTAATACAGAAATTGTAGCGCTCGTAGCGTAGTTTGACTAGGTGATTGTCAGCGATCACCGAAATTAAGCAACGTTCCGCACGGTCAGTACTTGGATGAGTGACCGCGGGTGGCATTTTCCATCTGAGCGCTACCGTGGCTCGGATGACACGTTAAATTGTAGGCCCCGGTTGTTTTAACCGTTTAGCCATGTCAGAGGCCTTCAGGCGGCCTAAAAACTCGACACCAGGGCTAGCCACCCGGCCAATACGAACTTACTTACTTTAATACAGAAATTTATTTGCAACAAAAATAAGAGGTCTTCTTTTCGAGTCGATTTTGCGTGCTAAAAATTTTAAATTCCGGCTTTTAACCAAAAATTGGCCACCTCAATGGCGTTATCTGTTGCCTCATTTAGGTCCTGGGTGGTGCAGGACTAAATAAGAGGTACAATACATAAACAACGACAAAACAAATGATAAAACACAAAAAAACAACAGTGTAGCTTTCCAATAGTAAAATATTTTTTCAAAGCGGTTCAGTAGCTCCGGAGCCTATTTAATGCAAACATACAATCAAATCTTTCCTCTTTATAATATTGGTATAGATAGTGTAAGTTCGCCGAAAAGCGATGGCTCGGTCTAACACGGCCACGAGCGACACTGGCTCAGTGATGACCCTTGTTGCAGGAGGAGACTCCGCAGGGCTTCTTCGAGGACCACGGGCTCGGGTAGACGCCGCCAGCGCCCGCTCCGTTCGACACCTCCACCATAGCGATACTTACCTCCGATTTAGATAAATCCCACTATTTCACGAAAGAAATCACCCAAATCAAAGCTGTCTCTTTACTGTGGTAACTACAACTCTTTTATGTTTTAGGCTTTGTAGAAAATCTACCTACTAATCACCAAAATACTGCTAGTCTTAGTGTCAATCGTGTAATACTTATTATTGTAATGCCGCGGCCACATTGAATTCAACTTGCGTCCAAGTTAGACTCCACTACTGTTGGCTTCAGTGCCAAGTTGTAGCCAAACTTTGATCCACGCTTCGGAGTATTGGCTCCAATTCGTTACGTTGGCGTAAATGTGTCCAATGTATGGGCACGGCATGATGAAAATAAAGGGATGCCTTCTTTCGTGGACAACTCATTGAATTTTAAATTTTCATCTTCGAGCATACACCAATTGGTATATGCTCGAAGATTTTCACAAAAGGAGCGTTGTTTTTATTTCATATTACGACTTACGCTCAGATTTCAAAAGTACAGTGTGGGATTCATCTAAATGGGCACTTATTCCCTTGTCTCTTATGGAATGTACCTACATTACACTGCCTATTTATTTATTTCCAGCTTTCGTACTATTTATAAGTGTTTATGTAGTTTACTGTAGCTATTGAGGCAAGGGTCTAAGCATTTATTTCACGTAACCCTAATTTATTTTATTGTCAGTATTCTCAATGAATCGCATTGAACAAATGAATTCTTGTTTTAATTGTAATTTTAAGTTTTATGCAGCACAACTGACTTTTTAATTTTCTTATAGGTCCTTTTAATATGAAGCTCTGTACTTAATTGATAACGTAATAGATATTTATTTACGTTTGGTCTCAAAATTGTTATTATTTTTTCTATTTGGGTTGGTATACAGGATTTGTAAGATTATAAAGTCAGGATTACTTTAAGATTAGATTCTCCATTATTATTGATTTAAATTTCCAAATTACGGAATGTCATTTTATTATGTCTTAAGATTATATTCTGTTTGTACAAGATACACAGCAACATCTAGAATATTAATTTGCGCTATTCAGGGATTGTCAAACACACGAACCCTGACGATACACACATATTATACCATGTCTTAGCGGTTTTAATTGAGTTCGATATTTGTTTCGTTATTTCAAGCAGACAAAGCGTTACGATTTAGACATACGCTAAGAGCTCATGGTAGTTACCTTTAAATACGATGCAAGTTTTTGTGCAAGATTCTAGGTGTTTGCAAAAGCTATTTCACATCGTAAATCGGAGAAATATTACGTTTGTTTTCCTTGTCAGCTTTCAATATTTTTCCTTTGCGATTAGGAATGTCGCTGTAGTCGTGAATTGTGATTAGAATTCTCTATTTGTTATCTATATCAAAACGCGTCATAATAAAATTATACGTATCTTACCTATGACGCGCATTGTAGCGTCATTTACAACACTGTTATTCTTTTAGTTTTATTGATTTACAGGTGATAAACAGAGAATTGAATGGAGGAATTAATGTTATTTGCGAAGCAATTTTAACTTTAATTGACACAGGTGTGCCAAATGCACGTTTGTAATTTCGGAATCGATGTAACATTTTTATATTGTAAAAAATATTTAATGAGATATTAAACATCTGTTTTCAATTCGAATACTTGCACGGATATTGAAAAGTATACTTATGGATAAAGTTTTGTTATTATTAAATTAATATTTTATTTCATGTATTTACAAATATAACCTAAATTGTGGGGCGTTGATTCTGAACCATACAAGCAACATATTTGCCTCTTTTTTCGTTTCAATGAGCGAAATAGCGACGGCACGCTAATGTAATATTTTCTGTCATTCTGTACTTTCTTCAGTCTTGTACTAACTGGATAATAAGTCACATTTCTAGAACTTTACCATAGCTCTTTAGTGATAAGGTTGTACAGAATCAACGTCACAAATAATTCAGGTATTTGAAATAACGTATGACCTCATCGTATACTCCGCGCCACACAAGTTGATGGATGTGAAGATAGCCACTAGCTGCGTAATAACCAATCCTGACGAAACGGACGTGGAAGCCGCACGTTGATTGGCTATTGCGCAGCTAGTGGCTAACTTCACATCCATCAACTTGTGTGGCGCGGAGTATAGGTACTCATTTTATCTCCATATCAACTCATATCTCTTTGGATATCTAGTGGAATATTTGGGCCTAAGAATTGATTCCAAGACATTTGTAACGTTTTTTAGATACGGCATCGGTTAGAATATATACGCTTCAGGTAGTTTTAATAATCAACTTTTAGAATAATAAATGCATTGAAAAATGAAACTAGTTTTTCTTTATAACTATCTATTTATTCCAATATATCGCAGCACTGCTATAAAAATATTCATTACGTTATATCCAATATAAAAATGCATAAATACATTAAAATTCAAGACTCATCGGCCAGTCTTATAGCTTATTCATTAAACACACTTATGCCTAAACCAGAACAATGAAGATACAGCCGGTGTATATTCACTGTGGTTTTAAATTTAAATTATAAATTAAACATAATCATTGTGAAGGAAAGTTAGTAAGAATCGTCCATTGATTTGGATTCTGGCGTGGACTTCACCTTGTTGGCGGTGGTGGGGGAAGATTCCTGAGGGTTTTTAGGGGGGGATTGGGGGGTGGGAGGGGCGGGGTCTGCGACGTTGCTTTGAGGTTGTTTCTCCTTTTCTTCTTGCTGTTGCTGCTGGCTGGTCACGTTGGCAAGATGCAGAGCTGCAAGTAATGCTGTCACGTACCGACGAACGTCTAGCTCGATACCTGTTGACAAAATATTATTGTATTTAGATTCTCGATCATGTAATAAAATCGATACAAATAAAAATGAATCTCTATTTTCCTTGGTCACGACGGCATCACGCGTAATTCTTTTTTAGGGTTCCGTACCCAAAGGGAAAAACGGGACCCTATTACTAAGACTTCGATTGTCCGTCTATCTGTCTGTCTGTCTATCACCGGGCTGTATCTCATAAACCATGATAGCTAGGCAGCTGAAATTTTCACAGATGATGTATTTCTGTTGCCGCTATAACAACAAATACTAAAAACAAAATAAAATAAATATTTAAGGGGGGCTCTCATACAACAAACCTGAATTTTTAGACGTTTTTCGCTCTATATTAACAATGGTAACAGGTAGATGCTTGAAATTTTCACAGAATATTTAGTTTTATATTCACTTCAATAGTAAATAATAAAATTAAAACAAAATAAATATTTAAGGGGGGCTCCCAATCCCATACAGTACGGAACCCTCCGTGCGCGAGTCCGACTCGTACTTGGCCGATTATATTTATTACTAGCGACCCGCCCTGGCTTTGTGCCGTTGTATTATACATATAGCTTCCTCCTCAACCTAACTCTATTAAAAAACGCTTCAAAAGCGGTTCCGTAGTTTTAAAGATATAAGCATACATAGGGACAGACAAACAGCGGGAAGCGACTTTGTTTTATAATTTACTAGCGGCGCCCCGCGGTTTTACCCGCGTTGTGCCCGTTCCCGTGGGAATTTCGGGAATTTTTATACATATAAACCTTCCTCTTGAATCACTCTATCCATTAAAAAAAACCGCATCAAAATCCGTTGCGTAGTTTTAAAAATTTAAGCATACAGACAAACCAATAAACAAACAAATAAACAAACGAAAATAGCG
Organism: Hypomecis atomaria; assembly: GCA_964007245.1. NCBI lineage: Eukaryota > Metazoa > Arthropoda > Insecta > Lepidoptera > Geometridae > Hypomecis > Hypomecis atomaria. The sequence goes on from OZ023285.1 coordinate 3,342,851, forward strand.
ACTTTATTTTATACTATGTAAGGATACTATGTAGTGATTGTTAGGAGTATCAATATATTTATGTCCGTGGAAACTGGATATACAGCCGCGGCGTTAATCAGTAAGATATTTATTGTGGATTACTTTCCAGTGGCGTCACGGAGTTAATGCATGATAAGTGCAGCTTATGATAGTCATGTGCACTGCGCATTTTATTTTTCTGAATACTGTTGCTATAGCGTCCAGTAAAATTCAACAAAGTAACTTAACGGTATTTTTGTACATTCAGAGCGCGGCTCTTGTCGGGGGAGCAACTTCCACGTCTCTCGGTCTTCCGCCAGTGTGTTCTCCTTCCCACTTTACGACATGACATCTACCTTTTCTTTTATCTGATCTAAAAATGCCCTCCGTGGTCTTCCCCTCCCTCTCTTTCCTTCTATTATGATTTTCATTAGATTGTCATGTCGTACAAGGTGGACAAACATTTCCCTTTCTATTTTCTACTGTTGTCAGAATTTTTCTTTTCTTTTAGTACAACAAAGAAATTATTTTATGAACTATAGTTCGGCCGTTCAGAGAATGCGTCCTGACAAGTCATCTTTAAAAAATATCGGCCAAAAACATTTTTTCAAGATGACGTGTCAGGAACGCATTCTCTAAACGGCCGAACTTTAATAACAATTTATTCATTGGTGATGGTCAGCAAATAGTTACCTACTATAAGTTTTAAACAAGCTGTTGCTTTTTAGAGTGCAAGGAATTTCAGAAGTGTTTATGTATAATCATCATTATGAACAACTTATACTATGGGACCGACCTAGAAATCGCAAAAAAACAGCTTCTGATAAAGTATAGTCAGTTCATCATTAACTCTCCACAATATGGAACAGCTGAGATTTTTTCTGATTCAGAGTAGATATATAAGTTTCTGAAAAAGAAATCCCTGCATTTAGTAAAGCAATATCTTGTATTATATCATGTTATAGATACAATTATTTAGCACTAAATTAAATCGTGTCATTACGTACATGTGTCAGATAACCTTTCTGGGTTAAGACTGTTCGAGTCAACGATCTGCCTTGTTATTAACACGAGTATGTGCCAAAAAAGTAGTGTTTACAGAATTAAATAAGACATTGATAAAGGCAATCCTTTTTGTCATTAAAATGTGTTTAGATTGTTAGAAAGTAGCCATACGACAGTGGTTGCGATCTCGGAATACAGATTCAGTGGTCGCAATTCGGTGATGGAGTGATGATAGTAAGAAATCTTGTGCGGTATCTGTACGATTATGGTTACTGGATAAGAATAGAACAAATCAAGGAAAATTTTATGCTCTGCTGGGCACCACCCGATAATATTAGGGAGTGGTATTTGTGTATCTGTGTGTATGTGTGGGGTGTCGAAGTTCCGAAACAAATGATTCACTGAATGAATGAAACATTTCACTTCAATGAAAAGAGGGTAGTATCTATTGTAAATTGGTAGTTGGGAAACGCTGTCACATCAATAAAAAGAGGGTGGTATAGTAAATTTTACACTTCTAGCAACAAAATCACTACCGAACTGAAAGTCATTTTACACCAATAGAAAGGAAGGCCAAATATAACTTTTTCACGGTTGTGATGTTAGCTACAAGCTGCGCGTAACCCAATCCTGACTGAAGCTGACGTAACCGCTGTGCGAGGATTATGTTTCGCGCAGCTGTATCTAACTTCACGGCCGTCAAGAAGTTTGATTCGTCCTATTATAGTATGGTAAAAATTTCTACCTGAGTTCCTGAGCTCGTTGACCTTGTATGCGAGGTTGGCCCACACGCGGCGCGCCGCCACCGCGCTCAGCCTGCCCACCGTCTGTACCGTGTGCAGCGCCGGGTCTGTGGTGGCCGTTACGATTTCATCTGCAATGGGAACACTCCTTTATGGTACTGGACTATTTTGCTGCTGTATATTTGTAAGAGGATGATGTCGCCGAGTAGTCGGCGGTCACGTCGTCTGCCTTCAATATCACAATGAGACATAAAATCAATAGGAACACGCTGGATGCAAGTCTTTTTAGCCCCGAGTTCACCAACGCTTGTTTAAGTTAAAAGTGTGATTACTGTATTTAACCAACGGTTTTTGCTGGCTGAATAGCAAAATTTCGTTAAAAAGCTGTTTAAGATTTAACCAACGGTTGATAAATTAAACATCTGTTGGTGAACATGGGTCTAATACACGAGTTCGTTGTTTAAATACAGTAATCAAACGTTTAACTTAATCAAGCGTTGGTGAACTTGGGTCTTAGCCGGTCAGTCCTGCAGCTAAAATGATTCCGGAGGTACATTAAAAAAACTACTCTCTAGTCCCCATTATGTTCTACGCAATTGCAGAGCAGAACATACTACGCAGAACTATGGACTGATGGGGCCTTGAAATCATCCATCAACAAGCGCAATATACGACATTCACCATACCTACGTACCGAATAAATGAGCGATGTCTACAGCAGGATAGCGCTAAATCAGTGTCTCTTTTATTAGTATCATAAATCTATAGGGAAAGTCCAGTCATTCAGCAGGGTAAGTACAGTAGCACAGTAGTGGACGTCCTACAGCTGATATGACAAAACAAAGGCGCACAGCTACAATGTATATATACGTACTGGAAGGCTCCTCAGGCGCGCCCACGGGTGGTAAGTAGTGGTCGAGCAGCTGCATGGCGTACGTGGCTCCCGAGTCGATGTTGTGCATGGCTTTCTGGCCGTAAGCAGTGGAGAGCAGAGCGTTGGCCTTGGCCCACGACAGCTCCTTGAGAGATTTCACTCGCTGCTCCGCTGCGACGCGCGCGCCGTAAACCTGCGGACAACGCACCATTTTATTGTTAATAATATTTATTTCTGTAAACGTAACGAAGACCCGTAGAGTATGTAAGGAAGTTACAATAATCTGCCAAGTACGAGTCGGACTCGCGCACGAAGGGTTCCGTACTGTATGGAAGCCCCGTTAAATATTCTGTGAATATTTCAAGCATCTACCAGTTACCATTATCGATATCGAGCGAAAAACGGCTAAAAATTTAGATTTGTTGTATGGGAGCCCTAAGGGAGCCACATAAATATTATTTTTAGTATTTGTTGTTATAGCGGCAACAGAAATACATCATCTGTGAAAATTTCAGCTTTCTAGCTATAGCGGTTCATGAGATACAGCCTGGAGACAGACAGACAAACAGCGGAGTCTTAGTAATAGGGTCCCGTTTTTACCTTTTGGGTACGGAACCCTAAAAAGCACTGGCTTATAAATACCAAATAAGTAAATTATTATAATAACCGCTAACCAAGTGTCTTTACTTCAAGGTGATCTATAATAGTTTGGAATCGGAGTACATTTTTTGTGAGGCTTACCTATAGAACCCGACGTTAAGAGATAAGAGAGGGAATTTGTAACGTTTTGAGAAGTCAGCCTCGCCAGCTGAATACTAGAAGTAATGACCACACCACTATGCAACAGTTCCCTCGCGGTATTTTTTTTCTCTTAGCTCAAACTCATTGAGATTTCGATCCATGCTTACCTAGGATAGGCGGGTCGATGGTGAATTTATAAAAGGATTATGAACGTGAAAAAGCCACAACTTGTTCCCTGGTATCTTTAACTTTTGATGTCTTCAACAGGATTTTACTCAAATCATGTCATCAAGCATCGGTCTCGGGTCTCGGCTGAGCCGGAATGAAGCAAGTAGCCTACGGCAGCCTAAATGATTGGCGGCGGCCGCTCGGCTTTGTTTATTATGCAGTGCTGGTACTTGTAACTCGTACTCGTAATAACTTGTAATTGTAAGTAAAGAACTAGAACACTTTTGTCAAACCTAAGCTAGGTTTAATAGTGTTTTAAGGTTTATAACTCGTGTAAATTTTATTGAAATAAATTAAAAAAAAATGGTGAGGAATGACCATTACAGCTACAAGCGTATGGTCGATGATGATAAAGAAACGAACGGTTCTTCCGGATAGTCGAACTTGATAGTCTGAACTGATTTGCCCAACAGGAAAAAAAAGTCCGCGTGATCAAATTGCTGGACTATAGAACTTTTTTTTGAATAAGAAACGACAAAACAAAAAAATCCGCAGTCGTAAATATTTCTTAGTCTACAAAATAACTATTTGACCTCTAAATAAGTCAAGTTACCAGTTAGAAAGTAGGTACTGTAATCCTAGATTAAGATAATTAAAATGTATCTACCCAATACTAAATATATCTACGTAATCCTCAACAAACAACAACTGACATTTAGGAATAATTCCATCAACCTTTCTAGGTTGACATTCAAGGCAGTTGCGTGTTATAACGGCTATAAAATAAATTTATATTTTTCAGAATAATGGTATAGAATAGGGATGTTTAGGGGAAAATGAAAGGAAATTGCATGCAGCGGAGATGCGAATGCTGAGATGGATGTGCGGAGTGACGAGGATGGATAAAATTAGAAATGAATATGTTAGGGGAAGTCTGAAAGTAGCACCAGTGACTGAGAAATTAAAGAGTGGCAGGCTATCTTGGTATGGGCATATAATGAGAAGGGAGGATAGTCATGTCACAAAAAGAACTCTTAATGATGGTAAATGGCAAAAGCGGGAGGGGAAGACCAAAAAAAGTGTGGATGAATTGTGTGAAAGATGACATGCGAGAGAAAGGAGTTGATGATGAGATGACGTATGATAGAATGAAGTGGCGAAAGGAAACGTGCTGTGCCGACCCCACCTAGTGGGATAAGGGCAAGATGATGAATAGGGATGTTTACTGGGTATAAAAATCATTATTATAATTAGTCAGTCAGTTAGATTATTAAAAAATATTGGACACGTATTTTATCTTTTGTCAATCAAACAATTAGTGACAAAAATTAACCTTGTCAAAGTTTGAGAGTGGGGGCTCGTGACGGCACTAGCCGGTATATTTGATAACGGTTAGTGACGTCACGCGGAACTTTAACGGGCTATATCTTCATCAATTTTTGTTAAATCGACAAAAAAAAAAATACGTGTCTAATATTTTTTGACAATCTATTTGACGGACTAATTATATTTTTTTTAGTAAACAAACCTATTAGGGACAGAATTTGCAGGAAAAATTCTCTACACCATTCGACCTCGTCGTTAATGCTTCTATTGGCTTACAATTGATGTTATATTCTATATGTATAGGATTTTAGCTACAAAATTCAACAAGCTGATTTAGGACAATTTGTAGTATAGTAAAGTCGCCCAAGACGAGCAAAAAGAACCTGTTATGAAGTCTAATAATAAATATTTGAAGTCTTCCACACGGCCTCTGACCCCAAATTAAGGAAAGCTTGTAATATGGCTGCCAGAGACTGATAAACTACTTATACATATTTTTAAATACAAACTTTTATAGATAGTAACTAAATAACACCCAGACACAGAGCAAACACCTATGTTTATCACATAAATACTTGCCCTGGGTGGGGATCGAACCCACGCCTCTTTGACCCAGTAGTTATGGCCACTAACCACTGAGCCACTGAGGCAGTCAATGAAGTTAATGAAGTCTAAGATAGCAGTCATAGTCTAGTAGCAGTGTTAGTCATAGTCTAGATTATATGCAAAATGAAGCATAGGTTTAAGTCCGGTCAGTCGTCTAAAATATTTCATCATGATCATAAGCCTATGTAGTCCTATGGACCTCCTCTTCCTTGTGATATCTTTCCCTGTTTCGGGTAAACCTTAGCCACGCATGGCTTGCAATGGGTCAAAACAAAAATATTGACAGGTACAGGTACATTAATCTTCATTAGGACGTTCAGTTCTCGAAAGGATACGTTACGGCGCATTCACACGGCATACGTCATTGAAGATTCATCAAAAAAGGGGTACCTCATGACGGATGGACGTTCACATTGCATACGGAATGGTGATTTTTTACGATTCGTCAAAAAAACACGGATTGATGTTCACATTTTTCAATACTGTTGTTTTTTTGTGTTTATCATTTGTTTTGTCGTTATGTATTGTACCTCTTATTTTTATTGCAAATAAAAATTTCTGTATTTGTTTCGTGATTGAGTTCAGTCTTAGATGAACTACCAAACACAAAGGACGTGAATGCTTTAATCTTGTTTTTGTATTATGGTCGATTTAAAAGCATTAAAAGAAAAAGAAAACACTGGGTGCATCCAATTGCATTGCATCCATGCATTGCAAAGACAAAATTTTGAAGCTTTCCACACTTTGATGAGAGCTCGTTACGCACAAGCGCAATAGCGATCCGTCGCAAAATATTCACGATTCGTGTTTTTTAACGTGCGTGATTTTTAAAAGACGATACAGTAAAAACGTCATCATTTTTCACGATTCGTGAAGCGTGTGAACATGGACATTTAAAAAGCATTGCTACCGTCAAAAAAACGAATCGTGAAAAAAACACGAATCGTCCTCGTGTGAATGGGATCTTAATATATCTAGTTATATCTCTATGGGCTATGTAAACCGTCATGATAATAAAAAATGTGATAATTCAGGTCAATATAATTTATAAGCCGTTTACGGCTCTCAAATTCCGGTCCATTGTTCAAGTATGTTTTATATCTATACGTAGCCACTTCTGTTATCTTTATCTTATCTCTACCTACTGAAAAAACCGTAGCATATTCTTTAAAACAAGTTGTTGATAAATTATGAAACATCAAACAAACAAGTTGAATATGAATGTGTGATTGATTGCCTGGCATTGTTTCAGTGTTTTGTAATACCGAGCCTCGTTGGTATCGTGTTATGATTACTGCTGATTTGCTGTAATAATCTGCCAAGTACGAGTCGGTCTCGCTCACGGAGGGTTCCGTACTGTATGGGAGCCCCCCTTAAATAATTTTATTATTTATTATTGAAGGGAATATAAAACTAAACATTCTGTGAAAATTTCAAGCATCTACCTGGTACCATTATTAATATAGAGCGAAAAACGTCTAAAAAATTCAGGTTTGTTGTATGGGAGCCCCCCTTAAATATTTATTTTATTTTGTTTTTAGTATTTGTTGTTATAGCGGCAACCGAAATACATCATCTGTGAAAATTTCAGCTGCTTATCTACCATGGTTCATGAGATACAGCCCGGTGACAGACGGACAGACAGACCGACATCGAAGTCTTAGTAATAGGGTCCCGTTTTTCCCTTTGGGTACGGAACCCTAATAACGATTGAAATTATTGAAATATGCCAATGATGTAGTCGAAATCGCGAGTCAAAACTGCGCGGTTAGCATACGCAACACGGCACTCGGCAGATAATGGAAGCCGGAAATGATGATGACTAATTAAATTTAAAAAAATCATATCGTTTCTCTACGAAATTAGTTGAAGAATTTATAATGTTTAGTCGGTCGCGCCGAAGATTTATAACTGCACGCTCTCAAAACTCAAACGATTTTTAACAAAGAAATGCTACTACACTATTGATGAAAAAGTTTCAAGTTCACAAATTACCATGAAATAACGCTGTAAATAAGATACGTATGTTATACTTTTTATACTATTTGCGACACCCTAACGACAGGGTATAATGTGCACTGTGTTACTATTATATAAGTGTAATTGTAACTAGACATGTTGTAAGGCAATTGTATACCCAAATAAATAAATAAAATAAATAGGATTAAACGTGTTGCAAATTCAACTTTTTTCAAATTCAACATTTTAAGAATTCAACTTTTTGGACCTAAAGGTATAAAATTCATACTTATATTTCAAAAATTCTATCATGTACTAAACTTTTCAACAGTGTCAAAAAAGGTCGAGCCACTTTTATTGTTACTGCACCGTGTCAGCCAGGGTCATATGGATACTTGTTATTAGCGCATGTAATTATAATTAAATTTCAATTGTAGTAATAAATAATTGTATGACGCAATAAAGATTGACGCAATAAGGCTTGAAGATTTATTACTTTAGTTCAATCGTTTTGAATAAAGGAATTAATGTAGTAAGTACCTATTAAATGAGGATGTTCGATGTTTCGAGAATCTAATATACGTAATTAATGTACCGGCCTTTTTAACCGACTTCCAGAAAGGAGGAGGTTCTATGTTCGTCTGTATGTTTTTTTGTGTACCTATAATTTCGCCAATTGTGAACCGAGTCGAAAAAATCTTTTTTAGTTCAAAAGGGTATACTCCCGATGTGGTCCCATTTAAATTTTCACAGAAATTGGCTGAGCCGTTTTTGATAAATCAACAATAACATTTCGAGCGAAATATTCGAATTTTGTACACGATGGAAGGCGGTTTTGCTATTTTTTGCGAAAAATAATTATGAAAATTCACAATTGAATATGGTGATTAGACCATTTCCACTACGCTGGACCAGCCGGGCTAGGATACACACCACGCAATATATCTTTCGTCGTGTCAGAACAGAGTTAAGACAAATTATATATCTGTCACACGTCGAAAAGAGTTCTTTTCGCGGCTTTTCGTGGTCGCATGCTTGGCCTACAGGGCGGTTTGTTGATTCACAAACATGCGATGAAGTAGAATTTTGTAATAAATACTTATATATTTACATGCCAAGAGATGAACAATCTTTTATCATACAATGAGTCACTCATTGAAATGTAAACCAATTATCTTATCAAAAGGGACATAACAAGCCGGATACACCATGGTACGGTGGCTATCACTCTATCAGGGCCGGGTCTACGTGCCTGAGGTCACCCTCCTATTGAAATATCCTGTTATTGAGCCCTTTCGTAACATTTAATAATTAATCTTCACTTAACGCCCATGTGCTTTTAACGAAACGTCCAAGTCACATATATTGACTAAGCTGTAGAGTTTGTGGAGGAAGGACTTGTAGAGTTAAGGCGTGTAGAGTTAGAAGCTTGGCTCTACATAAGATCTGACAACTTTTTGATAGTGCTAACTGTGGTCTTGGCTATATTTCACATGAAAATGTTTTTGTTGGATTGAGCCCTTTCCGTACGGTGGACTTCGGTCTTATGACTCAGGACTTCAGATGTTGAAGAAACTTTCTACTTGAATTGACAGACTGTGCTGTGACTCAACGCAAAAATAAACTGTACACCATGGTAGGGTGGCTATCAGAGCCAGGGACTACGTGCCTGAGGTCACTCTCCGATTGGAATATCCTGTAATTGAGCTCTTCCCGTACGGTAAACTTCGGATTTGCGACTTAGAGGGCATATTTTTGAACTTCGCATACCTGGGAACGTATACTTATACTTTACGGACACCTTTTTTATTCTCGAAATTTATTTGAAATTATCCATTTCACGCAAAACTACAGTACTGTGCTGTGACTCGACGCAAAAATAACAAACTACACCATGGTACTGTGGCTATCAGAGCCAGGGACTATGTGTCTGAGGTCACCTGCTGATTGGAATATCCTGTTACCCTTTCCGTACGGTGGACTTCGGACTTGTGACTCAAAAGGACTTTAGTCACTAGATTTGGACATCAATTGACAGACTGTGCTAAGATTCAACGCAAAAATATAAGTCAACAAGCTATTTTAATACCGTGTTTTTCAAACATTTTGAATAATAATAAGAATAAGGGTCGCTAAAACAATTACGTGCCTGAATAAAGGGGACCTTTATTTGTACAATTGTGTTAGCGAGAGTCAAAAACAAAATACATATTTTAATGACTTGATAAACTAATTTTATGATTTTTTTCGAACCTATTTTGTAGTTCTACCTACAACATGTCTACATTTGTATTGTTGCTCGAGACTCCCTTAGTAAGGCTTCACGACCCGCCAAGGAGGTCGGAGGTCGCAACCAACTGTTTAAAAAACACTGATTTCATAAATAATAACTAAAAGTGACAGAGAATCATTAGATATCATTATCTTCAGTCTGTATCGAACAACTGCTGAGGACATGCCTCCTTTCCCTTGTACCATTGATTCTCACCATAGTAGTGACTATCAGAGCCAGGGACTACGTGTCCGAGGTCACCCTATGATTGGAATATCCTGTTGCCCTTTCTGTACGATGGACTTCGGACTTGTTTGGACTTATAACTCAGAAGGACTTTCGACGTTAACGCACTTTGGACTTGAATTAACAGAATGTGCTGTGACTCAACATACGAGTACATTTAAATTAAAGACTCATTAGACATCATTATCCTGTATGTCGTTCAACTGCTAGGTATATATCTCTTCTCCCATTTGTCATTGTTCCCTATCTTCGGCTAGTCTCATAGATTAGTCCATTTTTTTTTTTAAATTCATTATTTATGATAGACATGTAGTGCTCATAGCGTAATTTGACTAGGTAGGTGTTCGTTAGCGATCGCCGAAGTTAAGCAACGTTCAGCGCACGATCTCTCTTCGGATGGGTGACCGCGGCTGGAATATAAAACTAAGCGCTACAGGGGCTCGGATTACACATTAAATTGTAGGTCCCGGTTTCTTAAGCCGTTTAGCCTTGTCAGGGTGCTTTAAAACTAACTCTAAGGCTAGCCACCCGGCCTATACGATATTATGATAGACTAGAACTGTAATTAATGTAATAATGATAATAATAATGTCATATAATTACATCAAATAATAATTATTAAATTATTATTTGATGTAATTATATGACGTGTACTAAAATGTATCAATAAATGAGTATGAGTATGAGTAATGTAATGTGATTTAATTAATTGTGGAGTGTGAATTAGTTTGAAATGGATGATTTATTTATGTAAGTAATTGATTTCTTGTTAAGTCTTTACCATTGTGTAGATTTTGTTGACTATTCAAAAGTGTGTCTCTGACACCCATTTGTCGAATAAAGAACTATGAACTAGACACACATGATGTGCGTGTGTAGAATGATGGTTTCATGGAAAAGGTACGCGCATTATTCAATATGGTAAAGTAAAACAGCAATGCCATTTGGCCAGTGACATCTACTGCTCGTCACTTGCGCCTTGCGATATTACGCAATCATGGATCAAGTGCTACTTGCACGGCCCTCCGATACTTACTGACTTTACATCAAGTCAAGTTTCATTTGCATATTGCAGAGAATTTTATAGTTTAGTTATTGAGCAGAGTAAGTGCCGTTTTATCAGGTCTTGATAATACTGTATCGGTGCCATATTTGATATCCAGTTATCATCTACTACCTACCGACCATTTTTAGGGTTCTGTACCCAAAGGGTTAAAACGGGACCCTATTACTAAGACTCCGCCGATGTCCGTCTGTTTGTCTCCAGGCTGTATCTCATGAACAGTTATAGCTAGAAAGCTGAAATTCACAGATTACGTATTTCTGTTGCCGCTATAACGACAAATACAGAATAAAATTAATAAATAAGGGGGGTTCCCATACAACAAACCTGATTTTTTAGCCGTTTTTCGCTCCATATCAATAATTGTAACATCGTAGATGCTTGAAATTTTCACAGAATATTTAGTTGTATATATTAACTTTAATAAAAAATAAAAATATTTAAGGACAGTACGGAACCCTCCGTGCGCGATTCCGACTCGTACTTGGCCGACTATTTTACTTTAAATTCACATTCTGACTATTTCTAATGCAGTAGAGATAAGTTAGAACGTATTGTGCTTTTATAGAAAGCACCAGACTGAGCGTGATGTTTTTTTTCATATTAAATATGAATCTTAAATCTGATTTACGATCAATTTCATATTCCTGTAATATATTTACTAATACATATTATAAATCTGAAACTATATTTATTGGTTTATTTGTTACTTTTTGTTACTTGTTTATTTTTTGCTTGGACACTTAACCGTCTTACCACAAAAGTTTTACGCATGCTTTAGACATTGTCTAACAGTACAAATTGCACCGTTAAACATGGTTTAAAGCGTGTGGTAAGGCGGTTTTTTTAAAGATCAGAGAGTGTCATAGACTTCTTTTTGCCCGGAAAAATAAAAGGTTCCTATGGGATCAGAAAAACCAAAATATCACGTGGGTGAATCCGCTAGGAAAAGTTAGTCGATCAGATAAACAGATTGTTTTTTCTATCTTCAAATGTGCACTTGAAACGATGCTAAGGTCAAGACTTGACACGACAATATGCGCCTTCCTGCTGTAGGTAGCTGTAACTGTATCTCGAGTGTACTTTACTCTTAACTTGACGATAGACAATTAAGTGGGCCAGTTCCGCGTAGACTACGTACCTACTTGCAAAGGGAAATGATTATGCAAAGTATTATTTACATCAGAAATTCTATAGTCTTGGTAGTCTTTTAGGCTGTTAATTTACAAGTATTTACAGACTTACAGCTGGGTATCTCGAATCCCGAGATTCTGACCTAATTTAAGCTTAAATGACTGGGCCATGGGTGACAGAACTGACACAGTTCTATGGTGGTTATTAACCGACTTCCAAAAAGGAGGAGGCTCAATGTTCGTGCGAATGTTTTTTTTGGGTATGTTCATCGATAATCGCCAATTATGAACCGAAACGGAAAAAAATATTTTTAGTTAGATATAGGTACTTCCGAGGTGGTCTCATTTAAATTTTACAGAAATAGGCTGAGCCGTTTTTGATAAATCAACAATAATGTAAACAATTCGAGCGAAATATTTGAATTCTGAACACGAAGGAAGGCGGTTTTGCTATTATTTTTCGAAAAATAATTATTTTAGATATTGAGAACTTGTAAGCGGGGACTACTTCATCATTAGACATGGCGGCAGATGTATTGACCATTCTATTAACAACTCGTATAGATTTTTGTTTAAATTTGAATGTAACAATAGTCTCCTATCTATAGCTCGCGGCTACGGCTCAAGGTGTTGACATTTCCCGCTAGTTATTGACATCCGGAAGAATCTGTAGCAGTAGGAGTTCTAGCTGAAGTATTATTACTTAAGATTCTACAATCTCAATCAAACGCTTTTTTCAGGCGGCATATCACACACTTGCTTTGGCATATAAACTTGGCCTGTATCTCTCTTTAAAAATCCAAGAAATAACATTTTACAGCTGGCGTAAATCAAAACGAAAATTGTTTAGGCTGTTTCAAGTGCATATCTGACTTGAAAACGAAATAACATCTTGGAAAGTAAACAGGATAGGAGTGACATCCAGACAACATTCGTCGGAAACCGCTTCACCAACCGGTATACTATAAATGAGTGGCTGCATAGATAAACATGAATTGCATCCTGTGCGAGTCGCACGGTCGCACCGCATGTTATTGTTTCAATGGAGTACCTACTAAAAGTGTATTTGACTAAATATTTTTTTCTTGTTTGCATTAAGTACGTACTTCTATATGTTTTTAGATACCTAGATTTGTTAATAGTTTTTGATGTTTTAAGCGCTCTGTCACATGTTTGTTAATATATTTATATGTTTTTTAAATCTACCCTTGAATTAAACGGGCTCACCAGAATACCAGCGTTGAGTGCTGGGTCCTCCCAGCGCTCAACATTTATAGCTGAGGTGAGTCCTTTTCGACGCTTTTTATTTTTCGTTATTTTATAAGTTCTTTGTACCTACCTATCTGTCGAATAAAAATATTTCATTTCATTTTCATTTCATTATTATAGTGCTTGCAAGATACTGCACGCGAGTGGTGGCGCTACGGACGTTATACTTCCAGTACATTGAATGCCCTGACAACTTTGAATTAGTTATCTATTTTGGCCGCGCGCAGAGTTATATTGCGTGCACTGTAGTAGCGGTCGATAGGTTGCAAACTCGTGGAACCGGTTTGAGTCCTCTATTTAGTGAGCACTACCCTTATAAACTACATATACGTTTATGGGCAAAAAACAGCAGCAAATAAAGGTGTTTACTTTTCTGCCACTAGTTTTAAAAACTCCCGACGATATATTTGTACAGAAATATAGCTAAGAAGCCTTTTGATTAATAATTTATAGCAGCCTTCAAAGAATAAAAACACTTTGGATTCTCCACAGGTATACAGTCACATAAATTATGTATACTTAGTACGTGCAAATCTTGTTGGCACCTAAGCCCGACACCTGAAATATGCATTCTGCGTAGCCGCTTGTCACCTCCCGAAATCTCAAAAGATTTGCGCGTACTATACTTCGCCACACAACAAACTTAGGCTGATTTTAGTCTCACGCCTACGGCACGCGCACTGTCGGCGCTGAATGGCCGATATATACCTATGAACTTCTAGGAAGCGTATTTGAATGACGCGTAGCTATCAGCGCGCACGATGGTCGGCGCCTAGAGCGAAGTTCATCGGCCATTAGCGCCGACGGTACGCGTGCCGTCGGCGTGAGACTAAAATCACGCTTAACCCTTTCTTTAGGCCCCGGAGTAAAAAATAGCGTTAATTTATATGTATTTTTATTCATACGTGTGTTTCTATTTGCGAATCGAAATAATATTACATCAAAATAAACCCAGGGAGAGATAAATTAATAACAAGATCTTGAATCCATGATTAAGATAGCGCGTTATACGACACATGCATGTTTGGATGGCCTCTTTTCCGAACGTATATATTGCAGTCAAGCAATTACTCGCGAGCATGGAAGGCTGACCGTAATTAGAGCAAATGTGTGAGCAGTTGCCTTATGAATCAAACTCGTACTGTAGGTACTGGCGACATACTGGGTAATTTTAAGGATTTATGTAGTACTAGCGACCTGCCCCGGCTTCGCACAGGTGTAATAAACCTAGTACATTTAAACCTTCCCCTTGAATCGCTCTATCTATTAAAAAAACTGCAGCAAAATTCGTTGCGTAGTTTTAAAGATATATGTACAGCGGGAAGCGACTTTGTTTTATACTATGTGGTGAAGAGATTTCATATGAAAAGTATGGTTATTTTCGTGTATACTAAGCGCCACACAAATCAGCGGATGAGAAGTTAGACGCAGATGACACTTTGCCGTGATTCGCTAATTTTTGCGCATGTGTGCACAATTCCGACGCCGCGTGTCGTAGTGGTGAGTACGGGCGTAGAGAGCGCGCGGGAGGCATGAGGTTGGCGGGCGGATGTGCCCCAGCGTCTCGTCTCTCTCTGGCTCCCGCGCATACCTATATTTCGGCTTTTGCGCAGCGTTCTGCGCATAACTTCCCATCCGCCGAATTGTGTGGCGTTTAGTATACGATTTAGTTATTATCCGTATCTGCTGTTGTGAGACGTTACTTTCTTTAAGTTAAAAACCCTGCATATTGTGTAGGCAACTCAGTGTTTATGTTTTACCTAAGGTAGTTTTAGGTAAGACACAAACACAAAAAACCGGTCGAATGGTGGACGAACGTTATGACGTACCTAACAATAATCTGAAGATTAATTTGAAATAGCAACAAAAGTGCGGACAGTCAGATTTTTCTATAAACAAAATATAAATATATAGAACGAGAAAAGCAAGTGCAAAAATATGAAATCATGAACACCTGTGGCTTGGACAATCTACAGTAGAATGCGAATGTCTATGATTGGTATTAGCTTGTTTCCTATTACCTTGTTAAATTGCGGTAATTCAGTGGAGCATGCTCGGTCGCGCATAGAACGAACCTGTTTGAGGAAATTAACACTCATAAAATAGACTTATGTTACTGGTTAAAATAACGTAGGTACATAAATGAAAGCGCTGAATAGGTACCCATTTGTCAAAATGGCAAATGAGTCGCAGAAGGCCCAATTTTCAGAATGCCCGATTTTACAAAGATCTGATCCTCAAAATGGCAAATTTAGAGTTATGGTAGATTTAGTGCCAGCTAGCATAGCATAAGACTACAAAAAAACTCTTTTCGACGTGTGAGAAAGTGACAAATATATACTTCACCATAATCCTGTCTCGTTCAGACACATCGAAAGAATTATTTCGTGGTGCGTTTACTATCCCGGCTGGGTTTAGTTGGAGTAAGATAGTTAAATAGAAAACCCTGCATATTGTGTTACTAAACAAGAAATGGTCTGAAAAATGTTAAGAGAATCTTCTATTGTGATCAGAATTAATTAAAAAACTATCATTTACCAGGTAGTAAGTAGGTGCTTATAGTGTACCATTGCTAAGTGAGGCAATAAGTCTATGCAAAGTAGTCTGATATTTAATTGTATGCAATTTAAATTATTTTAGAATTGCATTAATTTCAAATGAGACCGTGAATTATCCCTGTGACGCACAGAAATAGTGTTAGAACAGACTCATACTGTTACCTGAAATAAATAATAAACAAAAAACCACATTAGGTACTGGCTTTCCAGTGAAGGAAAACAACGTGAGACAACCTGCATTAGTCCCTAGAAGAAATTCGATGGCTATATGTATGTATGTGAATCCACCAACCCGCACTGGGCCAGCGTGGTGGATATGTCCCAATCACCCTTCGTGGGTAGGCTTACGTCCTGCAGTGGACTATTAAAAAAGGCTGGTACAGTACAAACAAAAAAAACTCCGCCTACTCACGATGGGAAATTCTCAACAGTATGTATGATGTATTATTCTTACCTTGCTAACGTGTGGTGAGATTCTGGACATGACTGCTTGTTTGGTGGTCTCCACGATGACCTTGGGCTGCTCGGAGACGAGCGGCACCTTCTGTTCCAGAGTGTCGATGGCAGCGGCCACGCGCGCGTCGCCGGCCGCCAGGGGAGCCGCCACGTAAGGCGCCGCGGTGGTCGCTGCCATCACTACTCCCGCCTCTGCTGTAGAGAGCGCCCATTCCAGCAGAGAGTGGGCCCCTGTGTAAAATAATTATTGAATTGTTAACGGATTGGTAGCCGCGTAATCCAGGCGAAGTGTGGAGCGTCCACAAACAAGTCAGGTTCACTACCTATGTCACAAGAATCGCGCTTCCAGCCTGATCGAAATTAGAACACGATCGAGGGGTGGCTTCGCTAGTGACGATCACGGACTGTGAATTATGATGGTGATGAATATTGACCATAGTATACTGTACGTGTACACGATACTTGTGTTTAATACACTATTTTAGATATCAATAGCTCAATTTTTGAGACATTACAAATTAATCGCATGGTATGCTATCCCGTTCAAACTAACAGATTTGGTCACGGTCGCTCCTGCTCTTAATCGATATATAGACCATTTACAAATTTAAAATTTTGCGGCTATAGGTTCCAAAATAGATCCCCAGCCGGGCTAGGATGCGCGCCATTTCTTTCAATATCTTGCAATATTTCTTTCGAAGTGTCAGAACGAGACAAAGTTATGGCGAAGTATATATCTGTCACTTTTTCACACTTCGAAAAGAGTTATTTTCGTGGTCGCATGCTTGGCCTACTTAAAACCTATAGACTAAGCGCGGCGGAATACGTTTTGCGACCCGTCCCGCTGATCTTTTAGCGCGTACATGTTACAAAATGTCCAACGAAGTCCAACGCCACTGCGATTAGCCGATATGGGTGTACCGCGTGTCTCATAATCTAATCTAATAAAGGCGATGCTTGAAGGTATGAATATGATTTTTGTCACATGACTAAATTAAATTAAATAATAATTCAACTAGGGGTATTATTATTTAATTTAATTTGAGGGGGTGTACAACTATACAATCCCTCATTCTTATAAGTATGAGTGGGATTGTACAGTTGTACACCCTAAATTTACACATTCTCGAACATTTATCCTCATCATCCTTTACAAAAACACATTTCTCGAGGAAGTAAAAATACATGTAAGAAAGTTCAGTTCAATGTAAAAATAAACCTCAAGTCAGATATTTACGTCAACAAGAGGCATTGAATCAGCAAATGTAGTAGAACTTTCTTTGCACGAGTCATCGCTTTCATTGTATGTAGATATTCATAAAAATGTAAATGTTTGTCAGGTTTCAGAATTGCATACATAACTTTTGTAAAAGTAGAATGCAATAGGACCATAACGAAATGGTGATAAATATTATACTAACATATAATCAATTTATTTGTACTGATTTTGTCAAATGTTTTAGGTACACTTTGTAAGTAGGTAGGTATATAAATATGGTGTGAGAGACAAGTTTAAATATAAAATAAGGGTAGGTATTGTGAGTTGGCTCAGAGCCAGACATACAATTGTTAAAGCATCCATATAAACTAGAGAATAAATAACTGAGAGACCAAAATACCTAAAGGACATTGATACTAAAAGGACATCTTTGACCTTTTAAGGTACAATTCTGTAGCCAGCAATAGTATCACCTTGCGACACATACAGTATACAGGTGCTGTTGTTGACTGCATGTTGCTGCAAAATGCATTTTATTGAAATAATATGTAGAAACCGGATATGTTGCTACTATACTGTAGTCACCGTAGCGTGCTGCGACTACAGAATTATACCTTTAGAATAGGCTAGATGACTGAAAAAATATAATTAGCCCGTCGCTCAGATAGAAAAATATTAGAGATATATTTTTCTTTTGTCTACTTTGTATAGTTGTAAGATATAGCCCGTTAAAGTTCCACGTAACGTCACGAAAGTACTACAAATGTATGGACTATGTCGCACTAGTGAAGTCACAAGCTACAAGGTTTGACAAGGTTTATCTTAGTCATTTATTGTTTGATTGACAAATAAAAAATATGTATACAATATTTTTTAATAATCTAACTAAGTAATGGACTTATTATTATAATAATGGTTTATACCCCGTCATCATAATTGAGCTTTTAACACAAAGTTCTTTGATAAAATATTCCTTACCTTTTACTTTAGTGTAGAATGCTCCAACTTGTCCCACTGCAGCTCCGACTGTGGGAATGGCCATGGCCTTCTGGACTGACTGCAACTGCGGCATCGAGGGTGCTGAGCTTACTTCTGTGGCCATCTGTGAAAGATCATAATAGTTAAGTATCTCTCTATCTATCAGGTATCTTTTATGAGAGCATGCAACATGTTTTTTATAAATTAAATATCAATTATTGGTTCAATTAATTATTGTCGAGTTGTCTGTACTTTTGCCTTAAAGTGAATCTGTCATAAAGCAATTCTATCCTAAAGCTAATCTGTCTTAAAGCGGATCTGTCCTAAAGTGAACAAACGGATACACCACATATTTGCATTTAACATCAGGCAAGTAGTGGTCGAACACAAGCCTATCATGAATTGAGAAAAAATTAGGAATAAACATGTAATTCGAACTAGGATTTATCATAATAAGTTTTTGTCTTGTGCCTAGAAATAAATCTTTTATAAAGTAGGTATGACAGTCTTTGCAATACCTACCTAGAATAATATGTATCAAACTCACTTTTTACCAGAAATGTTAAAAAGCTATTTAAAAAGAGAATCATGAATGAATTACAAATGAATAGCAATCCTTCTAATTCAAATATTCTAATTTGAAATGTAGGTAGTTTTTGATTTTCAAAATAACTTATTAGACACTACTTGCTTCTGTGATATTAAGTGGAAAAGTACATGAAGACATCGAGTAATAAAATTATAAGGTGCTAAAAGCACCAAAATGCAAAAAAGCTGGTTGTGTGTGGTAAATTACAGTAACATTCTTGTAAAACTTTTAAGATAAAGCTAAGTAAGTACTGGTACGTCCAAGTTATAGGGTTGCATCTTCATGTAAAGAGGGCTTCATTGCAGAAAAGGTCTGCTTATCAAGTACTGTACTGTACTGAATCAGCCTTTTTTTGAATTGACCCTACAGGAAATAGGCTTATCCACAAAGGATGATTGGGCCATATCTGCCATGCTGGCCTAGTGCGGGTTGGTGGATCTTATCAAGTAGAAACTACATATCTGTACTCAACTAGATTGGCAGCCGTGTCAGAACTTCAGGCCTGCTTTAACTTCCAACTATATACCTGATCTCCAAATTATCTTCTGTAAAATTAACTAAATAATATGATGCGGTAGATTAGGTAGCTAAGTTGAAAATGAGAACAGTTGCTTAGTAAATGAATTTAAATATTTAACTCCTCTATTACTCCTAGTTTTTGTACCATAAAGCACATGAATTACATGAAATTGAACTACCCTCTAATTTTAATACAATTCTGGAATGTTCTATCAATAATTTCTTATATGCAAGTGGATTACAATGTAATATTTCTTCATAGTTAGAGAATACAATAATTGAATGATAAATCACAAACCAGGAATAATTCTTTAATGCTTTCAAGCACCTTTCAGGGAAGTATCAAGAACATGGAACCAACACAAAGGAAAGAGTTGCTCACCTTGGTAAAAAGATCCGGGGGTAAAACAAAAAAAAAATGTAGTTACTGTTGCTATTATTAGAAAGTAGATTGAAACCGGTATGTTCACAACTCTTCAACAAATACGACACGATTGTTCACACTGAATAATGTTATGCGACTGACTGAACAAGTGGATGCCTCTGTGTAATATACAAGTGCAACAACTGCGAGCCACGTATTAAATATGAGTAACTAAACACAAATTAGTATAAGCTTTGCGTGGACTTTGTATCCAAGCTACGTGACGCAATGTAATGAGAGTCAGAGGGAAAATAAAACGAAAATATTATGAAATCAAATACAAGTCGTCAGAAAGAAAGAAACTACTTCAGTACTGATAGTGAAGTACAATTTACATTTTATCTTCTATGTTTAAAATCGCTACTTCATCGATGGAAAGTTTAGTCGATTTTATTAGGTATTTATTCGATTTAGTTTTTGCTAGCTAGGATAACAAGAGAATAAGGATAAAGTAACAAAACATTTCGTTTCTATACATGAATAATTGTACAATAGGTTTTGAAATAAAATCACAAACTGTTAAATGAACTACCGAAAAATAAATAAATAACATTTTATCATTTAATATACTGTGTGCCTCTTAAAATAAATTGATATCATTTACAGCAGAAACTTATGTAATATTATTAAGTTATTTAAACATATTCCAGCGTCCATTAGATTTTGAAATTATTTACAGCTTATCGAAGTGAAATATTATTTTTTCTAAGTCGATTGTAATCGCTGAGCCAGATTTCAGGGCAGCTTCAGTATTTTATGGTACAGCACTAAAGGAAAGAGATGCACAGCGTCTGTAAGTGTACAATGAAGAGAGATGGCAATCACAATGTCCATGAGCTAAAAATATTTACAATTCACATGCTGAATAACTTGAGTTGTCGGCTTCCTGTACTAAATATTGCGTGTTTCATTATGTGTTAAAATTATCACAAATTGTCCACATTGGATCAAAAAGACAGCATATTATTCTGAAAATTTTTAATATGTGGGACATTGGCAAGAATTTGTCCAATTACTCATCATGTAACCACCAAGCTTACCAAATGTTTCTGCCAAAGACCAAGTAACCAACAAACACATTATTGGATCGCCATTTTGCAACAAAACAAAGCGTACGCCAACCCGTACAATCATTGGACCAAGACTCTTTGTGATAAATATATTATGGTGAATTGTGCAGTGTGAGGGCCAAGCCTTGGATTCAGATTTAGATCTAAATCTGACTACTTAAACGTTATTGATAATGGCATGGACAAATGATAATAGTTTAGAGTTCATAGATTTATATCGAATAGAACGAATACTGTGGGATCCTAAACATCCTCAAAATAAAAATAGAGCTGAAATAGCTGATGCATGGCTGAGGATTCAATCATGTATGAGCATAAATTGTTCTGTAATAGACCTTAAAAAGAAAAAGGAATCATTAATGACATCATTCAGATTTCATTGGCACAGAAAGAAAAAAAATCCCCAATACCGCACTACATGGTTTGCGTATGCTGCTATGGAAGCTTTTTTATGTGATAAATATGAATGTGATAGTACAAATGAATTGGAAGAAGAAGTAGGTATTAATAAAAGCAAAACATGATAATTATCTGCTATTTTAAAATCTTGTTCACTTGTACCCTGCCAATACTTGTAGCTTTCATTGAAATTTACTTTTGGGCCTTTTACCATGGGGTCAACCGCAATTGCAAAAAAACTGCTGTTTTATACATTTATTATTATCGATGAAATATTCGTAACAGATTTTTTTTTTTTGCAATCGTTATCAGGGTTATGGTAAAAATCGTCATAATTATGGTAAAATTTGATCACAATAATTTTCTAAAATATGTCCTTTCTGAATCTAATTTTTCCCCATGGGCTTTACACATAAGCTAAAGTAGAAAATAGCAAGCCGTACCTACTAGCACGCGCTGCGTAGGACATCCACCGCCAAGGTGGAGTGACGTGGAAATCAAGATGCTGGAAGGAACACGCTGGTTCCCAGTCGCTTTCAACCGGACATAATTGAACTCTATAGAGGTGGCTTATATCCCGCAGTAAACGCCCTACAGCTGATAATATGACAACGAGGATCAAAAAAGCTAAAAATTTTGTACATAATTAAAGAATGAATTAATTATAAATTAGTTAATGTGCATGCTTTTCCGATTTTCATCATACAACCTACTATTATTTTAAATTTTAATTGCTTTTTCAGTTCTTCAGTACTTCAGAAGTATACAGCCACACACAAGGAAACACAGATCCAATATCATGTCCAAGCACTAGTTCGTCGGATAAAAAAAATATAAATATCAGGAAACAAGCATCAAAATCATATTTGGTTAAAAGGAATTCTAGAAATCAGTCCGTCGAGTCAAAAGCATGTGTTAAAAACATTGATGAAAAGTTGGACGAATATGAATTATACGGCCAACTATTGGCTAAGAAGTTGAGGAAGCTAGATGAACACCAGCGCGATGTGGCTATGCACGAAATTGACAATATTATGTTTCGAGCCAAAATGCATGGGAATTCATCACAGATGAGAAATTTTACCACCACATCTCCCGTACCTCGTAAAATGAAATCGCCGATTTTTATTGTGACTCAACAGAATCATACTCAATATGAAGATGAAAATGTTTCTTATGCAGAGCACAATATACAATCACAAGAACAGACTTAACTTTATTTCTAAGTTTTGTATAGCATTAATACGTTAAATTATATAGAAATACATTTATTATAGTACCTACATGTTAAA
This sequence comes from Hypomecis atomaria, assembly GCA_964007245.1. NCBI lineage: Eukaryota > Metazoa > Arthropoda > Insecta > Lepidoptera > Geometridae > Hypomecis > Hypomecis atomaria. The sequence continues at coordinate 3,365,760 of OZ023285.1, forward strand.
ATTATAACTAGCCTTTAAATTATTTCAGCTTTGACTTCACCCGATATTTAATTAAGTAACAGGCAACAGCTGTTGATATAATATCTAGACGAAACAGAGCCCTTAGTCCAGGTTTTGCGTAGTTTCCTTTTTTTTAACGCGAATAAGTCCACGCCTGATGGTAAGCGACGTTGTGGTCGAAGATGTAGCACGCAGACTTAGAAGATACTTATTCACTCTGATCTTAAAAAGCTTTAGATTATCTCTTAGGAAACAGGAAAGCAGGAAGACTGTTCCTTAAATTTTCGCGTTTGCGCTCCATTTACAAATACATTTTGGTTAGTTCTTTCTCGTTTCCGCTAGTTGTACAGATATGTTTACCTAGAGCCATACGGAAACAACTTTAGTTTCAATGTACGCGTAAACCTGTACTAATCCCTTAATCTCTAAAATTGAATTCAAGGGTCCTTTGTGGTTGGTACATATTATTGTTTTTCAGGGTGATGTCCTGAAAATGCTCTATCCACATAGTCCTCTTACTTTCATAATAAATTAAGCACTAAAAATTTTACTAGGCGTCTCGGTCCCTAAAATTCCAAATAAGTACCTAGCTATTCAACACACTTTTCACAACAACTAATTTATTTTTATTTTAGGATTGGCCCATACTGAAAGTTCATAATGATGAGTATACAAGGTGTAGCTTTGGAAAGTTCGCTTTACAGTCCTTTAGTCGTCATAACGAACAACGTTCACTACGGGAGCAAGGCTGATATGTATAGCTAAAAATCAATGGTATCGTAGACAGCTGTGCACTGTATATTATACAGGGTTATCCAGAACAGGTGTACTAAGACGAAAACGGGTGATTAAGACCATCGCTGTAAAAAAAAAAAACTATCGGGCCAACCCAGAATTTGAGAAAAAAAGTCGGATGATTCATACATTTTGTCGAGTCCGAGATGCTTAGTATAGAGCGAGCCTGTATAATATAGGTACTTACATAAAACAATAATTAATTAGGCACCCAAAGGAAATATTTTAAACAAAATGTTAAGACTTTGCTAAATCTTAAAATTTATTATCACATCACAAGTACTTTTATGGTTTCTTGCATAAAAAAGCGATAAATTGTCTCGAACTATGGTCTTCTTTACTCAACTGGCCAAACAGGTACCTAATCCGCTAGGAGTAAATTTTACTCATATGCCATATTATATCACTGCATAAATATTATCTCGATCGACCACATTATCGCTCTGGTATCGAATTTGACAATATCGGGACAAAAACACGGCAACTAGCCAATGAATCGAGATATTTTTCATATCTCTTTCTAACTCATGCCATTTTCAAATCGATGCATCTCTTTCTTTCTTTTCTCGATCGACCACATAATTCCTCTGGTATATTTGTGCAGTAGCGTTTATATCTTCAGTGAAGCCAGTGAGTGAAGAAAAATAAGAGCCAACCACAGAGGATCGTTTTTAGGGTTCCGTACCCAAAGGGAAAAACGGAACCCTATTACTAAGACTTCGATGTCCGTCTGTCCGTCTGTCTGTCTGTCTGTCTGTCTGTCACCGGGCTGTATCTCATGAACCATGATAGCTAGGCAGCTGAAATTTTCACAGATGATGTATTTCTGTTGCCGCTATAACAAAAAATACTAAAAAGAGAATTAAAATAAATATTTAAGGGGGGCTCCCATACAACAAACCTGAATTTTTAGACGTTTTTCGCTCTTTATTAATAATGGTGGTTGAGCTAATGCACACCTTTATGTTATAAGTTCGTTCATTGTACAAGTCAAGTCAGTCGCAATACAAATCTGCAGTCGACAACACGTTATTTTTATTCATTTTCCCAAACTAGTACAAAGTGAACCTTAACACCCCACCATATGGTCCTTCGAGCCGGATCTATTCAGCTACCTGGCCGATAAGAAACAACAAGCGCATCGGGTTCCGAGAATTAGTCGTCGGTGAAAAAGTGAAACGCAGTAAGTGGCATTTCTCAAGTTGACAATGACGACCAAAACATCGGAACAAGACATGTTATTATTGGGTCTGGAGGATAACGCCAATGCGTTGCGTAAGACAATTACGAATTGGCGAAAAACACAAAAGACCAGAATAACAAAGGGATACGTTCAAGCGCGTCTAAAAATTGTTGAGGAGTATTGGAGTGCGCTTAAAGAGAACCACAATATGCTGTCCAAGAGCACGCCAAAAACAGAACGAGACAAGTTGCCTTATTTTGCCAACGAAGAGTTTTTTGTGTACGAAGAATTGTATATACAAATTCGAAGTGAATTAAACGACGCACACACATCCCTAACGCCACAAGCGAGTGAGATGAGTTCCGCTAGCACAAGCGCTAGTATGCAATGCACGTGTAACCAACAAAATGGGTTTGTACATCTACCTAAAATTCAACTACCAACATTTAGCAGCAGTTATGAAGGGTGGCCAGCATTCAGCGATCTATTTACATCACTGGTCCATGAAAACACTGCGCTAAGTGACGTACAAAGATTACACTATTTAAAAACCAGCCTGAGGGGAGAAGCCGAGTCACTGCTGCAACACATACAAACAACCGGAAACAACTACAAAATAGCGTGGGACATGTTGAATAAAAGATACGGGAATAAGCGGTTCATCATTAACAACATAATGAAGAGGTTATTTAGCCAAAAGAAATTAGCAACTCCATCTGCAGCTCAAATGAAAACGCTAGTCGATACCACCACAGAATGTCTCACTAATTTAAACAACATGAAAATATCAACTGGTTCGTGGGATCTGTTGATTATACATCTGTTGGTGCAAAAACTGGACCCAGAGACTCACAAAGATTGGGAGCATTATGTGAGTGAGCAATGTGAATCCGAAGAATTTGAGCAAGTAATGACGTGGACCAAATTTAAAGGCTTTTTGGAAACGAAGTTTCAAACATTGGAACTGCTTACGTCCCACACCAATCCAACAAAACAAATTAAAGAAACACGCTCTCATCATGTTTCTTACACTACAACTGAACGGATATGTGTAAGGTGCAGCAGCAATCACACATTATGTCACTGCAGAGAATTCATCAACTTAGAACCATCAAACAGAAGAGAATATGTAAAGAACAAACACTTGTGTTTCAACTGCTTAGCTCCAGGACACTCTGTATTAAAATGCAAATTACCTGTGTCCTGTAGAATCTGCAACAAACGACACCACTCACTACTACATGATACCAAGAACCCGGAAGCAGTGGCTTCAATTGAAACTCGAACACCACAACCACTGGCTTCACAGCATATAGTAGATGAGGAAGTACATGTGAGTACGATAGCATCACATGTAACAGCAACACCTAAGCAGGGCGTAGAACTATTAGCAACGGCAGTGGTGGAAGCAACAAACGAGAGCGGCCTTACCATTCCGCTACGCGTCCTAATAGACCAAGGTTCTCAAGCAACATTTATCACTGAAAAGGCGACTCAAATACTGAAGCTCAAACGACAACCTGTGAAAGGAAGTGTCGTGGGAGTAGGTTTTACAAGAACTGAGATAAAGCATGCCGTACAACTTCAACTGACATCGAAATGCAATAGAAACTTCAAGATACCGATCGATGCCTACGTCATGTCAAAGCAACTTACTACTAAGATACCTACTCAAACGATACCTACCAAACATTGGCCTCATCTTCAAGGGCTCAAGTTGGCCGATCCAACATACTTCCAGTCAGGATCTATTGACATACTTTTAGGAGTTCGAGAATATGCTCAAATCATACAACAAGACTTGATAAAAGGACCACCAGGCACACCTTGTGCACAAAATACCAGCCTTGGATGGATTCTTTTTGGTGATATTCACGAACAATCCAAAGAAAATACTTATCTCGTGATGCACAACCAAGTTGACGTCGACGCGACGTTGAATTCAAGCAGGGAACGGGAACCTGAAAACAAAAGACACCTAACAAAAGAAGAAAAGCTATGCGAAGAAACTTACGAAAAACCAACAACGAGAAATCAAGAAGGAAGATACATCGTCAAACCACCTTTCAAAAGATACAGTCCACAGCCAACCAATACAAAAGACAAAGCTAAACACAGATTTCTACACCTGGAACAAAAATTCTAAAAATCACCATACTTCAAAAGAGAATATTTCTCAATCCTCATCTAGATGGAAAACAAGTCCTCAGGGTGGGCGGTCGTCTAAGACATCCGAACCTACCAAGAAACGAAACATCAAATCATTATACGAAATGTAAAAATACAAACCGAATTTGTCAGTTACCACGTTTCACCGCACGGCTGTCATTTCGCAGCGCATTCAATGCCTGCTAGTCGAGCGAGCGGCCGAGCGCCGATGCGATGTTATTTACCTACTCATGCGCCGGCACCGCGCAGCTACTTGTAATTAACCTTACTTTGTGTAATATTTGTTATAGTTTACATGATTTACATTGTTTAAAAGGTCTTATCGTCCTTTTGGTGGGCGGTATGGTTGAGCTAATGCACACCTTTATGTTATAAGTTCGTTCATTGTACAAGTCAAGTCAGTCGCAATACAAATCTGCAGTCGACAACACGTTATTTTTATTCATTTTCCCAAACTAGTACAAAGTGAACCTTAACACCCCACCAAATGGTAACAGGTAGATGTTTGAAACTTTCACAGAATATTTAGTTTTATATTAACTTCAATAATAAATAATAAAAATAAAATAAAATAAATATTTAAGGGCTATACAGTACGAAACCCTCCGTGGGCGAGTCCGACTCGTACTTGGCCGATTTTTTGATCTTTGAATGCCTAGGAACGTATAGGTACGTACTGTGTACTCGCAACTTCCGTAGTCTACGGAAGTTGTACGGGGGCTTCCATACGGTACGGAAACCTTCGTGCGCGAGACTGACTCGCACTTGGCCGATTTTTATTTGTTAGGGATGTCCAAAATATTAAGAAAAAAAAAATGTTTTAGTCTGATATATAATTCTAATAAAAATTAGTCTAATATTAAGAAATAACATGGCTTTTGAAGTTTAAAATTCAATTCATAACAGTGATGCGTGACACATATTATGCCCTTCAGTATTGTTCAACCTTTCTGTGAAACGTTGTATTATGGCGGCCATATTGAGTGTCCAAATACGCACAAAACGCCCAAAATTGTAGGCATTTCGGGTCTATAATTTGATGTCTTTGGGTGAAGCTGACAATCAGCTGTTTTGTTTTTTGTTGTGATTCGAAATGTCAAGTCAGTTCACTGGGGAAAAACAGAAAACCATTTTGATAAACATGCAAAATTAATTTTCTCTGTTTTTGCTATTGTGTGAATTTTGTCATTCGTTGGCAATAAAGTATTAATCTTTTACAAAACGATGGCTACTATGGTAAAAGAGAAACGACGCGAGGTAAGTTTTAAACGAAGTTTATCCTTTGTTACGATTAATTAGTTTCAAGTCAAAATAGCTTTTTACGCACTTCATAATAAAACTTTGTTCATAGAAAAAGAAGACTAAGCCAAAATCTACTACAATAGATGCACTAACGAATGAAATACCGTTAAGTAACCCTGAATCCCCAATTACTGTAGAAAGTATATTCACTGCATCAGTGTCTACAGAGAGAAAAAATGAGGATCTAGTACGAACTAAAATATGCTCTGAAAATACAGAACATACAGTTATGAGCAATGCTACTAGTGATACTATTTCATTAACCCAAAATGTAGCTCAAGACATACAAACAAGCGAAATTTTGTCAACACGCATTACAGAAAAAAATATAGAAATATCACATACTATACAACCATTAGTTGTGGAAAACAGTCCAATAGAGAACTTACCCACCATATCATGCTTTGAATTAACTAAGGAGGATGAAACAGTGAAAGTAAAATCTTTAGAAACGATTACAGAGAGCTATGAATATTTAAATAAGAAACTTGAAAGAATTGCTATACCGGAGCTAGGAGAACCTATAACAGAAGCAAGAGAATTAGAGCTCTGTGACCCTAATTCATATTTAGGATCTTCCACACAAGTTGCGAGGGAATCAATACCTTATGAGCATGAAGTAGAGAGTGTGATTCCCTCAGCACCAGTGTTTGAAGAGGAAATGCAGCCACAGATGCTCTATCACCAAGAACAGATACCCAAAGTTAAGCTAAAGTTACAATGTATGCCATTAGAAGAGGCTGTAAATGTGTTTGGAGGAACAGAGATGGTTGCAGTGAAGATGATGAGTGAAAAGGAGGAGGCTATTGTAGAAGCAGGGCCAATGAGCGGCCCTGAGCATCCATTAGTTGATCTTCTTTCAACATTCAAGTAAGTAAACTCTTTTTTAGGGTTCCGTACCCAAAGGGTAAAAACGGGACTCTGTTACTAAGACCTGGCTGTCTGTCTGTCACCAGGCTGTATCTAATGAACCATGTTAGCTAGACAGTTGAAATTTTCACAGATGCTGTATTTCTGTTGCCGCTAAAACAACAAATACTAAAAACAAAATAAAATAAATATTTAAGGGGGCTCCAATACAGTACGGTACCTTTCGTGCGCGAGTTCGACTCGCACTTAGCCGATTATTTTTATTTAAGTTATTTCTTAATCAAGTTTGAACATGGACAAGATTAGGACAGGACTGAGACAAATAGCGCACAAGAAGTGAGGTCTAATTACAGTGGGAAATCAGACATAAAATCATGATGATATTTATATTAGTTTTCAGATGTTATTTCCACAATTTGCTTATTAAGGCCTAATGCCTTAGGCCAAATTGTACAAGTCGGTGGATGTGATTTTAGCTACGCACTGCGCAATATCCAATTAATGCGCAGCTTTATTCAATTCAATTCAAAAACATTTATTTCAGATATAAGCAATCCATAACATTATTAATATTAACATAACAAATTGAAATTAAAATTACAGTAAATTAAAATTACACATGTCATTAAATTATATATTTTATTTTTCGCAATAAAGATATTGTTTTTTTTTTTTATATGAGTTTCAGTCAAGATTGGATGTTGCGCAGCTTGTAGCTAACTTCACATCCGCCGACTTGTATGATTCAGCCTATGCTGCATCACATGACTCATGTGCTTAATAACCACTTAAATTTACACTACTTAGATAACTGTTATCTGTTATTTCCTATCTATTTTATCTGCTACTATAAATAAAATTACCTACTGATATTACTAGTAGTTCTCTGAACAGTAGACCTTGCATCTGTTTAACTGAATCTTCAAAAGCCTGTATCTCGATTCGCTCCTGACTGATTTGACTCACAAATATTGTTAAGATTTAAATATCAGTTTTGCTAAATAAAATTGATATCGGGTCATAAATAACGCGACGGCAATATCCGCCATTTTAGGGTTCCGTACCCAAAGGGAAAAACGGGACCCTATTACTAAGACTTCAATGTCTGTCTGTCCGTCTGTCACCGGGCTGTATATCATGAACCATGATAGCTAGGCAGCTGAAATTTTCACAGATGATGTATTTCTGTTGCCGCTATAACAACAAATACTAAAAACAAAACAAAATAAATATTTAAGGGGGGCTCCCATACAACAAACCTGATTTTTTAGACGTTTTTAGATCTATATTAATAATGGTAACAGGTACACGCTTGAAATTTTCACAGAATATTTAGTTTTATATTCCCTTCAATAATAAATAATAAAATTAAAATAAAACAAATATTTCAGGGGGGCTCCCATACAGTACGGAACTCTCCCTGCGCGAATCTGACTCGTACTTGGCCGATTATTTTATCTTATTAATTATAATTATACAGCATTGTTTGACTAGGTGTTTGTTAGCGATCATCGAAGTTAAGCAACGTTCAGCGTGGTCAGTAACTGTGGTGATCGCGGGTGGCATTACAACTGAGCGCTACCGTGGCTCGGATGACACGTTAAATTGTAGTTCCCGGTCGATTTAACTTTTTAGCCATGTCAGAGACTTTCACGCGGCTTAAAAACTCTGACACCAGGGCTATCCATATCCACCACGCTGGCCCAGTGCGGGTTGGTGGTTTCACATACGGCATCGACTTTCTTCTATGGACATAATTATACAGGTTTCCTCGCGATGTTTTCCTTCACCGAAAAGCCAATGGTGTGAAAATTCGAACATAAATTACTGAGAACTCATTGGTAGTGGACTGGGATCTGAACCCGATTGTAAGGCGGGTGTCATTACCACTAGACCAACACAGCTTACTTATTTTTAGGGTTCCGTACCCAAAGGTTAAAAACGGGACCCTATTACTAAGACTCCACTGTCCGTCTGTCTCCAGGCTGTATCTTATGAACCGCTGTATCTAGGAAGCTAATTTTTTTATAATTGCCCAGGTCATCCCTCAGAGCACTAGAGAATGAAAGATCCCGGCTGACCTGTGGCTTCGCAGATGAGGACAAGTTTCGATCAACCCTGTGGAAGGTGGAGAAACGGAACATTTACCAGAGGAAGCAGTGCAAGTGTGGGGCCTCTGTGGACTTGCGGGCGACCTATGAACACGCTGAGCTGTTGAAAGAAAGGTACCTATACATTAATACCCCGGAATTACGCGATAGACTGCCTCGATGGCTCAATGGTTAGTGACCCTGACTCCTGGGTCAAAGATGCGTGGGTTCGATTCCCACCCAGGGCTAATATTTATGTGACGATCATAGGTGTTTGCACTGTGTCTGGGTGTTATTTAGGTATCATCTATAAATAAGTATGTATTTAAAAATATGCATATGTAATATATCAGTCTCTGGCAGCCATATCACAAGCTCTGCTTAGTTTGGGGTCAGAGACCTTGTGTAAGAAGTCCCGTAATATTAAATAAAAAATAAATAATTTAATTAAAATTACAAGATGAGACCGAGCGATAGCCACGTAAGTCGATTTCGCGTAAGTCGGGGTTCCACTTTGCTATGTACAAACTTATAAAAAACGCATATAAACGTTCGGAATTTGATATAAACACAATGTTCACTGTGTACGTAAAACAATTCCGCGCGGAACACGTTGTCGGGGTATTACTGTATATGTAATTATTTTTTACTGAAAAAGGCATAACCGAGTTCAAACATGTATAGAGCTCTTAGCCCAGGTTTTGCGTAGTTTACCTACTTAAACTTTCGCGTTTGTGTGTGGCTCCATACATTCTGGCTAGCTCTTCCTAGTTATCGCCAGGAGCGCTGTACAAAAATGTATAGAGTCATACGGAAACAACTGTAGTTTCAATTTACGTGTAAGCCTGGACTAACCCCTTTGAATTCGAATATGTAGTTTGCATGAATTGATCTGTCATTGATGTTGACATTAATTATCGTTGATTTTTGAAAAATGACTTCGCCGATTTTGATAAATTATAAATGGAACCACCTCTGAGTTATTATCTGCCAAACAAAAAAATAATCTTGAAATCCATTTGATTGACGGAAATGGCGGAGTAACATACTTACGTACAAAAAAAACATTCAGTCGAATTGAGAACCGCCTTTTTTCAAGTGGGTTAAAAATAATATAAATGTAAGTACTCTTGACCAACACTAGGCACCAATGACGTCTATAGTCGACAATAACCGGGCCACGTAACATGAAATAAAATTTATAATATGTGATCCTTTGGTTTAATAGACTATAATATAGGCATCAATAGGCCCTCAAAGGGGTTGATAAATTCACATAGGTATACCATCGTTTTTTTTTATTTCAAATATTTTACTATGGAAATTAACGTGGTTTTCACACATTTTAAACGATATAAAACGGGACTCACGTGTACGGATAGTCATAATCACGACTAAAGTTTCGGTCGCGTTCGGCGACCTTTCTCAAGTTGGCGAGTGCTAGCACGCAGAGCCGTCTCGCAATATTGCACATGCTCCGCGTGCTAGCACTCGCCAACTTGAGAAAGGTCGCCGAACGCGACCGAAACTATAGTCGTGATTATGACTATCCGTACACGTGAGTCACGTTTTATATCGTTTAAAATGTATTTCAAATATGTTTGCTTTTGACTACATACTGCCTGTGTCTAGGGTGTAGCACGCTTACCTAGAACATACCTATTTACTCGATGTTTAAAAACACCTATGTACTTTAGCAGAAAGACAGACTCAGGCAAAGCGTTCCACATTCTGGCTGTTCGTATGAGAAATAAGGATTCGAAACGCTCGGAGTATGCAAGATAGTTAAATAGATAGAGTAATTCTTTATTGTTCACACCATAAAATACAAACAAAGAAAGAAAGTTGCCTTACGATGGTTTTCTTCACCTAAAATCCGGCCGGCAATAAACATTAAAGTCAATAAGCACTTGTAAAGCTGGTCAATATAAAGAAAAGAGGTGTAAAACAAATAAAACAATATTACGAATATTGTATCATTAGACTCTGGCAAAAGGTTCAAAGTCTTTGTTTATCTCAGAGAACAAACCAGAAAACATAAAACATGAATCAGTCTTTATCATTCCTGCTGCAATGAATCCGAATGTTTAATAGCTGGTCTGGTCAGATGTAAATAACAATGAGAAATTATGCGTTCATTTCATATCTTTCATGGATAGTTCATAAATAAATATACTGTTGACGTCTCCTTTTTATTTTATAGGATGCCGGTCGCAAGATTGAAGCTCGAGGGCTTGTTAAGAGATATTCAGGATTCATATTGTCATCATCAGCATGCTGCGCTGTTAGCATACTGCCAGGTGATTTAATAACTAAATAATCATTTTTCGCAAAAAATAGCAAAACCGCCTTCCATCGTGTACAAAATTCGAAAATTTCGCTCGAATGGTTTAAATTTATTTTTGATTTCTCAAAAACGGCTCAGCCGATTTCTGTAAAATTTAAATGGAACCACCTCGGGAGTATACCCTTTCCAACTATAAAAGAATTTTTTGTTTCGGTTCTCAGTTGGCGAAGTTATCGATGAACATACACAAAAAAAATGTACAGACGAACATAGAACCTCCTCCTTTTTGGAAGTCGGTTAATAACTTAATCATGCATCATTAGGTTATATTTGACATTATGTAATTGACATTCTAAGTAAACTTGCCATTTTATTACTTTATTCACTATATGAATTTTAACACGTCTAAATGAATATTTGTACGCCACCACGGAAAGAACATGCGCTCTATACTGTTTGAAGATCTGTACGCGACTTTGTATGTCGTCTGCACTACCATGTTTCTGACAAATAAATTATCTTGAATCTTGAAAATCTTGAATCATTTTAGGGACTTACTCTGTACTAGCGACCCGCCCTGGCTTCGCAATGGTGTATTTTACATATGAACCTTCCTCTTGAAACACTTTATTAAAACTTATTTAAAAAAGCCGCATCAAAATCCGTTGCGTAGTTTTAAAGATACGAGTATAAGCATACACGGGGACAGACAGCGGGAAGCGACTTTGTTTTATACTATGTAGTGATGTGATATCAAAACTAACAACTTTTGTACTGCGACTGTTGTCCAAACCCAAAAAAAAATTGTTTTTCCATAGAAAAATATCGTTCACCCGCGACAAAATGTATGAAACAGCTGTTTTTTTTTTTAGTTTAGACAAAAGTCGCAGAACAAAAGTTGTTAGATTTTATGTACAGAATAAGCCCCTGAAATGATCCTAATAACCCTGTATATTTTTTTAATTTTCTTGGTTGTAATAAAGTAGCAGTTTAACTAAATAAATACTTTACTATCTTAATTACCTAAGAAAAGATCGATACGAGTATGTAATGACAGGTGTTTCATAAAGATCACCGGAAAGAAGGATGTCGCACAGTCATATACACTAATATTCAATACTAGCGACCCGCCCCGGCTTCGCACAGGTGTGTTATACATACAAACCTTCCTCTTGAATCACTCTATTCTTTAAAAAAACCGCATCAAAATCCGTTGTGTAGTTTTATAGATATAAGCATACATGGGGACAGACAGTGGGAAGTGACTTTGTTTTATACTATGTAGTGAAGAAAACACGGCCACTGGTCTCTACCATGTGCGGTGAACAGCGATGCGATGGTAAAACATGTACCTATAAGAAAACCGTCGTTTGTTACTGTAGCGCTACGCTTTTTGCGATAGCACTAACAATAATGATATGGTTATCATCCTCAGATAGAAGAGCTTATATCGGAGACGATAGACAGTAACAAGCCGGCGATCCGTGAGGCTTTGTCTCTCATCCTGCAAGCGTTGCGCGTGAGCGACGAATCTGTAGCAGCGTTGCCCGCGGCACTGCAGCGCTGGGCCGCTGCGCTCGTCACCGCTTTGGTGGACGAACGGGACGTCAGTCAGCTGCTTTTCGTGCTACACCATCTGTTTAGGTAATTCTATACAAGTTACAAGAATGTTACCCTGATCCATCTCTATGTAGAAGAGCTAATATCGGAGAAGATAAAAAAGCAGCAAGCCAACGTTCCACAAAGCGGTGTCTCATCGACTGCCTCGGTGGCTCAGTGGTTAGTGACCATGGCTCCTTGGTCAAAGAGGCGAGGGTTCGATTCACACCTAGGGCAAATATTTATGTGATGAACATAGCTATTTGCTCTGTGGCGGGGTGTTATTTAGGTATTATCTTTATAAGTATGTATTTAAAAATATGTATATGTAATATGTCAGTATCTGGCAGCTATATCACAAGCTTTGCTTAGTTTGGGGTCAGAGACCGTGAGCACGATGTCCCCTAATATTTATATTTAGATGTATATCCTGCAAGCATTGCGTGTGAGCGACGACTCCGTAGCAGCGTTGCGTTGTTCAAGTTTATAGATGGAGTCTGTGAAGTTAGCTACGAGCTGCGCACACGTCCACTTATCGCCCAGCTGACATAACGAATTTTCTACTGCGCAATGACTGGCCTCGATTCTATGGATGAGTTTATTGATTTCGAATGTGTGAAAGTTAAATTGAAATAGCTAAATTGGATCTGGCTAGTCTCTATTTCTATTTCTAGCGAAAAAAAGCCGTGGTGGTCTAGTGGTAATGACACCCGCCTTACAATCGTGAGGTCGTGGGTTCAAATCCCAGTCTCCTACCAATGAGTTTCTTTTTAACTTATGTACGGAATTTCACACCACTAGCTTTTCGTTGAAAGAAAACATCGTGAGGCAACCTGCATACGTCAGTAGAAGAAATTCGATGGCGTGTGTGAATCCACCTACCCGCACTGGGCCAGCGTGGTGGATATAGCCCATCACCCTTCGTGGGTAGGCCTACGTCCTGCAGTGGACTATGAAAAAGGCTGGTAAAGTACAGTACAGTCTCTATTTCGTAACATTATCGGCATGGCAAATCCTTGCAGGTAAGTTAGAGTACGTAGTAAAATATTCAGTAATATTTTCTTATTTACTTTTTCAGACAGAGCCGCTCTGTCCGGTGGGCGGCTCGAGCGTTTAGCCCGCGCGCGCCCGACGCGGCGACAGCGGCGCGACTGCTCGCTGTCATCGACACCCTGCTCGCCAGCCCTAGGCTCGACGCAGCTCTCGAGTGCACTGAAGGTCTGTTGTTACACGTGTCGCAGGGGCGGCGCGAGCGTGTTCCCCGCGCGCGCCCGACGCGGCGACAGCGGCGCGACTGCTCGCTGTCATCGACACCCTGCTCGCCAGCCCTAGGCTCGACGCAGCTCTCGAGTGCACTGAAGGTCTGTTGTTACACGTGTCGCAGGGGCGGCGCGAGCGTGTTCCCCGCGCGCGCCCGACGCGGCGACAGCGGCGCGACTGCTCGCTGTCATCGACACCCTGCTCGCCAGCCCTAGGCTCGACGCAGCTCTCGAGTGCACTGAAGGTCTGTTGTTACACGTGTCGCAGGGGCGGCGCGAGCGTGTTCCCCGCGCGCGCCCGACGCGGCGACAGCGGCGCGACTGCTCGCTGTCATCGACACCCTGCTCGCCAGCCCTAGGCTCGACGCAGCTCTCGAGTGCACTGAAGGTCTGTTGTTACACGTGTCGCAGGGGCGGCGCGAGCGTGTTCCCCGCGCGCGCCCGACGCGGCGACAGCGGCGCGACTGCTCGCTGTCATCGACACCCTGCTCGCCAGCCCTAGGCTCGACGCAGCTCTCGAGTGCACTGAAGGTCTGTTGTTACACGTGTCGCAGGGGCGGCGCGAGCGTGTTCCCCGCGCGCGCCCGACGCGGCGACAGCGGCGCGACTGCTCGCTGTCATCGACACCCTGCTCGCCAGCCCTAGGCTCGACGCAGCTCTCGAGTGCACTGAAGGTCTGTTGTTACACGTGTCGCAGGGGCGGCGCGAGCGTGTTCCCCGCGCGCGCCCGACGCGGCGACAGCGGCGCGACTGCTCGCTGTCATCGACACCCTGCTCGCCAGCCCTAGGCTCGACGCAGCTCTCGAGTGCACTGAAGGTCTGTTGTTACACGTGTCGCAGGGGCGGCGCGAGCGTGTTCCCCGCGCGCGCCCGACGCGGCGACAGCGGCGCGACTGCTCGCTGTCATCGACACCCTGCTCGCCAGCCCTAGGCTCGACGCAGCTCTCGAGTGCACTGAAGGTCTGTTGTTACACGTGTCGCAGGGGCGGCGCGAGCGTGTTCCCCGCGCGCGCCCGACGCGGCGACAGCGGCGCGACTGCTCGCTGTCATCGACACCCTGCTCGCCAGCCCTAGGCTCGACGCAGCTCTCGAGTGCACTGAAGGTCTGTTGTTACACGTGTCGCAGGTTTGGGCATGACATGTTCGCCAGCCCCGGTTGGAACACAGTTCTAGAGGGTTATTTTCTACCGGTATGGATACATTAGATATTCTATATATCTGGATCTCGAATACACTGAAAGTCTGTTGTTACACTTGTCGTCAATATATCAATATTTGTTAGCAATATGACCATGAACACACATGTGCCCTACTCGTGATCGGGTGCTGCTTGCAGGTCGCCGGTCTGCTCGTGGCATTCACGCAATGCACCGACCAAATAACTTAGGCTAAGATTTAACTATGTTAAAATACTCTTTGTACAGTAAAATAAAAAAAAATATGTGTTTCGTTAACAAAGGGTACAGACCCTGGAGTCTGTGGTTACAAAATTTTCGAATAAAAAAAAAAACATGAACACCATATTTTGCGCGGCTTTTAATGTTTGCGTAAAAAAATTTAACTTTTTATGTTAATTTAGCGTTGTTTGTTATAGAAGAGGCCGACGACGGGTGGGAGGAGGTGAGCGCGCGGGGCGCGGGCGGCGCGGTGCGGGAGGGCGCGCTCCGGGAGATAGACCTGCTCGAGCTACTCTACGCGTTCCCACTGCGGGACCTGCTGGCCAGGATACTGCTGTTCACACACGCTGTAAGTATATATGTACTTACCATTACCACTCCCAGGCCTTGCCGAACAAATAAAATGAAGACGTATAGACGTGAAAATTGCTCAATCCTTGTCCAGCTGTTTCAATTCAATTCAATTTATTTATTTCAATCAACACGGTATAAACACCAATTACGTTAATTAAATCATATTATTATATTACAATTAGAATTAGAATAATAGTCAATAATTAAATTAAATTAACAAATAATAAAATCAATCAAATATGCACATTGAATTTTAAAATTAATAGACAAATAATCAATAAAAACACAAAATAAACTAAAACAATTACGTCACACTTTCACAATAAGTCAAACAGAGCGTCAATATTTGCGTCCATCTGTCCACAAACAGGTCGCAGGTGGTGTATGAGTTCAGGAGCCCGTTAAGTGCGGATAGCATACGTGGAAGAGGCGAGTTAGCCGCGCAACTGTGCGATAACGCGGGCGGGAAAAAAAAATCATGCTTTCTGGCTCTCAAATAGTTGTCCGGTACATAAAAACTACATAGCTCGTCACTTATATCAGGTGCGTTAATGTTCCCCCGAAAAATCTTACAAGCAGTCACCATCTGGACATTCAATCGGCGAGCTTCCAAAGATATGTACCCTAAGCAGCCCAAAATAAATTTGCTTGGGTACATGTAGGGATAGTATCCGAAATGTCGCTTGTGAAGTGACCGCAAGAACCTCTTTTGGACTTTCTCCAGCGCGAGAGCATAAGTCGATTGGTGTGGATTCCACACTGTTAAGTCATTGTTGTGAGTCAGGATTGCATTATCTGCAAATTGTAGCTAACATCACAGCCGCCGAGAAAAATACAGCCTATGCTACTACCACTTCCCGAGCATTACCGAAAAATAAATGAAGACGGTTCATCATCGAGCAAGTATCTATAGAGTCACAATCGTGCAAAAAAAGTGTCCGAGCCAAAACCTTGCCCAAGGTACAGATAGCGCGCGAGTTGAATGCAGTCGGGGTCTGAGGTAAAGAGCGGGAGCATCTCCCCCCGCTATCCGCACGCCCCACCTCACGCGCCTGGGCGGGTTGGGCGTGCGGATAGCGGGGGGAGACATTCGCATTCCTAAGCTCTGCATTCAACTCGCGCGCCGACAGTACATAGTGGCCAGATTTGTTTAGTCGTAAGGTGATTGCAAGCTGACTTACAACAACTTAGACTACAACGCCTTGCGGTGCCAAAGTGCTCGGTTACAAGCACTAATTAGGTGATAGAACGTCGAGATTCGAGAAAATGAGTAATTGTGAATTATTTTATGTATATTTTATTTCAGGGGCTTATTCTGTACATCAAAACTAGCAACTTTTGTTCTGCGATTTTTGTCAGAATTAAAAAAAAAAAATAAGCTGTTCCATATATTTTGTCGCGGGTGAACGATATTTTTCTATGGAACAACAATTTTTTTTTTTGAGTTTTGACAAAAGTCGCAGAACCAAAGTTGTTAGTTTTGATGTACAGAACAAGCCCCTAAAAGGATGCTAATTGATTGGAAATAACCCTGTATATCTAAGTAAATAAGAATGACGGCGCTCGGACAATTTTTTACTACTTGCACTTAGGGATTGTGTCTCTTTTAGATATTTGCTCGAAGCGTATCATGCACTGTAAATTGCCAGGCCAATGTGTCTGACAGATGTCTGCAGAATTTTATAGTATTGTTGTTGATGGTTTATATTCTTGTTAAAATTAATACAATTTCTTCCCAATTATCTCGTGGTTCGATAGGACATCCGGCAAGCGCGTCCGTACGAGTGGGGCGACGCGCGCGGCGGGCGTGACGTCATATCCGCGTGTTGCGGCGTGCGGACGTTGGTGGCAGCACTGCAGCGCGCGAGTGACGCGCACGCGCAGTACGCACGCTTGCGCACCAAACTGCGACTTATCGCTGTGGCGGCACTTCGCGGCCTCTCCTGCCTTTACCGAAGCCCCAGGTCGGTACTGCAAACATTTCATATAATAGGGTACTTGACTGGTATTGAATTAATAAAAAGTATAAGAATTAGTAAATTCTGCAATTAAATATGATTCGTAAACTAAATCAATACTGCTAATCAAGTTCAGAGATATAAGCTTGTAAAGATTTTGGTAGGGATAATCTGCCCTGCAGTCCTTAAAACGCAGTATCTGACTTTTTGACGTTTTTGAGTTAAATATTGATCCGTAATGGGCACGCCATAAGGAATCGAATGATGTAATCGGTTTTTGATTATCGCAACTACAAGATAGTAAAAAACAACTACCTCAACGCAGTAACTAGGAATGTTTTATGCAAACTGTAACGATAAACTATCTAAAATACAGTAAGAGCAATTACTGTATTTTAATAGCTTTGTTTTCCCAGATAAAATGCAGTAAATGTCGTCACTGCCACAAAAAAACGGTTAACATAACCTTAAAAATATGGTGAACACATAAACTAAAATGCAGTAAATAGATAATGTACTGAAAATATGAATACTGCAAAGTTTATTTTTATTACTTTTCAAAATGATTACAGACTAGTATGCAGTAAGTTACTAAGACGCGGTGTTTAAGATAGCATCACCTATTTTTTCCATACGGTCAAAACAAAGTAAAATGCAGTGAAGTTAATTGAACTGTCTTTTATTTATATCATAGGTTACTTTTTGTTGTCAATGTTACTAATTAAATTGCAGTATTTTGGTTATTTACTGCAGTATAATCGATAATATCCATCACTTAAATAATTACATTTTACAGCCTAAATTGCAGTATAAGTCGTAATTACTGCATTTTAATTGGTAATTCGAATCAAGTCATTGCATTCCACTGTTTTCGTGGAGTTTCCTACTGCATTTTAGCTAGTATTTGTCGCGCAATCAGTCGCGTGCCGAACGCCGCGCCGTGGAAGGAGGACGTCGACAGCGCGTGGCTACTTGTTTTGTGTGGTAATTTCGATGTTTTTAAGGTTTCTAAATAATTTATGATAACACATTTACATTTATCCAAATCTATCACCTATTTCTAAGACCTAATTTTTACATAATACTTGTTACATTGA
The DNA here is from genome assembly GCA_964007245.1 of Hypomecis atomaria. NCBI lineage: Eukaryota > Metazoa > Arthropoda > Insecta > Lepidoptera > Geometridae > Hypomecis > Hypomecis atomaria. The sequence goes on from OZ023285.1 coordinate 3,384,120, forward strand.
CATGAATGTACAATGATAGATCACGTAATTCTATTTTATGGAATATTGGTTACAAGTATAATCCTACCTCTCAACTCAGTACTGAGACAGGACTTAACTCAGGACTGAAACAGGTGTGGGCGGCGGGCCCCTACAGCCCATCATCATCATCCGGGTTCTTCCCCTCCGTGTTTGGGGAAGGTTAGGATGCCAACTCGAGCTTGCGCTCCCTTCGGCGGCTGCACGCTTCAGCTATCGAGCTGAGGGGCAATGTTGGGAGGATGCGAGTACCTTTTCCGTCCGCGAGGACGGGCGGCTTTTCTCAGCACCCTCGCTAGCCACTTGTATGGCCATCGCTGGCCACATCTTGGCTTGGTTGTACTGGGGTGGCCATTCTTTGGCTTGGTGGTACTCTCCTTCTTAGTTTAGGCCTCATCTCTATTTTGGATGCCGCTTGGTCCCTCAGAGTCCTGCTCCGTGTCCGAGCCAGCCAAGAGGAGATCTTTAGGGAGGGCACGCCATGTACGTTCGGCAGGGAGGCGTGCGTGAAGCGGCGCAATGTTGTTCAGGTGGTGTTATGGCCCATTGTCCGCGCGGTCAAACATGCCACGCGACAGACGAGCCACGAACTCCCCCACGGTTTCGATTCGCACGTCCCGGGCGATAACGTCATTGCGAAAGTACCAGCCAGCTCCCGAGATCATCCTCAGAGCGACGTTTTGCACCAATTGCATCATTTTCTTCTGGCTGGCTGAGCAGAGCGCGTACCAAGCGGGCGTTGCGTAAGTAAACCAGGAACGAATGTAGGTCTTGTAAATCCCTACTTTTGGTCTTCAGTGGCAGCTTAGAGCTCAGCACGGGCCGCAGCAAGGCTCGAACAGCCTTTGCCTGGTGAACGGCGTGCAAGGTCTGCTAGCTCATGCGAAGGGCCCGGTCGATGAGGACACCCAGGTACTTGCAGGTGCTTTCCCACGCAATGTCTTGTCCTCTAAGCTGCAGTGGCTTCATCAATGGTGGTAGTCTTGGTGATCTCCCGGTCAGCAGCGCTGCCGTCTTTCCCACGTTGGTGGCAATCCGTCATTTATCGAGCCATTTTGGCAGGATGTCTAGGACTAGTAGATCCTGCCAGCGGCTATTCTCTTGTTCCTGGACGACGCAATGTTAGCGCTATCGTCCGCGAAGAGTGCGAGGACGACTCCCCGTTCTCCTGGTCTGAGGTCTTCCAGGATCGGTATGTCGTCCGTGTAAATGGCATAATAGAATGGTGATGTGCAACTCCCCTGAGGAACTCCCGCAGCCATTCTTCTGTGTCCGGAGCTGACTTCTCGACGGACACGTAGAACTTGCGGCCTTCAAGGGATGACGCCGCGACTCGAACTAGCGCGGGCGGCGCCGTGGTGCGTCCGTACTACGTCCGTAGTTAAAACATACGGAAGGAGAGCATTTGTTTTGTTATATATACTTAGAAGAATACCTATGATTATTGTTCCTAGATAGTTATTTAAGTGTTTAAGTATGTCTGAGCAGTTCTATTGAAAGATCTCATTAGTTTTTATTGCATATTTCAGTTTTCTCGTAAGTATTATTGGCAGGGCCAGATTTAGGGGAGGGTAACCGGGGCTTCAGCCCTGGGCCTCCACAAAAGAGGAGTCCCTACAAACAGAGACTTCGGGAAAAAACCTTTCAATATCCGACTTATCTGACTAGTAAACAACTCTCCCTTCGATATTTTTTTCACTGTTTTACTTTTACCTAAAGTACTTTATACAAACATGATTGTAATGTTCTTAAATATAAACAGAAATCATAGATCTATATTTGTTCACTTTAATCAGGCAATCGATAAAATATCAAATGTCAAATGACCCTAATAAGTATTTGCAATTTACTACCCACCTTCAGGAAGTATTAACTCTCTAGACCGATAAATATTATTTATTTTATTTGGAAAATAATTTTGAGCCAGGTTGCCTCCACTCTTTTGTTGCCCCGAGGCCTCTAGAACTCTAAATCCAGCCCTGATTATTGGCAGTGTTAATCATAAATGTTATAAGTGATTTAAGTTTTAATTACTACCTCTATACTGTGAGTGTGACTAACCCAAATTGCTATGATATCATAAAAGTCTGAGACATAATAGTCTAAATAATAATAAAAAGTGATTGTGTTGATTTTTGTTGATGTTGAAGTGCAGTGTTGATTTTTTACTATATCTTTAGTAAAAAATATTTTGATCGAAATACTCTTTCTTACTCCATAAAATAAGTAGCTTACGTAATTTAGTCAATAATTATTTACATACTGCACCTACATTTTTTTCAAGTGACACATTAAAATGCAGTAAAATAAATCTGATACTGCATTTTAAACGGCAAAGTAGTACATGTCCCGCATAATTTTGCAGTACTAACTCAAATTACTGCATTTTAATCTGATTATGCGAACTTTTTCACTAAATTTTATGTGTCGTAACTGCTCTATTTTGGGATCTTTTTTTTCAAAATCGTTTTTATTTATCATATAATAATCTAAGTGCGTATTTTCTTTCGTGAAGTATTTCTTCGATATCAGATGCGCCCAATGGCATTCAAAACATACGTCATAAAACCTTGTAACATAGAAAAAAACAAATCAAAAAGTTTTTCGCGTTTTTCTCGAAACCGCGTTTTTGCTCATACTGCATTTTAAAGGCTGCACGGCAGTAATGTCCCTTTCCCACAAAGCATAACATAGTATGGCAAATATATGACACGGGCCGTGACGTCATAGCATGCTATTGTGCGCTCTGCGCTCTCTGTCTAGCAAGAAAATGAAAATGCTTGTAACTTCTTTATTTTTAGGTTGATTTTATTTTTGTTTTCGATAATCGGCTCTGTTTATGGTTAGCTGTTACAAGAGGACATCAAAAAATATTGTCAAGTAGTCTATTAGACAAGGTCACAGGTTTATTCAGGGGAACGACGACATATTGACTGCACAGTGCGAATACCTTCTATCTGACTTGATTATGAAGAATGAACTTTCAATATTGACCCTTAAAAAATAATCTCAAAAAGTTTTAGAAGATGTGGACATTTCATCGTCGTTAAAGCTCTTAAAATTGAATTAGTTTGACAAACAAATGGTATAAAATCAAAACAAAGCTTAATTCGATAGCATATTCTCACTAGTTCATTTTCTCTCTCATAAATACAGAACGCTATACCATACTGCACTCTTTGTATACCAAACCGTAATCTAGCATTTTATCTTTTGAGGGTTTCGTACCTAAAGGGTAAAAACGGGACTTTTAAGAATCCGTTGTCCGTCTGTCTGTCTGTCTGGAACCAGGCAGTATCTCATGAACCGTAATAGCTAGAACGTACGGCAACAGGAAGATGCTTGAAATCCTCCTCCTCAGGTCGTTTGCTCACTGCTGAGCGTCGTGATGTCCCGCCTCTGTATTACTTCATGGCATTTGTATTTCTATCTCTGACGGTCTTCCGCTTGGTGTATGGCGTCAGATATGGCTATGCCCAGTTCTTTGCCCACTTGGTCGGACCACCGTATTGGGCTACGCCCCCTGGGTCTTTTCCCTTCCACCTTTCCGGTCACCATCAGCTTCTCCAGGTTGAAATATTAATTGGTATATTTCTTATAAAAATAATTAATAAATTAAAATAAAATGTATTATGAGAAGGCTTCCATACGGTGCGGAACCCTTCGTGCGCGAGTCCGACTCGCACTTGGGCAATTTTTTTTTCGTAAATAAACAATATCTTTTTCCAGAGCTCCATATGACAATAGCTTGGAAGAGAGGATCCAATCGGAACTAGAAGCTTGCTTCACAGCGGCTTTCAATATGTTTGGAACGCAGGATTTACACAAACTCGACACCACGCTGCTGGCTGACAACACGGCCAAAGACTACTGCTTGACTTTCATGATTGGGCTGCATGGTGAGTTTGTAGTTATATCTAAGTTTATTGTAAGATTTGTACAGTTGATTTAAATGGATTGTATAAGAGGTGCGTCTAAGGATGACCCAGATGTGCTATCCCTGCAAGCTCAGACGGTAAAAGGAAATTTCCATCAACCTTCCATCTACGACCGCCTCCAGACTTCAGCTTCAGTCGCGACGTCTATGAGGACACTGATTTTCTAACCACAGTAGTTTTCATGAAATGATTTTAATTTTATAGTGCATCCCACACTAGGTTTATCTAACCAACGCCAACGCTATAAGTTGGTTAAAATGATAAACACTTCACAAAATTCGCCGCGGGGTCAGCATAGCGGGTTAGCTCAGTGGTCAGAGCGTCGGGCTAGTGATCCGAAGACGCAAGGTTCGAATCCTGCATCCGCGACGAATTTTTGAAATGTTTATCATAAAAAAAAAGTAACTCTTTGACAGTAGTTTTCCTTAGCACCAATTACACGGGACACGGGATATTATTCAATCTTTGGACTATGACTAGTCTTCTAGGTGGGCGCAACGTGCGCACAGTTCAATTGTCGTAGACTCAGTGACGCTTCCGCCCTTCGACGGTAGCAAATATCAAGCGGGTGGAGTAAATATTCCTATCTACCCTCAATCACTTGCAGAGATCGAACATTTATGTACATTTTACCGACAGCCCAGCGGATTAGCAAGTTGGATTGCAAGTGGGCAGGGCACATAACACGTAAAACGTACTGATGAAACCGTTAAATTCTCAAACGGAGACTACGTACCAGCAAGCGCAACGTAGGAAGTCCACCGATTAGGTAGACAGATGATTAAGACCGCAGAAACGCGCTGGGTTAAGATTGCAGGCCGCTTCTAACCGGGCTTATTGGAAATCCGTAACGGAGGCCTATGTCCAGCAGCGGTCGTCCTACGGCTGACGGATGGATGAGAGACATCCTACAGTCCGTTTACAGTTATTTTACCTCTGACATTTCTAGCTGTCTTTTCGCTGTCTCTGTCTATGCATTATACACCATCAAAGGTTGGACAGAGACCGCAACAAATGTCAGATGTAAAATAACTGTGAACGGACTGTACACGCCTGTGATGCGGAACGCGCGTGCGCATCCTCTCGCGCGCGGCTCAACTAAAAGCTGGCTCGGATAGCCATCGATTTTGACATCGAACTTTTTTAACGAGGGGGAAATCTTCCAAAGATGCCCGACCGCTTTGGGGTGCAGTCGGGTTATGTGGGATTGTACCTACTAAAACCCTCTCGGTGGCCAGCCTTTGTGCCTTTTTGGGAGCTCCGGGATCTCCAAAAGGAACGCACCAGTGCCCCCGGCACTTTGTGTATCTACTCGCCTGGTAATAGAACCAGGCATTGTGCGGTCCTGTACGACAGCGTTGCCACACACGCTGCCGTCTTCCTCGGGTCCGCTGGAGTGGGTGGCCGGAGCCCCAACTCTATGACCAGCCACGAGTCCAGGGGTCCCCTTTTAGTAGGATTTTGTTAAACTTATCTTATTGTCACAGACACGACACCTAGAGAGGTAGACAGCATGTATATATACGCGCCTGTGTTGCCATGTGCGACGCGCGTGCGCATTCTGTCGCGCGCGGCTCAGCTACGACGCGCGGACCACGAGCTCGCTCGGATAGTCCTCGATTTTCTGCTGCAGGTATTCAGACTTACAATTATTATTTATTATATTTATTGTTTACACTAGAGATTACACTCATACACTTTTACACATTTAAGCAGTAATTTTATTAAAAGGATCAGGTCGAACTTGTCTGGTCTGGGTGACCAGACAAGTTCGACTGTCAATATAGTCAGACTATTATCAAGTCACGTTCAGAGCTAACATCTGAAAGATGTCCAAGTCATATTATTTTCATCAGTAAATCACAAAACTAGCTTAATCTTCTCGCAACGCTTCACATGCGGCGAAGTCGTTAACAAATAATCTGTCTATGACGCTTGCGCATTTCTTGTCCCCATATTTCTTTAGCTTCGTGTTCTCGATTTGATATAAATAATATTGCAGACTGGGGGCAAAGCGGACAGTCCGTCCGGGTCGTGTAAGGGCGGGTGCGGGGCGGCGGCGCGCGAACAAATCACTCTCCTGCTGACCGAGCACCCATATCTACGCTCCGTGGCGTTACACGCAGTCGCGGACCTCGCACAAGGTAAATTGTACATAAATTTGTGTCAGTAATCGCAGACTGGTACAAAGCCGACAGTCCAATCACTCGCCTACTCACCGCGCACTATGCACCGTGGCGTACACACCTTTACACACCGTCGCGGACCTCGCGCACGGTAAGCTTTTTTTTCTCAGGGTAAACCCTTTACGGTTACCACCCCGTCCCGGGAGGGGCTAGGTGGTTATGTGAGAATCCCGGTCTGTGTACCCACTAAAAACCCTGGGGTGTTCCGTTTTAGCGCATCGTAGTCAAAATTGTTGGGACACTTGGGCACGCTTCCGCGCCTAACCTAACCCTTTGTGAATCTCACAGACCTACACGCGCCATTGGTGGTGCTCAAATCACTGTTCTGTTAACCCTTCCCTACGTGCTGTGAATTTAATAACTTTTTTGGCAGTGTCAACACTAGACGCATCGCTAGTAGGCACGCTTCAGGTGGAAAAGTGGCGGCCACACAGTGACGAGATGCAGGCTGTTCTGCAGGACTGGGCGCAGCGCTGTCCGCAACTGTTGCCGCAACTGCTGCTACAACTTGACTGCACTCCCTTCACGTAAGTTCTAAAGCGCTAACTAACTAAACTAATGACAAAAAACTGAATACCGAAAAGTATTACACATACCGAATAGGCACACACTTTCCTCCACAAGTTAAACGTTGAATCAAATGGTGATGGAAATGGTGGTCTAAGCGCGAACTTACTCGCGATAAAAAAGAAACGAATGTCAGAGTTTCTCATTATCACATTACTAAGTCTGCGAAACATCAAAACTCACTCACTTGCATGCTTCCAGAAGTCACATTTTGAGGTGTTATCATGCTTAGCCGAAATGGAGCTATGAGATAATTATACCTTGCTGTGTGTAGGAATAACTTGTCACTGACACGTTAAATTATAGGCCCAGGTTGTTTAAAACGTTTAGCCATGTCAGAGGCCTTCAGGCTGCTTAATAACTCTGACATCGGGGCTAGCCACCCGGCCGATACGAAATTACATTTATACTTGTTACTAGTTTTTTTTATTCAGTTTTAAGGTGTAAGTTTCACACGGGTACATTATTCTAAATACGTAGTACGTTCATTCTTCACGACATGGATGAGTACGTTTAGACTGTATTAGTGATTTTAAATCAAAGTTTTGTTGTATCTATGGCAAGTAGGAACCTGTGTAGTAACCTTTTTAAAATATGTCTTTATATGTGTGTAACAATCAGTTGTTTTCCTCACCCAGGGGATTATCACTACCAGTGCAGCTGACTATAGGCACGTGGTTGTGCGAGAGGCAACGCTTGAAGCCGGCTGACAGCGAGCTATGTTGGCGCGTGTTGATGCGCCTGCGCACCCACCGCGCTTGTTGGCGCCTACCGCCGGACGCGCCCGCGCCTCTAACAGATCCAACTGACCTGTTCACTACTGCGTACGAGCTGCTGTCTTCTTCCTGGGGACACTCCATTCCACTGGTAAGAGCAGGAAACAAGATAGTGAGATTTGTTGGCGCGTGTTGATGCGCTTACGGACCCGCTGAGCTTGTTGGCGCCTACCGCCGGACGCGCCCGCGCCTCTAACAGACCCTAGTGATCTGTTTTCAACTGCGTACGAGCTGCTGTCTTCTTCCTGGGAACACTCCATTCCACTGGTAAGAGCAGGAAACAAGATAGTAAGCTTTGTTGGCGCGTGTTGATGCGCTTGCGCACCCACCACGCTTGTTGTCGTTTGTCGCCGGACGCGCCCGCGCCTCTAACAGACCCTAGTGATCTGTTCTCAACTGCGTACGAGCTGCTGTCTTCTTCCTGGGAACACTCCATTCCACTGGTAAGAGCAGGAAACAAGATAGTAAGCTTTGTTGGCGCGTGTTGATGCGCTTGCGCACCCACCACGCTTGTTGGCGTTTGTCGCCGGACGCGCCCGCGCCTCTAACAGACCCTAGTGATCTGTTCTCAACTGCGTACGAGCTGCTGTCTTCTTCCTGGGAACACTCCATTCCACTGGTAAGAGCAGGAAACAAGATAGTAAGCTTTGTTGGCGCGTGTTGATGCGCTTGCGCACCCACCACGCTTGTTGGCGTTTGTCGCCGGACGCGCCCGCGCCTCTAACAGACCCTAGTGATCTGTTTTCAACTGCGTACGAGCTGCTGTCTTCTTCCTGGGAACACTCCATTCCACTGGTAAGAGCAGGAAACAAGATAGTAAGCTTTGTTGGCGCGTGTTGATGCGCTTACGGACCCGCTGAGCTTGTTGGCGCCTACCGCCGGACGCGCCCGCGCCTCTAACAGACCCTAGTGATCTGTTCTCAACTGCGTACGAGCTGCTGTCTTCTTCCTGGGAACACTCCATTCCACTGGTAAGAGCAGGAAACAAGATAGTAAGCTTTGTTGGCGCGTGTTGATGCGCTTGCGCACCCACCACGCTTGTTGGCGTTTGTCGCCGGACGCGCCCGCGCCTCTAACAGACCCTAGTGATCTGTTCTCAACTGCGTACGAGCTGCTGTCTTCTTCCTGGGAACACTCCATTCCACTGGTAAGAGCAGGAAACAAGATAGTAATAAGCTTTGTTGGCGCGTGTTGATGCGCTTGCGCACCCACCGCGCTTATTGGCGTTTGTCGCCGGACGCGCCCGCGCCTCTAAGGTTCCTGTTGCCACTATAACAACAAATACTAAAATTAGAATTAAATAAAAAAAAATCCCATACAACAAACGTAATTTTTTTTTGCCATTTTTTGCTCGATATTAAAAACGGCAACAGGTAGACGCTTAAAATGGGATTAAGGGGGATTCCATACGGTACGGAACCCTGCGTGCGTGACTTTGACTCGCACTTGACCGATTTTATTTTGTAGATATGTTCCCGCGGCGTGGAAGCTTTGTGTGCGTTGAGTGCGCGGCCTCGCACACAGGCGCACTGCCTCGCGCCGATCATGCTGCTCATGGCGCACTCGCCTGACTCCATCTCACTCACTCCTAGGTAAAATTAAAAAACACTTGAAATGAAGTTAAAAAAAAACTTCATTTGCATCACTCTCTTTCGACTTAGTACTAAAAAAGTAGATAATTCTGTATTTGAAAAAGCACCAAGTAGCCCGACGAGCTCGAAGTCTCTTAGCGAGATCGAATTTGAAATGAGCAGATCCGTAGAAGAGCTAAACAAGTTGAAATGGCAGTGGGCAGGGCACATAGCGCGGAGAACTGATGACAGATGGGGTCGAAAAGTTCTCTAGTGGAGATCACGTACCAGCAAGCGCAGCATAGAGCATCCACCCACAAGGTGGACGGATGACTTTATTAAGACTCCAGGATCGCGCTGGATATGGCCGCTCCTTACCGGTCTTATTTGAGATCCATAGAAGAGGCCTATGTCCAGCTGAGTGGACGTCCTATGGCTGATGGATGGATGAATAGATTTTACGCAGTTCCACTTAATTTGTTTAGCTTCAATGGAGTCTGAGCTATGATTGATAGATGTTTTTTCCAGGTTTACAGAGCTATTCACATCGATGTTGAACTGCGGTCCGACGTTAGTGCAGCGAGCGTTCGGCCGCGGCGGCGTCTCCGGGAACGAACTGCTACTGAGACTGATGCTCACTCAGATTGAACACGAACAGTGAGTGCTGTTTTATTACATACATTGCAGATTTAGATTCATAGAACTATTCACGTCGATGTTAAACTGCGGTCCGACGTTGGTGCAGCGAGCGTTCGGCCGCGGCGGCGTCTCCGGGAACGAACTGCTACTGAGACTGATGCTCACTCAGATTGAACACGAACAGTGAGTGCTGTTTTATTACATACATTGCAGATTTAGATTCATAGAACTATTCACGTCGATGTTAAACTGCGGTCCGACGTTGGTGCAGCGAGCGTTCGGCCGCGGCGGCGTCTCCGGGAACGAACTGCTACTGAGACTGATGCTCACTCAGATTGAACACGAACAGTGAGTGCTGTTTTATTACATACATTGCAGATTTAGATTCATAGAACTATTCACGTCGATGTTAAACTGCGGTCCGACGTTGGTGCAGCGAGCGTTCGGCCGCGGCGGCGTCTCCGGGAACGAACTGCTACTGAGACTGATGCTCACTCAGATTGAACACGAACAGTGAGTGCTGTTTTATTACATACATTGCAGATTTAGATTCATAGAACTATTCACGTCGATGTTAAACTGCGGTCCGACGTTGGTGCAGCGAGCGTTCGGCCGCGGCGGCGTCTCCGGGAACGAACTGCTACTGAGACTGATGCTCACTCAGATTGAACACGAACAGTGAGTGCTGTTTTATTACATACATTGCAGATTTAGATTCATAGAACTATTCACGTCGATGTTAAACTGCGGTCCGACGTTGGTGCAGCGAGCGTTCGGCCGCGGCGGCGTCTCCGGGAACGAACTGCTACTGAGACTGATGCTCACTCAGATTGAACACGAACAGTGAGTGCTGTTTTATTACATACATTGCAGATTTAGATTCATAGAACTATTCACGTCGATGTTAAACTGCGGTCCGACGTTGGTGCAGCGAGCGTTCGGCCGCGGCGGCGTCTCCGGGAACGAACTGCTACTGAGACTGATGCTCACTCAGATTGAACACGAACAGTGAGTGCTGTTTTATTACATACATTGCAGATTTAGATTCATAGAACTATTCACGTCGATGTTAAACTGCGGTCCGACGTTGGTGCAGCGAGCGTTCGGCCGCGGCGGCGTCTCCGGGAACGAACTGCTACTGAGACTGATGCTCACTCAGATTGAACACGAACAGTGAGTGCTGTTTTATTACATACATTGCAGATTTAGATTCATAGAACTATTCACGTCGATGTTAAACTGCGGTCCGACGTTGGTGCAGCGAGCGTTCGGCCGCGGCGGCGTCTCCGGGAACGAACTGCTACTGAGACTGATGCTCACTCAGATTGAACACGAACAGTGAGTGCTGTTTTATTACATACATTGCAGATTTAGATTCATAGAACTATTCACGTCGATGTTAAACTGCGGTCCGACGTTGGTGCAGCGAGCGTTCGGCCGCGGCGGCGTCTCCGGGAACGAACTGCTATGGAAACTGATGCTCACTCAGATTGAACAGTGAGTGCCGTTTCATACATCGCAGATAGAATAAGAATGATAAACCGATTACTAAACAATAAAAATAACAATGTATAAAAGCAACCCAAGACTTTCAGGAGCAAACTATGTCTATAGTCAATAAAAAAATTAGGATCAATAAAAAGAAATAAGAAAATATTGGCCAAGGGCGAGTTGGACTCGCGCACGATATGTTCCGTCCGTGTTGGAGCCCCCTTAGCCCCATTCCTCTTGTCGTTATTAATAGCGAGCAAAAAACCCCTAAAATTTATTTATTCTGTTTTTAGTATTTGTTGTTATTTTGGCAATAAAAATGCATCATCTGTGAAAATTTCAGCTGTCTAGCTATCACGGTTCTTGAAATACAACCTGGTGACAGACAGACAGGCGGACATCGGAGCCTTAGTAATAAGGATCTGTTTTCACCTTTTGGGTACGGAATCCTAAAAAATAGGGTCAAAAGACTACTAGTATACAGCACGCTTCGTGATGAGCTTCCCTAAAAGTATTGACGCAACGGTGAGCATTGTGTATGTTTGTGAACAGGAAAGAAGGTAACCCTTCACCGTCGGTGTTTTCCGCGTGGCTGCACGCACTGTGGCGCGTGCCGCTGCGTGCCGCGGCGGCTGCGCTCGACACGGCGGCGCTCGCCGCGCGGCAGTGGCCGGCTTTAGACGCTCACGCTGCTATGCTGCAGGTACCTTATACCTTTGAATGGCTAAATCTTGTATATTTATTTGTTTGTACAAAATTCGGATCTGAAACGGCTCTAACGATATTTTTGATGAAATTTTGGTAATTATATAATTTTTTTATATTTTCTTTATTGTTTAACCGACATCTTCGAAAAAATAAGTATTTTTAAATATTATGCCTAATTTTAATTTCTTTTGGTAGTCTACTTGCCTCAAATCTGCACCCTTAGCGTGGCGAAGGCATAATTTATTTTTATCCACTTTTAACGTCGGTTGTCAACGTCAATTCATACCTACTTTGTTTCTATTTCGAGGGGATAAATTGGCGGGCAGACAATTTGTCCCTTTTACACTCTATATAGGAGTGCAGTCGAGAGCTATAAAATAAAAGAGCATAGCCTTGTATACTGCTGTCAGCCTGCTACCTATTTACATAGGAAACTAAAGATATAGTCTGGCCTTTGCCACGAGGAATGTCAGCCGTTGAAGTCTGTATTAAGGCAATTGTGAGGTGCCAACTCGGCCATACACAAACAATAAGCTGTTATCTACCTCTAAATATTATCTAATTAGAGTGGTTTTTTTTCATGTAACCAGCACTTCAATCACTAAGATTATACGACTTGGTTTTTACAGTTTTTTATATGACCTTAAAGTCTCTAAAAAGTCGCATTTTTACGCAAAAACTTGGCTGAAATTATACATAAATTGAAAACATTTCTGAAGAAATAAAACGTATGAGCGTGCACTATTTCTTACTCAAGCAATATAACATTTTGTTACAATTTAAGAGGTGAAAAGTCTTCTCCCGGAAGGTAAATTTTATCAAAAATGTACTGAAAATTTTCTCTATGTTCTACAGAAAATGCGAAAACAGTACTGTAGTCGATTCACGATCCTCTTAAGCGGGGTTTCGTGGCTCGGTTTTTTTGCATCTCATATGTATCAGGAGATGTAGTCATTTATACCAACATTATAAAGGGGAAAGATTTGAAAAATTCTTTCACTGTTGGGAATCTACAAAATCCCCGGTGAACACAGGCTGTATTATATTTAAGAAAAAAGTAGGGATCCTTACTATTTGTCTTCTTTAGCCAATCGTACCCGGGCGAAGCCGGGATGGGCAGCTAGTATATTATATTTCAATTTCAATATTTTTTAAATAAAATTAATAAAAAATATTAATAAGCTGTTAGTTTTTTTCTAAAACTTTTCGCTTCATTCAGGATGAAAACGCCAAAGAGCACCTCACGTTCGCGGTGCGTAACGCGTCCGCCGCGCCGCTGCTCTGCGAATGTTTGCTGCGCGCCGCGCACAACCGCGAGCTGAACACGCAAATGTTCGGCTCGCTCGCGAACCTTCTCTGGGAGCAGCGGGTCAATGGACAGAAAGTCCACGTCGATAATGCGCTACAGGTAATAACTTTGACTATAAACATATTTTTAGGTGTTTTTATTTTGAACTATTACATCATGGCTCGAATCTAGACACGATTGGCACAGGACTTAGACAAATAATATTTTTTATTTATTTCATTTCATAACTTTTCATAATAATGTCATAAAAATACAATGAATGCATCATGTGAATTAAAATAAATTATAATAATTAATGTCACAAACATCCAATTAATAATGTCATAACAATCTAATTCCATCAAATAATAAATTTATAACCTAAAAATAATAGCGTCACAATTTAGTTACATCTCTATAGCAGGCATCAAACAACACCGCCGTCTTAAATTCAGGAATAAAGAGAGAGAGGTCTATACTCAGCGATGGGATGGAAATGGCTGCGGATGATTACATCACGTCATAACTGTAACGTGTCAGTAGCGCCGCTGCGTGTGAATGTTTGCTGCGCGCCGCTCACACCCGCGAACTATCACGCGAATGTTCGGCTCGCTCGCGAACCCTCTTTGAGAGCAGCGGGTCAATGGCAATCAAGAAAGTCCACGTAGTTAACGCTCTAACAGTAACTTAAATTCAATTTCAATTTCAAAATCACTTTTTTATCAAACATTTTTTTACAAACAGGTACAAGCGCCAGTGTACATATAGAAGTAACTTAAATACATGTTTACAGTTTAGAAACTTTTCAGGAGTTTTGTTTTGAACTATTAAAGCACTTTATAATTGTCGCTCGTCACCGTACTGTTGCTCTGCAAATGTTCGGCTCGCTCGCAAAACTTCTCTGGGAGCAGCGGGTGAATGTGTAACTTAAATGTAACAACTTAGTAAAAAACTTTTTAATGGTTTAATGTTTAACTATTTCATCTCGTCAATATCCATATGAGTGGGCTCGAAAACTTGATAGGATTTTTGAGAATAACGACTACGGAGTTTCACTGTTCACTTCCCGACTGTTTGGTTTGATGTCTCGTTGCCTAGATCAGCGTTTCTCATTTGCCGGGTCGCGACCCAGTACCAGACCATCAAAATAAAATACAGGGTCGCAACATTCCCGCCTGGTTTTAAAAATAATATCGGTCGCCGCATCGTAAAATTGTGTGACTAAATAGGCGATACCTAACGTAGCTTTAATAAAAAAAAAAAAAAAAAAATTGGGGACATCTTACACACGGTCTCTGAACCCAAACTAAGCAAAGCTGTGATATGGCTGCCAGAGACTGATAAACTACTTATACATATTTTTAAATACATACGTATATAGATAGTAACTAAATAACACCCAGACACAGAGAAAACACCTATGTTTATCACATAAATACTTGCCCTGGGTAGGGATCGAACCCACGCCTCTTTGAGTTAGGGTCACCAACCACTGAGCCACAGAGGCAGTCAAACTACTATTAAGAAATGTGTATTATTTTACCTCATAGAACCAGCTTGGGTTTAAAAGTATTAAGTAGGTCACGAAGATTAAAGAACAATGTTAGAGAAACACTCTTACTGCAAACTTTTTAGTTTGAACTCATTAAAAAAACACTTTATCCCTCAGAAAATAAAGGCGAATATAACATCGGAAGAGCTGGTAATATACCGGTGCGCGAACGCGGCGCTGGTGGCGCCACTGCAGCACCCCTCGCACCTCATGCTGTGGAGACTATTTTTCCACTTGTATCTGCAGAGGCCACCGAATAACATGTGAGTTACTCTAATTCATACACAACGTCGCTTACCATCAGGCGAGTTAGTGGTCAAACGCGGACTTATTGGCGTTAAAAAAATTCATAAAGTGGAGTCCCTCCGCGCGGAAGAAGTAAAACTTCGACGCAACAGTGCTTTCATACCCCCTCCATAGTAGCGTTAAACGTTTAACGCTACCTTGTTGGAAATCGCATTAGAACTTTCAGTTCAAAAACTTATTTCATTATTTAGATTGAATTCATTTCTGTGTGAACTTAGTCAGTTTTTATTTGGGAGTTTTTTCTATTGATTATGTAAGTTCGTATAGGCCGAGTGGGTAGTCCTGGTGTCAGAATTTTTACCATCCGAGCCACGGTAGCGCTCTGTTGTAAATGCCACCCGCGGTCACCCATCCGAAGACTGACCGTGCCGAATGTTACATCGCTGACAGACACTTCTAACTACGCTATAAGCGCTGCTTCTTAAAAAATGTACAGGTAGCATCGTAAACTCAACTGGTCAAAAGTTATTTTTTCAAATTAAAGGTTAAAAATAAAATTATTTGCGACGTCTGACTCTCAGAAAAATGCTAAAGCTAAACTATGCTAATGCTATGTGCTAACGTGAGTATGTTGCGTTAGCAAATAAAGTAAAACTAGAAACTATGTTTCAATCTTCGAGCAAATATCTGTAGAGCCATAGTCCCAAAGTGAAAGTAGTAAAAAAATGTGCGAACGCCGTCATACAAACCGACTTCTATATTTACATTAATGTTTTCCCGAATCTCGATGCTATGTCACCTAATGAGTACTTGTAACCGAGCACTTTGAGCTTTGGCATCGCGCGGCGTTGTAGTCGGCTTGCAATCGCCTTACGATTAACTAAAAAGCCTGCCCACTACATAGCTTGGGCAGGGTTTTGGCTCGGACACTTTTTTTGCACGATTGTGACTCTACAGATATTTGCTCAAAGGTTTTAATAAATGATTGAGTAGTAATTACATTTTTTTCCGTTTAATTTTCACTAGGCGCGACACAGGCCTGCCAGTGGGCCCTTTATTCTTCAGTGGTCTCATAAAATCACGCACACTAACACAACTCATCAAGCGACTACAAGACACGGCCGCACACCACCGCACCGAAGCTGAAACGTACAAGAAAATCCAACCAACACCTCAATCAACCAAACGAATTTCAAAATCAGCATCGATCAATATCGAGAAAGGATTACTACCAGCGTTATCGATTAAAGACTTGACGGGAGAATCGAGTGATGGTACCGATGATTCGGATATGTCGGAGGAGAGTGAGGAAGACAGCTGTATGGAGGAGAAAGAGCCGGTAGACGATACGAGTGAAGCGGATAAGCAACGCGCGGTCAATTTGGCGTGCTATCATACGGCGGCTGAAAGGTTTGTGGTCTGCATTTATTTCAGTATTTGAGTAATGCAGTACTATGTTTGCTTAAAATTATACCTATATTGAAATAGTGTACTTGTGTATTGCTGCAAACACACTTTTTGATCTCATTTCAAGAACAGGGGTACCAGTTTTTAAACTATTAAAATAATTACATTGAAACTTTTCAATGTTATACAGCCATCACCGATTTGAGTGCATTTTTAAGGGACTAATCGCTTGCCTAGCGTTTTTCTACAGGTTCCGGTCCAAATGTTATTTAACTCGTTGGAAGACGTTAGCATATCTTGTCCGGGTGCTAACACATCTTTGTATCTTATAGTCATAGTCATTTATTGAAAACACCACTGTTACAAGTCACATTTTAAATACAATTCGCGATAATACATTTCAATACATACAAAACGCTTCAATGTCATATACATCGATGAAATTAATGATTATAATTATAATGTCAATGAGTATAGATTGAATGTCACAATAAATAATAAAACATATTATATCAAATAACAAATTAATCAAAACAAACTAACATTACATCTAATAACAAATTAATCAATAATACGTGTTTTTCAATATTCCATACAATCATTAGTGAAATTTCTGGTAACTTCAAAAAGTCGTTAAAATCATAAAATAGCTCCTTCAAAGGCCAACTTCTAAGTTTAGTTTTGAAGGACGCAGCAGAAGTTGCATCCCGCACGTTACTGGGAATTCGGTTGTAGGTCGGAAGTTGCATCCCGTACGTTACTGGGAATTCGGTTGTAGGTCGGAAGTTGCATCCCGTACGTTACTGGGAATTCGGTTGTAGGTCGGAAGTTGCATCCCGCACGTTACTGGGAATTCGGTTGTAGGTCGGAAGTTGCATCCCGCACGTTACTGGGAATTCGGTTGTAGGTCGGAAGTTGCATCCCGCACGTTACTGGGAATTCGGTTGTAGGTCGGAAGTTGCATCCCGTACGTTACTGGGAATTCGGTTGTAGGTCGGAAGTTGCATCCCGCACGTTACTGGGAATTCGGTTGTAGGTCGGAAGTTGCATCCCGCACGTTACTGGGAATTCGGTTGTAGGTCGGAAGTTGCATCCCGCACGTTACTGGGAATTCGGTTGTAGGTCGGAAGTTGCATCCCGCACGTTACTGGGAATTCGGTTGTAGGTCGGAAGTTGCATCCCGCACGTTACTGGGAATTCGGTTGTAGGTCGGAAGTTGCATCCCGCACGTTACTGGGAATTCGGTTGTAGGTCGGAAGTTGCATCCCGCACGTTACTGGGAATTCGGTTGTAGGTCGGAAGTTGCATCCCGCACGTTACTGGGAATTCGGTTGTAGGTCGGAAGTTGCATCCCGCACGTTACTGGGAATTCGGTTGTCGGTCGCCGGGCCCGATATATAGACCGATTTTTCCGACCTCACGAGCTTATGGAACGGTGTGACCAACTGGTTCCGCCTTTTGTCACTACGCAGGTTGCGTGACGCGTTGACATCCCTCTTTTTGAAACAGGATAAGTGGTTCCGAGTAAATAAAGCTAGCTGATAAATTATTTCATATGGAAGCGGGAGTATACGAAGCTCTTCAAACGTGTATGTATTTTGGTGTGAATAAAGATTATTATTCTAACTATTGTTTGTAGGATGGCGCGTGAATTGTGCGGTTGGTTGGAAGACGGCGACCACGTGCGCGCCTCGCCGCACCACGCTGATATAGCTAGATTCATACCAGAACAGGTAACTATTATCATCATCATCATCTTCTCAGCCGTAGCATATCCACTGTACTGATGCCTCTCCTATATGTTACTAATGGGTGCGATAAGAATATGGAATAAGAAGAGCTCTTTTATGGCTCTCATTTCGTAAAAAAATCGGCCAAGTGCGAATCAGACTCGCTCACAAAGGTTTCCGTACCGAGTTGGAGCCCCCTTGGGCCCATTTCTCTTGCCATTATTAATAAGAAGCAAAAAAACTCCTAAAAATCACGTTTGGTTTATGGGAGCCCCCCTTAAATATTTATTGTTATAGCAGCAACAGAAATACATCGTCTGTGAAAATTTCAACTCTCTAGCTATCATGGTACATGAGATACAGCCTGGTGACAGACAGACAGACGGACAGCGGAGTCTTAGTAATAGGATCCCGTTTTTATCCTTTGGGTACGGAACTTTAAAAAGGACCCTTATGGTCCCAATCACTTGGTTATTCGTCCGTCTGTTATTCAATGTTTTTTTTTAAGATCAAGCTGCATGCATTCAATACGGTCGCTTTTTACTAGAAAAGTTTCTCTTTTTAGTGCCCTAAATAAAATACAGACTGTTTATGATTGTCTATTCAACACAGACAATCTAAAAATGACTGTATTTTAAATCACTACATACATAGTATAAAACAAACTCGCTTCTCGCTGTCTGTCCCCATGTATGCTTATATCATTAAAACTACGCAACGGATTTTGGTTCGGTTTTTTTAATAGATAGAGTGATTCAAGAGGAAGGTTTATATGCATAACACACCTGTGCGAAACTTGGGCGGGTCGCTAGTAAATAAATAAAATACAATTTATCGCGGATTGTTTGAGATTGTCTAAACTAAATAATCCGAATATTTTCTAAAAATTGTCTACTATTCCATAAGTTGTACCTACATATATAGCTATCGTTATTAGGCTCTAGAAGCAGCTTGGCAAAACACTCTATCTCGCTCTCGCCCGCCGCCTTCCGAAGAATTGGACGACTTCCCCCACCCCGCGACCCCGCCTGACTCACCACCCGAACGTGATAACTCGCCTTTGGACGACGCTATACACAGCATCATGAAGATCAAAGACCGGTCTCGGACAAGGTAAGAACTATTAAAGGAAGAACAGTCGGTTCCGCGTCTGTCTTCTTTCGAAGAATTGAACAACTTTCCCCACCCCGCGACCAAAGAATATATAATAATACTACGTATAGAACGGCCACTCGTTACCCCCCACCCGTTTGAGTCTTCCTCACTTCCACCCCGCGTCTACGTACCGCATCGTGTACACCGCGTGCGGGCTGCACTGGCCGGTGGATTTTCTAATAAAAACTACCTAGACTGTGACAATAGGGAAGATTTATATTGTGTATGGTTGAATATCAATGATACGTAAATATTAATGGTTCCCTAAGGATAACTAAAAGAAACTTATTTTACATTATTCGGTAACTTCCTCTTGATATTTTCTTTCAAATGAATTACATCGGTTAATTTTTGCTAAAATACTTCCAAAATTAAGTAATTAATATACTTTTTTAAGCACTAGATTTATATTCATTTTTGCAAATTGAATACGCAACTGTCTCACTCACGCGGCATGACGTCACATTGTGGTGATCGCTGACAGCCATAGACGTTCCGCACACAAATGCACGTGTAGCGACCGTGCGTATGTGTGTTGTCTGTGAGTAAGTACTGTGTTAGTGTGCGTAAGACAGCAGATTTTGTATGAAAAATCGCAGAGTGTCCGGGCTGTGCCGCGACCCCGCCTGAACGTGATAACTCTCTTTTACACGACGCCGTACACAGCATTACGAGTATAAAGATCAAAAACCGGTCTCGAACAAGGTAAAAGACCGTCGGGTCCGGTGTATTTCATTTCGAAGAATTGGACGACTTCCCCCTCCGCGTGTCCCCGCCTGACTCACCGCCCGAGCGTGATAACTCGCCTTTGGACGACGCCATACACAGCATCATGAAGATCAAAGACCGGTCTCGGACAAGGTAAGATCTATTAAAGAGAAGAACAGTCGGTTCCGTGTCTGTCTCCTTTCGAATAATTGAACGACTTCCCGCCTGACTCACCTTTCAAGTATGATAACTCGCATTTAGACGACGCTATATGCATCAAAATGAAGATCAAAGACCGGGCTTGGACGCTGGACTCGAGCAAATAAAAAAAAGTTTAATGTTTTTTAATGAGGTTGTACGTTCTTAACTTTGAGATCGAACATGACCTAATATATTGTTCAGATTAATTTTATGGAATATATGGTTGATAGAGAATATTGTTAAATATTTTGTTCATGTTTGTAGATCGCCGAGGGTGATCCGATCCCCGTTGGAAGACGTAGACGTCAAGAACTCGAACAAGCTTTTTGAAGCAGTCGACAAGTACCTCAAGAGTATGAACGCGTTCGCGACGTAAGTTTCTAATTGTTATTTCATCATGCAATAATTTTTTTGTATGTTAACCTTCTGTGAACCGATTTTTGTCACTATTCCTTCAGGAATTTACTCCATCTACTGTCACCATTTGTTTCCATATGCCACTTGAATTAAAGATCCCACTGACTGTTACAGCCCGCAAAGTCCAGTGTACGACCAATCACGTTAGTAACTAGACCGCAGAATACCGTCCGCCGCAGTGTATTTGACGCTTTATTAGAGCCAATCAGCACCTGTACCAGCCTTTTTTTTAAATAATCCTCTGGATTCTCCTCCTCTAAGGATGCAGGCCTACCCACGAAAGGTAATCGGCCATATCCACAACGTTGGCCCCATGTGGGTTGATGGATTCACATACGCCATCGAACGTATTCTATGGACGTACGCAGGTTTACCTCACCATGTTTTCCTGCACCGAAAAGTCAGTGGTGTGAAATTCCGCACATAAATTCCAAAAAAAATCATTGGGACCGGGATTTGAACCCACGATCTCTTGAATGTGAGGCAGGTTTCACTACCACTAGACCTAATCAAAACCGTGGTATTCTCAGGGAATGGGCGGGTGAAGTGAACCGGATATCGTCCCTGGACCAGCGGCTGTGGGAGCTGGTGGCGACGCTGCGAGTGCCGCGCCCGCTGCCGCCCGTGCCGGTGCCCTGCCCTGCTGCCACCACTCACAAGTGCAAGCCCACGCTCTTCTACATCCAGGTAACTGTGAAGTGAACAGAGAGTGAGTGAAGTGAACCGGATATCGTCCCTGGACCAGCGGCTGTGGGAGCTGGTGGCGACGCTGCGAGTGCCGCGCCCGCTGCCGCCCGTGCCGGTGCCCTGCCCTGCTGCCACCACTCACAAGTGCAAGCCCACGCTCTTCTACATCCAGGTAACTGTGAAGTGAACAGAGAGTGAGTGAAGTGAACCGGATATCGTCCCTGGACCAGCGGCTGTGGGAGCTGGTGGCGACGCTGCGAGTGCCGCGCCCGCTGCCGCCCGTGCCGGTGCCCTGCCCTGCTGCCACCACTCACAAGTGCAAGCCCACGCTCTTCTACATCCAGGTAACTGTGAAGTGAACAGAGAGTGAGTGAAGTGAACCGGATATCGTCCCTGGACCAGCGGCTGTGGGAGCTGGTGGCGACGCTGCGAGTGCCGCGCCCGCTGCCGCCCGTGCCGGTGCCCTGCCCTGCTGCCACCACTCACAAGTGCAAGCCCACGCTCTTCTACATCCAGGTAACTGTGAAGTGAACAGAGAGTGAGTGAAGTGAACCGGATATCGTCCCTGGACCAGCGGCTGTGGGAGCTGGTGGCGACGCTGCGAGTGCCGCGCCCGCTGCCGCCCGTGCCGGTGCCCTGCCCTGCTGCCACCACTCACAAGTGCAAGCCCACGCTCTTCTACATCCAGGTAACTGTGAAGTGAACAGAGAGTGAGTGAAGTGAACCGGATATCGTCCCTGGACCAGCGGCTGTGGGAGCTGGTGGCGACGCTGCGAGTGCCGCGCCCGCTGCCGCCCGTGCCGGTGCCCTGCCCTGCTGCCACCACTCACAAGTGCAAGCCCACGCTCTTCTACATCCAGGTAACTGTGAAGTGAACAGAGAGTGAGTGAAGTGAACCGGATATCGTCCCTGGACCAGCGGCTGTGGGAGCTGGTGGCGACGCTGCGAGTGCCGCGCCCGCTGCCGCCCGTGCCGGTGCCCTGCCCTGCTGCCACCACTCACAAGTGCAAGCCCACGCTCTTCTACATCCAGGTAACTGTGAAGTGAACAGAGAGTGAGTGAAGTGAACCGGATATCGTCCCTGGACCAGCGGCTGTGGGAGCTGGTGGCGACGCTGCGAGTGCCGCGCCCGCTGCCGCCCGTGCCGGTGCCCTGCCCTGCTGCCACCACTCACAAGTGCAAGCCCACGCTCTTCTACATCCAGGTAACTGTGAAGTGAACAGAGAGTGAGTGAAGTGAACCGGATATCGTCCCTGGACCAGCGGCTGTGGGAGCTGGTGGCGACGCTGCGAGTGCCGCGCCCGCTGCCGCCCGTGCCGGTGCCCTGCCCTGCTGCCACCACTCACAAGTGCAAGCCCACGCTCTTCTACATCCAGGTAACTGTGAAGTGAACAGAGAGTGAGTGAAGTGAACCGGATATCGTCCCTGGACCAGCGGCTGTGGGAGCTGGTGGCGACGCTGCGAGTGCCGCGCCCGCTGCCGCCCGTGCCGGTGCCCTGCCCTGCTGCCACCACTCACAAGTGCAAGCCCACGCTCTTCTACATCCAGGTAACTGTGAAGTGAACAGAGAGTGAGTGAAGTGAACCGGATATCGTCCCTGGACCAGCGGCTGTGGGAGCTGGTGGCGACGCTGCGAGTGCCGCGCCCGCTGCCGCCCGTGCCGGTGCCCTGCCCTGCTGCCACCACTCACAAGTGCAAGCCCACGCTCTTCTACATCCAGGTAACTGTGAAGTGAACAGAGAGTGAGTGAAGTGAACCGGATATCGTCCCTGGACCAGCGGCTGTGGGAGCTGGTGGCGACGCTGCGAGTGCCGCGCCCGCTGCCGCCCGTGCCGGTGCCCTGCCCTGCTGCCACCACTCACAAGTGCAAGCCCACGCTCTTCTACATCCAGGTAACTGTGAAGTGAACAGAGAGTGAGTGAAGTGAACCTGATATCGTCCCTGGACCAGCGGCTGTGGGAACTGGTGGTGACACTGCCGCTCGTGCCGGTGCCCTGCCCTGCTGCCGCCACTATGAAGTGCAAGCCTACGCTTTTCTACATTCAGGTATAGGCCGAATCATATAAGTCGGCGTATGTGAAGTTAGCTACAAGCTGCGCAATATCTAACCCTGACTGAAGCTCACTTAAAGCTGCGCGAGGATTGGGCTATCCGCAGCTTGTAGCTTAAATCACAGCCGCCAAGTAGTATGATTCAGCCTATAAGTCTATACTATAATATTTGAAGTGAACAGAAACATATGTTCCAAAATGTACAGTCTTACTGATTGAACTTTTTCAGTACAATAATCTAGGATGCTTATAGCCATCTTTATTTTCAGGAACGCGAGTGGTGTATTTCGACGGGTGCCGAAAGAGGGATCAGAGAAAACAGGTAAGTGACAATAAGAAAGACAGAACATTTTATTTACCAAACAACTCTTGGGAGCCCTCAGGCTGATTTTAGTCTCACGCCGACGGCACCGTCGGCGCTGAATGGCCGAGATATATGAACTTCTAGGAAGCGTTTTTGAATAACGCGTCGCGCGTTGGTGCCGCGTAGCTGTCGGCGCCGACACGAGCACGAGCACCTCAGCTTTCAACGAGCGTTTTAGTGTCGAGCGGAGCGGACGTCATCCGCGTGTACAGTCATGGTGAATCGCGAAGTGGGTACAGGTCTAGTTATGGCCCTTAAAGTGCCATGTAACAAGACAAAGTCTCCTGCAACGGCTCTCTGCTCAATCAATGGATGAACATGGAGTCTTCGGTGTCGCCGGTTTTTATTTTTTGGGATAGGTAGTACAAAGCAGCAATAATTGATACACTCCGCATTTTCGCCGTTGTCTGTACAGTAAGGCGGTCAGTAGTACGATACTGAAACGAGCCACGCTGAGCCTCAGCGCTGATGAACTTCGCGCTGAGCTATGAGCGCCGACGGTGAGCGTGAGACTAAAATCAGCCTTAGTTTTCCCGCGACATTGTCACTGGACGCGATTTCTAGACGTTGCCAGACATCTTAGGCTTACATAAGCCAAATAAAACTTAATGGCGTCTGCTAACCACGACACGAGTGGTTGCACACTAGCAAATTCATATGTCTGCGTCATCGAGGAGTGAAGATTTGCGCAGCTTGAAGCTAACTTCATCGACGTCATTTGGATCAGCCTATACGTGTCGCGGGACTTGTGGAGTGTAGACCTTGTCCCCTAGTGAATACATGGCTTTAACGTGACATTTTTTTCAGTAAATACGTGGACAGATTGTAATGTCGCGGTATTATTTCAGATCGTCGTGGGTGAGCGCAGTACGGAATCTTTCCCGCGCGCGCCCCGCCGCGGCACGCACGGCTGCCGCGCTGCATTCTATCGCCAGGTTATACAATATGCATTTTGCTATCACTTTTACATTACCATTGTCGAAATTTAAAATCTATAATCGAAAAGCTTAGTTAGCTTTTCGGTCGACGGTGTGTGAAAATATGTGGAATTCTTTTTATCAGGCTGAACATATCGCAAAAGTGTTTCATAGGCAGACCACCTGCCCGATGGGTCTACGACATGTGACCCATAGCGGGTTATACATCTAGATGAGATTATAACGAATAGACAGAGGACAATGGAAAGGGAATGAAGGGAACGTTTAAGAAGAAGAGACATATTCTCAGCAGGGGCTCGATAAATGCCGATGATAAAAAAGCTTGTCCTCAGGAGTGGACGCCCCACGGGTGATATGATGATGGTAAACGATAACGATGTTTTCAGACGTGTCCGCGACAAGGTGTCGGCAATAAGCGCAGTGGACCGTATCTGGGTCGCGGCCGGCGCGCAGGCTGCGCACTGCCCCGCCACGCGCGCCGCGCTCGAATGTGCCGTGCTCATACTGGCCGAGGTAACTATATACAGGCGCACGCGACAAGGTGTCGGCAATAAGCGCAGTGGACCGTATCTGGGTCGCGGCCGGCGCGCAGGCTGCGCACTGCCCCGCCACGCGCGCCGCGCTCGAATGTGCCGTGCTCATACTGGCCGAGGTAACTATATACCGGCGCACGCGACAAGGTGTCGGCAATAAGCGCAGTGGACCGTATCTGGGTCGCGGCCGGCGCGCAGGCTGCGCACTGCCCCGCCACGCGCGCCGCGCTCGAATGTGCCGTGCTCATACTGGCCGAGGTAACTATATACAGGCGCACGCGACAAGGTGTCGGCAATAAGCGCAGTGGACCGGATCTGGGTCGCGGCCGGCGCGCAGGCTGCGCACTGCCCCGCCACGCGCGCCGCGCTCGAATGTGCCGTGCTCATACTGGCCGAGGTAACCAAATTTACAATCTTGAGTGATTTGATAAAGTCTATTTTTGACACTAAACGTATAAAATTTCATCTCCCATCAGTTCATTCCTCAACTTCACTTCTCACTCCAGGTCAACCTCTGATTTGCCTCTGGATTTGAGTTTTAAATTTATCACTGGCAAGGAGTGATTAATCTAAACCCAAATCCGAGTTTGACAGTCTCAAAGACCTTGTACTTATAACTAGACTGCGCACGAATGCAGTAAAAACGGTCTAAGTCAGCGGGTTCCAAGGTAGCGGTGTCTCTTTCAACATTAGACGTCTTTAAGACGTCAGACAAGGACACAGCCACCAACGGACCCTCATGTTCCGACCGGTTTCGCCTAACTACAACTTGTTAAGGAAATAGCTACCTTAACTTAAGCTATGCAATTAGATCTCATTTTGGCTGACCAAACCATATTGACCATATTGGTGCACAGTCTTGTTAATAAGTACAAGGCCTTTGGATAGTCTCTATGACTGTCAAACTCGAAAGCCGCGTTTCGTTTACATTATTTATGTAGCGTGGTCAGAGTGTCAGGTGTGGTGCAATGATGACTTAGGAGTTTAATAGTTAGATTTTTTGGTTAATATATCGATGCTCAGATTTAATTTATTGTCGTATCAATTTGCTATTTCAGCGTTGGATCCGTCACGATGCTGAATCGGTGGTCCAAATCCTATCTCGCTGGTGTAAAGAAAGCCGGAATTCCCTGCAACAAACGCTCTGTGGCGCCCTCGTGTCGCCGCGGAACCTCGACACAACCAAGTGGCCTCGCGTGTATGGCACGCTACTGAATGCCAAGCTTCCTTCGCACGCCAAATTCAGTTATCTTTCTAAGGTAAGTAATATACCTAGAACTTATCAGCTCATTTCACTTTGTATATTTTCTTAGATCTAATATAGTAAGATTAGTTAAGTCATATTTTTAGGCGTTATCTAGTTATGGATCTGTCTTCCCGCTAACTAAAGTATACAACGTGGATGTCTTCAAATCTCGGGTAAATTGGTATCTTCTAGGTAAGCGTGATACACCCTAGACCGCATATCTGCTTAACATCAGGCAGTATTTAATCAAACGCAAACCTATATAAAAAGATAAAAACAAGTAGCACATTATTTTTTATTTTCTTTCTCGAAAATCTCAAAACGACAAATAATAACGAATAGCCAAAACTTTCAACTACCCATAATTTCTGCAAGAGTAGTTTAGTTGGAAAAGCTAATGGTGCAATGAAACCTAATAGGTCATAAAACAATATCTGGTTGTCAGTTCGAAATGAGCCAGTGGTCCCGGTGCGCCACCCCCGAAGCCCGTCGCGAGCTCCTTTCCGCCCTGATCGCCGCCCAAAGGAGACACGGTCCCACGCCCGCCCAGGAGCACTGCATACTGCTGGAACTGCTGGGTGTTCATACTGCAGCGGTACTGAACAGCGACGAAATGTGTACAGGTATACTATTATAGAAACTTACCTAGACTTTCCTATGTACAGGAAGCTATATGACTTTTCCCTATTGATTTCATTAAACGATTTTCAAAAGGTTTTCAACTGTATTATTTTGCGTATAAGTCTGCGGAAACAAAACAGAGGGAAAATATTGCTGGAGGGTTGCGAGTCTTGAAAGTTGGTCCACCGACAAGAGCCTCTGACGAGAGCTCTTAAATTTTGAATGAGAATGTTAACGAACGAATTTGCGATTATTTTCTCTATTATTTATTTGTTTATAGGCGAGCAGTGTATACTGATATGCTTATACTCAAGCAGAGTCGGATAAAATTAGTATTTAGACAATAAGCCCAATTTTAAAGGAGCCATCGTAATTTTAAAAGCAATTCAGAATATGCCGACCTAATGCCGTAATTTCGTACTTAATTTTACGTAATTTACGTTATTTTATGCAGTGGTGATGCAACTTGCGACGCTGGCCGCCGACGGCAAGCTGCCGCCGCGTCAGTGGACGCATTTGGTCAACGGTGTGGAAGCGGCCAGTGAACAAGTCTCTTTCGATCGGGTTAGTACCTACGTACTACGTACCTACTATAATATATATTTTTTCAATAATGGTTTTATTTGTTAATGATTCTTCGCATATATTATTATAGTTTTCGTGTTTTTTTTGAGTTCTTCTTGTGTGTTTAAGACCTGTTGTTAATTTCTGATAATTACGGCCCAAAACCTCTTTGCACGTCGTGTTCCATAGCAACAAATGGTGTGATCTTGTATTTAAGATAAATGTTGTAATAATCAGTTATTTCTTTAGTTTGTCCATCTGGTGGATCCTCAATATGACCAACTACCTTCGTCAATGTCTAAAGTCATATTGATGGGCTGTGATGGGTCACATTGATGACCAAAACGGGTGATACTTTGAGTACAATATTCATGTTATATTTGACTGTTCAGTTAGGCCACCTGACCAGCGAGCTGGGAGCTCTGTGGTGGCAAGCGCGATCGCTGTACAACGGCGCCACCACGCTGGTTCCTCACGCGGAGTACGTGGCGGCGATACAGAGTCGCCTGACACGAGCGATCGCGGCACACGCGCGTCTGCTCAGCTACAGTCCTGAGAGAGGTAAGTTTGACAATTCGTACTTGTTGTTCATGTTCAAGCGGTTATTTCCTAACGCGGAGTACGTTGCAACGATTCAAAGTCATCTGACGCGCGGTTTCTAATATCTGTTTCTACCTAACCTTCTACTTCTATACTTAGATGAATGATAATCTATACTATCGAAGTAATTAACGGATGCAATAAGTTGTCAGAAAACTGATAAGTTTTTCCAATATAAACTTTTGGTCAAATACACTTGTATTTGACAAATATAGGTACACTGAAAAATTACACTTTTACTTGACGAATGTACACTGAAAAAAATACACTTTTATTTCACCACGGATGAGATTGAACTAGCTAATCTCTCTATTTCAATTCACGGATGCAATAAGATGTTATGATTCAGTCAAGTTTTTTTTAATTGTAGGTAATTTCGTGTCTCTAATAATAAATAACTTTGTTGGTAAATAAATAACCCATGGTTTGTGCAGTTGGCAGGGTAGCGTGGTCAGCCGTCCAAGAATGTTGGAGTGCGTGGGTGGCCCCGCACCCCGCCACCCCCGCGCTGCTCCCCTCGCCCGCGGCGGAGGTAGACGGCGAGTACTGGGTCATGCTGCGCCGCTTACTCGCCTGCCTGCAGGACATCATGTGTGCCTGTCGCGGTGAGTCTTACAACAAGAATATTGGAGCGCGGGGTGGCCTCGCACCCCGTCTTCCCGTATGTGTCATTCAAATAAAGACTAAATTGTGACATCCTTACATAGTATAAAATAAAGTCGCTATTTTCGTTTGTTTGTTTGTTTGTTTGTCTGTATGCTTAAATCTTTAAAACTACGCAACGGATTTTGATGCGGTTTTTTTTAATGGATAGAGTGATTCAAGAGGAAGGTTTATATGTATAAAAATTCCCGAAATTCCCACGGGAACGGGCACAACGCGGGTAAAACCGCGGGGCGCTGCTAGTCAAAGATAAAATATATTAAATTGTATTCAGGATGCGAAGTGGCGTTACTGCAGTGCGTGTTCGAGTGGAGCTGCGCGTGCCACGCGGCGTGCCGCGGCGGCGCGCGGCGCGAGGGTCGCGTGCAGGCGAGCGAGCTGCTGGCCGTGCTGGCCGCCCTGCCCTGGACCAGCCACCAGTGGCTCGCGGGCAGCTGTCTGCAGCGAGCCACGCAGGTAACATTACACATACAGCAGCGAGCGTGCAGAGAGTATTACTCGTACCACACCTTCCGTACACACGTTGTATAAAATCAGGATCACATATTTCAATTGAAATGTGAAACCCAAAATCTTACATCTCTAAAGAGAAAGCACTCGTAATGTATTCATCGTGGAAAGAGCTACTTTTTCTAACCTGCATCATAAAATTAATTTGTATTTGGTAGATCTGTGCAACAAACGATGTGGAGCTAACGTCGTGGTGCTGCGAGAGATGGGGCCACACCGACGCTGTCACGCTACTGCTGGACGTGACCGAGGAGACGCTCGCTCCGCGCCTCGCCACCGTACTGTACCTGTTCACTGGCCCGCCCCTGCCGCATGCGCCACATGTGAGTCACGCCACATGCCACATAGACTACAGAAGTCAGAACGCAACATATCTAATTAAGGAAAAATTTACGTTTTTTGTTCATTAAACCCTAAATGGTAAGTATTACAAACAAGTTTTCTGGAAACAAAAGATGAAAAATTGTACTCTCCACAATAATGGTCTCCATGACTTTTGCCCTAATGTGATAGTTTCCTAGATATCGGCCAAAAACGTTTTTTCAAGATGGCGCTTGAAGCTCCACCTGAATCTGTCAGCGTTTTGTGATTTTATACCCAGTAAGTGATCCTAAACCTTATAAAAAAAGAAATTTGGAACGGAGATTTAGTGCAAAGTTAAATTCTATTTTTCCTGAGGTAATGACCTCGTCTTAATAATGATCTGAGATAGAAGATGTAAAATAACTGAAAACACTTCCCTTTAATCCGGGACATAGTAATGATTGTAGTCATTTTTTATGGTTTCTACTTATGATGACTATTGGATTTGTGAACGATAAAAACATAAGAATTTGGCGCACCAACGGATCGCCTAAAATCCTTTTTTTTGTCTCCAGCTATTAAACGAAGTGACCAAACTGCCGTGGCGCAGGTTGCCCGAGCCGGCGCTGGGCGACGCTCTGGACAGGTTCTTCATGACGCATCACGACCCCGCGCACGCTTACCACGACTATCCGCACTTCCAGTGAGTTGACTCTCTGACACTTATCATACTCTTACATTTTATTGAAATTAGCGTAATAGGTACCGGGTAATTCAAAACAACGCCGAAAAAGTTATTATTTATTATCTTTTTAACAATTCATGTCAGTTCATTAATTGCTTGTAATTTTTTTTTCAAAAATCTTCTAGATGCTTCTCAATTGACTATTACGAGTATTTTTAGAGGCTGTTTTAAAAGTTGACCAAAAAGCTCTAATTGGTTTGATTAATTGGTTCCAGGGTATTGTTGTACGCAAGCATGCTGCGTGTTGATGCGGCAGCGTGCGACAGTGCGGAGTCACGTGACAAACGTGCCCGCGGCGTGTCGTCGTGGTGCCGCGCGGCTGCCGCGCCCGCTCTTTTGCCGCACTGCGCGGGACATGCCGCCGCCGTGCTGCACGCGCTCACACAACTCGGTGACTCACTCTAATTAATTAATTAACCGAGCGAGCGAAGCTTCTATACTTTGAAATTGGCAAAAAAATTTTTCATCTGTCCGGATTGGATGTTTGTTACTTTGGATGTTGGTTCAGGCTGCATTTTTCAAAATTACACCGAACCTTGGTACACAAGTTCTGTTAAAAAACCGGCCAAGTGCGAGTCGGACTCGCGCACCGAGGGTTCCGTACAAACCTGCAAGGTTTACAAAGTTCGTTCATTACGACAAAAAAAGTAATAAGTTTATATTTATTAAAAAATATATATTTTGTAATGTAACTAAAAATTTAAGGTTTTCGGAATTTTTCCTTTATGTGTGCTATAAAACGTTGCTTCATGCCAAATTTCAAGATTCTAGGTCGACTGGAAGTACCCTTTAGGTTTTGATTCCCTTGCGAGTACTTGCGAGTTTCAAAATTTGCGGCATAAACGGCTGTATCTTTTGATTGCGTTGGCTTAGAAGTTTGATTTTTTCACAGCTTCGAGGGACAGTAGACCTGAGTAATTGATATAAATTTCAGCTTCATACCTCCACGCGTTCCTGAGAAAAAGGGTCTTGACAGACGGACGGACGGACAGACGGACAACAAAGTGATCCTATAAGGGTTCCGTTTTTTCCTTTTGAGGTACGGAACCCTAAAAATAAAAATAAAACACTTGAGCTAAAAAAAAAAAGTATGTATAGATGACGATGAAAACCCTAATCTAAAAGCCCACTACCAGCGGGCACATATAGGTTTGTACTTAAAGCATAGTAGTTGTAATATATAGTTAAGTTTATGAAATGTTTTATAAGTTTTAATTGATCAATTAAATCAACACACAGTTCTGTTTATTTTTGTTTTTAGGGTTCCGTACCCAAAGGATAAAAACGGGACCCTATTACTAAGACTCCGCTGTCCGTCTGTCTGTTTGTCACCAGGCTGTATCTCATGAACCGTTATAGGTAGCATGCTGAAATTTTCACATATGATGTATTTCGGTTGCCGCTATAAAAACAAATACAAAATAAATATTTAAAGGGGGCACCCATGCAACAAACCTGAATTTTTAGCCGTTTTTTGCTCCATATTAATAACGGTAACTGGTAGATGCTTGAAATATTTACAGAATATTCAGTTGAATATTAACTTTACTAATAAATAATGAAATAGAAATAAAATAAATATTTAAGGGAGATTTTTATTTGGGAGCCCCCGAACAGTACGGAACCCTTCGTGCGCGAGTTCAGTTATTCGTCTGTATATTATCGTCACCGTAATTGAAACTGATTGGTGGGGTGTTAAGGTTCACTTTGTACCAGTTTGGGAGATTGAAATAAAATAACGTGTTGTCGACTGCAGAGCCCTTAGTCCAGGTTTTGCGTAGTTTATTTAAATTTTCGCGTTTGCGTGTGGCTCCATACATTTTGGTTAGTTTTTCCTCGTTTCTGCCAGGGGCGCTGTACAGAAATGTATGGAGCCTTACGGAAACAGCTGTAGTTTCAATTTACGTGTAAACCTGGACTAACCCCTCAGATTTGTATTGCGACTGACTTGAAGTTTACAATGAATGAAGTTATAATATGAAGGTGTGCATTAGCTAATATTGTTTGTTTGTTGTAACAGCCCCGTACTTGGAAGAGTGTAGCGGCGAAATAGAAGATTTACTCGGGCGAGCGTCCGTTACTATGTGCATGGAACCGGCAGCCGCCGCCGCTCTACCTGTCAGTATAACACTTATACCGTCTATCCATCACCCATAGGACGTCCACTGCTGGACATAGGTCACCCCTATAGATCTCCAACAAGACCGGGTGGAAACGGCTTCCGTTCAACGCGATCCTGCGCTTTTATTGAGGCCGTCAGTCCACCTCGTGGGTGGAAGTGCTGCACTACGCTTGCCGGTATACTAAGCACAAAATCCGAATTATAGGTACCCGCGGGAGCCAGAGAGACTCGCGCCGGGGCACACCCGCCCGCCAACCTCATGCCTCCCGCGCGCTCCCTACGCCCACGCTCACCACTACGACACGCGGCGTCGGAATTGTGCACACATGCGCTATAATTAGCGAATCACGGCGAAGTGTCATCTGCAGCTAACTTCTCATCCGTCGATTTGTGTGGCATAGTAATACGTGGTCTCCACTCGAGAACTTTTCAACCCCATCGGTCATCAGTCCTTCATGCTATGTCAACTATAACACCATGAGCATTTCAGCCTAATCAGAATTTCAAAACAATGCGAGGTGTTTTTTAACTCACTTCCAAAAAGGAGGAGGTTCTATATTCGTCTGTATGTTTTTTTGTGTAAGTATGTTCATCGATAATTCCGCCAATTGTGAACCGAATCAAAAAAATACTTTTTAGTTCGAAAGGGTACTCCCGAGGTGGTCCTATTTAAATTTTACAGAAATCGAATGAGCCGTTTTTGAAAAATCGACAATAATGTAAATAGTTTGAGCGAAATATTCGAATTTTGTACACGATGGAAGGCGGTTTATCGATTTTTTGAGATAATTATTGTATCTCGCTCTATTCGAAAATCTTGTTTGTATATCACCGATCATTGCATGCATCATGAAGAAGCAGTAGCCGCTAAATAAAACCGCTAATATATATTTATTATATGCCGTTTTCTCCCCAGGTGTGGCAGTTGTGGGTGGACAGCACGAGTGTCCGGATGCAACGCGGCTGCATTACGGCTGCGAGCGCGCTCACCGCGCCCGCCTACTGCGCCTTACTCGCCGACACGGCCATTCGCGCCTACCTCACTAGCACAGGTACTGTGCTGTACCATCCTTTTTTATACTCCACTGCAGGACGTAGGCCTACCCACCAAGACACTAGCACAGGTACGGACCAGCAAATAGTCTGCTCTTTTCTCTTTTTAACCCCCGACAAAGAAGGTGTTATAAGTTTAACGTGTCTGTGTATCTGTCTGTAGTATCGTAGCTCCCAAACGGATTTTTGTTTAGTTTTTTTGTGTCGTAGGTAATTTTATCCCGAGTGTTTTAGCTATGTTTCAAGATCATCAGCTCTTTTCTAGTTGATGAGTGGATCTAACTACCTTCCATATAAGCCCGATTACAGAGGCGCCAGCGTAAATTTAATAGCAACGTAAATAGTGATCTCTCTATCGAACGCCTAAAGTGAAAAAGAAACAGAGCTATGCTATTTAGCTAATATAATTACGATGGCGCCTCTGTAATCGGGCTTTATGTCCTATCAATTCGAAATTTGGTACCGTGTTACTTCAATGATATGGAAATTTTAAAGCAAGGTAACCATAACCTGATCAGCCGTTTGAAGATCATCAGCTCTTTAATAGTTGATGAGGGGATCTCACCACCTTCCATATGTATTCGAAATTTGGTACCGTCAATTATTTTAAAAGGACATAGAGTTTATCTTGTGTCGGGGAGTTTATAAAATTTTTAATTTTACAATAAAAATTTACTTGAGAAAGTGAGTAATCAGACGACGAGAGGTATTTTTCCGCCTTTTGGTGGCTTAAAAAGCATCCGCATCTAAAGCTTTCCGACATATACGAACTAGCTTACTCTTTAGAATAGCATGGATGTAGATGAAGTACGTGTGCTCGCACGCGGGCTACGCGTACGCGCTCGCTTTAGCCTTTTCACTGACGAGCAATAAAGAGCCTTATGCTCTCGGTTTTAGAGTCTCATTAGGACGAGGTGGTGTAGAGGTGGCGCGGCGCGTTCCCTTGGCACGCTCGCCTTATCCTATCACTGTTATAAATAAAATTACCGGCCCAGTACGAGTCCGACTCGCGCACGGAGGGTTCCGTGCTGTATAGGAGCCCCCCCTTAAATATTTATTTATTTTAATTTTAAAATATTATTTATTATTAAAGTGAATATACAACTAAAATTCTGTAAATATTTCAAGCATCTACCTGTTACCATTATATTAATATAGAGCGAAAAACGGCTAAAAAATCAGGTTTGTTGTATGGGAGCCCCCCTTAATTATCATGGGACCTTAATTATTAATTTTATTCTATTTTTAGTATTTGTTGTTATAGCGGCAACAAAAATAGATCATCTGTGAAAATTTCAGCTTTCTAGCTATAACGGTTCATGAGATACAGCCTGAAGACGGATAGACAGACGGACAGCGGAGTCTTAGTAATAGGGTCCCGTTTTTACCCTTTGGGTACGGAACCCTAAAAACCTTATGGTATTGGTTTTAGAGTCCAGTTGGGACGAGGTGGTGTCGCGGTGGCGCGGCGCATCCCCGTGGCGCGAGGCTACAGAGTTCATTTCCCGTGCGTGTCTGCACGCGGCGTATGCGTGCGCGCTCGCCTTCCAGCCGCTGCAGCGCTCGCGGGCCGTGCTGCACGCGCTGCAAGCCGCCACGCCCGTCATCGACTTGTAAGTTTATATTAAAGCTTTACCCACGACTTCCCACAGGATCCTTTAATTTTTCCTGGATAAAGAAGCATTTTTTTTTATTAATGGTTCACAAAACTGGGCTTACACACTAAAACTTACATTAAATAAAAAATATTAATATAACGACATGCATAAATGTATATGCCCTTCTTGAAGTGAACACAACATGCGTAACAAAATTAGTACTGAATATAATAATTATGTACCAAAAATAAGTGATTATTTTTATAAATTTAGCTTAAAATTAACATGAGCATATGACACTCTCAGACATTTGAACTTTATAACGAAGCGGTGATGGAGGCCCTCGGCCGGGAGTAGGAGAATTGCCATAGGACCTCAAAATGCCATCGAAGGCTACTTCTTGCGGCGGCGTCAGGTCGTTATCTTCCCTCAAATATGGTCGAGGAGAGCTATGACACATGCGTCACACTCGTGATCGGGTGCTGCTTGCAGGTCGCCGGTCTGCTCGTGGCATTCACGCAATACACCGACCAAATAACTTAGGCTAATATTACTCTCTGTGTACAGTAAAATCAAATAATTGTGTTTATAGTTAATAAAGGGCAGTCCCTGGAGTCTGTGGTTACTAAATTTTCAATAAAAAAATAATAATTACTGAATTGAGTTTATTTCGCATATTTTATTTAAATTTTTTTTTATTTTTTGTTTTTTTTTCGCTATAAACACTGAAAAAACATTCATTTGCAGCGTGGCCAATGAAGCTATAATAGCAGTATGGATCTGCTACGCGTGCCGCGCCGCGCTGTCGTGTGTCGATGACGTCACGACAGAATCCGGCGAAGAGACCAGACAGGCGGCGTCAGCGTTACTGCTCGCGTGGGCCCAACCCGCGCGCCGGTCCCTACTGAAGGTGGTCACACTACAGCCCGACACCGAGCGCACTACTGCCCGGTGAGTCATACTGCCTGTTACTGCTCGCGTGGGCCCAACCCGCGCGCCGGTCCCTACTGAAGGTGGTCACACTACAGCCCGACACCGAGCGCACTACTGCCCGGTGAGTCATACTGCCTGTTACTGCTCGCGTGGGCCCAACCCGCGCGCCGGTCCCTACTGAAGGTGGTCACACTACAGCCCGACACCGAGCGCACTACTGCCCGGTGAGTCATACTGCCTGTTACTGCTCGCGTGGGCCCAACCCGCGCGCCGGTCCCTACTGAAGGTGGTCACACTACAGCCCGACACCGAGCGCACTACTGCCCGGTGAGTCATACTGCCTGTTACTGCTCTCGTGGGCCCAACCCGCGCGCCGGTCCCTACTGAAGGTGGTCACACTACAGCCCGACACCGAGCGCACTACTGCCCGGTGAGTCATACTGCCTGTTACTGCTCGCGTGGGCCCAACCCGCGCGCCGGTCCCTACTGAAGGTGGTCACACTACAGCCCGACACCGAGCGCACTACTGCCCGGTGAGTCATACTGCCTGTTACTGCTCGCGTGGGCCCAACCCGCGCGCCGGTCCCTACTGAAGGTGGTCACGCTGCTGTTCTTCTAAAATAAATCTTCAGTTATCTATGCAAGTGTCCTCCATGTCAGATTGCATCAACCAACCACCACCAAGCAAGAGGATATTGTAATATTTTATTTATTGAATATAATATTTTGTGTGTTGGTGTGTAGGCACCGCGTGTTGTGTCGCATGGCGCAGTGCATCCTGGCGCCGTCGGCGGACGCGACGCAGGCGTACGAGCTGGCGTGCGTGGCGGCGGGCAGCTGCGGTGACGTCATGTCGTGGGCCCGCCGCCCGCGCCCCGTGCTCCTCCCGCGCCTCGCCGCCGCGCTCTACCCCGCCCGCGAGCGCTACTTCACTGTGGAACTGCGGGACACTAGCGAGACGAGGTAGTGACGTCACATCACAGCGGTGACGTCATGTCGTGAACGCGCCGTCCGCGCCCCGTTGCACTACTTCACAGTGGAACTGCGAAACACTAGTGACGTCATGTCGTGGAGCCTCGGCTACACCACTTCACTATGGAACTGCGAGGTAGCAGCCTAATATCTAGTGACATCAAAGGGCTAAGTCGGAGTTTTGCTAATCAAATCGAATTACTTTTACGTCGCGTTAACCCAGCGCGCCGAGCACACACGCGAGCACATTGACGCACACGCTTGAGTTAGCCAATCACTGACGTTGCCGCGCTTGTGTTGGATCAGTTTGGCTAACGAGCGCCAAACCGATACCATAAAAAATACTCACACTTAGCTAGTCAGTTTTTTGTACGTGACACAAGATGGCGCTGTGCTGCGCTGTTAACGCGATTGAGTTCGAGCAAGAAACTCCAACTTAGCCCTCAGATCTCAGGCGACTGCGATGACGTTATGTTCTAAGACTGGGCTTGCCGCCTCATTATATCTTACGCGCTAGCGTAACTTATCATGTGGATTGTGCAAGTTATTACTGACGCTATTGTACGAATCAGTTTTAAATTACCGATCTATATAGGCCGCGCCACACAAATTGGCGGATGTGAAGTTAGCTACAAGCTGCAGAATATCCAATCATGACTGACTGAATGACATGATCCGCCAACTTGTGTCGCGGTATATAACAAAGTACTCTGTAGCTATAATGAATTTCAGCTTAGTAATGACGTGATCTCATGTCACGCCTTGCACTATTCTAAATTCAAGTTTACTAATCATGATACTACCCACGGTAGCTGGTGACGTCATACTTTGCTAGTTCATACGTAATACTTGCCTTTCTACCTGTTAATTGTATTCCTAATTAAAGCGCGCGTCGAAGCGTGATAAACATTATTAACGGTGCTAAATTAAAGTTTTTAATTGTTCTTTTGTATTATTATTCGGAGGCTAAATTATTAATTTTGTTACACGTTAATATTTTCTAGGACAAATAAAATTAATTTGTTTGCGCTTGAAAAGGCTCTCTATCAATAAAAGATATGTTAGAGGTCCCAAGCCCATATTTAATATTGTTTTGATATAAATGAGACCAAAGCGATACCATCATAAGCAGTGAGCCTACATATAAAACCGTATAGGCTCAGTAAAAAGAGCAAGACTTGAGAAAAGTTACTGAACGTAATTTGGCCGCCTCAAATAAGCTAGTCACAAATTTCCTAACTACAGAGAATTTTTTTATACTGAACTACTACTAAAATGTAGTCTTAAAAGCAGCTATGTGCAACCTGGGTTTGTGACCTATCCAGTGATGTCATATCCACGTATCTAGTCTAATTATTTGAAGTATAGTATCGTATAGATTTATAGTTAAAGGTTTTTAAATTACATCGGTCTTCACTGAGAGCTGAACGAAATTCATAAGTACAGAAAATATTTTAAAATGGTTTAGAGGGTGCCGGCTACTTTCAACGTATAATAAGAGTATGCTCTGGGGAGCGTTTTTAGGGTTCCGTACCCAAAGGGTAAAAACGACTACTATTAAAAACGACTATTACTAAGACTTGGCTGTCCGTCTGTCTCCAGGCTGTATCTCATGAACCGCTATAACTAGAAAGCTGATATTTTCACAGATGATGTATTTCTGTTGCCGCTATAACAACAAATAAAAAACAGAATAAAATTAATAACTAAGGGGGGCTCCCATACAACGAACCTGAATTTTTAGCTCTATATTAATAATGGTAACAGGTAGATGCTTAAAAATTTCACAGAATATTTAGCTGTATATTCACTTCAATAATGAAAATAAAATAAATATTTAAGGGGGGCTCCCATACAGTACGGAACCCTGCGTGCGCGAGTTCTACTCGTACTTGGCCGATTATTTTAACTTCGCACGGTTTGGTTGTATACGGAACTTATATGGAGTACTCGCAACTTCCATAGACTACGTTGTCTATTCTCCGTACAATTTGTTAAAGTTACGTATACGTCCATACCGTTCGAAGTTCAAAAAACACCTAACATATTCTGTTGAATCTTCTGCAATAGCAGAAGAAGGGCTCAAAGATGATACAGACATTTCAGAACTATTCTTTTCTGTCAACAAGTTTTCCTGGTTATTACCAGGTTATCGTCCTGGTTATTGTCTGTTTCACCTTTAAGCCCTCACTCTATTCTTGAGTATAAAACTTGTAAATCGGCGATAAATATTATTACAGATATCAAGTCATATGTCTTATTGTCGTCTTAAACATTATATCTTCGAATAGCAACTATCATTATGTCCCATTGCTTATTACGTCGTGTTTCCGAACACCCTGTAGAGGAATATTTTCTGACGTTGTTTAATTCTGAAATATATTTTATAAATTCCAAAGTAGTAGTATGTAATTATGTATTGCCATTGAGTAAAATAAGGTACGTTTAGTTTTATAAGCATGTTTATTGTTATTATTAGTGTACAGTCAAAATGATTGTCATATAACGAGTATTTAGATTTATTATTTTTTGTCAGGCGATCTCAAATTTGTTTCTTATAAATATTTGTTGTATTAATTGTTCGTACGTCCATGTAACTCATGTTTCGTACACTAAATTATGTACCTGCTTCGTTAGCCGCAGGAGTGTAAACGGAGCATTACAAGCAACATAAAATTGGCAAATAAGTACCTACATTGGGTGCCAGTATTTCGTGTAACTTTTTTATATACTTAGCGCCCCACAAATCAGCAGATCCCATCTGTTATGCGCAGAACGCTGCGCAAAAGCCGAAATATAGGTGTACGCGGGAGCCAGAGACTCGCGCCGGGTTGGTGCCTTGGTGGGCGGGTGCCCACCAACCTCATGCCTCCCGCGCGCTCTCTACGCATTGTGCAGACATACGCAATAATTAGCGAATCACGGCGAAGTGTCATCTGCGGCTAACTTCTCATCCGCCGATTTGTGTGGCGCTTAGTATACCAGTATTGTACTGTCTATTTTTGTAGAATCGCCTGCCTTTTATGCTCAATATATTATATCATAACAAAGTGAAAATAAAAGATCAATATTCTTATACTTATTTTGTTTTATTTTAGCTAAAATTGTTCGTTTAAGTACATATTTTACATTTATTTATTTACAAGTAATATTAAATCGATGGTCTTATAACTAGGATAATTAATTAGGTACCTATAAATATTGCCTATATTAATAACTCTCTATCCGGTCGTAAAGGCGCGATTCCAACGAAAACATACTCGCCACTTTTATTGACATCATGTTGTGCAAAACAGTACCTGACTTTAATAGTAACTGTAGATTTTGTTTGTCCGTCTTTACCCAGAGAAACATAGACAAACTATATAGAAATGTGCGCAATAGTAGCCACTGTTGACAACACTGGTGGAGCCTCGCCTTTATCACAGTTATCAATTATAGATATTAAGATAGGTCCTCGACTTTTCCTAGTAAGCGAGCGTAAAATCTCAAATTGTCAATCTGGTTTTATCTGACCACTTTATCGTGATAAAATTCTAAACCATGTGAGCACGACTGCATAGATCACTGTCCATTTTTTTTTCCTTTTTTATTAATGCTGCTTTACGTTAGTAACATTGCAGTTCTCCTAAAAATAGCATGCAAGTGTTCTGTTCTTGTATGCACAACGTTCAATAGTGTATAACAAATGCACGACAATATACCTAGAATAGTTTGTTATTCGATAAGATTTACAAGAACACACTTAGTTATTAGTAGACTTAGGTAGATATAAGTAGTTACAACTGGCGCCAAATAACTGAAACCGAGAGCGGAGTCACCGGAGGATCTGCATATTTCTAGTGTGCACTACTCCTTTCAAATCAACTTTACCGTAGGTTTTATTTATGGCGAGAGTTATATATATACCTTGCTAGCGACGATACAGAGATACAGTTGGATACAAGCTTGTAGGCAGAGTTTACCGCGGCAGGAGCCTCTTGGTCTGGTAATGTATGACTAGGCCGAGTATGGCGGCGAGTGTGGCAATCCCGCTGGCTTTCTGCGTGGAGAGCGCCGAGCCCCAGAGCCAGCCGGCCGGCAGCCAGCTGACCGCGTGCACCGTGTCCAGCAGTAGCTTGGTGGTGGTGAGCGTGGCGAGCGTGAACCGCGCGGGCGCGCACTTGGTGCGCTCGGCGGAGCTTAGCTTCTGCGCGGCGGCGTGCAGCGCGCGGACCGACCTGACGACCAATGCACATTTTGTAGCGGTCTACTCACTAAAATTTAAGGGGCCTATTTCCAAAATCAAACTAAAGGTGTACTTTTAAAGACGTGGTGTAAAGGTAACGAACATAATCATCCAAATTAAAAAAATACTATAGGAAAGAAAAAAATCTAAAGTAGCAGAGTAATCGCGTAGAATTTTGGAAAATAATATGGTTACTTTAGAAAAAATGAAAACTTCGCATCATAAAAAAATACATTTTATTTCAAATGCTCGAAATTTGAAACACCACATTATTTTTGACAAATTACGTAGCCAGTTCTAGCCGAGTAATCAATTAGTTTTTTTATTGCATGCTTAAATTTTGAATAAATAAATAAAATCCCACCTAAAAATATAAGCTGGAGCTCGAAGCCAACATCGCCATAAACTGTGTCATGCGATTTTCGACTCTAAACAAAGCCGCATAGATGATAGCGGACGATGCAAGAAGCGCGCGTTTTTTCCTAGCATTAGGCGCAGCCTTAATGTCTTTTGTACCTACTATCCTGCTTTGCAATGGGAGTAAACGCGCATGTGAATCGTGAAATTTTGAACGTTGGTATCATTGAACTAGCCGCGCTGGTAGGCCTAGCTGTGACGGGCGATTGAACTATATCTATCATGCAGGCCTATTTGGTTCCTTATTCCCATACGCCGACGAATTTCTTTTCGAACGGAGGTATTGTATATGCAGATTTTCTTCACTGGAAAGTCAGTGATATGAAAATCTGTAAGTACCTACCTAAGTACCTAAATAAATTCCAAAGAACGTAGGTACTGAGACGGCACCGGGATTTAAACTCACGACCGCACAATTCTAAAGAAAGTAATCTACTCATAATACAGTAGAATATAAAATTACGATATTACTGAATAGGACAATAATGCGATAGTAAGTATTACAATACCTACAGTATTTCTTGTAAGCTAATGATACAAATAGAGCTTACTTGACAAATCCAACGAATGCGTAGAGCGACCAGAACAGCTTGTGGTAAGTTTTGATCCAGAACTCTGCCTCCTTGGAGACCTTCAACACGCCGGTGTCAATAAGCCAGCCCAGCTTCTCCGCCTGGAGATAGCCCAGCGTGAACAC
Source organism: Hypomecis atomaria (assembly GCA_964007245.1). Lineage (NCBI taxonomy): Eukaryota > Metazoa > Arthropoda > Insecta > Lepidoptera > Geometridae > Hypomecis > Hypomecis atomaria. The sequence goes on from OZ023285.1 coordinate 3,426,563, forward strand.
GCCGCCGGCCACGCCGATGGTGCCCCAGATTGGACCATCCTGGGGAAATGCATCGACACTTGCAAAATAAGTTTTTGTTATATACAGAGTTATTTCTAATCAATTAGCATCCTTTTAGAGGCTTATTCTGTACATCAAAACTAACAACTTTTATTCTACGTCTAAATTCTCAAAAAAAAAGTTGTTGTTCCGTAGAAAAATATCGTTCACCCTCGACAAAATGTGTGGGACAGCTGTTTTTTTTTAGTTTAGTCAATTTAAAAGTCGCAGAACAAAAGTTGTTTATTTTGATGTACAGAATAAGCCCCTAAAAGGATGCTAATTGATTAGAAATAACCCTGTATAATACAATACTCTATTATGATACAATATTATTATTGCCTATATTGTAACCAATATTTACCTTGACCAAGCTTTGGATAGAGATATTAAAACAGCAGGATAGATATATCTCTATAAAAAGCAGTGGCAGTGACCGTCCTGTGGCCACTGAGAAGTTGATGTTTAAATATTTTAGTTTAAATATTTTTTTGTACCGGCTCGGGCGCTCTATATGTGTGTCTTGTCGTTTGCTGCGTCCAAACAACGCCAGCGATCAGATTTTGTAACGGTCTTTTTCGTTTGAAAGCTGATGAGGTCGGGATGATTTTAGATATAAGGAAATTTGTTATTTTTTTCTTCAGTCCTGTAACGACGACTATATAATACCTTTTCTCCAAGCCCATATTGGAGCGCCAGTTTGAGAGCGGCGGCGTCATCGAAGAGGCGCAGCGTGGAGCGCGCCGCCGCGAACCGCGCGCTGGCCGTCATCAGCTCCTGGCGCTGCGTCGTCGAGCCCACGAACTTCAGCGCGTAGCATGTTAGGTTCAGGACCTGGAGGAATACCACGTTGGGGGTAGAAATAAAGATTTGTAGACCTTGTATTATGTTGCTTTGCAAAATGCTGAGACCTTTCAGAGCTTTCTATATAAATGCCCGCGATCATGATCGGCGCAATTCGTCGAAACGTCGCGTTATTGCGTGCATGCCCTGAGCATTCATTCTCGCCATCGATGGCTCCTTCTTGTGGCGGCGTCGTGTGTCGGGTCGTTCTCTTCCCCCAAACATGGTCGAGGAGAGCGATGGCTGGCACATGCGTCACACTCGTGATCGGGTGCTGCATGCGGGTCGCCGGTTTGCTCGCGGCATTCACTCAATTCACCGAAACTACTAACTTAGGCTAAGATTTAAACAAACCCATCTCTATTGTACTAAGTAACTGTTTTTGGACAGTAAAATCAAAGAATTGACCCTGGAGACTGGTTAGTAAATTTACAATAAAAAAATTCACTCAATGCACCGAAACTACTAACTTAGGCTAAGATACTAACCCATCTCTGTTGTACTAACTCTTTTTGTACAGTAAAATCAAAGAATTGACCCTAGAGACTGTGATGAGCAATTTTACAATAAAAAAACGTCGCTTCTGAAACGGGGTATTTATTTATCTCGTATTTTCAGTGCGCGATTATGCCCATAGTATAAGAATAATGTTTGTATAATATACTCATTATTATAATAAACAGCTTTTACTGCGACAATGCGACCACCTGCTAATCTCGAAAATTAAATCAACTGTTCGATTTAAAAGTTCATTACTATCGAAAAAATGTATGGAACGACTGAATTTTTTTTTATTTCGACGTTACGTCCCTTAGTAAAAAATATCCACAATAATGAGTGTAAACACCTTCTCTCTACACTTTTTAAAACAACACACGTACCTATTTACCAACAGGATAGATATACAGGGTTATTCCTAATCAATTAGCATCCTTTTAGCGGCTTATTCTATACATCAAAACTAACAACTTTTTGTTCTACGACTTTTGTGATAACTCTACAGAAAAAAATGTTGTTCCATAGAAAAATATCGTTCACTCGCGACAAAATGTATGGAAAAGCTGGTTTTTTTTTAAATTTTGAGAAAAGTCGCAGAACAAAAGTGGTTAGTTTTGATGTACAGAATAAGCCCCTAAAAGGATGCTAATTGATTAGGAATCATCCTGTATGCCTAGGTACCTAATCAACTTTTAGCTGGTATTCCCATAGGTTGTTCTGAACTCATAAAAAATCTACCTATTCCATACAAGTAAAATGCTTGGAATAGCGATTTTTTACATTTTCTGGTACCTAAATAATTTAGGTACTGTTTTCAGTTTTGCATTTATATACAATATATAGATATTTACATAGTGGTATTTTTCTATTCGACAAATATTTAACCATCACAAAATTATTTCATAATTCACGAATGCGCCTTCCTTTATTATCAGCAACGCAGCGCGCTTACAGATAAAATTTACAAAAAAAATGCATCAGAGATATCTTACCTTATCTCTATTCACGTGAGCTTGCAATAAGTCGCAAAATTCGTCGACAACCTCCATACTTTGACCGCCAGGCACAGGCCACCGCACTCCACAATAATACCCAAATATTTAGTCAAACTTATCAAGAATTCAAACCACATTTTATCGGATATCTTCGATAACTTATCTAATGCGAGATAAATTTGATCTTATGCTTCTGTTGACTTATGGATTTAAAAGCACATCGCTTACGAAGAGTTATATATTATTATTAGGTATACCTACGTGTTATGTAAGGTGTTATTATTTGCAAGTATATCTATGAAATAGGATAGATAGGAAGTACATAGATATGCAGTTTATCTGACATATACATATCGGTGTTGATAAGAATTTGACCGGTTCCTAAACTTGTCTGTAGGTAAAGGCTTGAAATTTCACTCATTGAAATGTAATTTTTTTTACGCAATATGGTAAGATTCAATATGGACAAATACCATGATTAGTATTTAACTATTCAATTACAAAATATATAATTGCAAAGTTTCATCTCAATCCGTTCAGTAGTTTTTGCGTGAAAGAGTAACAAACATCCATACATCCATCCTTACAAATTTTCACGTTTATAATATTAGTACTCGTAATCCTATAAGGAAGTGTATATAACGTAATCCCCTATGTATGTATGCCTCCCAGATTCGAGAAAACGGCTCATTGTGAATTATTTAATGTAAATACCTAAGTCGGTATGTATGACGGCGTGGCGGCGCGCTCGGGCATTTTTTACTACTTTCACTTAAGGACTGTGGCTCTGTAGATATTTGCTAGAAGACTTTAGCGTAGTCTGTCCAATGACAAGCCAGTAACAGCGTCGGACGAATGCCCTAAGAGTCTAAGGCTATGACAAACGAACAAAACATGTTTTTAATATTACGTAAAGAGTAATTACACTAAACGACGGAATCATCTTAACGTTGCACAAGTCAATTTACTATCACTTAGCGAGTAGGAACATTCCTACTTGATTCAAAAGGGTCTAAGTCTATGACAAACGAACAAAACATGTTTTTTAATATTACGCAAATATAGTAATTAGACTAAACGACGTAATCATCTTAACGTTGCACAAGTCAATTTACTATCACTTAGCGAGTAGGAACATACCTACTTTATTCAATAATGAGTTCCGGCTTAACCAGTTAATAAACGATGGCCTAATAAATAAAAATGACAAATTTTTTTAATAATTGCATTTATATTAAAATAGTAATAACAACCAATCATTTGACCTTTGTATATACAGGGTTATTTTTAATCAATTAGCATCCTTTTAGGGGCTTATTCTGTACATCAAAAGTAACAACTTTTATACTACACCTGCTCGGAAAGTACCTTGATACTTTATCAAATTTACGGTAGAAAGTACGTCATTGCATATCGAACAAATATGCGGGGAGAAAACGCATCTGAGCGGGAGAGAAAAGTGTATGAAAATCCATTTTACGTGGTTTTTCTTTTTAATTTTGGGTAAGACTATGCGCTGGTAACCTAAATATCAAAAGCCAAAAAGTTTTTACAGTGAGTTTTTATCTCCAAGTTCGCAAAATGACACTGGCCACTAGCTGTGTGTTGGATGGTGTCAAACAATTTGAAAAAAGAACATGTGAAAATTGCAGACGCCATTGGCGCCATTTTCAAGTGTTAAGTACATTAAGCTTCACTAACTGCAACAATTTCAATTTCAAATATAAATTTCAATTAGTAAAGATTTAGTTTTTTATTTTCCTCGTAGGTGTAGTATAAAGCACTATGTATCACTCGAGAGAAAGTGCGATTCCCGATCTCGGGTGTTTTAAAGCCCGAGCCGTAGGCGAGGGCTTCAAACGACACCCTCGACGGTAATCGGTCACTTTCTCCTCTCGGTGAACAATGTACTATTGTTCTGCGACTTTAGTCAGAACTCAAAAAAAAACAGCTGCTCCATACATTATGTCGCGAGTAAACGATATTTTTATGGAACAAACATTTTTTTTTTTAGTTTAGACAAAAGTCGTAGAACAAAAGTTGTTAGTTTTAATGTACAGAATAAGCCCCTGAAAAGATGCAAATTGATTAGAAATAACCCTATATAATTAAAACTAAAGCTTATCGAATACTAATATACAGTCTGACCCTGTCAGTTTGGAAGTATAATACGAGTCAAACTTAATAGCGGCTGCGAACACGAGACAAGTCGTTGCGCAGTAGCAAATTCATAGGTCAGCGGGTGTGAGGGGTTCTGTGCAGCTTAAAACTACATTTACAAACGCCATTAAGTTTGATTCGGCCTTTATGATAATATAAAGCTATATGTACACATATTTATAATACTTCAATAGAATTTTTGTATCCAGTTTATACATTTAAAATACAGGATTATTTTATTTTTTTAAATTAATTATAAAAGTCAGAATGTTACATCTTGACTAAGTACATAAACTAATAAGTGACTTAGAAAAGTTAAAAAGGCTTAGAAAATTTGTCAAGATAGTAGCAAATAATTACACCTTAATAAATACAAAATAATACATATTTACATACAAAATGACGAAATGCGAGGCATTTATTACTCGTGTGACCAACCTTGTAGTTACGGTAAAGAATAATATCTGACTGTACCTTTACAGCATTTTTTACAAGATTTTGTCTCGCTCTTTTTTACCTGAGAAAAAGTGACGAAACATTTTTAACCGACTTCCAAAAAGGAGGAGGTTCTATGTTTGTGTGTATGTATTTTTGTTTTTTTTTGTGTATGTTCATCGATAATTTCGCCAATTGTGAACCGAATCAAAAAATATTTTTTAGTTCGAAAGGGTATACTCCCAAGATGGTCCCATTGAAATTTTACAGAAATCGGCTGAACCGTTTTTGAAAAATCAGCCTTAATGTAAACAATTCGAATTTTGTACACGTACGATGGAAGGCGGTTTTGCCATTTTTTGCGAAAAATAATTATATATATTTACCATTGTAATGTAGGTACACCTACAATAAAAAAATTGCCAAGTTTGATAGTCCCATATTTTTACATAAGACCATATGGCTCTCAAATTATCAAAGAACAACATGAATAAGAGTAAAACCACGTGATCATCCACAAAATGATAAAAAACGCCACCCATTTTCGAACGGGAGTTTTTTCAAACTTTAAAATGCAAAATAAAATAAGGAACCTTTGTTTATTTACAGTTACCATTAAATACTCTCCTTATGTTGAAAAGCTTGTATACGCCGATTCAAATAACTTGGCGGATGTGATGACAGTTAACTACAAGCTGCGGATAGCCCAATCCTGATTGTAGCTCACCTAGATTAGGTCATCCGTAGCTTGCAGCTAGCATCACAGCCGCCAACTTGTTTGATTCGACGTATAGCCAGTTGTAGATTTACGTATTTGCCGCCAGTCAGCTATTGAATTTTTGCCGCCCCCCTAATTTCTGCCGCCCTATTACGCAACTACGGAAATGGTAGTAACACGCAACTGCGCAAATGGTAGTAGTAATTTTTGACAAACATAAAAAAATAGTCTGAAACTTGCCGCCCCGTAAAATATGCCACTAAAGGCTTCAGCCTACTCAGCCTATTAGTAAATCCACCACTGCCTATAAAACAGCTGCTTTTACACAAAACACTTTCCTTACATAAAAGTTCCAGTCGATTCTATTTGAGCAGTCGTTTCTTAGCGAAGTACATGGCAATGCCTATAAGGGAGGAGGTGGTGGCGATGGCTGCGACCTTGGTCCCCCCTATCTTCTCCCCCCACAGGCAGCCGGCGGGCAGGCAGCTGACCGCGTGCGTGATATCGAGGCACAGCTTGAAAGCTACGACCATCTGAATGATGAGTCGTATGTCCAGGTTACGTCGCGCGGCCGCGCCGCCATCCTCGGAGGAGTTTTGTAGGCAGTCCCGACTCCACCATAGCTGTCTGATTGACCGCGATGTTCTGCGAATATTGCACTTGTTTTAACCTCACAGAATAAATAATAGTAAAGCAGAAGGATCACTCCAAGACAATTATTATACAAATAGCTATCCTTGCGGAAAAGCAATAAAGAGCAGTTTGCATAAGAACCCATGGTTGCAAAACTACTGTTACACCATTTCTGGATCCGACACCCGACACAGGCGATATCGTAGGTGTCGCCCAGCCGAATGAAACTACGTGTTGCATGATGATCTTCAAACAAAAAAGTGATGTTACGTAGATTAGGGTCACGTAACATACGGTACGGCACGTAACGGTTCAATATATGCTGAAGTGTATAGGAAACTCACTACAGCAAGGATATGGCGAGGCTGGCGGCCCAGAGCGCAGAGCTGGTGGTCCCGAGAACGTCGGCTGCAGGAAGGGTGCCTAGCTCCTTATTTTTATTTGATATGAGGGCGATAAGTCCTACAATAACTGCTGCGCCAGCCCCGCTCCTTAAAATAACTGTGCGTGGCTCTGTGCCGCTGGCAGAGCTGCGCCAGTGGCTTGGATGGTGTATGAGATAGCGCTGAAAAGTGTATAGGAAACTTACTGCAGCAAGGATATGGCGAGGCGACCCAGAGCGCAGTGCTCGTGGTCAGCACGCTTTTTCCACCGGCAGGAACGCTTGGTCTACGGCGTTGGCCAGAACTGCCAGCACCGCTGCTATTGTCCATGTTTCCTATACTAAGCGCCACACAAATCGGCGGATGAGAAGTTAGCCGCAGATGACACTTCGCCGTGATTCGCTAATTATTGCGCATGTGTGCACAGGCGTAGGGAGCGCGCGGGAGGCATGCGGTTGGCGGGCGGGTGTGCCCCGGCGCGAGTCTCTCTAGCTCCCGCGCATATCTATATTTCGGCTTTTGCGCAGCGTTCTGCGTATAACTTCCCATCCGTCGATTTGTGTGGCGCTTAGTATACACGTAATGTGAAACTTACTGCAGCAAGGATATGGCGAGGCTGACGGCCCAGAGCGCGGTGCTGGTGGTCTCGAGCGCGTCGGCATTGCGCGGCGTCAGGCGAAGGATGCCCAGCTCCTGCAGCCAACACGCTTTCTCCACCGGCAGAAACGCTTGGTCTACGGCGTTGGCCAGTACTCCCAGCACCGCCGCTATTGTCGATGTTTCCTACACGTAAAGTGATACTTAGTACAGGCCGAATCAAACTCTTGGAAGACGAGACAAGCCGTTGACGAGTAGCTATACCTATCTCAGCAGCGGTGAGCGGAGTCAGGATTTGCGCAGCTAGTAGCTAACTTTACAGAAGCCATTTCGCCATTTGTTTGATTCGGCTTATGCAGGGTTTTCTGCTTGCCCTTTACTAAGCCTAGTAAAGGCGGTGATTTAGACCATTATTATGAACAACGTTTACTATGGGGCCAACCTGGAATTCGCCGAGAAAAAAAAACAGCTGTTACTTACAAAATTACAACTCCGAATCGACCGAAACTTTTTCTTGAAATTTGGGTTGGCCCTAAGTAAAAAAGAAAATCATAGTCTGAATCACCTCCTTTCAGCTTAGTACATCAGTTCTGTCTAACCCAGTATAAAAGCTATAAAAGTGTAAGTTCCAATAAAAGGCTCAACAGGGTAGAACTGTGAGTGTCTACATTATTTCGTATACAATTTTTATGCAATAAAAGTTATTCTGATCTCTTCACCTGACAGTATACGTAGTATACAACGTGGGGAGGCCTATGTCCAGCAGTGGACGTCCTATGGCTGATGGATGGATACAAAGTGTAGGACGAATCAAACTTATTGGCATCTGAGAAAACGAATCGAGTCGTTGCCGAAATAGGCCTCCTCTAGAAAGTAGGAAATAGGCCTCCTCTAGAAAGTAGGAAATAGGCCTCCTCTAGAAAGCAGGAAATAGGCCTCCTCTAGGAAATAGGCCTCCTCTAGGAAATAGGCCTCCTCTAGAAAGTAGGAAATAGGCCTCCTCTAGAAAGTAGGAAATAGGCCTCCTCTAGAAAGTAGGAAATAGGCCTCCTCTAGGAAATAGGCCTCCTCTAGAAAATAGGTAGGCCTCCTCTAGATTTTCAATAAGACCTGTTGAAAGCAGCTCGCATCCAGTCATTCTTAATAAGTTCGTCCACCCACAGTCTGTGGGAGTCCTACATTGCGCTTGCCAGTACCTCATCTCCATTCGAGAACTTTGTGGTTATTTTATGCTTAAATTATAAAAAGGGTACTCACATGTCGGCCCAGTCCATAGTTGTAAGTGTGCCTGATCATGGGTATGTCGTCGAAGAGGCGCAGCATGAGGCGAGCGTTTGAGAGCCGCGAGCCGGCCGCCTGCCACGGCTTGTCGTCTCGCACACACCCATACAGCTTGAACGTATAGCATGCCAGACGGACTACCTTTAAAGATTATACAAATAATATTATGCCTACGTTGAACAGCCATACAGCGAGACAAATCCCTTTTTGCCCCCTTTTGAGGGAAATGCTGCGTATACCATCACAAACCAACACACACACCATATACCTTTACAACAGTGGTCTACAACTGGAACTGGTTGCCTGAGGACGTAATCTCACCAAGGCCTATAAACACATTTAAGAATATACTGGACCTTTGGATAAAGAAGGTGTAATGTTGGAGGTTTCAGGGATGTGAGGAGGTGATGGCAAATGGCGTTCGGGTGGAACAAGTAAAAAGCACTACATTCTTGGGCTTTGAGATCGACAGTGGTATGACGTGGGAGCGTCATATCGACAAGTTGTCGGGTAAAATAAACAGTGCGTGCTTCGCGCTTAAAAGAGTGTCTCGACTAGTCTCGAGTGGTGTCTTCGGACGTGTCTTGCGCATGCTATTTCGCCACTATACACTCGAGACTGCAATATGGAGCAGAGCTCTACGGACGCGCAGCAGAATGGAAGCGCGCCTTCCGAGCGCAGAAACGCGCCGTGAGGGCGATTGTAGGTGTGTCGCGAGTCACTTCTGCGAAGCCCTACTTCAAAGAGTTGGGGATTCTCACGTTGCCAGCCATCCTGATATTTCAGGTAGCGCTCTACGTGAGAGAGAACCTCGACCACTACAAGAGGCATCGTGACTTGCACGCCTATAACACGCGTAACGCCAACAAACTCGTGGGCATCAAGCACTCCCTCACAAGGTCGAGTAAGCTCACGCACGTCATGGGGCCAGCGGTGTACAATCGTTTACCAGAGGAAGTCACGAGCGCACTCACCTTAAACAGTTTTAAGTACAAATTGAAAACTTGGCTTTTCGAGCAGACAATCTATGAATTTGAAGAATTTATAAATCGAAAATAATGTAATATTGTACATTAACATACCTATATAAATTATATTTAATTGACTTGTAAACAATGTGTTTATCAATAAATGACTTTGACTTTGTTATATTGGATGTTATATATATCGTTTCAAACATGTGTTAACACTATGCTACAAAGGAAAAATATTCCCTTAACAGACAGGTACGTAAATACTAATTTTATTCGACTCTGCTTGATATAGGCACATCAGTATACACTGATTGCCTATAAACAAATAAATAAAACACCCACCCCAATCAAAAATCGCCGACGACCAAAAATCCATTGTATACATATAAAACCTGTGTACCAATAATATTGTCGGGATCCGTTGAAAAATGCAACCTGTAAACGAAAACCTACATTTGGACAGATGAAAGCAAAATCGCCGTGTTAAAACAAAGACATTCTCTTCGGTCAATAATATATGGCCTATGTTGAATGTATAGCTTGAACAAATAGCATGCTAGACAACTTCCTATAAAAATCACACATTTAATGTCATTTTCTATATGATTAGGAGTATTTCCTCAGGTCCTGCTGCTGACAATATTCCTGATAGAGAAAGCGAGTATAGAGTATATCTCCAACATTCCTACAACAGCAGCAGCACTAGACAGCATGGACTAATATTATTTTAGTTAAGGATGTAACGCAGAGGTGCTGCAACATGCACCCTGCACTTCAGTGGAATTATTATTATGTGTACTTCAATGAAGCTACTTGATAGTCAGTTGTAGGTACTTGAGAGCCGTGGTGGTCTAGTGGTAATGATACGGCATTATAATCATGAGGTCATGGTTTCAAATCCCGGTCCCATCCCAATGAATTCCTTGAAGCTTATGTATGGAATTTCACACCACTGGCTTTTCGGTGAAGGAAAACATTGTGAGGCAACCTGCAGATGTCCGTATAAGAATTTCGATGGCGTATGCGAAACTACCAACCCACACTGGGCCAGCATGGTAAATATGGCCCAATCACTTTTTCGTGGGTAGGCCTACGTCCTACAGTGGACTATTAAAAAAAGGCTGGTACAGTACAGCACTTGATAGTCAGAGGATTTCTGTAATAAGAATGGACCATCCTGGGTTTATATTTTAGATGTTGAGAGAGGGAAAATTCAAATACTTAATTAAAAAGTTTTTATAGTGTTAGCTAAGCAAAAGTGGTAAAGAATAAAATATTTAGGTTTTATCATTTTGTTTCTTGTTCTTTTGTAGTAAAATGAGAAAAATTGCTATTTGTACATAAGATACATGAATGAAGCGACAAGGAAATCAAGTAGGCACTCTTTAAAGTGGAAATTCTGGTTTTGATGTTAATATCAAGGTGAAAAAGCTTCCGCGTACATTACCTTGTCTCTCCCGTTGTAACTATCCAATAATTCGCAAATATCTTCAGTTATTGATGACATTTTATTTGGAAAAAGTTAACACTGAATATTCTAATGCCGCAAGTAATTCATTGAAAAAAAGAACAGCAATTTCACAGGAATAACACCCGCGTGCGATACTGCATGATCAAGACCGATAACTATTACATTTCTCTAAACTGCAAAGACTTTGCCTTCTCAAAAACTAATTTTTGAAAGGCACAGCAGTGAGCAGGTAAGAGAAAGACTCAAGGCCGAAGTCGAACTCGAACAGCTGATAAATTGACTTCGATTCTGCTAGCACGCCACACTAGACCTAATTGACAGATCTAAAATTATATTTTTATCTCTTTTTACCTTTGATGTGAGACAGAGATGGCTTAATATTTAGTTTAGTGCAGAAATCAAAAGCAATGACGCTTTGACACATACTTGACAATTTATTTTTTATTCGATAGGAGAATGTTGGCGCCGTAATCTTAAGCATTTGCTTGTGCCAAGACATCAATTTTTAAAATCATCACTTTGGTGCACAGGGGCGGTGTTTGAAATGACATGGCATTATTGCTATGCCGATAAAGTTCAAATTAAAAGCCCTGCCTAGGAGACGTTTGAAGTTTGTCCACCATCTTTGTGAAATCAAATTTGACATTTGATCAGTAGTTCAAGTGTCATTTGTATCTAGATTACATAGCAGTTTCTATAGATTTTCGACGCCATGTTTGTGGAATCATGCAACACAACTTTTTTACTTTATGTCGCTTCTACTGTTTTTCCTTATTCTGAGCTTTGGTGCGATTAAAAAACTTTGTATCACGATTCATAAACTAATAATCATGATTACATATTTAGGATCTATCTTTGTAGCATTTTTTCAAAACATACCGAGAAAGATTTACTATGGTTGGGTTTCATCGCTTGTGAGATAAAACATCCCTGTCGCTTGTACATGCTTAAGGTGCGTTCGTATTGTGGAAGTGACATATTAAAGTAAAAAAGTTGTGATGCCATCTCAGAAACATGTCGTCGAAAACGCATAGAAACTGCTATGTAATCTTGACACAAATGACACTTGAAATCACAGATATACCAGAGGGATAATGTGGTCGATTGAGAAAAGAAAGAAAGAGATGCAATGATTTAGAAAGATGGCATGAGTTAGAAAATGACATGAAAAATATCTCGATTGAGTGGCTAGTTGCCGTATTTTTCTCTCAGTAGTGTCAAATTCCAGTACATATTTGACAGCTGTGAGCTAGATTTTCCATACATTTAAATACAATATATTGTGGATGAGAATTGCCTCAAGCGACAAGAGCGCTATCTCTAACGTCCGAAACCTACTTACTGGCGCGGGCGGTCTACGCGATGAATCGTCGTCGTATCTTTCCAACGTCAACCAGAGATCATGTACCACTGACAAGGTTGTTTGTATGCGTTGCAAGTTTATGTTAGTCCCATCCACAGGAGCGGTGTTTGAAATGACATGGCATTATTGCTATGACGATAAAGTTCAAAATAAAAGCCCTGCCTAGGAGAAGTTTTAAGTTTCAGACGTGCTACATTGGCGACACCGCCGCTGCACCGCGGCGACGTCGCGGCGGCGTCGCGGCGACACAGCCGCGACCAGTGTTGCCTTAGACACTGATGACATCTAGACATTTAGCGAAAAAAAAAAGGTTTTAGGGATAACCGTGTTACCTTAAGCTAAAGATGAGTAAAATCTCTTAAATACATTCTGATTTTGTGTGATCCAACCGCCAAACCAGATCGTGTGTATCGTCAGCGCTCCAACTTTTTCCCCGCTAACTCTTACTAATATTGTAAATCAGAAAGTGTATTTGTTGGGTTTTTCGTTTGATCACAGATATACTAGAGGAATACTGTGGTCATTCGATAAAATCTGAAAGAGATGCATTGATTTAATATGGCACACGTTAGAAAATGACATGAAAAATATCTCACAGCCCAATCGAGTATGGACTCGTGTGATTTGTCACGAGTGTTACACTAACAGCTGTCCAAGTGACAGCTGTCAAACTTCAAAGTGATTTATCTCGGTTATTATCGATTCCAGATCATTGATGTCTTCAGAAAAGTGATAGAGCTCGACGAGATCTACATTTCGGATGACAGCTGTCAAATTTCAAAGTGATTAAACTCGGTAATTATCGATTCTAGACTACTGCTGTCTTCACAAAAGTTATAAAGCTCTACGAGATCTACATTTCGGATGACAGCTGTCAAACTTCAACGTGATTTATCTCGGTAATTATCGTTTCGCGGCGACCGATGTCGCCCATGTGGCATATCTCTTTGTCCACCATCATTGTGAAATCAAATTTGACATTTGATCAGCAGTTCAAGTGTCATTTGTGTCTAGATTACATAGCAGTTTCTATGGATTATCGACGCCATGTCTGTGGAATCATGCATCACAACTTTTTTACTTTATGTCACTTCTACTGTTTTTCCTTATTCTGAGGGCCCATCCGTTAAATTTTTATTATATTATAAATTGAAGCAAATTGAAGTTATATGCAAAAATAATAGGTTTTATTGTAGATGTATAAGTGGTTGGCGTATGTAGGTACTTACTGGGGCAATTAATTTCATGCTCTTTTAGAGTCTGGCCAACGAAAGCTGTCCAAGAAAAAGGCGGGAATTTTAAAAAATCAAGAGCTGTTAGCTTGTTTTCTTTTATACAATTCTGCAAGCGCGCCTCTTTGTACCTTCGCGCCCCTAGGCACATGCCTACTTTGCCTTAAGGGATAATACGCCACTGCATATTCCCAATAGAACGCTGAATGTGATCGTTATTTGCGTTTTCAACTGTTAATTTTGCCATCAGTAGGCTACCCGAACGCACCTTAAGTGGAAGGAAAAAAAGCAAATACATAAGAAAGAAATGTCATTTATTATATGTCAAGTTCCATCAAAACAAACTGTAAACAAACAAGCTAACCTATAAAGTATCTCCTTAGTTTGGGCTATAAAGCTAATTTAACTTATGTAAAACCAATTTTATCCATTATATAATGAATTATAAATATTCAAATCACTTATAACATTACCTGTGGTTTAATATTCTGATATCCGTAACACTCAAAGTCTTACAATAAACAAAATGACCGTGTTCTCAATAACTGATATACCAGAATTCTCTAAGAAACAGCGTATTGTGGTGGTAGGAATCATAGGGAAATCTCCATATAGATACCCCAACAAAACTACACCACTATTACCTGGAGTCCAAAGTGATGAGGTTAATATCTTAATTTTTGTCTTTTCTTTCTGAAGTACCTACCTGAGTACCTGTTACCCATATTTTCTTTTATAGAATGGCATCGAATGTCACTGGGACGAGCGGCGAGGCGTTTTATACCTCCACACAGTGACTTATCTCGATACAAAAAGGCTTGCAGTGTTAGCAGAGAATCTTAATGAGAATTCCAAGAGCACAGAGAAGGATGCAGATGCTGCACACTGGCTAGTGGCATCAGGAGAGTTGGCTGCAGACTCCTGTAAAGTTATAGCGCTGTTGTTCCAACTGTGTCACATTGTGGTGCTATCCTCTCCTACGTCAACATTTGATCTTGGATACTTACAGTTGTTCAAAGCTATAGATGCTTACAGGTAAGTTTAAACAAGCCAATTTGCATTCAATGCCGTTGAGATTAATCATGTTCAAGAGCTGCAAAAAAGAAAGTTTAGAAAGTTAGTAGTTACTAATTTATAAAGAAGTACCATTTGATATATTCTCAATATAACAGAAGTGAGCTGGCGCCGTCTGTCACATCGGCACTCTCAGATATACAAGCATCGGGTACATGGGAGTCTCACGGACGGACATGCTGCCCTCGTCTGCTTTTCCACTTCATGCGGGCCCCGGCCCCTCTGCGCCGGAACCCACAGGCCTTGAAGAGACTGGAACATGCCACTGAGGACCAACTCTACTTTATATTGAGGAAGGCCAGAATCATCACTAATGTTTGGTAAGTTTTATGTTAGGCCGAATCATACAACTTGATAGATGTGAAGTTAGCTACAAGCTGCGGATAACCCAATCCTGACTGAAGCTCACTCAACAGCTGTGCGCGGATTGGGTTATTTGCAGCTTGTAGCTATTATCACTTTCTCCAAGTTGTATGATTAGGCATATTTTTTGTCTTTAAGTTCACAAACAGTATTTTAAACTTAACTCACATCTAGACAACTCTAAGAAAAATATTTTCAAAGAATACACTACTAAATATTACTTAAAACTAAATAAATTCATACACATGAAAAAATTACTACACAGTAATTTAGCACATATTAGCTAATATTTGAAATTAGGTACTTAAAACTAAACATTATGAAGGCACCATCATAATTATTGTTATAATAGGTAATTAGACTATTTCTGTTTCTTTTTACTTTAGGCTTTCGATAGAGAGAACACTTTTTACGTTGCTATTTATTTGTTTCCAATTAGTACATAATTAACAGCATGGACCAAATCATATCAAATTTATCATATTGAATGTATGATGGAGTCTTCATAATTGGGCCCACTGTGTGACCTATCTTTTACTAAGTTTGCCTTGAGGACTAGAATTATTAAACAGGTTTATTTTATGATGAGCAGGTATTCAAGTTCTAAGTAACATTTTTAAACTGAAACTGTTAACTTCATATTTTCTGAACTTACTATGCATTGATTAAAATAATAACTATTACTAGAATTGAAATACAAAAATCCACTATAATCAATTTATTTATTTGATAAATATTGATATACACATAAAGAAACAATTTGGACAGACAGAAATTTAATAATTATCTTTCTTACACAAATGATCTTACTTGTATTACGAGTACTTATAGAAATATTTATAGTGCAAATATTGGAGAATAATTAAATGGATTTGCATAGCTTTTCGAGATTCTACAACACACTAGGTACATACAGTAATATTGAGATTAAAATAAAAAGGTGCATGCATAATCAAACTTAATTTAAAGAATAATCACTAATTACATACATCAATCGCAACCAAGGTGTTAATAGATAAATCTTTTGTTTCCATCACACTCTTAACTAATTGGTTAGGAGCTGTAGTGCTGACTCTTTCTGATATTATGAACTCGACACCCCAGTTAAGAATAACACCAGCATAGTAAAACTCTTTGTTATGCAACCTGCATGATCCATGCTATGCAGCACTGAACTTTTGACAGTTGATATCCAGCTAAAGGAACAACTTTAAACATTAAAGTAACAACTTTACCTGGTTTAAGTAACATTTATTTTTTAATCTTAGAGAACAAGTCTGCAGCTATTTTCATAGCCCACTCATTCACATTGTCATTGTCAGGACAGGAGTACTTGAAGGCAGGCTCGTCAAGAGTATTCTTCATCTCTATGAGGCTGCCAAGTATCGCACAGATACAGACATTCACTTTGTTTGACAACCTTTTGTGACAATCCTTATCAAGCAGTCGACAGTATGGAAACCATTCCTGGGTCTCCGTAGAGTTTGCCTTTAACATCTCATATTTATTATAATACTCAGATGCAAGATAAATCATTGATATATTTGTTTTTCTACTCTTAATGGAGCATAAAAGATCCCAGAGCTCACTCGCTTCAATACTGTACAATTCGACCACTTTAAAAAATAAACATGGCAGTTGCATGTCATACCATTCCATGTATTTTGTGCATGTTTCTCTTATATTTTTCTTTGTTTTTGGGTCATTAGTGGTCAGATAAGCTTCTATGATTAGATATAAGTTTTGAAAATTTGATGAAATTTCGCTAGTGCTTTTCAAGTTTTTCATCAATCGCCTCAGTAAAATAAAGACAAAGCTAGTGGTTTGAGCATTCAAGGCCCTGTACTTGTTCTCGTCGTACTCCTCTCTTAATTCTGCAATAAGTTGCTTTGTTCTTTCCACTATTGTACTGCCTTTTGATGTTAACATTGTTGTTTTGATGATGACGGGGAGAGCAGGAAATTTTTTATTCACGGAACCTTCGAGTTGGAATATAGTTTTAGTTGGATCACCAAACTGTCTTGCATGTGTTAACAGATAATCTATTCTACATCTATGATCTGAATGATAAGGGTTTTGTTTCGCCGCGAAAATATAGCAAGCAAATTCCGCACAATCCAAATATTTATTTAGATCAAAGATAGCATGTTCTTGTAGCATCATTTCCAATGTATTACGCAGATGTATTGCGGATTCATGCCACTGTTTCGAACTTACGTCTGTACAATAAATGCGTATACCATACACTTGTTTAACAAGGCTGTCGGTAACGTCTTTCACCACTCTTTCGTCTTCTTCGGTGACAGTCGGGATCGCTGCGTCTTTGTTTTCATTGATGGCCATTAGGAATTTCTTCTTCTGTATGGCGAGGACTTGTGGTAATTTCTCAAGTGTTTTGATCTCTTCATCACTTAGTTTCGCTGGAACAGATCTGGCTGTTATTATATTTTGGTATTTGCGCCGTACGACCTCGTTGCTTCGACGCATTTTTATAGATGGTAAAACGTATATTGGGATAGCTTTGACTCTCAGATGTAGAGTCAAATGAATCGGGAAAGTCCTCTATTTAAATATTATATTACTGCAGATAACCACAACGTTGTGGTAAAATTCACACAACACATTTAATTTTTTTCAATTTAATTCGGGGAATTCGGTCACAGTCACAGCACAGGATATGCGATAATAATAGAAGTCTTTGTTTTGTTTTTTGAACGAATACACTGTACAGTCGTACAGTCTCGGCTATTGTGAATCACTAGTTGTTTTGTTAATGTAAATATTAATTGTTTGTAGATGACTATTGAAACCAACATTTACTTGTAGAGTCGAAAGCGGCGCTACCATCAATTTTTCTCAACAAAAGTGAGAAAATGTGTTAGTTCCATATTTATCCACTTGTATTTTATAACTTGGTAGTGTTAAACTTGTATAGAAATCGGGGATTCCCCGAATCGAATCAATGTGATATGTGTAGTGACGTGCCACTACGTTACAATAATCGATAGGTAATCGTAGTAGGTATCTAATACTTGGTAAAAAATACTTATAGAGGCCGAATCATACAAATCAGCGGATGTGAAGTAAGCTACAAGCTGCTCAATATCCAATCTTGACCGAAGCTCACATAAAGCAGCGAGTCGCGCGTTGGCGTCGATTGGTTATTGAGCAGCTTGTATCTAACTTCACATCCGCCGACTTGTTTGATTTGGTCTATAGATTGCGATTTGGTTGAATCCAACCGTCACATCGGATCGTGAGCAATGTGGTCCGTCCAACATTCATCATCCATTCGTCCATCAGCCATAGGACGCCTACTTCTGGACATAGGCCTCCCTTATGGATCTCCAATAAGACCGCGTGGAAACGGCTTGCATCCAGCGCGATCCCGAGGTCTTAATGAGGTCATCCATCCACCTAAAGAAACTAACCTTTTTGTTGTTTTTTTTTGGTCTCGCCGTGCTTGGTCGAGAGCTCGGGCTCCCAACACGCGCTTGAGACTACAGTCTTTCTGTAAACCGCGACCACGGGCGGGGGTGCGGACCCTTGCGGGTCCCCCCCCCCCCCCCCCCCCCCCTCCCCGCAGCGATCGAGCGCCTACAGAAAAACGCCGTCCACGTGCGCGCCGCCGACCGCGGCCTCGCTCCGTCTGCTAGCGACGTCGAGCGGGCCGCCCTGGCTTGCCGCACCCATGCACCGAGCGCATCCGTGCGCACCGTGCGCCAGCTTGCGGCCGCCTGCTGAACTGTCATTTGCCCCGCAAATGTCGACCTAGCCGCGGCCGCCCTGGAATAACCTATGAGGGGCGTGATTACGCCGCCGGCTGTTGTGCCCGGGCGCGACCCCTCCCGGAACGAGCATCGCGCCCCTCCATCACTGCTACCGCTTAACGACGCGTCGAGCTTGCTCCGCGTCGTCCACCCACACCTGACAACACAACCAGCGCCGGGCTCGAGCGGTCGCTCGCCCGGCGCACCGGCGCGCCATCGCCTGCCTTGCCTCGACCGAGGGCTGCATGGCTCCATGTCCTGACGGAGTGCACGCCGTCGGGCGGGAAACCCACCGCCCGCGGGCGAGGCGACACCACCGAGACGCGCCGCATCTGAAGCCACCATCGGGGTCGAGGCTCGCCTCCCCCGATACAATACCTGAAGACGACCAGAGGGCGGCCTAGCAAACCACCCTCTTCGGCCCAAGCGCACCCGGCGCCTGCCGACTTTGACTCACGCATCGGCGAGTGCGCGTAATGCGCCCCGAGCACACCGCGCCGCTCGTATATCGAGCGACGCACACTCCAGCGGCCTGTCGACGTAGTCCAGGCCACAACCCCGCAGACGTGACCAGGGACGTGCTGGCGCCAGGCCCGCTGACGCGCCGCCTCCCGGTTGGTACCCGGCGACGCCGCGCGCGGCGGCCTGATGAGTCGACGACCCGACACGACTGCGGCCTCCAACCCCGCCGAAGCGACAAGGGACGTCTAGCTAGCCGCGCCGCTCCCGTAGGGCTTATACGGTGACGCAGCGCGCGGCGGTCAAGAAGCAGACGACCCGAAGCGACGGCGGTGCGGCCCGCTCCGCCAACTCGTGTGTGCCCCACCGAGTGGGCTGAAGCCGGCCGCCTACTCCCATCAAGACCTCACGCGCCCCTTGACTTTGATCGGGGCGCACTCAACCGGACATACAACCCACCTGACTTCCTGCGCATCGCGCCACATCACCTGACCCCCATCTGTGTCACGTCCAGCCTTGGTGCCGCTGCTGTCGCTTATGCGACGCGCGGCCCCCCTCGGGCTCCGCCACTACGCGGGCCTGCCTCGGCGGCCGGGGTCGAGTCTCTCCCCCGGCGCCGCTTCACTGCAACCAGTGCCTAGAGACACACTACTGTACCTACCTGAGTAGGCGGCGCTCCGCCTTACGCGTGAGCTTGACGCCGCTCGACCATCGTCGTCGACACAGCGCTCGACGACCATCTACCAAAGGGGCAGTTAGAGACGTGGTGCCTGGCTCGCGCGGCGGCGCGCTTGAGCCGGGCCAGCGATCCCACTCCCCATCTCCGCATCGCTACGAGACCGGCAGGCCGAGAGAGCATTGCTCCGCGCTTCAGTTGGACTTGGTCGAGTTTACTCCTGAGTTCAACCATCTGAAGTTGCGTTCGCCTGACCGAGTACGCCACCGGATCGACGTGCGTCACGTCGAACACCTATTCGAAGAGGAGGAGATGCCGCCTGCACCCGGCGGTTGCAGGTTGTGAGGACTCCGAATCTGAGAACCATATGCCAAGACGGCCGACGTTAGTCTGCCAGAATGGCGGGGAGAGGGCGCTGAGAAATGCCGCCCGACCTCGCGGTCGGGATTGGGTACTCGCGCCCTCCCTTTACAATGCCCTACATCCAGAGTGGTGTAGCGTCCAGCCACAGTAAGGAGGTTCGCCTCGACGCTGTTTCCTGACTCCTACGTTTAAAACAGGAGGAGAAGATCCATAATAATAAAAACCTTTTTGTTAGTCTACCTACATTCAAACTATTTTCTTTGCGATAACACTGTACATCAGTCCTTTTTGTTTTAAAGCCCCTGATCGACGTACAAAATAAAACCGCGGATGGCTCGTCAAAATACAAAATATTGTCATACCTACTTATTCGAAGTTTAAAAATGTATGTTATCTAGCTGTAGCGTAGCGTACCACGAAATTAAAAATAGAAATAGCGAAAACGCCCTAAAATATGGGTTAAATAAAATTAAATATTCATTTATTCCAGTACGAGTATCAGAGACTCAACATTAAAAAAATAAAAAATATTTAATCAGTCACATTACAAATAACAAGGGAGAGGAGGCCTATACCCAGCAGTGAGTCGATACAGGCTGATGATGATGATGATGATTACAAATACAATAAAATGATTCAAAAACACATTTAAAAAGTATAAATAATTAAAAATTACCAACAAAATTACCCTACTAATATTATAAACGTGAAAGTTTGTAAGGATGGATGGATGTATGGATGTTTGTTACTCTTTCACGCAAAAACTACTGAACGGATTGAGATGAAACTTTGAAATTATATAGCTTATATATCAGAATAACACATAGGCTATAAATTATAATGATATTGCGTAATTTTTCCATATTATAAACAATAAGTGTTAAGTAGAAAAAATTCAGCCCTCTGCGAGCTATTCTAGTGTGCGCTCCAAGAAATTTCAAAAAAGAACTGTCGAATCGAACAAATGTCAAATCGTTTTTAAGCTATTGCATAGCTTCTATCGCGGGCCTTGAGCGCGGGGACCGAATCCAGAAATTCCGTAACGAAAAAACCTCACGCTCCCCACTCCGACGGGCAAGGAGGTGTATATATCGTGCGGGCGAAGCCGCGTTCAAAATCTAGTACATTACATAATTTACAACATTAAAATTCAATAAATTCTGGCACCGACTTCATCTCTGTGTGCATGGTGTAACCTACACGCGTGCTTTAGGTATGTACGGGCAGTCGAGCCTCTCGGCGAGCGCGGTCAGCAAGTCGTTGGTGCTCCCTCGCACTCGCCGCACCAGGAACGCGCCTCTCTTTCGCATGATTGTATAGAAACAATCTACACGAGCTTCGGCAAACATCCCCGATGCACTGCAATAGCGAGGGAGCCCCAAGAACATCCTAAACGCGTTATTAAATTGGACGCGAAGAGCGTTGTATGATTTTTGCGTGAAACAAGTCCACAGGCTGCAGGTGTAAAACGAGGTGCAGTATGCTCTAAAAAGAGTAATTTTAACTTCGACGGAGCACCAAACCTGCGGACCAACATATTCGCTCTGATCGCCATCGCCCTCCGCGTCGTCCTTCAGGGCAGATGTAACCATATGGCCTAAATATTTAAAAAACATCTACCTTCTCAAGAAGTGAGCCATTCAGTTTTAAAGATGGCATATCGGTTACTTTCCTCAGATCGGCTCGGGGTTAAGAGTAGGATAGAATAAAAGGCTCGGTTATCGAATACCAATTTGATCCAAGAATTGATAGTAGAACCAACAGACTACAGTAATTATTTAAGATTGTCCGAAGAAATTACCACCCGAAAGCCGTAGAACACTGAAATAGTCGCAGTGTTAGCAACACTGCGTGGCGAGCCAAATAAAACTTCAACTTTTTTGACGAGCCCCGAACGAAGGTCGTCGGTTTTAATTAACGTTCCATTTGACGCTTTCCTCTTTTGCAGTTTACCATTTCTTTTAAAAAAGCCGTTCCCAGTACCAAAACTACTTTATATTGCGGAAGGCCAGAATCATCACTAATGTTGGGTAAGTTTTGTCTTACAGGTATAGGTCGAATCATTCAACTTGGCAGGTGCGATGTTAGCTACAAGCTGCGGATAGCCCAATCCTGACTGAAGCTCACTTAATAGCCGCACAAAGATTGGGTTATATGCAGCTTGTAGCTAACATCACATCCACCAAGTTGTAAGATTTGACCTATTTTTTTTCGTTAAGTTCACAAACAGTAGGTAATTTATAGACAACCCTTAGAAAAATATTTTCAAAAATTACGCTACTAAATATTACTAAAAACTACTAACAAAATAAATTCTGAAACAAGAAAAAAATACTACCCAGCTAATATTTGAAACTACTTAAAACTAAATATTGTGTGGCGTATTATCTTACACTAAGTATGCTTTGGGAACTATAGTCTGACCGTTTAACTGAGTCCTCGCCTGCGCGGTACAGAGGCGCGGGGTTAGACGACAAAGGGGACTGAGACAGGTGCGAGCGGCGGGTCTCCGCGCAGGCGAGGACTCAGTTAAACGGTCAGACTATAGCATTATTCAACAGATTTTTTTTGACATTCAGTTATTCAAGTTCTAAGTAATACATAAACTGAAACTGTTAACTTAATATTTTCTGAACTTATGCATTGATAAAAAAAATGAATAAGTACCAGAATTGAAATACAGAAAATCACTATAATCAATTAATTTATTTATTTGACAAATATGTATTTAAATACACACACGTAGGTACATAAACTTGATAGACATTAGACAATTCTTCTTTCTCACACAAATCATTAATACTTATAAGTAGTAATATTTATAGTGTAATTATTGGAGAATCATAATTAAATGGAAATCCATTTAACAAATGTATAGCATTTTGAGATTCCACAAACACACTTGGTGCATTTAAGCAGTAATATGGAGATGTAAGATGATGTAGAAAAAGTTGCATGTGTTAGATCAGGGTTAAAAGAGGCGGTTACTTTATCTATTTTCTACCAAAATATCATTGTCAGGATAGAAATCTTACTTCAAACTAATGCAGCAACCCTGATTCTAACTTAATAACAAAGAAACTCTTCAATCTGATCCTAAAATGTTCGTGAGGGTACTTGGCTAATGTTCAGGATTCTAAATTAGTAAAGGAAACAGGTAGGTAAGTATTATTTGTTTATTCATATACTTCATGGGTCCCTCGAGGGTACCACCATGTATTGCAATAATTATGCCACGTTCGCAAGGCCCTAGACGTTTTGAGAAGAAGTGGCAAGAAACTCAAGACGCCATCAGTATAATCTTTTGATCAGTCACCTTAATTTAGATATTACACAAAGTACTTAACTTTAGCAACATGGCGACGTCCACTCGACTTGGCTTCGAATATAAAAGGTACCGACACTCAGCATAACTAGCTAAGCAAGACTCTAACGTTATTATCAGAATACCGGGAAAACACTAAGAGATACTGAAGCGAACACCAAAAGGCACTCAGAGAGCGAAGCCGCGCCAACAGACCGTTTTATACTGATTTCACAAGCTTCCACCGTGGCTTACCACCACTGCTCGAAGTAAATATCACTAACAACCAATAGGGAACGAGCAAGATGGCGGGCACGGTGGTAGCTTCCATTTTACACAATTGTTAAACATAAAATCATCTTAAACTGTATTTCATACTTATTAGAATTATTAGAACAATTATTGATACGTTTCAAGTAATCTATAACATTATGAAATCACAGTATTAAATAAATGGTATATGTAAACAACAATGGCCGACATTCGGAAGTCATGATTTAGTTACCAATAAGTCTTATATTAATTAATACATCTTGTAATCGTTATTAAATTAAATATTATAATAACATTATTATTCTAACACATGCATAATCAAACTTAAGTTAAAGAATAATCACCAATCACATCAATCATAACCGAGGTGTTAATACTTAAATCTTTTGTTTCCATCTCACTCGAACTAATTTGTAAGGAGCTGTAGTGCTGACTATTTCTGATATTATGAACTCGACACCCCAGTTAAGAATGACAACAGCTTATTAAAACCTTTTGTAATGCAACCTGCATGATCCATGCTATGCAAGACTGCACATTTCATAGCAGTTACATTAGCTGGCTACCAAATGAACATTTATTTAATAATCTTAGAGAACAGGTCTGCAGCTATTTTGGTAGCCCACTCATTCACATTGTCATTGTCAGGACAGGAGTACTTGAAGGCAGGCTCGTCAAGAGTATTCTTCATCTCTATGAGGCTGCCAAGTATCGCACAGATACAGACATTCGCTTTGTTTGACAACCTTTTGTGACAATCCTTATCAAGCAGTCGACAGTATGGAAACCTTTCCTGGGTCTCCGTGGAATTAGCCTTCGCCATCTCATATTTATTATAATACTCAGATGCAAGATAAATCATTGATATATTTGTTTTTCTACTCTTAATGGAGCATAAAAGATCCCAGAGCTCACTCGCTTCAATACTGTACAATTCGACCACTTTAAAAAATAAACATGGCAGTTGCATGTCATACCATTCCATGTATTTTGTGCATGTTTCTCTTGTATTTTTCTTTGTTTTCGGGTCATCTGTGGTCAGATAAGCTTTTATGATTAGATATAAGCTTTGAAAATTTGATGGAATTTGGTAAGTGCTTTTCAAGTTTTTCATCAATCGCCTCAGTAAAATAAAAACAAAGCTAGTGGTTTGAGCATTCAAGGCCCTGTATTTGGTCTCGTCGTACTCCTCTCTTAATTCTGCAATAAGTTGCTTTGTTCGTTCCACTATTGTACCACCTTTTGATGTTAACATTGTTGTTTTGATGATGACAGGGAGAACAGGAAATGCACTGGATTTTATATTCACGGAACCTTCGAGTTGGAATATAGTTTTAGTTGGATCACCAAACTGTCTTGCATGTGTTAACAGATAATCTATTCTACATCTATGATCTGAATGATAAGGGTTATGTTTCGCCGCGAAAATTTAGCAAGCAAATTCCGCACAATCCAAATATTTATTTAGATCAAAGATAGCATGTTCTTGTAGCATCATTTCCAATTTATTACGCAGATGTATTGCGGATTCATGGCACTGTTTCGAAATTACGTCTGAACAATAAATGCTTATACCATACACTTGTTTAACAAGGCTGTCGGTAATAGGGAGTGCAATCTCGGTATTCCGAGATCTCGAAATACCTAGATCTTGCACCAATTTCGCAAGATTAATCGTGCACCAAAAATCGCGCGTGATCTCGCAAGATTTGCAAGATTGTACAGTACTGTTAGAATCAGGTGGGGAAAAAGGGCAGCACCTGCAGTCAGCGTATCAATGCCTATCATCAGTGGTGCCAGCAAGCGTAGAGGCAAGAACGGGCCTTTTCTGCTGCTGGGTATTTGGCACTTAACATCCGAAGCCAGTTGGCAGACGACACCTAAGATATGCTGTGTTTTCTTAGGAGTTTTTTTTTTTTCAGAATAATCCGTAATTTTTAAAAATTAATGATTCAGTATTTTTTATATGTAAATTATTTAAGTATTTCGCCTCTAGAATAATAACTTTACCAAGTTTCAATAGAATACTTCTAATAATTAAAAATAATTCGTTGATTTGCGAGATCTCGCAAAATACCGAGATCTTGCGAGATTATACCTCTTAAATCTTGCAAATAGCGATACTAAAGATTTGCTGCAAGATTGCACTCCCTAGTCGGTAAAGTCTTTCACCACTTTTTCGTCTTCTTCGGTGACAGTCGGGATCGCTGCGTCTTTGTTTTTATTGATGGCCATTAGGAATTTCTCCTTCTGTATGGCGAGGACTTGTGGTAATTTCGCAATTGTTTCAATCTCTTCATCGCTGAACTTCGCTGGAACAAATCTGGCTGGCATTAAATTTAGGTATTTTCTCCGTATGACCTCTTTGCTTCGATGCATTTTTATAGATAGTAATGGAGTTAGAATGTGGAGTTCCAAAATAAGCGAAATCAAATGGGAGGATAGCACTCCTAAACACATTAAAATGGGGTCCTTTAGACAACTGCGAATATTACTTTCTATGCATAAATCAGAACCACACAATGTTGTAGTAATTCACACAACACATTTAATTTGTTCGAGTTCGGGAATAGCACAGGTCACAGTTAATTATGTTTTTACATGGCAGATAAAACTACTGACACCAACATTTTTTTGTGGAGTCGAAAGCGGCGTTACCATCAATTTTTCTCAACCAAAGTGGGAAAAGTTGTTAGTTCCATATTTGTCCACTTGTATTTTGTAAGTTGGTAGTGTTAAACTTGTACAGAAATCGGGGATTCCCTGAATCGTATCAACGTGAGTGTAGTGACGTGCCACTACTTAAAGTTCGGCCGTTCAGAGAATGCGTTCCTGACACGTCATCTTGAAAAAATGTTTTTAGCCGATATCTCGGAAACTATGTACTTAAGGGCAAAAAACATTAAGATCATTATTGTAGAAAATAAAATTTCGCATCTTTTGTTTCCAGTTAACTTTTTTGTAAAACTTACCGTTTACGATTTATGGCCCATTTAATTAAATTTCATTAAATGGACCTTAAAACATTAAAACAATAATCGATAGATAATCGTAGTAGGTATCTAATACTTGGTTAAAAATACTTATATAGGCCGAATCATACAAGTCGGCGGATGTGAAGTAGCTACGCAAACAAGCTGCGCAATATCCAATTCTGACTGAAGATCACATAAAGCTGCGCGTCGGCGTCGATTGGTTATTGCGCAGTTTGTAGCTAACTTCACATCCGCTGACTTGTATGATTCGGCCTGGCCTATACCTACATGTTCCGATTTGGTTGGAGCTAACTGACACATCAGATCGTGTCTAATGTGGTCCGTCCGATCTTCATCATGCGCATCCATCTATCGCATCATACAATGTATTATATATACATTACTAGATCCATCAGCCATAGGACGTCTACTGCTGGACATAGGCCTCTGCTATGGATCTCCAATAAGACTCGTTGGAAGCGGCTTGCATCCAGCGCGATCCTGCGGTCTTAATTAGGTCATCTGTCCACCTTATGGGTGGACGTCCTTCGTTACGCTTGCCGGTACGTGATCTTCATTCGAGAACTTTTCGCCCCATTAGTCATAAATCCTCCGTGCTATGTTCCCTGCCTACTGTCATTTCAACTTGCCAATCCATTGGGGTATGATTGAGATTACTAAGCCCGGTTTTCTTTTTTTAAAATCAAGATCAACGTTGGTGGACGACTAAATCGCAGCTGCGCCCACACCTTACAAGGCCGCAGCTGTCTAGGGCACCCTGATACATATTTTCCAACTTACATGTTAGTACATTTTTTCTTTACAGCGCCAAATCGCTGTTCGCAATACCCAAGAATGAGGAGTTCGTTTACATTAGCGCGGACAGCGAGTGCGGCAACGCGCGAGACGTCAGCGCGCTGGTGCGAGGGCTCGTGGCTATGGTGAGTTTCACTAGTGGCGCCCCTCTTCTTTGCGACTTTATTTCGAACTAACTTCCAAGAATCAGTTTACATTAGCGCGGACAGCGAGTGCGGCAACGTGCGAGACGTCAGCGCGCGGGTGCGAGGGCTCGTGGCTATGGTGAGTTTCACTAGTGGCGCCCCTCTTCTTTGCGACTTTATTTCGAACTAACTTCCAAGAATCAGTTTACATTAGCGCGGACAGCGAGTGCGGCAACGCGCGAGACGTCAGCGCGCGGGTGCGAGGGCTCGTGGCTATGGTGAGTTTCACTAGTGGCGCCCCTCTTCTTTGCGACTTTATTTCGAACTAACTTCCAAGAATCAGTTTACATTAGCGCGGACAGCCAGTGGGGCAACGCGCGTGACGTCAGCGCGCTGGTGCGAGGGCTCGTGGCTATGGTGAGTTTCACTAGTGGCGCCCCACTTCATTGCGACTTTATTTCGAACTAACTTCCAAGAAGTAGTTTACATTAGCGCGGACAGTATGATGTTGGGAGCGACAATTGAAAGGCGTTGTGTCTGCTTGAAGGCAGTTTATTGACTAAAAGACTTAACTAATACATTACACACTACATCAATGGGGTTATTAAGAAAAAAAAAGAAAATTAACAGTTTTACTTTTTTTTGTAGTTTCAGCTTCTTATAAGTAATTTACTGTTTAATTATTCTAAAAATATCTATAATGATTCTATAAAATATAATCAACCAAGAAGAATGTAATATGAAAGTAAAGTAATAAATTGAATCATAAACTTTCTTTGTTTTACTTTAGCTAAGTGCATGAGCTTCGGTTTCGTATTACGTTTCAATCTGAATGATTCACAGTATACAATTCAAACAGTATGACAACTCGCTTAGTTTTAAATATTAGGTTACATAGGGCTTAGTTCTATTTTTATGAACCGTATCAATTTTATTTCCTATCTTTACTGTTACATTAGGTTCATTTTCGCTTAATACAACATATGGTCCGTTGAACAATCTATCTAATTTTTTACCAGTTTCATTTTTTATTAATATTAGGTCTCCATTTTTATATTGAACTGGGTTACATTTCATATCCCAAGAGACTTTTCTCTTATTTTTACTTACAACTAAATTTTTATACGCTTCCTTAGATGCTACTTGTAGCCTATACTTAAGTTCTAGTGCATAGTTATCCTGGTTATACAGTGGTTCTATTACATTATTAGTTAAATTAGTAGGTAAGTTACACACCCTACCAAAAACTAGCTCATAGGGAGTATATTTAGTTTCGGTATGTACCGTAGTATTGAATGAAAAACTCCAGAATGGAAGCCAGTGGCTCCATGTTTCTGGATGTCCATCACATTGAGTTCGCAAGAAGGCTGCAAGATGTTTATGAGTATTCTCTAACGCGCCTATCGACTCGTGGTGGTAAGCAGTGGAGTTTACCTTTTTGATGTGCAATAATTTACACACTTCCGCCATTGTTTCAGAAATGAACTCGGAACCCCTGTCGCTTCCGATGACGTCTGGTACTCCATACCTTAAAATAAAATTATTGACGAATGTCCTTGCTACACTTACTGTATCTTTTCGCTGCATAGGATATGCCTCGACATACTTACTTAGTTCGCACTGTAAACTTAATATGTAAACATTATCATCTAAATCCTTATCTAAGGGCCCAATTATATCTAAAAATACCTTCTGGAAAGCTCTCGACGCTGTCGTAGTCACAGTCATAGGTTCTCTAGTATTCTTCGAATACTTACTTGTTTGACATTTTGTACATTTGCTAACGTACTGTCTGACATCATTCTCTAGTCCTGACCAAAAGTACTTACCTTTGATATTATTTATCATACGCCGGACACCTGCGTGACCGCTTGTAGGTAACAAGTGATAGTCATGTAGTATGCATATCTTTTCCTTATCATTTATGACTTTCTTTACTCCTCGTAATATATTTATTCGTGGTCCGGACCACTTCTTTCTACTTTTTATTTCTGATAGCAGTTTTTCTATAAACTCTTTATTTTCGTCATTTTTAATTATGCATAATTCCTTTATGTTTAACGAATTACAACAACTACTCAAAATATTCGCAAATTCGGCTCGCGTAAAATACGACATATATTTGAGGTTTACGTATAAGCTATTAGTCGATTCTTCATAAGCAAAACATTCTTTTGTATACGTTATACTTTTATTTTTTAATTTATTTTCGTGAATAAAATTTATTTCTACGTGATCACTTGGTTTCCTTAGTATTTCTGCGATCCGTGGTTGGCCAGACCTTGGTTCGTCAGCTATACAAGGATTCCTCGTGCTATCCTCATCCCCCTTTTTGTTAACTGAAGGGTCATTTAACAACTTTGCTCTTTGTGCTCTAGTCATTACCATTGAAATTAATTTTTCGTTCATTGATTTTAAATCTTCCGAAGTGATGATCACCCTACTTAAAGCATCGGCTGTGTTATCGCATCCTTTAGTGTATTCTACTTCGTAATCATATTCTTCTAATTGTAGTCTAAATTTAAGTAGTCTTCTTGACGGATCTTTCATGCCAAATAAGTAAATGAGTGGCTTATGATCTGTTCTGATTATAAATTTTCTTCCATATAAATATGGTCTAAAATATTTTATACTCCAGACGATCGCTAGAAGTTCTTTTTGTATTGTCGGGTAATTTAATTCCGCTTTATTTAAGGGTCTACTAGCATACGCTACAGGTCTTAAGTCCTTATTACATAGAATTCCTGATAAAGCTACGTTAGACGCATCCGTTTGTAATATAAAATTATTTTCTTCGGAAAAATCTGGATATTGTAACACTGGTGGTGATACCAACTTACTTTTTAGATTTTCAAAACTTTTTTGACATTTATCTGTCCATTCAAATGGTACGTTTTTCCTACATAGATAATTTAATGGCAATGTTATTTCTGAAAATGATGAGATGAATTTTCGGTAATAATTACAGAATGCCACAAATCGCCTGACTTCGTCTGCGTTTTTTGGTACTGGGTAATTTTGTAAAACTCTTACTTTTTCCGGATCTGGTAGCACACCGTCTGCAGACACAACATGTCCTAAATATAATAGTTGTGTTTTCATGAAATCACACTTACTTGGGTTTAGTTTTAGGTTCATTTTTCTAAGTCGCTCAAAAACGTCCATTAAGTTTTTATTGTGTATTTCTCTATTTCGTCCAAAAATTATAAGATCATCGCAATAAATAAAACATTTTTCATACGTTAGTCCGGACATGGCTATTGACATGACTCTAGAAAAAGCGCTGGGACTAATTTTTAATCCCATTGGGAGGCGTTTCATTTGATACTGTCCGGTGCTAGTCGCGAAACTAGTGACGTTTCTACATTCCGGTTTTATTTCCGCCTGATAAAACCCTTGGTGCATATCTAAATGAGTAAAGTAAACACTGCCTGATAACGAATCTAGTATTTCGGTGATATTAGGCAAAGGAAATTTATCATCCTGTATTGACTCATTGACTTTCCTATAATCTACAACTAATCTCCACTTTTTCTCACCGTCGGATTTTTTTGGTACTAAAAGTACTGGACTATTCCACTCACTGATACATGGTTCTATAATATCGTCGTTTAACATACGTTGCACTTGTTGATTAACTTCCGATTTTGATGACTCGGGCAGTCTGTAAGGCTTCGTGTACACTGGTCTCGTGTTAGGTTTTACGGTAATGGACTGTTCTACAACGTTCGAAGTACCTAATTTATCGCCTTCTAAGAAAAATATGTCGGAGTATTTTGCACAAATTATTTGAATTTCTTTTCTGTCATCTGCATTTAAATGAGAAATTTTAAGTTTTGGTAGTAATTTTTCTACACGATCGACATCTTTCACCGTTTCCCCAAACAAACATACATTATAATTTTCTAAATAATCAAGTTCGTTTTGCCGTACTACATCTGATTTTCGTATTTTAACTACTGTTTCTCCCGTGTTTAATATTTTAATCGGTACTCTACCTCTCTTTGGTGTTGAAATACTACTTGCCAAAAAAATATTTTCGTCTAATTGTTTAGAGTATACTACGCAATCTTTATATTCATTTTTGTTCACATTTACAAAATGTATACTTTCGCTACGGGGTGGTATACTGATATAATTTTCCGTCTCTACCGTTTCATTACCTCTGTGTATTTTTATTACACAACATGTATCCTGACTTTGTAATGTGACCGTGTCATTAGGTAGATCGATGTTTGCACAGTAATTTCTAAGAAAGTCTAACCCAATAATACCGTCCGCTTGTCCTGGGAATGTGTCGAACACATAAAACTTGTGTCGAAATTCTACACCTCTATTCAAATGCAATGGAATGTATGCACAGCATTTTGATTGTACTTGTCCACCTATTCCGTTTATGTATGTATTACTGCCGTAAGTTTTTATGTTTTTTAATGATATAATATTAGACCGAATTATTGACAATGTAGCACCCGTATCGATCAAAAATTTGTACTTTATATTTTCAATAAACAAATAGATGTAATCCAAACCTTTGCATGCTAAAATGTAGTTAGGCTCGAAAAAACTCCGCCAAATTCATAGTTTCTTCCTCTTTTGTTTCACCGTTCTCACCGTTTGTTGAGACGTAACAAGTTCTTTGATTACCAGAATTATTACCTCGATAGTTACCTCTGTTGGACCGAAAATAGTTTCCTCGCTGGTTCCTAAAATTTTCTCCTCGTGAACCTCGCTGGTATCGGTTGTTTCCTTGATTTCTCTGATACCGATATTGACCTCGATAACCTTGATGCTGGTTTCCTCTGTTCTGGTAGTTATAATGACCTCGCTGTTGATTTCCTCTATAGAAAGATTGATTGCCATACCTTGTACAACGGCCTCTGCCTCGCGTGAAGCTGTAGACAGCACCCTGATTCGAAGAACCTGCAGCTGACAACTCTTCATCTTCTGCTGCGCGTACTGCATCTTTAAAATCTGCATAATTGCGTGCTGAAATTATGGTGCTTAATCGTCTATTTCTTAAACCGTCAGAGAATTTTTTAATTGCTAACTGCTCATTTATTGGCCTCAGAATCTCGTATGCGTTATCATTCGAGTCCGCCTGCGAGATCGTGAGATCAACAAATAGCTGCTCAATTTTTTCGGCATAATCATGGACTGACATCTCATTTTGTCTTATGTTATTTAATTGTGTCAGAACTGAATTTGCTGACTTTTTAGTAAGCAAATACTTTTTTATGTCTCCTAGTAGCGATGGAATGCTGAAATATTGAGACTTTAGCTTTAGACGAGCTGTTTTGTTTAGCCTTGTCTTGAGCACAAAAGTGATAAGTATTTTCTTATTTTCCTCTGACTTTAAGCAATTATCTAACATCTCGATGCCTTCTATAATGCGCTCAATTGTTTCTTCTTTCCCATCCATTACAGGAATCAAAGAAGTTGCCGTTTTTATATCAAATACTTTCATTTTTTCTTCAATATTATCATCTACTTGTATATAGCCTAAAATTTTTCCATAAATTATTTCAATTTCTTGACATAAAGTTTCTATATTACTCAGTTGCTTGGTAGCAGACGATAGCCCTAATACAATGTCTTTATAACTATTACAGATACCTTGTACTTTATAAAACTTTTCCTGTCCTATATCTTCTCGTCTCCGCTTACCTAGCTTTCTAATAGAGTCACTTTCTGTCTTAAACTGTTCCAGCACTTGCCCTAACTTTTACATTTACTTTACACTGAATCGACCTTAACATAAATATTTTTTTTTTTTTTTAACACGCACTTTTCACACTTTTCCGCACTTTTCACGTTTTTTTCCTTTCATAGGTTTAATTTTCATCGTCCTCTCTTCTTCGGAATGATCTCCTTATCCTTTCCAGCGTTCCTCTGTTGGCTTGGGAATTTATCCAATTAACGTGCATTTTTTTATATTTTTTCACCAGCCAAAACAAAATCAAGGCCATTACTATGGCCAACACTATTATGACCAAAATATGAATATTTTGCAAGTGGTTTTTTATGTTCGTGTAGTTCGCTTCGTTCCCAGCATTTGCATTCTGCGTGATGAACACATCCTCTTTCTCCAATTTGGACTGACACATCTTGGATCTTAAATACTTCTTCTTTGAGTCGGGTAAAATGCACACTTAAAAGTTCATGTAGTTAATTTATTGTTCCAACTTGGTGCACCGAGGCACACAGGAATGTGCTGATCGACAGTTATCGCCGTGCGGCCGCGCCGCGGCGCGCCGGCCCGTCCGGCCAGCGCTATTACGTCAGGCAATACCCAGAACCGGCAGGGTCGCCATATGATGTTGGGAGCGACAATTGAAAGGCGTTGTGTCTGCTTGAAGGCAGTTTATTGACTAAAAGACTTAACTAATACATTACACACTACAACAGCGAGTGCGGCAACGCGCGAGACGTCAGCGCGCTGGTACGAGGGCTCGTGGCTATGGTGAGTTTGTCTAGTGGCGCCCCTCTTCATTGCGACTTTATTACGAACTAACTTCCAAGAATTAGTTTACATTAGCGCGGACAGCGAGTGCGGCAACGCGCGAGACGTCAGCGCGCTGGTACCAGGGCACGTGGCTATGGTGAGTTTCACTAGTGGCGCCCCTCTTCATTGCGACTTTATTACGAACTAACTTCCAAGAATTAGTTTACATTAGCGCGGACAGTGATTGCGGCTACGCGCGAGACGTCAGCGCGCTGGTATCAGGGCTCGTGGAGTCTCATCATTTCCATATTTTATTCACTATTGGAGGCTGAATCAAACTTCTTGC
Source organism: Hypomecis atomaria (assembly GCA_964007245.1). Lineage (NCBI taxonomy): Eukaryota > Metazoa > Arthropoda > Insecta > Lepidoptera > Geometridae > Hypomecis > Hypomecis atomaria. The sequence continues at coordinate 3,461,174 of OZ023285.1, forward strand.
CGTTGGTGAAGACGAGGTGAGCTATTGCGCAGTTGCTAATTCTATTATAATGTCAGCTGCGCAAGAAACGGGGATACGCGTAGCTTGTAGCTAACTTCACACACGCCGCGAAGTTAGATTCGGCCTCTACTGTCTCTAAATAAGCAAACGCTCCACCTATACCTACATTTATTATCTTTTCTTACTAGAGAGCGACCGAACTTCGCCCGGAACAAAATTTAAAGAAAAAGAAATAGGCTAATAATACGTTTTTAACCGACTTCCAAAAAGAAGGAGATTATGTTCGTCTGTATGTATTTTTTGTGTAGGTTCATCGGAATTTTCGCCTATTGTGAACCGAATAAAAAAATTATCTTTATACTACACCTGCCCGGAAAGTACCTTTTTTTCAATTTTCAATTCAATTCGTTTATTTACAAAAAATGTAACTTACAGCACTTAATACTAGGCGTTACATTTTTTATGCTTAAAGACTACGAATAAAAATATTACATAAAAATAGAATAGAATATACAAACATGAAATAAAATTAATAGGAATAACAACGTATTATTATAATTTATTTAAACCTACCTACCGTTAAATGTTAGGAATAAAATTTGAGATCATAATTTGACTTCTTCGCAATATGAAAGAATATTTTTAGCAATGGTTGTCCATTCGTCGGCAAAGATGTCTACTAGCGGGTGGGAGGCGCTGAGGGCGTTAAGGTGGTGGTGTGCACGACAGATGGGGGACTGCTGGCGCGCGACAGTGCGCGCGGGTGCCGGTGAGAATAGAGGAAGACGCCCACCGAGCACTGCATGAGTTCCGTTCCGAAATTTGGCTCGCTGTTCGGGCACATTTAGGCGAGTGACTTCGCAGAGTAAGTCAGGGCAGTCTAGTTTTGCATGAAATATTCTGTGGACCGTTTGTAGGTTGTCGTATAGTCTTCTTGTTTCTAGTGAATTAAAACCTAATGTCCCCTGTAGGTAGCTAGTTGGATACATGTACGGGTAATAAACGTATTTTTTCTGAAATAAGAAACGGAGGAAGCGTTTTTGAACTTTTTCTAACATGTGTGCGTATGTCTTTTCATAAGGGCTCCAAACAATATAACTAGCTTCCAGTTTGGATCTAATGAGAGCGTTGTACAGGAGAACGACAGCTTTATCATTTTTAACTCCTTACAATTTCTTGTAACAAAGCCCAGTCGTTTGAAGCAGTCTATGGTGAGATTGTAAATATGATCGTGGAAGGTAAGTTTCGAGTCAAATATAACGCCGAGGTCTTTTACGGATTGGGTTTTAGTCAAATGTTTTTTGTTAATACTATATTGTAGTCCGATGGTGTGCGCAGATCTAGTAAAGCTCATAAACTGGCATTTGTCTATATTTAGGTACAGTTTGTTTTTTTCACACCACTGCTCTATTGCATCTAGGTCTTTTTGCACTGCACTGATATCGTTAAGAGATTTAATAACAGCCACTAATTTAACATCATCTGCATAAATGAGACATTTACAGTATTGAAGGCATTTCTCTAAATCATTAATAATTGCTAAAAATAGCATCGGACCCCAGGATGACCCTTGACTGACCCCTGACGTCGTTGGATAGGAGAAAGAATCGTAACACCCAAGTCGAACGAATTGACTACGACCAGATATGCTGTCTGAGATGAAGTCTGTAAGTTTGGGTGCGAAACCTATTTCTTCTAGCTTCTCCACAAGAACATTATGATCTACAGTATCGAATGCCTTCTTGAAATCGAGGTAAATTACGTCCACTTGAATGCCTTGGTCCATATGCTTCGAGACGTAATCGACTAACGTCAGTAGATTTGTGTTCACGGAGCGTTTTTTCCTAAACGCATGTTGCGAGTCGCTTAAGAATGGTTCCAGTTGTTTGTATATTTGTGTGTGAAGAATACTTTCAAAAAGCTTTGCAAAGCTGCATAAAATTGCTAAAGGTCTATAGTTGCTAGCTTGGCATTTGTCTCCGGATTTAAATATGGGCACGACTCTGGAATGCTTCCACCTTGTGGGGTATGTTCCTTTGTTTAGAGCTAAATTGAAGATGTATGTTAAAGGTTCTGCTAACTCGGCTTTAAAAGCTTTAAGGATGTATGGTGGGACATTATCTGGACCTAGGGAGTTTTTCGGCTTCATCTTGCTGATATGAGATTCGACTTCAGCGCAAGTTAGTTTATGGATATTAATTAAATTACTATTGCAACTAGGATCGATGCGATTCGGTTGTGGAATTTGAATTTTATCTATGAATACACTACTAAAATGACTGGCATAGGCATTAGCTGCGGCCTTGCCGGCGTATGTGTGGCCTTCGTGGTTAATAGAAGGGTTGAAGCCACCTTTTGTTCGTAAATTCGATACAAATTTCCAGAAGGCGCTTGGGTTGCGGGAGAGATCATCTTGAACTCGGTTTATATAGTTTTTGTAGCTAACCGATACTCTACTCTTAATATCAGCCCGAATTGCCTTAAAGAAACTGTACAAATGGGAGTCGTTGGTTGATTTCCAGATCTTATGTAATACGTTTTTTAGTCTAAGGTCACTGATTATATCCTTTTCGTACCATGTGGGATATCTTTTGGAAGGTTTTTTATTTCTGACTTTTTTAGGGACGCATGCATCAAAACAACAATACAGTAGATCATAGAGAGTGTCAACCGCTTTATCTACGTCAGATTGATCTGTTACTGTAGTCCAGTCTGTCTCTGTCATATGATAATATAATGCTATGAAGTCTGCTTTTTTAAAGTTCCAGTCTGTTGAGGGGTCGATATTACTAGCTTCTAATAATACTTCAGTGTCGCAATCTTTTAACGGTATAGAAATTTCTAGAGGCGGGTGATATCTATCGGTAATTTTCACGAGCCCTTCATCTGCCGCGCACACGCTTACCTGTCGTATTTTCTCACTTATAAATACTACATCAAGTTTACTGCCTAATTCATTGTAAATATTGTTGCGCTCAGAGATATCACAGAATTTAGTAAAAAAACCTACATAATTATTTACATTGCTAGTTGCACTTTTTAAGTTGAGATCGCCGAATATGAAAATAGGAACGTTATGTAGTACGTTGGATACATTTTCTTCCGCTTTACAGAACCAAGACAAGTAATCCACATCTTTCGCACTAGGTTTAATGTACACCACACAAACACAGTATTCTCTCCCTCTATATTTGATCGACGCCCAGAGATCTTCTCCGTGCTTAGACTCGAGCTCTTCCCTGCGACGGACTTCGAGACCAGGCCGAGCGGCAAGAAGGACACCACCGCCGTTGGATCCTCTGTCACGTCTAAGAAGCGTCCAATCATCCGGAGAAACTTCAGCGTCGAACACAGATGAGTCGAGATTGGATTCTGTTACTGCAATCAGGTCTGTCTGTAGCTGTCGAATATGTTCTTTAAAATAAGATAGTTTTGTTTTTAGACCTCTTACGTTTTGGTAGAGAACAGATAGTGAGGTGTCTCGATTTTGGACACTAGATCCGCCTCGCGGTAGCGCTGTCTGACGTCGAGGTTTGGGTGTTTGTGCAGCCCTTACTTGATTTCTCACCGGAGACGTGGGGCCGCCGATATTGTGCGGCACGCCCGGCGTTTCTTTGAAACCACTCACATATCTCCGTGCCCGCGGGCCATGACTCTGGCTTCATAAATATCGAAGCGCTGCTCTCTGGAACGGTTAAGACGAACGATGCATAGTAGGGCATGCAAAAACCGGATGGTTTTGGAAAACCGGTTTTTTCGGTTTTTTATTTCAAAAACCGGGGAAATCGAGTTTTTCGGGTTTTTCGGTTTTTTTCTAGTAAATTAATGAAAAAACTAGTAAATATAACAGTTTGTTTGTTTATGAGCCTGAACTGCCTCATTGTTGGGCAATGATCTCCTCTCGAGATTAGGTGGTGGTGATTTTAGCCCAGAGGTCTTCCAAAGGTCTTCTGGCATTCGACTGATTTAGCCGGCCCACTGCCACTTCAGTTTAGCGGCTGTGAAAGCTACATCTTTGATTTGAGTTGTGGAACGCAGTTCTGTGTTTACTCGTAGTACGTACTCGGTCTATTAGCCGGTCACCGAGAATACTGCGCTCCATCGCTCTTTGGCAAACCTTGAGCTTGGAATTTTGGACCTTAGTTAATGACCATGTTTGTACACCATAAGTCAAAATGTGATCGGAAGGCGTTTCTTCATATGTTCTTTCATGGCCCAACAGCTCTTCCAGGCGTTCTCTGTTCTTTTTGGTCTTGTCTCGCCTGGGAGGTGACTATTTGGCCAAGATAGATGTAATCGTGAACGTATATGTCTTCGCCATCGACAGTTACTTTGGTCTTTAATTGACGTGTTCCGTATCCGCAAACCAACCTCAAGGCTTGCAGTGGTTAGGTTTTGTAGCATTGATTATAGCTCTCTGACTGAGGAAGAGATACTAGCTGACGATATTGTCTGCAAAATAAAGGTTAGTTAACCATTTTTCACCGACATTAACACCCCATCCTTCCCAGCTTGTCGCCAGCTTTCTGAAAACTTCTTCGAGGACGCCCGTGAATATTTTCGGGGACAGTGGGTCTCCCTGTTTAACACATTTCTCTATTGCAAATGCTGGACCAGAAGATTGTAATTTTATTGCAGCAGTACTTTGAGAATAGGTGAGGCGGAGAAGATTAACGTGAGTGATGCTATCAAATACTTTTTGACCGACGAAACGGAGGTACTCAATTCGACACGTATGTTCTATAATCTGGTTGATTGCGTGGAGATGGTCTGTAGTTTATATAGCCCGCGACGAAAACCAGCTTGTTCGGGTGGTTGTTCCATGTCTAGTCTTCCTGATATGCGATGTTCTATGATTTTGATGAAATAATAGTCATTATTTCTTTTGTTTTTTAATTTCAACAATCGAGCTTACTTTTATGTATAATTTACAAATATTAGACAAACGTGCAATATATACCACGCGTAGTTTTACTTCGTAGCTTAGCAGAGACTGCCGGACTAATGTAACGAAACAAAATGGCGGTGGTCGATAGCGTTTCGGTGAAGATGAGACAAAACGCGTCCCATTACGCTTATAACGCTACAGCGCAGCGCTCTGCCTATATCACGATACTCGCTATGTAAAGACAGAGAGAGAGTGAGAACTTTTGCACTTGAATTTCATCCTTAGCACGTATAGGTACATTAGACGTAATTTTTTTAATGGAAAAAAGTATCTTAGTTCGCTTGGCTTATTATTTCTCTGTAGGTTAGAGCAACTAGATGACAATAATGTATTTTATTGCGAAGGGGAAAGTTAATATGCGAATTTAAAAAAATTGTAGAAAACACCGATAAACCCGAAAAACCCGGTTTTATAACTAGACAAAACCGAGTTTCTAATGCGGTCGGTTATTCGGTTTTTTCGGTTTTCGGTTAACCGGTTTGCATGCCCTAATGCATAGCGGTCGTGTTTGAGGTTTAATTTGATGACGTCGTATTCCGATCTGCTACTTATATCTTTCATGTGCTGCTTTATGGCATCTACTGTGGTGTTTGGTCTAAAGAAGCATGCGTGTATTTTTATCGATCTCTCGATTGTTTGTAACTGTTCTTTCTGCATTCCACTCCCTTTGACTACTCGTTGCCGACGTTTTGACCTGACTAGCTCCCAGGATTCATCATCGAAACTATTTCCGGGAATATCAGAATTTAAAGTTGAGGACGGTGGCTTGTCTGTAGTAAGCGAAGTGGCTTTTGAAGGTATAGACTTAGGTTTCGTGGCAGTTGCGGGTGGCGGTCCATTTATGTGTTTCGGGTCTTGACAGCTTTGCTTGTTGTGAGCGAATTTATTCGTTTCAGTATTTACGCTAGTATGACCAGTGCTTTGTGTTTGGGCGTTGTGGTTTCTGGCCAAAGTTAAGTGTAAGCTATCTGAATTTTGTATTATACCAGAGGATACGTCATTATTTTTAGGCGTCGGTATATTGAGATCTTTATCAATTGTATGCGGTAGCAACGTGTGTTGAACTGTATCTAGTGTCTGGTTAGTCTTGAATAGTTGTGGTTCCAAGTCCTGTTGAATGGTAAAGTTCTCTTCTGGTTGTGTGTTTATTTGTTTTTCAATTGTGATCAGTATTTGCTTAGTAGCTGACAATTCTTGCTCTAACTTTAAGTTCAGAGTTTCTAGTCCTTTGCATTGATCGTAATTTGACTCAACCGTCATTTTAAGCGATTGGTTTTCATCTATGAAGTCTTGTGTTCTTTCCGTCAGTGATTCCACGTCATTTTTTAAGACGCTGTAGCTGTTCGTTAATGTGGTTAGACTGGATTGTACTTCAGTTAAAGTACTGTCTATTTTTTCTACTTTGTTTTGTAATTGTGTTGTAACAAAAGATTTCAACGCCACTATTTCATTTAGCACGTCTTTTAGTCCAATGGGTTCATCAGCTAGCGATTTAGAGGTATTTTGAGCAGAGGTTATTGACCTTGCGCTACTTTGGGTGGTAAGTCGAGTAGTTGGAGGAGAGTATACCGGTACATTATATTTTGGACGTGATGTTGGCGGAGTGTGTTTAACACGAGCTATGTTACCGGCCTCTAATTTGTCTCTACCTTTCGACTCTAAGCAGGGGACGCATTCCCACCTTGTTCTTCTATTGGGTGACATCAAAGCATATCGCTTAAAATCAACTCGGCCACACTCTAAATCGAACGTATTTTTACACGCTGAGCAAGTGAGGTGTTGTCGAACTTTTATAGTGCTATGGCAAACCGAGCACACCAACGCCATCTTTGTTGTTGTGTCTGAATGGGTATATTTATCCCGGAAAGGTCAAAACTGTTTAAAGTTCAGTTTGCAACAGAGTTAAAAATTGTTTCACACAAAAAAATTCTTAGGTGTCGCTCTAGAAAAATACGTCAATCACTGGATAGGTTTATATTTAATTTTGGTCGATTTTAGATTCTGTAAAAGAGATCCATCAGTTACTTTAGTCCAACATCAGTTTTTTAACGCTCACAGAAAGTTTGTAATGAGCACTCATATTTTACACTTGCTTCTATTAACAATTTCATTGACAATGGGAAAGGGGTGAATGACCTTAGTTACGGTTCTGAGTTCAAAGTTCAACCACCCTAGAAGTGTGAAAGTTCCAATAAAGATCCGCATACAGCGCACGATGAAAAATTTCACTACACTGTGTTATTAATGTGTGTTGAAGTCAGTAGATGGCACTAGGCGTTGGCAAATTTGAGAATTCAGTATAAGATAATATCTGGTTTGTATTAAAATATATATATATTGTAATTCCTGAATTGTTCAGTCTTCTAACGGCACTTTTATATAGTTCACCAACATCCAAGTATTCTGAATTCAGATAATGCACAAATGTGTAAAAAGCCACGAAAAATTGAACACAAATGTCACTGTTTGGCACAAAAATTCAAATGTTTCTACCGGTCATTTTTAAATTATTGTTTATTTGCACTTGTTATCACTGCATGATAGTTTATAACACTGAAACCCGGTTATTATTACTTTAAACAACGTTATTACTCATATTTGGTGTTTGGATCACTACTGAAACTATTTTTAATAATTTATTGGAAAATTGAGCAACGGAACAACTTGTTTACATTTCGGCGCCACCTGGCGGTGTGATGACCACCTTGATACTTTATCAAATTTACGGTAGAAAGTACGTCATTGCTTAACGAACAAATATGCGGGGAGAAAACGCATCTGAGCGGGAGAGAAAAGTGTATGAAAATCCATTTCTTACGTGGTTTTTCTTTTTTAATTTTGGGTAAGACTATGCGCTGGTAACCTAAATATCAAAAGCCAAAAAGTTTTTACAGTGAGTTTTTATCTCCAAGTTCGCAAAATGACACTGGCCACTAGCTGTGTGTTGGACGGTGTCAAACAATTTGAAAAAAGAACATGTGAAAATTGCAGACGCCATTGGCGCCATTTTCAAATGTTACATTAAGCTTCACTAATTGCAACAATTTCAATATAAATTTCAATTAGTAAAGATTTAGTTTTATATTTTCCTCGTAGGTGTAGTATAAAGCACTATGTATCACTCGAGAGAAAGTGCGATTCCCGATCTCGGGTGTTTTAAAGCACCCTTCAAACGACACCCTCGACGGTAATCAGTCACTTTCTTCTCTCGGTGAACAATGTACTATTTTTAGTTCGAAAGGGTATACCTACTCCGGAGTGATCCCTTTTAAATTTAATCGAAATCGGATGAGCCGTTTTTGAAAGATCAACAATAATGTAAAAGTCGTGTGTGGCATTGTCGTGGACTCAGCCGTGTGTTGTTCGTGGTGATATCCCCCGATTTTGTTATCATTGTTTTTTTTTTGACTTCCTCCCTTATATTGCAGTTAAAGACGTCTATTCGAATTTTGTACACGATGAAAGTCGGTTCTGCCATTTTTTGCGAAGAATAATAAAAATTTAATTGAATTGTTTTATGTATCGTGTGTCAGTGTTCGGGTGGCACGGGCGCGGGCGGCGGCGGGGGTGAGGGTGGCGCGGGCGGGGAGCGCGCGTCCTTCCGCGCGTTCCTGCAGGGCCACGTGGACAAGGCGCTGGACGAGGGCTTCGACGACAACGTCGGCAAGTACGCCATGACCACGTCCTTCTTCGAGGTGGGTGGGCCAGGACTATTCTTATATTACGGGACTTATCGCATGACCAAATATGATGCCCATGGTATGTCCGTGCAATGCGCATCGGCTGAAACGCGGGGGAAAAAATGAAGAGATACTTCGAAAATCCCCGACAGTTGGCTTCTAGCGGGAGTTGGTTGTCCTCCAGGGAAACACCTTCTACCTACCTTCAATGAATTTCTTCTCAGTATAGGTCATATCAACGAATTCAACGATTCGCCTATTTTATTATGTTTTGTGTTGTAGCTGCCGTCAGCTCAGGTGTGGAGCGCGGCGGCGCGGGCGTTAGCCCCCGTGTTCCTGGGGGCGGCGGCCGAGCCCGAGCCTACAGCCCTGCACCTGGCGCTACACACCGACGTGCGCTTCTCCGCCGCGCGCTGCGCCAAGGTACGATACTGTCGAGTGTTGATGTAGCGCCGTCAGCCCCCGTGTTCCTGGGGGCGGCGGCCGAGCCCGAGCCTACAGCCCTGCACCTGGCGCTACACACCGACGTGCGCTTCTCCGCCGCGCGCTGCGCCAAGGTACGATACTGTCGAGTGTTGATGTAGCGCCGTCAGCCCCCGTGTTCCTGGGGGCGGCGGCCGAGCCCGAGCCTACAGCCCTGCACCTGGCGCTACACACCGACGTGCGCTTCTCCGCCGCGCGCTGCGCCAAGGTACGATACTGTCGAGTGTTGATGTAGCGCCGTCAGCCCCCGTGTTCCTGGGGGCGGCGGCCGAGCCCGAGCCTACAGCCCTGCACCTGGCGCTACACACCGACGTGCGCTTCTCCGCCGCGCGCTGCGCCAAGGTACGATACTGTCGAGTGTTGATGTAGCGCCGTCAGCCCCCGTGTTCCTGGGGGCGGCGGCCGAGCCCGAGCCTACAGCCCTGCACCTGGCGCTACACACCGACGTGCGCTTCTCCGCCGCGCGCTGCGCCAAGGTACGATACTGTCGAGTGTTGATGTAGCGCCGTCAGCCCCCGTGTTCCTGGGGGCGGCGGCCGAGCCCGAGCCTACAGCCCTGCACCTGGCGCTACACACCGACGTGCGCTTCTCCGCCGCGCGCTGCGCCAAGGTACGATACTGTCGAGTGTTGATGTAGCGCCGTCAGCCCCCGTGTTCCTGGGGGCGGCGGCCGAGCCCGAGCCTACAGCCCTGCACCTGGCGCTACACACCGACGTGCGCTTCTCCGCCGCGCGCTGCGCCAAGGTACGATACTGTCGAGTGTTGATGTAGCGCCGTCAGCCCCCGTGTTCCTGGGGGCGGCGGCCGAGCCCGAGCCTACACCCCTGCACCTGGCGCTACACACCGACGTGCGCTTCTCCGCCGCGCGCTGCGCCAAGGTACGATACTGTCGAGTGTTGATGTAGCGCCGTCAGCCCCCGTGTTCCTGGGGGCGGCGGCCGAGCCCGAGCCTACAGCCCTGCACCTGGCGCTACACACCGACGTGCGCTTCTCCGCCGCGCGCTGCGCCAAGGTACGATACTGTCGAGTGTTGATGTAGCGCCGTCAGCCCCCGTGTTCCTGGGGGCGGCGGCCGAGCCCGAGCCTACAGCCCTGCACCTGGCGCTACACACCGACGTGCGCTTCTCCGCCGCGCGCTGCGCCAAGGTACGATACTGTCGAGTGTTGATGTAGCGCCGTCAGCCCCCGTGTTCCTGGGGGCAGCCGAGTCCGCAATAACACGTACAATGCGGTGTGCCTGCGATCAAAGGGATGACCTAGCGCTGGTTGTTAATGAAGGTACAATACTGTTGAGTGTTGTGTTGAAGGTTGTAGGGCCGTCGACGATCGCGCGGGGCGCAGCGGCACAGACGCTTGGGTCATAAATGTTTCGATGTAGTTTTTCCATAAAGGACAGAAGTAAACATAGTAAATTATCAGTTTCACGAGTATGAGTTTAAAATATTTTAGAGATCTGATAGATTTCGTAGCGTGAGAATGGAGAGTAGAAATTTGGGATTTGAATGAACCAGATATGGTATTTGTACTCGTAGATGAGTTGCGTTGAATCTGGTCTAAAAATGTTCTTCATATTAATGCGTCAGCCTCCCTTTCCTTCTAATTTACTTCATTGAAACCGGTTTTCTACTATTGCATTGAAGTTTTTTAAATGTAATCTTATGTGGTACATGTTTTAAATGTAATTTTACGTGGTTCATGTTTTAAATGTAATCTTAGGTGGTACAATAATGTTTTAATCAGTGCATTATTTTCTTTCTGTGCTATATTGCAGGTATTGCCGATCGCGCAAGCGTCGTACGCCGAGGGCCTGCCGTCGCATTACTCGAGCCAACACCACGCGCATAAGGTAACGGTCTGATTTACTACTCACTATCAATGCCATGTTTTTTGTAGGAATTTGATTTTATTCAATGATTTTTTTTGTAATGAGACTTCCAGCCAGGTTGCGTTAAACGTTTAACGCTACCATGGAGGAGGTATGAAAGTACTGTTGCGTCTAAGTTTCACTTCTTCCGCGCGGAGGGACTCCACTTGCATTTTTTTAATTTGAACCGCTTGAAATTGTATTTCTTTTTAATTCTTATGAATTAAAAGTAAACTTATTTTATTTTTGCTAATATTCTGACTGGGTGATATACCTACCTACCCATCGAAGAATTTTTGCAAGTTCTCTCTTGTAAGTGTTCTAAGGGAATAAAATAAGGAACGGTAGTTTGTATGAAAGTCAGACAGTTTCGAAGTTACGATCTTCATCAGCGTTAGCAATAATCCCAAAACACCTGATTATAATTCGCTGAGTCAACATTCGTCCTGTAAACGTGAATACTAACCACCAACCACACGCTTTATGTGACGCATACAACTATCGACTAATTCTATGCAACTTGGTGACCAAGGCAGCAGGCTACACTTACAGCTTGCAATGTTTGTATTGTCCAGGTGGGCGTAGCGCTGGCGGTTCTAAGCACGATGGCGCGCGGGCCGCTGTCGGCGGGCGCCGCGGGCCGCCTGCGGGCCGCCTGCGAGGCCGCCTACAGCGAGCGCACGCTGTGCGAGGCGCTCTCTCTCACCGGCCACGGCTGCATACACCCCGACCAGTGAGTGTCGTCAGTACTGACTGTGATCATACTGTCGGCGGGTGGTCAACTGTACGCCCCTCAATGATCATTGTCCAAGTATATGTGTGTTGTTACAGCGACAGTTCGGTGGAGCATTCGTCGGGCGTGCGCTACGTGTCGGCGTGCGACTGCGGGCGGTCGCGCGCGGCGCGCGAGGACCCGTACTCGGTCCGCGCGGCCAACTGCACCTTCTACGCGATGGCGGCCGACCACTGCGACGGCTGCCGCAACCTCGACTCTATCACCTTCCCAGTGTTCGAGCCCTCCACGCCTACGTTCAGGTACCGTACCATTGAAATATTTACTATTTACTTTTACTATTACTTTACTATTAATATTTACTTTCTATCTTATAACTATAACTATCTTTGTAAATGCAAATTTCCTTTAGGCTTAATTTTTCCATAGTCAAACAAAACCACGTTCAAGTTGTACTATACCTTAGTAAAGTCGTGAATGAAACTCTTCTTTGACATCAAGATAAAAAATATGGTTATCTCAATGCAGAGCGGCGTCAGTGAAAGGGGCCCCCAGCCAAGAGACCACGGAAGTGTCCACGCGAGATTCGGAGGGCACGAGCCCCGAGTCCCCCGGCTCAGGCTGGTCGGCGCCCGACGCGCTCTCCCCGGGGCCCGCCAAGGAGGAGGAGGAGGACGACGATGACGACGGGTACATCGTCCACGTCAGAGGAGACTCCACCAACGGTGAGTGCTGTAACTAGACTGACTCAGACTTTAGGGTCTTCCACGACTGGACCCGCCAAGGAAGACGACGGCGGTAATGGCCCATGTCCACTGACTTTTATAGTATTTTTCAAATAGCTAGTCGCTATTTTTTTTTTTTTTTTTGCATTTCATGCATAAATGTATATGCCCTTCTAGAAGAGAACACAACATGCGTAACAAAATTAGTACTAAATAAAATAGTAATGTAACAAAAATAAATGAATATTTTTTATAAATTTAGCTTAAAACTAACATTAAACGTCGCTTGAAAGATAACACGGAAGGATTAAAAATATCTAAATCTTGGCATATATTGTTGTACAATGAACACATGCGATACAAAGAAGAGTGTTGGCCGTAGTTAGTACGAGCATGTGGCAAACTAAACGTTCTTCTATTGTCAAGACGGCTAGAAGGACGAGGAACAGAAAAACATATTTTTCCAAGCAAATTAGAACTGTCCAAATTACCATTCACTAATTTGTGCAGAAATACGATGTCAGCTATGTTCCTTCTGAGTGACAGTGGATACATTTTAAAATATGAAAGCCTAGATTCGTAAGAGTTTAACTGCCTGCACAGATTATTCGAATATGAGGAATCAAAAAGAAATAAAAAAGTGACAGGGAAAAAAAGATTTATTTGGGAAATAATGTCCTCGTCACTTCGTCATCGGAGCTATCAACATTATCATCATTTGACGAATCTTCCAGATTTATAATCATTTGATTATCCGTTAAATTGTCTATGTGAACATCGGAGGTAAATGGAAACTAAGTTTTTCATACAGTTTTGTATCGAATACGCACTACATATTTTATAATTTTTGTACTAGGGGTACAGATTAACGATAACCCTTGCCTAAATCAAGTCGATTAATATATTTTGTTTTCGATATTCTTCGATTTCAACAATAGTCGATTTCCCCGCCCTCTTATCATGACGTCACGATCGGCAATAGCACGTAACATAACAATTTAACGAATTTAATATTTTATTAAATTGAAAAGTGAATGCGAATATGTTTACGCCAATCAATAACCTGTATTCTATTTCTTGCGTCCTTTGTCGTTTATTTTAGTAGTTTTTCTTGTAAGTTTGCTTAATGTTTTCACTGATAAATAGAAATATTCAACTATTGGTGTGACGTCACATGATGTATTTACGTAATATTTTACGTTCTATGGACCTGTCATAAGTAAAGGTGTTCCCAACAGCTAAAATCGCAAAACCGAATATATTGAATATGTGAAAATAAAATCGCCTATTATTTTATCTGCTATAATATTTTTAGCAGGTCCGTTCCGTATTCCAAATTTTAGCGAATACACTATGTCATTGTAATAAGGTTGATTTTTGAAGTGATATTATTTTCAATTCATGCGTTATCATCTAGCGACATCTGTTGATGTTCAGAGGAACGACTTAGATTGGTGTTGACTCAAATAGTGTTGCATAAAACTCATTCGAGACTTGAGTTGTTTTTCGAAGACTAGGACTCGAGTCGTTAGAATATGAATCCGAGTCATCATCCGACTAAAATAATGGTTGCTTAGTACGTAATAAATCAATAATTTATTCATTGCTATTTTATTTACTTCAAACTACAGCTATGGATTTTGAGGACTCAGTCTTTAAAAAACTCAGTCCTTGAGTCCTTTTTGACATTAAAATCTTTTTACAAAAGACTCCAAGTCACGTAAAACGACACAAACTCGAGTCTTCAAAAACAGCTCAAGTTCTATTTAATAAGACTCCAAGACTCGAGTCTCTTATTACATACAAGTACAACACTATCGATCGCACTCTAGTGTATAATATTTGAAAACTAAGCTAGATGGGTGAGTTCCAGCTATGTATGTGTGCGTGGCGCTGGCAGTGGCGAAAAATATTATAGCAGGTCGCGGACTCGCGGTATGAATAAATATCGTTCGTTAGTGCCAGCTAAGCTATGTTGCGTGGCGGACGGCAACAGGCGGGCGAGTGGCGAGCGAAATAAAACAGGTGAAAAATATTATAGCAGGTCGTGGTATGAAAAATTAGCAGGCTGAATATGCTAAATATTGATAGTAGTGAATTTTAACTGCTAACAAATATAACGAACACCTTTAGTCATAAGTGACTTGCTATTTGAAAAAGACTATAGAGCTGTAGGTAGACCGATTCATAGTATTCGGCGTTCGACGCTTGCCTTCAATAATCGTCTTCATATTGTGTTGTTCGCGTTGCAGAGAAGGTGATGTCGCGGCAGCCGTCGACGACGGAGTACCTGCCCGGCATGCTGCACACGGGCAGCCCGGCCGGCCTGCTGCCGCGCGCGCGGCACTGGGCGCTCACCTGCCTCGGCGCCTCCTCGCTCTACAGCCACGCGCTCGGCCTGCCCGAGCACCTGCAGCCCGGCTTCCTGCCCCACACCAACTACCTCGTGCCCTGGGACGCGGCCCCGCGGTAACTGTACACATCCTGCCCCACACCGACACCGACTGCCGCGCGCGCCACTGGGCGCTCACCTGCCTCGGCGCCTCCTCGCTCTACAGCCACGCGCTCGGCCTGCCCGAGCACCTGCAGCCCGGCTTCCTGCCCCACACCAACTACCTCGTGCCCTGGGACGCGGCCCCGCGGTAACTGTACACATCCTGCCCCACACCGACACCGACTGCCGCGCGCGCCACTGGGCGCTCACCTGCCTCGGCGCCTCCTCGCTCTACAGCCACGCGCTCGGCCTGCCCGAGCACCTGCAGCCCGGCTTCCTGCCCCACACCAACTACCTCGTGCCCTGGGACGCGGCCCCGCGGTAACTGTACACATCCTGCCCCACACCGACACCGACTGCCGCGCGCGCCACTGGGCGCTCACCTGCCTCGGCGCCTCCTCGCTCTACAGCCACGCGCTCGGCCTGCCCGAGCACCTGCAGCCCGGCTTCCTGCCCCACACCAACTACCTCGTGCCCTGGGACGCGGCCCCGCGGTAACTGTACACATCCTGCCCCACACCGACACCGACTGCCGCGCGCGCCACTGGGCGCTCACCTGCCTCGGCGCCTCCTCGCTCTACAGCCACGCGCTCGGCCTGCCCGAGCACCTGCAGCCCGGCTTCCTGCCCCACACCAACTACCTCGTGCCCTGGGACGCGGCCCCGCGGTAACTGTACACATCCTGCCCCACACCGACACCGACTGCCGCGCGCGCCACTGGGCGCTCACCTGCCTCGGCGCCTCCTCGCTCTACAGCCACGCGCTCGGCCTGCCCGAGCACCTGCAGCCCGGCTTCCTGCCCCACACCAACTACCTCGTGCCCTGGGACGCGGCCCCGCGGTAACTGTACACATCCTGCCCCACACCGACACCGACTGCCGCGCGCGGCACTGGGCGCTCACCTGCCTCGGCGCCTCCTCGCTCTACAGCCACGCGCTCGGCCTGCCCGAGCACCTGCAGCCCGGCTTCCTGCCCCACACCAACTACCTCGTGCCCTGGGACGCGGCCCCGCGGTAACTGTACACATCCTGCCCCACACCGACACCGACTGCCGCGCGCGCCACTGGGCGCTCACCTGCCTCGGCGCCTCCTCGCTCTACAGCCACGCGCTCGGCCTGCCCGAGCACCTGCAGCCCGGCTTCCTGCCCCACACCAACTACCTCGTGCCCTGGGACGCGGCCCCGCGGTAACTGTACACATCCTGCCCCACACCGACACCGACTGCCGCGCGCGCCACTGGGCGCTCACCTGCCTCGGCGCCTCCTCGCTCTACAGCCACGCGCTCGGCCTGCCCGAGCACCTGCAGCCCGGCTTCCTGCCCCACACCAACTACCTCGTGCCCTGGGACGCGGCCCCGCGGTAACTGTACACATCCTGCCCCACACCGACACCGACTGCCGCGCGCGCCACTGGGCGCTCACCTGCCTCGGCGCCTCCTCGCTCTACAGCCACGCGCTCGGCCTGCCCGAGCACCTGCAGCCCGGCTTCCTGCCCCACACCAACTACCTCGTGCCCTGGGACGCGGCCCCGCGGTAACTGTACACATCCTGCCCCACACCGACACCGACTGCCGCGCGCGCCACTGGGCGCTCACCTGCCTCGGCGCCTCCTCGCTCTACAGCCACGCGCTCGGCCTGCCCGAGCACCTGCAGCCCGGCTTCCTGCCCCACACCAACTACCTCGTGCCCTGGGACGCGGCCCCGCGGTAACTGTACACATCCTGCCCCACACCGACACCGACTGCCGCGCGCGCCACTGGGCGCTCACCTGCCTCGGCGCCTCCTCGCTCTACAGCCACGCGCTCGGCCTGCCCGAGCACCTGCAGCCCGGCTTCCTGCCCCACACCAACTACCTCGTGCCCTGGGACGCGGCCCCGCGGTAACTGTACACATCCTGCCCCACACCGACACCGACTGCCGCGCGCGCCACTGGGCGCTCACCTGCCTCGGCGCCTCCTCGCTCTACAGCCACGCGCTCGGCCTGCCCGAGCACCTGCAGCCCGGCTTCCTGCCCCACACCAACTACCTCGTGCCCTGGGACGCGGCCCCGCGGTAACTGTACACATCCTGCCCCACACCGACACCGACTGCCGCGCGCGCCACTGGGCGCTCACCTGCCTCGGCGCCTCCTCGCTCTACAGCCACGCGCTCGGCCTGCCCGAGCACCTGCAGCCCGGCTTCCTGCCCCACACCAACTACCTCGTGCCCTGGGACGCGGCCCCGCGGTAACTGTACACATCCTGCCCCACACCGACACCGACTGCCGCGCGCGGCACTGGGCGCTCACCTGCCTCGGCGCCTCCTCGCTCTACAGCCACGCGCTCGGCCTGCCCGAGCACCTGCAGCCCGGCTTCCTGCCCCACACCAACTACCTCGTGCCCTGGGACGCGGCCCCGCGGTAACTGTACACATCCTGCCCCACACCGACACCGACTGCCGCGCGCGCCACTGGGCGCTCACCTGCCTCGGCGCCTCCTCGCTCTACAGCCACGCGCTCGGCCTGCCCGAGCACCTGCAGCCCGGCTTCCTGCCCCACACCAACTACCTCGTGCCCTGGGACGCGGCCCCGCGGTAACTGTACACATCCTGCCCCACACCGACACCGACTGCCGCGCGCGCCACTGGGCGCTCACCTGCCTCGGCGCCTCCTCGCTCTACAGCCACGCGCTCGGCCTGCCCGAGCACCTGCAGCCCGGCTTCCTGCCCCACACCAACTACCTCGTGCCCTGGGACGCGGCCCCGCGGTAACTGTACACATCCTGCCCCACACCGACACCGACTGCCGCGCGCGCCACTGGGCGCTCACCTACCCGATCAATAAATTACCATACCCACGATCAATTCAACTCGCCCCGATTGGTTCGCATCATTTGTAAACGAATGGATCTTTAATTTTTACTGATCCTTTTACTATCCAATGATGTAGTAGAGTTTAAGATGGAGCTTTTTTTTGACATGATACTTATGAAGCTGCAAAACCGAACTGTATCCGACGATTTTGTTATCACTCGTATTTTTGACTTGCCTCTCCCCACAAAAGTAATATCTAAGATGTATTCTCGTGTAAACAAATGAGTGATTGAGTGATATGTTGTCCGCAGTGTGGACCAGATGTCGCTGTTCCGCGCGGGCCCGGGGCGCGGCCGCGGCAAGGCGGCGCCGCCGCACCTCACCGTCAAGATATTCATCGGCTTCGAGTACGAGTGCCCGCGCGGACACAGGTACATATTATGTCACTTTATTTGCCATGTTGTTTCCAAAATGTTTCTTTTAAATATATATTAAAATTTTTGACCCACAGACTCCAGGGTCTGTGCCCTTTGTTAGGTAGTTACATTTCAAAGAATGCGACTGTACTATAGAGAGAGGTTAGTTTAATTTTTTCTAAAATGTTCCTCTATTTTATAATACCTACTACTATGTTCCAATACCCGAAGTGCGACAGGAGCATGAAATGTATTTTCCGTCCGCTTTTGCTTGTGTTGACAATTATGAAAATTACAGTTGTTTGCAAGGACGGATAATGAATCATATTTTCAAATATTAAAATAAACGTGGATCAGCGGCAGCGAGCGTGATGGCGCAAATTACCCATTTAAGCGACATGTCGCGCGATAAGTCGCGGAACGCTACGTGAGACTGTCCCGCGACAAGTCGCTCAACATTTCTCTCGTCCGCACACCCAAGTTGCGGTCGAGATGGCTCCATGTTCTTGCCAGTGTTACCCACCAAAGAAAACTAAAAAATAGCAGCTCACCTACAAAAAAGTAGGAGAAAGCAGTAGATAAATTGAAAAGAGAGATTTCTTACCTTTCTCTTTTAATTAAAACAATTTTATCTACTTTTATTTGTTACTAGTTCTCACGAACACTGTAAAATTGACTATATTTAAAGATTACAACCCAATGAAAAACAAAGATCAAACTAAATTTTTTTTCTACTTTCATCCTCAATTGTCTCATCTTCAGTATTTCGGGTTAAAGAACTTTATTTCTCAAAAGAAACTACAATTTCACTTATATGAGAAATTAATCTAGACTTATACATGTATTTTCAGACTTTACTTATATTTTTTCACTGTGTCATCAGGTGGCGCTGAACGCTAATAAGGAATATGCAAAAGATATTAAATGCGTTCGTTTTATTTTTATACAAAGTTTATCTCACTAAAGGATTATACTAGTAAGAATATATTTGCAATTTAAAGCCTTTTTCATGTAGAAATTATTTTTTAAAAGTGCACAAAAATACCGGTAATGTTATACATAGTTGAACGCTTTTATGCGTTTCCTCTTGTCGGTCAGAGCGGATGTGACGTTTTCGTCTGTATGAAGTGTTGTTGCCTAAAGACGTTCAAGTTGTATCAATTGCAATTTTCAGTTACGATCTTTAATCGATTACTTTAGTCATAAAAATCGGTTTTTCTTAAAAATCTGCCTTTTATGGGGCTTCCGCCACTCCAGTGTACGCCAACACAGCTGGCTAGGATTATTTTAGGTATCCTCTAAGTAACTTATTATGTAGGTAAATACTTCACTAGTTTTTACCCGCGGCTTCGCCCGCATGATATTTGATTTTTGTACTATCCCATGGGAACCCTTTATTTATCCGGGATAAAAAGAAGACTATGTCATTTTCCGTTTTTCAAACCCGAGACCCTACCTTACTACCCTTAATAAAGGAGGTGGAAAATATAAAAAAAAACGACTTGACGGTTGTTCGATTCCACAGCTGTTCTTTTTTACATTTCTTGAAGCGCACTCTGGAACTTTTTCCTACTTACTAACCCTTATCGTTAAATTATGGCAAATTTACGCAATATCATTATAATTTATAGCCTATGTGTTATTCTGATATATAAGCTATATTATTGCAAAGTTTCATCTTAATCCGTTCAGTAGTTTTTGCGTGAAAGAATAACATACATCGATCCACTCATCCATCCATCCATCCTTACAAACTTTCGCGTTTACAATATTATAGTTGGATTATTATTGTTTGTTATGGCGAATAGTAATCGATATTAAAAATCGGATATTCGTTTCCTCCGGAAGTCACACCACTAACTGTCAATGAATCATTGAGTTCACAACATAGAGATTAGAAATACAAAGAGGCGCCCACAATATTTGTGAACTATGAAATTTGACGTTAAGTCACACTAACCTTCTTCCTAGTTTGTTCACCGTTGTTCCTGAGGAATGAAAACGGTTTCTAGCAGCCATTTTTAGTTCATCAGCATGTAAACGTGATTTGGAGTTGTGGGCGCCTCTTTGTATCTCTAAATTCTATGGTTCCTATGCCGGTAAGTGACATACAGCAGCTGATTACTCTCACCGCCATATTGTTTTAGAAGATGACGTCATCGTCGAGTTTGCTCTGTGAATAAAACGCGGCTAAATATTCGTTTAGGCCGTCAAAAGTTTATTGATATTTTAATTTATTTTTTACATTACTTTTATAAAATTAAAATTTAAGTACCAGATATTTTTTTATCATTATCTAATGATCCAAGCTATCGTTAAAAAAAAAATCATGCATATTCCTTATTGAAAAACAGTAAAAATTTGGAGTATAACAAAAAACAGATTCAGCAATGTGAGCTAATCTTTTGTTAACAACACTTTTGTTGGCAACACTGGTTCTTGCTATAGTCGCGGAACTCAGAGCGACACGCGTCCTCTCTATTCAAATGTTGTTGCGGGACACGAAGTCGCGCAAGCTAGATGCTTTAGGAGCGTCGACACGCGATGTCGGGCGACATGTCCCGCGACGTCGCCCGACACGTAAATATCCTGTCGAGCTACAAAGCCGCGTAACAAATGTCCCCTGGTGAATACGGGGCTTTACATACTCATGCTGGCCACTTGTACATGTACAGTTGGAGCTGAATGTAAATGGTTTCGTGTTGCAGGTTCATGATGTCGTCGCCGGAGACGGTGACGTGCGGCGGCGGCAGCGCGGCGGGCGGCGCGGGCGCGCGGCTCGCGGCGCGCGACATGCCGCTGTACGTGGGCTGCGTGTGCCGCGCCGCCGCGCCGCCGCCCGCCGCGCTCGCCCGCCTGCACGTCGTCACGCCCAAGGCGCCGCTACACGTCACCGTAGACCCCAAGGTACGTGGCACTCTCCCGCACGCGCGACATGCCGCTGTACGTGGGCTGCGTGTGCCGCGCCGCCGCGCCGCCGCCCGCCGCGCTCGCCCGCCTGCACGTCGTCACGCCCAAGGCGCCGCTACACGTCACCGTAGACCCCAAGGTACGTGGCACTCTCCCGCACGCGCGACATGCCGCTGTACGTGGGCTGCGTGTGCCGCGCCGCCGCGCCGCCGCCCGCCGCGCTCGCCCGCCTGCACGTCGTCACGCCCAAGGCGCCGCTACACGTCACCGTAGACCCCAAGGTACGTGGCACTCTCCCGCACGCGCGACATGCCGCTGTACGTGGGCTGCGTGTGCCGCGCCGCCGCGCCGCCGCCCGCCGCGCTCGCCCGCCTGCACGTCGTCACGCCCAAGGCGCCGCTACACGTCACCGTAGACCCCAAGGTACGTGGCACTCTCCCGCACGCGCGACATGCCGCTGTACGTGGGCTGCGTGTGCCGCGCCGCCGCGCCGCCGCCCGCCGCGCTCGCCCGCCTGCACGTCGTCACGCCCAAGGCGCCGCTACACGTCACCGTAGACCCCAAGGTACGTGGCACTCTCCCGCACGCGCGACATGCCGCTGTACGCGGGCTGCGTGTGCCGCGCCGCCGCGCCGCCGCCCGCCGCGCTCGCCCGCCTGCACGTCGTCACGCCCAAGGCGCCGCTACACGTCACCGTAGACCCCAAGGTACGTGGCACTCTCCCGCACGCGCGACATGCCGCTGTACGTGGGCTGCGTGTGCCGCGCCGCCGCGCCGCCGCCCGCCGCGCTCGCCCGCCTGCACGTCGTCACGCCCAAGGCGCCGCTACACGTCACCGTAGACCCCAAGGTACGTGGCACTCTCCCGCACGCGCGACATGCCGCTGTACGTGGGCTGCGTGTGCCGCGCCGCCGCGCCGCCGCCCGCCGCGCTCGCCCGCCTGCACGTCGTCACGCCCAAGGCGCCGCTACACGTCACCGTAGACCCCAAGGTACGTGGCACTCTCCCGCACGCGCGACATGCCGCTGTACGTGGGCTGCGTGTGCCGCGCCGCCGCGCCGCCGCCCGCCGCGCTCGCCCGCCTGCACGTCGTCACGCCCAAGGCGCCGCTACACGTCACCGTAGACCCCAAGGTACGTGGCACTCTCCCGCACGCGCGACATGCCGCTGTACGTGGGCTGCGTGTGCCGCGCCGCCGCGCCGCCGCCCGCCGCGCTCGCCCGCCTGCACGTCGTCACGCCCAAGGCGCCGCTACACGTCACCGTAGACCCCAAGGTACGTGGCACTCTCCCGCACGCGCGACATGCCGCTGTACGTGGGCTGCGTGTGCCGCGCCGCCGCGCCGCCGCCCGCCGCGCTCGCCCGCCTGCACGTCGTCACGCCCAAGGCGCCGCTACACGTCACCGTAGACCCCAAGGTACGTGGCACTCTCCCGCACGCGCGACATGCCGCTGTACGCGGGCTGCGTGTGCCGCGCCGCCGCGCCGCCGCCCGCCGCGCTCGCCCGCCTGCACGTCGTCACGCCCAAGGCGCCGCTACACGTCACCGTAGACCCCAAGGTACGTGGCACTCTCCCGCACGCGCGACATGCCGCTGTACGTGGGCTGCGTGTGCCGCGCCGCCGCGCCGCCGCCCGCCGCGCTCGCCCGCCTGCACGTCGTCACGCCCAAGGCGCCGCTACACGTCACCGTAGACCCCAAGGTACGTGGCACTCTCCCGCACGCGCGACATGCCGCTGTACGTGGGCTGCGTGTGCCGCGCCGCCGCGCCGCCGCCCGCCGCGCTCGCCCGCCTGCACGTCGTCACGCCCAAGGCGCCGCTACACGTCACCGTAGACCCCAAGGTACGTGGCACTCTCCCGCACGCGCGACATGCCGCTGTACGTGGGCTGCGTGTGCCGCGCCGCCGCGCCGCCGCCCGCCGCGCTCGCCCGCCTGCACGTCGTCACGCCCAAGGCGCCGCTACACGTCACCGTAGACCCCAAGGTACGTGGCACTCTCCCGCACGCGCGACATGCCGCTGTACGCGGGCTGCGTGTGCCGCGCCGCCGCGCCGCCGCCCGCCGCGCTCGCCCGCCTGCACGTCGTCACGCCCAAGGCGCCGCTACACGTCACCGTAGACCCCAAGGTACGTGGCACTCTCCCGCACGCGCGACATGCCGCTGTACGCGGGCTGCGTGTGCCGCGCCGCCGCGCCGCCGCCCGCCGCGCTCGCCCGCCTGCACGTCGTCACGCCCAAGGCGCCGCTACACGTCACCGTAGACCCCAAGGTACGTGGCACTCTCCCGCACGCGCGACATGCCGCTGTACGTGGGCTGCGTGTGCCGCGCCGCCGCGCCGCCGCCCGCCGCGCTCGCCCGCCTGCACGTCGTCACGCCCAAGGCGCCGCTACACGTCACCGTAGACCCCAAGGTACGTGGCACTCTCCCGCACGCGCGACATGCCGCTGTACGTGGGCTGCGTGTGCCGCGCCGCCGCGCCGCCGCCCGCCGCGCTCGCCCGCCTGCACGTCGTCACGCCCAAGGCGCCGCTACACGTCACCGTAGACCCCAAGGTACGTGGCACTCTCCCGCACGCGCGACATGCCGCTGTACGTGGGCTGCGTGTGCCGCGCCGCCGCGCCGCCGCCCGCCGCGCTCGCCCGCCTGCACATCGTCACGCCCAAGGCGCCGCTACACGTCACCGTAGACCCCAAGGTACGTGGCACTCTCCCGCACGCGCGACATGCCGCTGTACGTGGGCTGCGTGTGCCGCGCCGCCGCGCCGCCGCCCGCCGCGCTCGCCCGCCTGCACGTCGTCACGCCCAAGGCGCCGCTACACGTCACCGTAGACCCCAAGGTACGTGGCACTCTCCCGCACGCGCGACATGCCGCTGTACGTGGGCTGCGTGTGCCGCGCCGCCGCGCCGCCGCCCGCCGCGCTCGCCCGCCTGCACGTCGTCACGCCCAAGGCGCCGCTACACGTCACCGTAGACCCCAAGGTACGTGGCACTCTCCCGCACGCGCGACATGCCGCTGTACGTGGGCTGCGTGTGCCGCGCCGCCGCGCCGCCGCCCGCCGCGCTCGCCCGCCTGCACGTCGTCACGCCCAAGGCGCCGCTACACGTCACCGTAGACCCCAAGGTACGTGGCACTCTCCCGCACGCGCGACATGCCGCTGTACGTGGGCTGCGTGTGCCGCGCCGCCGCGCCGCCGCCCGCCGCGCTCGCCCGCCTGCACGTCGTCACGCCCAAGGCGCCGCTACACGTCACCGTAGACCCCAAGGTACGTGGCACTCTCCGGCACGCGCGACATGCCGCTGTACGCGGGCTGCGTGTGCCGCGCCGCCGCGCCGCCGCCCGCCGCGCTCGCCCGCCTGCACGTCGTCACGCCCAAGGCGCCGCTACACGTCACCGTAGACCCCAAGGTACGTGGCACTCTCCCGCACGCGCGACATGCCGCTGTACGCGGGCTGCGTGTGCCGCGCCGCCGCGCCGCCGCCCGCCGCGCTCGCCCGCCTGCACGTCGTCACGCCCAAGGCGCCGCTACACGTCACCGTAGACCCCAAGGTACGTGGCACTCTCCCGCACGCGCGACATGCCGCTGTACGTGGGCTGCGTGTGCCGCGCCGCCGCGCCGCCGCCCGCCGCGCTCGCCCGCCTGCACGTCGTCACGCCCAAGGCGCCGCTACACGTCACCGTAGACCCCAAGGTACGTGGCACTCTCCCGCACGCGCGACATGCCGCTGTACGCGGGCTGCGTGTGCCGCGCCGCCGCGCCGCCGCCCGCCGCGCTCGCCCGCCTGCACGTCGTCACGCCCAAGGCGCCGCTACACGTCACCGTAGACCCCAAGGTACGTGGCACTCTCCCGCACGCGCGACATGCCGCTGTACGTGGGCTGCGTGTGCCGCGCCGCCGCGCCGCCGCCCGCCGCGCTCGCCCGCCTGCACGTCGTCACGCCCAAGGCGCCGCTACACGTCACCGTAGACCCCAAGGTACGTGGCACTCTCCCGCACGCGCGACATGCCGCTGTACGTGGGCTGCGTGTGCCGCGCCGCCGCGCCGCCGCCCGCCGCGCTCGCCCGCCTGCACGTCGTCACGCCCAAGGCGCCGCTACACGTCACCGTAGACCCCAAGGTACGTGGCACTCTCCCGCACGCGCGACATGCCGCTGTACGTGGGCTGCGTGTGCCGCGCCGCCGCGCCGCCGCCCGCCGCGCTCGCCCGCCTGCACGTCGTCACGCCCAAGGCGCCGCTACACGTCACCGTAGACCCCAAGGTACGTGGCACTCTCCCGCACGCGCGACATGCCGCTGTACGTGGGCTGCGTGTGCCGCGCCGCCGCGCCGCCGCCCGCCGCGCTCGCCCGCCTGCACGTCGTCACGCCCAAGGCGCCGCTACACGTCACCGTAGACCCCAAGGTACGTGGCACTCTCCCGCACGCGCGACATGCCGCTGTACGTGGGCTGCGTGTGCCGCGCCGCCGCGCCGCCGCCCGCCGCGCTCGCCCGCCTGCACGTCGTCACGCCCAAGGCGCCGCTACACGTCACCGTAGACCCCAAGGTACGTGGCACTCTCCCGCACGCGCGACATGCCGCTGTACGTGGGCTGCGTGTGCCGCGCCGCCGCGCCGCCGCCCGCCGCGCTCGCCCGCCTGCACGTCGTCACGCCCAAGGCGCCGCTACACGTCACCGTAGACCCCAAGGTACGTGGCACTCTCCCGCACGCGCGACATGCCGCTGTACGTGGGCTTCGTGTGTTGAACTCCATCCCTCACCCCCGCTGACCACATTGCTTTGATTGCTACATTTCACATTGCTGGGGCTCAGCAATATTGAAATTGCATCAACGAGTCCACCAAATGGATGAACCCGCCTAGAAATCTGTAGGTAAATAAATCTTACGTTCTAGACGACTTACGGCTGGTATGATAGAGATCAACGCATGTCAAATCCAATCTGTTATTTGTGTAACGCTATCATGTGACATTGCAGGTGCAGCCGGTGGCGGGCGGGTCGATCTTCGTGCCGCAGCCGGTGGGGTCGCCGCCCATCAAGCTGTCGGCGTCAGCGTACTGGGTGCTGCGGCTGCCGTACATGTACGCGGACGAGCGCGGCGTGGTGCCGCGGCCGCGCGCGCCCCCGCCCCCGCACCAGGCCGGCCGCATACTGGCGCCGCTCTTCGGCCTCACCGACTGAACCTGAAACGTACCATACACTACGTACTGTCTTTCATTATTCTAATAGTCCGGGAGGTAAGCGCAAAAAATGCAACTACTTTCTAAAAGCTGAATTTTTGGTATTACGTTGTTGTGGTGGTGTACAACAATACCCCGGATTCAGTCAGCTGGGATGTTAAGTGTTTGGTGAGGATACACGTTTGAATTTTTTTTCAAAAAAATGAGTATCTTCCGACTACATTTAAAAGCTGAAAATTGGTGTATGGATAGATAATTTTAATTATTTAAAAAAGAGTTTGATGGAAGTAAATTACCTAAAACAAGTAACAAGACCTTTCAGTCAGGCTTTAAGGCGGCGCTACTGTAAAGCCTGACTGAAAGGCTTTGTTACTTGTTTCAGGTAATTGGCTTAATTCACCTTTTAGAAAGTAGTTGCATTTTTTTGCGCTTACCTCTCGGGCTATAAGGACTGAACAGTGAACACATTACGCGTCTTCACGCAAAGCCAACACATGCGGTGACCTTCGCGTGTTGTTTAGACAGCTAGGCGCGCGAACGGAGCGGTCAATGTGTTAAATATTCCGTATAATTATTTTTCGACAAAAATGGCACAAGCCGCTTCCAAGCGGTCGTATTAGAGATCTATGGGGAAGCCTATGTCCAGCAGTCGATTTCCTATGGCTGATGGATGGATGGACTTCAACTGTGTATAGAATTCGAATAGTTTTCACACCAATGTTGAATTTTTACAAAAACGACTCAGCCGATTTTGATAAAATTTTAATGGGACCTCGGGATATCCTTTTGAACGAAAAATATTTTTTTTTTTCAAATCGGTTCACAACTGGCGAAAATATCGATGAACATATACAAAAAAATACACGAACATGTAACCTCCTTTTTGGATTTAATTCGACCCAGAGATGCTTACTTTGTACTGAGACTAAATGAGGGTGATTAAAACCACCATTATGAACAACTTTTAATACCTGAATATTATTTTCAACTGAGTGCTACCGTGGCTCGGATGACACGTTAAATTGTAGGTCCCGGTTGTCCTAACCCATATAATTAGAACTAAAGTAATAGAATACTCTCTAAATTTTTCTCAAATAAAATCTATGTTACAGCAGTCTTATTCATATCTGGTTATACAGCATACGCGAGAGTGAGTGGAACAAGAAAAACGCATGAACTGTCGGCATATGTCAAAAACACAACTTGGAATGTCAAAATGGTTAAAAGGGGTTCCACTTTGTCTTTTGCGATATTATCGGAAATTTGAACCCTCTAGTTCCAGTAAGAAGGTCCAAATCTCTGATCATTTTACCTTCCCACTTACCCTTCGAAATTACGTAAGTACGGGTGTATGTGCATCTTTTTCTAACACCTTTTAAATTTCATATTTAAAGTGGGACGAAGTGATGTATATCTCTTGCTATTTTAGTTTACGTTTTCTATTACTTTAGTTCTAATTCTATGTTTTAACCGTTTAGCCAGAGGCCTTCATGCGGCTTATAAACTCTGACACCAGGGCTAGCCACCCGGCCTATACGAACTTGCTTACAACAGAGCTAACCCAAAATTTAAGAAATCGGCTGTTACTGTAACTCGGAATTGACAAAATGTCTGAAGCAGCAGATTTTATTCTCGAATTTCGGTTTGGACCCATAGTACAAGTTGTACATGATGATGGTCTGAATCCCCTGCTTTCGGCTTAGTATATCAGTTCTGAATAACCCTGTGCAGTACTACAGGCGCAGGGCCTGTGTATTATGTGACTACGTGTTGTTATTACGAATTGCATTTCATAGCAATTCATAGAAACGAGAATGTCGCGGCAACGTTTAAGCCCTTTGTAGACGGCTGTAATTCAGCGTCCCAATAGGGGTGACCTTGGGTGGATAAACGCGCACGTCATACAAGGACGATGAAGGTCACCTTATAATTTGGATTAAATCTGCAGTCCAACAGGATGGCAACAAGCAAGGTCACCCCTGATGGGATGCTGGATTACATCCATCTGGAATGGGTTTAAGCCCTTTCAGCGTCCCAACAGAGGTGACCTTGGGTGGTGACCCGTCCACCAAGGACGATTAAAGTCATAATATAATTTGGATTAAATCTGCAGTCTGTATGGATGGCAACAGGCAAGGTCACCCCTCTTGGGATGCTGGATTACATCCGTCTGGAGAGGGCTTTAGTCTGCTGTTACCTTTAACCTAAAAAAACATAATATTAGATTTTGTGCAAAAAGAGAAGCGTCGTAGGTGAGTACTAACTTTGTTACGTCGACAACACTGCTCTATCATTGCTTGTACAACTAAAAGTGATACTTGGTAGACACCAATTCAGTTTTCATCAGTGCTCGCTTCTACCAAGTAGTCGGTACCTTGGCTGCTGATTAAAATCTTATTGTTAGTTCACCGTAACGCCACGACGGTTCTCTTTTTGCACGAACTCTAGACATTATAGCTGATAACTGTATTTAATTTATGAAGAGAACATTTTTAAACGTTAATAAAAATATATCGCTTAATTCATTGTTTTATTGTACCATTTTTATGTTGTTTGATTTTGTAATTTTATTGTAATGATATAGGGATGATTTACATTAGAACGGGCCGTGTACGGTACGGGCCTGAACGAGGCACGGACGGCGCATGTTCCATACATTTTGTGTTGTGTCCGGGCTCTGACAGGACACCACACTATAAAAAAATTGGCCAAGTACGAGTTAGACTCGCGCACGAAGGGTTCCGTACCCTATGGAAACCCCCTTAACCTCATTTCAAGAGTCTACCTGTTGTCGTTTTTAATATGGAGCAAAAAAGGCAAAAAAATTACGTTTGTTGTATGGGAGCCCCCCTTAAATATTTATTTTATTCTGTTTTTAGAATTTGTTATTATAGCGGCAACAGAAATACATCATTTGTAAAAATTTCAGCTTTCTAGCTATAACGGTTCATGAGATACAGCCTGGAGACAGACAGACGGACAGCGGAGTCTTATTATAGGGTCCCGTTTTTACTCTTTGGGTACGGAACCCTAAAAAAGACACGGCCCGTTCTAATACAAATCATCCCTGAACTGCTAATAGATCTACCCTTATGCGCTGCAGTCTTTACTACAATTTCACTAAAGTACCGTTTGACAAAGTTACTGTGCAGCATGAAGTTTTAGGTAAAAACTTCGTGCTGTGCAGTAACTATAAAGACTGCGCAGTATAAAGCGTCCCCAAGACAGCTGCGTGCGTCCTAGTCGTCAACCAATCACAGATCTTGATTTCAAATTCTTGCTTTGTGATTGGTCGAACACTAGGCCGCAGCCGCAGCTGTCAGGGGGACGTTTCAAGAGGGCAGCGTTATTCCGGTAAAAGTATTATACTAAGCCGTAGAAGATAATGAAAAAAATGATGGTGAGTCCTAAAATATGGCTGGAATCTAAAAAAAAAAACATTTTTCCAAACTGCGATGAAATTTACGGCTGATTGTGTTTTTTTAGGATTGACCCCATAGTAAAAATATGATAAGTCTAAGAATAAGGCAAGCAAAATGTTGTTTTTAAATTATGAATAATTATGTTAAATTGTAATTCTTTATTATGATTTATCCTTGTTTTTGTCTCTTGTTAGCATTGTTATAACGCCTTTATATTTCATTGATATGTAGGTACTAGCATCTCCATGAATCTGATGACTTCCGTTTCTGACCATTTTGTTTAATTTTTAAGCCATTTTGTTGATCTTGTGTGGTATGGGTTTTGTTAAATTATAATTAAGAATAATTTTTTGCAACAATAGTTCATTAAGACTCTACTTATAACATGTATTTAAAAGAAAAACCTTTTAACCAAAATTCTATGCTACAAGTGGCGCCATCGCTACAGGATGTAACTTTTTCGAAAGCGGGAAAGTTTACCACGTGGTGTAAATTAAACTCCGTTATGGCAGTTTATGATCTAAAATATAAATGAATAAAATAGTATTAGAATTATTAAAATATAAATCGAGTTTTTAAAACTAATTTACAAACTTTTAACCCAGTTTCAAATAAAGTTTCAAAAGTAGTAACAAGTGGGCGTGGCTTGCCTCCCTCTGCGATTGGACGGCCGGTGGTGGGGAGGAATCGGCTTCTTGCTTTACAGCTTTTCCATACCACCCTCAGTCGTTCGTGAGCCGCCGGCGCGAGTACACCTTGGACAGAAACTCTGCCCGTTTACCCATCGATACCTTACTTTGGAACTTTCGGAAATCTTCGCGGCATCAATGCCGCTGCTACATCAGGTGAGTATTTGTTTTATCTTCTATAAAATTGTTTCTTAAAGTGATTTAGCTAAATTAAAGCAAGTTCTAGTTTTCTTTGGGTTAAAGAAGGGTTTGGGTTCGCGTGTGATTCCTACCTGCAAGTTTTCAAATGAGAAGATCCGGTCACGTGTGAGACTACCTGCAAAACTTTCAAATCTTCAGCTCTGATATTTTTCTTTCAAAGATTTTTTTTTGTTGCGCCGTTACATTTTTTAACGATGTGATTTTTCTGATCACGTGTGAGACTACCTGCAAAGCTTTCAAATCTTCAGCTCTGATCTTTTTCTTTCGAAGATTTTTTTTGTTGCGCCGTTCGATTTTTTAACGATGTGATTTTTCTCTTAGGATGATAGTCGCGGGGGCGGAGGCCCCAGCGAGCGGGCGTCGCGGCCGTGCCGGACAATCGCAGAGATACTTGGAATGAAGGCCATGCTGGGGGAGCCTGTTGGAGCCGCCGCCGTCACTAGAAATGTAAGTTTTCTTGATTTACCATGTCTCTTTTTGTTTTGTAACTTCGGACTAATCAATTTTCTCGTGGGTAGATATTTTTGGGGGTAGCTCGAAATTTTCTGAATTTTTACTTACTTAAATAGTATTTGCAACAGTCAAATTTTTCGTCTGTAATTGTAATTTTTGGGGTAGCTCGAAATTTCTCCTAAGTTTTCATTTTCTGAATAATTTTTCTAGCAATACTTAAAGCTAGTCTGTCTGCCCCACGTTGGGCGCCAATTATTTCCTTTATATTTGTATTGCATTCCGGAGCCAACCCGACCCGTAAATCAAATTTTAAGCACAATGCTCTGGTAAGTTTTGTCTGTACATAATGTATCGTACGACATCCGGTTTGAAGGCAGTTAATGGCAGTCAAGATGTGCCAGCGCGCGATATAATGGCGCGCCCGTGCCAAGTGGCGACCCACGCGAGGCTTACTGCGCTTGCATTAGCTTCTATAGCTCGTGGATTTGGTTTCATAGCCTCTATTGCTTTTGAAATGTTCTCCTACTTTCGTAGAGCCAATTTTGCGGCGAGCACATTTTGCATTAGATCATTGCAGTTTTCTTTTTTTCATTCTACCCTCGCTGACTTTTTTTGTTCTAAAATCTAAACCGTATTCATTTTAAGATTTGATGCGATAATTTTAAACTACCTACACAGTACATAACTAAATCTCCTTCTCTACGCTATTCGTGTCGCATTTTAGTAAAGTACCGTCATCCATCAGTTTAAGTGCCGGCAACGAAACTGCGTTTCTTAATTTAATCCGTACAAGTGAATAGTTCAAGTTGTCTCGTCGTGTGCAATCGCGCACTTGGCAGCGTGTAGCGCGGTATTGGCATGCAGCTGCGATTTAATATTATTTGTGTAGGCTATGCCAAGGCTCTCCGGTTAATCGGTCGGCTTGCCCCGGATAACTTCTTGGATACAGACAAGCTTTTTCATGCCTCCTTGAGTTTGGATTGCTTTCATGTTTTGCTGTGTAGGACGGTTGTTTTTGCATTTGAATTTGCTTTGGAGAAATTTATATCCTTTTGGTATATTTTACTTCGTAAAATTATGTACGATTTGAGGAGCCTTACAAACTGGCTGAAATAACCTACGAATGATGATTTTTGACCGCGTAAAATTTTAATATGGCTCTTGATAAAAAAAAAACTATCCTCGTGGTCTTTTCAATATTGCGTAATGCATATCTATAGGTGCGAAATCATGAAAATCCCATGCATTATAGGCCGAATCAAACTTGTTGGCGGCTACGCAGCAGCTAGCTGCAAGCTGCGTAACACCCAATTCTCTGACCGAAGCTCGCTTAGTTGTGCGAGGATTACTTATGTTTTCGCGCAGACTGTACAGGTCGCGGCATATAAGTCTAGCGCTGAGCGAGGTGTGGAGGCTGGCTGCGCATGTCAAGTATGGCGGTCACCATGCGCAGCCATCCCCTCCACAGTGCCATCAGCGCTACACTTACGTGCCGCTACTTGTAGCAATGTTCACAGGGGCCAAAATTTAATTCGGCCTATAACTAAAAATATTTAAGAACAATCTATCACAAGACTAATTAAGTCGCCCTTTTTAAAATATCTTACATGGATAGGCAGGTAGAGGGTAACATGTTCTGTACTTAGTCACTTTTCCCTGTGGTGTTTTATCGATTTTAAATACTTTTGCTTTGTAAAGATTATTTTTGGTAGGTACTTACATTTATTTAAAAAGTGAACCGGGAACTACAATTTGATGAAAAGCTCTATAGCTGTAATGCGTATTAAGAACTCCCTCACAGGCCACATTTTCCTACGGCCAGAAGTCCTTTGCAAGGTCCACCCACAAGATGGGCGGATGACCTAAAGACCGCAGGATCGCGCTGGATGAGAGCCGGTTCTAACCTATCTTATTGGAGATCTTTAGGGGAGTTCTGTTCAGTAGCGGACGTCCTATGGCTGAAACGACTACATGTCCCCTAAGCCCCAGCCAATGGCGCGGAAGAAGAGCGCGGTTGCTTCCACGTGGGCCAATGTAAATGTGGTTTTGTTGTGCAGGAGTGCGAGTGGTCGTGGGAGCCGCCCGGCAGCCCGGAGGTCGCGCAGACGCCGCTCGCGCTCGTGCCGCCCGCCTGCTTCCCGCCGCCGCACCCGCCCGCCTACGCCAGTTTCAGGTAATTGTTGGACCCAATGTTCCTATCCGCTGGGCTATGTCGGTAACTTTGGTTCATCTACCGATCTCCTCATTGCTGATTCGATTTCGCAGAGAAACCGAGCATAGCCTTCTCCATAGCTCGTTGGTAAGTTGAAATGGCAGAGGGTAGGGCACATAGCACGGAGGACTGATGACTGATGGGGTCGTATAGTACTTCTTTTGTACTATTTTTGATACGAATACTTGACGACGCTGGCAGCCAATGGGCTGAGCAGATTTCACGTCCACTGGTGCATCACGCCGAAGTACCTGCAGCCTTAGTCCATCTTCAGGTAAATCTTTGTATAGTTAGATTCTGTTAGCCGATCTCATCTCGTTTTTCTGAGAGTTCCGACAGCTCAAAACTGTCAGAAAAACGAGACCGGTTCAAGAACGTGTCACCTTAGTAACGAGATCGGTTGACAGAATTGCCCCGCTGATCTTCACATTCTGGTTCTTTTTTCGTCGAAGAGTTTTTAAAGCCGCCTGAAGACCTCTGACATGGCTTAATGGTTAAATCTGAAACCTACAATTTGACGTGTCATCCGAGCCACGTTAGCGCCGTTGTAAATGCCAACTGCGGTCACCCATCCAATGACTGACCGTGCCGAACGTTGCTTAACTTCGATGATCGCTAAAGAACCTAGTCAAACTACGCTATGAACGCTACAGCTTTACGCTATAGCTTTACGCTATAACTTGTCTTTACATAGTCATAAAGTGCTAATAGTGTCCATTGTTGCAGCGAGAGCGCGCAGCCGGGCGGCATGTGGAACGGGCAAGCGCACGGCGCGCACGCCGGCCACAACGGGACCGACCACGACGTACACGACCTTGTTACTACCCTCGTAAGTACCATTTTCTTGTGCATGTTCCTGTTATCAATCCTTATAAAGCTTGACCACCATTTAGGAAGCTTTTTCTCATTGTGAGATAAATTTGCTCGGTCCACGGGCTATCTGTTTCAAAAACATACACAACACAGATGGACTTTACATATCTAATTATCTTGAGAACATGTTTCATTAGGCTATAGCAGCAATCGGCAAAACACTTGTTTTGAGGACTTTTCGTACACCTTGTAGAACTTTTAGAATCCTGTAGAAATTTTTGTTACTCTTCTTTTTAACTTTGTGTAGAATTCTTACTTCAGAGACGCCATAAAGTTTGACGCATATTAATGTATTATACGTGTCTTAGAACTTCTGTCCAGCATTTTTGACGCTGGTCTAGTGAGTTGGTAGATTTTTAAGGACGTACGCAAGTTGCCTCTGGATGTTTAGTAGAGCACATATTTATCAGATTGTTTAATGTAAGCGAGCAGAAATGACGAGTCGTGTTGTTCCAGAAAGCCATGACGATGGCAGGCGCGAGCGCGAGTGCGGCCGCTGGGCTCGACGTGGCGCCGTCACAGCAACAGATACCCTACGATACTCCGGTAAGGAATGATGTGTTGTTCCAGAAAGCCATGACGATGGCAGGCGCGAGCGCGAGTGCGGCCGCTGGGCTCGACGTGGCGCCGTCACAGCAACAGATACCCTACGATACTCCGGTAAGGAATGATGTGTTGTTCCAGAAAGCCATGACGATGGCAGGCGCGAGCGCGAGCGCGAGTGTGGCCGCTGGGCTCGACGTGGCGCCGTCACAGCAGCAGATACCCTACGATACTCCGGTAAGGAATGATGTGTTGGTACAGCAAGCCATGACGATGGCAGGCGCGAGCGCGAGTGCGGCCGCTGAGCTCGACGTGGCGCCGTCACAGCAGCAGATACCCTACGATACTCCGGTAAGGAATGATGTGTTGGTACAGCAAGCCATGACGATGGCAGGCGCGAGCGCGTGTGCGGCCGCTGAGCTCGACGTGGCGCCGTCACAGCAGCAGATACCCTACGATACTCTGGTAAGGAATGATGTGTTGGTACAGCAAGCCATGACGATGGCAGGCGCGAGCGCGAGTGCGGCCGCTGAGCTCGACGTGGCGCCGTCACAGCAGCAGATACCCTACGATACTCTGGTAAGGAATGATGTGTTGGTACAGAAAGCCATGACGATGGCAGGCGCGAGCGCGAGCGCGAGCGCGAGTGCGGCCGCTGGGCTCGACGTGGCGCCGTCACAGCAGCAGATACCCTACGATACTCTGGTAAGGAATGATGTGTTGGTACAGCAAGCCATGACGATGGCAGGCGCGAGCGCGAGTGCGGCCGCTGGGCTCGACGTGGCGCCGTCACAGCAGCAGATACCCTACGATACTCTGGTAAGGAATGATGTGTTGGTACAGCAAGCCATGACGATGGCAGGCGCGAGCGCGAGTGCGGCCGCTGGGCTCGACGTGGCGCCGTCACAGCAGCAGATACCCTACGATACTCTGGTAAGGAATGATGTGTTGGTACAGCAAGCCATGACGATGGCAGGCGCGAGCGCGAGTGCGGCCGCTGAGCTCGACGTGGCGCCGTCACAGCAGCAGATACCCTACGATACTCTGGTAAGGAATGATGTGTTGGTACAGCAAGCCATGACGATGGCAGGCGCGAGCGCGAGTGCGGCCGCTGAGCTCGACGTGGCGCCGTCACAGCAGCAGATACCCTACGATACTCTGGTAAGGAATGATGTGTTGGTACAGAAAGCCCTGCCCTGCCTGTTGCATAGTAGCAAATTCATGTCAGTAGGGGTGAGTGGGATTTTGCGCAGCTTGTAGCCTACTTCACAGACAGCATTTTCATTCGGCCTATACTATTACTTATATTAATTATCGATTGCAGATATAATTTCTGTTAAGGTTGTCTAGAAGTAATCTCTACAGGGTATTTCAGAAAGGGTGTTAAACTGAAATAGTGATATCCATTAATTTTCGTTATTTACCGTTTAATTATTTGTATATTTTTTTAGTTTCAATACAATGTACCAAATATGTAATATAAAGCGTGTTCGTCCAAGCGTTTCTCACGCTACGCATTGTGCCAGTTTTTATTGGTTATATTCACTTATGAATCGGTTTCATTAAAATCCATTCAGCTGTAGTAGTGACAAATACTTATGTACCTAGTCAATTTAATGTTTTTATTTTTTATCGTGAAGTACATACATGGAATTTCAATTTTGTTTTTGTTATCAGGAGCAATGGTCGATCGAGCCATACACCAATAGCATCCAGCTTCGGGAGGAGTCCTCTTGCGGCGAGGTGCTGAATCGCCGCGCTTCATTCTGTAAGTACTTTACACCTTTATCGTAGTTTACTATTTAAGAATTTTTAAATTTTACAGTTAAGTACTTATATTTCAAATCTGTAAACTGACTTGCCTTGTATGACTGACATGTTACAAATGGCCAATAAATAAATAAAATAAAAATCTGAATCTGAATCTATTTACCTAACTACATGGAAAACCGTTTTTAGCAGTCGGGGCCGGATTTAGGGGAGGGCAACCGGACCTACTGCCTGAGGCCTCCACTATAGATATCGAATCAAATATCGAGTCAACAAAAACAAATTAGCAAACTTGTTTTTTTTTTTCTCGCTGTTTTACCTTTACAAGATATTTTTTACATTATATATTTAAGAATAATCTATATTTTTTAACTCTAATTAGTAAAATGTGTAAATTGTCCTAAAATAAGTACTTGGAATTAACTATACCCATATTGAATCTGTTTGTGACCTAGGGGCCTCCACTCCTTTGTTGCCTCGAGGCCTCCACACCTCTAAATCCGGCCCTACTTAGTCATAGTACGATCAGCTATTTCTTCTCGGCTAAATGACAGAACATAAGCTGTACTATAACAGTTTGATTATGTTCGGCAGAGGATGACCTGTGGTTGAAGAAAAGTTGTTTTTGGAGTTCCAATTCGTAGGTCTGAAGTTTGAATCATAAAAATCTCTTATCTCCTTTTAGAGCAAGTCTTACAAATGACATGCAGATTTGAAGATTAATTCTGCTCAAAGTCGCGCCCTCCTTGTCAATTTCATATTGAATAGACTACATTTATTCTATAGTTCAGGTCGCGGCATATAAGTGTATCGCTGAGCGAAGTGTGGAGGGGATGGCTGCGCATGGGTTTAGTAAGGCGGTCACCGTGCGCAGCCACCCCCTCCACACTACCCTCAGCGCTAGACTTACGTGGCGCTACCTGTAGCAGTAACTAGTTCTGTGGTTATACAAGCGAGTAAACTAGGGTTCCGCCGCGACGAGTATCCACCAGTGTATATAAAAAGCTGTTCGAGTAATTGTAGTGTAATGTGATGTAATGATCACTGTCCGTGTGACGCGAGTGTAATAGCCTGATTACACCTACCGAGAAGTGGCGAAACAGTGCCTTCGGCCGAGCTTTCGGTAAAAAGAACCGAATGTTGTTTTTAAACTTTCGCGATTTGAACACATTATGTACTACGGGACTAATCGCGCACTAAAATTATGAGATAAATAAATAGCTCATCATCCCGAAGTTTCGACAGTTGCATCGATCGTGGTCACGGGTAGACAGTCTACCCGTGACCACGATCGATTCAACTCGGTCGAAACGTCGGGATGATGAGGTATTTCTCGTAATTTTAGTGCGCGATTAGTCCCGTAGTACCTACATAATAATAAAGAACCGAATGATCGTCTCGCCGCAACTTCAAAAATAAACGTTACATTTACTTAACTACATGTCTCGGCCCGCTGACATTTAGCCGTCTCGCCGCTGTACTCGGTAGGTGTACTCGAGCTAAAGTAGATATTTGTGTTCAGGCGGCGTGGTGGGCGGGAACGGGCGCTCCGTGCTGCGGTGGTCGGGACAGCTGCCGGCGCGCGCGCCCGACCCGGCCGGCGGGTTCAGCGCCAAGCTGTTCCTGGGCGGCCTGCCCTGGGACATCACCGAGAGCGCGCTCTCTCTCGCCTTCAAGCAGTTCAACCCCGTGCGGTATGTTACCACAACACATTCATGTAGCTACATTTTCTCTTAGGATCATACTATACAGGAGAATCTGCTTCTGAACCGCATTACTCACAATTTAATATGAAAGTTGTATGCTGCATACTACACTGCGTGTAGTGTTTAATTATTGTTTGTGGTTAAAAATAAAGAATTTTGTCCATCTGTCTGTCTGCGCGGTTTCCCGTCGCGGTTCACAGGCGGGAGAAATACGACCGCCGCATGCAGCGTCAAACTCAAACCGCCGCTAATAAACGGCGCTTTAAACTACACGGGAGGTTTCCCTCTATTACAACGTCATTCGGCTTGGGACCTTGGCGCTCGCTCGTCGTTCGTGCGCTTGCGTGGCTAGTGTCAGACAGCGATAAACCGCGTCCCGTGTAGTTTGATGGTCTGCGGCAGCTTTGTCGAGCGGATTCCCGCGACGGGAAAACCGCAAGCATAGTATGAGCTTTAGGCACGCAGCTGTCTACTTTTGTCCACGATTGTGTGGGCAGACGTTTTTAGGGTTGGCATCAAACATTCATTGATGTGTAGCTAGATTTTCTCTAGGGCAGATAGCTGTCGAGTGTTGGCTACCCTAGAAAAATTAAATTCAAGATTGGGTGGGTCAGACTATTCTAGGATTGGGCACCGATTCATTGATGTAGCTAAATTTTTTCTAGATTAGATGTCTCTTCACATTTCTCAGCAGTTGTCTATCTAGCGACGCGACGGGTCACGACGCGATGCAGTTTGTGTATTTCCACTGTCGATTAGATAGCAATCATGTAACCAGATAACGTATATTCATACAGCTACTTTTAACTGTTTTTTCGTTTTGTGCCGGCGAGAACAGCCGGTAAAGTTACCAGAAAACGTCATGTGGCAGTTTCAGTTGCGATGTTACTTGCAGTCGGATGGTTTTTTTTAATAAGTTAATCCTGTATAGCAATGCCTTCTGCCTCAACTACACTTGCATTTCCTATGCGTTATCTTCGAATTTGGATTTGGACCTAAACGACCTTTTAATTTAACTTTCCCCGTCGCACACCCGAACGTTTAGTCCTAAACTGTAACTTTCCATTCTCATTTTTTCTTTGTTGCTTGTCTTAAATAAATAGCTGTTATTTCAGTGTGGAGTGGCCAGAGAGGGCCCTGGGTGGGTCGCCACGCGGCTATGCCTACGTCACGCTGGAGTCCGACAAGCGTGTGCGAGCGTTACTGGGGGCGTGCCGCCGCGACCGCTGCGCCTGGTACTACCGGCTGCACTCGCGCAAGATGCGCGCTAAGGAGGTAATAATAGTCAAAGTCAAATCATTTATTGCAACATATGAAATTTATATGCGGTTCTTAATTAATGTTTTGTATAGTTAAACATATGACCCTGATAAGGGTATGGCAATTTTATTATTCGTATGATTCGTATTGGAACGATTTATTATTGTTTTCTAGATTATCGTTAAAAATTCGTCTAATGTGTAAAATCTTTTAGATTATTTGGCAGTTTATTAAATATTTTTATAGCCATAGATTGCGGGCTGGAACTATGCATTGCTAAGTTGGACTTTGATCCCACGAGTTTCTCTGTATTGTGATCTAATTTTGAGCGATTTATCAGACGCTATAATACTACTCATACACTATACTATAATACAAACACGCTTGCTATCCGTTTTAGTGGTCAGTTTTATCTGATATCAGGGCCGGATCTATCATATGGCCTTTTAGGCGTCAGCCCAGGGTTACGTGGATTCTACGGGATCCCAGCTAAGTCAAGTCCAGGTCAAAAAAAGACGATAGTGCGAAAAAATCTGTAATTTTACTAAATTAAACAGATCGTAAGCCTGCGTTTCAGCCCTGCGAATAGTCAAACCCATTCAATTATTTTAATTCAGTTAGTCTAGGTGGGCTCTCTGTGTTATACAAAAATCATTTTAGAAAATACGAAATTCCATTGTTGTTAATAATTAAATACTGTTATTTTATTTTTATCACATTTTAAAGCTTTTTGGACTAAAGTCTGAGCCCACTTTGCAAGATCTTCTTTTTGTCGTATCCGTTAAAACTTGTAGGTACGGTAAATTCTGACAGCATGTGTGGACGGGCTGTAACGTTGTTTTCCTTTTACGATTAGACTTGCGCTCTGTATTATTTGTAATTGTATTTAATTTCTTAATTCTTCAGATATGATTATATGTATTACCAAGTAGTACCTCTTTTACTAGGCAACTACCGCACAAAATTTTAGTTTCGCCCAAAACTTTCTATTATAGGGTTGAATAAGGGTAGGAGGTGATCATTTCTTCGAACTAAGCTATTCATACAATAATGATCGAACTTCGTCTTTGAAGTTCGTTTGATCATATATGTGTATCACAAACTGTGAATGTGAGTGGTTGTGGTGTGCGGGCAGGTGCAGGTGATCCCGTGGGCGGTGGAGGACGCGAACTGGGCGGCGGGCGGCGCGGCGCGGCTGGCGGCGCAGCGCACGGTGTTCGTGGGCGCGCTGCACGGCATGCTGTCCGCGCGCGCGCTCGCCCTCATCATGAACGACCTCTTCGCTGGCGTCGTCTACGCAGGTAACTCTCACTTCAACACTTCACTATTTAAGAAATAATAATAATCACTTTATTTTAACAAACAACACAATGGGCTCGGTTATAGAGGCGCCAGCGTAAATTTAATAGCAACGTTGAAAACGTCCTCTCTATCGAATGCCTAAAGTGAAACAGAAACAGAACTATGCTATTTGGCTATTATCTCTTATAATACATTAATATTTTTAAATTTTGTTTATTATTTTTGAAATTGTACATTCTCTTCTTAAATTTAATTGTGTGACATTTGTACGCCACGATGGGCAAAAACATGCGTTCTCTATTATATTTACACCTGTTTACGACTTATGTTGTAGGTACACAATTACCATGTTTTCACAAATAAATAATCTTGAATTATAATTACGATGGCGCCTATGTAATCGGGCTTAGTTAATCATAAAATTCAGTAAATAAATCTAATTTCCAAACATAAACAAAACCTATGTATACCAAAAGGATGGCAAACAAACCAGTCTTCACTATTTCTCAATTAATACAAAGTACCTACCACCGATATTTTTCTGTCAGGTACAATACGACGTTATCAGCGAAAACAAAATGACTCGCGGCTAAAAAGTGAAACCAATCTTGATTTGCCCTAGGTCTTCCCTTACTTGTCCGGCGGATGACTCCCAATTTAATGGCAAGCGATACAGCGCTCCCATCTGAACTCGTAACAGGACTCGAAAGGTTTTGGAAAAAGTGTTCTCGCAATGTTCCGCGTACATTTGAATTTTGTGCTATCCCATAGGAACCAGAGATCAAAAGTGGCATATATCACTCTTCAACCTTCCTCTCAAACTCTTCCTCCGTTGCTATGTTGTTGCGTGAAAGAGTAAACCAACAAGGACACTTCCGGATTTATAATATTGCTAAAGGTTTTTTTAGGTTTCGTACAAAACTGTCTGTCACCAGGATATCTCATGAACCGTGATAAAGTTGAAATTTTCAGATGTTTTTGGCGCTATAACAAATTCTGAAAACAGAACGTGGTTTTTGCCGCTTTTTGCTCGATATTAACATTGGCAACAAGGTGTTTGAAATGGGGCTAAGGGGGCTCTCCCATATGGTACGGAACCAGAGCACGACTCACTTGGCCGATTTTTTACACATCCATCCTGTTGGGACCTTTTAATATATATGGAAATGTTCTGCAGGTATCGACACGGACAAGTACAAGTACCCGATCGGGTCGGGGCGCGTCACGTTCGACAACGTGCGCTCGTACGTGCGCGCCATCTCCGCCGCCTTCATCGAGATACAGACTGACAAGTTCACCAAAAAGGTACTGTACCAGGCAGCCTCTTTAATAGTCCACAGCAGGATGTAGGCCTACCCACGAAGGGTGATTGGGCTATATCCGCTACGCTTGCGCAATGCTGGTTGGATTCACATACGCCATCGAATTTCTTCTACGGACATATGCAGGTTTCAAGATGTTTTCTTTCACTGAAAAGCCAGCGGTGTGAAAATCCGTACATAAATTACAAAGAACTCATTAGCACGGGACCGGTATTTGTATCCACGACCTCGCTATTGTTAGGGAGGTGTCACTACCACTGTACCACCACGGCACAAAAATTAAAAAAGGTAAGCAATTTGCTTGGCAAATACTTCTACCACACCATTGACAGTTGTTCAAGAGCAAAGCAGTATTGTGCGAGCGTTTTCAGTGCACTAGTCTGAAGATAGGAGCAGTGTTGTCTAGTGCAGAGTTATCGATAGGTATAGATTTAAATTTGCAATTGAA
This sequence comes from Hypomecis atomaria, assembly GCA_964007245.1. Taxonomy (NCBI): domain Eukaryota; kingdom Metazoa; phylum Arthropoda; class Insecta; order Lepidoptera; family Geometridae; genus Hypomecis; species Hypomecis atomaria. The sequence continues at coordinate 3,503,592 of OZ023285.1, forward strand.
CCCATAGACCTCAAAATTTTAAGCAGAGCCTTATCTCTTCACTGAGCTACAGCTGAGCCAGCGTAGAGGTAGATATGACCAAATCGCTATTCTTGAATTGTGAATCTGGTTCAAAAAGAACATTTTTCTAGATATAATTGTTTACTTCGACTTGTGGACTTCGTAACTGCCTTCTGTTCTTGCAAATTCGAAGTAATAGTATAATACTAATCTTAGATTCGAGTGGTAGTCTGGTGAAGTATTGTACCATGGAATCTTAATCTGACATAACATTTCTGATAATTGTAGTTTACTTACGATTCTTGGTTCATTTAGCTATTGAAAACATTGTTTCCAGGTGCAAATCGACCCGTACCTGGAGGACTCCATGTGCTCGGTGTGCAACCTGCAGCAGGGCCCCTACTTCTGCCGGGAACCCTCGTGCTTCGGGTGAGACACATATTTCTTAGGTCAATAGCTTGTTATGAAATGACCTTAACTATGCATAGATAAAGCTATAATTTAGGAAGCTTTGGAACAAATTTAATCTAAATTTATTCACCGTGAAAAGTAGGCAAGGTACTCTCTATCATATTGGGTGTGTTCCAAAATTTTCAGTTTTCCAAAAGGGATGGTAACCTCGCATCTCGAGGCCTGTTTGAGCCTATTGCCATTCTGTTAAAAAGGTTGAGCACATTGATGTTGCTATCATCTACTTGTCCTTGTCCCACTAGGTGGAGTCGGCATAGCACCTTTTCTTTCGCCACTTCACTCTGTCTACTATCCTATTAAAATACTATCTATTGGGCGCTAGCGGATATTGTACAGATAGTACGATATTAGGCCTAGCTCCTTTATTGTGTACGCGATTTAGCGTTCGGCTTCGGTTTTTATCCTGCTCGCGCCAGTTACTCTCACCACGAGAGCGAACGGGAGATAAAGCGAAGCCGAACACCAGAACAAAGACAATAAGGGGGTAGGGAAAGACACATAAGACTGCGAAATTCAGGTCTACTAAGAATGTGATGGATCAATGACATGAAACAAGCAGTCTTGTAGGCTGCAAATGGAACTGCATCCGATTAAAAGGGGCAGAAGTAATGGCATACGAGGGTCAAACTGAAAGTTCTTAGAAAATCAAAAACTGATTACATTAGCCAGTTATTAGTTTTATTATATCTTTTCAAAATATTGTCCATTCACGTCAATACACCGCTGCATGCGATGGAACCACTGGGAAAAGCACTTTGCCCACTCGTCCTTAGGGGTCTCTTCAATGGCATCGCGATACGCAGCCACCGCTTCTTCAGCATTCATAAACCGCTTTCCTTTAAGTTTTTCTTTAATTTTTGAAAATAAATAAAAATCACAAGGCGCGAGGTCGGGGCTATACGGCGGGTGACCCAGTAATTCAACGTTTGATGTCGCCAAATAGTCGATCGTTCGCTTGGCGGTGTGCGATGAGGCGTTGTCGTGGTGAAGGAGGATCCTACTGCGAGGTCGTTTCTCTCGAACTTTTTCCAAGACAAGTGGCAAACAATTGGTAGTGTACCATTCTGCAGAAACTGTTTTTTGATCCTCTAACACAATTGTCGCGAAATGACCTATCCTTCCAAAGAACGAGGCCACCATTTTTTTCCCCGCACTTCGATCTCTCTTCACTTTAGTTGGCAACTCCTCGAAAGGAAACACCCACTGAGCAGATTGTCTTTTGGTTTCAGGATCATAACAGTAAATCCAGCTTTCGTCACCTGTTAGTATGTCGAACACAGCATTTGAGTCACCTCCGTTAAATCTTTCAATCATTTTACGGCACCAATCCACACGATGGAGTTTTTGAGCCTCAGTCAAATTATGAGGTATCCACCGGGCGCAAAGCTTCCTGACCGCTAAATGTTCGTGTAGGATTTTGTGCACTTGACTCATACCGATGCCTAAGCTTGTCCGAATCTGCTGATAGGTCACTCTTTTGTCAGTCTCTATCATACGCCGCACAACACAGATGTTATCTTCAGTCGTCGCCGTAGAAGGCCGTCCCTCACGTAAATCATCAGTGAGATTAGTGCGACCACGTTTAAACTCATTAAACCAGTTGTAAACAGTCGCACGAGATGGGGCTTCATCGTGAAAGGCCAATCGTAGTCTATCATAACTTTCTTGTTGACTTAAATGACATCGAAAGTCATAAAAAATCATTGCACGAAAATTTTCTCGTGTTAAATTCATGTTGACGTGACACAGACAATTTTCAATTTGCCGCCAAATCGTAAAACAAATGACAAATGAATGAAGTATATACTCAGTAATATTGGCAAAGAGTTCTATTTTCAAATTATAGAATTATTTTTTTATTATATTGTTTATAAGTGGCCAGTTCTAAGAACTTTCAGTTTGACCCTCGTATACCAGAAGTAATGGCATATACAAAGCGAGGCCTAGGTCCAACAGTGGGTTAGCACGGCTTGATGATACGTTATATAAATAGCTGCAACAAGTTTGTTGCATCAAATACAGATCGTACGACATGCTAAGATAAAACTTCACGCAAGGCAAGTTCGTTTGATCGCTAATTCACGTATGCGTATTGCAGGTACTTCTGCCGCGCGTGCTGGACGTGGCAGCACGACAAGGACGAGCTGGAGGGGCACAAGGCGCTCATGCGCAACTCCAAGAACGCGTCGCTGCCCCCCGCGCGCGCCGCGCTCCCCCCCGCGCCACCCTACAGCGACCACGGCTTCTATAACGGACACTGCAGCTCGCAGAAAGATGGTAAGTTTGTCAGTTGTTTCTTGATAGTTTCGACGTAATTACGTAATCACATCTTGGCATCCACGGTGTTTAGTGCACCCTTTGAATAAGTATGGCACGTGCTTCGACTTTTGAACGAGCTCATCTTGGCGCAACGAGAGATCGGCGGAAGATGAATATTTGAGTAGTATTTTCACTTTCATATTAGATAGTTTTCCTACTCAATTACATTTTTCAAACCCTCTTGACACTTTTCGCTAGGGCCGGATTATCCCTAAAGCAAATTAGGCAACTGTCTAGGGGCCATGTACGTGCTAAGAAAAAACCCGGACAACAAATTCCTCAAAACCGGGAATCAAGTTGTTAAAACCTTTAAGGGGTCTCAAATTTTTTTTTATTCTGAATAGGTTTGCGTTTAACCACACACTGCCTGATCTTGAGCAGATAAGCGGTCTAGGTTGTAGCACTCTTACCTAGAAGATACCCATTTACTCGGGATTTTAAGACGCCCACGTTGTACTTTAGCGGGAAGACAGACCCAGGCAAAGCGTTCCACATTCTGGCTGTTTGTATGAGGATTCGAAACGCTTGGTTCTAATGCGCGGAATGTCCACCATAAAAGTGGCGCTTTGGTCGCGTCTGTCTAGCCGTACGATAGAAGAAAGGGGCAGGTGGGACCAGATTGTGCAACTCCTGGGCGCACTCTCAGATTGTATTGCCTAGGGGCCCTGACCAGGATTAATCCAGCGCTGCCTTGCGCTATCCCTGAACTGTCTTATAACGATTGTTTGTATCTTTATTCGCAGGTTCTCCGCCCCCCGCAACAAGCGGGCCGAGCGGGCTAGCCGGGGCGAGCTCTGCCCCGGGCGGGGGCGCGGGCGCGGGCGCGGGGGAGGCGCGCGTGCTGTGGTCATCGTGCTAGACTATATGTTGAGGAGCCGCTATTAAGTTGGGCGCTTCGCCAGCATCCTAGCCATAAGGTTGATTTGACCCGACATCTTGTGTTCACAAGCTCTGCGCGCTACGAAAACGTTGTACGAAACCATAATATTCGTAACACTATAGACCGAATCATACAGCTTGGTGATTGATGTCTACAAGCTGCATATAACCCAATTCTCACGCAGCTATTTCGTGAGCTTGTGAGGCTTGAGCTATCCGCAGCTTGTAGCTAACATCAAGCATGTTGTATGATTCGGACTATGGATGAACCTACTATACTCAGCGCCGCACAAGTTGATGGATGTGAAGATAGCCACTAGCTGCACTATATCCAATCCTGACTTCACGTGACGTGGAAGCCGCACGTTGATTGGCTATTGCGCAGCTAGTGGCTAACTTCACATACATCAACTCGTGTGGCGCGGAGTATACTAAGAATATTCGAATGTATGTAAATGAATTTAGTGTACATTGCTTTTTAGTGAAGCGTTCCACAGCTGAGGGCAAGGTGCGGACACGGCTGCGATCTAATCGTTCACCAATCACAAATCTTGATTTAAATAAACTAGCTTTGTGATAGGCGGATTACTGGCCCGCGCCGCGCCCCCACTTTGCCCGCAGCCGTCTGGGAAACGCTTAATGGCTTCAAAAAGTAATATCTTGCACAAAATGTAACTTGCGCTATAAACGTTTTGTGACTATAGCGAGACGTAGAATTAGTCAATTTAAATTTAGAATCCACTAATACATTTTGCTATTGTTACGCCAGACTTAGGGTGGGCTGCACCAAATGACTTTAACGATAACCAAACCCCAACCAGTAGTAAAATCTCTGGTTACGTCAAAAATATTTGATGATGATTTGATTTAACGACTGTTTAGGGCTTGGTTATCGTCAAAGTAATTTGGTGCAACACACCCTTAGTGTTAAATTTTGTGCTAGATATACTACTCTTACGAAATCACTTATAATGAATGCAATGTTATGCAAATAGAAATCGTTTCATTATATGGTGTCATACTGGTACAGCTTTTCGTAGCGTGATTAGTCGCAAGTTTTGTTAATTGATCTTGAAGTGTACCTATAGTTGATTTTAGACTTGCGAATGTATGGGCTTGTATACATTGAGATATCGGCCCGTTAATGATCTCAATATGTAGTTTAGTTTTAATTTAATGTAGTTTAGTTTTAATTATGTCGAAAATGTTTTTTGGATTAATAAAATTTTCAGAATCTGATCAATTGATCGTCAAAAAGCATTTAGATAAATTGTACTTGAAAGTTTTGTTTAGACATCATTCAGCGATCTAATTGAATGCAATCATGCAACGTTAAAAAAATAAGATGTTCTCGTATAATCTCTATAATACATTGAATTTGATTAATATTTTTTAGTTTTATTGTAGTAATTTTGTTATATTTTTCAAACGATTTTTTTAACCAATCGAAATATTGTACTATTCAAAATTGAGTTCTATTTGTATACGAATATGTACGTAATTGTTAAGCGCTGGTTATTCATGAATATTGTTATCGTTGAGGCATTTTTTAGACTTTTGATAGCTGCTAGAAAAGTTGTAACATTTTTATATCAAGCTATCCAATTGAATTTATGAATTATTCTTTCATTACGGCTATCAAAAATCTTGGGTCTTATTATACATACATAGTATCCCATAGGTTTATTTTAGCATGTGCTATTCCATTTTCAAACTAGATGAATTTATAGCGCATTTAGACTAAAATGAACTTGTCGGATTTAAGTACCCTGCAGACAACTACGGCTATCAAATCAAATCAATCGGGTCTTAATTTAACCATCACCGTTTGGGCGGAAAATAGACCGCAGCTGTCTGCGGGACGCTCATAAGGGTGACTTCAACGTTTGGTCAAGTTTTCAGTTCGCCCAACAGTTTTAATTTTTGTCATGATTTTGTAAAACAATAATGGTTTATTTTCGTGGGCTTTGGACACTGTCTGACCAAACTTTGAAATATATCTGTTAGTGAAATACGCCATCCGCGTAGTACTGTTTATAGATTTTATATCTAGCTAATACAGCGATTTTAATGCCTCTAGGAATTTTAATGATTAGGCACCCATTATCATTTTAAAACGTTTTAAAGCTTTTAAATGTATATCTCGAGGGTTTCGGAATAACATGAAATGTTGATTTTATCAAAAAGCTTGATTTACTCGAATATATTTACATGATTTAATAAATATACCTATACAAATCTTAATTTTGCCTTTAATTTACCGTCCACTTCGTAATTAGAATTTAGATTTAAGCTTAATCTTCTAGCCTTAATGCCGGTTGCAGACCAAGAGCTAAGCTACTGATAGCGCGCGAGTTGAATGCAGTCGGGGTCTGAGGTAAAGAGCGGGAGCATCTCCCCCCGCTATCCGCACGCCCCACCTCACGCGCCTGGGCGGGTTGGGCGTGCGGATAGCGGGGGGAGACATTCGCATTCCTAAGCTCTGCATTCAACTCGCGCGCCGACAGTAAGTTTAGCTCTAATGGCTGACGTAGTTTTCCATAGATCGAGCATAGTTCGCAGTCTGCACAGTTCTATGGATAACTGTTTCAGCTTTGCAAGATAACCTCGAACTAACTTATCTTCGCTCTTGGACTGCAACTCAGTAAGTGGGAAGTATAGTTATACTAAGCGCCACACAAATCGACGGATGAGAAGTTAGCCGCAGATGACACTTCGCCGTGATTCGCTAATTATTGCGCATGTGTGCACAATGCGTAGGGAGCGCTCGGGAGGCATGAGGTTGGCGGGCGGGTGTGCCCCGGCGCGAGTCTCTGGCTCGCTCATACCTATACTTCGCATTTGCGGCTTTTGCACAGCGTTCTGCGCATAACTTCCCATCCGCCGATTTGTGTGGCGCTTAGTATACGGTAGTTGGTGCGTTGATGCAAACAACATTCAGTTTTCTGTATCTAATAAGGTTTAAAATGTTATACCAACTTGTGTATTAGTTATTTAAGTGAGTAAATTAATTTAGCAATGTCACATTTTTGTACACCAAATTTTTTTATAATTATTAAGAGTAAAATAAGTAACGTATTGGTGGAAACCGTAATGTTATTTATTAAGGAAATAAAGAATTGAATTGAACTATTGCTCAGGTAGTTGGCAGGTCTAAGTCTTCTAAGGCAAGTAGAAAATACTAGATCATTGACACACAATGTGCATATTGTTTCACGTGACTGCTGTAGTATACTTACAATAGACGAATAGACTATCTATTTCAACAATACAAATAAGGGTAAATATTTTATACTACACCTGCTCGGAAAGTACCTTGATACTTTATCAAATTTACGGTAGAAAGTACGTCATTGCATATCGAACAAATATGCGGGGAGAAAACGCATCTGAGCGGGAGAGAATGAAAATCCATTTCTTACGTGGTTTTTCTTTTTTAATTTTGGGTAAGACTGCGCTGGTAACCTAAATATCAAAAGCCAAAAAGTTTTTACAGTGAGTTTTTATCTCCAAGTTCGCAAAATGACACTGGCCACTAGCTGTGTGTTGGATGGTGTCAAACAATTTGAAAAAAGAACATGTGAAAATTGCAGACGCCATTGGCGCCATTTTCAAGTGTTACATTAAGCTTCACTAACTGCAACAATTTCAATATAAATTTCAATTAGTAAAGATTTAGTTTTTTATTTTCCTCGTAGGTGTATAAAGCACTATGTATCACTCGAGAGAAAGTGCGATTCCCGATCTCGGGTGTTTTAAAACGACACCCTCGACGGTAATCGGTCACTTTCTCCTCTCGGTGAACAATGTACTATTAACAACCTAATTTATTTATGACTACGTACGTGATAACTTGGTAATGACACATGTTATTCAGGAAAAAGTTTTGGAGTCCAACAATTTGACAACGCGGACTTTTTTCCTGTTGGACAAATCAGTTAGACTATCGAGTTTGACCATCAGGAAGGACCCCACTAGCGCGCCGACATCTTCAAACTATAATAATAAAATCGGCCAAGTGAGAGTCGGGCTCGCGCACCAATAGCCCAGTCGGGTTAGTCAAAAAAATCGGCCAAGTAAGTTCAGGTTTGTTGTATGGGAGCCCCCCTTAAATATTTATTTTATTTTGTTTTTAGTATTTGTTGTTATAGCGGCAACCGAAATACATCATCTTTGAAAATTTCAGCTGCCTAGCTATCATGGTTCATGAGATACAGCCCGGTGACAGACAGACAGACGGACAAACGGACATCGAAGTCTTAGTAATAGGGTACCGATTTTCCCTTTGGGTACGGAACCCTAAAAAGAGCCTGAAATGGCAAAAAAATCCCGGCAGCAATTTTTTTGCTGCAGCTTTTGAGGGTCACAGCAGCTTAAATCCAAAGTGGCGACCAAATTCCGCCGGTTCGTTAGCCGCCACCTAGAATTTTGTTTTTGCTTAAAATAATGTCATTTTCAACTTTTCAACAAAAATGGTAAGTACTAAAGTTGTAAATGTAAATCTCTACAATTTATTTTTTTTAAATATTTTAGTACTATCGATATTTTTCCAGTTATACGCAAAACAGTGTTAAAGTGAAATTATCAAATTATCTCGATTATTATTAACTTTATGACATAAATGTGCATGAACAAAGTTGTACAGAATAATTTTTTCCTAAAATTTTGATCTCTACTACTTTTTTCCTTGAACCAATAGCATTAAGGGTTCTACGCCTATGGCAGGATTCAAGGGACTCAAGCAACGCCAGCGTACCCTAGACGCTGACGTCACGGGCAGGTGGGCAACGAACAAGAATGAGCCGGCGCGCGGCGGCGTCACTTTGACTTGAAAAGGCCGCAAAGTCCGCAAGAAATAAATCAATTATTCAGTGTCTACAACTTTGTTCACGTACATTTATGTCATAAAGTTAATGAAAATGAACTTTATTGGCTTTAACAAACGTTTCTTATCAATAACATTAACACTAGTCATGAAATACACAGTAGGTAATAATAATCGTGCGTGAATTCGCAATAAACGAATCAAAATCAATGATAAAATGACTGGTTGCTGATTGAATTTTGATACTTGACTAAAAATCTGACACAATCCCACTAATGCAAACTGAACTATTTTGCACCTCACAAGATCACATTCATTTAGTCTTGACTCAGAACAAACGTCGTAAGCAGTTGTAGCTATCGCTATTAAAACTGCAAACATGTATAAATTCACTACGTTTGATGGCAATGGCGTAATCACAGGGGCTAAATTGTGAAACACTCTCATAGAAGCCAGAAAACAAGAATTGACTTGCGAACATTTATATTTAGAATAAAACCGCGTCTGCACCAGTTTTTTTTGAATAGACTTAAAACAGTATATATTTGATATAGGTATAAGAAATTTTTTTTTGAGATGTGCGACGATACAGAACTGAAACGTGGTCTCTTACTGTGGGCCTTATGAATAAGCTCAGGATAGCCCAACGTGCTATGGAGAGGGCTATGCTCGGCGTCTCTCTGCGAGATCGAATCAGAAATGAGGAGATCCGTAGACGAACCAAAGTTACCGACATAGCCCGGCGGATTGGCAAATTGAAGTGGCAATGGGCAGGGCACATAGTTCGGAGAACGGATGGCCGATGGGGCAATAAAGTTCTCGAATGGAGACCACGGGCCAGCAAGCGCAGCGTAGGACGTCCACCGACTAGGTGGACTGACGATATAATAAAGATCGCAGGAACGCGCTGGATGCAGGCCGCTTCCAACCGGCCTTATTGGAAATCCATAGGGGAGGCCTATGTCCAGCAGTGGACGTCTTACGGCTGATGGATGGATGATGATGGGAAGGATGGAGGATACAGCGCAGCTCTTTTGGAATCGGGCTAAGTAAATAAATCGATTGTATCGTGTCTTATAATCCGAATCATACAACTTGGCGACCGTGATGTTAGCTACAAGCTACAAACCCAATCTTCGCGCCGCTGTTAACTGAGCTTCATTCAGGATTGGGCTATCCGCAGCTTGAAGCTAACACCACAGCCGCCAAGTAGTGCGATTCGGCCTATCCATCCATCAGCCATTAGAAGTCCACTGCTGGACATAGGCCTCCCCTATGGATCTCCAATAAGACCGGTTGGAAGCGGCTTGCATCCAGCGCGATCCTGCGGTCTTAATGAGGTCATCCGTCCACCTTGTGGGCGGACGTCCTACGCTGCGCTTGCCGGTACGTGGTCTCCACTCGAGAATTTTTCAACCCCATCGGTCATCAGTCCTCCGCGCTATGTGCCCTGCCCACTGCCATTCGGCCTATACAAACGTAATTATCCCTCTACGCATTCTCGCACATCGTTTGAGAAAACGCAGCCTTAGTGCCATAAATGCCTACAGGTATTAAAACATACACATGATTAGTTATTGCACCAGCAATGCTTTATATTTCATATTATTTACAATTTGAGAGTACAGATACTTTGGTATTCAATTTTGTACAGTGGTACTATAGTTACACGTGAATCCAGATGCCTTGCAATACTTATTTAGATCCTAGGTGGAACATATTTAGTTTTATGTATAATCTGTTGACCCCAAAATAGGCGCTCAAAATGGAAGCAGCCTGTGGTCAAACACGTACATAATAAGCAAAAAAAAAAACACTAGGTCGCGCCAAATTAATTTTTTGGGTTTTTTGGGATTTACAGATAAGCTGCTCTTTGTAAGGTAATTTTAGGTGAATGTAACTCGTAAACAGGGGCCTGATTCTCTATCGACAAAACGTAAACGTAACGCGGTAAGTATTTTTTTTTATTTCCATGTATTTCGTTTGGAGAATTGTTTGATAAATGTAAAATTATGTTAAAATGAATTATTAACAGAGTTTAAGTTATGGTATTTGAGAAATAAATATTTTTCACACGAATTTCCTAAAAACAACGAGCACGTTAAAACGCCTTACGCGCTTGTTTTTATACAGAATCACAATCATACTATTTATGGTCGCTACATGAATTTTCGTAAACTTCAAATGAGTAGTTTGTCTGTAAAAAGCAAAAAATCCCAAAAAAAAAATGAAATTCACGCGCTGAGCGAAACGATGGGCCTGAAGGCATCTTTTTCGAGATCAGTCGCCAAGACATCCGTAATCGTGAACGTATATTAATAGTTCAGAGTGCCGAGTGCGAGTTTTTAACTATGTCCGAAATCTGTTCGATCTCGTTTACATTTGGTGTGATTTCTATGGAAATGGCACAGCACCATTTTGTATCACGTAGAGAAAACTGAATAGCTAAATGTGATTTATTTTTACGATAATGTAATGAGCTCCAAACGGTTCGAACACAAGCGCGGTATACTAAGCGCCACACAAATCGGCGGATGAGAAGTTAGCCGCAGATGACACTTCGCCGTGATTCGCTAATTATTGCGCATGTGTGCACATTGCGTAGGGAGCGCTCGGGAGTCATGAGGTTGGCGGCCGCATTCCTATATTTCGGCTTTTGCTCAGCGTTCTGCGCATAACTTCCTATCCGCCGATTCGTGTGGCGCTTAGTATACCGTTTATGATTGGCCAATTCAAGTGTGTGTCACGTTCTCGACGCTTCTAGTACAGCTGCTTACGAGACGCTGTAACCTACCGCTTTTATAATAACTCTAATTTAAAATTTAGTTAAAATGTTTATGTAGGTACCAACATTTGATGTAATTTAATTTTTGTGAAATAAATGATTGATTGATTGACGTTCTCGACGCGTTCGGTCAACGTGAACAAGTAATTCAATGTATTTGCAAAACTCCCACTCGGCACTCTGTACATAGTAAGTCTCAAACCTAGTATACCACAGTTTAGGCTTCACAAAATAAATAGAGATCTGTACATGAGAAAGGTTGCACCTCGAGCCATATTCCTAGCGCGGTCAGTCGAAGCTCATGCTCATGTCGGACATGTTGGTGTTATCGGCGGGCGCGGCGGGCGCGGGCGACGCCGCGGGCTGCGATATGTTCACCGCCGGGAACGGGAACTGGGGGATTTCCTCGTCTGCAATGACAACATATAATATTATCAAAGAGTTATACCGATTTTTTTTTGCAGTGCAAACTTATTTAGCGACGTTGTGCTTTTTGGGAAGGCTAATAAATGTTAAACTCGCGTCAGGACACTGACAGACAGCGCCGTGTGTAATGCGTCGGCCGCTTCTACCTCCTTTCCCAGTAACGTTACTATGCGGCCTCTGGTTACTGACCTGTTAACTCAGCGTCCAATCTGTCCACGATAGCGTCCATGAGTGCGAGCGAGACGCTGTCATCTGGGTCTTTGGACAGCGTTGTGTGTAATGCGTCGGCCGCTTCTACCTCCTTTCCCAGTAACGTTACTATGCGGCCTCTGGTTACTGACCTGTTAACTCAGCGTCCAATCTGTCCACGATAGCGTCCATGAGTGCGAGCGAGACGCTGTCATCTGGGTCTTTGGACAGCGTTGTGTGTAATGCGTCGGCCGCTTCTACCTCCTTTCCCAGTAACGTTACTATGCGGCCTCTGGTTACTGACCTGTTAACTCAGCGTCCAATCTGTCCACGATAGCGTCCATGAGTGCGAGCGAGACGCTGTCATCTGGGTCTTTGGACAGCGTTGTGTGTAATGCGTCGGCCGCTTCTACCTCCTTTCCCAGTAACGTTACTATGCGGCCTCTGGTTACTGACCTGTTAACTCAGCGTCCAATCTGTCCACGATAGCGTCCATGAGTGCGAGCGAGACGCTGTCATCTGGGTCTTTGGACAGCGTTGTGTGTAATGCGTCGGCCGCTTCTACCTCCTTTCCCAGTAACGTTACTATGCGGCCTCTGGTTACTGACCTGTTAACTCAGCGTCCAATCTGTCCACGATAGCGTCCATGAGTGCGAGCGAGACGCTGTCATCTGGGTCTTTGGACAGCGTTGTGTGTAATGCGTCGGCCGCTTCTACCTCCTTTCCCAGTAACGTTACTATGCGGCCTCTGGTTACTGACCTGTTAACTCAGCGTCCAATCTGTCCACGATAGCGTCCATGAGTGCGAGCGAGACGCTGTCATTTGGGTCTTTGGACAGCGTTGTGTGTAATGCGTCGGCCGCTTCTACCTCCTTTCCCAGTAACGTTACTATGCGGCCTCTGGTTACTGACCTGTTAACTCAGCGTCCAATCTGTCCACGATAGCGTCCATGAGTGCGAGCGAGACGCTGTCATCTGGGTCTTTGGACAGCGCCGTGTGTAAAGCGTCGGCCGCTTCTACCTCCTTTCCCAGTAATGCCAGACATAATCCTGTTACAAACAAGTCATGAGTGGGTAAAAAATAAATATTAGGGGTCATCTTACACGCGGTCTTTGATACCAAACTAAACAAAAATTGTGATATGGCTGCCAGATACTTGAGATTCTGACATACTATTTATTACACATATTTTAAATAGGTGCATAATTATAAAAAATAACATCCAGACAGAACAAACACCTATGTTTATCACATAAATATTTGCTCTGGGTGGGAATCCAAATCTCGCCTTTTTGGTCCAGGAGTCAGGGTTACTAACCACAGGGCAATTGAGGTAGTAAAAAAACTAGTCCGTTAGTTACGACTATAAAAAACTATTGGACAAGTATTTTTGACCGAGTGAGCGAAGCATCTTATGCTTAAATGTATATTTTTAATTTAATTATTATTTTTGATTTTAGACATGTAACTATGATGTAATCAATAAAATATTTGTATTTGTATATTTGTTGCTTAGGTGGCAACTGTTTCATTCATCTGTCCGGATGGTTTGTCTTTATTTTGTCTCTTTGTTCAGGTGTATTTGATAACGAATATTGACGAAACTTGGTAGGACACTAAATATTTATGAAATTGTTCAGTTGTCGGTGATTTTGTGCCAGTGCTGAGGTACCTATAGCCGCGTACGTAGAGGCGCGCGCGGGGCGCAGCGCGAGCGCCCGCTCGTGCCACTCGAGCGCCTCGTGCGGGCGGCCGAGCGCGCGGGTCGCGTGCCCCACGGCGTCCAGCGTCGCCGCCCAGCACGGGCTCAGCTGCGGAGAGAGAACGTCACGTTACACATCTGTACTGTATCACTGAACGTAGAGCACGGCCGCGACACTACGGAGTAGACAACGTGCGGTACTGACGGCCGGGTGGCTGTCTCTGGCGGCGCAGTCGAGCGCGGTGCGCCAGAGCGCGAGCGCGGCCGGGACGTCCCCCGCGGCGTGCGCGGCGCAGCCCGCCTCGTGCGCCACGTGCGCCGACCGCGTCACGGCGGCGAGCCGCGCCCACGACCCGCCCTCCTCGTCCTCCCGCGCCGCGCGCTCCTCCGCCATCGACCGGGACCCGCACTGCACACACAGACATTATTCATTAGTTAATAGAGTGAAACCTGAGGTGAAATTGGACATAATATCTTTAATTATTCCACGACAATTTCGTATAGAGTACCGACCTGTCCGTTGTGCGCGAGCGCGGCCTGCATGAGGAACCGCTCGCACACGGGCATGTTGTTGAGCCGCGAACATTCCACAGCCACGTACAGCGGCGGCAAGTGGCAGCCCGCCATTAGCTGCGACGTATGTTAGAGTACCGACCTGTCCGTTGTGCGCGAGCGCGGCCTGCATGAGGAACCGCTCGCACACGGGCATGTTGTTGAGCCGCGAACATTCCACAGCCACGTACAGCGGCGGCAAGTGGCAGCCCGCCATTAGCTGCGACGTATGTTAGAGTACCGACCTGTCCGTTGTGCGCGAGCGCGGCCTGCATGAGGAACCGCTCGCACACGGGCATGTTGTTGAGCCGCGAACATTCCACAGCCACGTACAGCGGCGGCAAGTGGCAGCCCGCCATTAGCTGCGACGTATGTTAGAGTACCGACCTGTCCGTTGTGCGCGAGCGCGGCCTGCATGAGGAACCGCTCGCACACGGGCATGTTGTTGAGCCGCGAACATTCCACAGCCACGTACAGCGGCGGCAAGTGGCAGCCCGCCATTAGCTGCGACGTATGTTAGAGTACCGACCTGTCCGTTGTGCGCGAGCGCGGCCTGCATGAGGAACCGCTCGCACACGGGCATGTTGTTGAGCCGCGAACATTCCACAGCCACGTACAGCGGCGGCAAGTGGCAGCCCGCCATTAGCTGCGACGTATGTTAGAGTACCGACCTGTCCGTTGTGCGCGAGCGCGGCCTGCATGAGGAACCGCTCGCACACGGGCATGTTGTTGAGCCGCGAACATTCCACAGCCACGTACAGCGGCGGCAAGTGGCAGCCCGCCATTAGCTGCGACGTATGTTAGAGTACCGACCTGTCCGTTGTGCGCGAGCGCGGCCTGCATGAGGAACCGCTCGCACACGGGCATGTTGTTGAGCCGCGAACATTCCACAGCCACGTACAGCGGCGGCAAGTGGCAGCCCGCCATTAGCTGTGACGCCTGACAAACAAAACAGCGTTATACTTAATGCTACGATCTATCTGCGTCTTGGCGTTACGACCACAGAACAGCAGAACTAGATTAGAAAGGAAATCCATACAAATGTTCTATGAAAACCGCTGTCGCCAAGTGTGTATTACCACTGTAAAATATCTGCACAATAACTGTGCAATTTTCACTGGCATCGGAGATTTTTTTTTTCCTTTAGAATAGAGCGTAGTATACTTTCTGTCACATCACCAAGGTACCTAAGACCCATAACATTAATTTGGTCATAATTTAAATGCCGTGTTAAAGTTATTCAATTCACTTTATTTTATTAATGTTACATAACAATGGCAAATGCGTGGTACATGTCAAGCCAAAAAAAAAACAATGGGCCAATCTCGAATTTGAATATGGTATCACAGTTGTTTTTTGGCATTTAGCTAGTGATGGGCGACATGAATTGTGCAGTTTAATTTTATCGATAATGTGATTTTATACGTATTGCATAATTTATGGATAATGTAACTGGATATATGTAGTATATAATTGATGAAAATGATTGTGCAGTTATATTACTATTTAGGGATTTTTGGAATTAACACTGAAAAATCATGTCAACGTGCCGTATTGTATTAATTTATAAAACTTGTGTTTCTATCAGTTCTAATATAGGTACTACATGGATGCCAAATCAATTCCTGCGAACTATGGCGTGTACGAAACACGGTGGAAGTCGCCTAAATTCCATTGTTGGCTAATCAATTGTATCTAGATATTTTGTGCTGGCCACGACTGTACTTAACTATTTTTCATAATGAATATTATCATAGTACAAATATTTTATTAAATTACACCACAATTACAATACAATAAAAAATAACTTTATTTTCACATCGTAAATACAAAACAAGCTTAAACTAACATTACATGTGAAGATAAAGTATAGGACTGAAACTTGATACCGGTTTTACATAAGATTAGTTAGGTTCTAGATAAAGATTAAGAATAAGTAGTCTTTAGATAGGCATTAAATAATTAAATAACTAGATTTTAAATATATGTATATTCTAAGATTAGCTAGGTTTTTAGGTAGCCTCTCTATGTTTCAAAATTATATTAAACCTGCGACTCGAAGTATTAGGTAATTAAGGTTAAATAAGTTTCTTAGATACAAATATTCTTGTTATGAACGACTACATTTTTAAAATTCTGTCTCCGATATCCGCAACATTAAGTAATTAAGGTTAAATAAGCTTTTTTAGATCCGAATATTCTTGTAATGTAATGACTACAACTAAGATTCTGTCTCCGATATCTTTTAAAAAATGTTTCTTACTGATTACACTGTCTGGTACGATTGTATAAAATTATGCCACACCCTATCAAACAGGGTACCTATACATGTAAAAAATTAGAATTAGTTTCTATGTACATGTGTTTTGCATAAATAAATAAATAAATAACTAACTAACACAACTGAATTACATGTGACAATATCAGTTATCATAACATCATAATAGAACTTACACTTGACACTGGCAAATGCATATTCCATGCGACGCCAATATTTATAAGGAGAAGAATAATTACAATCATATTTTGCGGTATTGAAAATGGCTTCAAGCGTCTTTTTTTATGAGTGCTACTGAAATCAGTTTTCAAAAAATGTTTGGAGCAAATTGTACACGATTTTGTAGGAATCCAGTCTTGCCGCCCTGTAGCCTCGATCCATTTACTCTTCGTCAGAGGATCGGCTGGAAAGCTGCAATGAAGATACAATGTATCAATGAAAATCAAAGCAAACATGCAACGGCAGTCGGCTTCGTGTTCAATCTATATATATTGGACCTGAGAACTTTTATTCATAAGGAACATAAAAGTTAAAGTGTGATGCAAATACAATTATTATTAAAAATTACACCACAATCACAAATATTTTATTAAATCAAAATATTCAGATAATAACAATAAATTTCGAATTGCGAAATATTAATTTACTAGCGAAATTTATCGATATCGATAAAATGTTTGCAACCACTATCAACGAAAATCTAGGCAGTAAAATAAATCATTTAAATTTAAAAATGCCCACAATTTAGACTTACCAGTGAAAGGATATTCCTCCTTTTTGTAAACTAAAGTCTTTGCTTTGTATTCGACACGTTATAATAGCGCAAACCGGCATTTTTTTGGCAAAAATTACCTCTGAAATCACTTGAACGACTGAGACAGTAAATGTCACGATTTCACGTTACTTGAGTTATAACTCATGTACGTGGCGACAAACCCCCCCTCCACATCGCCTTTCTATTTCCTTCTCTCTTCTGTGGTTACGACGTAACGCTCTTGTGGTCAGCTTTTTAAAACATATTAATTAGGTATTTTCACTATTTTGTTAACAAAAACAGAGCAGAAATACAATAAATACTTATTCAAACTAAAGATTTTAAAACGTTGTCCCATCAACGTTGAACGTTACGCAATGGTTTAATTAGCGAGCTAATTACGCAGGCAAAAGGCAGTAGCATGAAGGATGTTTAAAATCACAACTCGTTATGGACAAAATGTATGAAACTTAATTATAAAGTTGTTTTTCTTTTACCCAGCTGTCATGACAGTTACCTTGAAATACGCGGCCATGGCTTGGTCGTGTTCTTTATCCTGCGCGAAGCTGTGTCCGTAGGCGAGCCAGACGCAGCCCGCGCTGGGCTCTAGACTCTTCGCCTTGCAGAGAAACCGCCTCGCCAGGTCGCGTTTACCTTTGTTAATCATTTTTATTATATTTATTATGAGTTGCCAAACGCACTCCATACATAAAAGTCTATAAACAGTATTAAAAACTACCTATATTGAACAACAGAAAATAGCGAAGTTTACAGTAATAGTTATACATTTTATGTTGTTAGATGAAATATACACCTTGCTCAATCAAGGTCCGGCGATAATAAGCGACAAATTCAAATCTGAAACCCGGTCAGCTTTGGAGATATAAGGGTTGATAGAACATACTGTCACGCGGTAGGCGCGCGCACGTTGTTTACGTGTAGGTATGCGATAACTGTGGCATAAGCTGCGGCTACTTGTTTACTTCTATTGTGTTAGCTTTTTGTTTTTTTTTTTTTGTATTGAAGAACAATAGGATTTCACTTGTTTACTTTGTCAATCACAATGGAATCGATTATTCTAGAGATTATTAGCCAACTTTTATTCAGATATAAATAGAACGATGTTTTCCGTTCGACTCAGTTATCGTCGAATCGTTATCGGAGCGAAAGCATCTCGTGTTCAAGTGCAGTACCAGTTATTGTGAAGTAACTAGTTTCGTGTGAATATAAGTGCCAGTGTGAAGTGTTTGTGCGAACCAGTTGTGTCGTGTGTATTGTGAAGTGAATGTGTGCAATAAAGTGCAAAGTGAATAATCGACGTTTTAACTGATTATCCAAGAACCCATCTCGTAACAATACCTATTAGATAGTAATAGCAGCCGACGGCGAACCACGAGGTCCAGGCGGTGGGGTAGGCGTCCACCAGCTTGTGCGCCAGCGCGAACAGCTCCGAGCTGCGCTTCAGCTCCACCAGGCACGCCACGCGGACCTGCCGACATGACGTCACATGTACCACCCCGCCGACGTCGTACCACCACCCACAGCCACACACTCGCTCCAGACAGTACATACCTCTACACAGCACCAGGGGTCCACCGAGTCCAGCACGGCCAGCGCCTCCTGCCAGCGCGCGGCGGCGGCGAGGCGCCGACTCCGCCGCGCCTGAGCCTCGACCATGCCGCTCCCCACCAGCTCGCTCTCTGCCAGGGACTGCGGAACAAACGGTCTACTTTACTACGCTGACATATAGCACAGCCCGGACACTCCGCGATCTTTCATAAAAAATCTGCTGTCTTACGCACACTACACAGTACTTACTCACAGATAATACACATACGCACGGTCCCTACACGTGCGTTTGTGAGCGGGACGTCTATGGCTGTCAGTGATCACCACGACATGACGACATGCCGCGTGAGTGAGACAGTTGCGTATTCAATTTACAAAAATGAATACAAATCTAGTGCTTTAAAATGAATAACAATTACTTAATTTGGAAGCATTTTAACAAAAAAAAACCGATCTACTTCATTTGAAAGAAAATATCAAGAGGAAGTTACCAAATAATGTAAATAAGTTTCTTATATTTATCCTTAGGGAAACATTAAAATTTATTGTTTTGTTGCGTATCATCAACCATACACAGTACAAATCTTTCCTATTGTCACATTCTAGGTAGTTTTTATTAGAAAATCCACCGGCCAGTGCAGCCCGCACGCGGTGTACAAGTTCTGTCCGTGGACGCGGGGTTGAAGTGAGGAAGACTCAAACGGGTGGGGGGTAACGAGTGGCCGTTCTATACGTAGTATTATTATATATTATTTACAGTGAGCCACACTAGATGTATATACCGTCCAGTCGGGGGAGGGCGGGGTGCGCGGCATCGGGCAGTACCGCAGCAGGCGGTCGCGGTAGGCCGCGCTCAGGACGATGGCCTCTGCGCGAGACAGCTGGCCCTCGATGTCGAGAGACTCCAATAGCTCGCGCTCTGGAAACAACCACAGGCCTCGAGTGACAATTATGACCAAGGGAGCATTTCATATGAACCCAACAAGAAAAATAGTGAGTTTCTGAAATTTGTTAATGTTCTTACTTCAGACTAATAATACTGTAGACCATGTAGTAGATATATGAATCTGTGTTTATTTTCCAAGTTATTTTTCTGCAACAGTTACTTTCCAAGTTATGAAGATTTAGATAGCATTGATTTGTAGTTATAAGTTTTGACATGAATTTGATTTATTTACTATTTATTACCTCCTTTGTACTTTTACCTGTATCCTGACGTTTAAAAGTGTACTTTTGTGTACCTATTTGATGAATAAATGATTGAATTGAATAATTGTATGTTATTATATTTTCTCCTTTGTACTTTTACCTGTATCCTGACGTTTAAAAGTGTACTTTTGTGTACCTATTTGATGAATAAATGATTGAATTGAATAACTGTATGTTATTATATTTTCTATAGCATATGTTAGAAGGATTCTAAATGACCTTAAAATATAGAAAAGTGTGATTAATGTTTAAGGCACTATCCTAAAATTAATAGCAAAATTACTGCCCTTTTTTAATGTACGATAAAGAGAATGCAAATTTTAAATAGCGATACTCTCATGTAAAAATATAGAACAGCAGTATACCTTCCCTAGGCGTCAAAGCATGTTGTTCTAACAGCAGATCCAGCGCTTCGTAGCAAGCGCAGTCAGCACGCAGCGCAGCCGACAGCGCTTTAGCCGCGGCTTCCCGCCGGTCTATGACGATCAGCGCTCGCGCTTGCCACACTAGCACGCCTGCTAGTGCCCGCTGGAATTTTTTTATTAGTATTTTATTTAGGTTACTTAGCTTGAAGCCATACGTCAGCTCCATCCTATCCTGTTGCATATCTATCTGTAGTCTCTAATCCTTACATAGTATAAAATAAAGTCGCTATTTTCGTTTGTTTGTTTGTTTGTTTGTCTGTATGCTTAAATCTTTAAAACTACGCAACGGATTTTGATGCGGTTTTTTTAATGGATAGAGTGATTCAAGAGGAAGGTTTATATGTATAAAAATTCCCGAAATTCCCACGGGAACGGGCACAACGCGGGTAAAACCGCGGGGCGCTGCTAGTTACTTTTATAAGAGAAAAGATAATGTAATTACTTTACAGACTACATTATATTTTCAAGATCTGAAACTCTAGAACCTTGAAACAAAAATAGTAATCTCTGTTAGGCTTAGTCTTGTGTTTCATTGTCATATTGTAACTAGACTTATTATATACTAGCAGCGCCCCGCGGTTTTACCCGCGTTGTGCCCGTTCCCGTGGGAATTTCGGGAATTTTTATACATATAAACCTTCCTCTTGAATCACTCTATCCATTAAAAAAAACCGCAATAAAATCCGTTGCGTAGTTTTAAAGATTTAAGCATACAGACAAACAAACAAACGAAAATAGCGACTTTATTTTATACTATGTAAGGATTCTTGGGAATTAATATGTAAAGTATGAAATTGTTTAATGAAAGTTTGTTACATTATGTGTCTGGTCAGTGACCCTTGGTTCTAGCAGCATAGGGTCAGCTTCTGCTAACAGGTTGAGGGCAGCTGATGGCTCCTTTGCAGAAAGGTAGGCTCGCATGCCCACGCCCAGGCACAGTAGGTGCTGTCTGAAAAGAGACATTTCAAAAGTGTACAGAGCTTAGGCCATGGCCGTGTCTTGTGTGGGTCGAATCAAACAACTTGGTGCCTGTGATGATAGCTGCAAGCTGCAGATAACCCAATCTTTATACAGCTGTTACATGAGCTTCACTTAGGATTATTTTTGAGGCCTTTACAACCGTCTCAATACAATTGTGAGAATCGACTTAAAATTTGGTGCTGAAACCATATTGATTTTGTAAACGCAACCGGCCTTATACGATCGTGCAGGAAAAGCAGATAACTGCACGATCGTATGAGACCGATTGGGTTCACAAAATCAATACGGTTTTCGCGGATTTTGTGCCGGTTGTAAAGGGTCAATATTACGTACCTACCATACGAGTACCTATCAGGATTATTTGTTTTTTAAAACTGTTTTGAAAAATATGGTTGGTGACCCTACTAACAAAAATCAATTTGCAAAATTATTTCTTCAAAATCCAACTAATATTATAAACCCTTTGTGGGTAGGCCTACGTCCTGCAGTGGACTATTAAAAAGGCTGATACAGATACAAACTACTACTATTATAAGCGCGAAAGTTTGTATTACTGGATGTTTATTACTCTTTCACACTAATACTACGGAACCGATTGAGATGAAACTTTGCAACAGTAAAGATTATACATCAGAATAACACATAGGCTTTAATTTATGAAGATATGGCGTGAAACGAAGTTCGCCTAGTCAGCTAGTATATAACTACATATAAGCTTCAAATGTAGTTTTTTTGCAGTCCATCATTTTATGCTTATTTTGAAGTAGGAGATAGGGGTGAGGACTTGAATCAATTTTTTTATTATTAGTTTATTTAATATTGTTTTGAATTTACTATTAATTTCAATGTGTGTGTAATTTATAAACATTTAATAGTCTTACTAAAGCCATGAGCAGTGCTTTGATAATTATTTTGTTACAATAATCCTTACAGAGGTGACTTCCATACATTTAGAATACAACACATCCTTATCCCTACTTCCTTAAAATCTGAAAGTGTTTGGTGAAGTTTGGTGAAATGGTTCATTGATTGTTCCTCTTTAACGGAGCCATTGGTTGACTTGATTTTTGGCATGGGCATATTTTATAATATGGAAAGTGACAAAGGCTATTATTTATCCCGAAAAAATAAAAAGTTCCTATGGGATATCACAAAATCAAAATATCACACGGGTGAAGCTGTTGGCAAAAGCTAGTTTTGAATATAAATCAGCAACTTACTTATGCAAGCCTCTCGAGGTGACTGCGTGTGCAGCCCTGTGCAGCTCACCCCGAGCCAGCATGGCACTCGCCAGTAACCAGATGTCATCTCCACTGGCACTGTCTCCCGAATTGCTTGCTGCTGCTGCCGCTGCATCGGCCCAGAACAACGCGCTCGTCCATTGACCCTAGACAAATATAAAGCTCGATTACAGAGGCGCCATCGTTATTATATTAGCTAAATAGCATTTTTCTGTTTATTTTTCACTTTAGACATTCGCTAGAGAAAACGCTTTTTATGTTGCTATTAAATTTACGCTGGCGCCTCTGTAATCTTATTATCTGTGTCAGAATACTGTGTTCGTGACTTAGATTTAATATCATGGAAATGTCATACTGTCAAAGCACTTGTGTATCGTAACTGATAAACACTTCAAACTTTTGTTATAGCGCCGCAACAGCATATTTATGTAACCTATACACAAAATAAATGCTAATAATTAAGCTTGTAAAAACAGAAGACATTTTATTTGCCCCAAAATCGTAGCATAGGCGTCTAGGCCTTAGAGCTGAGTCTGTTAATTAATGAGTATATATTTGTACAGGGACATAAATCTTATTTTTGTCCTTTTCAGCTTTCTTGTCACAACATATAGCATTAATAAATTAATTTAAATGCAAAACATACAGACACCACTAACCTCTTTTTAGAACTATAGCTTTTTGAATATTAGTGCGAAATGTGGTATGGCACAACGATACAAGTTGTAGTATGGAATACTAACCAATTCAGAATATTGCTTTACAAGAGAACGCACAAAATCGACGTTTACGCGGAGATCTTTGTATCTTTCTTCTTCGCCTTTGGACATTTTTAAAGTTATCAATATCACTCGAATTCGAATGTAATGAACACTAATTTGTAACCTAGGTCACGTATACGCATGTAATATTTAAAAGTTGAGTTAGTATTTTTCTCATAAAAACACAGAGGATAATAACAAAAATTATTAAAAATTGTAAATTCGTTTCAATTTTTCGCCGGTTTAGCTGGGGTTACCAGATTTTTACAACCTTTTAAATGCTAAATTGTTAATTGATATTTTTTGGATGTGAATAAATAAAGATATTGAAAAATAAGCCAAAGGCCAAACTCAGAAAGTAATTTAATATGCTCTGCAATCATATATTCGGTCGTAACAATATAAATAGTAATTATGTTTCTCATTCTAAATGCGAGCGTACAAACAGCTATTTTATAGAACGGTTGGAGGCAGCTTTATATGTTTAGTCCATTTTATTCAAATCATCTGCCTACTTTATGGGAGAACGCCTTACGCACAAACTGATGCATGGTTTCAATTTCAAAACATAGTTCCTACCTACGATCCCATGTTCAGTCATCAGTCGTAGTTTTCAAATTGTACATTACCTTGCTCACTGGTATTTCAATTTGCTAGCATGTTAGCAACGTTCCTATGGTTTATCTACAGAATATCTCTTCATTTCTAATTAGATCACACAATGAAATGAAATGAAATGAAATGAAATGAAATAATTTATTGTCATAATAGTTACACCGATAACAAATAATTAACTATTCGCATCAATGTTCCTATCCATGGACTCGTCCAACATGATATCATAATAAAACAAAACATGACAATTAATAACATCAAATAAAATTAACAATTAAATAAAAAATAAATAAAACCATGCCTAATAACCTATTTTGTGTCTCCGTCAGAAAGCGACAAATATAATCTACCCGCAAATTGTCTACTGCACTAAAAACGCGTCGATCAGCTGTACTGTTAAGTCAAACCTAAACAAAGTAGATAACAATGTTTTCAAAGTAATATTTGTATTTTTAATCCGCTGTATAGGGGCTTCGTTACTAAACAATATCAGTGAATCACTCACATTATAACACAGAAAGAAGCTTCATCGTCAATGTTTCATTCGTAGGACGTCCATTGTCGGATGTTAGGCTTCCTCTATAGATTCGCATTAACAACGGTTGGAAGCGGCTTGCGTGCTTGCTTACCGTCCGATACCTGTCTACTTTTTCAGGACACAGAAATTCCGAGCAAAATGATTATAATAAATCAATTAACTAAGCGAGGGATTTACTAAGACATTTCTATTTAATATCTATGAATCATAACTCGATAACGTTGAAAAAATATTTGGTATAACTTTGTATGAGTTGCCCGTTTTCATCATGTTGATTCATTGCAGTTACAGTGCGACATAAAAGACTTGAAAATAAATGAGGTCGCCACTATCGCTTTGTTAGCATATTTTGCATTTTTTTTTGCATAATGATACTGTTTTCCTGTTCACAATCTACAAAATAACACAAAACGAGAATAATGCTAGGATGTTAACTATGATTGACTGCTCAGGTGGCGGTTGCAGCAAAAGTGATAATTTAGTTCCCGAATAATTAATTTCATCTCTTTTGTGTCGCACTGTACATGAAGCTCAAGGGCTGGGTGCACTTGTGAGACGAAAAAATGCTAGATCCAGCAATTAGTTTATGAGCTGGTAGCACTAGCTCTGCCCATCCAAAATTTCTTTGACATTGACACTGACAGTTTTTAATGTCATCACCGGATCAGTCCGAATTAGGAATTAGGTCCGTGAGTTTGGCGGGAACGCGGAAAAATCATTTCGCCGCATTGCACAGACTACTATAGATACTACGTATGCCGCATTGTATTATTTTGTTAAACTTGTGTTTTTATCAGTGAAAAATTGTGATATTTCGTTGATTATGAGCTGATTTGCGTGCATGAGTGTAGGCAAGTGATACCTATAATGTGACGTATCATGTTGTTCATGTCCCTGTGTTGTTCCGTGTTGTTACCAAAACTCCATAGACGCCTCTAGTAAAGTCTCCACTACTGAGCTATGATTTGGATTATGTTTGGACATGGCCGCAACTTTATTGGACTATGACGTGACTACAACAGTGGCTATTTTGACTAAATATTATCAAAAAATATTAAAACTCATTACTTGATACTGGCAAATGCACAACAATGCGACGCCAAAACATAATAATCGGCCAAGTACGAGTCGGGCTCGCGCACGAATTGTACCGTATGGAAGTCTCCTTAATATATTTTATTTATCAATTTTTGCAAGTAGTATAATAAAATAAAATATTTAGTACTACTATTTATTATAGTAGGACAACGTTATTAGGCTTAATAGAAAGCTAGAAAGACATTCTATGTTTTTTATTTCGTTATTTTATTCGATAAACCATTTAATTTTTAAGTCATGTTGGAAAATAGACAAAATGAGTATAAAAATCGATTTTTTGAAAATATTTTTTAATGACTACACTTACGTAATAGATGTCTACAAAACAATAATGGGTCTTTAAAGGAACTATCAAACGATATTCATCACGAGCTTTTTGATGAAATAGGACCCGAGATATAAGCAAATACCTACAACGGTCGGCGGCCATCTTTGTGACGTCATAACTTCCAAAATCAACCAGATATCGCTTGACGACCGCTGGATCCTTGGTCCAGAAGCAATAACGAACATTTGATACTAATTGTAGGTAAATAGAAGAGATGGCTACGACTTCTGATGAAGAGGCTAGGCGGCCGCTCTACTAAATAATGAAATACTCACGAAGTTTTAGGTAAAGGTGGAGATTGCACTCCAAATACCTATTTGAGTCAAATACCTACACATTGCTATCTCACTCTTCGGTGGTCGGAACTATCTTTCTAATAGGGTAGCCCTACATTTTTGCCTTTTAGGACGCACAGATATTAATCACAATGTTGAGTAAACCATTATATGAAAATACACAATTGGTATATGAACAATACAAAGTAAACTTTAGGACCTTGTTCTATAGGGCATCGCAGATTTACAAAAACTAATTCTTCAATAAATATGTAAGAATGCAATCTTGCAAGTCAATAAATGTGTACAACTAGCTACGCTCTGGATTTATAATAATATGCTTTATGATGAAATACTGCGCCTGTTATTGATGGCATATGTAATTCGACAGCGCGCAGAAGAGCATTACTTTAATAGGGTTCCGTTTTTACCCTTTGAGTACGGAACCCTAAAAAGGTAATCAAAAACAATGTAATTCAAATTATAATAGTTGAACACACATAATTTACAATTATTTACAAAAAAAAAAAAACAAATAATTCGTCCTGCAGGGTTGCTGACTTCAATCGTTTTCTTGATGCATAATTATCTGTTGCCTTAAAGTGTAGGCTACAAATTCCTGGAACTCTTATAAAAATGGTATTTCAGTAGTACAATTGCTAAACACGAAGTTCTTTAAGATTTGTCTTAGGGAAACCTGAAAAAAGAACACAATGATACTATAGATGTTATAATCATTTAACCAGATGATAATATGATAGTAAAAAAAGGTCAATATAATGATTTTTTGTTATAAATAAAGATTCAAATATAGTAGGTACCTAAAAACTATAGATTACAGTTATAAAGATGTGAATCACATAGTGTTCTTGTTAATTTTAATTGTGTTTAAAAAATTGCACTAATTGTGACAAATATCAGCGCTCAATAATACACACACACACACACAGTCTGTACGACAGTCTATAATATTTAGTTACGCATTGCATGCACAATAAAGGTAATATTCTCAAAAAATATTTTATGGTTACCCTACTGCAGTTTTACGATTTCATTGATGATTCGGCCATGACAGCTAGTATTTTTTTTTTTTTTTTAAATAATTTATTCATGACCATGGATACAGAGTCCTTCAGTCGAAGTCTTAAATAATAAAAAATTTACAAACATAGAAGAGAAATAAAAAATTAAACTTAACTAGATCTTTTCAACAGTATTTAAAATATACTTATAAATAGGTTTGTAAAAAATTTCACTTTTTAGTAAATCCTCAATACGGCGGGGAACACTAATTGAGTTACGAGCTGCTATGTCACTAATGTCACTGGCTAAAATTAATCGTTGTAAATGGAATTGGGGACATTGAAAAATTATATGGTTTATATCAGCATGCGGTCGGAAACAATACGTACAGTTATCTTCTGGGACTATATTAATTCTGTGTAAATGAGCTGGAACCAAGCAATGTCCAAATCTCAGGCGATTTATAACTGTTATAAACTTTCTGCCACAATATTCAAATTTGTTGTACCAAGGAGTAGTAGGTAAGTCTTTCTGTATTTCTGCATACCACCTTCCCTTATATTCTGTTGTAACGTGCCAATATTCTTTCCAAATTCTGAGTAAATCCTTATTAATTGCACAATAGTAATCTGTGAAAGGTACTTTTAATATATCTGTGTGATCTAGATCATGCTCTTGCCGAGTAGCCAAATCTACTGTTTCATTGCCATGGATGCCACAATGTGAAGGAACCCATACCAATTCTACATGTTTTGATTTACTAATCATTTCTATAAGTTCTCTAATACTATATATAATATAATTTAACTTATATGAGAAATTACTGTTGTTCAAAACAGACAGAACACTTTTAGAATCACTTACTATTAGTATATTTACATTTTTTACAGAGTTATTTACAAATGTTAAAGCGGTTAAAATTGCATACGCTTCTGCAGTAAACACACTGCAATTATTATCTAACTTTATACAGTGGGTTTTATTCATTTGTGGATCATAATATGCGGCTTTAACCCCTTCATCACTTTTAGAACCATCTGTATATAAAATATAAAAGTCTGGTTTATTCTCTATAAATTCTAGAAAATCAAATTTGTTATTTATTACATCTAAATGACAATCTATACTTAAGCAATTAATCAAGGCATTATATGGACATTTATATGTTGGCCAGATATCATGAGAACAAATGTTTTTACTGATATTTTTTAAAAATGACATTATTGTTGTGATTTCAGGCAAAACTCCCGAAACAAGAGATGTGGCTGATAAGCTAGAAGTTTCAACTGATTGTGATATCTGTGGATGACATAAAACATTATTCAGCACTATAACATTATTGGAAGTCAACTCTTTCAAACAGAATCTATCAGCCAAAAGTAAACGTCTCAGGATTAATGGAGGTATACAGTTTTCAATTTCCATAGAATTAATAGGAGTGGAACGCATAGCTCCGCTAATAATTCTTAAAGCCATATTTTGTATTACATCGAGTTTTCGTAATAAGGTGCTACTTGCATTCATATAAGCTAAACTACTATAATCAAAATGACTTCTTACTATACTTTTATACAGCATGATCAAGGTTTTAGGATCAGAGCCCCAAAAAGTACCAGCTAAACATCTTAAAACATTAATACTTTTCATTGCATTGCTGCAGATATACTTAATATGCTCTTCAAATTTTAACTTGTTATCTATTATTACTCCTAAAAATTTATGTTGATTACTTACAGGAATGATTTCATTATTGTATTTAATTTTAACAAAAGATTGTGCAAAAGGATCTTTACTAAAAACAATAACAGAACTTTTATCAGAACTAATATCTAATTTTAATACATTGTTGTAATAATGGTGTAGCTGCAGCAGTGCAGAATTCAAGTGATTTACAGCCATATTTAAATTTTGACTTTCAGAGTATAAAAGTAAGTCATCGGCAAATTGTAAAATCTTAACATGTGATGTGTTAACATACTTTAAAATTTGAGATGTATATAGAATATACAAGAGAGAAGATAAGATAGCTCCTTGCATAGTTCCTTTACTGACGGATTTTGGTCCATGTAGCTTATTATTAAATTTAACATACAAGGTTCTGTTATTCAGAAAATTAAATATCCATTTCAATAATTTTGTTGGCAGACCTAACTCATTCAAAACTAGAAGAAGGCTCTTAATGTTGACATTATCGAAAGCACCTTTTACATCAAGAAAGACGCAGATCACATTAGAGTGGCTGAGCTTTGCTTTTTTTAATGTTGAGATTAATGATACAAAACTTTCAGAGCAACTTTTACCCTTTCTGAATCCAAATTGTGTGTTAGGTATTTTAGAGTTGGTTTCAACAAAATAATCTAAACGTAATTTTAACATGTTTTCAAAAAGTTTACCCAGACAGGATGACAAAGATATGGGTCTGTACGATGACGGATTATTTGCAGGCTTATTAGGTTTTAAAATTGGTATTACACATTGAGTCTTCCAAGATTCAGGAATAACTGATGCATTCCAAAGTCTGTTATAAATTGCCAATAAAATGTTCAGAGCATTTGAATGTAAATTTTTAATAAGTTTATATGGAATGTTATCCATACCTGGTGTAGTATCCCTACGACTATCTAAAGAAATGCGAAGCTCATTCAGTGTATAAGGCTCATTTAAGAAGGAAACGCTATTGTCAGACCTGTCTAAAATATTTAAAGTGGTAAAATCGGTTGATGTTGAATCTGCTAATTTTTCTAGAAAACTTGGTACCCATTCGTCATTTAGAGTTTTGTTACTACAATTACTGTTAATCCTTTTAAATTTTTTAACATAATTCCATATTCTAGTAACTGGTGTCATTCTGTTGAAAGAAGTACACAATTCATGCCATGATTTTCCCCGTTCCTCAATTAATATCTTTTTCTTTTTAGCATCAAGACGCTTGTAATTAATAAAATTGGAAATTGTTGGAGAGTGATGATATGTCTTAAGAGCTTCTTTCGACTTTTGAACTGCATCCTCACATAGTGTGTTCCACCATGGAGCTGGTTTTCTCAGAATTTTTGGAGTGTGATTAGATTTCTGCTTAGGAATACATTCATCTCTGATTTGATACAAGATATTTATAAAACTATTGTATAATTCATCTAGATCTGTATTTTCCAAATCTAATTGCGAAAAGCAGGTTTCAGATAAAGTTTTAAATTTAGACCAGTCTGATTTGTTGTACAAATATTTTTCTTCTACAGGACGAACATCATACACCGATGGCTTCACATTTACATCCAGTAGAGTCGGAAAATGATAACTACCCATTGCATCATCATGGACTTGCCATTCACAGAGAGGAGCTAACGAGCAACTTACTAAGGCTAAATCAATTGCTGAAGAATTCTTGTTTGGATATTTAATTGTAGTATGATTACCATCATTTAAAACACACAAGTCAAACTCATCTATGAGATTGTACAAAGAATTACCTCTACTATTATTTTTTAGACGACCAAATAAAATGTGATGGGCATTGAAATCTCCCATTATGAGACATGGCTTAGGAGTTTCAGTGAATACTTTTTTTAATTTATTAGTATTAAATTTAGTAAATTCGCTGTTTGGGGGACAATAAATACACAACACATGTAATTTACCTAATGATGTATCAAGTGCAATGCAAATGTTCTGAATTGATTCGTAATATGAGGTATGAACAACTTCATATTTAAAATTTTGTTTAATTAATATAGCTACCCCATTATGTTCGTTTACAGACAGTTTGTGAATCAAATTATAGGATGGAAAATTTGGAATTTTACTGTTTTTCTTAAGCCACGTTTCATTTAGTAAACATATATCTACATTTTGTTCAGTTAAAAACTTTAACAATAGCGTTTTTTTACTATGTAAACTTTGAATATTGAATTGTGCTATACGAATATATGTGTCCATATAATGAAATTAAATTAAATTAAATTTGACAACAAAATTTCTTTAATTCTTTTATTTGTAATGGGTTCATTCTTGCTATTTGCAAGGGCAACAACGGACTTCACAAGGGCATTTATAATTACATCGTTATCAACAATTTCTTTGGCATTGAGATCTTGGAAGGTTTTTTGTCTCGGCTTTGGTGTTAGAGCTGGGAAGGATGTTCTATCAGAGATTTGTGGCAGACTTACCGCATTGGCATAAGACATTTTTTGTTGTTGTTTAATTTTCTTCTCTTCTATTTTTTTCTGCTTAACAGGGCAGTCTTTCGACACGGCAAGGTGAGGGCCAGAACAATTGACACACATTATTTCTTCCACATCACATTCCTTGTAGGAGTGCCGTCCTGCACAGGATGAACACATCTGCTCTGCTCTGCAGTTCTTAGCTGAGTGGTTGAATCGGAGGCAACGGTAGCATTGCATGAGTGGTGGAAAGTATTTATGAACCTGGTATCTGAATAGCTTGATGTATACATACTGAGGTAATGTGGTGGCTGCAAAAGTGACAGCCACTGTTCCAAGAGGAGTCAAATTTCCGTCTACTTTTCGCATAAAGCGTTTGATTGAGACAACATCAGCATCACAAGTAATATTTTTGTAAATTTCTTCATTAGACATTGTCAGCGGAATATGCCTGATGACTCCTATAACTTCAGTCATGTAAGCAGGAATGAAAGCTTTCAGCTTATATCTGTTCAGGAAGCTATCCATCTTTAAAAAATTGTTAGCTGGAGCTGGCTTTTTGAAAGTGACGCCAACCTTATAAGCATTTATTCGGTGGACACCTACAATGCCTTTAACATTTTCAATGAAAAGATTTGTCAATATTATGGGGTTTTTATTACCAACCTTTTCTTCTTCTGTGGATTCAACGTAAACCACGCAGTCCCCACTGTGATTTTCGGGGAATAGCCTCTTGTAGAGGGGCTTCTGAAATACTTTGTAGCCATCATTGTTCGTTGAGGATTTTGCAAGTTTTCTCTTCTTTCTCTCTGCTGTAATGACGGGGTCCTCCCCGTCACTAGCAACGCTCATGACGTTATTGTTGCGCCGCAACACCCAACACAAATCTCAGAGAATTGCAAAATTAAAATTTATGAATAATTGAATATTAAAAACGCCCGCTTCTTTCGACTTCCCGCCAAAAAGTCCACAGCTAGTATTTTGGTCACGGATGTTGCCGCATTAGGGAACTCCCAAAATTAGGGTATTCTTTTAATTCTCTCCAGTGTTAGTAATTTGGAAAATTACAGCTGTACTTAATTTTTAACACAACACAAACTTAATGTTTATTTTTATTAATAACGTTATTATTTCTTAAATTTTCTATGATATGGATCTGGGGGGCGATTCTGTTAACCGATCTCGTTGCTGAGGTGATACGTTCTAGAACCTCTCTCGTTCAAAAAAACGATAGAGCTTCGATTGATGACGTAAAAACGTGTGACGTAAGTGTGACGTTACTGAATCGAAACTTTCGTGAACTAATTCGTTGCTCCGACGTTTGAAAGCTGACACGAAACGTCGAAGATAAAATTGATGACGTCAAAATCGTGTGACGTAATACATAACGATCGATGTCAAAATGAAATGACGTAACTTAAGTGTACGTATTCAGGCAGGGCATTGATGTTGGGGCGTCGTCTAATTAGAGTTATCTCAAATAAATCATAATATTTATCAGTATCGTCTAGACAGAAAAACCTTCCAAATTACGCAAGTCCAAACGTAAATCACGAAATCCAATCCGTCCCGCCTCGCTAAATTCCATTCGGCACGATCGGTATTTGCCGAACCGAATGATTCATCAACACAGATTCGATTTTACTACAGTAGCAATTGTGCTGAACCAATATGTGTGTAGCAACCCATAGGTTGGACTTGGGTTTCGTTACCTGCTTCGAGGATAAATGATTTAAACCAACAAAATTAGGCAGTACATTATTATTTTATTTCAAAAATACGTAATCGTAATATTGATCGTGTGTAAGATGTCCCCTATTATTTATTTATTTCTGTAGTGTACCTAAATATCTCCAAAATTTAACGTATGCACTCCGCGAGCTACCCTAACAAAAAAGTCAACGACCATTGCAATAGATCTCGTAGCAGGTGGTACAGGTAACTGGCTCGTCGATCACTGGAGAGCCGCCGAAGAATGCCCCGTGGTAGTTGATACCACAAGGAGCTAGGATGGACATTGCAGAAGAATCCAAGTGATAGTAGATGTCACGGAGAGCTGGCCCGTCCATCACAGGAGAGCCGCCGGATTCTGCTCCGTAGAAGTAGATACCATGGGGAACTGGAAAGATCACTGCAGAGGCCCCAGTAGTTGTTTGAGAGTTGGCCCGTGGACAAGAGGACATCCGTTGATGGTCGCGAAGCTGATTGCACGCAATGCTCAGTTAAAGTGGCCGATATTCAAGCGCAAGCTAGCTAATGACCATCATTTTTAATAACCTGATGAAATTCGGCTGAAATTGGAGAAAATTTTGATTTTCTGTAAATAACAAAGTACCTACTCTGTGATTTTGATCTTTTGACAAGCTAACAGAATTTTAAATAAGGGTTTTGAATAAGGAGGTACTATTTATTGCCAGTCAGTTAAGAATGAGTAGGTATTTGATATAGGAAATAATCGGCCAAGTACGAGTCGGACTCGCGCACGGAGGGTTCCGTACTGTATGGGATCCCCCCTTAAATATTTATTTTATTTTAATTTTATTATTTATTATTGAAGTGAAAATAAAACTAAATATCCTGTGAAAATTTCAAGCATCTACCTGTTACCATTATTAATATAGAGCGAAAAACATCTAAAAAAATCAGGTTTGTTGTATGGGAGCCCCCCTTAAATATTTATTTAATTCTCTTTTTAGTATTTGTTGTTATAGCGGCAACAGAAATACATCATCTGTGAAAATTTCAGCTGCCTAGCTATCATGGTTCATGAGATACAGCCCTGTGACAGACAGACAGACAGGCAGACTGATGGACAGACGGACAGACGGACATCGAAGTCTTAGTAATAGGGTCCCGTTTTTCCCTTTGGGTACGGAACCCTAAAAAGTATAAAATTGTAGTGTAATGAATTAGATGAAATTGTATTATTATCGGAATTAAAGGTGTCTCAACCAAATATCTGTGCAACCCAATCATCAGATTAATCTATCCACAGAAAGCGAATCAAATATCAATTACTAGATTCAGCCAAAAAACAAGCAGGCATCTTCCTGCTTTCCTATTTCCTAAGAGATATAATGTATGGCTTTTCAAGGTCAGAGTGAATAGGTATCTTCTAGGTCTGCGTGCTTCATCTTCGACCACAACGTCGCTTACCATCAGGCGAGTTGGTGGTCAAACGCGGCCTTATTTGGGTTAAAGAAAAAGCAGGTGAGGATAAAAAATACAGTTTAATAATCCTTACTTAATTATAATATTATAAATGCGAAAGTAACTCTGTCTGTCTGTCTGTCTGTCGCGCTTTCACGCTAAAACTACTGAACCGATTTGAATGAAATTTGGTACACAGATAGTCTAGAGCCTGAGAAAGGACATAGGCTACTTTTTGATTCGAAAAAATAGTTTTAAAGGGTTGAAAACGGGGGATGAAAACGCATTGGCTAGAATCTTAGAAGAAAAACTTATTTTCTACCATGACAAATGGTAATTTGCATCTTGACTTTCCAAATTACATTCTCTATGCCCAATGCCCATTCAAGGCTGCTCGAGTTGCAAATGTCAAAGTCAATCAATCTTTTCCTGTAAAATTTAGAGAAGGTTACATGTATTTTTTCAGTTTAATTACGTAGTTTTCATTCTAATAGGTATGCCTACAAAACGCAAATCGAATCTAGCGCGTAGTTCTAGCGGAGCTCGCGTAAAGAAAATTGCTAGAAGCCAAGAGACTGAAGAGCACACTTAAATGCGTTTGACATTAGATGCCGAGCGCCACGCATCTCAAAGAGCTGCTGAGACTCAAGAGCGAAACCAAGCGCGTCGAGTTTTAGATGCTGAGCGTCACGCAGCTCAGAGAGTTGCTGAGACTGAAGTTGAAAGTCAAGCGCGGCGACTTTTAGATGCTGAGCATCACGCAACGCAAAGAACTGCTGAGACTCAAGAGCAAAAAACCAAGCACGTCGAATTTTAGATGCTGAGCGTCACGCAACTCAGGGAGCTGCTGAGACTTAAGGAGAAAGTCAAGCGCAGCGACTTTTAGATGCCGAGCATCACGCAGCGCAAAGAACTGTTGAGACTCAAGAGCAAAACCAAGCGCGTCGAATTTTAGATGCTAAGCATTAGACGTTAAGCAAAAAATTGCATAGTTCCTGTAGGACAGGACAAAAACTATCGAAAGCAAAACTGTCGCCACTATCACAAAGACGCTAAGTGCTTAATTCCTCTATGACACTTAACGAAACGTCACAGCGAAACGTAATTAGATGACAGGTGACATTGTCTGCAGACTTTTATAAATCCCAGGTAGCATGGCAAGGGGACAAATTGTTTTTCCACTATTATATCCCCTTGAAGAGGAAATAAAGTATGGATTGAAAATGACAACTGACATTAAAATTGGATAAAATGTTTTATTCCCTCTGTATGCTACATGTTACTATGACGTTTAATAACAGGCCGTCATTTTGTCTGACATTAAAAATATTTTTAAATCTTCTATCATTAGAGGTTTCACATGTTTCTTTATTCTACCTTTATGATACAGAATCATCATACTTTAATATTATCAATCCGAAAAGTTTGTTGGTTTGTTCCTCTTTGACGCAGCAACGGAGCAAAAGATTGAATTGATTTTTGTTATGGATACCTATGGTTTAAAAGATAGAAAGTGATAACAGGATACTTTTGTATCCCGAGAAAATTCGTGATTCCCATGGGATAGGACAATAACTGTTTCTCAGCAACGGATTGACTTGATTTTTGGGGTGGGCATAGTTTGGAAGACGGAAAGTGACAAAGGATACTTTCCTTTCCGAAAAAATTGCGGTTCCCGTAGGATAAGACAATAACTTTTTCTCAGCAACGGAGCAACGGATTGCCTTGACTTATTGCATGAATATAGTTTGAAAGACGAAAAGTGACAAAGGCCACTTATTATCCCAAAAACTTTAACAGTTCCCGTAGGATAGGATGAAAAGTAAGCGAGCGGGCCGCGGTAGCAGCCGTCTAAGCGCCAGAAATAACCTGTCATTCATTTCAAGTTTAGGACGTTCCTACATTTTTCGCACTCCTTCGCGGCACTCAACAGCGCTAGCCCAGACTCGGGCTCCATAACGGAGCTTGCGCTCCCGCCATAATGACGGTGTGTTTCGGAGCACAAGACACATCGTCATCCACCACTCGGGACTAACCAGCACTGAGCGTCAGACAGCATTCCAACGCCCTGGTCCCAGTGCAGTGGGTCAGTCATAGTAGCCCAGCGCCTGCCTCTTCAACTGCAGAGGGCAGTGAGAACGGCAATCGTGATACCGAATCTTCTCTTCCCCTGCAGCCCCACTGCGTCTTCCAACAGGTTGACGGCCTAGCGGAAGGTAGGGTAGGTGGCGGCACCCACACAACCAGTTCCATCCCACCGCAGCCCCTAATCCTCGGTTGCAGCGTCGCAAGAGCGGCACTGCAGCCCGCCTCAGAAGCAACAGTCCTCATAAGGCAGGCAACCTACCGGCCTTCCTCTCAGCTGCTTTAGTTAAAAGCGGCTGCACTACGAGTGCCGGCCTCTAAGCTGCCTTGGGGGAAAGACCCAAAGAAGAGGGAGACTTCGAGCGCCGCCTTTTCAGCTGCCTTAGACCTCCCCCGCCACGACAAGGCGGGAATACACAGGGGGGTTGTATATACACTCCAACCGTAACTTAACCAACAAAAGCATTCCTCTAAGGTATTTTGATGTTTGTCGCTTAGGTTAGGTTTCGCAGCCGACATAAACATTAGCCAAAATCAAAATATAATAAACTCTTTTTGTGAGCAAAACCTTATTTGTTGCAATCAAATATCAGAAAAAAAAGTAATAACGCACACATTGAATAAATATTGGTTTTGACTTAAGTCTGATATGTCAGATTTTTTTCTTGCTTTATTATTTTAATCTTATTATTTCATATTTTTACAGATTTGCGACGAAAAAAAGAAGTCAGATCAAATTATAGTTGGATAGATGGTTGGAGTTTAAGAAAACAAAATTGAAAGGCGAGAAAATAGAGATAGTCTTCGTTTCCATTTGTTATTCAAAATTGTCAATGACGTAAGCGACATAAGTGTGTATACAATATGTTTGTTTGTGTAGGTGACGTGATACTGTTTCGTTTCTGAAACGTTTCTGCATCGTTGCTGACTCGTTTTGTACAACAGATCATTCAGACTATGCTACAATATTAGACCGTATCCGATAGACGTACTCTACTGGATTTTTTTTTGCTTGTGTAAGAGAATATTTGATACATTTGACTGTGGATTTAGATATTTTATTGTAAACAAAATTGCTCTAGTATAAATAAATTACTTGAAAACGGTTTGGTTGTTTCTATTTCAATGTTATACTCGTACCTAATTCACAGGCGTAGATCAGTAGATATTGGAGGGAGTTTCAAGCCTTAATGAGCCTACCCTATCAGAGGTAATCTTATAACATTACCTAGAGAAAAAATTGGTTGCCTGTAAAGTCGGTATACGGGCGAAAGTTTTACGTGACAACGACTTTATGTCTGTCTCTCTCGCTCTTAGGCGGGCTAACCATGCCCGAGTGGAAGGGACGCGTGCCTCTCACTCGCTCTCATTGTGAGCGCATAACGTGAGCGGAGCGTAACGCAGTTTCTTGAAGTGTCACCCGGCAAACCAATTTATAAGACGTTGTCACGTCAAAATGCCTTGAATTCAAATTGAGTAGCCACGAGATTTCTCCAAAGCGACCGATGCGTTTTTGAGAAAAAAATCGGAAGTAACTTCATCCTCGCGTGTCGTTTTTGAAAACGCAGTCTTAGTGTGAATAAGAATAAGTGTACCCTTTGCCCTATTCATAGCAGCTGACGGCCTGGTTGCTGATTGTTTTTAATATTTAATTATGAAAACTATATGTGATATACGGAATACAAGAAATAGAGTTAATAACATCCTCTTTTTTCTAAAATAGGTTAAGAAAGAATGTAGCGTAGTCTGAACGCACCGGACCAACCTTCAAATACTCCAAACATTTAAAATGACATAAAAACACATAAAAATGAATACGAACTTTGACAATGACGTTTAAACGTTTGACGACCTAAAATAAGCTGAAAATAGAGAAAATTAGTAAGGAGTCTTGTGATTGTAGGTCTAATTATGATTTAGACGTCGTTGTATGTTTTCCCTAGTTAGGACTTATGATGAAAATTACGATACTACGAGTATGTATTACGAGCTCAAGCGGGCCCGAGGAGGACAACAGCGTATCTGGCAACGCTGTCATAAAGGACCGCACAAGCCTGGCCCTACTGCCAGGCGAGTAGGCACACAAAGTGCTGGGAGCACCGGTGCGTTTCTGGCTCCCGCCAGAAACTCTGCAGACGGTCCTGAGTGTTTCTAGCTTCCACTTAAAAACACTCTTGGGTCGTAGCCACAAGATATCCACAAGACCACGTGGGGTCATTTGTGTAGCATGTCATTCACATGGAGAATTATAATAATGTAGCCGAGCCGAGTTGCGATCGTTATTGCACCGGTTTCTATTTCGGTGTTCTTCGACTATACTTCGGTTATACTTCGGCTACTTTTAGTAGTTAGGAGATTGTCATATGATTGTCATTCATTACAATTGATTGTCACTTGATAATTCTGCCATTTTAAAATCAAGCGTATTAGCTTTTACTATGGGGAGAATTGGATAGTATTGGCACTTGATCATTTTGATGAATTTTCGAAAAAACTATTTTAGTTAGTGGTTTAATAAAATTAACTAAATTTTAAAATATTTGTTATTTTACATAAATATATTAATAGTACAATTATAGTACTACTAAACCCTTTTTAAAATGAAAAATGTGTCAGAAAAACATGTTTCTTGTTAGATTTTCTCCAAAATCGTACATATTATTAGGTAAACCTACGGTTTAATGCTTTTGATTTAGCTGATATGAATAAAATGCGAAGATCACATTACACTAAGTATCTAAACTAGATAAGCAGTATTAGAGTGATTTAAAAACAACTGGAAACCAATTTTGGTTTATACCATGCCCGAATCAATGTTGCTGATAAATTGTAATCAAACTAACAAAAATATAACAGGCATCACATTTTATTGCATGCTAAAGTAAAAAAAACATAGATTTCGGCATTTTAAAAGTTGCAATTTAATAAAAAGGATGAGACGATAAGTCTGTGATCAAAGTTTATATTTCAGAACTACGTTTCTTTCAGTGGTTTTTTTTTATACAGTATAGGTTTGCATTTGACAACATTAAATGTGGTGGTATTGACTTATTTCACTTTCCCCGCTTGTTTACATACATCATTCGTTTGTCAAATGAATCAGAGGTGTAGTGAGGAAGAACTGCAAACGGGCTTTTTGCTCCGTTGTGGCCTCTAGAAGTAGTCCATTGTTGAACATAGCCTATCCATGAAGGTCAATTAGGCCCTTAAAAAAATGAAGAAGCAAAGATCGAGGCTGAGGGGGAATAGGAATAGATTAAGACTATAAAATGTGCGATTAGGCCATCACGACTTCACAATACACATCTCCTACCTGTTAAACACGGATCGCCTCTGTTGTATGTTTTTCTTCACTGAAAAGCCAGTGGTGTATGGGCAATAAGTAGGCACATTTTAACTCTCTTCAGTCCCCACACGTGTTTGTGTAATATCTGTGCCATGTGGGCCCTGCGCAGTCCCCAAAGGAATAAATAAATGATACGAATATTTTTTGTAGAAAAGCTTTTAATAGGGTTTAATTAGCTTTATCAAAATTGAAAAAAAATCCATCACATTTTTTTTAAGTTAAGTTTTTCAAAATGTTAGTACTTTAATTTTCTTGCGATGTGATTATTACATAATGACATGTAGATTTGATATCGCAAGATAAAAATGTCTAGAGTACCTACCTTTAGTATTTTGATTCTTTGAGCTAACTCTAATTTGACGATGAACCTTCCCCCCCTATCAATGCCCTAAGTACCTACAAAATGTATCACTTAGTGACGTCATTTGCTTTTGACATCAAGGTTCAACATCGCACGCTTTTCACGTCATCAATTGTATCTTTGACGTTTCGCGGCGGCTTTCGAACGGCAGAGCAACGGATGAGTATCACGTTAGTTTTAACTCAGTAAAGTCACACGTTATTACGTCATAGATCGAAGCTCTACCGTTTTTTTGACAATTCCGACTGTCATAAAAACGAGAGAGGTTCAGGAACGTATCACCTCAGCAACGAGATCGGTTAACAGAATCGCCCCCCTGATACTGGTACAGTTACTGGAAAACACTTTTGTAATCAGTTTGTGCATTCTGCTTTTATTATCAGTTTTACAATAATTCACATTTTATCCCCTTTTAAACTGCAAGCCCTGTAATTTCATATAAATCATAGTTTGGGGTTGGATGAAGTTGATAAACTCAAAACATTGAAATTAAACTTACCCATTTTCGGGAATTTTTAGTGTATATATGGAAATACCATACACCACACTAGAAAGAGAGTTCCGACCACAGAGAGTGAGATAGCAATGTGTAGGTATTTGACTCAAATAGGTATTAGGAGTGCACTCTCCACCTTTACCTAAAACTTCATGGAAATACTCAATACAATACCCAAAACGATTTAGCGCTCGTTTTGGGTAGTGAGACAAAAATGACAGAAAGTGTGTGGCAGTTTGGCAGTTTACGAAGGCTGTTTTAGCTGTTTTTGAGCTGGTAGAGTTTGTGCAAAAAGAGAACCGTTGCGTCGTCGTGAACTTAATATAATAAGATTTTAATCAGCAGCCATGGTACCGACTACTTGGTAGACGCGAGTCTACTGATGAAAACCGAATTGGTGGCTACCATGTAGGTATATCAAACACTTTTAGTTGTACTAGCAACACAAACCAATAAGAGAACATTACTAGCAATGACAGAGCACTCCGGCAACTTACGTGGCAACCACGATTGCTACCAGCTGATTTTGCGTCGCGTGATGTGAACAAGCCACTCAGTCAACTATTGGCTGTGATACATGATTATAACATAGCACATGGGCCTTCTCTATGGTTACCGGTTAAACCGATTGTAAGCAGAAGAGACTAAGACCCAAGTTCACCAACGCCAGTTTAAGTTAAACGTGTGATTACGGTATTTAAACAAATGGTTTTACTTGGTAAAAGCAAAATTTCGTTAACAAGCCGTTTAAGATTTAACCAACGGTTAATAAATTTAACATCTGTTGGTGAACTCGGGTCTAAGACCCGAGTTTAACCGTTGTTTATATTTATATTACAGTAATCACACGTTTAACTTAAACAAGCGTTGGTGAACTCGGGTTTTAGCGTTTTTAGTTGTTAGAAACTTTTTGATTCCAACGTAGTATTCGAATTGCCTAGGCTACTTTCTATGATTGTTTGTGTATCGCACAGAGATACGTGTCTCGGCCTTTTAGGCCCGAATTCCTCTGTCGCTGACGTCGGTCGCTGATGTCGGTCGCGCGTACGAATATACGTTGTGTTCTATGAAGCACCACACTGTGACGCTGACATCAGCGGCGCGCGAGTTGCTACGCGCCGCTGATGGCGCGCGTCGGTCTCGCTCGTCAGCGCTGCGTTCGTCGGTCGACTGACGCGCTATAGAACGCTATGAGCGTCCTCACTCTGTTCCCGACCGTCGGCACGCGCGCGTACAGTCGCCCGCCACCATGATAAACATTGATAGCAGTTCATCAAAAGTTTTATCTTTCATTCTAAAATAATTAAAAAACTTTTCATCGTCCTGACGTAGCTTTTCAAATAAAGTAGAAAATTCACCATTCGTCACCCTATCAGCAACAATTGGGTGAATGTGATATCTTTTTTTTCTATATTGACGCCGTCTCCGCTTGCGTAAGTATGCTGCAGCAACTAAACAATTTTTAATTTTTAAACAATTTTCATAATAATATCCCAAATTCAAACTCCGCTTCACAAATCCACAACAAATCTACTTGGAGACGCCTGTACCGTGGAGCGGTCAGTATCGCAATACGGATGTTTTCATTGGCGCTGATGGTCAGCGCGCTACGCGACTGACGGTACGCGACCGACGTCAGCGACAGAGGAATCCGGGCCTTACTAAAAAATACTGTTCTATGAGAATCGAGTATTAATGGCAGGTCGATTTTCATCGGTGAAATCTTGATTTTAGAAAAACGATGTTAGTTTTTTTTAAGCCCTTCAAATATGCCTACGTCCACAATAATGTGAAAATTATGGCTATAT
This sequence comes from Hypomecis atomaria, assembly GCA_964007245.1. NCBI lineage: Eukaryota > Metazoa > Arthropoda > Insecta > Lepidoptera > Geometridae > Hypomecis > Hypomecis atomaria. Next base: position 3,546,239 of record OZ023285.1, read on the forward strand.
TGCTGTTACCAATACCAGGAACATCTTCTCTAATGACGGTATCTATAAGTATCGTTAAAGTACCGGATCTTCTTCGCTGCATACGAGTCCCAGCAACGAACGAGTAAATGTATTTATTTTCACATCACTATCGTAAGCTTTATTAACAAACCCCAAAAAAATTAAAGATGCATCCTATAAGTTTTCTGTCTCGCTTACTGCCATTGAATTTAGTACGCATGTCTTCTTCTAAACTTCGAGAATATGATTTTCAAATTGATCGCATTATATTTCAAATGCATGGTCGTTTCGTCTGTCAATTGACAGATTTGAATTTTGATGACGGAAAGAAAAAGGTTATCCACAGAAAAAGAAGGAATTGGTTGATCCAAGATTAATTCCAAATAATTATATTAAAACGGCGTGTAATAAATTTAAATTTCTATTATTTAGTGTGTCTAAGTGTGTTGATATTAATTTAATTAAGTCTTAGGCCACCGAGAAAGCAACGTGTCATAGGTTAGGCCGTTGCTGAAACATGTTAGTACAGTTGAAATAACATGACTGAAAGGAAAATGTGCAAGTTTTACAATTTAAACGTGCCTGAGCGACGGTCTGGCGAGGCTGGTGGGTTGGGAAATCATACAAACGATGAGGACGAGAGGAACAATGACGAGCCGATACCCCCGGTGGTACCCCCACACGAGCACAAGTTGGAGTACGACTACTGGATGTGGTTCTCACGGCGGCCGCCCGCCAGAGACGCCTCCACCACCACCACGGGCTACGGACAGGTACCACAAACATTCTCTGCTGGCCAGTACTCTTCACTTGAACATGTAAACAAAGCATTGTTGAGTCTCTTTTGAGCTCTAAACCATGTTGAACTGAATAAGAGTATTAATTTTATTAATGGTCATCAATAATATCTATTGCTTATTACTTAAAACCATACTTATTAATGTTTTTGCAATACCTTCAGTTACCTTAAAATAAATTCCTAAGTACCTACTTTGATAATATAATTATAACTAGTGAACTTAGCAGTCTATAAAATGTCTGAATAGCTATGTATACATAGAATTAATTAAATCTGCACATAACTGATTGTTGCCTAAGTCCCAAGTTTTTCAACAATTAGGTACCTAAAAATGTTGAATGCATTAATATAAAAACAAATGTTTAGTGAACTCGCATTACAAATGTTTAATTATCCTTAAAGAATTTAACCTATTTATCTACCTATTTTTAAACTATTAACAAGAATTTATTTAGTTTAAACTGTCTCGTGTCTGTTATGGAATCTTGCAAGTGAATGATGAACCATATTCCTAATGCTTGTGTTGAAATGTTGTTAACTATTTCACCCTCTGTGGGTAGGCATATGTTAAGCAGTGGACCATTAAAAGTCCGCCAATTCTTCCTAATAACCCGAAAATAATGTAAGTAATTATTCAATAATGCCTTCATCTTTTTTCTATTTTGTAAATTTTTCTTTTAGGCCAAATTCATACAAGTCGGCCGATGTGAAGTTAACTACAACCTGCACAATATCCAATCAATGCATAGCTTTATGTGAGCTTCAGTTCAAGATTGCCCAGCTTGTAGCCAACTTTATATCTGCCGACTTGTATGATTTGGTCTATACAACATATATAAATAAGAACATTGATAATTTATTTATTTAATGTATACTATTTTGATAGTAAGTAATTTCAATTTTATAGTTCTTGCTGAGATTACATCCTTAGGCAACCTATTCCAATTGTGGACCACTTGTCTTGCTTTTTTTTTTTTTTTTGGGTTGCTATTGCTTTCATACATAATAGTCTATAAACAATGTTTAACCATTTGGTCAACGACTGGGTACCTAGGTATCCATTTCAATTTCAAAGGTAGTTTTTTTAAACTTCTCCTCAATTTTTTTTTATAACCGGCCAGATCCCCAAAATAGAAGTTATTTGACACCCATTTATTGTATTTTTTTTGTACATATAATCACTCATTCTATAATAGTTATTAACTGTTAAACTTGATACCTCTTCTTTTCAATGACCAGGTACCCGGGTGCTGTATTATGTATGAAAGCCGTGTGTACACACTAATGATAACGTTTTTCAAAGTATTTAGGTACCTAGCTTGACTTTCATATATATGAAAACAGATATAATTTTCATTTTTTAAATTTCAAAAAAATCTTATTACCAACAATAGCAGAGTCAGTAGGTAAGAAGATCATAGTTCTGTTTTTATTTATTTTGGTATTTTATTTATTTATTGGTATGGACGTATTTTGTTTATTTACAGTAGCATTATTTTCGTAATAAAAAATATATTTTGCAAAAACGCTAGAGGCCTACCTTTGAGTTGTTTTTTTTGTAGTAGATCTACCGAGCATCTCATCCATCTTGTCCACTCCAGCTTTTGACCAGTTACACAAAATAATAATTTTGGTTCTTTTTTATATGTAGCGTCACCAAATTTTGTTTCATGATGCATTGATAAATAACATAAACCTACTGCGCTTTCTGCTGCCCAGTGGCTGCCGGCGGCGGCCGGGCGCTGCCCGTGTCAGATCTTATATTGCTAAAAATATCAAAAAATTGTCTCACTGACCAAGTTTAAACTACTCATGGAGACTATAAATAATCTAAAGTTACCATAGTTATTTAATTTATGACACGTAGCTGGCATACAAATAACTTTTTAAAGTGGGTATCCTGTCGTTGAACGAAATAATTAACAATAATGGTGATTGGCAAATGTAAAATTATACAATAAAACATAAGTGCAAACTACAAATAGAAACTTACGAAGTTTAGAGTGATTGTTGTAAAGCCCCTGATCGAGGTACAAAATAAAAGCGCGGATTTAAAGGCTGTTACATAAAAATTTTTAAATACAAAATGTTGTCATTTTCGTAGTAAGTATAAAAATTTATGTTATCTCTCTGTAGCGTACGAAATTGACAAAAATTGCGAAAACGCCTTAAAATATGGGTTAAAAGTTGAATAGAATAAAAGGCTCAGTTATCGCACTCCAATTTAATCCAAGAATTGATAGTAGAACCAACAGACTACAGAAATTATTTGAGAATGTCTGAAGAAATTACCACCTGAAAGCCGTAGAACACAGAAATAGTCTCAGTGTTGGTAACACTTCGTGGCAAGCTCTTCTTCAACTTTTTAGAAACTTCAACTTTTTTGACGAGCCATGAGGAGGAAGTCGTCGGTTTGAATTAGCGTTCCATTTGATGCTTTCTTCTTTTGCACTTTACCGTTTCTTTTAAAATAGCCATGTCCAGTACTAAAATGTTGCATGAAATTGATAATTATGACTAAAGAAAGAATGATGTATCATTTTCACGCAACACTTTAGTAATGAAGAAGGCTATTTTAAAAGAAACTGCAAAAGAGAAAAGTGTCAAATGGAACGTTACGCTACAACCTTAAAACCAGGGTTTTAAAGTCGAAGTCTTTTGTACGTTGGTCAGTGGTTTAATAGAAAATAGGAAGAGATGGAATAAAAAGTGAATAATTTTACACAGCTTACATTAGTAATTCAACAAGAAGCATGAGATCTGCTACAACTTCTGAAATTTTTACTACAATTTTATGAAGTTGGTTAAAAAGAAAATGTATCATTTCCAGGCTCTACGCATGGTGGGCATGGTGGGCAGCGTGGAGCAGTGGTGGGGGCTGTACACGCACATGGTGCGGCCCGCGGAGCTGCCTCCACTCTCCGACCTGCACCTCTTCAAGCTTGGCATCAAACCCATGTGGGAGGACCCCGCCAACGTTCATGGAGGCAAATGGGTATGTAGCAAGGCTTCAAATATACGCTAGAAACTGGCATACACTATAGAGGAGTCCACCAACATTCATGTAAGCAAATGGGTACATTGAAATTGGGCAAATGCGAGTTGGACTCGCGCACGAAAGCTTCCGTACCGTATGGACACCATTAGCTCCATTTTAAACGTCTACCTGTTGCCATTATTACAATTGAAAAAACGGCTAATAAATAACATTTTTCTTTGTTGTATGGGAAACCCCTTAGATATCTATTTTATGCAACAGAAATACATCATCTGTGAACATTTCAACTATCTAGCTATCAGGGTATATGAGATACATCCTGGTGACAGACAGACCAACAAACACTCCTTACCCTTTGAATACGGAACCCTAAAAAGCCTCAAATACATGTCAAAAACTATCGTACACTGCCGTCTATGTCGTTTACACGTTTCCATTGACCAAAAGGTTATCCGGAGTTTAAGAGCTAACGATACAATGATTTAATTGTCTGTAAAACTAGGTCAAATTATACAAAGGTCTTAAACGTAAAAATAGGTGTATAGGTACAGATGTTTATATATTATTATAATAAACCGCCCTGTGTTCTGTCTTTGTTTCTTCTGTTAATTTTGTTTCTTTTTTGGTGCCAAAAAAAGGTATTGTTAGGGGAGTTCTATGTCCAGCAGTGAACGTCCTATGGCTGAAAAGAAGAAGAATATATTGTATGTATTTTATTATATCAATTACAAAAAATACTACCGGGATGGAGACTTAAGTCTTCTTGCAAACAAGTGCGTCATTACAGCCATTCCAAAGAAGAATAGGCCATTGGCGACTATCACGACAGTGTGATGCAGATAAACAAAATTTATAAAGCCCAGTTATGAAGGTGCCATCGTAAAATATATAATAGCAACGTAAAAAGTGTTCTCTCTATCGAATGCCTAAAGTGAAAAAGAAACAGAAATAGTCTAAATAGCTATTATAATTACGATGGCGCCTTTATAATTCGACCAAATGTCTATGTGAAAAATATTGGTAGCAGCATAGGTACCGTGTTAGCGCCTCTTGCCGTAGAAAATATGATAGTTACTACTGAAAGGGTCCTACACCGTAGATACTTAATAGATTGTATGAAAAGTAAGGCGGCCAACTTTCCGAAAACTGAATGCGGGACTTAACCTTTCGTGAGAATGTCATAAAAATCTTCGCACCTGCCCATATTACATTTAAGTACAAGCAGAGCTCGTAGTGTTTCCACTTTTAGTGACGACTTTTCGGACGTCCACAGAGCATTCATTAAAGAAAATACTCTTTCGGTAGGCGCGTTCGTCCCTGGTAAGCAAAGCAGATACTGGACAATGAGCAAGCAGTTCTTTATCGGTATTCCAGTTTTTTTAAAATTTTCAAATACCTCCAACCATCGTTTTTTAGTGCTGTACTTGTTCTCCTCCCAGCCCTTAAGGATATCACTGTTTGCGTAATTAGACACATAATTTACTTCGTCAAACAAGATATGCGCTGCGCAGCCCACTCCAACTATTTGTCTGCCTAAACCTTCTTGAAGTTTTCTAAACACGTTACTTTGACCTGGAACGTTCAACCCCGCCAAAATTAGTGTTAGCATTATCAGCACAAATTCCAATCACTTTATCTTTAAGGTTGTGCTTTTCAAGGGTGCCCATTAAAGAAATTTAAATCATTTCTGCAGTTTCACCAGGTAAATTCACGAGATCTCATATTTTGACGTTAATGCCGGTTGTGGGATGAAAATATCTCACTAACGTTGGAAATATTTTGATACCTTTATGGTTTGACGCATCAGTATATATGCAGATAAATGGGACATCATTCAGATATCCGCAGAATACGGCGCGATCACATTCGTTGCAATAGCTTCGCACTTGGTTTTCCCACAGCTAAACTTCTTATCAAACACCATCTGTCAACTGTCAATATTGTTCACACCAACCGGCAACCCAGAAACCTTCTTTGGCTCATGCACAACAACTTTGCTAGAGATCATCACATAACCAAATGCGTTGTTTATGATTCTAAAAAGGACATACAGACAAACATTCTTTTTTTTATATACAGAAGATAATGACACTAGATTTATTTTTCTACGATAAATACTTATGTAGTTATTAAGACCATTTTGTCACACTCCACTTTTTTAAACTGGTACTCAGGTAGGTCCCGGTTGTTTTAACCGTTTAGCCATGTCAGACTCCTCCAGGCGGCCTAAAAACTCTGACACCAGGGCTAGCCATCCGGCCTATACAAACTTACTTTTTTAGCGTGATTTTAAAGATTTTTCACGTCATAAATGTCTAAAAAATGCACGGTATTGTGTTTGCAGGTGGTCAGACTGCGCAAAACGCAGACGGGGCGCGCGTGGGAGGACCTGTGCATGGCCATGCTGGGCGAGCAGTTCATGGTGGGCCCCGAGCTCTGCGGGATCGTGCTCTCTGTGCGCTTCCAGGTAAATACAATACATAACGCAAAACGAAAAATAAGCAAAAAGCAAAAAATCTAAATTATACTGGCACCCCTGTCAAACAAACGGACAAATTGTCTTTTGACCCATCTATCCCTTCTAAGGGTAATTATGGAGTTTTGGCGGGAACGCGGAAAAATCATGTCGCCTTATTGTAGTATTTTGTTAAACTTTTGTTTTTATCAGTGATAATTAGTGAAAAATTGTGGTATTTCGTTGATTACGAGCTGATATAAGTGCATGAGTGTAGGCAAGTGATATAATGTGACGTATCATGTTGTTCCGTGTTGTTACCAAAACTCCATAGACGCCTCTAGTAAAGTCTCCACTGCTTTACTGAGGTATGACTTGGACTATGTTTGGACTTGACTACGACTTTATTGGACTAACGTGACTATGACTGACTATTTTGATATACTATAAAAAATATTAAAAACTAGCTGACCCGGTGAACTTCTTCTCACCATCTGTCAACTGTCAATGACAACTTTTCCATGCAGGAACATTTTGTATGGGAAAAATATATTATTAATATTTTTTTTATTATTTATCTCGCAACTTTTATCGTTTAAACCTTCCCTTAACTTTCACAAATATTTCAAGATCAAAATTAGCCAAATCTGTTCAGCCGTTCTCGAGTTTTAGCAAGACTAACAACCACGATTCATTTTTATAGAATAATATAGAAGATAGATACTTGACACTGGCAAATGCCCAATAATGCGACGCCAAAACATAAAAGAAGAAGAAGATATGTAAAGTGATGATGTAATGTCCCTAGGACGACCACCTGGCGGTGTGGCACCGGACGGCGTCGGACGTGGCGGCGGCGGCGCGCGTGCGCGACGCTCTCCGCCGCATCCTGCAGCTGCCGCCCACCGCGCCCATCGAGTACAAGACGCACGGCGACTGCCTGCGCGCCTCCGCGCCGCCCGCGCCGCCGCCGCGACACGAGGACGAGCCCGACCCCGACCCCGCCTCCGCCTCCTAGCCAGCCCTCAAACACGCGCATCTCTAATAAAACATACTCACGCCCCGTTCCGTTCAAATTATTCATTAGCAAGCTGCTGAAGCGCGTTGCCGCGAGACTGTTGACGTAGCTAGGGATTTTCGATATTCTCTAGGGAATGCCACCCAACTTTTGCCCAACCCAGAAGACTGACTTTTGACTTTCAAGTTTTCTAGAGTAAACAAAGAAGTTTCTAGGGGTGGGTTTTTTACCCCCTTCGCTACGCTCGTGCGCAAGTCAGCCGTGCGTCGAACGCAGTGCAGTTATCAATCTTTATTTGAAATTGTACGCTGTCCACGCCGCAGGACTTCGTTTTCTTCAAATGCTGTATGCATTAAAACTAAATCGGAAATGATTTGAGATGCCGTTTTCACCTTGGCTTTGCTGTCGTGTTCTGTTGCAACGACGATGTTCTAAATACCCAACGTCACCGTCAAAACAAAACCAACTGAAATTATAAATTTTGTTAGCTATTCAAAATAATATTGAAACCGAGTGAGATGCGTGTTTAAATACTCCACCCTGCCCCGTGTTCCCACAGAGAGATTGTAAGGATTCTGTAGCCGAATGATGTACATATAGTGAATTCATATGAGACGACGGTTCATTCTGAGAACCGGTACCACCTCGTCACCTTGTACAGTGAAATGAAACTGGTTAAAAAATAAACAATCAGAATTTTTGTGAAGTTTTGCTTGTGATTCCTTGCCTTTTAGTTTTAGTAGCGCTTACCGCGTTGTTTAAAGTTAGGCAACGTTCGGTCTTCTGATATGAGACCGCGGGTGGCATTTGAAACTGAGCGCTATGGCTCGGATGTGGCGGCTCAAAGTCTCTGAAACCAGGGCTAGCCATTATGAACAACTTTTACTATGGGGCCAATCCACAGAGTTCAAGTAGGTGTAACCCAAAATCGTATAAAAAAATCAGCCGTTTTATTTTGTCGAAAATTTGTGAACTTTATGTGCCATGCCCACTGGTAAAGTTGGACTACTTTGGGTTTATTCAAGGTCCACAGTGAGTCATCACACCTCGGACCTCCGAAATAGATCTTCCAGCTCTACGTACGGGCTAGACTGCCGTCTTGATTTATATTTGCTCACTCTCACTAGCATTGAAGTATTTATAGGTCCTCAGCCTAGTTTTAGCCACGGCCTATTTGGTTGTTTCACACGTAGATCCAATGCGTAAAATGCGCGCACTAGACACAACCCCGTGCACTGCGCGCGTAGTGTAGGCAGATTCAAGCAACTTGGCGGCCATGATGTTAGCTAAGGCTGATTTTAGTCTCATGCTCACCGTCGGCGCTCATAGCTCAGCGAGTAGTTCATCAGCGCTGAGGCTCAGCGTGGCTCGTTTCAGTATCGTACTGACCGCCTTACTGTACAGACGACGACAAAAATGCGGAGTGTATTAATTATTGCTGCTTTGTAGTACTACCTATCCAAAAAAAAAAAAAAACCGACGACACTGAAGACTCCATGCGTTCATCCATTGATTAAGCAGCGAGCCGTTGCAGGAGACTTTATATGGCACTTTTAGGGCCATAACTCTACCTGTATCCACTTCGCGATTCGCCATGTTTGTACACGCGGATGACGTCCGCTCCGCTCGACACTAGAACGCTCGTTGAAAGCAGAGGCGCTCGTGCGATTGTCGGCGCCGACAGCTACGCGGCCGTGCGCGGCGCGCGTCGGCGTCGCCGACCACCGCGCACGCTGATAGCTACGCGTAATTCAATAATCGGCCAAGTACGAGTCGGACTCGCGCACGGAGGATTCCGTACTGTATGGGAGCCCTTAAATATTTATTTTATTTGTATTATTTATTATTGAATTATTGAAGTGAATATAAAACTAAATATTCTGTGAAAATTTCAAGCATCTACCTGATACCATTATTATAGAGCGAAAAACGTTTAAAAATTCAGGTTTGTTGTATGGGAGCCCCCCTTAAATATTTTTTTTTTGTTTTTAGTATTTGTTGTTATAGCGGCAACAGAAATACAACATCTGTGAAAATTTCAGCTGCCTAGCTATCATGGTTCATGGGATACAGCCCGGTGACAGACAGACGGACATCGAAGTCTTAGTAATAGGGTCCCGTTTTTCCCTTTGGGTACGGAACCCTAAAAACGCTTCCTAGAGTTCATATATCTCGGCCATCAGCGCCGACGTTGCGCGTTCGGTCGGCGTGAGACTAAAATCAGCCTAAGGTTTCAGGGCCTTCGCTAATTCAGGATTGGGTCTAGACACTAAAAGTGTAAATGAAACAAGTATTGTCTAGAAAATATATTTTATTTAATTCAATACATCAAATCTCAACGACATTCACGTTAATTAAAATAAAATGATAAACATTGCTTTAGACATACTTTACACTAACACAAAGACAGTATCGTCACAACACTAACACTACGATATAATTTTTAATCTATAAACTTTCGCTACCTTACGCTACAATTAAACTAAAGAACACAAACATTCAATAGTTCATTTAGGCCTCTGCTTTAATGAATTGATTCTGGAGGATATCATTTTGGGATTTTATTTGTTCTATGTGCGCATGGGTAATTATGATGTTACATAATTACCCTCTTGAGTTGAGCCTTTGCATATATAAACCAGAAACACTCGACAAACTTTTCACATTTGATGAAACCTTCACAAAATAAGTATTTTGTGAATATGAAAAAAAGTAAGTTAAGGCTTTCCATTTTCAAAGATACTCGTATTTATTGAATACGAAGATTTATTCGTGTGATTTTCTAGAAGTAGGTACCAACAGAGTGCTTTAACATCCTAGCTTACGCCATGTAGGTACTCTCTTGGCCATTTAATAGCAAAAAATGCGCTGATCTCGTTTCATCGCATTGCGATAAAATGAGACTCTGCTGGCGTTTTTCCCAAGTGTCAGACTGGCAGCACTACTGCGTTTCACAAACCTTCATTTACTTACTGATGAGTGACAATGAAACCTGTGGCCTTAGTATAAGATTACACGTATACGAAGACTATATTTTTTCCGTAAGGAAAGAAGGAAGGAGAATATATGGACATTCTCCTTCCTTCTTTCCACTAGGAGCTCTTTAAAAAATATGGAGCCACACGAAAACGATAACAGTTTTCGTTTACTATGCAAACTCATACTGGGGCCTCTGGACGTGTGGCCACAACCTAAATCTGACATTCAGACAAAATACATAACTATCTTATACTAAGTTTAGTTATTTACATTTGGCAACTCTCTTAGTCTATGTGTTGTGATATGCACGCGGCATAGGTAAATCAACCTCGTGATGATTCCCTATTGATATATTTATGTTCTAAAATCACATATTTCCAATGATATCATATTTTGTGTCAGAATGTGCATTAAAAGCCATAATCTGCAATATAAAACTTGCGTTATTTATAGCAAAATAGAACGAGTACGAACTAACATTAAAGTCATATTCATTTTTTATTATTTTGACATATTTATTGTTCACGCTGCGCCGATCATAAAATAATGGTTTAAAATAATTATATTTTAAACATATTTTTCATGATCGAAACTATTAAGTTTCGTAGTCTTTAAAAGCGATAATCAAAACTGTCATCTTTATGTTCAATTCGGAAACGTAGGCGCGTTCTATGGCAGTGTAAATATAAACATCATCTTCAGTTCTTACAACTGATCAACCTCGATGTTAGTTCGTGCTAATTACTTAAAATATGCCCAATAAACTGATATTATTATCAGCCCTTATAAGAAGCACTCAAATTTGGCGCTTGATTAGTTGCTGTTGAAGTTCTTACATGTTTTCGATTTAGGATAAGTCCTATGTGTAAGAAAAAAAATGAATCTTGTAGCGTAGTTAGTACCTATGTGTTAACCCAGGAAGCCCGCCACGACAAAAGATGTGTACTTTTTGCCGCTTTTCAGACGCAGATCCAGCTTTCAAAAATGGCGCGCCTAAAATTCAGCCCAGTGCGTATCGAACCGAACTATAACAAAAATCGTACTTAGTTTTAGGGTTCAACATTCGACACAGAGTGGCCCAGATAGGGTCCTGGCATCCCTCTGAATTTGCGCCGAATTAAAGGATCAATATGAGAAAAAAGATTTCTTTTTATAAATTTAGAATATGGGCATGCCCATATCACTACATAGTATATAAAAAAATCGCTTCCCGCTGTCTGTCCCCATGTATGCTTATATCTTTAAAACTACACAACGGATTTTTATGCGTTTTTTTTTAAATAGATAGAGTGATTCAAGAGGAAGGTTTATATGTATAATACACCTGTGCGAAGCCGGGGCGGGTCGCTAGTTATCCATAAAAGTGGATCCGCGCCTGCAGCTTTTTCATATAGCTCAATCACATGTAGATGGAGTACAAGCATAATACGTTTTCGTGGCGCGCATCTTGGGATAATTTGGACGATAATTCTTAATTCCTTTTTACTATATCTGTTAGGTACATATCCTTATTAGCATTAACCTTAACAATAATTTCTACTAAAAGATATTGTTCAAACACCTGGACTATGGCACAAATACGCACGCCACTTAAAACTAACTGGTTCGCGTCCAATTGACTAATGTTATGTAAAAATTAGTCAAATGCACGTAGACCTCACTACACAGCGCTAAACAATCAACTTACTCTAAATTCATTGCTTCAATTTCAATTAGCACTTAAGGCGTCACGCTCACGGACGAGGCGAGGTTGACTAGCAATACAAGTATTCAAAAATTATTAAAAATAAAAATCAACTCGTAACTTTTTTAGCCTCCTGAACCGTGTTGACATGATATTATAGTAAATGCCGATTCGAAAAACTTGGCGGCTGTTAGCTAAAATCCCCGCGCAGCTGTTAAGTGAGCGTCAGTCAGGATTGGGTTATGTAGCTAACATCACTGCCTCGGTGGCTCAGTGGTTAGTGACCCTGACTTCTGGGTCAAAGAGGTGTGGGTTCGATCCCCACCCAGGGCAAGTATTTATGTGATGAACATAGGTGTTTGCTCTGTGTCTGGGTGTTATTTAGTTACTATCTATATAAGTAACTATTTAAATATGCATATGTAGTATATCAGTCTCTGGCAGCCATATCACAAGCTATTCTTAGTTTGGGGTCAGAGACCGTGTGAAGGTTTCCCCTAATATTTATTTTATTTATATTTAAACTTGAAAGAGTTCCATGCCTTGTCTACCACGCCTCTCCATTGAACGTCACCACTACCAGCTCAAGAGTAAAACATTAAAAATAAAGAGTCAAAACAAAGTGACTTAAGCCAATTAATATAAAATAACTAGCATTTCCAGTCTTACTATTAAAAGAGTCCTTATTTTGACGGCAAGATGAGATTTGTTCCTAACTGCGCACGGAGATTTGTTTTTCCAAGTAAAAGTTCCATTTTATTTTCTGACATACTTTTTCTCATTTTGTTAAACTTTAGCGATTTGAACACATTATTATTATATACCTATTACGGGAATAATTGCGCACTAAAATTACGAGATAAATACCTCATCATCCCGATGTTTCGACCGAGTTGCATCGGTCGTGGTCACGGGTAGACGTAATTTTAGTGCGCGATTAGTCCCGTAGTATATAATAATAATGCTTTTTCTCAATTTAAACTTCAAATTATGTGCAACCTTGCCGTAACAGCTCTTTTTCCTTCATGCATATTTCAGTCCGCGTGCGTGTAGCACAAAATTACACGGCGTCCTCCCTGCTTTACAGGAAAATCTTGCATCATACAGGGTTATCTGCTTGCCTTGTAATTTTCGTCATGTAAAAGTCGAAAAGAGGTGATTAACGTCATCATTATGAACTACTTACTATGGCGCTAACCCAGAATTGGAAAAAAAATCGCTGTTACTTGTTGTCGATTCCGAATTGCGATTTTTTACGGGACAGTCGATTCTTTTCTTGAATTCTGGGTTGGCTCCTTAGTAAAAGTTGTCCATAATGATGATTTTAATCACCCCCTTTCGCCTTAGTACAGGGCAAGTAAATCACTTTGTATGTAATACGATGCGTGCTGCCCGCATGCGTACAACCCATTTTCTACGCGTGCTTGCCTTTGCTTCCTGTGACTGTCGCACAATAAAACAAGAAATCTAAGGCAATCCACTGCGCGTACTCAATCATATACAGGGTTATTCCTAATCAATTAGCATCCTTTTAGGGGCTTATTCTGTACATCAAAACTAACAACTTAGTTCTGCGACTTTTGTCAAAACTAAAAAAAAAACAGCTGTTCCATACATTTTGTCGCGGGCGAACGATATTTTTTTTATGGAACAACAATTTTTTTTTTATTTTTGACAAATTTCGCAGAACATAAGTTGTTAGTTTTAATATACGGAATAAGCTCCTAAAAGGATGCTAATTGATTAGGAATAACCATGTATATCAGACTGCGCGCGGACAGAAATCCGCACGGCATGAAAATAGCCCAAACTGATATAAAACTATTAATATTATGCAACATAAAACTATTTTAAAATACATATTTATTAGTAACAAGAAATAAATAGGCCCCATTACAAAATATAAGCGGCAAATGAATGGCACAAATTGGAAGTCGTACGTATGTGTACATTTCAATTAACACAAACCACATATATGGAAACACTAGCCGTCTTACCACAAAAGTTTTACGCACGGTTTAGACAAAGTTTAACAGTACAAATTGCAAGGTTAAACAGTGTTTAAATCTTTTGTGGTAAAGCGGTAAATGGTTATTTGTTTTTGCCTTGTACGTTATTTTTGGTGCCATTTTGCCATGCACTTGAATAAAATTATACCTAAGACTTAATACATTGTGTCCAGTTTTTAAAATTCATCATCTGATTTAGTCTAAAGCAAAAATATTATAACAATATAATGTTAAAATGATTTACAGTCAACATGTAAACAAGTCATAATAATATTACTAAGCGCCACACAAATCGGCAGATGGGAAGTTATGCGCAGAACGCTGTGCAAAAGCCGAAATATAGGTATGCGCGGGAGCTAGAGAGACTCGCGCCGGGACACACCCGCCCGCCAACCTCATGCCTCCCGCGCGCTCCCTACGCATTGTGCACACATGCGCAATAATTAGCGAATCACGGCGAAGTGTCATCTGCGGCTAACTTCTCATCCGTCGATTTGTGTGGCGCTTGTTATACCTAAAAATTAAGGTAATTTCATTTACAACAAATATTATACAAAAAATAGCAGCCAAGAATTGCAATAGCTGTTGAAAAAAATACAATCAAAAGTAAAATTATTGCTATATTGATTCCAGTTTTTATGAGTTGCTTTTTATATCACAGTAACAAATGGCCTTATTCAGAAATGTTCCATACTTTGTCCGGTTTGCATACGTGCGTCTCGTTCTAGCGCCTCATGCTTCTCAATAGTGGGAAGTAGACAAAACATATCATAGATTTATTGAACGTTTATGAATAAGGAAGTAAATATTTAGAACTATGAGAAGAAAAAATATTAGCTAAAACAATTTTGATCTTGTACTCGAACTAGGATTTTAGAAAAATACAGATGTAATGTTACAAATAAATTTTGTGAAGCCTACTAGGTCAGACAATTCACTTTGTTAAACACTTCACGCAATGTACAATGTACCATCCGTATTTCAATAAGATTCTTGTCGTCAATCTACAAAGTCAAAAAAGGTACATAGAAAAAAGACACATTGTAATGTTGTTTAAAATGTTATGCATCTCACTCACTGAATTTATGTTTTTCAAGGTTCCGTGCCCAAATGATGACTCACAAGACCTTTACTTAGTTAGTTTGATTTCAGGGCTGTCTTGTCACAGGTCTTTATATCTTGCAAGTTGCAATGTCAAATATTGTACGATGGTACGAAACCCTTTTATATGTGTGTTAGACCGCTTGGCCGATTTGTTTTTAGTTATTAATGAGACAATTTTAGTAACCTAATATAAGTTCCTATTATCTCGAGAGGAGGCCTTTGCCCAACAATGGGACAATACAGGCTCATAAACATACAAACAAACAACAATATAAGTTCCTAACTGGGAAGCTTTCTTAAAAACAGGATTAGTGGTTAAAAAACTAAGCCACACGAATAGAAATAAATTTCTAGCAAGACCCCCATATTTGAAACGACTATTTCGAGACACATTTTCAAGCTGCCCTATGTTTTTTATGAGGTTCTCAACCTGATTTTGAGCACTGCCCATTTTGAAAATGTATTTTTTTCTAGAACCCCCCAGAGAATCAAGAAACATTTAAGACAGTGATGAAATAAAAAACAAAACTGTTTTTTTTTTGGAATAGAATTAAAAAAAGAAAAAAATTACAACCGTTTTAGAAGTGATTAACACTATCGGTACCTAATTAGGCCAAAAATGAAGGCGCCACCGTAAATCGAATAGCAACGTAAAAAGTGTTCTCTCTATCGAATGCTTATAGTGAAAAAGAAACAGGAATATTCTAAATTGCTATTACAATTACGATAGCGCCGTCATAATTGGGCCTATTGTCTATTTACAGTCCTCCGAATACTTAGATACATTGTACTCAACGTGTTTGCTTATCATTATTTCTGGAGGTTAATAGGTATAATATGTTAATATCCTATCTATCAGGAACCGGTCATTTCATCATTCACAAAATTACTATAAATCTTAGTGTTACAAAAACAATTCCTTTTTTATTATCGTGTATTAAAAAGTAGAGAGGAATCATTCAATGTGCTTCTTTTACTACTGAAGTGTCCTCAAGACTGACTGACTGCTCGAGTTTAGTGCCAAAGGGTGACTGTGCCATTTGGGAATTAAAATTTAATTATGTTTATCGCGAGCTAGGGATGGCATTTGTTCTGCGAGATCGAATCAGAGATTCACAAACAACTCAATCTAAGTGGCGTAGCCCATTGGATTAGCATGTTAAAGTGGCACTGGGCAGAACTTGCAAAATCTGGCCAAAAGGGTTGAAAGGTCAAACAACTCTCGAATGACACCATGGGCCAGCAAATCCAAGGTGTCCAGCCTGGGGGCGACCGTGGTGGGTGCTCTGTTGACGCACGTCAAAGCTCGTTAACCTCGGCTTCACTAGGGGACGTTATCAGCACATATCAACCAGCTCGTGTTTGAGCAACGGTAATTTTTTGGCGTGGAGGCGATGCGGGGGCGTAGGCGCTAACATTACATAGCTATAGTTCTCTGTTCACGCTCGTCATAGCTCAATGAACGGCAATTCCACTAGCGGGCTTCGTTAGCGCATATCAGCCAGCTGGTGTATGAGCAAAGGTGTTTTGTCGGGTGTGGAGGCGACGGGAGTGGGGGCGTAGACGCTAACATTACCTATCTATAGTTCTCTGTTCACTCACATCACAGAACGATGAGCGGCAATTCCACTAGCGGGCGTCGTCAGCACTTATCAGCCAGCTCGTGTATGAGGAACGGTGTTTTTTAGGGGGTCGACTGGAGGCGTAGACGCCAACATTATATAACTTTATATTTACGCACGTCACAGCTCTATAAGCGGCAATTCCACTAGCGGGTGTCGTCAGCACATATCAGCCAGCTCGTGTATGAGCATCAGCTTTTTTCGAGCGTGGGGGCGTAAACGCCAACATTACATAACTGTAATTCTGTTCACGCACGTAACAGCTCGATGAGCAGCAGTTCCACTGGGGGGGGGGGGGGGGGCGCTGTCGGGAAATATCAACCACCACGTGTGTGAGCAACGTCATTATTTAGCGTGGGGGCGACGGGAGTGGGGGCGTAAACACCAACATTACATAACTGTAATTCTGTTCACGCACGTCACAGCTCGATGAGCAGCAGTTCCACTAGGGGGCGTCGTCGGGAAATATCAACCAGCTCGTGTGTGAGCAACGTCATTTTTTAGCGTGGGGGCGACGGGAGTGGGGGCGTAAACACCAACATTACATAACTGTAATTCTGTTCACGCACGTCACAGCTCGATGAGCAGCAGTTCCACTAGGGGGCGTCGTCGGGAAATATCAACCAGCTCGTGTGTGAGCAACGTCATTTTTTCGGGCGTGGGGGCGACGGGAGTGGGGGCGTAAATGCCAACATTACAGTATAGTTCTGTTCACGCACGTCACAGCTCGATGAGCAGCAGTTCCACTAGGGGGCGTCGTCGGGAAATATCAACCAGCTCGTGTGTGAGCAACGTTATTTTTTCGGGCGTGGGGGCGACGGGAGTGGGGGCGTAAATGCCAACATTACAGTATAGTTCTGTTCACGCACGTCACAGCTCGATGAGCGGCAGTTCGACGAGCGGGCGTCGTCAGCACATGTCAGCCAGCTCGTGGATGAGCAGGGGCGTGGTGTCGGGCGTGAGCGGCGCGGGCGCGAGCGGCGTGGCGGCGGGTCGCTGCGCAGCGATCCTCTCTAGCACGCAGGACGCGGACAGCCGCGCCTCGGCGTCGTGGTCCCAGCACTCCTCCATCGTGTCGCAAACCACCGCCAGGCCCTGCGGGACACCGGTACATTTACCAACTAAAGTATGTTCGTATAGGCCGGATGGCTGGCCCTGGTGTCAGAGTTCTTAAGCCGCCTGATGGCCTCTGACATGGTTAACAACTAGCAACTCTGATTTAGCAACTACACCTGCACAATGACAAATATACTAAGGTATAATCCGCGCCACACATGTCGGCGGATGGGAAGTTAGCCGCAGACTAATAAGGCTAATTATTGCGCATGTGTGCACAATACCGACGCAAGTGGCAATGTGGCGAGCACGGGCGTAAGGAGCGGACGGATGGGAAGTTCTGCGCATAACTTCCCATCCGCCGACTTGTGTGGCGCGGACTATAGCTGGAGCAAATCCCGGTCGCGTTTTAAAATTAGTTCTTTGGGATTTGTGTACAGATTTTTATATCGGGCGTAGAAAGATGGCGTATGCTTTCTTACAATCAACAGATAAATTTTGAAATTTTAAAAGAATTACTCGTGTAGTCTGAGCTGAAGTATATAAAGATTTCACGCATTTCTATAGATTGTCAATAGATTTTATGTTTTCATAAATAATTCTTGGTCATATAAATCTATCAAATACAATGTTTTTATCTACATACATTCTGAACACTGGGTGACTATACCACACTACATTACATTATAGTTGAATTGCAAAGTATACATATATTATAGCATTATACCGTTGATCCTTCCTTACATAGTATAAAATAAAGTCGCTATTTTTGTCTGTTTGTTTGTCTGTATGCTTAAATCTTTAAAACTATGCAACGGATTTTGATGCGGTTTTTTTTAATGGATAGAGTGATTCAAGAGGAAGGTTTATATGTATAATACACCTGTGCGAAGCCGGGGCGGGTCGTCTAGTAAATATGAATTTGAATAAGTATCTCCTAAGTGTGCATGCTATCTTCGACCACAATGTAGCTTACTTTCAGGAGAGTCGATGGTCAAGCGTGGGCTTATTCACGATATAAAAAAATTCAACGTTCTAGCTATCACGGTTCATGAGATACAGCCTGGTGACAGACAAACAGACAGATGGACAGCGGAGTCTTAGTAATAGAGTCCCGTTTTTACTTTTTGGGTACGGAAAACTTAAAAGCGTCTTCTGATTTGCGGCGAGTGGTGTCGCTACTGGGGCTGTAGACGAATGTGGAACCGTACCCGTCCGTAGCCGTGTGTGTGAGCGACTAGTAGGGAACACCTCAGGGTTTTTAGTGGTCGGCGGAGACTCCCACATAACCACCCTGCCTCCCCCGGGGCGGGGTGGTATCCTTAAAGCATTTTCTCTGGGACTAAAAAATGGGTTGTCTGTAAATTTGGTTTACGGGCGATAATGTTACGTGATAACATCACAAGAAAATATTGTTGAATCAACGACTGAAACAAACCTAACGCTATGGCCGATCGCGCCTCTCTATCGCTTGCACGCTCGGCTCAGGCGTAACGTGACAGATTTTAGTTAAAACGAGTAAGTATGTATTATATTTAAAAAAAAAAACTTTTTTTTAAAACAAGCTTTAACTGAACAAGAACTCGTCAAGACGAATCAAACGAGCCAAAACTCGATAGGGTTGCGTCGTTTCATTACAGAGTTCCTATGACCACCTTCCAGCTCCATCATCAGACCCTGGTTACCATTGAAAGAAAAACTACTCGTCAAGACCATTCAAATGAACCCAAACTCAATGGTTGTGTGGTTTCATTGCTAAGTTCCTTTGGCCACTTGCAGCTCCATCATCAGATCAGCACGATGTCATCATTATATTGCATTATCACGCGATTTACACGTGCATGCAAAATTTTAGCTCAATCAGTAACCGGGAAGTGGATAAAATTTAACTTGCAAGATTTCATTACAGACAGACAATGGGACAGGTGAAACTAAATAAAAGCTTGTAAAATACCTAAATTTAGTTAAAAAACACGCTTTCATAGCATATCAAACTAATAAGTGTATTATCAGTGTGTAATCGAGCACTGCTCGACTCTGCTGGAGTGCTCGATTTACGAAAAATTATGGCACAAAGCACCCCACGCTTTTTTCTTACTATGGTTTTATTATTTTTCGTTCATTATTATTTTCTGCCTCAATTGAAAATTATTTTATTTTCACTTTTTGGTAATCTGTAAATGCATTGTCATAGGTCTTTGATAATTGTGCAAAGTTTAAAGAAAATCAGATTGCTCAAAGTAGGGCAAAATATAGCTCAAAGGGGTTGCTTGCAAGCAAGCAAACATACAGATGAAACTAACACATTGGTGGCACATTATACAATGTATATCATGCGCTGGTCGATGCTATTATCAGTTATGGACTTAGCTGCTATGGACTTACGTTTCCAACATACTTACAACCAATCCAAAATTTACAAATTAGAATTATGAAAAGATTAGTTTGCAAAAGAACAAAGAAATCATTGAATAAGGAATATAATAAATTATTCAAAATTTGTAAAATCCTACCAGTCAAAAAGAAAGTCGATTTTCTATTATTATTACAACAATTTCAAAATAACACATTTAAACCGGTTAGAATATTTCAGAAAAGAACCCGTAAAGCTGCTAAGACCCAACTGGAATTGCAATACAAATATAAAAATTATTATGGTAAGCGTACTAGACAGTGGATTATACCTAGATTATGCAATAACTTACCGGAAAATATCGAAAAATCATTTCAAACTAAATTTAGCTTTAAAAAAATGTTAAAGAAACTTATGTTAGATAATTTAAACGATGAAGATTAACACATTAGAAAGCAAACATTTGTATCAAATTATAGATTATAAAAACAAAATGTGTTAATCGTTAATTGATACTGACATTACATTGTCCACATGTACCCATAATAATAACACGAGAATGTATATCTGCTTGTACATAGTTACTAAGTACCTAATGTGAGAACTATCCTGCCTACAAACCGCTCTGCTGTTTGGCAGTACTTTTTAATTGTACCTATGTATGTTATATCAAGGATAAATAAATTAAAAAAATAAAAATAAAAGCGTGTTAAAAAGGGCTCGTGGGGTGCCGTGACTCACCGGGTGGTTGCGCCACTGGTGCGGGATGTGGGGCCGCATCTTCCTCTGCACCACGGCCTCCTGCATCTCCTCGAGGCCCGGGTGCGAGCCCACCTCCTCCTCCAGCGGCAGTCGGTACTGCGCGGCCGCTTCTATGCCGGCCTCTTTGCATCTGTCAACCCACGTGTTTACAACTTTAATATTAATAGTCGTTTCACTACTAGTCTAGTCGTGAGTTTGTGACCTTTTCAATGGTTTCCGATTCGTGTATTTTTCCGTTTTCTTTTAAGTACTATGAAAGTAACTACAATAAGCATGATGACTGTAAATTTGTAAATTTGACTTATATATATTTAATGATTATTATTTTGTTTGCACAATTTAATATTTGATAGTTTATTTGACTAAGCAATTATTCTTTCTTTTAATTTTAAGATAATTGTAATTTGCTATAGCAAAGCTGACATTTTAAGGAACAATATTAGTATTATTATGTCCTTCGCCGTTATTCGAAGCCTTTTAAACATATATTGAGAATGCATCTTCCGTTTCCGGCCGTCTTTGCGGTTGTAGCTCCATCTAGTGGGTTGAATATGGCAACCCTCGTTCACCAGTTCTCGATCCGAGATAGGTTTCGCCATTGGCGTCTCCGTGCCGTTAAGTTATATTAACGCTGTTAGCGTTCGTCGTTACATTAATATAGAATAATGTCATAATTGTTCTAAATAACATTAATAGGTTGTAGTTTCTTTGTATTTTATTTGGTGAAAGTGAAATAATAAATTAGAAAACTAATATTTCTACCCACATAATTATGATTGAATATAAAAGTGTGCGAAAAATTTCGAAAAGTGGTACACGTGCTCGAGGATGAAGTCGACCAAGTCGACGTCATCGTCCTTTAGCGGTACTAGGAACTGCAGAGTATTATACTCGTATACGAGACCTCCACGCTGCCCTCGTCGTCGCTGTGGGGCACCACTTGGGCCGCGGGTGGTGACCACGTGACCGCCAGATCGCGGAGGATGTAAGCTACAAAAAAGAGTAAGGTAGTAGAACACCTTACTGACCAGGTATGGCAAATTCAAAACTATTTCTTTTGTACATACTGCCCTCGGGTAAGGACACGTAGCCGCTGGTCGGTCCCAAGACACCAGAATACCTCAGAGTAGAATTATGCTGATCCAGCATATCGTGCCTTTTACAGAGGTGCCCGCCGAGGCGGCCCTTATAATTTCAATTATATTTGAAAACTTCTGACAATTGCAAATGCTGAAAACTATTTATTACTATTAAACCAGGAAAACAGGGCTATTTGTTTCAATGGAAGGTATTTTATTCAGAGATTATTGCAATTTCAATTTTGAAAACGATTGAGTTCGGCAAACACTTGATTGCCACGATGAAATTCTACATGTCGTTTTTCATTTTGAGCATGAAAATGTTCAAGCAATTCATTTAAATTTCGAGCGACTTGTTCTCGTTGGTCTGGTATTACTCGGCGGTCACTGGAACCAAGACTATTTCATAAGATACCCCTATATAGAAAAGTTTTGTGTAGTTAAAGCAAATTCCCAGAATTCTTTTCACAAATATTAATGGGAGTACTTTAGTAAAAATAAAATTTTCAATTTCAGACGAATTGAATTCTGGTAAAGGTTAGACACCTAGCTTATACAAACATACAATTACAACCTTCTGTCTCTGCACAGGAGAAGGTAGGTAGTTAGTTCCCTGGTAATCAGGCGGCGCTGCCCCTGAATCCAGTATAGCTATAATTAACCGGTCACCCACGGCACCGTCAAATTATAATTTTTAACAATGCTCACAAATATCTAGATCTTGTGGTGCAATGTAATCATATGCGCCCATATTGCCATATGCATTCATTTATTACGTTTTCAGCTTAATATGTATTGCTTTTTGTGATTTTATACATGAAAACATTTATTGATACCAATTTAATGATATGCGCCCATTTTTCCGTATGCATTCATTTATTATTACGTTTCAGCTTAATGTGCATAGTATTTTGTGATCAAAAATAAGATAACATTTAATGACAAGAATGTAATCATATGCGTTTTTCAAGGTTTATTGTATCGCCCTTTGGTTGATGCAATGTACCTCATTACTGCGCGATCTTGTAGCCATACGAGTTCGATTGCGATTTACAAGCATTTGGTTGGGGGTGTTGTTGCAGTGTAATTGCTATACACCCATGTAGCATTCAATTATAATTTTTCAACTTTTTGCGTGAATTTTAATACTGCAACATAGTTGCAATATGCGCCCTTGTGCCATATGCATTCAATAATAATTTGCCAGGTTTTGTTTTATAATGCTGCTGTGATCAATAAAATATTAACCCCACAATAGTTTACCACGGTCAACAAGTCCAGGTAAACTTAATATAACCTTGTAATCAATTGAGTTCATTGAACCAAACCCATGTTGGGAGCGGCAGATGAGAAAGTAAATTTGATATAACACTTGTTTTTGCGGGTAGATTGTTGCGCCAACCCTTTTTGGATTTAATAATAATAGGAACTATAAAGTCTCTTTTTAAGCGCAGCCTGCCGCTAGATCTACGGCACTGCATTGACGGTCACTGTCATGAAACTGTTTCTTGACAAGTAAGTAACAGACGATAAGCAACTCAACAAAAGAAATCTTTCTTCTTTCTATTATATAAAAATGAATCGTGGTTGTTAGTCTCGCTAAAACTCGAGAACGGCTGGACCGATTGGGCTAATTTTGGTCTTGAAATATCCGTGGAATCTAAGGGAAGGTTTAAACGGTAAGAAAATATAAAAATATAGTGAGTAAAATAATAAAGACATTCATTGAATTTTCCCATACAAAATGTTCCTGCGTGTAAAAGTTGTCATTGACAGTTGACAGATGGTGAGATGAAGTTCACCGGGGCAGCTAGTATTGTTATATAATTATGTCGCTGAGACCAAACCCCGGTTTTAACCACGAAAAGCGATGATTCCATGCGTCCTGTTGGCCATCGGAATAAGTTCAATTTTAATTTATTTCAGACACATACTGCCCATATTACTTGTTGCTTGTAATAGGTACTAAAATATTACTTATTGTTTTATCAATTCTATAGAAAGTTTTGCCTTTGGGATTTGCAATCGCTCCCAGAGTAATACTCAAAAGCTACAGTTTCACACACTTTAGAGTCAACTGCTTTTATTATTATTCTTTAGTAAAAATTGCCACAATACCTACTTAGTGCAGTGGTATTTATGGGTTCTGTAGAAAGAACTCTGACAACAGCTGACTTTGATTTGCTGGCTATTCCACAGGTTCGACCATTTTTAGTGAGAAATATTTTTCAATTTATGGGTTCTGTAAAAAGAACTCTGGCAACAGCTGATTAAAGAATTTTAAAGAAAAAGTATTGAACTTTGACCTGCTGGCTATTCCACAGGGACGACCATTTTACTGAGAAATGTTTCTCAATGTATGGGTTCTGTAGAAAGAACTGGCAACAGCTGCTCAAATAATTTACAACAAGTATTGAACTTTGACTTGCTGGCTATTCCGCAGGGTCGACCATTTTTACTGGGAAATGTTTTTCAATTTATGGGTTCTGTAGAAATAACTCTGGCACCAGCTGATTAAATAATTTTAAAGAAAAAATATTGAACTTTGACCAGCTGGCTATTCCACAGGGTCGACCATTTTTACTGAGAAAGGTTTTGCACTCCTAATATAATTATTATCTTTATATTTGCTCCGGGTATTATCTCTGCCTTTAAAGACAAAGTTAAGTCGTGCATGCGAAAAACGTAAACCATGCAAAAGAATGGCTGGTTTGCTTTGCTTATCTGATACATTTTCTAGTAAAAATGGCAAAATACTTAATTCTAACAGTCTTGACTAGGCTGAAAACAAAAAGTTTAGATACGTAACTCTTTTATTTACGAAGCGTGATCTATTTAGCGTGGACATTTCCTCTTCAGAATCCAGGTCCACAAGTTTCATGCAACACGTGCGAGCCTACGCAATGACAATGACGCGTGGGTCGAGAGTACAGATTTGGTGCGAAAAAAAAAAAAAAAAAAAAAAAAAATAAACAAAAAAAAAAATATGTCATGGCTTATTATCATAATTATACAACAGAAGTATATTGCGAGCAAAGTAAAATTAAAAGCATTAGAGATAATACTCTTAATACCTGTAAACTAACATGATATTGGAACGATAAAATTAACAGTAGGTACAATACCTACTCAATCATTTATTGCAACGAATGTAATACTTACATTTGGTTATTATGTAGCATGGTCTGTTTAGTTTATATCTATTATGACCCTATAAGGGTATGGCAATAATTGAATGATTTTTGTAATTCTTGGCTTTAAAGTTACCTTGGCTTGGCTTATACATTATCTTTTCAAATATTCCAGAATAAAATTCAATAGCCAGCTTAGCTCTAAACATGTGAAATGAAAGCATATCAAATAATAGTGCTAAGAATAGTCATGTTCGGGATATATACCAGTAAATGTACTTATTCAATTGATGGTCAATTTTAAATCGACCTACTCATTATTTGCGGGATGCACCACGACGCCGACGGTGTGCAAGTTTGGGATTATTGTATTCGCGATTGAATACAAAATTCAACACTTTTCAATGTAACAGTAGATTTAAATATTATATACCATACCAAGGTTTCCTAACGGGGGCTTTCGGTGACCTGCCGCGCCAACTGTTTTGAACAGCTGTGGGAAGATTTTAAGATTACAAAGCCTACCAGTCACAAGGATTTGACTGAGTAACAATTTTATTTTGGTTTTTATTAAGTCTCGCTTGTTATTATATGATTGAAATTCAAAATTCTTGGGTACTTATAGTTAAAAGGTCATTTTCAACATATAGTACTGTACCGTACCAGCCTTTTCAATGGTCCACTGCGGGACGTGGACCTGCCCACGAAGGGTGATTGGGCCGTGTCCGCCGCGCTGGCCCAGTGCGGGTTGCTGTATATAAACATATAGTATCTAGGTACATTCTATTACTGTAGGTGTTGACTATATCTATTACAAATAGCTAGACAAGGAGGCCGCAACAGAATGTCAACTTTCATGTGCGGTCTGAACCGTTCAGGGGTTTTGTTGTCAATAGATTTTTGGTAAATTTCTTATACCGGTTTCAAGATTTGTAATCGAGAACTATTGCCGTACACTAGTAGTGTAAGCTGCATCTTAAACTGGAATCACCGATGGTCTTTTTCTAAAATCTTTTTTACCGGAGGCTGATGGTGGTGATACCACCCCAGCTGTTTCGTTCAGAGGTTGAATCGACAGACTATTAATGAATGATTGACATATTATTATTATTATACGAATAATTGCGCCAAAGTATTATCAGCGACAATATTAGAAACTGTAAGACAGTAATACTATGTGATTATTAGGTTTACCTATTCGTTTCTATATAATAATAACATACACATTTTACAGGGAAAGTATTTGAAACTGTAAGATAGTATAGTAGCAGTGACTATTATATTCGTTTTTCTTATACATTTTTACGTAGCTGTACGTAGTGATAAACGATATGTTGTTAGCAATTTACACTATCTTGTGCTAATGCTTACGTTTTTCATACTGTTTATTTCTATCAATCTGTGCATTTACATTGGCGTCTCGTTCACCAGGCGAAAACAAACACATCTCAATATATGTTTAAAAGGCTTCGAATAACGGCGAAGGACATAATAGACGAGTTTTACCTACCAATAAAACTCATATTATGTCCGGAGCCTTATTCGAAGCCTTACAGCAAATTCTGCCTGGTGTTAATTAATTTCATAGAATATTGAGACTACAATGACGAAACCTATCTCGGATCGAGAACTGGTGAACGAGGGTTGCCATATTCAACCCACTAGATGGAGCTACAACCGCAAAGACGGCCGGAAACGGAAGATGCATTCTCAATATATGTTTAAAAGGCTTCGAATAAGGCTCCGGACATAATATGAGTTTTATTGGTAGGTAAAACTCGTCTATTATAATAACAATTTTGCTCTGGCATCGCGATCTTTGTAAAGTTCATTCGATAAATCCCACAATGCAGGACGTAGGCGCACCTCGGCAATCACACGTTCGGTATCAATGTTCATCATGGTGGCGGGCGACTGTACGCGCGCGTGCCGACGGTCGGGAACAGAGTGAGGACGCTCATAGCGTTCTATAGCGCGTCAGTCGACCGACGAACGCGGCGCTGACGAGCGAGACCGACGCGCGCCATCAGCGGCGCGTAGCAACTCGCGCGCCGCTGATGTCAGCGTCACAGTGTGGTGCTTCATAGAACACAACGTATATTCGTACGCGCGACCGACGTCAGCGACCGACATCAGCGACAGAGGAATTCGGGCCTAATGGATTTGAAACCCCCGAAAAAATGTAGGTAAATAAAAATGCGTGCCACAACTGCCAATTATTATTTTTACTTACAACAATTCAGTAAGATATGCGGGGGCGGCATAACTTGATATCACTAAGTCCCTTAGCAATTGATTATTCAATACTTTCAGCGGTTGGACTACTTGTTTTATAGCTTAGCATTAAAATACGAAACTCAGCACAACTAAGTCTATCTATACTAGAGATTCGTCGAATATCCCCGAAAAATAAGCGTCAAACACTTTATTTTATTTTTAAATTATTGAAGTGAAAACTTCTTTACGCTGTGCACTTTTTGGGATAGGTTTAAAATGTTAAACGTTGAACGTTTAATGTTGACGGAGGGAGCAAGTTTTCACTTCTGCCGGCATTCCTGGAGTGCAACCCGTTGTATTTTTTTCCGTACCCAAAGGGAAAAACGGGACCCTATTACTAAGACTTAGATGTCTGTCTGTCTGTCACCGGGCTGTATCTCATGAACCATGTTAGCTAGACAGCTGAAATTTTCACAGATGATGTATTTCGGTTGCCGCTATAACAACAAATACTAAAAACAAAATAAAATAAATATTTAAGGGGGGCTCCCATACAACAAACCTGAATATTTAGACGTTTTTCGCTCTATATTAATAATGGTACCAGGTAGATGCTTGAAATTTTCACAGAATATTTAGTTTTAAATTCCCTTCAATAATAAAATAAATATTCAACGGGGGCTCCCATACAGTACGGAACCCTCCGTGCGCGAGTCCGACTCGTACTTGGCCGATTATTTAAATATCAAACACTGCCTTATTGATAAACACCAAGTAACGTTGTAAGTTAGTCCGTCTTTTGCCTATTTTTGACCGACGAAATGGAGGAGGTACTCAATTCGACGCGTATATTTTTTTATGTACTTATTACCACGCATAACATTTTACGTAGTGGTCCGATTTCGATAATTCTTTTTTATTGGAAAGAGTATAATAGGTTCCTTTTTTTCCTTCGAAATAAGTCCCATTTAAATTTTATCAAAATCGGCTGAGCCATTTTTTTTTTTATTTCGAATAGGTTTGCGTTTGACTACACACTACCTGATGTTAAGCAGATATGCGATCTAGGATGTAACACGCTTACCTAGGAGATACCTATTTACTCGGGATTTGAAGACACCTTACTTGTACTCTAGCGGGAAGACAGACCCAGGCAAAGCGTTCCACATTCTGGCAATTCGTATGAGGAATGTGGACTCGAAACGCTTGGTTCTAATGCGTGGGATGTCCACCATAAAAGGGTGGCGCTTTGGTCGCGTCCGTCTAGCCGTACGATAGAAGAAAGGGGCAGGTGGGACCAGATTGTGCAACTCCTGGGCGCACTCACCGAAGTGTATCCGATAGAAGATCGATAAATGTTTATAAATGTGATCGATCGATGTTTTCGATAAATCAACAATAATGAGAAAAATGTTACATCGATCCCTGCGAAATATTCGCGAATTCTGTACACGGACATGCTATTTTTAGCGAAAAATAATTATACTTTAACTATTTTATTTCACTCACAAAAGACGCACTATCTACACCAAGAATGTTAAAGTAACGTACCTATATACTCGTAAGTAAACAAAATAATTACAAAGCTATCTTCATCAAAAAGTTCAACGAAATCTACACAAGGCTGTTCGTGTTGTTTAGAATGTCATTATTACCATTCCCGGTTTATCACAACGGTTATCATTCGATCTTTTTCCCTTAGAATAAAGCACAAAATACTTCTTAGACAAATGCGTGACGTAACGTCGCGACCGGCGCCGGCGCCGCCGCCGCGTCGCCGCTGCTTACGTTTATGATTGAGTACCCATTTTAATTAGATCTTTGTGGGCATAAGCTATTCTAGTAAGTATATAAATTCCAGTCGTTTTATAACCAACTGAGAAAAGTTGGTTATAAAACGACTGGAATTTATATACACGATTGGAATTTGTATACAGCAAACTGATTTCACGCGTCGTATTTATTTGAATGTATAAGTCTTTGAGGAAATATTACTACGTATAGAGGAGCTACCCTGACCAAATATCTTGCTCAATTTTGTTAAGAATATAACTAAAGTGCGCTTCAGCACTGTAACAATAATTAGCCGTCTAATCAGCCAGTATAAACACGCAGCGCTAGAACACTTTTAAGGTATAGTTTTCTCGTGGCAAAAAGGTCGAAAGCGCCGCGATTCTTCGAAGCGCTTACGCGTTTCGTTCAACGTTCTGCACTAACTTGTCGTTTCTATAGACTAAGATGCTGACTGACTACAGAAGTGACAAAGTTTATATTACCTACACACGCTTCAATTGAATTCGTACTTTGTTTTTTCTTCTTCATAATATAATATTATTTGAATTATTAATCAGTAGAAAATATTATATTCATCATCATCATCATCAGCCCGTAGAAGTCCACTGCTGGATATAGGCCTCCCTCAAAGATTTCCACGACGAACGTAATATTTTATCATAATCTAAATATTTAAGTTAAACTAATTCATTCGTTTAAGTATTTTATATAATATACCACTGTTTGCCTAATCACACTAACATTATAATTGCGAAAGTTTATGTGTAAGTGTGTTTGTTCCCAGTCAATTCGGTAACGGCTAAACAGATTTCTATGAAAGTTTAGTATGGGGTAGCTTATACTAGCCCAATACTAGTAATAACCTTTCCACGTAAGCTAATTTTTTTTTAGTTTTGACAAAAGTCGCAGAACAAAAGTTGTTAATTTTGATGTTTATAATACCTAAGCCCCTGAAAGGGTGCTAATTGATTAGAAATAACCCTGTACATCAAACCTTTTTCATTTTATTATAAAATATGCAACACAACAATACTGAACCGACGAATACAAAGAAATTCGTTGATGTTTTTTAATGTTATGCAAATTTTTCAAACATAATCACAGAGTTCCTATCTGTGAACATAATACTTATAATTTGTTTTAATTAGGTACTACAATTTTTCTGTTTAGTTTTTGGTAACAGTTCTTGTTTTTTTTTTTTATAATTATAATACCTACCAACTTAAATTCGGTTTAAATACAAATTTATAGTATAATTTTACGGTAGTAACAGGAGTATTTTTTTTTTACTGTTCTAACAACTTTCAACCGTAGTAGTAAGAAGAGTAATTCGTTTCCCGTTCTTACTACTGGTAGTAAGAATGGTAGTAACACTGGGAACAAACCCTAATTTAACCTACACTTGTTACACACACAATGTCACATCTTCATTTTTAGTCTATGAAAAGTATCGCAACATGGCGTCCACGCGCCATCCGATAATATTTTGTTTGCATTTAATTGTAAAATGATTATCTAATTACTCACCGATGGAAAGTTATTCCTTTGCACTTCGCCGTATTCTTTGTATTATTCGTGCAATATTTTAACACACACGAGACCATATTCAATAATTTTGAACTTTTTTCGTTTTAAAACAAACTAGACTGATGTACTCAAGAGCTAGCAAGCAACTAATTGATGTGCAGCCATATGGCTGCATTTGGGCGGAACATGGTAGGGATGTGCGTCGTCCTCTCTATACGTAGTAATATAGCTCGATGGTATAAGTAGAGATTTTTCTGTCTAAAACTGCACGTTCCTATAACCGTGATAGCTCCATTTCGAAAAAGATAAGAGATAAATATTGAAATGTCTACTCATGTACGTGTCACCGAACGTATTGTACAGGGCTTACTGCAATGCACACAGGTAAACAGGTAACAGGTAAAAAAAAAAACATTCCTGTTATGGGTCGAATTATACAAGTCGGCGGATTTGAAGTTAGCTGCGTGAAACCCAATCAACGCACACCTTTATGTGAGTTTCAGTCAGGATTAGATACATATTGCGAAGCTTGTAGCTAATTTCACATCCGCCGACTTGTATGATTCGGCCTATATGACATAAAGCAATCGTGGTATTGAAGGGACGTGCCGTTTTAGACTGAAAGGTATAATATTAATAAAAGTACAAATATCAAAGTAACTATACCTAGCATTATAGCTAAAAATAATGTTAACTGGACGTTACTTTAATTTTTTTATGCTTAATTAATCTATGCAATTTAACTATTTCGTGATCAGTTTGCATTTTTAACCGACTTCCAAAAAGGAGGAGGTTCTATGTTCGTGTGTACGTTCGTCGATAATTTCGCCAATTGTGAACCGAATCGAAAAATTCTTTTTTAGTTCGAAATGGTATACTCCCGAGGTGGTCCCATTTAAATTTTACGGAAATCGGCTGAGCCGTTTTTGAAAAAAACAACAATAATGTAAGCAATTCGAGCGAAATATCAGAATTTTGTACACGATGAACATCGATCATTTCGCCAATTGTGAACCGAATCGAAAAAATATTTTTTAGTTTGAAAGGGTATACTCCCAAGCTGGTCTCATTTAAGTTTTACAGAAATTGGCTGAGCCGTTTTTGATAAATCAACAATAATGTAAACAATTCGAGCGAAATATGCGAATGTTGTACACGATGGGTGGCAGTTTTGCCATTTTTTCGCGAAAAATAATGATTAATAGGCCGAATTATACAAGACGGTGGATGTGATATATGTTAGCAACAAGCTGCACAGTATCCTGACTGAAGCTGACATTAAGCTGCGCGTTGATTGGATATTATACAGCTTGTAGCTAACTTCAAATCCGCCGACTTGTATGATTCGGCCTATACATTAAGATTTGTGATGGCCAAAAATGGCGATGTTCCCTTAGGACGTTCTCCAAACATAAATCATTATTACGTTACATTCTTCAAGCTATCTATTTTTAGCTCTCGTCATTTAGGTGCCGTAGGAATGTACTCGTTCCGTACGCATATATCCTGTTGTGGTCGGCGAATGGCCATTCATAATACAGTTTATAGTAATTGATAAGAGGGGGCATCTGTTTACATGATTCATTTGGGAGGCGTTTGTTTAGCAGGCTCTAATGTATGAGGCGTATTTGAAATTAACTGTTCTTTTTGTAGGCTGTAATCTCTATTGTGCAGTTTTATTATAACGGGTATTTAGACGATTTTTTTTTTCAATAAAGTGTACTTGTTTTTGGGAAAATAAAGATTTTTGTATTCATAGGACTGTATTACATTCTATTTTAGTAATGATGGGAAAACATGAAAACAAAAACAAAGATAGTTTAGAAATAATTGAGCTGTTTTTAGCTGATTTGGAAATCAGTATTTTCTCAAGTATTCTACACAATATCTTCTGCAACACTGAATTTAGGTACTTAGTATTTTATATAATGAGTAGGTATTATGATCTGGAGAAAAATCTGTGGAACGGTTACATAAAAAGAAAATTAGCTTGTTGCAGATTGTCTAAATTTACATACATGCAATGATAAATTTGTGTATTAAATTACCAGTTGCAAAATAGAAATGTCTGTATATGATAAATAATAAATTGAATTGATAAATATTGATCTATACCAATATTATAAAGAGGAAATATTTGATTGTTTGTTTGTTTGCATTGAATAGGCTCCGAAACTACTGAACCGATTTGAAAAAATATTTTACTATTGGAAAGCTACAACTACACTATCTCCGGATGACAGAGGCTATACATACATATTATGTTTAAAAAAAGAGGGATCATTACTAAAACTCCCATACCTACATTATGTGCTAGGTATATAGGGACTATATTTATTAAATGTCTTATTTAGCAAATCGTACCCGGTCAAAGCCGGGGTGGGCAGCTAGTTATAAGTATTTCTAAGAAAAAAGATCTTACCTTGAAGCAATTTCCCAAAGAACCAGTGCACACGCATACATGTCAATTCTCAAGAATGCATCCTTAGTGAAGTTGATAGCGCCGTCCAGCACTTCAGGGGCCATATACCGCCTGGTGCCGACTTGTCCATGGGCGTCGCCGCACCCCCTTCCCGCTACGAATATCAAGGCTAGGCCAAAGTCAGCGATGCAAGCGCTCATGTCCGCTTTGAGTAGAACGTTCTTGGATTTGAAGTCTCGGTGTGCCACAGCGGGCTTGCCACCGCCTTCTTCGTGCAGGTGTGCGAGACCGCGCGCCACGCACGCCGCTACCCGCCACGCCTCCACCCAAGTCAGAGTGTGGGCTTTCAGGTAGTCACATAAGGAACCCTAGAAAAATAAATGTCCGTTAATATGGTAAGTTCGTATAGGCCGGGTGGCTAGCCCTGGTATCAGAGTTTTAAGCTGCCTGAAGGCCTCTGATATGGCTAATTGGTTAAAGCAACCGGGGCCTACAATTTAACATGTCATTAGAGCTACAGTAGCGCACAGTTGTAAATGCCACCCTCATTCACCCATCCGAAGACTGACCGTGTTAATGTGGTGGAAGTTGGTTTAAAAGTGTCAGCATATCATAACATACTATAATACCATGTTAGGAAAGTATTGACACGTGCCTATTCAGGCACGGCACAAACACAATACCTAGTGTTTTGTGCTGCAAAAATATAACAACTTAATGTATCAGTCAGTTACTTACTTTCTCATGATAAGCAGAAATCAGCCAATACTCTGCTTGCAAATTATCGCCTTTCTTGTCAACACCAATGTAATGGAGGATGTCTGGATGGTCCATTCTCGCCAATCTGTATATCTCCTGCTCTGCCAGCCAGGACTGCTTGTCTTGTAAGGGGAATACTTTGACAGCTACATCCCGTTGCCCCAGCTTGGCTCTCCACACAGCGCCAAACCTCCCTCGAGCTCTCACTTCACAAAGTGTTACTTGTCCAACCAAATGCCCAGATTCATTCTCCAAACCTCCAGCAGAAGGAGGTCTAGACAATGTTGCTTCACCATTAGCCAACTCGGCAAACGAACTACCTTTACGTTTCCTATACAGTAAGTAGCAGCCCACTAATATTGCAAATAGAAGGAACAGTGGTGTTAAGGTATATGCTATAACTGCTTTCGTATCATCGTCAGAAAGGGGAACAACTGATGCAGGAATTCTTTCCACTGGTGCTTCATTGTGAACAATTCCTGCTTCAATACCTGGGAATGTAGCATTCATATTACACATGTCTCCTTCGCAGCAGCAGTGTAAGAGTGGTAGTTTGATATTGTGAAGTCGACAACTCGATGCTCGGTCATTGCAGGATACAGTATCGACAAAACAGCCCTTGACTTTGACAAAAGCTGTGTTTGTTGTGTTGTCAAAATGCCACAGGATAAAGCAGTGGACACTCTTGTCCGACTCAACAGGTGGGCACTCCTCCGTCTTAACATTGGCGATACAAGTGGTGTTGTTGGTTGAATCACAAGTTGGCTCAGTGTTATTGTAGAATTCACAGTATCGGGTAGCTATCCCGCCTTCTTTTGGACGTGGTGGAAGATGTTCGTCAATATGAGGGGAAGCAATTGAAGTTTGAAGACCTGAAATAATTAAGAACATTAATTTTTCATTCATAATGTAATGTTTTTCATTTATACTGATGGCGGTGATTAAACAAATGAATTTTATATTCAATAATGCTACTCAAAGGAAACAATTACAACACAGAGCAAAAAGTTGAAATGACACCTTCAGAGGGAAAATTAATATCAATGAAAACCACGATTTTCTTGTAAGTTTATGATTCATTAATAGTCTGAACTCACCAAATAGGAACAATATAATATGTAGCATTTTCGTTGGTGGCATTGTGTAGCCACGGCTTTAAAGGCGCCGACCCTTCTGACCCGAAGCGACAACCCAACGTTATTTTTATAAACGGCCCCGACATAAAACGTCTCGGCTATTTGTGAAATTCCAACATAAGTACATCACAGACAAACAACGCACATTCCAATATTTTGTCTCTCTAACACAAACATGAGCGATAAACTTGCGAATCAAGGTGCATCAAGTATTGGGTTATGTTTTAGACCATTACGGTCTTTGTTGCACTGATTCGATCAGGTATTCCGAAAATAGAAAACATGAAGAGAAAATCACATCACTCGCAAACTGAATCAAAGCTTCCATTTGTTTTTTTTTTTTCTGTTTTTGACGTTTGTGTACTAGGGATAGAAAACTAGATAGAAGGTAAAAATACTAGGTAACAATACTAGGCAAGGAATACGTGGTATGTACTTGAAAGGTATATAGCCCTACGTTTTTTATGTAGGTACCTACCTAGCTTGTTTGGTATTAATGATTATTATTGGAAGAAATCATAGAGCTATTGGAAGAAATGTATTACACACTAATTTTTAAATTCGTTTTCAATCGTTTTGTACTATTAGCACTAGCAAATGCATGCCTCATGCGTCATCGTTATTTAAAAAAAAAACTGTCAACGTCAAGAAATAATTGAATGTCAATTCATTTAAAAATGTAAACAAGCAAGAAAAATAACCAAACACCACACAGAAACAGAATGTTTTCTTTAAAAATAATTTAATATTACTGGCGATGGTATTGTGGTATTTTAAGCAATGTCTTTCTACTACCTCACTGCAGTGAAAGGTGACATTCCTGTACATCTGATGGAAACAATCATTGTTAAAAGATTGGAATACTTGAAGACACTTTTAAAAGGAGATAATACTGTTTATAACGAATTTGTTATAGAAGGAAGCGTGTACGATAACGTAGGCCACTTTATGCTATGCGTTGTGTCAATATTGGGAGGTAATATAGAATTTTCACAGTTCATTTTAAGGGCAGAAATAGAGCTGTTCAAAAGGAGGTTACTATCTCTAAGTGCCTACGATTTGCGATGTTTTGCTAAAAAATTGCTCAGAAACATTAAGAAACACGAACACATCCCTTCACATGTACAACCTTTAGAAATTTTATGCCAGCATTTGATGCTAAAGGAATTGGCACAGCACATTTGCTCATTGCACAAAAATGAATGTAATGATCACACAATTAAGTTGAACTTTAGACACTGCCTAAATTTCATAGCAAACAGGGAAGTAGAACTCGAAAATGGAACAGCATATTTACCGTGTGGTAAATGGAAAAGGTATTTAACTACACTCTTTACTAATAACCTGAAACACAGACTTCAGAAAACAGATTTATCTGCTTTGAGAACAGACCCAAGAATAATGGAATTGCTTAACAAAATAAGACAAGATTTTTTCCCAAAACGTAGGGATGATCCTACAGTGCTTCTCAGTAAAGAAGTTGATAGTAAGCTGACACATTTTCCCCCATGCATGCTAAATCTACATCAGAGTTTGAGGAAAAAACACAGACTGTCTCACTCTCAGAGATTTTACTACAGTCTTTTCTTGAAAGACATTGGCATGCCGGTTGAAGAAGCCGTCTACTTTTGGAGAGCAGAATATTCACAAAGCCCTAATGGAAGTCACAGTTGCTGCCACAACTGGGCAAAAGATGAGAAGAAATATTTATATGGAATCAGACACATGTATGGATTAGAAGGAGCTAGAAAAAACTACACTTCAGTCAATTGTCAACGGATTCAGGCAATTGACAATGCGTGTACCGAAGGAGGCTGCCCGTTCAAGTCTTTTGATGACTCAAAAATGCTACAATTACTCAAAAATCCTTCAGAACAATTAGTGTCACAAATAAAAGACTTAAAAAGTAAGAGTCAGTACACAAAGTCATGTTTGTTGTATCTAAACAGCATTGTAGAGACTGCCGACTGTGATAATCTTAGCTTTAGTTTTACACCTGTTAGTTATTATTCGATTGCTTCTAAAAGCTGCAATTGACTAGTATAATTATTATTTTTCTGACCATAGATTTAATATATTTGTTTGACTTAACTGCTATATTTTTTTTGGTCTGCTCACTGGTGACTGATTGACCAATTTG
Source organism: Hypomecis atomaria (assembly GCA_964007245.1). Lineage (NCBI taxonomy): Eukaryota > Metazoa > Arthropoda > Insecta > Lepidoptera > Geometridae > Hypomecis > Hypomecis atomaria. The sequence continues at coordinate 3,583,283 of OZ023285.1, forward strand.
CATAATTTAGGTTTTAACTTTCATTTCATAGGACAGATTCTAGTTTTATTTTATTTTACATTCTCAGAAACAGCTTTTATAAAACAACCTTCGATTAAATATCTATAGAGTCACAATCGTGAAAAAAAAATGTCAAAGTCAAAACTCTGCCCAAGCTTTGTACTAGGCAGGCTTTTTAGTTAGTCGTAAGGCGATTGCAAGCCAACCACAACGCCGCGCGATGCCTAAATTCTCGGTTACAGGCACTAATTAGGAGACATAACGTAGACATTTAGAAAAAAAACGTGTCATTGTGAATTATTTAATGTAAATATCTAAATCGGTATGTATGACGGCGCTTGGACATTTTTTTTTACTACTTTCACTTTTAGCACTTTTTCAAATTTTGCCTCCTATCTATTAGGGACTGTGGCTCTGTAGAAATTTGCTTGAAGAAAACAACTTATAGTTTTGCAAAGTCATATATTTATTATGTAATAAGTAGGTATGTTCAGAAAAGCGGATGGCTAGGCCTTGTGTCAGAATTTGTAACTCTCCTGAAGACCTCTGACATAGTTAAACATTCTCAAAAACCAGGGCTCTCAATTTAACAAGTTATGCAAGCCAAGGCAGTTTTGTAGTAAACTACCTTGTCGTCGTCGTGGTGGTTTCAGCCATAGGACGTCCACTGCTGGACATAGGCCTCCCCTAAAGATCTCCAATAAGACCGGTTGGAAGCGACTCGCATCCAGCGCGAACCTGCGGCCTTGATGAGGTCATCCGTTTACCTTGTGAGTAGACGTCCTACACTGCGCTTGCCGGTACGTGGTCTCCGGGAACTTTTCGACCTCATCGGTCATAAGTTTTCCGTGCTATGTGCCTTGCCCGCTGCCATTTCAACTTACCAATCCGCTGGGGTGCCTACCTCAGACCTTATAAATCCAAAAACTTCCTACTGGTTCATAAGGCGATAAGGACTCCAGAAAAATTCCATGTTATTGGGTAAAGTCTTTTATAGTTGTATGCAATGATTCAAGCCCATTTAGTACTCTGTCCCAGAATTACATTTTTAAATCATGTGTATTATAGGCATTATGATAAGAGTAGAATAATATTTTAATGAGACAAATAATTAGTCCCCGATTCAGGGTTTTCCAAATTTTTCCCCCAAATTTATTTTGTCATAAAACGATTCACGCCACTAGGTACAGGGTTTATCCGATTATTACCCAAAGACTTATTTTCTCCCAAAAACGATTCACGACACTACAAGGTTTTATTTTTTTCTCAATTTTTTTTTAATAAAAATATTGTTGTAGAGCTACAATCTGCGAATAGCCTAATTCTATCAGGAGCTCACTTAACAGTTGCGCGAGGGTTGGGTTATCTCAGCCGCCAAGTTGTATGATTCGGCTATCACGTTGTTACGTTATAGTGCGAGTAGGTATTATTATAGGTAGGTATATCTTTTTAGGTTATAGATCGCTGCATCGCTACGTTTTACTTTGAAACACAAACTTGTCTTGATTTTCAACTTACACTTTTATTTAAATAAAAAATCGGCCAAGTGCATATCGGACTCCCGCACAAATGGTTCCGACCGTATGGGTAAATATTTATTTCAATTTAATTATTTATTTTTGAAGTGAATTAAGAAAGGAAATTATATCTTTAAAATTACGCAACGGTATACGACTAAAATATTTCAAGCGTCTATGCATGTATCTGTTGGCGTTATTACCTAATATCTAGCAAACAACAGCATAAAGTCACGTTTTTTGTATGCGAGCCCCCCCTTAAATACTTATTTTATTCTGTTTTTAGTACCTATGCAACATCATCTGTGAAAATTTCAAGTGCGCTATCACGCTTCCTGAGATACAGCCTGATGACAGACAGACAGATGTACAGCGGAGTCTTAGCAATAGCAAAGGATATATAATACTACGTAATAGGGTCCTGGTTTTACCCTTCGGGTACGATACGAAACCCTAAAAACTATCATTTTAGGCGTCGCATCGGGACTGAAAATTTTTTTTAGGATCTAGGTAGGTATGCCTTAGGGTGCCACGGTCCAATCTATAATATTATTTAAACTTAACTCTTAGTTACGAATTCTCGTACAGCGCGTTCTGACGTTCGGCTTCGCTTTTCCTTCCTCCCGCTTTCTCTCGTAGCGGGAGTAACTGGGAGGAAAAACGAAGCCGAATGTCAGAATGCGTACTCAATACGGCCCCCGGTATCACTACTAGTACAAAACAAAGTTGCTTCCGTCTGTTTGTCCCTATTAAGTTATGCTTATATCTTTAAAACTACGCAACGGATTTTGATGCGGTTTTTTAATAGAAAGAGTGATTCAAGAGGAAGCTTTACCTATGTATAATACACCTGTACAAAGCCGGGGTCGGTCGCTAGTTATATTGTAAGTCTGATAATAGTATAGACTTAGATTTGGTGTAGTGCTATTGGCAGACTATCAGAAGCTGGCTTTACATAGCGTAGCGTAGTCATCCATAGTTACGAAACATTTGAATAAGTAACACAAATCAAATCGCTGAAAATATGACTTCTCAAGTAGGTGTATATCGTAGCCTACAATCGCATAAATTAATATTACACAGGTATTAAACTAAATGGAAATGGCCTTTATTCATAAAAATAGATCTGTTGTGATCACGCACCGCGAAAATGAACAGCTGCACAATTATTAGTAGCGCGTGTTATCTACAGACAGAACTGTTGAAAGACTGTTATTTACACCATCATTATGAACAACTTTTACTAAGGGGCTAGCCCAAAATTCGAAAAAGTCTGCTGCTTCATATATTTTGCCGATTCCGAGTTGCAATTTTTTTAAAATGTAGATAACGGCTACCTTTGGCCACCAGCTCGCCTGATGGAAAGCGTAGCCGAAGATGGAGCATGTAGACCTAGAAGATACCTATTCACTCTCTAAAATTTGTATGGAACAGCAATTCCTTTTTTTTCTCGAATTTTGAGCTAGCCCCTTAGCAAATATTATATAATAATTACCCCCCACCCGTTTGAGTCTTCCTCACTTCCACCCCGCGTCCACGGACAGAACTTGCTTTCTGCGCGTGGGCTGCACAGGCCGGTGGATTTTCTATAAAAAACTAGGTACCTAGACTGTGACAATAGGGAAGACTTGTACTGTGTATGGTTGAATATCAATGATACGTAACAAAACAAGAAATTTTAAGGATAAATAATAGGAACTTATATTACATTATTTGGTAACTTCCTCTCCTCTTGATATTTTCCTCCAAATGAAGTAGATCGATTACTTTTTGCTAAAATGCTTCCAAATTAATAATAATGAATTGTTATTTTTAATCACCCCCTTAGTACCTACAGGGCAAGCAGATAACCCTGAATAGTAGTTACTCGACCAACATTTAGAACCTTTACCACAGAATAAAATTTTAGTTATTATCACATATTTCTGACGTCCGTTGGATTTGTTTCCGGTGGGAAACCCGATTTGGGTATTTTTTTCAAGATAAAAATCTCCGTACCAGATTTTTTAAATTTATTTTTCAAAAATCTATCAACGCACAACGGGTTCTCTGTGATCAATGGACTTTGGGAAGGTGCCTCTTGCCTCTTGGATCAGATTTGTTGTTATGTCAACGCGTAGGTAGTGAGCTATGGTTTCTGTGTCTAAACGCTCTCCGTCTTACCACAAAAGTTTTACGCACGCTTTAGACAATGTCTAACAGTAGGTACAAATAGCACGGTTAAACAATGTTTAAAGCGTGTTTAAATCTGTTGTGGCCTGGTCTGTGTTTTTTTTATCACGGTATTTTTTACTATAAATATTTTGATAATGTTCTCGTCTAGATTCGTGACGACATTATGTTGTGTGTAGGTTCCCACGTCACGAACGTTTAAGTATGACCTAGGATTTGGTTAATAGATAAATTTATGAAGACAAATATTGTAATACCTATATATCTTTATCATTTCCTAATTAGGTATTCAGTAGAGTAGGTAGTCAGCGTTTTCGCTTTATTCGAAACGAAAGTGTCCCTCCCCCTAAAGGACGCCCTCCATTTTAAAACAGTACAGTAAAATTACAAATACACCACACTTAGGTATATGTACTATAAAAAGCGTTTTCGCTTTATTCGAAACTAAGATGAACCCTCCCCCTAAAGGACGGCCTCCATTTTCAAACAGTAGAGTAAAATTACAAATGCACCACACGTAAGTACTTAATACGTATATGTATAAAGCCGCTCACGAGGAACAGTAACCAATGTAAATAAACGAATAGCGATTATAATCATACTGATATCAGACAGGAGCGCACCTTCGCACGCTTTGATAACGACTTCAGTTGATTTCAGTCGTTGCAAGGCGTTAGTCGCCCGCGCCCGTCATGGAGCCCTCTAGCTTCCCGGTACAGTTCGACGAAAACTCTTATGACTTACAAAAGTTCATGCGCGATCACCCCGGGGGTGTCAACACGTTGAAACATTATAAAGGGAAGAGTATCAAAGACGCTATGCTAAAGTTCGGACACAGTACGAGTGCGTATCACATGTTGAGTGATTTGAAAGTGGGTGAAGTGTTAAAAGACGGGAATTTGGCTGGAGTCAGTGGAAATGGAAGGATCATCACTAAGGATGAGGACTCGCGAGATGTTGAGGAGATTGCGTTTTTAGAAGAATTGGAGGTGAGAACCTAACATGTCGAACAAAAAAGCACAGCCGTAAGCATACTTTTCCCGAAGCATTCAGGCTATTTTCTACCTCCTGTATAACTTCTTTCTCGATAAAGCTAGACGTCTGAATATTTTATAATTATATTAGGTATACCGATTACAAAATAGGTGGGAAATTCTCATACACATCTTGTAAATGCTTACTGCTTAGGTTTTGTAATCGTTTTTGGGTCCCTAAACCTAACCTAAACCTTGACCTGTCTTTACAAAAAAAATAAGCCTTTATAAAACCGTTAACTAGAAAATTTAAATAGTGTTTTGCAAACTGTGCTATAGGACATCATAACTAATTTGTAAAATACCTAGTTGTGAAAAAGAATAGTTATAAGTCACATAACATTATCAGTGTCAAAGAAAAAGGGTTATTGCGATAGATAGGTGCTCTTTTACGAATATCTTTCTAACTTTAAATGACTTGTAATATGCATACAGGCTGTATTTCTAGACTGCGGATTTTGATATTCTAGGATTTATTGTTAGGTACTCGTCAAATTTTACTACGGGTCCAACTCTGAAATCGCGAAATTATCAGTTGTTCCATACATTTTGCAGAACGAAAGCTATAGGTAGGTATACCTTCGAGCAAATATCTATAGAGTCACAATCGTACAAAAAAAAGTGTCCGAGGCAAAACTGCCCAAGCTATGTAGTGGGCAGGCTTTTTAGTTAGTCGTAAGGCGATTGTAAGCCGACTACAAAAGCTGCAAGATGCCAAAGTGCTCGGTTACAAGCACTAATTAGGTGATGTAACGTCGAGATTCGAAAAAATCGGCCAAGTGCGAGTCCGACTCGCGCACAAAGGGTTCCGTACCGTGTTGGAGCCCCTTTAGCTCCATTCTTCTTGCCATTATTAATAGCGAGCCAAAATCTCCTGAAAAATCACGATTTTTGTATGGGAGCCCCCCTTAAATATTTTGTTTTTAGTATTTGTTGTTATAGCGGCAACAGAAATAAATCAACTGTGAAAATTTCAGCTGTTCACGGTTCATGAGATACAGCCTGGTGACAGACAGACGGACAGGCGGACATCGGAGTCTCAGTAATAGGGTCCCGTTTTTATCCTTAGGGTGCGGAACCCTAAAAACGGGTCATTTTGAATTATTTAATGTAAATATGAATATCTAAGTCGGTATGTACTTAGGTATGATGGCGCTCGGTCATTTTTTTACAACTTTCACTTTGAATGACTTTCACTTAGGGACTGTGGCTCTGTAAATATTTGCTCGAAGGTTTTTTTTATAAAACAGTTGATTTTATTACTTACAATGGTAGATACAATGATACTCTATATACATATATATCAATACAATGGCAGATACAATGATATCCTAGAATTTATCTGTTATCTAGAGGAACTGTACGTGGATATATTGTTTATATTTTTCCTTACAATTTTATGAAACATGCGACGAAAATATAAGATAACGCCTGCACGAATATAATAGCACTGCTGTGCTCCTAATGAAAAGAGTAGTTATTTAATGATAGCGATCATCGATAGTTCGTTCCAAGACATCAAATACCTATTAATTTATAAGATAAATATGTACCTTTACGCTAAGACATCAATATGGAATGTATGGAATGCCAAGTCACCTAAGGTGATTGTAAAGTAAGTAGATAGAGCCGTTTTTACAGACTTTCAAAAAGGTGTGTGGAGGTACGTACTGAACACAATACATATATAGACGAATACGTCTATATAGACGAACACGTACGAGTATATATAGGTACACTTAATCTATGGTCTATTTTATTTCCCATTTAAATTTTAAGATGGGCCCATTTGAATTTTATCTACCTCTAAATCGTTTCTGAAAAACAATATACTAGGTACCTAGATGGATGACACATCGATCCGCGTGAACTAAGTATTCGAATTCTGTAAATGGTGGAAGTCGGTTATGCCATTTCTGGCGAAAGATAATTACCTATCTCGAATAGATACTATGCACTAACAAGCGCAGTGTTGGTGTCCACTAACAATGTAGAGACAGACGATCTGATGTTAACACTGCAGGGACTCCTTGGGATAGCCTATGTCCAGCAGGAAGCGTTTCACATCTGGCATAATAATGATGAAAGATAATTGATTCAATCACAAGCCAAGCATATTAAAGCTTGTGTTTTACCACAGTAGCGCTCATAACGTAGTTTGACTAGGTGTTTGTAAGTAAGCACCGATGTTAAGCAACGTTTGGCACCGGGTGACCGTGGGTGGTATTATCAACTGAGCGCTACCGTGGTTCGAATGCCACGGCCGCAGTTGTTTTAACCGTTAGGCCATGTCAGAGGCCTTCCAGAGAGTTAAAAACTGAGACCAAGGCTAGCCACTCAGCATATACGAACTTACTACAGATATAAAGAAATAAGACGTGACGTTGATGTCGCCTCCAATACTCTAGATCAAGCGGAGATCTAATTTCCCACGGAACTTCCCACATAAAATCACGCCACGCGTAAACGCTACATAAGCTCCCATCTCGCGAGTTTCGATGGGTGTCACTCTCAAGCCAAAAACAATATTGATGTAGCCCGAGATCCCACCGCAAGAAGATCCCGCTCATAGCGGTCCCGCTCATCATTTTTTACGTAGGTAATTATATGAATAGGAGAATATATTTAAACAGGGTTGCCTTGCGAAATGTGGACGCAAGTATTTGAAATTTAATAATGAATAATTAATTTATAGGAAAATATATCCTTCATTGGTTTTTTATGTAAATGTGTTGAATAGGAAAATATGGTGTATTTACCAGGTTGCCTTGCGAAATGAGTCTATTAAATAAAGACTAATAGAGTCATCAATAGAGTCGTTACACTTAATTCGGAAAAGTCCCCTTTTTTACTCTAGAGCGGAGCGAGGGAACTCTAGAGTAACGCCACGCTTAGGGTCCAATATGTCGCCCGCAACAGAAGACAGTACTTTATTTCCTTGCTGCATAATCTACTATTACACTTGCATAAGCTTTGGGTAAAAAAGTCTAAATATGTAGCACAATTACCTAAAGTACCTAGTACCTACCAACGAAAGGAAAGCGAATAAGTCATAGTGGATAAATAACTGACATTGAACATGCACATATCGATTTCAGGGAAATTGAAACATCGCGATAATTATGTTTGAAAAATCGATATTCTTGAATAGTTAAGATGTAGGCTGTTAAGTAATTTGTACCTATGACTACCTACTTACTAACCTACATGTATCACTTATTTCTTCACATATGGCGATTGCATTCGCCAACTAAGGTTGCATTCACACAATTTAGGTAACATCTTTTAATAGGTAAACATAAAAAAATCACTACGTGTGAATTCTGGCGTCTGACGTCCTACGCTGCGCTTGCCGGTACGTGGTCTCCACGCGAGAACTTCTCGAACCCATCGGTCATCAGTCCTTCATGCTATGAGCTATCTTAAGTATGTATCCGATGAATATTATATTCGCGTGATTTGGCGAATCCTAAGATTGCAAGCTCGGAGGACGGTGAGATACTTTTGGTGATTTCATAGACTCCGATCTACTCATAGTCACACTCATAGACACTAGGATGCACCTCTCTGAAAATAATTCTAGCGGAAAGTAAACCTCCTCCCTCTTTCACCAATTTTCCGTACGTTTAGTTAATTTTAAAAATTAAAAGTATTGTAGGTACTTGCGCCTTAAAAATACACGAGTTTTATCATCAATGGTACAATTCAATGGTACCTACTTCCTACTGACGATTAATCGAAATTGCTTCTTCAGATTTTAACATTAATGAACAAAAGACATTTTTTTTTTTGCATTTTCTATTCGTAGGTATTAAACGTTTAACCCCTCAAAGGCGTATTTTAAAATCCTACGGGATCGTCATTGTACTTATCATTACGAACGACGTTCAGTATGGGACTAAACACAGATCTCGAGAGATGGGACATGTCGTCTCGTTTCGTACGAAACTGCTATAAATCTTAACTATCATAGTGTTTATAGATGTAACCATTTTGTACTGTACTGTACTGTATCAGCCTTTTTAATAGTCCACTGCAGGACGTAGGCCTACCCACGAAGGGTGATTGGGCCATATCCACCACGCTGGCCCAGTGCGGGTTGGTGGATTCACATACGCCATCGAATTTCTTCTACGGACATATGCAGGTTGCCTCACGATGTTTTCCTTCACCGAAAAGCCAGTGGTGTGAAATTCCGTACATAAATTCCAAAGAACTCATTGGTACGGGACTGGGATTGAACCCACGACCTCACGATTGTAAGGTGGGCGTCACTACCTCTAGACCACCACGGCTTTAACCATTTTAGTTTACATAGATTTTAGAATAATAGAATATTTTACAAAGTGTATTAGAGTCCACACATAACTTTGCTACTCGTAGGAAACTAGAAGTAAATAATTTATAGATTCTTAATTAATATCTAGTAAAACTAATGTTCCCTGCGACGCTCTTACACGACTGCGGGGTGGCTCTAGTTTGTAAGAACTTTTGCTGTAACAGTGCATTGTGCAATAAATTAATAAAAATAAACTACGCGTATAATTGCGTATAACGCTAATAAAGTTACTCTACTCAACTATTTCTCTCAGAGCACAACAAACCACTCATTCTTAACCGCTCATAAAATACTGCATTCTGCACAGAGATCTAACTAACCAGAGAGATAGCGCTGTTGTCACATGAGGCCATTCGTAACATAGGGGCGGTTCTTGAATTGACATGGCATTATTACTATGACATTAGGGTTCAAAATTAAATCTCCGCTAAAAGACGTTTGAAGTTTGTCCACCATTATTGTGAAATTGAATTTGACATTTCATCACTAGTTCAAGTGTCATTTTTGTCAAGATTACAAAGCAGTTTCTATGCGTTATCGACGCCATGTTTCTGAGATGGCGTCTAACTTTTTTACTTTATGTCACTTCTACTGTTTTTCCTTATTCTGAGTTCGTAATCACAAAAAAAATATTGAAAATCATACCTAAAGCTGTCAACACTGTCCAACATGAATTGGAATAGGACAAGAATTTGCCACTATCCAAAAAAAAACCCGGTAATAGCAACTGAATCAACATATTTTTCATGTCTAATGTAAACAGGGAAGCCGTTTGCAGCACCACAAGTTAAGAGAAGTTTGAATGTAGAGAAGCTAACAAACAGAGGTTAGTTTCTCTACACTCTTTCTAACTCTGCCTAATCAATGTATCTCCTTCAGATTTTCTCAGCCGACCACATTATCCCTCTAGTATTTCTGTGGCATACGGCAATTTTATAATTTATGTTTCGCAAGCATGCTTTTTGCGGCGTGAGTAGGTATTTGATGCATTTAGGGTGGAGCCAAACGAGCGTAATTTGAGTCGCAGAATTTCAGTTGCGTAATTTCTGCTGCATTCGATTTCATACAAAAGTCCTGTTTCATTCATACGGCGACGCAAAATGAGTTTTGTGAATGAATGCAAATAATTTCTGCGACCGAAATTCTGCGACTCACGACTCACATAATTATTTTTCACAAAAAATGGCTAAACCGCCTTCCATCATGTACAAAATTCGAATATTTCGCTCGGATGCATACATTATTGTTGGTTTTTCCAAAAACGGCTCAGCCGATTTCTGTAAAACAAATGGGACCACCTCGGGAGTATACCCTTTCGAACTAAAAAATAATTTTTCGATTCGGTTCACAATTGGCGAAATTATCGATGAACATACATAAAAAAAAATACATACACACGAAAATAGAAACTCCTCCTTTTTGGAAGTCAGTTAAAACTTACGCTCGTTTGGCCTCACACGCATGGTGTTTCGCGCGTCGGCTAAAGAGAAAGCCTCTCTTTAGATCTCTATGAAAAAAAACAGAGTTGTTCCGTGTACTTTATCGAAGGCAAATTCTTTTTTATAACATAATGGTAATGTTATAAACTTTTGCGATTTTAACACATTATCATGCTACAAGCATTTATTATGCTTGTAGCATGATAATGCGTTAATAATGTATGTGACTTAAGACGCTGTAAAAAACGTATACCTACTATGTATATTAAGCAAATTATTGTAGAAGTTGCGTCAAATTTTATGGCGGCTGTAACTAAAGTTGCTAAAGTACTGGGCTGTAGCTAAAGTATGCTAGAAGCTGCGCAGAGCAGAACCACACTCGTCACCCTTCGTGACCCATTTTGCTCCTACGCACAAGTGTGAAATGTTTCACAGGTGTATTTTACATATAAACCTTTCTCTTGAAACACTCTATCTACGAAAAAAAACCCATCAAAATCCGTTGCGTAGTTTTAAAGATATAAGCATACATGGGGACAGACAGCGGGAAGCGACTTTGTTTTAAACTATGTAGTGAAGATTGAAGTGGATCTTTGTTTCAGGGTCGCCTAGACTGGTCTAAGTCAATCCTGGGCCAGCTGAAGCTGATCGCTCCGCATTACAACCAATGGGTGAACAGCGCGGTGTACCGGCAGTGCCGAATCTTCGACAACCCCCTTCTGGAATCCATGTCGTACACGGCGTGGTACGTGGTGCCAGCGTTCTGGGTGCCGGTCATACTGTACCTCGGCTACTTGGGGTACGTCGGGCACGTTATTTGCGGAGGTAACCTTAGATTCTACTTACTAGAAGTTCTCCGAAGAGTTCAGGTCATAGAATTAGAACTTACTTTAGTTCTAATTATATGGTTCAGGTGCAATGTGTTAAAAGAATGCTGGTGCTTCAAACTGTGCACAAGGAAATGTAACTCCTATCCTATTACACTGACAATAGGAGCAAAATCTCCTATTATGGAGCTGTAATTGTAGCAAGAAGATTTGACTCCTATTAAAAATAAAAACTACAGCATTTTTTTACGTGACGCGACGTACAAGTATAGTGATAGAAGATGAAGCACACAGGCTCAGAAGACTGACTACTCTGACTTTGAAAATCTTTAGATTACATAATGTAAAGCTTTTCATAGTCAAGCTTTTCAAATATGTTAACCTTGTTAGTGGTTAGTACATATTTGAGCCGTTTGGAGTTGAGACTTTGAGTCCGTGGGGGCCGGGAGCTCATCTTGTTTTCACAAGTCTTTCTGAACGTCTGGTGGACGCGACGCGTGAATTTTGGTCACGCGTCGCGTCCACCAGCAGGTGTTTATTTGGCTCAACGCATAAGCATTGCCATTCAGCGTGACAATGCTGCTAGCATGCTGGGCACGATGCCAACTGGCAGTGGGCTTGAGCATTTGGATTATCTTTAGATCTTCAAGTGTCTGCGGATAATCCAATTGCTTTTTATGTGGTAGTAGTGTATGTAGTTAGGTATTAAAGGCACTTTTGCCCGATAAAAATTGTCAGAGTAAATATTTATCTCTCCAGAAACTAGAAAGGCGGTAGTCTGTTTTATTCCCTGGCCGTACGGATAGTAACGTTGAGTCAATCCGCTTTGTACGTGTCGAAGGAGAATTAATACCTAGTGTAGTGGTGTTAGTGCGGCGTCGTTTCTACTTGTCCTGTAGTAAAAAGGGGATGGTCCCTATTTTATTTTTACGTACAAGGTGCGAAGCGAAATGCAATATTGGTATTGGCTCTAAAGCGCGAGTATAACCCAGTCAGAATATCTGTGCACCTCGCTGGAATGCGGCGCCTCTCCCGCTTCCCCTGTCACCTCTCCGCGCACTCCCCGGTGCGACAGTACGGTTAGCATCTTCGTTGCCGATACACGTCCCGATTATAATTTACGTCCGGACGGTATACTAGACGTCCGGTAATGTATACACGTCCCGATAATTCGATATGACGTCACGAAGTCAGGTGCACATATATTGTGACCGGGTTGTAGGTGTGAACCTGAGGTATCAACGCTTTCAAGGTTAATTTTGCAAAAAGAGAAGCGTCGTAGGTGAGGTCGCCCGTGTGCCATTTCACTAATTTCGTTACGTTGACAACACTGCTCTGTCATTGCTAGTACAACTAAAAGTGTTTTATAATTAGTAGACACCAATTCGGTTTTTATCAGTAGACTCGCGTCTACCAAGTAGTCGGTACCTTGGCTGCTAATTAAAATCGTATTGTTAGTCCACCGTAACGCCACGACGGTTCTCTTTTTGACAAACTCTATCGGTTGGGTGCAAACCTCGGTGCAAAGGCAAACGTATCTATAGGCTGAATCAAATTTCTTGCCTGCTGTTAAGTTAGCTACAAGCTGTGTGAAACCCAACCTTGACTGAAGCTCTCTTAACAGCTGCGCGAGGATTTGGTTTCGTGCAGCGTGTTGCTAACCTCACAGCCGCCAAGACATTTGATTCGGCCTATAATTGCCCCTTTCTTCTATCGTACGGCTTGACAGACGCGACCAAAGCGCCACCCTTTTATTGTGGACATTCCGCGCATTAGAACCAAGCGTTTCGAATCCTCATTCCTCATACGAACAGCCAGAATGTGGAACGCTTTGCCTGCGTCTGTCTTCCCGCTAAAGTACAATGTGGGCGTCTTCAAATCCCGAGTAAATAGGTATCTTCTAGGTAAGCGTGCTACAACCTAGACCGCTTATCTGCTTAACAACAGGCAGTATGTGGTCAAACGCAAAAATATTCAGAATAAAAAAAAAATTATAGTAGGTACCTACTGGTTTTAACCTACCAATTTATATTATTAATTTTGCTTTGTTTAGGCACATATGCGTGTTCCATACCTATCGAATTTTAATGAGGCCTACCAACTAATATGGATCTATATCAAAATGTATTAATTTTAATAAAATTATCCTTATAATTAGGCGCATAATCGAAAACTACCTACTGATCAATTGCCTACCAACCGAGATATCAAAATTATCGTTTTAATATGACCGGAGCATAGTAGGAAACTATATACCTAGGTACTGGTAAAATTAATTAGGTTGGTACTTAATTCACATTGACATAGGCATACAGTATCATATCTATCCTTGAAGGGGAAAGGATTTCATTTGATAAAACTTACTTATAAATATGTAGCACTAGCGACCCACCCCGGCTTCGCACAGGTGTAATATACATATAAACCTTCGTCTTGAATTACTCTATTAAAAAACCGCATCTAAATCCGTTGCGTAGTTTAATAGATATAAGCATACATAGGGACAGACAGACAGGGAAGCGACTTTGTTTTATACTATGTAGTGATTAGTTACCTTATTAACTACAAAATAAAAGTTTTTTGTGTAAATCTACAGCAGCTATTTACAAAAAGACTACTATACAAAAAGCAATTACATCAACCACAAAAATCTAGAGATAATATTTAAAATAAGTTTATGTAGTATATCAGTCTCTGGCAGCCATATCACAAGCTTTGCTTAGTTTGGGGTCAGAGACCGTGTGTAAGATGTTCCCTAATATTTATTTATTTATTGTGAATTATTTAATGTAAATATCTAAGTCGGTATGTACGAAGGCGCTCGGACATTTTTTTACTACTTTCACTTAGGGACTGTGGGTCTGTAGATATTTGCTCGAAGCTCGTGTAACAAGAATTGTGGTTCCTGGTTGTTTTATCAACATAATTTGTTAAGAGCCGACGAACCCCTTGTCCTATGGAATAGAGCTGACTTTTTATGCGGATTGAGCCTTACGAGCAGTTACCCAGCTTAGAACAGGTCGATTCGGCTTGCTTATCCCAATTTACTTAGTAGATAATTACTATTCGTATTTAATTTACTTATAGTTCGGCCGTTCAGAGAATGCGTTCCTGACACGTCATCTTGAAAGTTTACCGTTTGTAAAACTTACCGTTTACGATTTATGGCCCATTTAATGAAATTTCATTTTGACCTTAAAACATTAAATAATCCATAAATCGTAAACGGTAAGTTTTACAAAAAAGTTTAATGGAAACAAAAGATGCGAAATTTTATTTTCTACAATAATGATCTTAATGTTTTTTGCCCTTAAGTATATAGTTTCCGAGATATTGGCCAAAACATTTTTTCAAGATGACGTGTCAGGAACGCATTCTCTGAACGGCCGAACTATAGTAGGTAGTGTAGAGTCCTTGTACTCGTAGTTACTGATCTAAGTACTTAATACTAGTAATTCGTTTACAATTTTCTAGCCAGATCAAGGATGAAGCAGTTGTTATCACATAAAATAAGTATGTAAGCAAATAATTAAATGATTTTTTTGACAAACACCTATAAACACCTATCTCGGTACCTTACAATAACCAACTTCATGCAATCAAGCCCAAGGCCTTTAGAACCCAACTGCTTTAGCGGAAGCGATTTTTGCTATTCGTTTTTTGTAGGTACTTACCTACTGCAGGTTTCACCAATTTTCTAAAACTGCTTCATAACTATTGCAACGCATTTAAATCTACTACTACCTATATATGTTTATAAAATTCTGGCATCCCAGTACAATTTGTAAACAAACATCGAAACGCGTTCTCATTCTTCTATTGAAAAAAGTGAGTCTTCAAACGGCCCATAAATAGAGGAGAAATCCAAAAATTGGATTTATTTTTTAATGTCATTTAAAAAATAATATGAATTTTACAACTTATAAAAACTAGGTATTCTCAAACAATCGATATCGTAATAGATAGGCGCATGCTTTCTTCATTAATCATTTATGGCGAGCTGCTATCAGATATCGCCGGTCACGTACTTATACGATTTTTTACTAACTATAAGTACCTGCCTATGTACCAAACCTTCTACTTTTATGAACCAAAGTAAATAGGTAAACACGAAAGATATCATAATACATTGTCACCACGATATTCATTTCAATTTGAAACCATTTTTTTTGGAAAATTAAAACGGCTGGTGTAATATTGTTTAGGGACAATATTTTTTATAATATAAGTATGTATTTGAATATTTTAAATTTGTTTTCGCGATTTTGGGGTTGTTCCCTTAGTAAAAGTTAATCATAATAATGAGTGAACTGTAGGTATTAGGTATACCTACATCTTTTCATCTCCCTGTACTTTGCCAAACAACACCTTGTACAGTTTTATTACAACTGTTTTTTTTTAATCTGTTATAATTCCGTACAAAAATTCACGAATCTCTCGATAAAATGTATCAATCAAGTTGCAATTTTGTGTGGAGTTGTAATTTTGAATGGAACATAAAATTGCAAATCGCAATCGACAAAATAAGTGAAGGAGCTAATTTTTTTTTATCGTATTCCAGGTTGTACTCATTAAATTAAAATTTTCCCATACATAGGTTGATCTAGATATCTCCTCTCTTTGGGCTTAGTTATATTAGGTACACCCTTCCTGAATAATCCTGTATCAAATCTATACAAATATATTGTACGAGTAAGTACTATATAAATATAAATATACTAATCCTGTACCTACACAAATAAGTACTATAGCTACACAGATCCTGTATACCAATAATCACTACATAGTATAGAAAAAGTCGCTTCCCGCTGTCTTTCTGTCTGTATGTATGGTTATATCTTCAAAACTACGCAAAGGATTTTGATGCGTTTTTAATAGATAGAGTAATTCAAGAGGAAGGTTTATATGTATAATACACCTTGTCGATGCCGGGGCGGGTCGCTAGTTTAAAATAATTAAAGGTATATACCTACATAGGATTATATACCTACCGCAATTTTTTGCTCTTTGTGGCCGGACGAGTAGGTATACGACTTCACGTGTCTATGGCAAGCCATAAAACGAGCCCTTTGACCTGAGCACCTTTCCGAGGAGCAGTAAAACTTTAGCACGGTAATGACAGATTACGAAATTGGCTAATTAACATTGGTATAATAAAACTATTAGGTACAACACCTAAACCTACAATTACATCGTAGTTGCATATAAATAGCTTAAACCGCGGCTTCCGGGATAAAAATACTAAAAAGTAGCCTGCGCACTCATTGTTAGTAGATAGGTAATAATTTTATCTAAACTATTGTATATTCAGTTTGATTGAAGTGACACAAACGAACTAAAGCACTATGGGACCACGTAGGTATGGCCAGTTTGAATAGAATATGAATAATTCCGGTGTTTCCCATTGGTCAGATTGATGGTCAGACTAGTCTAGCCAACGGGAATATGAATAATTCCGGTGTTTCCCACTGGTCAGATTGATGGTCAGACTAGTCTAGCCAACGGGAATATGAATAATTCCGGTGTTTCCCACTGGTCAGATTGATGGTAAGACTAGTCTAGTCAACGGGAATTTAAAAAATTCAAAGTCAAAGAATAACAAACAAACCTTCGCATTTACAATATATTGTATTAGTAATTAACTACTGATTAGGTAGTGGAATAATGCTCGTCTTGGCATTATTAGGTCATCGTTTAAAATCCTAAATCATAAAAATCTCCTCGTTATATTTAACACTACACATTTTGTTTTCAGAGTCCTGCCCAGCAGGCCAGCTGTCAAACCTGCAGTTCGTGTTCCAGCTGTTCCAAGGGCTCCTGCTGTGGACCGCGTTGGAGTACTGCCTGCATCGCTGGGTGTTCCATCTCGACCCTGGTGCCTCTATCACCATGATTAAACTGCACTTCCTTATTCACGGCGTGCATCACAAGGTACCTTACCATTACCATAGTAATGGTATCTAATGGTATTGTGACTCCGCCTAGTCCTTGAAATAAATAACTATCTACAGCCCCACATGGCCACGCAAAAGTTATATGTATTACTAGCGACCCGCCCCGGCTTCGCACAGGTGTATTGTACATATAGAAACCTTCCTCTTGAATCACTCTATTTATTTAAAAAAACCGCATCAAAATCCGTTGTGTAGTTTTAAAGATAATTATAAGCATACATAGGGATAGACAGCGGGAAGTGACTTTGTTTTATATTATACTAGCGGTCCCGGTGAACTTCATCTCACCATCTGTCAAGTGTTAATGACATTTTGTACATGCCGGAAAATTTTGTATGGGAAAATGAAATCCATGTTGTTGTTAGTTTTCTCGCAACTGTTATAACATTTCTCACCATTTAAACCTTCACTTTACTTCCACAAATATTTCAAGACCTAAATTTGCCAAATCGGTTCAGCCGTTCTCGAGTTTTAGCGAGACTAACAACAACGATTCATTTTTATATAAATAGATAGAAGATTATGTAGTATGCTTCGTACCTACTCTATTTTAAGCGTAGCGAAATAAATGAATGTTGGGTTATTTCTGAATAATAATATCTACAAGCGCACAAGAAGAAAGGTTCACAATTTTCTATTCTTGTTATCATCTGTGTACAGAAAGGTCTGAATAAGTGGATTGCATCTTTGTCTAATATTTTAGCATTAATTAACGTAAAGACGTAGGTACAATCGTGCCATCTTAACTCGATGTGTACGAGTGTACGAGTAAGTACAACAGGATTTTAGGAACCACAAAATCTAGAAATTGGCATTGTGTACGCAACGTACGGACTCAACGAACGTAGGAGTCTTTTCGAGGGGAAAGATTATTGAACAATCGTAGCATCGTTATTCGTAGTGTTGCCACAGAAAACGATGCAGGTCTCCTTCGTAGCATCGTAGAGGTGCTACCGCAATCTCCTGTGACACCTCTACACAATCGTAGCATCGTTATGGTGTCACAGAAAACGATGCAGGTCTCCTTCTTAGCATCGTAGAGGTGCTACCGCAATCTCCTGTGACACCTCTACACAATCGTAGCATCGTTATGGTGCCACAGCAACGATGCAGGTCTCCTTCGTAGCATCGTAGAGGTGCTACCGCAATCTCCTGTGACACCTCTACACAATCGTAGCATCGTCGCGGTGCAAGTTGGAGTTTTGCAAATCAAATCGAATCACTTTTACGTCGCGTTAACCGAGCACACACGCGAGCACATTGACACTCACGCTTGAGTTAGCCAATCACTGACGTTGCCGCGCTTGTGTTGGATCGGTTTATATATGTATCGATGATACATGATGGCGCTGTGCCATTTTCATCAAACACATCAAACGTTAACGCGATCGAGTCGAGTAAGAAAATCCAACTTAGCCCTCAGGTCTCCTTCGTAGCATCGTAGAGGTGCTACCGCAATCTCCTGTGATACCTCTACGATGCTACGCAGGAGACTTTGTTCTTACGCAGTTGCTCGTTCATCATTGATAGCTCACCAAATATAAAATCACTGTAGTCCATCATCTACCAAGGCCCCGTTATCTATCTTATTTTATTCTTACCTGGGACGCGTTTTGACAATATTTTCCTTAGAGATATAATAAGTAAGTTTCCTAAGTTATTCGGTTTTTCCGACCCGTACCTATACTAGGTATATTTGCTTTTTTTTACTTTTTACCGACTTCCAAAAAGGAGGAGGTACTATGTACTTTGTCTGTTATCTGTAAATATATTTTTTTGTATGTTCCTCGATATTTTCGCCAATACAGGCCAATCTCCCGAGGTGGTCCC
Source organism: Hypomecis atomaria (assembly GCA_964007245.1). Lineage (NCBI taxonomy): Eukaryota > Metazoa > Arthropoda > Insecta > Lepidoptera > Geometridae > Hypomecis > Hypomecis atomaria. The sequence goes on from OZ023285.1 coordinate 3,602,395, forward strand.
ATTTAAATTTTACAAGGATGTCACATTAATTTGTGCAAACTATTCGAATTCTGCACACGGTGGTTCCATTGCACTGGCACTGTGGCGATGCAAACGCGCGAAAGCATCGCTACAAAAAGCCCCCGTGGGCGAGGACCCTTAGCAATGACCTGAGCAATGACTGTATCTCTGACAGTAAAATGTTTCTTGTTACAGGTGCCTTTTGACGGATACAGGCAGGTGTTCCCGCCGCTGCTAGCGATGGGTATCGCCGCCGTGCTGTACTCTGGCATCAGTCTGGTCATCACATACCCCTCGCTGAAGCTGGTCGGCGCTTTATTTGGTAACTATTTCACATGTTATTTACTAGTTATTGCCCGCGGCTTCGCCCACGTGATATTTTGACATTAGTGCAATCCCCTAGGGCCTTTTATTTTTTCGGGATAAACTCAAACTCAAATCATTTATTGCAACATATGGTTTTGTATAGCCTCATAAAATACATATGACCCTATAAGGGTATGGAAATTGTATTACTTGTATTGGAACGATTTGTTATTATGTTTTCTAGATTATCGTTAAAAAATCGTCTAATGTGTAACAGCGTTTCGATAATAGGAAATTTTGAGCTGTTTTATGAAACAATTTCAATTTATTCAATATTTTTATAGTTATATTCAATATTTTATAGAATTTGGGCTAGAACTGTGCATTGCTAAGTTAGACTTTGGTTCCACGAGTTTATGTCTATATTGCGATCTAATTTTGTGTGTTTTATCTGACTTTTCATACGTATGTCCATGTCAATTCGTTGCTTCGTTGTTGCGTGAAAGAAGAACAAACCAATAAACCAACAAATATACTTTCGGATTTATGATATTAGTAAGGATGCCAAAAACGAAGTCAATTCATTGCTACGTTGCTGCATGAAACAAGAACAAATACACTTTCGGATTTATTATATTAAGTAAGGATGCCAAAAATGAAGTAAATCCTTTGCCTAAAGGGGAACAAACCAACCGGTATACCTATATTAGGTTGGTTATAAGGTTAAGGCTGCACGAAACAGCATGTTACGATATCATAATCTCTGTGAGGCTAATGTGAGTACTTATCATATTTAGTCATAAGAAAGTAAAGCGGTTTACTTTATTGTAAAAAAAAACCCCGTGTTAGAACAGATGAGATTGCGTTGCGCTTCAATCATTCTCCTAATAGGCCTATCGTAATTAATATACGCTCTACTATAAACGAAATAAAGATACCACAAATTATAGGTACATGATAATTCTTAGCATCAGAGATCCTACACAACGGTGACTAATACCGATAACAGTACGATTAGTGATGAATTTTGATACGATATCTTAACAATTTTACTGTCGGAAAGTATTACTAATTTAAACGTGACTAAATTAGATCCTTAAACTTATTACAAGGTGTTTGGTGCGCGGTAAAGTATCTTTATAAAGGGGATCACGGATCTCTAAAACATAAGCGCATCTTGGTTTGGAGTACCGAAGCTCATTATCCACTCATGAAAACGAAAATCATGTTTCAGTAAATAAGTTTTTCGTTTGATTTGGTAAAGAGTCATCATTTTTTTTCAGCAAAGGGAATTTTTTCAACCATAAATAAGTTTAATAAAAAGTAACCGGCCGCTTTAGTAAAAATGGCTATGACTGTACGGTCCAAGTCATAATAAGTACATTAATCATCAATAAGAAAATAAGAGCTTTTGAAGTGGACAAAAGCTTCCAAAATGGTGAAAGTTGGTCTGTGCAAAAAAATAGTCCTTGACGTTCAACTTTATTAAATACTAGCGACCCGCCCCGGTTTCGCACAGGTGTATTATACATATAAACCTTCCTCTTGAAAAGTTGAAACACTATCTATTTAAAAAACCGCATCAAAATCCGTCGCGTAGTTTTAAAGATATAAGTATTCATACATGGGGACAGACAGCGGGAAGCGACTTTGTTTTATACTATGTAGTGACATGCTTAAATCTAAGGCTAAAACAGTAATTTACATTTCAGAAGTCTTTAACATTTCAACCTGTTTTAAAAATATGTTGAAATAAATTGCATTGGGTTTACTTTTCATGTAAGAAATTATTTTTTGGAAATTATTTCATTTACTGTATCGAGCTACCGAACACTCAGTTAGTACCTATGGTAGGACTGTAGGTGAACATTTATTTATCAGGGAGATTACGTCGCTCCACGTTACAGTTTAGTTAGATTTACCTATAGATAAATACACCGATATTTTCGAAGATAAGCCATATATTACGCTTGCTGGATAAGATATAAAATTTCACGTAGCTTGTCTGTCTATCACTGCATACCCAAGTGTGTAGCCTAAATACTCAGTTGGTCATAAGTAGGCTCATATTACTTCTATGAGAGTAGCCTTGAAAATTGTGTAAAAATAGGCTTGGGTGGGGTGAGCAAGTCTTTCCGAGTCACGCTTTAACATACAATTAGTTGGGGCATACCAAATCGTGACCGAGCTGACATCCAACATTTCTAGAGACGTCCCGACCAAGTTCCATTGGATCTATCTAATAATTTGGGCCAACCACACACATACGGCACTAGCAAAAGTCACACCAATTGAAATTTGATTATTTAACAACGAATTTGAGGAATAACAAAACCCCCATGGCACTTTTTGAGCCCAAGTTGAATTCAATAAAATATTAACCATTCATGGTTAATCAAAATAAAGTGTTCACGGACCTATATTTTTAATATTCAGTAGGACAACTGAAAACGTTTGACCGAAGCCTGTTTGAAGATCTATGAAACTCTAGATTGAAACAAGAGTAAAAAATAATTGCCAAGACCGGGCAAATGTCCAGTGCACACTTGCACAGCATTTACATCTTCATACAAATCATAACTCACGTCACTCTAAAATAGAATATTGCACTGAAATGTAAGTAGATAGAACGCAAAATGCAGTTAGGAAGCGAGCGCTCGCCTTGGCTATTGTTCAAGTGCAGGTGGTATAGACTATTTTTGGACGATATTCTATACATATATGTGTAAAATAAATTAAATGAAATTCAATGTTTTGTAACCTATATTATTGACATAAGTGACAACTCTCACTCGAATATGCAGTGCCCGACAGGGTCCATACTGAACTTTGTACTTAAACTTTGTCATTAACATCTTGTACTGTATGGAAGCATGAATAAATTAAATGAAATAAATATTTTGTTGACAACCTGTTTTAAATTAATCCTGTTTAGGTAAAGGTCATTAAATAAAGGTAAGAGAGCAGTCCCAGCAGTGGGATAAAGAAGGCTGTGGACGATGATGAAAGGTCATTATCAACCATCTCTATTTCATCAACTTGCACAAATCATGCGTCAAAATCGTCCACTTGGCGGTGTTTATTCTATCTATCTGTTAACGGAAATGTATGAAATCTAGGAATTGTATACAAATCCTAGGAAATGTATACAATTCCGAAGCTATTTAGGAAATGTATAAAATTTTGTTTCAAAAACTATTTAATACATAGATATCCTGGGAAATGTGTACATTTCCTAGGAATTGTATGTAATTCCGATATCGTATTAGGAAATGTATAAAAATAATGCTTTCTGTAATAAAACACATTGTTAAAATGAGAATAAAAAAGCAAAAGCTTTTTCATCAATGCACAGCTAATAATCTTAATGCACATTATACCTGTTAAAGGCGATTTGCTTCTGGCACTTCGCCGGCCGCTGCCGCGGCCGGCGCGATTGTCATGTTCTAACATAACCTAACCTATTTTTTGTATCACACCTAATCTAACTGTAAGCTGCAATAGAGAAAAGCGTCAAATGAAACGTAAAGACCTTTATACCGTCGAAGTCTGTTATACGTAGATCAGGCCCTATCTCAAATGTTTTACATTTCCGATTGCTATTTAGGAAATGTATAGAATTCCTAGGAAATGTGTCTAATACAATTTATTTCACACATTTCCGTGCGATTTTAGGAATTACATACATTTCCTAGGAATTGTATACAATGACGGATTACATACATTTCCGTTAACATATCCATCCATCAGCCGTAACACTAAGCCGCAAGAACATAGAGCGGCAAGAGCGGTTACAAGCGGCTTGCAGCCAGCGTGTTCCTGCGGTTTTCATTATATTGTAGACAAAATACAGTCGGACATTTTCGTGATAAAAAAATATACCGGGTTACCACAAAATATTTACGCACATTTTAGACATTGTTTAACGGTATAAATTGCACAGCTAAACAGTGTTTAAAGCGAGTTTAAATCTTTTGTGGCAAGGCGGATAAAGTCTAAGGGTTTGGATTTAAAAAATGATGACATTTTTTGTTGGTAGTTACGTGCTCGTTTCTACATGATTACCTTTTTGTTGAACTCTACACATTTCTACATACCTAATATAGAAATATTATACTGTCGCATATTTGTCACTTGCATAATAAATTATAATTCATCGCCTCTTTTATTTTCAATCTGATAGAGTTTATCAGGAAACCAGATACTAGATCATGATTGGTCTAGATTACTCTAGATATAGGTACTCGTATCTATAGCAATTGTGGATAATGATGGACTCGCAGAGACCCAAATAACCTAGAGAAGTTAATAGTAGTAAGAAAGGTCGATGGGAAAAGATCACGCGGTCCATCGCCTACGAGATGGACGATCAAATAAAATCTTTGACCGGCATGCCCATCCCTGACGCCATGAGATCCGCGGCAGATAGGTCTAAGTGGAAGAACATTGTCCAAAAAGTGATACAGGATCAAACCGCTCCAAATTAGACACGACCTTCAGCAATTAAGAATACGACTAAGAAGAAGAACCGATTGTGGATCAGTGCTGATGAATGATAGGTATTCCATGAATTTTATTGTCTCTTGAACTAACCAAATGAAAGACGACGACAGCTGCAGTTCCGATTTTAACCCAGCTGTAGGGATAAAGTGCATTCAGGGTCACCATTTCAAAATAGATATCTGGCTAGGGAGCAACAACAGAACTAAAAGTAGGTAATACACTGAAGGTAGGTACCTATTCACCGGCAAAAATATCTGAATTCTTGTTGATCATCTCAAATAAAAACAACCGTTATAAAAAATATTATGAACATACTCGATGCAATTCCATCGTGTAGAGAATCTGGATACTTAGTTCGCACGAATCAATATAGTAATTTTGACATTATTGTTGATTTTTCAAAAACGATTCAGCCGATTTCGATAAAATTCAAATATAACCACTTGTGCTACCCGCAGTTTGACCTACTAAAAAAAACACCAAAATCGGTTGATAATCGTGGGATAATCGCGTAACATACATAAAAAACAACGGGTTGCACTCAGGGAGTGCAGGCAGAAGTGAATACTTGAACATAAAAAGTACTATAATTTATGTGGTAAAATGCAGTTTCACACACGCACACTCTCGCAAGCGCCCTACGCCGCTTAAACGAAAGCAGGCATACATTTTCGCCACGCGATAGAAAGAGGGGATATTACTTCCTATCTACGTCGCGCCGGCATCTACTCTCCGTCTTACGTATTTAATTTTTTTATAACATATTTGCTCGTAAAGTGGCTGTAATTACACCAATTTCAATATCGTAATGTATTTCATTACGCACTTGTGCGTTATTGTAATGTAAAACGCACGAGAGAACGATACTTTTTAAAATCTTAGCAAAGAGTTTTTATGTCAGAAAAGTGGTCAATATTTTATGAATAAAATTAACTTTGGGAGATAAAATAAAATAAATAAACATTTAATTCTTTAATTTAATCAATTTTGACAATAAATTACAACCATTTTAAATTACGCACTTGTGCGTAATCTGTAATCTGTAACAAAAATATTAATTTATTAGTACTACTGGCTGTTTTTGTACCTTTGCCTAAAAAAAAACGTAGATGCGCGCGCATCGCTAATTTGTGGACAAGTACCTAAAGATTTATTCGTTTAAGAAAGTCAGAGTTTTATGAATTTCCTCGCAAATGTGTTATAAAACGTCATATGACATACGTGCGCTTTGAAAATTACAGCCTCTGCTTCCTTATAGGAATATCGCCTCGGCTGTAATTTTCAACTTATCGCACTTATATCATAACTAGCTTAAAACCCGCGGCTTCGCCCGCGTGGTCTTAGTACATAGGTACTTGCTTAAAATGAAAATAGCCCGCGGTTAGACCCGCGTTGTATTGGTACTTGCTTAAAATTAAAAAAGGCTGTCTGATGGCCTGCGTTGTCATATTACTTGCAATGATAATGGCCCACGGTCTGGCTCGCGTTGTTTTAGTAATTGCTCAAAATAATAAAAACCCACAGTTTGGCCCGCGTTGTCTTGGCACTTGCTTAAAATAATAATAGCTTGTGTAGCCCAGCATTGTCGTATAACGTATTACTTGCAAGGATAATGCCTACGGTTTGGCCTGAATCGTCTTAGTATTTGGCTGGATAAAAAACGTATCGTATGGGTCAGAGTGTTCGGCCACCATAGGGAGAATGAAAGGAAATTGCATGCAGCGGAGATACGAATGCTGAGATGGATGTGCGGAGAGACAAGTATGGATAAGATTAAAAATGAGTATGTTAGAAGAAGTCTGAAAGTAGCGCCAGTGACTAAGAAATTAAAGAGTGGCAGGCTATCTTGGTAAGGGCATGAGACGGGAAGAGAGTAATGTCACGAAAAGAACCCTAAATATGATGGTAAGCGGCAGAAATAGGAGGTGACGACCAAAAAAAGTGTGGATGAATTGTGTGCAAGATAATATGCGAGAGAAATGAGTTGATGATGAGATGGCGTATGATAGAGTGAAGTGGCGAAAAGAAACGTGCTGTGCCGACCCCACCTAGTGGGATAAGATAAGATAATATTTATTGTCATCAAGTAAATCTAAGGGCAGGATGATGATGATAATAGGTTACGGTTTGGCCTGCGTATTCTTAGTACTTGCTTAAGATTGTATATAAATTACGCAGCTTAGCCCGCGTTGTCTTAATACTTGCTTAAAATTATAATAGCTTACCGTTTGGCCTGTGTTGTCGTATTATTTGTAATGATAATAGCCCACGGGCTGGCCCGCGTTGTTTTAGTAATTGCTTAAAATGATAATAAACCACAGTTTGGCCCACGTCGTCTTGGCACTTGCTTAAAATAATAATAGTTTGTGGTTTCATTATCGTATAACGTATTACTTGAAGGGATAATGTCTACGGTTTGGCCTAAATTATCCCAGTATTTGGCTAGAATAATAACAGGTCGTGGTTTGGCCTGCACATTCTCAGTACTTGCTTATAATGGTAATTTATAGCACGTAGCTTGGCCCGCGTTGTCGTAGTACTTGCTTAAAATTATAAGGGTAGTATTTAAACGCAAATCAAAAAATATCCTTATTCTATGCAATAAGATTCCAAATTCCCATCAAAATTACTGATTGCACAGCATAATATTCAACTCAAAATATCACTAAACACACTACAATTTATTTTCGCAGCGTACAGCAATTTTTCCTAAAGCAAAAGCTTTTTCATCAATGCACAGCTAATAATCTTAATGCACATTATACCTGTTAACTCTTTTTCTTTTAAATATAGCTTCTATTTTTATATTATTTAGCAGTTTTTCTAAATAAAACAGCATTTTTATTAATCAGAGTCGTCTTAATATTTAACCTAAACTAACCTAACCTAACCTAAACTAACCTAACCTAAACTAACCTAACCTATTTTTTGTTTCACACCTAATCTATAAAGGCGATTCGCTTCTGGCACTTCGCCGGCCGCTGCCGCGGCACGCTCGCTTCGCTCGCTCGGCTCGTGCGTTGTTTTGTCATGTTCTAACATAACCTAACCTATTTTTTGTATCACACCTAATCTAATTTCTTCACTAATTTACCCTAAAGAAACCATCCATTGATCTAACCCCTGATAACAGAGCATTCCCTAGGAAGCGAGGGTCAACTTAGGGATTATGCGACTGGGATAGTTATTTTGCTATGAAATATGAAAAATTTGCTGTGCAGTCAGTATTTATGCTATGTATGTAGTTTTTTTGTACAAAAATAAATTTAACTGTATTACATTATGAGGAAAAAAGTAATGTCATATTGATGTAAAATTTCGAATTATCTGCAGTTTGAGTTTTGTTAAACATTTAGTTTATTTGTAGTGAAGTAAGTTATTTGATGTAAAAACGAATATAAATGATGAGTATGTATTGATAGGCGATTATTTATTTGATATGCAATTTATATTATCCCAAATAATAATAGCCTGCCGTTTGGCTTGCGTTGTCGTATTACTTGCAATGATAATAGCCCATGATAATAGTCTGGCCCGCGTTGTTTTAGTATTTTCTCAAAATGATAATGAGTACTTACTTTAAATGGTATTTCCCCACAGTTTGACCCGCGTTGTTTTAGTACTTTCTTGCTTAAAATAATAGCTCATGGTTTAGCTCGGGTTTTCGTATTACTTGCAAAGATAAGATTAGCTTGCTTTGTCTCAGTATTTGCTTAAATTCGCTCGTGTCTAAAGCTTATTACGGAGTACCTACGACAATTTTTAGATGAAATTGATTTGCAAAATATTTGAAATTAATTAAATAATAATTGTATGATTTATTCATGTTCAAATAATTATTTTATGGCCGCATTGGATTTAACGGTTAATTCAATATTTTTGTTCTTAGTATTAAGATCTCAATGTAACACAGTTCAACAGTAAATATGTTCTTATTTACTTATTATTTACTTATTTATTTATTTATTTATATGTCTTATTTTTATTGTTTTATTCAAAACAAGAATATGTTCTTTGACTTTAATAGCCTACGGTTTGGCCCGCGTCGCCTTATAACTTGTCAGAAGATAAATACTTAATAAAGTTATATGTTAAAATACCTACTCATTCTTTATGTGGTAAAAAGAATATTTTTCGGTACATTGCTCACTCATAAACCATGTAGTTTCCCACTCGCATACCAAATTATATCCAACTCCATTCGCATGTCATGGTCCACATCACAATCGTAAGGTCCTAATCCTGGTCTGACCACTGAGCTTTGAAACTTATGTACGAAATTTACACTAATGGCTTTTTATTGATGGAAAACATTGAAGCAACCTGCAAAGGCACGTCCATAGAGAAAAATCGATGTATATGAATTCAGCAACCCGCGCTCGGCCAGCGTGATGGATATGGCTCAATCACCCTTCGTGGGTAGGCCTACGTTCAGTAGTGGACTATTAAAAAAGCTCAGTACAGGTATTCAACATGTTTCATTAAATTATTAGAAATTTAATTTTGATTATCCTGAACTCAATGACAATCTTGCCCAAAACTGTTCACCCAGTCAAAAGTGGCCGAGACACTTGTAGGACTTTCAGGCATTCTCTGACCCTGTACAGATGAAAAAGTAGCACACAAGTAGGTATATTTTATTTGAGAAATACATATTGTACCTATATCTAGACGACAGGCATGTTCTAGGATTCTATTATACTCATCATGTGACTTACTTTTACTATGGTACCAACCCCGAAATCACGTAAATAAAATCTGCTGTTCAACATAAAAAGTTTATCGACCCGCGGCAAAATGTAAAGAATAGGTAATTTTCGCTTTTTCAGGTAGAACCCATAGTAAAGTAAGTTTATTTATCCGTATGTACCCTAAGTTCAAATCTATTGGCTCACAAAATAAAATCTTTCGTAAACTATTAGGGGCCCATTTTGCCCCATTGACGGATGAGTCAATATCTAAATTTTATTCTAGATACTTCACTATATTACTAAAAAAATGCGTTCAAGTTATTTTTCATGCTTTTATAGGACGTTTGGTCTAGATTTCGACAAGGAATCCGGGACTTTTCCCAAAACGTCAATATACCCATCTATTAGTTAAAAGGGTGGGCTATTTTTAAACAATATTGCATCGATTTACGAATAGATTTTTAGCATTTTTTTAAGAAATTGTTATCGTGACCCACTGAAATTTTCCTGGATAGCAGTAGGTACCCCAAGTGGTAATTTGTGTTATTGTCTAGCATCGTACCAAATTTTGTTAGAATTCATTTACCCGTTTTATCTTAGCTTTATCTGATAATTTTGGCTATCCCTAAGAGACCCTATAGATTTTCCGGGATAAAAATAGTTACTGTATTGAAACATGTTGTGTGTGCTTCCTACATACCAGATTTCATTCATAACCGTTCCGCTCGTTGGATGTAATTAATGTTTTTTTCACCAACTTTGGGACCCTATTTGACCCCTTAGATAAGGAAAATTCAGAAAAACACAAACAAACGTATTTTTCATTTTGTCTGAGTAGCATGTATACAAAGTTTTAAGTAAATCGGCACAGGAATACAAAATATACTTACAAACGAAAAGAGCCCGTTTTACCCCGTCAAAGGTCAAAAGTTCAAAGTTTTCGTCTTTAGTGCTCCATTACGTCATACAATGTACCTATATTCCATATTTCAAGTTTATATCTTTAGCGGTTTGGGCGGCAGCCGAAACTGATTAATTTTGGCTATCCCTAAGGATCCCCATAGAATTTCTGGGATAATAATAGTTCATGTGTTGAAACATGTTGTGTGCTTCCTCCATACCAGATTTCATCCATAACCGTTCAGCTCGTTGGATGTAATAGACGCTTTTTTCACCAACTTTAGGACCCAATTTGACCCCTTAGATAAGGAATATTCGGAAAAACAGGAACAAACGTAACTTTTATTTTGTTTGAGTAGCATGTATACAAAGTTTCAAGTCAATCGGTAAAGGGAATAAAAAGTTACATACAAACGAAAAGGGCCCGTTTTACCCCTTTAGAGGTCGATTTTTCAAAATTCCGTTCTTAGTGCTCCATTACGTGGTCCAATGTATCTTTGTTCCAAATTTCATGTTCGTATCTTTAGCGGTTTGGGCTGTAGGCTGTCTGTCAGTCAGTCACTCAGCGAAGCCTTTTATATAATAGATGTACTATTACCGATCCCAAAAAGTGCACAATAAAAAGAAAAGAAGTTTTCACTTCAAAAACATAGTCGAATTGAGAACTTCCTTTTTTGAAGACGGTTAGAAATAATGTTTAAGGTGGAATAGCTGCCATTGGCTATTCAAACGGCGCATGGTTTAATTACGTTTACCGTTCACGGTCTTATCCACCAAATGTTAGGCTTAGACCCACCACCGATTCATGTAACCTTGTGTTGATAAGTCGAACGAGTTGTATTTCGCGTGTGTGCACACTCACTCGGGTAGATAAAAATAATCTCTTCCTATAATTGGGCACACCTGCCTACGATTAAGCCGAATTTGTGTGCGCTATCATATCGATCGATAATATCCAAATATAAATTTTCTATAGTTCAAGAATCCAAACTAGGAAATACCTACATCATTGTTCCATAGTTTATTATTTACATAGTATATTTAGTATGTGTTTTACAAGTTATTGATTAGCTTAATAGAGTTATTGATAAGTACAATTTAGTATGAAAATTAATTTTGAATTTTCGACCAAACCGAAACCAACAGGTGCTGTTAAAATTTCATAGAAATTAGTTTACGCTGACTCTGTCGAACGTAAATAATTATTTTTAAAAAAATAGCACAATCGAGTTTATTGCGGCAATCTACGTACAACATTTAATATTTCACTCGGATCGATGTATTGTACACTATTCTTAAATTATCGTTGATTTTTCAAGATCTAATAAACCAATTTAGACCAAACCAATTTTCAAACACAAAATCGGACTGCTCTGCAAAAAAAATAAGCTCATTCATGTTAAGAAAAATATAGGTAGGTAGGTACACGTCGACTGACTTGATAACTTCCTCCGTTTCGTCGGTTAAAACTTGACTAGCTCTATTCTATATATACTGAAATACTGATCTAATCTTTTAGTACCTACCCTACCTATCATATTAATCGCCGTGGTGAATGGCGAAGAAATCGTGGAACATACACACATACAAACATGCAGCTGAATTGAGAATCTTCCTCCAATCCGTCGAAAAGAGATAAGGATTAAGGAACGTATGTTCGTTTCAGGTTACCTGACGTACGATATGATCCATTTCTACGTGCACCACGGGTCCCCGGTCGACGGGACCTACCTCTACGCCATGAAGAGATATCATTCCAACCATCATTTCATCAACCATGACAAAGGTAACTTTCTACTTTACACTTAGAATGAGGAAGGCTATGACTTACTCATACTTTATATAACTGAACTTACGTGATTTGATAGTTATAACACACGTCTATTGTTTTGACAGCATTCAGCGATCTTTTTCAAGTTGGGGCGGGGTGCATTAGCGTACGTACCTATTTAGCGCTGTGCTTTACGAGACGGCTCCACATACCCGTACTTTATCACTCGCCATCGCCAACTTGAGAAAGATCGATAAATGCGGTCGAAACTATAGTCAAGTGTTGTTATGACTATCAAATCACGTGAGTTCAGTCCCGTTAAAAGTTTAGTGAGTTTAGTATAAATAATCCAGTAGCAGTCAAGTACATCTAGACAAACAACTTTTGTTCTAGGACTTTTGGAAAATCACGAAGAAAAAATCAGCATTTCCTTAGAAAAAGTTCGTCAACGCGCGGCAAAATGGATAGAGAAGCGAATTATTTTTGCGAATTTTCAAAAGTACAAAAGTTGTTTGTCTAGATGTACTAGAGTTTAATACCTATGACCCTATAAATAAAAATGTGTGAAAAGCACGTTAGTTTTCATAGTAAAAAAGAAGGCTGACTTCTAGGCATTGGCGTAGTACGTAAATAGAGATTTTCTACGAAGGTAGCTCTTTTGCCCATCTCAGAAAAATATGACTTGAAGTTTTCTGGGATTATAGGCCGAATTGAAATTCTCGGCGGCTGTGATGTTAGCTACACTGCAAGCTGCGAATAACCCAATCCTGACTGAAGCTCACTTAACAGCTGCGCGAGGATTGGGTTTCCCGCAGCTTGTTGCTAACTTTACAGCCGACAACTTTGATTCGGCTTAAAACAAAGTTTCTAGGGTGGGCAAGGTGCCGCGCCCCATTGCTACGCCCATTTTTGTAAGATTATTTGAGTTTAGAATTTTAGTGATAATGAAAATTGACCGTGCCGGCCACAGAAAGGGGCTGGTAAGTTCGTATAGGCCGGGTGGCTAGCCCTGGTGTCAGAGTTTTTAGGCCGCCTGAAGGCCTCTGACTTGGTCAGAGGTCTCTTAACCGTTTAGGTTAAAACAAACCGGGACCTAGAATTTAACGTGTCATCCGAGCCACGGTAGCGCTCAGTTAGAAAATGCCACCCGCGTTCACCCATCCAAATACATTGCTTAATTTCGGTGATCGCTGACAAACAACTAATCAAAGTACGCTACGAGCGCTAGGGGCTGGTAAAAAGTTAAGTTACTTAGTTGACTTAGTACAGGTTTATTCAGTAAGGGTTGTACACATTTATTCAGTAAAGGTGTACTGGAACCGAGAAGTGAAATTCAGACATCATTATAAATAATTTTTAAAATTTTCCGCTTTTGAAAACTCATTTTACTTTTCTTATTGTTGCAGCTTTTGGCGTCAGCAGCAAATTATGGGATCACGTTTTCAGGACGATTGTGAGTGTGAAAAAGTTAGGGTTTAGCTTAAAATGGTAGTTGTATGTTGCAGTAGAGATATTTTGTAATGTTATCGTAGTACCTAAGATTGTTACAAATAACTCCCACGAGCTTCTAACACTACTTTTTGTACGTTGACTTTTGTCACGAAAAACAAGCGAAAGTAGATGAATGCAAACTTAGCAACTAATTTGCATTTAGCTGTATATTAGATAGAGAATAATGAGAATGTTGTAGAGCAGGGCTGTCCAAACTACACACCTTTGAGGGTCAATTAAATTTACAAAAAAGCTGGAATTAATTAAATTTAGAAAAAAACATTTTCAGTTTTTAACTCGCTCTACGAAAACAAAATACTTTTCGGAAATTCTCCAGTAAAAGATAGATAGCTTCACTTTTGAATAGAATGTTGCAAAAATTATGATAAATAAATTATGCCAAATACTAATTCAATGCCAAATAAATTCTATTATCGAAACTATTTTGTATCCAAAACTGTTTTCTGATTAAAACGCGAGTCGCGGGCCGCACGAAAACCAGCCGGGCTATTGTTTGGGCAGCCCTGTTGTAGAGCTAGAAGGTACCTACGCTTGCAAGTATTTTTTTCACAACAACGGGCATAAGGGTATTTAATAAATAATCATGGAATGCGTTTTGAACAGCGCCATATTATAAGTATACGTCTAACTTTGCTTAGACGGTTAATGAAATATTAACGTTTAAAAACCGGGGTTTCATTGACTGATTCACTCACTGATTCACTGACTTATAGATCAAAAACCTAACCCACTTCCAGATGACCTAGAAACTTGATATTTGGCATCAAGGTAGACTATCAGGCATATACAAAGGAAAAAATCTAAAACTTTGAACTTTTACCCCCCAACCCTATATAATAGGGGATGAAAGCTTGTATGAGACTTCCACAATTTTTCATGCTAAAAGTCTAAAAATTGACATAAAGACTCCCTGTTAGAAATAATAAAACATGTATTTCAGGATTTTTAATTAATCAGCCCCCAACCCCTAAAATTGGGGGATGAAAATTTGTTTGTCACTTTCGAAACTTTTGATGCCAGAAGTCAGAAAATGGATATACGAACTCGTTGTAATAGATAATAAAACACAATTTCAGGATTCTTAATAAACCACCCCCCAAACTAGATGTCCAAAAATTGATAAAGGGACTCTTTATTACAAATATTTCAAGATTTTTAGTAAATCACCTTTAAAACTAGGGGTTAAAAGTTGGTATGAGACTTCCGCAAGTTTTGAAGCTAGAGATGTGAAAATCGATAAAATTACTCCTTGTAGTAAACTACAAAAAGAAGTGAAATCCAACAAAAACATTTTCATGTGAAATCAAGCCCTTACTCCACAAACTCTACAGCTTAGTCAATATATGTGACTTGGCCGTTTCGTTACAACAAGAACTGTTTGTATAACAGTATTAATGAATTAATCACTTTACGCCCAGGCGCAGTTAGCGAAACAGCCAAGCCGCATATATTGACTAAGGTGTAGAGTTTGTGGAGTAAGGGCTTGTAGAGTAAGGCGTGTAGAGTTAGAAGCTTGGCTTTACGTGAGATCTGACAACTTTTTGATAGTGGGAACTGTGACTTGGCTTCATTTCACATGAAAATGTTTTTGTTGGATATCTTTAAAACTACGCAACGGATTTTGATGCGGTTTTTTTAATTTTACACTCTGCGGGATTGCAGTGGTTAAATATTGGTAGAAAATAATTTAACCATTTTGAACTATTGGCACGACACAGAAGAAACTTCTGCTGTAGTGCACACAATCCTATAGAAATCCGTACAAAGCAACAAAATCGTCCGCTTCGATTCCCTCCAAGTGGACCCATAGTTTTACGCATAGATTTCGCCTTAATGAAACTTCTGTTATTTTACTTATTTATTTCATTTAGGGATGAGTCGCTAGGTGCTGTCAATATTCCAATTGCCCTCTGTCTTTTTATCCAAGGACTTATTCAGTGAACTATTTTTTAAACTTCCACGTATTTCGCCTTCGTTTACCTACTTTACACATGATCATGACATTCAAGACGCATAACACTGCGCTCTAAGTGATACTACGTAGTATTATTATATATTCTTTGGTGATACTAAAACAAAATAATTCTGTCGTGTTTGGACTTTTTTTGCCTTAAGTATTTCTACATAAAAAAACAGAGACATGTTTTTTTTTTTACTTTTAAGTACCTAGCTAAAATTCAGTCTAAAACATTGGAGCATCCAAAGTCCTCAGCAAAACCCTTCCTGAAGATTATCTGTTGACAGCTGCTTGTGACCTAGATACATATAACCACCGTACTTATTACATTGAAATACGTAGTAATTACTTATAATATTAGTAAATAGGTATTTCTAGCTGTGATACTGCTGGGTGCGTGAAATAAATGTTCATATTTTCCTATTCAATGCATTTAAAGTTGGTAAATTAGACTTACTTAATGATTGGTAGATTAAATGGATACTTAAGACAATTAATTACGTTTTGTTATACGATACTATATGTTCGTTGATATATTTTGTTATGGCTTATTATGCTTTTACTTAATTTTATTTATTGCAATGACTTACCTAGTATATGTACGTGTTACTAGAGATCAAATACAATATTTGCATAGTTTTAAGTTGTGAAAAATAAAGTGTGAAAACTCTCTATTATGACTGCTGATTTTTAATTTTGAAATAATACAAGAGGCATGATGACTAAAAAATATAATTAGTACGTCAGATAGACTATCAAAAAATATCAAACACGTATTTTTTCTTTTGTCACTTAAACAAAAAAATATGAAGATATAGGCCGTTAGCGTACCGCGTCACAAGTGCCATACAAATGTATAGACTTCTGTGAAAGAGGTGACGTCACGACCCCCACTCCCAGTCTTTGTCATAGATTATCTTTGTCATTTGTTATTTGATTGACAAAAGAAAAAATACGTGTCCAATATTTTTTGATAATCATGGAGTAATTATAAAAATGTTTTTTTCACCCAGTCATCATGCCTAATGTGACTCTACATAGGTACATGTAGAGTCACAATTTTGCATCTTTGTAGTGTAACTCTACTGTACTGTACCGGGATTTTTAATAATAGTACACTGCTGAACATATACAGGGTTATTTCTAATCAATTAGCATCCTTTCAGAGGCTTATTCTGTACATCAAAACTAAAAACTTTTGTTCTGCGGCTTTTGTCAAAACTGAAAAAAAAAACAGCTTTTCCATACATTTTGTCGAGGGTGAACGTTGTTTTTCTATGGAACAACTTTTTTTTTGAGAATTAATAAAAGTCGTAGAACAAAAGTTGTTAGTTTTGATGTACAGAACAAGCCCTTAAAAGGATGCTAATTGATTAGAAATAACCCTGTATAGGTCTTACCCACGAAGGGTGTAGTATACTCGTAACATTGTTTCTTGTCAGTCTTGTCCCAATAAATTCAATCCAATTTAATTGTTTGTAAGGAAAATAAACTTTCTCGTACACAACTCCCCTTCCAATGTGACAGGTTCCAATCCAATTCTATTAAGAACCGCTTAGTTTCGTTAACATGTACCTATTATTTGAATATTACGTATCATTTCATCATGCATGATGTTTGATAAATATTATCATTTGTCAAACCGGTATCTGCTGTTAAAAGATTAACTACTCGAATCACACATGACTGTATTGATATCACTAGCCTAACTTCTTTGCAAAGGTGAGAATAAATATATGAATAACACTTTACACTCATAGGATTTTTCTACTATTTTCCTGTCTCTGGAGTTTCATCTAGAGACCAGATTATATGCATTTGCATGTTTGCATATGCATTTGCATATTTAAGCCATCCTAAGTGGTAATGGCACATTTTACCTAAGATCTAGTTATGATGGATATTATCGGTACATTTACAGTATTTTTCCGAATGCAGTGCACTCACCCTACTTTCCGAAATATTAAAAATGATCGAGATATAATTGACTACTGAACATTTGAACAATAAGTAGATACTTGATTGTTTACGTTTACGAAAATGTTAAATAATTTTAATGATATAATATAACTTCAATTTACTGTATCGCATATAAAAGTATAATTTACCTACTACTTTATTGTATGCTGATACTGAAATAAAAAAAAAATGAAAACTTAAATTTATTCATATTTGGGTTGCATATTCTGCCAATTTTCATGCATATTACAAGCTTTTTAAGTTGCATATAATCCGGTTTCTAGTTATGAAACATACTCGTACGCTAAGGTACATAAATAGGACAAAATTAACATTCAGACTCAAGAAAAGATACCTATTTACATTCAAATCCAAATATCTACCCGGGCAGTGATCGATCCCTTGAAGGTAGAGTTACTATCAATTGCACCAGGACGACACTCCAATACTTAAGGAGTTATCAGGTTTACATTAGCTTTGTTGGATCCCTGTGCAACATCTAAACTGAGATTTCTAGCATGATAGGATTGATAGGGCATCACGACTTAGCCTCAGACCAAATAAAAATATCAAGACAGAACGTCGTGAACAGATAAGTGATAAGGGGTTTTTTATATATATGGTGAGTGGGTCGGTATTGCGCCGCCATAGTTTGACTGAAGAGCCAAGGCGTAATTTCCTTGTACGTGTATGTGTGTGTAATTGTGTCTGTACACGGTGAGGCGTAATTTTGCCGGCCTCACTTGTTTTGTTCACAACATTCTGTCTTTATTTTTTTATTTGGTCTGAGGACTTAGCGTTAAAACTATAATTATGTCAACGTCACCCGAAACACAAGTTGCCAAGATAATGTTTCGCGACGATTTGGATACCTACATACAAAGGCCCGAATATTCGTGTTATCTTGAAGAGCATGGCTCTAAGACAGCAAGTCCTAGAGAAACTATAAGTGTATAAAATACTACATAGATAGGCACTTTTTTACTTATTATCACATTGTTTTCTTTCCCAATCTAGAAGTTGTACAAATCTTATCAACTTTTATCTACCTAGTTATTAAGAAACGCATGACCTTAAGACATGAACATGACTAAGTTTCAAAATGTACCTAAAATTTAATATGTATTTTAAGTTATTGACGAATTTAAAATGTCTTAAAGGCGTACATATCAAATAATAATGTAATTTAATTATGTATTGTACATAAATTGTTCGAACACAGGTTTTTGTTTCTTTTTGGTACCCATTTTTAAAACTTAATCACTATTTTTAAAATAATCTTGGTAAACAACCTACCTACTTATTCACAATAATTAGTGGCGGTTTTGGCAGTGACAGTCTAACTCGGAAACAACCAGAATTTTTATCTCGGGTCCTGGGTTCGAAACCCATGACACCAAGAGGATAGAAGTTATACTTGCCACTAACGGCGACAAATGCTAACAAATGGAGAAAGAATGCCGATGGAAATCTGCACATCTGAGAGTTTTTCATTTTCCAAATAGAATAGAAGTCTGTATAAAACCCGAATTTAGCTAGCTTAGACATGGTGCAGCGGACTGCGGTCTTATCTTTCTTAAAGAGGAACTTCCCTCCAGTACCCTTACCCTAAAGTCACAAACATCTATTTCAATGAATAACGATAATATAAAATAACCTTGTAATTAATCTGAATTTGACTGCCTCGGTGGCTCAGTGGTTAGTGACTCTGACTATATACGGGATAAAAGAGGCGTGGGTTCGATTCCCACCCAGGGCAAGTATTTTTGTGGTGAACTTAGGTGTTTGCTCTGTGTCTGGGTGTTATTTAGGTATTCTATGTAAGTATGTATTAAAAAATTTGTATATGCAGTATATCAGTCTCCGGCAGCCATATCACAAGCTTTGCTTAGTTTGGGGTCAGAGTCCGTCGGGGATAATAACATCCCCTGACATTTTTTTAATGTAAAGTAGCATTATTATCATAAGTATCCAGGAAATAATTTGAATATATCATTAGCAGTATACAAAAATGTTTTGTTTTATTCAGGCTCTACTTCCTTCAGTTAAGCTTGATTCACATCACACCGAGTCCCATGTTTGTTGTCAGTTATCTATTATTACAGTAACCGCTCTAAGCAATGTAATTACAGGTGGATTAAGCAATGAATACACTTGAGCAACTAAATGAGATAATTTACAAAACGTGCTCTATCTCACTGTAAATTGTTACATTACGTGATATTGCCGTAACATACGTGACACGATTAGATGGGGCTGACCTGATACTGCCCTAACTTAGTCTAGTACAGATCCAAAACTTGCTCGAAAAACTACTTAATTTTCTTTCAAACCTAAAAACTTTTTTAAAATCCTTCAACTTTACTTACATTAAAACACAAATTCTAGATTGAAATTGCTATTAAATTAAGGTGGCTTGTTTTAATTAATATAAGTAGTAGCAACGTGACTGGTTCGAAAATGATTACTCGTAAGGGCTATTAGAGTAATTTAAAAAGTTAATTTTCTTTTTATGGCGTAATGAAATTGCTTTTTCGAAGCTGCCAGTGCTAAATAATGGATCTAAAAAGGTTTTTCCGTGATTGCAAGTGGGTTGGGTTTTTTATAGTGGCAAGTTTGTTGGTGAATAAGTGTGGGTGCTGTTTTTCTGGATGGGACTATTTTACGGATGAGATCTTGTCGACAGTGTGCCCAATACTGTCTACTACAAAAATTGTTAAGGATATATTCAAGACGCATGTTATTGGTAAGTTAATCTTATAATATTCCTAATTTGAGAACCTAATTAGGAAATAAGTTAATAGCTAAGGGTACCGAAGGTACAGTAAATTATGAGAAAGAAATAAATAAAACTATCACATCCATGAAAACTTTTGAAAAAAAATCACATAAATAAAAGTTATGTATTAATAGGTATATAGCGTCCTAACTGACCCGTCGAACTTCGTTTCACGCAATATCTTTTTACATTATACTTAGCCTATGTGTTGTTCTGATGTTTAAGCATTACTATGCAAAGTTTCATCTCAATCGGTTCAGTAGTTTTTGCGTGAAAGAGAAACAAACATCCATACATGCAAACTTTCGCGCTTATAATATTAGTAGGATACACCTCGGATACACTTGGTGTAACTTGTAGACTGTAGAAACACCACTTGTAGAATCATTTCCACTCTGTGTCGCTCTTCTGTCTTAATAAAACGCGAAAAACAATAGAGAATAAGGGCTATTAGACGTCGATGATTCTCCAGAGTACAGAATTCTCGTCATTTACTGATTTGCTAATTTCTATGCTCTTTCTTTGCTACATAAAACAGAAGAAGACGGTCCCATAACACCGGAACTGGTCTCGGAGTGCGTGAAATGCGGCCGAGAGCTCTCCCGTGCCAAGAAGAAGCGTGGGAACAAGCTGGTCCGCAATGGAGTCAGTCTGGAGGCTTCCACGCCCGCCATGATGCATTTCTTCACGGCCAAGCTGCCTGACGATGTGAGGAAGGCTTCGGACGTATCGCATGAGCTGCTTACAGCAACAAAGCTGTTGCAGCTGAAGATTTGTAGCGGGTGAGCGTATGAAGCTAATAATATACCTACATGTGGCTCAACCGTAAAACATCCACTGTAAAGACCACGTCAAGTCCATGTCTACATACATAATTATAAATTTCCTTCCACTGATATAGTTCCAAAAAATACTGGTAGAAAGCAGTTCGTATCTAGCGTATAACTGCGGTCTTTATCAAAATCTGCGCACTTTGTACCTTCGTGGGAGTCCCATTATGCGGTGTCGTATGTTTATGTAATAACGTAAATAGTTACGTACTGGATAGTCAAATAGCAAATGGCGACCCTCTTAAAATAGACCCTATTTTCTAATAGATGACCTCAACAGCATCTAAAACAGAGCGCTGTCGTGGCTCGGAGTAAACACTGTAACTGTAGGTACCGACGCCCCGGATTTTGTAAATATTTAGACATTAAACCCGATTACAGAGGCGCCAGCGTAAATTTAATGGCAACGTAAAAAGCGTTCTCTCTATCGAATGCCTAAAGTGAAAAAGAAACCGAACTATGCTATTTAGCTAATATAATTACGATGGCGCCTCTGTAGTCGGGCTTATTATCCCAATTTTTACTATTGGAAAAATTAGACTAACTTCTAATAGTAGTCTAAAAAATATCTGATTTGTCTTGGATTTCCAACAGTTGCGACGTGACTCCAAACACGTTTATGTCTTTCCTTGAGCACCAAGTGATCCGTATCAACGACTGCTCGTCCTGCAAGCCCTTCAGCATAGCGTGCAAGGACAGCAAGTATCGCTCCTTCGACGGCACTTGCAACAACCTGCGAAGGCCGGAGTGGGGGCGAAGGGGAGCCCCATTCACTAGGATAGCTGCTCCGCGGTATGGCGATGGTGAGTCAGTTATACGATAAGTAATATACGTACAAAGTGCCTGGTCAAGTGCAGAGTGCAAGCCCGTCAGCATAACGTGCAAAGACAGCAAGTATCGCTCCGTCGACGGCACTTGCAACAACCTGCGAAGGCCGGAGTGGGGGCGAAGAGGAGCCCCATTTACCAGGATAGCTGCTCCGCGGTATGGTTATGGTGAGTCAGTTATACGATAGATAATAAGCCCGATTACAGAGGCGCCAGCGTAAATTTAATAGCCACGTAAAAAGCGTTCTCTCTATCAAATGCCTTAAGAGAAAAAGAAACAGAACTATGCTATTTAGCTAATATAATTACGATGGCGCCTCTGTAATCGGGCTTAATATACGTACAAAGTGCCCAGTCAAGTGCCGAGTGCAAGCCCATCAGCATAACGTGCGAGGACAGCACGTGTCGCTCCGTCGACGGCACTTGGCACCTTTGGAGGTCGGAGTGAGGGCGAAGGGGAGCCCCGTTTACTAGGATAGCTTTTCCGCGGTATGGCAATGGTGAGTTGGCTACACTTAGTTTTTCAATTTTTAGAATGTTGCTTAGAATGGACGATGGAAAAGAACAGTACTCAATCATCACTACATAGTATGAAACAAAGTCGCTTGCCGCTGTCTGTCCCCATGTATGCTTATATCTTTAAAACTACGCAACGGATTTTGATGCGGTTTTTTTTAAATAGATAGAGTGATTCAAGAGGAAGGTTTATACCTATGACTATAATACACCTGTGCGAAGCTGGGGCGAGTCGCTAGTCTTTCGTACTTATAACAATCCTTGATCAAGACTGGGTCGGAAGTACTTCCTGGTCTTTAGATGATGGGAGGTTTTAAAACTTTAGGAGGTAACTGGCTAACTAAGCCGAAGTTAAAAATAAAAGCTCTCACTTTTCATCCATCCAGGTATCTACGCCATGCCAGTGGCAAAGAGCGGGCGTCCTCTTCCGAACGCGCGCACCATATCGTCTCGCCTGTTCTCCGACCGAGGCATCACGAGCCGGACGATGACCACTCTCAACATGCAGTGGGGACAGTTCATCACGCATGATATTGTATTCCAGGTTATGGAAGTTACTGGTATGTGGCTCTGAAGAAAATGACATTGGCGACTTATTGGATTTACTGTACTGTACACCGGCCTTTTAATATGCTGTAATATTGGGCTATCTTACACACGGTCTCTGGTCCCAAACTATGCAAATCTTGTGATATAGCTGCCAGAGACAGATATACTACATAAACATATTTTTTAAATACATACTTATATAAATAATACCTAAGTAACACCTAGACACAGAGCAAACACCTATGTTCATCACATAAATGTTGGCTCTGGGTGGGGATCGAACCCACGCCTCTTTGACTCAGCAGTCAGGGTCACTAACCACTGATCCACCGAGGCAGTCATAATAATAGTAATGCGATTGAGCTACATACAGGGTTATTTCTTATCAATTAGCATCTTTTTATGGACTTATTCTGTACATCAAAACTAACAACTTTTGTTCTGCGAATTTTATCAAATATAAAAAAAAAATGTTGTTCCATTGAAAAATATCGTTCACCATCGACAAAATGTATGGAACAGCTGTTTTTTTTTTAGTTCTGACAAAGTCGCAGAACAAAAGTTGTTAGTTTTGATGTACAGAATAAGACCCTAAAAGGATGCTAATTGATTAGAAATACAGGGTTATTTCTAATATCCAAAATGTTGGCTACGGGTACTAATTAGATTGGCTGATAGGACTTTATTATTCTAGAAGTATTGATCGATTTATTGGTATACAGGGTTATATCTAATCAATTAGCATCCTTTTAGGGGCTTATTCTGTACATCAAATCTAACAACTTTTGTTCTGCACCTTTTGTCAAAACTCAAATAAAAAATCAGCTGTTTCATACATTTTGTCAAGGGTGAACGATATTTTTTTATAGAACAATAACTTTTTTTTTAGAATTATTAAAAGTCGTAGAACAAAAGTTGTTAATTTTAATGAACAGAATAAGCCCCTAAAAAGATGCTAATTGATTAGAAATAACCCTGTATAACTATCAAATATGTTTAAGTGTATTTATTAGAGAGAAATTACTTTCGATATTTGAGATGACCAATGATCAGCCAAGATGCTACAACGGGATTTTTTGTATCCTTTTTTACCACCACAATAGCAAGAACACTTAGAAGTATATACTTCTTATGTATGTAGAACTTTTTATATTAAGGAGGAAATATTGGCAAAAGAGAGAGGAAGCCCTACATTGGGCTGAACTAAGGAACTTCCAAGGATATCACGCTCATCTAAATTATGTATAATATGTATCTGACAACAAAATTTATAGACGAAGGTGGGATCCAGTGCTGCCTCGGTAGCGGGCAAGACGTACTGCCCCAAGAGCTGATGAACGACAAGTGCATACCCATCTGTGTGCCTGAGACGGACCAGTTCTACCGGCAGTTCGGTATCAAGTGCCTCAACTTTGTCAGGAGCATCACAACTCCCAGAGACGACTGCAGTTTAGGGTACGCCGAACAAGTAAGAAGAAAAATTTACACAAATTGTCATCTACCCTCCTCTTATCGTATCCATTTATCTCCATCCCAAGGTTGCCTGGAAGATCTCACTTTAAGCGATAAGGCCATCATTAGTTTAACTAGTTTTAAGCCTTTTTGTGTATGTTATTACTTATGTATCATTGGTGTAAACAATATGTGTGAGTTATCTTATCTTCGCAATGGACAGGACACATAGCGCGGAGTACTGGTGACCGATGGGGACGAAAAGTTCTCGAGTGGAGACCACGTACCGGCAAGCGCAGCGTAGGACGCCCACCCACAAGGTGGACGGATGACCTCATTAAGACCGCAGGATCACGTTGGATGCAAGCCGCTACCAACCGGTTTTATTGGAGATCCATAGGAGAGGCCTATGTCTAGCAGTGGACGTCCTATGGCAGATGGATGGATGGATCTTATCTTCGGTAAAGATGTGATTAGTAACAATAGTATGATTACAGATGAACACAGTGACCAGTTACCTCGACGGCTCTCAACTGTATGGATCAGACAAGAAACTGGCATCAAAGCTTCGGAGCAAGAAGGGAGGAAGACTTCGGCAGGAAACTAGGAGGGGTTGCAAAAGGGGATACTTACCTTCAGTAGAAGATAAAGGCGCAGTTTGTTTGCTGAGGAACTCTTCAGATCCTTGTTATTTAGCTGGTAAATTGTTTGTTATGTACCGGTATTAAAAAATAGATCATCAACTTGTTTGAAGAACTTTTGTTCAACTAAAAGAAGTTAGTGGTACAAATTCACCATCCAGTGGGAATTTGTACCACCGATTTCTTCAGGGTCAACAAAAGTTGTAGGTCAATCAAAATTATCTACGAGGCTAACACATTTCAATGCAAATGAGGATAGTTGCAAAAATTACCAAAAGAAAAAGTCTAAAAGTAATCTAACACACGGATTTACTGAACTCGAAGTCGATGAAATTAAGACAAAAAGTAAATTAATATAAAAAGAATAACTTTAAAAATACTTACAAGCTTTTGAGATCCTGGACATCATGTTGCAGCAGAGTGCTAGCCAAGACAATTAAAACGAGCACAAACACAACGGGTCTATCTTGTTTAGTACAGGAGTTCCTATGGCCACCTTCCGACTCCATCATCAGATAAGCTTCACGGTACCATATTATTGCATTGTCAGGAGATATACATATGCGTGCAAAATTTCAGCTCAATCGGAAACCGGTAGGTACGTTTGTCAAATTTAACTTGCAAGATTCCACCCGAACTTACGTACATACATAGGTACATCCATTGCAAGTTAAATAAAAGCTTGTAAAAACTCATAACTCGGTAAAGCTAATTAAAAACTTTAACTTTTTGCAGGAGACGGGCGAATAAACCAAACACCAACCCTAGCCTTGCTGCACACTCTACTTCTCCGGGAGCACAACCGTGTGGCCGACATCCTCAGCAGCCTGAACCCGCTGTGGACTGACGAGAAGCTGTACCAGGAAGCCAGGAAGATCGTGATCGCGGAGTTACAGCATATCACTTACCAGGAGTGGCTGCCAATGAATTTTGGTAACAGTTCCTTTCAAACTACGTAATTAACTTATGCTATGTTGGTCAGAGTTTCAAAGCCGTCTGTAGGCCTCTGACATGTCAGAGTCAGATGTAAATGGCACCTGCGGTCACCCATCCAAAGACCTAACGAACATGATGAAAGATGATTACCAATGAACATCTAGGCAAACTACGCTATGAGCGCTACATAAGCAGCACATTGATTAAATAAATTGGAAGCCGTACTTAGTCGCAAATAACTTTGGAACTGACTTCTCATACACTCACCGTACTCATGAAAGAATGAACTTCTAGAAGTTAGGCCTATAAACCAATTTAAACTAGTTGCGTAGTGTAAGATGGCTACCTAAAAGGTAGACATTTGGCCTATAAAAGACGATAAAAGTTAATAGCTTGCAAGAGGTTGTATTAAAAATTCATAGTCGATACCAGCTGGAGTCTCGTGATGACATAATGTCCTACATCCTTAAGATTTTTGACGAAATCCATGTGGTATATGTATATGTATACTAAGCGCCACACAAATCGGCGGATGGGAAGTTATGCGCAGAACGCTGCGCAAATGCCGAAATATAGGTACGCGCGGGAGCCAGAGAGACGAGACGCCAGGGCACACCCGCCCGCCAACCTCATGCCTCCCCCGCGCTCCCGACGCATTGTGCACACATGCACAATAATTAGCGAATCACGGCGAAGTGTCATCTGCGGCTAACTTCTCATCCGCTGATTTGTGTGGCGCTTAGTATAAAGGATTTCGTCCAAAGTCATAAAATTAACTATCCCGTCTTGTCTTTTTATTGACTTCCCTTTTCAGGCGAGAACTACCTCCGCTACTACCGCATATCACCGTCCACGCTGTACAGCCACGACTACAGTGACAGCGTGAACCCCGGAGTCATCAACTCGTTCGGCGCGGCAGCCTTCCGATTCCTGCATACTGTCATACCGGACAACATCATGACTTGCCCAGCTAGTTACCACGCCGCATATTTTTACAAGTAAGTACCTATAATACTTATTGGAATAGCCAGTGACTGAGACACATCGCTTTGGATTCTTCGGTGAAACTGGTGTTATTTTTTATGCGATATTTTCCAGTTTTCAGAAGGTTCTCTAACTTTTCACTTGATAATTCCTCACTTAACTCACTTGATCACTTGAATTGATAATCGGCCAAACATTTCCTGAGAAAAGGCAGGATACCACAGAATCTACACTTACATAATACGTACCAATAATAAACAGAGTTGAACCTAAATCAGGTTAATATGTTAGTAAGTAGAGTTGTTCTAAGAAATCTCCGGATTTCTTTTCTTTTTCTATTTTTAAATAGTTTTAATCTGGTCTCATTCTAAAGGGGTGAAACTAGTATAACACGGGGAAACACTCGATCAATTCTAGGTGGCGATAATACCGGTTCTGACGACTTGTGCATTTACCCTTCAGCTGGTCTAGCAAACCAGCCAAGCTTGGTGTTTGTCTGTTCCAGATATAGCGACCATTACTTCAATCCCTGCCTGCTTGAGACCTCACCCGACTCTCTGGACGACTTAATGCGCGGTGTCCTCGCGCAACCAGCAGCTGAGTGTGACAACTTCTGCTCACAAGAGATCACTAACCTACTGTTCAAATCACATAACAAGTGGGGCATGGATCTGATAGCGATGGATGTCCAGCGTGGAAGGGACCATGGCCTCGCTTCGTACAACGACTACAGGTGGGTCACGTAATCCATAAAACTCCACCAGAGCTCTAGAGGATCTATACTTCTATAGAATTAAATAGCAATAGATAAGCGCTCAGAGCGTAGCTTGACTAAAAGCTCGATTACAGAGGCGCCATCGTAATTATATTAGCTAAATAGCATAGTTCTGTTTCTTTTTCACTTTAGGCATTCGATAGAGAGAACGTGTGGGGATCTTTCCCACATTATAATAAATTACTTATATCTTATATACATAACACAATATATTTATTCATATTATATATTATTTACACATACAGACATAAATACTGAAATATTCCAAATTCATTTTATATATTTATTTACGTACTTAATTATAAAATTCATTCCGGACAATATTTATCTAATACTTTTAGGATTTACAATCACTGGAAACGCGCGCAGCCTATTGACCTTGCAAGCGGCCACAGCATGCCGCGTAGTTAGTACGACAGCCCGGCGCTGCACCGGTTAGGCGAGCGCAAGCCGCGCCGACCTTGACGCGCCCTCTGCCGGCAGTCGAGAAACGTCGGTATTGATTTGCGCTCGCGCGCCGTCCGTCTTATCTATTGGTTTACTTGCCTATATTTGTTTACCTACGAACTTTATATTGTCCATCGTCTACTCCTTCCATTCTATTATTTATAATTATATTTGTATGTATTGTGTGTGGATTAAATACGTGATATTCACATAGTGAAGTTGTCATTCAACGACGAACTACCCCACATACCACAACTGGTGACCCCTGCAAGGACGCTCAGAAAGGTACGAAGTGAACTACAATGAGTGACAGTGACTCGGCAGAAACAGCCACATCGGAACAAGGCACCTCCCAGCCGTGCACAGCGCGTAAACAAAAAGTGCGCGTTTCCACTATGCCGTCCGACGTTTATAAAGTCGGCATACGAGTTCCACCATTTTGGCCGGAGGAGCCAGAGATATGGTTTGCCCAAATTGAGGGACAGTTCGCCATCTCAAATATTACTTCGGATACAACCAAGTTTTATTACGTAACCAGCCACTTGGATCCTCAATACTCAAAAGAGATAAAGGATATAATAACTTGTCCTCCCGCTAGTAACAAATATGAGAAGCTTAAAGGCGAGCTGATAAAGCGACTGTCAGCGTCACGCGAGCGGAAAATCCAACAGCTGCTGATGCATGAGGAGTTGGGGAACCGGAAGCCATCACAGTTCCTGCGCCACCTTCAGAGCCTAGCCGGAAATTCCGTCCCTGACGACTTCATCCGGAGTATTTGGTGCAGCCGACTACCTAACAATCTACAAACGCTGATCGCATCGCAACCGTCATCTTCCCTGGAGGCTGCAGCTGACCTGGCCGACAGAGTGCAAGACATCGTGGCTCCGAGTCTTCAAGTGGCGTCAACTTCATCGGCTGTTCCCGTTCCTGGTTCGATGCAGTCAATGGCTAGCGAAATCGCCGAGCTGAAGGCTGCCGTCAGAAACCTGACCATGCAGCTCAACAGGCAGCCCAGATCCCGCGATCGTTCCAACAACAACCAACAGCGCAAGCGCTCGAGATCGAGGTCCCAGTCAAGTTATAGGAAGTTTCCGGTATGCTGGTACCACAGTCGACATGGAGCCAACGCCCATCGTTGTATCAAGCCGTGTGACTTTGAGAAGTCGGAAAACTCTCAGGGCGGTCGGTAATGGCGACGGACGATTGCCCCACTTCACCTGGTCGCCTCTTCGTTACCGATCGCACATCGAAAGTCCAGTTTCTTGTGGACACCGGAAGCGACGTCTGCGTCTTCCCTCGGTCTGCTCTTCGGGAACATCGGGTCAAGACCAGCTACGAACTGTCAGCTGCCAATGGAAGCGTCATCGAAACCTTCGGATTCCTGCAACTCAACCTAGACCTAAGCCTTAGACGTAACTTCCCTTGGAACTTTATTGTTGCAAACGTTACTAAAGCTATTATAGGGGTAGACTTTTTGAGTTATTATAACCTGATTGTTGATGTACGTAACAAACGTTTAATTGATAACGTCACTTCTTTATCATCTGCTGCGTACATTGCTGACGCACCTGATATATGTTCAGTGAAAATACCAACTGGCGATACGTGCTACCATAAAATCTTATCGGAATTCCCCGAAATCACTAGACCAGCTGGCACGCCACACGTTCATAAACACAACACTGTGCACCATATACGCACCACACCGGGCCCTCCCATCTCTTGTTCCCCCCGCAGGTTAGCTCCTGACAAGCTTAAGATTGCCAAACAGGAGTTCGACTTGATGTTGAGTAACGGTACAGCCCGCCCATCTGAGAGTCCATGGTCTTCTCCGCTACACTTGGCGCCTAAGAAAGACAACGGCTGGCGCCCCTGCGGGGATTACAGACTGCTCAACGCTCGGACCATCGCTGACAGGTACCCGATTAGACACATTCAGGACTTTGCTCACAGTATTTCTGGTTGTACTATCTTTTCGACCATAGATTTGGTAAAGGCGTATAATCAGATCCCTGTCAACGAGGAGGACATTCAGAATCAGATCCCCACAAACGCTTTTACGTTGCTATTAAATTTACGCCGGCGCCTCTGTAATCGGGCTTAAGTGTTCTTAACTGATCATCTGTGTGGGGCAACGGTCGGAAGGGTCAGTCCTCGGATGGGGGACCACTGGTCGCATTTTCAGCAGAGTGCTACAGTGTTTTGGATAACATAATTGAAAGCCTCGTTCATTTGACACCAGGGCTAGGAACCCGGCCTATACGGACTTAATTTATAAATTGTTACGTTATAATCAAGAATGTAATTGTAATTTTGATGATTGATTTTATAGAGAAACCTGTGGCCTGACAAAAGCAAGGACCTTCCAGGATCTAGCTGGAGAAATTCCTCAAGATGTGAGCCGTTTTCCACTCAAGTACTGCTATTACTTAGCTAGTTATCTTTACACATTTTACCTCCTTTGCAATTGATGTGTTTCAGCGTATCGTCGCCCTAGCCCAGATGTACGAGTCGGTAGATGATATAGACTTGTTTGTCGGAGGTGCTATGGAGCGTGGAGTGCAAGGCTCTGTATTGGGGCATACGTTCCACTGCATTGTAGCGGAGCAGTTTTATAGAACAAGGGTGGGTGACCGCTACTTCTACGACAATGGGGAAATGCCGCACTCTTTCTCACCAGGTAAGGGTTTGACTCCAGAATATTTGAAGTAGGCTTATAGAATAGGATACCGTGACTTTGCTACTGAACTTAATATCCATGACTGATTATAATATAAAGTAGGTTTTCGCCACGCAAGAATGACCGAATGTGTTCAAATGAATGTCGTGGTAGTCATAACGAAAACTAAAGTCACATAGCCAATTTTGAGTTCGGCAATGTATGAGAGGTTGGAGGGAGAATAAACAATACTGAATGAAAAAAGAGGATAAAAATGGTAGGACCTATTCGATGTCAATCCTTTAAGACCGGAAAACGAATAAATATCACACAACGGTCTCATCAGAGAAAATGACTAACTGGAACGTTCCACCTGTTAAATTTAGACGTGACGATAATTTTTAAATGTGTTTCATTATATTTTCCAGACCAACTAAAAGAGATAAAGAAAGCCTCAATGGCGCGCCTGATCTGCGACAATACAGACGTGAAGTACGTGCAAAGGAGAGCGTTCGAGATGGAATCCTCCACCAATCCCAAGTACAGATGCGACGACTACAACGCTATACCGTACGTCGATCTCACCGCTTGGAAGAAGCCGTTCGATATTTTGGACTTATAAAATAGTGATATGAGCTTCATTATTGATCGAATCACACAACTTGGCGGCTGTGATGTTAGCTACAAGCTGCAGAATGCAATCCAATCCTGACTGAAGCTCACTTAAGAGCAGCACGAGGATTTGTTTGGTGATTCGACCTATAATAAACTATAATTAGCTCTGTTAACACGAGAAAGAAACGGTTCACACTAAAAACAGTCAAAGAAGTCTGATCTTTAAAGAGATTTCCTGGTTTAGATAAAAGTTATAGACCGCGCCACACAATTTGGCGGATGTGAAGTTAGCTAAGATCTGGGAAATATCCAATCCTGACTGAAGCTCACATAAAGCCGCACGTTGATTGGCTATTGCGCAGCTTGTAGCTTCACATCCGCCGACTTGTGTGGCGCGGCCTATACTATCGTGTGGCCAATATTTATGTAAACCTACCTATTTATAGAATGTAGATAAAGTAGAAAACAATACAATATAAATAGATCCTTATACATAAACGGGGCAGCAGTTTTACATAATAATAAGACTTTTTGTTTGTAAATAAATTGAATTTTTGACAATAAATTACTTTTTCATTTTACTCCACCCACTGAAGTAAAAACTATTATTTTTAGTCATTTATTTGGTTGATCTTGATAAGTAAAAGGAAATTACGTAACGAGATTATTTGCCCAGCAGTGGGACATAACAGGCTTCTTTTTAAGAAGACTTGTGTGTTCTTTTTCAATGAAACTCAACTCGTGGTATGTTAAAAAATGTAATTCAACAAATATAAATCGTATTATACAGACTAAGACTTAAAATCTCAATAAATTGATAACAATAGATTGACGAAAACTAAACTATCACATTGGCGACTTTGTATCATGATTCATAATTTCAGATATGTTATCAAATAACCCTGATTTACATAAAACGGTTTAAGGTGCAATTCAGTAGTCAACTGCACGCAGCAGCTGGAGACATTTTACTAAAAAAAATAGTTTTGTAGATGTACGGAGTGTTGCCACTGCCCCAGTTTTGGCCATATGATGTTAAAATTACTGCATAAATAGGTTATAAATAATGTAACATCATAAATATTGATTGTGTCGATTTAAAAGTTCGAAATATTTTTATAAACTCAAAGAATTATCTTTGTGTTTCATTTCAAAAATCTGAAGTGAACGCAGGATTTGAACCTGCCCCTTCGGATCACTAGCCCTACGCTCTCCCAACTGAGCTAGCCCGCCTCCTACGCAAGCGCCAAATTTTTGAAGTGCTTGTCAATACTACCAACTTATATACGATCACTCAACTAGAAGTTATTAGAACTTCTGAAGATTGACGAGAGATCATTTTTTAAAGTATTATTAATCATTAAAATTCAAAGTGGCCAAAAATGACACTAAGATGGCTACAACCGGAGCATTTAACCTCTATTATTATATGACTTCCAAGTCCAACTTCTAATAAAATCACAATAAAATATTGCAGAAGTAATTTTTTGCTATAAATTTTCAAGGCAGGAAAAACCCACAACCTTTTGTTTACCTAAACCTAGATTAAGCTTATCTATAAAATAGTAGATATAGTATAGGTACATTTTTAAAACACGTATAAAATGTACAATAATAGTTATTATGTAGAATAATGATTATACACATATAGCCTTAATTTGCAGGTACAATATAGTTAACTTAGTTTTTATTCCAAAGTACTACTAATTAATTATACTAAGTTTTGGAAGGTGATAATATTTAAACTCACTGAATAATATTCTAGTTATAGAAGCTGAATAATCGTTGTCTAGAATACAAAGTTTTCAAATATTGCATTTTGTGCTTCAGCAGTGATATGCGCAAAAAATATCTAACTTCTAAAAGAGTTTCACGGTGTGATGATTCCACGCTTAATAATATTATCGGGCATGGATATACGAGTAATAAATAGGTTTTTTTTTCGCATTAGTCATATATATTTTGTTTTAAATATAGGTAAACATGGAATTTTAAAATATGTATAAAAATACTAAAAATCCATTTTGGTTTTATGCTTTTTTTACTTCATTAGAGGGCGCGTTTTGCTTTAGTGTACCTTTGGCACGTTGGTTTCGTTACAGTCAAAATTGTAAGTAGTACAGCAATTGAAATTCTAGACGGCGCTGTTAATCAATAATCCGATTGTTTCCCAAAACCATACACAAACTTGTTATCTCATTTTTACATGTCTACAAAACTTTGTGCAGTGTTGAAAGTAATTTAAGGGATGTGAATTTAAACGACGACGCTACGGAGATATATATCATTATACTCATAATTATGACCAACTTTTACTATGGGACTAACCTCGAAAACGCGAATATATATATATACTTAGAAGAAAAAGTTCGTCGACTTTTGACAGAACATGAAACAGCATTTTTAATTGCTGTTTCGTGTTTGGTCCTCTAGCAAAAGTTGGTTTTAATTTCGATAACAACGCTATTCTACAATATTTTAATTCATCTAGATTTGCGCATTGTTTAAATTAATATGTAAAATAAGTCTGTCTCACTCTTATATCAGCAGGTTCCGTTCATCCCTCTTCTCATTCCCCCACAGAGCTGTGATTTTGTTCTGGACCCCGTGTGACCGAACTACGCATGAGTAGCGAGAACCCGAGCCCGAGCCAGGTTTGACGACTCTCCCCAATGGTTGTTATTCTTAATAATTACTACAACGACATTCTAGAACATGTCTATATTTGCGCCTCGTTCCCAAAAGAGATCACAAGACAAAGTCACTTTTTTGTTTAACTGACTGTGTATATGTTTAAATTTTCTAAACTACAAAACAGATTGCAATGTGGTTTTCAATACCTTTTAGAACATTTATTTCGGAAGGTTTTTAGCTATAATTCTGTCGTAGCCGGGCGAAGCCGAGACGGGTAGCTAGAGTAAAATAAATCTGTCTCACTCTTATATCAGCAGATTCCGTTCATCCCTCTTCTCTTTCCCCCACAGCGCTGTGATTTTGTTCTGGACCCCGCTCCATGTGACCGAAGTATGCATGAGTTGCGAGAACCCCCCGGGGCCAGGTTTGACGATCCTCTCCGCGAGGGGGCGCTTGTACAGTCTTAGGGCTTCGGCGCGCTGGTCCTCAGTCACTTTGCGGTCGTCCAGGTGGTTCAGGGACGAGAATTGGGATATGACGAAGAGCCTGGAATAGATGATAGTTCCAATTTAGTAGCGCAACGTATCGATAAATTGTTAGATAATACGAAATCCAAGAATAATCGAAACGTTACACTTGTTTTGTTATTTAATCCTATAAAAACCGGTGCTTGGGAGTGGTTTTCATAAATGCCAGCTATTTTTTAAATGTTTTTTTTTACTTAACAAAATAACTAAAACCAAAACGGCGTATCTGGAGAAAAATGCAGATAGCGGCAGTGCGGCGGTACTGCGTAGTGAAACCAATAGTAATGTAGGTGAATGCGATCTAAACTTGTACGAGTTTAATCAAATGCTTACCCTTACCGACTGCCAATTCAGTAAGGGCGGCCTCCATTAAGGGCCTACTGGCCATCGTGCCAAATATATTTGGGAGTGTTGTTAAGTTTAAACTTCATGCTTTACACAAAAAAATGTTAGAAGATCTAAATAACTAGAAATACAATGTACATAGAGATAAATCCACAGATGTTTTAGTTTCAAGTTAATCAGACAAGGTGCCAAACTATTTTTGACGCTAAAGCGCTCGCTAAACCAAAGAAAAGTCGCCATTTCTAACGACATAGTCGCAAACTCGTAACATTGAATGGATTTCATTCATTTGGCACGATGGTCAGATGGTGACAAGAGACTTAAAAGTAATCTTTTCCGCAAGTTTTACTTTTATGACGCAAGCCATGTAAGCCTTTGTATACCTTGTTTCAGATTTATTATTATAGCTAAGTACTGTACACTTACCTATATTGAAGGTACTCGTAAAAGGTTCCTCCGTTGAAGTAGCTTGGCGCTGCCGGGTTCCCCATCAGACACAGATACTGCAGGTGTGGGCAAGACTCTTTCAGTTTACCCACCCATGGGAATAGGGACGAGATTTGGCAATGGTTTAACCTGTAACAAATAATATCATTGAAATAATTATTTTTCGCAAAAAAATTGCAACACCGACTTCCACCGGGTACAGAATTCGAATAGTTTGCACGAATCTATGTGACATCCATGTACATTATTGCTGATTTATCAAAAATGGGTCAACCGATTTCGATAAAATTTAAACTCCTTGGGAGTATACTCTTGCGAACTAAAAAAAGAATTTATTAAATATGTGGTAAATTGGCGAAAATATCTATGAACATACATACAGACGAACATAGTATCTTTTTAGAAGTGGGTAAAAACATCGATATTTCTTATTGTATTTCACTGCCACAGATATAATTAATAATAGTACAAAACATGGAATGTGGAGTCATGTATCAAATATGATACACTGCTTTACTTTTACATCATATATAATTCAATTGATTAAAAACCTTTTGTATAGGCCGAATCAAACTTAATGGCGTATGCGAAGTTGGCTACAAGCTAAGCCCCTCTTGCGCCGCTAACATATGAATATATTGCTGCTGCGCAACCACACATTCCGTGTTTACAGACGCCAAGAATTTTGATTCAGCCTATACAAAAAGATTTTAACCAGTTGAATATGATACAAATATGATACAAAAGTAAAGCATTGAATCATATTTGATACATGACTCCACATTCAGTCTTGATCACAATTAATAATAAAAACAAAGCCGTGGTGGTCTAGTGGTAATGACACCCGCCTTACAATCGTGAGGTCGTGGGTTCAATCCCGGTACAGTACCAATGAATTACTTGGAAT
Organism: Hypomecis atomaria; assembly: GCA_964007245.1. Taxonomy (NCBI): domain Eukaryota; kingdom Metazoa; phylum Arthropoda; class Insecta; order Lepidoptera; family Geometridae; genus Hypomecis; species Hypomecis atomaria. Next base: position 3,638,864 of record OZ023285.1, read on the forward strand.
TTATGTACGGAATTTTACACCACTGGCTTTTCGGTGAAGGAAAACATCGTGAGGCAACCTGCATATGTCCAAGGAAGAAATTCTATGGCGTTTGTGAATCCACCAAACCGCACTGAGCCAGCGTGGTGGATCTGGCCCAATCACCCTTCGTGGGTAGGTCTGCGTCCTGCAGTGGACTATTAAAAAGGCTGATACAGTACAGAGGTACACAATTAATTATATTTTTTCTGCCGCATAATATTTTAATTTACTTGCAGTCCCGTAGGAGCCTTTTATTTTTCCAAGATAAAAAGTAGCCCAAGTCACTTTCCGACCTTTGGCCTATACAGGGTTCTCTAGAACTGGTGTAATAAGCCGAGAGGAGGTGACTTAGATCATCATTAGGAACAACTTTCATTATGGGGCTAATTCAAAATTTGAGAAAAAGATATCAAATGTTTCTTACATTTTATCGATTCTAAGTTTCAATTTTGTATGGAACAACTATTTTTCTTTTTCTTTGTGTAGGTCTCATGGTAAAAGTTGTTTGTAATGATGGTCTGAATCACTCCCCTTCGGTTTAGTACAGAGTAAGCAGATAACCCTGTATCTATGCCAAAAATCATGCCGATCTGTTACTTGTTGCTGCAGTGAAAAAGTAACATACGCACTTTCGGATTTTTAGTAACAACTATAGTGGTACAATACATTTTTTTTACAAAACAAAGGTTTTTCATTTAATTAATTATGATGATTCAGAAATGTGGAAAAACATGATTATTTAGAAAGGGTGTCAGCTGTTTTATACATGTCGATTTAGTATTGCAATTTTGTTTGGGGCAGCTGATTTTTTTCTCTAATTCCGGGTTGAGCCCACAGTAAAAGTTATTCATAATGTATGTACTGAATAACCACTTTTCGGCTTAGTATATCCCTTCTGAATAACCCATTATAGTTACTTATGTATTTGTAGGCAAAAAATTTATTGGTAACTAGCGACCCGCCCCGGCTTTGCACAGGTGTATTATACATATAAACCTAACCTTGAATCACTCTATCTATTTAAAAAAAAACAGCATCAAAATCCGTTAGGTAGTTTTAAAGTTATAAGCATACATGGGGACAGACAGCGGGAAGCGAATTTGTTTTATACTATGTAGTGATAAGTGGAATGTTGAAGTTCTTACCATAATAATTCTAATTTTGGCAAGGGCGGCAAGTTGCAGTTTTCTGTGATGGGGTTGTGGTCAGCTATCAGAGAAGTCAAGTGCTTGAAGAACACCAAGGCGTCTAAGTTCCTGAAAATGTTGAAGTAAAACTCAACAACCCATATTAAAATAATCGGCCAAGTACGAGTCGGACTCGCGCACGAAGGGTTCCGTACTGTATGGGAGCCCCCCTTCAATATTTATTTATTTTGTTTTTGAAGTTTTTACTATTGAAGTGAATATACAACTTAGTATTCTGTGAAATTTCAAGCATCTACCTATTACCATTATTAATATAGAGCGAAAAACGGCTAAAAAATGTGGTTTGTTGTATGGGAGCCCCCCTTAATTATTAATTTTATTCTATTTTTAGTATTATATCGGCATTTCGATTATCTTATTATATATTATGATTATCGGTATTTATTATAGCGGCAACAGAAATACAGCATTTGTGAAAATTTCAGCTTTCTAGCTACAACGGTTCATGAGATATAGCCTGGAGACAGACAGACGGACAGACGGAAAGCGGAGTCTTAGTAATAGGGTCCCGTTTTTACCCTTTGGGTACGGAACCCTAAAAAATACAGTGCTAAAGCATCAAATTACAATTACAAAAAAGTTTTCATTATAACATATTTTCTGATTGAAGAACTACTGAACCTAAGTTCAGGTCATCTGTAACGGCGTCTGTAATACAGAAAATATAATATAATAATTAAGGTTAGACTATAAGACAGACATTTCAATTACAGTAGGTATTTCTGACATCTTAATTTTTTAATATTGTATTTTGAATTTTATGTAATACATGTACCAAACTTAAATTAATTTATTGTAATATTATGCCTAATAATTCTGTTGATTATATAATGAATAATAATTGTTATTTTGACAATTCGTAAGGTGTTGCTCATAGTATATTGTTGTATACCAATGTATGTAATTAAATATACTGAAAATAAATGAATCTATCTATCCATCGAAGCTTACGTAATTTTATTGTGACTGATATCCAAATATTTGATGTGCTCCGAAAACTTCTCGACAATAGTTTTGGGTATTTCAAAAAGCCTCTCGTAAGCCAGCGTCAATTTTGAAGATTCTTCATTGTCTGCGTTTGTTTCAGATGATCTGTAAAATAAGAATAACTCAAATTATAACGGATTCTAGTTTAAGGAATTAAAAAATTACGATTTTATACTACTCACAACTGTTACTACTAACAACAAACAGTAATTACATTAAGCTTCACTTTTGCTACAATAGATCACGCTAGAATCGAAGCTTAGCACAAGGAGATTTAACCCCTATTGCACATGTAATATGAGATATATCAGTTCAAGTGGTATAATATATGGAAAATTATCACAATGTAGGTATTTTAATCAAGTAGGTATTTATTTATTTAACAATTGTTAAAAACTACTTTACGGAGAAAATTTAAAACAAAATATATGATTTAAGTAGTTCTTTTAATTCAATAAATAAATTATATGCACATTAAACTTATTTAATTTTATTTATTTCATTTAAATAGGTTCCGTTACAGACAATAAGCCAACATTAAAAAACAATAATAGAGTAGAATAGGTCCAATTATAATCGCACACAACTTAGCCAAGTTAAGAAAGGTTACGCAGTAATTACTTAGTAATTTTATTTGATTTAATATTAAGAGAATAGCTGAGCGCCAAGGAATTTGAGAAGTAGGTATTTGAACTAAACTGTTGCTGTCGCGATGCCCCCAAGACAGGGAGCTTCTATGTGTGGTGTGATGCAATTGTATTTGTGTGTGTGTGCTGCGCACCATCTCCGCCCGCGCCCTTCCCGCGCCCGCCCGCGCTCTACGCTCAGGCTGCCGGCTGATTTATTCTTTTGAATTGTAGCAAAATATGGTAGGTACATAAGCTCCGGTTTTTTGGGATAGCGCATGGCAAACGAAAACATTTATACTGAATATTTTTTATCGAATTAGAAAGCTACATTATTTTTTACACATAGAGGCGAAGTATATTGATTTTAATTTTCTTTCGAATAATATTTTTTGAAAAAACCTTTATATATAGCCAACTTTACACAATTGACCTCAAGCCAAAAGCTGCGAACAAAAATAGCTATTTAACTAATCGATTTATGTAGGCGCTGCAATATACGTACTGAAAATTCTACCAAATACCTAACTTAAGATATCCCAAATAACTTTTTTTAAGGAAAACACGCACAAAATTCTTCAACAGACAATGAATAAAGTTTAAATAGCTTTTATTTAAATTAAATAGTCCAAAAAGAAGAATCTAAACTTTAAAATGAATTCAACCTATAAATTTTGAATATTACACAATTTTTGGGGTATAAAATCTTTCAAGAGATTTAGGTACGTAATAAATAACAGATAGCTTCAATATCTGCTTCGAAATTGCGTTGCATGGTTTGACCCAAAAAAATATATTATTTACATACATACATTGCAAGTTAAACAAAAACTTGTAAAATAAACTTGAGAATTGGCTCAGAAAAATCGAATATGTGAAGTAATCAGAACATACACAAATTGCAAATCCCTTTCTTTTTGTAGGTCAGTCAAAATGAAAGGTTTCTCAATTCATCATCATCATTTCTGTTACGTGACGTCTACTGGTGGATACACGATACCTCTTTACAAGGTCTTGTTTTACAAAGTGAAGGAAGTTTCAGAGGTGTACCTACCTACACGTTCGTTATTATGAACAAAGTTTACTATGTTTACTATATTTTGTTACAAATTCATATTTGTTAATTTATTAACTATGCAATTTTTGTCATTTTAAGTTTTGATATTGTAGCATTGTTCAGATTTATATTAAATGATTATCATTTTGTTTTTACGATTTAATATTTAATCATTTATTTAAATATACAATTTAATTAATTTAACTACAGCTATTTTAAGTTATTGTAATTTTAAGATAATTATGCTTTGCTTTAGCTAAGCTGAAATTTTAAGGATATTATAATTATAACTACAATTGTAATTGGTTTGGACTGACTTGTATCTTGTATTTTGATACCAATAAAATAATATGAATATATGAATATGGGTCCAGCTGCGGATTTCGTGAACTAAAAATCAGCTGTTCCATACAAAACTGCAACTTGGACTCGACAAAAGGTATGACACGATTGGTTTTTTTCTCGAATTTCGGTTTGGCCACATATATTAAAAGTTGTTCATAATAATAGTCCGAATCACCTCCTTTCGGCTTAGTACACCAGTTCTGGATAACCCTGTATAGCTGGACATATAAAACTTCTTGCCTTTTATATTGTAACTATTCCCGTATTTTCATTGCGCGATTAGTCCCGTAGTATAAAAAATAATTAAGAATTCAATTAAACAGATGCAATGCTTACTGTTTGGAGAACTGCTTGTCATACTTAGGTTCTACTTTGAATAAGTTTAAAAAAGTTGAAACTATTAGCAAATTTAAGCAGCAGTGCGTAGCACACACCATATAAATACAGAATAGAACATCCACAAATTACTACACACTTTTCAGCAAAACTCAGCGGATAGGCAAGTTAAAATGACAAAGGGCAAGGCACATAGTTCAATGAACGGATAGCCAATGGGGCTGTTTTCTCGAATGAATCTCACGTATAATCCGCGCCACACAAGTCAGCGGATGGAAAGTTAGGCGCAGAACGCTGCGCAATAGGCAAAATATAGGTATGCGCAGGAGCCAGAGAGACAAGACGCCGCACGGGCACAACCGCCCGCCAACCTCATGCCTCCCGCGCGCACGCCCGTGCTTACCACTACGTCGCGCGGCGTCGGCATTGTGCGCACATGCGCAATAATTAGCAAATTACGGCGAAGTGTCATCTGCGTCTTACATCTCATCCGCCGATTTGTGTGGCGCTACCTATACTGGCAAGCACAGCATAGAACTTATTTATTTTATTAGATACAGATTTATTTATTTTGTTGTATTTGTAATGTGACTGATAATGTGTTTTTTAATTATTTGATGTTGTCTTTGATAATTTAATAATTTAATAGAACGTTTTTCGCTTAGGTAAGTGGACTAAGGATAATTATATTTATACGTTACAGTTATTACACGATTTTAGAGAGCACGTGATTTTCCTGATTAGAACTATTATTTCGCTTTAGGCGCAGAATTCTAATAATGACACATAGTTTTAAGAAAGTTCAATTTTACGAATGCCCAATTCTATAAATGCCCAATTCTCACAATGTTCACTTCTAAGAATGCTCAATTCTCAAAATGGCAAAATAATTTCAAATGGAAAAAATCGGCCAAGTACGAGTCAGACTCGCGCACGGAGTGTTCCGTACTGTATGGGAGCCCCCCCTTAAATATTTATTTTATTTTAATTTTATTATTGAAGGGAATATAAAACTAAATGTTCTGTAAAAATTTCAAGCAACCTGGTACCGTTATTAATATAGAGCGAAAAACGTCTAAAAGTTCAGGTTTGTTGTATGGGAGCCCCCCTTAAATATTTATTTTATTTTGTTTTTAGTATTTGTTGTTATAGCGGCAACCGAATCATATCATCTGTGAAAATTCCTAATCAAAATTATGTTGCCACTTTGAGAATTGGGCATTCATAGAATTATGCTTTCGTAGAATTGAGCATTACTTGGGCATTATGAGAATTGGTTATTCTGCGCCTAACTCATTTATATGTCTGCGGATACAGCACGATATTCTGTATAATCGCTGCAATATGTCGCAGCAACTAAACGCCTATATTCCAAATATAAAATCTTTTCTTCAAAAGTAACAAACATACAACGGTCAAATCACAGGATTTGAAAAAATAACTAATATTTTTAATAAACATCGATATCGATGGACATCACTAGAGCATCGACAAAAATATCGACTATTACTACATCCCTAGTGCTTGTGTACGTATAGGTTTGAACCTCCCTCACCTCGACCCTACCCCCGCATCGTGCGATAGGGACAATTGCAGCTCAGAGCGATTTATACCTACAAAAAACATGGCGAGACAACGTTTCGTATTACGCTGTTTTCTTCTTCGAAAACTAGATTTATCAAGTATTTTTTTATGTCAAAATTTAAAAAAAATATGTGTTCATGATTCTATCATTTTATATTTTGTTAGATATTATTTAGTCTCTTCTGGTAGGTCTCTAAAGACGTCGGTAATAATGGTGATTTTTTTTGTGATTTTGAAGGGTCATATTTTGCCTGATAATTAACTTATCAAGAAATAGAAAAGACAGAGTAGTCTAAACAGCTAAATTTAATTTTATGACAAAAAATTGAAGCTCCATAAGTATTTTCCAGGAAGAAAACAGCGTAATACGTTTGTATGGAAAATTACAGACCACCGGGGCTCTTAACGTCTTTCTTCTCGTAAAACACGTCTAGTAAAACTAGATAATATTATCAATTTCCAAATGAAAAATGTCTTTCATTAAAACACTCCAGACAGAAGGGTTTCTGACACTGTTTACATTGTGTGGACACTTGTTTCGCTCGTACCGTATTTTCGCCCTGTTCTCTCAATTTGGCATAGCATCTAATGCATCGCTTTCGAGTCATTCTCTTCCCACGTCGTGGCAGTTTCTCCAGCATATGTTGGAAAGGAAATGCCAATTGGAGTGAATTAGAACCTAAATCAAATTTATAATTGAAATTAGCTTGGTAACAAATATGTATTTTCCCTTATGTAATGAATCATATGTGATACATGGAGCAAGTACATGAATAAATGTTAGAGAGTCATCAACTTTAGCGGGTTAAAAAGAGCAAGTAAACACCCAACATAATATTAAAATTAGTGGCTTACAAATATGTAAGTACTTTTCTTATCTAATGAATCATATGTGATACATGGCACAAGTCCATGTACAATGTCAGAGAGTCAGAGTATTCAACATTAGCAGGTTAAAAAAAATCACCAAAATACACATCATGCCAAAATTAACATTTAATAAACACTGCCACTGAGGTAGAATAATAGAAGAAACAATTGTTGTGCACTTGTGATTGTTTTGCTTTAATTTGACCTACAGCTTATTTAATTCATACATTGGTAAATACACTCAAAACAAGATTATACAATTTTAGTTCAGTGACACAGTATTTAATCAATATTTGTTAAATATTGTCATAACATAATTATAGTATCTTAGCACTTTGGTATTTGATACATGTCACACATTTATTATATCAAGTTACTTTGAACCAGGCGTTTCAAGTTTCTATATGGTTGAATGGGCATAACTTTCACATCATCATCACCATCATCCTGTCTCCGATATCCGTAATATTAAGTAATTAAGGTTAAATAAGCTTTTTTAGTTATGAATATTCTTGTAATGTAATGACTACAACTAAGATTCTGTCTCCGATATCTTTTAAAAAAAAAATTCTTACTGATCACACTGTCTGGTATGATTGTATAAAATTAAACAGGGTATACATGTAAAAAATTAGAATTAGTTTCTATGTACATGTGTTTTGCATAAATAAATAACTATAACTATAACATCCTACCCTTATCCCACTAGGTGGGGTCGGCATAACTTTCACATAATGCTATGTAAAAAAATAGCAAATGATTTGTACCATCTCAAATAAAATTATTATTTAGTCAATCTAGTGATTTCTGAAACAATAATGACGTCTGATTCTTTGATCTTCTATTACACTGTAACACACAGGAAGCTTCTTCTTTTTCTTATAAATATTTTAGGGTTCTATAGCTGCTTTTATGTTAAAAGCACACTTTTCCTAACCAGTTTAACTCTCTTCACTTTATATGACCTCCAGTTTTTTTACATAATCACTTCTGAAGTTGTTTGTTTAAGTCAGCTAGGTACCCAGGTTCTACTGCATTATAATTATACCTAGGTAGAAAGTAGATTTTTTTATTTGAATTATGTGTCTCAGTCATTTCGGATCAATCCAGCCAAAAGTAAAATGCACTTATTGACCAAAAATGCCACTACTATATTCCAGCATTTAGGTAGTGAATGCCCCAGGCCTCTATTTTTGAGTTTCGAATGACTAGAAATGTTTGGAACTTTGACAGATTGTATGGAGAATCACTAGGTCATATACGGAACTTTACGAATATTCCATACAGGTTCCATATATGTAGCCAATGGAAAGTCAAAAATAAAGCCCCAAGTATCATCCACTCATCTGACAAAATTAAACAAAATAGAAACTTAAGACATATGATCAAAAACTCACATGATTAGACCTGGTGGTATTGGGGTGTTTGTCATCTCAGCAAAGGAATCCTCTAATACGTCCCGTGATATATCCACAGCAATCACTCCTTCGTCTGAGCCAGACCCTGTAGAGGTGCTCGGGTAACTGTGGATGTGGATTGGTACACATTATTATAGCTGTAGACCACATTATATTCTGTAGACAGCGTTGCATTGCATTCTAGACCTTAATGTATAAGCCAAGTTTCAAAGAATTCACATAGACCGTTTTAGAACCTATTATTTAAACTTTTTTTTTGTTATAAATGAGTTCAGCGACTTTACCACAACGACTATGTATTAGAATATTGTCTGCCAACTGTTTTAAACTGCAGCTTAGTGTAAACTAAAACAAAATACCTGTTTATTCAGAAAGTTCAATGCCAACTAGAATATAACTGTTAGGAATTTTTTTTCACATTTCCTGAGATTTAAATCAATGCAAAATTATGTGTAAAATCCAGTTCATGTGATTAAACTTTTAATTAATTTCAACACATATTTTCAATCAATAAAAAAAATGATGCACAAACAAAAATAAAAATTAATGAAGTTTTAAAATTCAGTTGCCAGCTTCTTACATTCTAAATATACAGTACTCTTTGTTCTAAATTACCCGAAACAATCTACGAAAGTCAAAAATATCATGAATTCATGAATAATATTTTTGTAAATACCGGTTTCATTAGGCAGTAAATACTTTAATAATATGTTAAAAAGTTGACTTCAGATAGATAGACAAAACTCTTTTTTATAACCACTAGTAAAAATTAAACACTATGTACACACTTAAGAGTAAATGTGATTATAAAGTGGCGGCCTTATCACCCATGGGGAATCTTCCAGGCAAATATGATGACTTCATAGTATCTATCCACTTTGCTGTACAATTTTGAACTTCCAATAGCTATAATTATAGCTCCATTGAGAAAAAAGCAAAAAAAAATCCCGTGTGATTGATGATTGTTCATATTTTATTCACACAAAATGTAATCTAAAAGATCTAAAGGCCCAATTATTAAGGTGGATTCACTATGTCAGCGCACGAAATTAAAATATTTGTAGGTTTATTGGCATTTACAAATTAACTGCATATTTAGGCTCAATTTTAAAAGCGTCATCGCAAATCTAAAAAAACGTAAAATTATGTTCTCTCTATCAAATGCATAGAGTGAAAAAGAAACAGGGCTACTCGAAATTGCTATTGTAATTACCATGGCGCCTCTCATATTGGGCCTATTTTAAGTTTACAAAAACTCATTGAGCGGCCATGAATATGCGTGGTATAAACACATAAAAACAAAAAAAATTGGACAGTTGATGCTCTTGCGTGCATACGAGTAAACTGACCACCAATTTGGTTAAGTATTGTATATGTAACTCGTAAACGCTACCTATTCATGGCTGCGATATGAGTTTTCTTAAACTTAAAACAAGTTCCTACCAAGTTTAATAAGATATAGGTATTGTAGATTTTATTATACTTATAATTTATGTATTTGTATATGTATTTACATTTTTATAGTATTAATGGATAATTATCTCATTTATATTAATACCATTAATTGTGTTTGGTACCTTCCATTCGAACTCTTGATTGTGATCTTTTTTCGTTCAGTGGTTGCCTGGTAGAAATTGCTGTCAGTGATAAGGCCACCATTTGTGGCACTAATTCAAGTTGTATACTTTGTACCTTTTGTTATTATTATTTATATTTGTGCACACAATAAAGAAAAAATGAAAAATGTCTGTCTGTCTTGTTTATCTGTAAAAGACAAAAAACCCAAAAAATAATAATTTCGCGCCCTTACCGAGACGATCAAACTTCGTTATTGTTCTTGCCATTCCTGTCTTTCTCAAATACATATTTTATTGTGTCACGAGCATGTTTGTTTTTAATTTGTCGTTATATTTGCATCGTACATTGCTTATTTGCAGGGAAATAATTATAAGCTGGCAACTACATACTACAGTTTTAGTGTTTATAGTTTGAAAAAATAATTTCTACTTTAGTAAATTTTGTCAATCAAACGTTTTTAAACTTTTAACATTTTTAAAACGAAGAATTCAAAAAATTGTGAAAAGATTGAGATGGGTACTTAATTATTGATTTCTTATATTATTTTAATTTCAAAGAGTAAATGGATTTCATGATAAGCGATAAGATACATTTAAAATGTTCTGTGTGTTTCGAAAAAAAAAATTCTATTTCTGTGAAAAATAAGTATTTTGCTCCTGTATTAGTATTATTATATATTCTTTGGTATTAGTTAGTGTAAGTTCGTATAGGCTGGGTAGCTAAAACTGTGATACTAGTATTACAGTTTTTAATCTATTAAGCGCCCAGCTAGCTTGAACGCGGTGTCCCTTTGTGGCCAACGTATAAATGTATAACAGTTTAGAAACTGTTACCATAGATGGTACGACAGTAAGGATTAACGTCATATCGATAAAGAAAATAGATATGTAAAGGACACGTCTACAAAATATATGGATGCTGGTATGATAATAATAAAAAATATAACCATAGCATGCGTAAGATCTCGAGATAGATCTTATTCTAAGTCTATTACATTAGTTAAAATAAAAAAAAAAGCACACAGATTAAAAAAAATCATGTTGTATATCTTAGGATAAATAAATATATTTAAATTTAAATTAAACCCAATTTTTAATGATTTTCTTGAAATATCGCTCTAACTGGATGCACCAACTTTAAATGATCTCTATAATTTTAGCATTTTGACATAAATATAAATATTCAGGCAATTAAAGAATGATAGAAGCACATTAATATTACTAGCCATATTAATGTGCTGCTAATAAGATCTTATTTCAATAAAAAAAATGTGAGCTGTATTTCCATTTTTCATACAATTTATTTTTATGTTTTAAAAAAATTGAGGGATGAAAACATATAAATTAAGTATTTTAAGGAGCCCATAAAGCAAGCTTTCAAATGATGCAAATGCATATATCATCTTAGTTAGACTTTTCTATGAATAATATACCATTTGTAGACGTCTCTTTTAAATTTACAAATAAAAATAAAAACTGATATGTTACAATGGTCATTTATTTTATATTGCGTAGAGATGGGTGTTGCAATATCAATTATTTTTGAGTTATCTTAATTATTCAATGAAGCTATTTAATTTTAATGAAATTAAAACAATACCTACCTACTTATATCTACCTTGTTTTAAGTAATGTTTGTAATACGTTTATTTATGTATCAATGTACCTACCTAAAACTTGTTTATTTCAGTAAATAAATAAATCGATTGATGGATTGATTTGATACGTTAATTAATTTTATAAGGTATCTATTATATAAAAGGCTTCGCTGAGTGACTGACTGACAGACAGCCTACAGCCCAAACCGCTCAAGATACGAACATGAAATTTGGAACAAAGATACATTGGACCACGTAATGGAGCACTAAGAACGGAATTTTGAAAAATCGACCTCTAAAGGGGTAAAACGGGCCCTTTTCGTTTGTATGTAACTTTTTATTCCCTTTACCGATTGACTTGAAACTTTATAAACATGCTACTCAAACAAAATAAAAGTTACGTTTGTTCCTGTTTTTCCGAATATTCCTTATCTAAGGGGTCAAATTGGGTCCCAAAGTTGGTGAAAAAAGCGTCTATTACATCCAACGAGCTGAACGGTTATGGATGAAATCTGGTATGGAGGAAGCACACAACATGTTTCAACACATGAACTATTATTATCCCGGAAATTCTATGGGGATCCTTAGGGATAGCCAAAATTAATCAGTTTAGGCTACAACCCAATCCACTAAAGATAGAGACTTGAAATTTCGAACATAGGTACAATGTACAACGTAATGAAGCACAAAGGACGAAAATTTCGAAAAATCGACCTCTAACGGGGTAAAACGGGCCCTTTTTGTTTGCATTAATTTTTTTTTTACATTTACCGATTGACTTAAAACTTTGTATATATGCTTTACAAATAAAATAAAAGTTACGTTTCTTCCTGTTTTTCCGAATTCTCCTTATCTAACGGGTCTGATAAGTTCCCAAAGTTGGTGAAAAAAGCATCAATAATTACATCAGACGAGCTGAACGGTTATAAATGAAATCTGGTAAGTATGTAGAAAGCACACAACATGTTTCAATACAGTAACTATTTCATTCCGGAAAATCTATTGGGTTTCTTAGCAATAGCCAAAATAATCAATTATAAAGCTAAGATAAAAGGGGTAAATGAATTGTAACGAAATTTGGTACGACGCTAGACAATAACACAAATTACGACTTGGGGTACTGCTATCCCGGAAAATTTCAGTGGGTCCTTCAGGATATCAATTTCTTAAAAAAGTACTAAATGACTGTTCGAAAACCGATGCAATATTGTTTGAAAATAGCTCACCCTTTTAACTAATATATGACTATTAACGTCCTGGGAAAAGTCCCGGATTCCTTGTCTAACGCTAGACCAAACATCCTATATAAGCGTGAAAAATAACTTGATCGCGTTTTTTTTAAACGTAGTGAAATATCTAGAATTAAATTGAGATAATTTAGATCCTTCAATGGGGGCAAAATGGGCCCCTAATAGTTTATGAACGATTTTATTTTGTGGGCCAATAGACTTGAACTTAGGGTACATACGGATCAATAACTACTTACTTTACTATGGGAACTACCCTGATATAGCGAAAATTACCTATTCTTTACATTTTGTCGCGGGTCGATGATTTTTTTGTGTTGAACAGCTAATTTTATTTACGTGATTTCTGGGTTGGCACCATAGTAAAAGTTAGTTAAATGATGAGTATAATGGAATCCTAGAACATGCCTGTCGTCCAGATGTAAGTGCGCTATGTATTTTTCAAATAAAATGTACCTACCTTCTTATGTGCTACTTTTTCGTCTGTACTTAGTCAGAGAATGTCTGAAAGTCCTACAAGTGTCTCGATCACTTTTGACCGCGTAAACGGTTATGGGCGAGATTGTCATTGGGTTCAGAATAATCGAAATTAAATTTCTAATGACTTAATGAAACATGATGAATACCAGTACTGGCCTTTTTTAGGGTTCCGTACCCAAAGGGTAAAAACGGGACCCTATTACTAAGACTTCGATGTCCGTCTGTCTGTCTGTCACGGTGACACGGTACCGTAATAGTTGGGCAGCTGAAATATTCACAAATGATGTATTTCTGTTGTCGCTATAACAAAAAATACTAAAAATAGAATAAAATAAATATATAAGGGACATACAACAAACGTGATTTTTAGGAGTTTTTTGCTCGCTATTAATAACGGCAAGAGGAATGGGCTCCCATACGGTACGGAACCCTGCGTGCGCGAGTCCGACTCGCACTTGGCCGACCATGACGTGCGAATGGAGTTGGATAAAATTTAGTATACGAGTGGGAAACTACATGACTCAACTCATGATCGTCATATATCTCATCATAAATCGAAAAATATTCTTTTATCGCTATAAAAAAAATCAGTAGGTATATTAAAATATAACTTTATTAAGTATTTATTTTATGAAAAGTTATAAAATAACACGGTCCAAACCGTAGGCTATTAAAGTCAAAGAACATTTATTGTTGAACTGTGTTACATTGAGATCTTACTACTAATCACAAAAATATTGAATTATCAGTTAAGTCCAATATGGCCATAAAATAATCATTAGAACGTGAAAAAATTATACAATCATTATTATTAAATTTAATTCGAAAATTTTGCAATTTTTCATCTAAAAATTGTCGTACTCCATAATAAGCTTTAGACACAAGTAAATTTAAGCAAATACTGAGACAAAGCAGGCCAATCCGTGGGCTAATTATTATCCATGCAAGTAATACGACAACGTGGGCTAAACCAAGAGCTATTATTTTAAGCAAAAAAAGTACTAAGACAACGCGGGCCAAACTGTGGGATATTACCATTTAAAGTAAGTACTAAGAAAATGCGGACCAAACCGCGCGCCATTATCATTTTAAGCAAATACTATAACGACGCGGGCCAGACCATGGGCTATTATCATTGCAAGCAATACGACAACGCAAGCCATACGGCAGGCTATTGTAATTTTAAGCAAGTACTTAGACAACGCGAGCCAAGCTACGTACTATAAATTACCATATTAAGCAAGTACTAAGAATGCGCAGGCCAAACCGCGACCTATTATCATTCTAGCTAAACACTGGGACAATTAAGGCCAAACCGTAGGCAATGCCTATTACTTGAAAAGATAATGCCTACTAAGCATTAAATTTTCAAGTAATACGTTATACGACAATGCAGGCGAAACCACGAAGTATTATTATTTTAAGCAAGTGCCAAGATAACGCGGGTCAAACTGTGGCTTATTTTCATTTTAAGCAGTTACTCGAACAAAGCGGCCAGACCGTGGGCTATTATCATTGCAAGTAATACGGCAACGCGTGCCAAACGGTAGGCTATTACAATTTTGAGGAAGTATTAAGACAACGCAGGCTAAGCTGCGTGCTATAAATTACCATCTTAAGCGAGTACTAAGAATACGCAGGCCAAACCGCGACCTATTATCATTTTAGCCAAATACTAAGACAATTCAGGCCAAACCATAGGCATTATCCTTGCACGTAATACGTTATACGATAATGCTTTGCTAAACCACGACCTATTATTATTTTAAGGAAGTGCCAAGACAACGCAAGCCAACCGGCAGCCTTTTATAATTTTAAGCAAGTAATAAGACAAACGCGGGTCAAACCACGGGCTATTTTCATAAGCAAGTACCTGTCTACTAAGAAAACGCGGGCGAAGCCGCGGGTTTTAAGCTAGTTATACATATAATTACGTTATTTACTGACCGGAATTTATTCTCAATCATAGAATTTATGTACTTTTGTATGGAACAAAACAAAACAAATGTTATAGGATTGTAATGAATGCAACGTTCGCGTCACATCACTAGCCTACTTGATATAAAGTTGTTAGAGTATGGGACACGCAAATATTTAAAGCGTTTTTGTTTTTATCCATTTTGAAACACAAAGAAAGCCTTTTTCGCTTGAGTAAATAAAAAATAGGGCTTCAGTCATGTCCACCCACAAGAAGCAAATGTTTTATGTATCGTAATGATATTTTATTAATTACTAGCAACCAGCCCCGGCTTCACACAGGTGTATTATACATACGAGTATAAACATTCCTCTTGAATTACTCTATCTATTAAAAAAACCGCATCAAAATCCGTTCTGTAGTTTTAAAGATATAAGCATACATGGGGACAGACAGAGGGAAGCGACTTTGT
Organism: Hypomecis atomaria; assembly: GCA_964007245.1. NCBI lineage: Eukaryota > Metazoa > Arthropoda > Insecta > Lepidoptera > Geometridae > Hypomecis > Hypomecis atomaria. Next base: position 3,654,608 of record OZ023285.1, read on the forward strand.
TTTATACCATGTAGTGATAGTGATAGTACAATATATACAATGAATTACTTCTATAGAAGTAGTTGCGCTGAGGGTACCGAAATCTTGAGCTTCTACGTTTTGGCGGTGAAAGGGTTAAGCCACCTATCGTCTGTAAACCTCTGATATAACTACATATACGGTTTAAAAACTGGGCCAAATCATTACAGCAAATTACATTATTTAGATAAGATTTTTAGTGAAAATAATACCGCTAAAATAGTAGTTAGACAGTAAAATGAACTTAAAAATATGAAGAATTTTAAAGTTTAAGTACAATACCTTTGAACATATGAGTTCGAATCCATTTCACTAATATAACTTTTAATTGAACTATGAATTTCGCACACTATAGACACTATAATTATTCAGGTTTTTAAAAAATCCTTTTGAATACCTCATCTATGCAAAACACAACTTATTTTACTGTTTTGGACATTTACATTTTAGCTAGATTATTTCAGAACAACAAAATAAGTAGGAATATGTAAGCACAAGTATCAATCACTGACGATACCTATTATTTGTGTGCATGCTTATCAGACCTAATACGAAGGAAAGATAAGAAGACCAATAAAATTCAACTCACACAATATAAGGTTCGTATGTGTAAGTGTTAAGTATATTGTACCTTGTTATCATTCATAAACCTTTATCGAGCTCGATGACTAACAGTATTGGCTTGCGCATCATATTAACTTTTTTGCTAGTAATGTTCTTTTGAAAGAAAAACTTAATGTTTTGGCAAAAAAAAATTCCTTGTCGATTCATGTACAATTAATCAGTACGTAATTTAGTTATTTAGGTAGGTACCTACTATATTTAACGAGAAAATTATCAGCTGTCCCATACAAAGCCGTAATTTGGGATGGATAAAATGTAGCAAAAAGCATTATTTTTTTCTATAATGCTAGGCTGGTTACATAATAAAAAGTTGTTCATAATGATGAACTGAATTACTCCCACAACACTGTAGGTACCTTCATAATAATACGAGGTACACTTTTTTTTTTTTCCAGGGGAATTCTTTTATACATACCGCCGCACCTCGAGGGCAGGCGGGTGGTAATGTGGGAGTCCTGCCGACTGGACAGTATACCCACCAAAACCCCTGGGTGTTCCACCACTGCGCCTGGTGTCGGGGCTACAGGCACGCTTGCGCACTCCTCCGCGGCACCCGACAGCGCTGGCCCAACTCGGACCCCACCACGGAGCTTCGGCTCCCGCCAGAATGACGATGTGCCGAACACCAGACACATCGTCATCCACCACCTGGGACCAACCAGCACTGGGCGTCAGACAGCACCCGTGTCCGACAGCCCTGGTCCCGATGCAACGGGTCAATTAAAGTGGCCCCGCGCCTGCCACTACGGCTGCAGAGGATAGGGAGAACGGCCGTCGCGATACCGACACTCCTCTTCCCCTGCAGCCCCACCGCCTCCGCCAACACGTTGGCGGCACCCGTTAGGGCCGCTGGCAGGACGGAAAGACAGCGGCACATAGCGCCGCCCGTCCATCCCGTCGCCGCCCCCGCCTCGATGGGCTCGGCCGCGGTATCGCGACGAGCGCGACACCGCAGTCCACCTCAGTCGACTTGCGACCTACTGGCCAGCCTCCGCACGGGCTTGTCGAGACCCAAGACCCGGAGAGGCCAGCCCCACCTCGGGTTCCTCTTGGTTCACCAGGCTGGCGAGAACTGGCTACTAAGCCCCCCCGCCACGACAAGGCGGGAACCCACTCGGGGGGGAAGGTACAGGTACCTAGCTTGTCCTAACATCACATACAAATCTGGTGCCTCTGATCTTCAGATTGAAAGGTCAATCAATAAACATTATTAGCTAGACAGTTGAATTTTACGGAAATATTTCATAACTATTAGAGATATAATTTCCATAGGTATATGAATATAGTCCCTGTTTCCTAATTTCTTAGATCGGAGCTCATCTGGGGCAGAAGACGGTGGTTCTACTTGGGCTTTGTTTGTGAAACCATCTCCTTCAGCCAGTTTAAACAGAAAAGCAGAAAAGACGCAAGTTACTTGTGTTGTGTGTCGTAATAATTACGCGGTGGGTTTTGCTTAGATCAAAGTCTTAAATTTTGATTTTTCCTATGCAAGAGTATTAAGTGCGAAAATTCGCGCACTTGAAAAGTTCGTGCTCGTTTCCCTCACGCATAATAGTAGCAAAGTGCTCTCATTTTCTCATATCTATTTTGAAGTTACTGAAAAAGCCTTAAAATTTTCAATGGGTTGGTCTGCGTTGTGCATACCTTTTGAAATTATTGTAAGAACTGATAACTCGCTGATAACTCTGTATACTCGCACATTATACCTATTATAGCATAGTAGAGCATTCCATATTCTATGTTCCGTATTTATTTTGAAGTTTCTGAAAACCAAATAATCGTTTTTTCGCGCTTGCTTCGCATAATGGCACTTTGCTGCTATGTTCTGCTCATTTTATCATTGAATATTCTGAAAAAGTGGTCATTTTTTCGTTTCGCTGCGCTCGCCGATATTAATTAGACTAGGTTAAATTACCAAAAAAAAAAATTACCAATGTTCTCGCTTTGCTCGTGCATATTAGCAGAACAGTGCTATGCTTTGCTCACATCAATTTTAAGTTGTTAAAAAATATCGAAAAACATACATATCGGCAATAGGGTTGTCTGTTTTCCTCACATCTTTTTTTAATTATTGAAAAAACTAATAAATTTTGCACTCGCTACGCTTGCGCATATATGCAGGACAGTACTTTGCTTTGCTTATATCAATTTTAAAGTTAAAAAAAAAAAAAAAACACGTTCGCTGTGCTCACTCATAGCGACTATAGGGTTGTCTGTTTCACTCATATCTGTTTTAAAATTATTGGAAAAACTACACTTAATTTCGCGCTTTCTCGAAAGGGTTCGGTTTCTTTTACTTATGTAAGTAGGTATATAAAATTTTGAATCAAAACGATTTAATGGGAAAACGTTTAAAAAATACGCTGGAGTCGCATATGTTCCATCAGCTAACAACTGCAACTTGATGACCTACCCCCTGAATCAATGGCTGGATCTTGCTTACGAGGCGAGTCATTGCACAGTAGCAAATTCATATATCAGCGGGGGTGAAGAGTAGGGTTTTACGCAGCTTGAGGCTAACTTCCAGACACCATTTAGTTTCATTCAGCCTATAACGTTGCGTTGTCATTTGTGCATAGTAGTTTTCTTTTTATTTATTTATTTTTATAAACAATTGCCTTATAATAATGTATCTTTTCTGCGAAGATTAGGTATTTAACGTGAGATAACGTAACCTATCTATCCTATGCATCCTCTCACTAAAGCTTAAACTACTCGTAATTATGATTACTTGAAATAAAGTTGTAAAAGTTTAAAAATTATACTAGTATGGTATGGGCTAAATTAAACTTCTTTGCGTCTGTGCACTCGAGGCGAGTCATGGCGTAGTAGCTAATTCGGTATATCAGCTGTGCGAGAAACTAGTTAAACCGCAAAGATCAACCGTAAACCTATTTTTTATGCCTTTTTACGTGCTTTTCATGGTTCTGTAGTAAAACAAGGAACCCTTAACATCGGTGTGTCCGTCCGTCCGTCCTCATGTTGTAAATCCCACATTTATGAACCAAATCGCATGAAATTTGACATTATGTCCTTCGCCGTTATTCGAAGCCTTTTAAACATATATTGAGAATGCATCTTCCGTTTCCGGCCGTCTTTGCGGTTGTAGCTCCATCTAGTGGGTTGAATATGGCAACCTTCGTTCACCAGTTCTCGATCCGAGATAGGTTTCGTCATTGGCGTCTTAACTTCCGTGCCGTTAAGTTATATTAACGCTGTTAGCGTTCGTCGTTACATTAATATAGAATAATGTCATAATTGTTCTAAATAACATTAATAGGTTGTAGTTTCTTTGTATTTTATTTTGTGAAGTGAAATAATAAATTTGAAAACTAATATTTCTACCCACATAATTATGATTGAATATAAAAGTGTGCGAAAAATTTCGAAAAGTGGTACACGTGCTCGAGGATGAAGTCGACCAAGTCGACGTCATCGTCCTTTAGCGGTACTAGGAACAGCAGAGTATTATACTCGTATACGAGACCTCCACGCTGCCCTCGTCGTCGCTGTGGGGCACCACTTGGGCCGCGGGTGGTGACCACGTGACCGCCAGGTCGCCGAGGATGTAAGCTACAAAAAAGAGTAAGGTAGTAGAACACCTTACTGACCAGGTATGGCAAATTTAAAACTATTTCTTTTGTACATACTGCCCTCGGGTAAGGACACGTAGCCGCTGGTCGGTCCCAAGACACCAGAATACCTCAGAGTAGAATTATGCTGATCTAGCAGATCGTGCCTTTTATAGAGGTGCCCGCCGAGGCGGCCCTTATAATTTCAATTATATTTGAAAACTTCTGACAATTGCAAATGCTGAAAACTATTTATTACTATTAAACCAGGAAAACAGGGCTATTTGTTTCAATGGAAGGTATTTTATTCAGAGATTATTGCAATTTCAATTTTGAAAACGATTGAGTTCGGCAAACACTTGATTGCCACGATGAAATTCTACATGTCGTTTTTCATTTTGAGCATGAAAATGTTCAAGCAATTCATTTAAATTTCGAGCGACTTGTTCTCGTTGGTCTGGTATTACTCGGCGGTCACTGGAACCAAGACTATTTCATAAGATACCCCTATATAGAAAAGTTTTGTTTAGTTAAAGCAAATTCCCAGAATTCTTTTCACAAATATTAATGGGGGTACTTTAGTAAAAATAAAATTTTCAATTTCAGACGAATTGCATTCTGGTAAAGGTTAGACACCTAGCTTATACAAACATACAATCACAACCTTCTGTCTCTGCACAGGAGAAGGTAGGTAGTTAGTTCCCTGGTAATCAGGCGGCGCTGCCCCTGAATCCAGTATAGCTATAATTAACTGGTCGCCCACGGCACCGTCAAATTATAATTTTAAACAATGCTCACAAATATCTAGATCTTGTGGTGCAATGTAATCATATGCGCCCATATGCATTCATTTATTACGTTTTCAGCTTAATATGTATTGCTTTTTGTGATTTTATACCTACATGAAAACATTTATTGATACCAATTTAATGATATGCGCCCATTTTGCCGTATGCATTCATTTATTATTACGTTTCAGCTTAATGTGCATAGTATTTTGTGATCAAAAATAAGATAACATTTAATGACAAGAATGTAATCATATGCGTTTTTCAAGGTTTATTGTATCGCCCTTTGGTTGATGCAATGTACCTAATTACTGCGCGATCTTGTAGCCATACGAGTTCGATTGCGATTTACAAGCATTTGGTTGGGGGTGTTGTTGCAGTGTAATTGCTATACACCCATGTAGCATTCAATTATAATTTTTCAACTTTTTGCGTGAATTTTAATACTGCAACATAGTTGCAATATGCGCCCTTGTGCCATATGCATTCAATAATAATTTGCCAGGTTTTGTTTTATAATGCTGCTGTGATCAATAAAATATTAAAACCACAATAATTTACCACGGTCAACAAGTCCAGGTAAACTTAATATAACCTTGCAATCAATTGAGTTCATTGAACCAAACCCATGTCGGGAGCGGCAGATGAGAAAGTAAATTTGATATAACACTTGTTTTTGCGGGTAGATTGTTGCGCCAACCCTTTTTGGAATTAATAATAATAGGAACTATAAAGTCTCTTTTTAAGCGCAGCCTGCCGCTAGATCTACGGCACTGCATTGACGGTCACTGTCATGAAACTGTTTCTTGACAAGTAAGTAACAGACCGTGATCTGTGTAACAGACGATAAGCAACTCTACAAAAGAAATCTTTCTTCTTTCTATTTTATAAAAATGAATCGTGGTTGTTAGTCTCGCTAAAACTCGAGAACGGCTGGACCGATTGGGCTAATTTTGGTCTTGAAATATCCGTGGAAGCTAAGGGAAGGTTTAAACGGTAAGAAAATATAAAAATATAGTGAGTAAAATAATAAAGACATTCATTGAATTTTCCCATACAAAATGTTCCTGCGTGTAAAAGTTGTCATTGACAGTTGACAGATGGTGAGATGAAGTTCACCGGGGCAGCTAGTAATGTTATATAATTATGTCGCTGAGACCAAACCCCGGTTTTAACCACGAAAAGCGATGATTCCATGCGTCCTGTTGGCCATCGGAATAAGTTCAATTTTAATTTATTTCAGACACATACTGCCCATATTACTTGTTGCTTGTAATAGGTACTAAAATATTACTTATTGTTTTATCAATTCTATAGAAAGTTTTGCCTTTGGGATTTGCAATCGCTCCCAGAGTAATACTCAAAAGCTACAGTTTCACACACTTTAGAGTCAACTGCTTTTATTATTATTCTTTAGTAAAAATTGCCACAATACCTACTTAGTGCAGTGGTATTTATGGGTTCTGTAGAAAGAACTCTGACAACAGCTGACTTTGATTTGCTGGCTATTCCACAGGTTCGACCATTTTTAGTAAGAAATATTTTTCAATTTATGGGTTCTGTAAAAAGAACTCTGGCAACAGCTGATTAAAGAATTTTAAAGAAAAAGTATTGAACTTTGACCTGCTGGCTATTCCACAGGGACGACCATTTTTACTGAGAAATGTTTCTCAATGTATGGGTTCTGTAGAAAGAACTGGCAACAGCTGCTCAAATAATTTACAACAAGTATTGAACTTTGACCTGCTGGCTATTCCGCAGGGTCGATTTTTACTGGGAAATGTTTTTCAATTTATGGGTTCTGTAGAAAGAACTCTGGCACCAGCTGATTAAATAATTTTAAAGAAAAAATATTGAACTTTGACCAGCTGGCTATTCCACAGGGTCGACCATTTTTACTGAGAAAGGTTTTGCACTCCTAATATAATTATTATCTTTATATTTGCTCCGGGTATTATCTCTGCCTTTAAAGACAAAGTTAAGTCGTGCATGCGAAAAACGTAAACCATGCAAAAGAATGGCTGGTTTGCTTTGCTTATCTGATACATTTTCTAGTAAAAATGGCAAAATACTTAATTCTAACAGTCTTGACTAGGCTGAAAACAAAAAGTTTAGATACGTAACTCTTTTATTTACGAAGCGTGATCTATTTAGCGTGGACATTTCCTCTTCAGAATCCAGGTCCACAAGTTTCATGCAACACGTGCGAGCCTACGCAATGACAATGACAATGACGCGTGGGTCGAGAGTGCAGATTTGGTGCGAAAAAATATGTCATGGCTTATTATCATTATATACAACAGAAGTATATTGCGAGCAAAGTAAAAATAATTAGAGATAATACTCTTAATACCTGTAAACTAACATGATATTGGAACGATAAAATTAACAGTAGGTCCAATACCTACTCAATCATTTATTGCAACGAATGTAATACTTACATTTGGTTATTATGTAACATGGTCTGTTTAGTTTATATCTATTATGACCCTATAAGGGTATGGCAATAATTGAATGATTTTTGTAATTCTTGGCTTTAAAGTTACCTTTGCTTTTACATTATCTTTTCAAATATTCCAGAATAAAATTCAATAGCCAGCTTAGCTCTAAACATGTGAAATGAAAGCATATCAAATAATAGTGCTAAGAATAGTCATGTTCGGAATATATACCAGTAAATGTACTTATTCAATTGATGGTCAATTTTAAATCGACTTACTCATTATTTGCGGGATGCACCACGACGCCGACGGTGTGCAAGTTTGGGATTATTGTATTCGCGATTGAATACAAAATTCAACACTTTTCAATGTAACAGTAGATTATATACCATACCAAGGTTTCCTAACGGGGGCTTTCGGTGACCTGCCGCGCCAACTGTTTTGAACAGCTGTGGGAAGATTTTAAGATTACAAAGCCTACCAGTCACAAGGATTTGACTGAGTAACAATTTTATTTTGGTTTTTATTAAGTCTCGCTTGTTATTATATGATTGAAATTCAGAATTCTTGGGTACTTATAGTTAAAAGGTCATTTTCAACATATAGTACTGTACTGTACCAGCCTTTTCAATGGTCCACTGCGGGACGTGGACCTGCCCACGAAGGGTGATTGGGCCGTGTCCGCCGCGCTGGCCCAGTGCGGGTTGGTGTATATAAACATATAGTATCTATCTTCTATTACTGTAGGTGTTGACTATATCTATTACAAATAGCTAGACAAGGAGGCCGCAACAAAATGTCAACTTTCATGTGCGGTCTGAACCGTTCAGGGGTTTTGTTGTCAACAGATTTTTGGTAAATTTCTTATACCGGTTTCAAGATTTGTAATCGAGAACTATTGCCGTACACCAGTAGTGTAAGCTGCATCTTAAACTGGAATCACCGATGGTGTAAAATCTTTTTTGCCGGAGGCTGATGGTGGTGATACCACCCCAGCTGTTGCGTTCAGAGGTTGAATCGACAGACTATTAATGAATGATTGACATATTATTATTATTATACGAATAATTGCGCCAAAGTATTATCAGCGACAATATTAGAAACTGTAAGACAGTAATACTATGTGATTATTAGGTTTACCTATTCGTTTCTATATAATAATAACATACACATTTTACAGGGAAAGTATTTGAAACTGTAAGATAGTATAGTAGCAGTGACTATTATATTCGTTTTTCTTATACATTTTTACGTAGCTGTACGTAGTGATAAACGATATGTTGTTAGCAATTTATATCTTGTGCTAATACTTACGTTTTTCATACTGTTTATTTCTATCAATCTGTGCATTCACATTGGCGTCTCGTTCACCAGGCGAAAACAAACACATCTCAATATATGTTTAAAAGGCTTCGAATAACGGCGAAGGACATAATAGACGAGTTTTACCTACCAATAAAACTCATATTATGTCCGGAGCCTTATTCGAAGCCTTACAGCAAATTCTGCCTGGTGTTAATTAATTTCATAGAATATTGAGACTACAATGACGAAACCTATCTCGGATCGAGAACTGGTGAACGAAGGTTGCCATATTCAACCCACTAGATGGAGCTACAACCGCAAAGACGGCCGGAAACGGAAGATGCATTCTCAATATATGTTTAAAAGGCTTCGAATAAGGCTCCGGACATAATATGAGTTTTATTGGTAGGTAAAACTCGTCTATTAAAATTGTATATTTAAAGGGTAGCTCCCATACATGCAAAGTAGGTATGAAACATTTTTTTAACCCCACCTCTTCATGTGGGGTTTTGTTGAATAAATAAATAAATATCTTTATTTCTCAATTCTCTCATAGGGGTTTTAAAATAAATGACAGGTTTCTTGAACCATATTTTAGTCACTTGTCCCATTTGTGAAATATAGGTCGTCAAAGTTAAAAAAGTGGTAAAGTAAACAAGATAAAATGTTTAACCTTTCCGAGTTTATAGACAACATTAAAAACTTTCTCTTAAAAATTATTTTGAGTACTCTGTAGGGTATACATTTTTGTGTTAAAAAGAAAAATTGAATTTTTAGACTTACAGCTCAGAGGTCGTTGACCTCACTAACATATTTCTTAGCCAATTATGTTTTTCTAGAACCTAATGACATCATAAAAATTGTTTTTTATCGTCATCATAATCATCGTCACCATCTACGGGAGCCTATCATACGCGTCGTCTCGACACACACTTGACCACTTTTTCACTAATCCTTGTAAAATCAATGGTAGAAAGTTCTATGGTTATGTGTTGTCCACACAAAAAAAAACAAAATGTCATAACAAACAAGTTTGTTGACACGTCACAGCTGATGTGAATGAAAGACGTCAAAATATAAATTGACTATTGGTTTCCAAGAGAATTTTAATTAGTTTTGTAAATGAATGAATTAAAATCGCTTATTTCTTGTCTTTAAACTCATAATATACCTCAAGATGGATGTGAGTATTTCTTCATATATAAATTCATTTAAGCGTAGGTGTATCAGAACACCAAATCATAACCTTTATTACTTTTAGGAAAGTAACATTCCCATCGACATAAACATAGGAAAGCTGCAGGATTGGCTCATCAGTCGTAGGCACGTCAACAAAGAATGGCAGAAGTCCATAATAGCCGTGAGAGAAAAAATAAACAGTGCCATACAGGATATGCCAGTGCACGAAGGTATCGCCGCCTTACTATCTGGTAGCTACATCAACTACTTTCACTGCCTCAAAATCATAGAAATATTGAAGGAGACCGAAGCAGATTCCAAGAACCTCTTTGGTAGATATGGATCTCAGCGTATGAAAGACTGGCAAGATGTAGTGAAGAATTATGAAAAAGAAAATCTGTATTTGGCCGAGGCGGCACAGATGTTGGTCAGAAATGTAAATTATGAGATTCCAGGGTTGAAGAAGCAGATTACTAAAGAGGAGCAGATGCAAGCAGTAAGTATATCTCTCTTTAAATAAGACTAGGTACCTATCATGGCCAGGTTGCCCAGCTAGGAAGATTTAGAAAACTGCATTTCAATTTGTTGTGTAGTTTAGAATTACAAATCAGATACAGACACACACAAAAAGGCGACATGTTTGACTGTGACTAGTAGTCCAGCACCCCTAGCATGGCAAAGGGACAATTTGTCTTTCCACCTATTTATTCCCTCAGAGTGGAAACAAAGTATGAATTGACATTGTCAACTGACATTAAAAGTTGACAAAATAGTTTTATCTCTTTGCCATACTAGGGGTGCAAGAGCTCCTCTTTGGAGTCTTAAATTGAACAAAATGATTTTTATGAAGTTACATTTTTTTTTGGTTTGTACCTTTTAATTAATTCAAAATTATAAAATAAATTATTGTTTTTACAACGCTTGATCATCTGAACAAGGTTCATGGGTAAAATAAAAATTTAAAGCAAAATGTTTATTATCTCTTTTAAGATATTAGAAAACCCTTTGTCCTGAATTTTACAAGGAAATATTGCTTTTCAATTCAGAACTGTAATCTTGGCACTATATCAATACACCACAACTTTGAAGTCCACTGCTGGACACAGTCCTCCCATATAGATCTCTAATAAGACTAGTTGAAAGCGGCTTGCATCCAGCAGTCTTGTTGAGGTCATTAGTCCAGTTTATACAGATGACTATTTAAGTTGCAGTGACCAGTTATGAGGCCTACCATAAGTCGGAGATCTTGTCTCTGCAACTTCAATAGGTCGTTCGTGATTTTTTTATTTAGGGTTGGAAAAGCAGCCTTAGAATGCTTGCAGTCCTCCCTTTTGTTCCACATATTCTGTTGTTCTTTTTCAGTGTGACGGCGCAACAATTTATGTCCTTTTGTAAAAGCTAGCAATAAACTGAACCTATTATCGAAAACAAAAATAAAAACAACTTAAAAATAAATCTTTAAACATGCTTTAAACTCTGTTTAACGGTGCAATTTATACTGTTAAACATTGTCTAAAGCATGCGTAAAACTTTTATGGTAAGACGGAAAGAAGTTACATGTATATATAATATATTTTCTTGCTAGACAGAGAGCGCACTGTGGCAGGCTATGACGTCACTCACTACCCGCAAGCGTCATACATTCGTTATACAATGAAAGGATGTGTGGTAAAGGGACATGACATCCCCTCCTTATCCCTACCAAAATCTTTACAAGCTTATAAAAGTATCTGAACTTGACAAGCCAATTTCAATTATTTTTTTAGTTTACGAATCATATTTAATTGCATAATTCACTAATACTAATACTTTTGACTAATTTAATACCAGTCAACTACCCTATTGTTTTCAGGAGTGTGAGAAGAAGCAGGCGGATTGTTTGAAGAATGAAGCATCAATGAAGGCAGAGTTCGTCTCTCAGTGCAAGCAGCTCGGCATCCAGGGCGAGAGGATCAAGAAGGAACTGGTGGACCGGCTGCAGGAGCTACCTGACGTGTACGATAAGGTAAATAAATATCAGGGGATATCTCACACTCGGTCACTGATCCCAAATTAAGCTATGCTTGTGAATGGCTGCCACAGACTAATATACTGCGTAATATACATATTTTTAATGTACACTTACATACATTGGGCAGGATATTCAGCTAGATGTGATGATGGCAGGTGGAGCAGGTCTCTGACTGAATGGTGGCCCCGTGACGGGAAGCGTATGGTAAACCCATACAACGGTGGCGTGATGACATCCAAAAGTTTTGCGGCAACACCTGGATGAGACTGGCACAGGACAGGGATAATTGGCGTAAGGGGGAGGAGGTGCTTTGCAGTAGGCTGAAATAAGCTGATGATGATGATAATACTTACATAGAAAGTAACATCCATACACAAAGCAAACACCTATGTTCATAAAAAAATGTTTACACTGGGTGGGAATCGAACTCACACCTTGGCACAGCAGTTAGGGTCACCTACCATTGGGCTACCGAAGCAGTCATGGTAAGCAGAGAGAGGCTTTTATCCATCCTTCAGTCTTACCACTCGGCCACGAAGTAGGGCTTTAGCGGTGGTGGCAGAGGCGGCGGGGTCTACAAGCGTTCGGAGCGGGATGTCGTGTCGTCATTCGAATATTTTAGTACATTGGTTTTTACCGTTCGCCGCCCCGCGTCCTGCTACCTTATAGTGGCGAGGTCGTGGCCGAGCGTTTAGGACGTCCAGAGTTTATCTCAGTTCAGCATCCAGGGCGAGAGGATCAAAAAGGAACTGGTGGACGGACTGCAGCTACCTGACGTGTATGATAAGGTGGGTCGTCAGTGCAGGACTTGAATACTGAATAAGAACACCCCCACACTGAATAAGAATAAGGAAGGTTGGTAGAGAGAGCCTATTATAATTATCCATTCATCAGTTTAATGCTTGGACACGAGTTCAGGCTTTAGCGCAGCGGTGGTGGTACCGGGGTCTACAAGCACTTGGAGCAGAATGTCGTGGCGTAATCCTAATGTGAGCTATCCTGCCTACAAACCGCTTCGCTGTTTGGCAGTACTTTTTAATTGTACCTATGTATGTTTCATTAAGGACAAATAAATAAATGAAAAAATATTTTTACCTACTTCCAAAAGGGAGAAGGTACTATGTTCGTCTATATGTATTTTTTTTATCGTTTAAACCATATTATCGTCACATATTATGGACCAATTTTTAAGCTATTGCATAGCTTCTTGCTACGCTTGAGCGCGGGGACCGAATCCAGAAATTCCGTAACGAAAAAACCTCACGCTCCCCACTCCGACGGGCAAGGAGGTGTGGCTTGAAGGCCGTGCATCGTCTAACGTCGTTTCAGTTTGGCAGTCTTCGACACGGCGTTGTGTGCGATTAGACGTATTGTACGACTCTACGAAACTCGCACGAATCGAGACGAGCTGCTCCGAAATATGCTATGCCGCGGTAAAGCTAAAATTGCTTTACCGCGGCAGTCCCCGAGTGCCACACGTCTTTTTTATTTTTATTTTGAAAGGAGACCCTTTCAATATATTAACCCGTCTATTTAAATGTAATCGAAATCTGCTGAACCATTTTTGAAAAATCAGTGATAAAATGTAAAAAAATATTACGGCCGTGATACATAGATTTGTGCGAATTACTCGAATTCTGTACCCGATTAAAGTTAATTATGCCATTTTACACAAAATACGAGTATAATTATCTCATAGCATTTCTCTTCCATTTCAGATAGGCAAATCTCTAAAGCCTCTCCTTCCGGCAATACAACTTTACTCTGCATTTTCGAAGTACATTCTCGGCGAGCGGGCGACCGAAGTATTGCCACTGTTGCAATATGTGGTGGAGCATGGCAACACTACGGTGTACGAGTGGAGCTACGGGGAGCCCCCGCTCAGCGTGGAGCCCGACCCAGTGCTGATACACATGGGAGATGATGAGCAAGGCGCCGGAGACCAGATTAGTGGAGGGGTAAGACTTGAAGTTGTCTGTTTAGCCTATGTCGTGTCAAGGCTGTTGCCACTGTTGCGATATGTGGTGGAGCATGGCAACACTAGTGTACGAGTGGAGCTACGAGGAGCCCCTGCTCAGTGTAGAGCCCGACCCCGTGCTGATACTCATGGGGGATGACGAGCAAGGCGCCGGAGACCAGATAAGTGGAGGGGTAAGACTTGAAGTTGTCTCTTTAGCCTATGTCGTGTAAGGGTTGCCACTGTTGCAATATGTGGTGGAGCATGGCAACACTACAGTGTATGAGTGGAGCTATAGGCCGACCGTTTAACACTCGTATCGCCTGCGCGGAAGAAGGGAGCGCGGAAGAAGCTCTTCCGCGCGTACCCCTCTCACCCACCCGGTAATATCTCCCCCCGCTCCCTTTTTACTGCCCAGGCGATACGCGTGTTAAGCGGTCGGCCTATAGAGGAGCCCCCCCTTGTGGAGCCCAATCCAATGCTGATCCACACGGGGGACGATGAGCAAGGCACCGGAGACTAAATAAAAGAGGGCAAAGAGTTTTAATGTGGTTTCTTTGAACGCTCTTTTTAAACGACCTCCAAAAAGGAGCAGGTTCTATGTTCGTCTGTATGTTTTTTTTTGTGTATGTTCATCGATAATTGCGCCTATTGTGAACCGAATCGAAACATTCTTTTTTCTTTCAAAAGGGTATATACTTCCGGGGTAGTCCCATCTAAATTTTACAGAAATCGGCTGAGCCCTTTTTGAAAAATCAGCAATAATGGAAACAATTCGAGCGAAATATTCGAATTTTGTACAAGATGGAAAGCGGTTTTGCCATTTTTTGAGAAAAATAATTATTATTATTTTCGAACTCGAACTACCCGATGTACGTTCTACATGGGCAATTGGGAACATTTGCATTTTCCCATAAACGTTAACTCAGATGTTAAAGTAATGAAGTAGCACTCTGGGCTGCTTCAGGAATTCGAATGGAAGCTAAGAAATGTGCTCACGTGGCAGTGTCAAGTGAAATTTTCTTTCTTCTGTAGTTTCTGGAAGGCTTAGGCCTGATAGAAAATATCTTTTTTTTTTCAAAAAGTATATTATTATGTTTTTCAGATTGACTTTGGCGAGGGTGAGATCGACTTCGGTTCTATCGACGCGGCGCCGGCTGAGATCGACTTCGGTGACGGCGGGACTGCTGCCGAGATCGACTGGGGGAACATAGACGCTGTTTCCGACGAACCGATTGTAAGATAACATTTCCATCATCTATCAGCCATAGGAAGTCCACCGCTGAACATTGGGCTTCCCCTATGGATTTCCAATAAGGCCGGTTGGAAGCGCTCTTCATCTTAGTCAAAGAAGATATAATAATACTACGTATAGAACGGCCACTCGTTACCCCCCACCTGTTTAAGTCTTCCTCACTTCCACCCCGCGTCCACGGACAGAACTTGCGCTCTGCGCACGGACTGCACAGGCCGGTGGATTTTCTAATAAAAACTACCTAGACTGTGTCAATGGGGAAGACTAGTACTGTGTATGGTTGAATATCAATGATACGTAACAAAACAAGAAATTGTAATATTTCCCTAAGGATAAATAATAGGAACTTATTTTACATTATTTGGTAACTCCCTCTTGATGTTTTCTTCCAAATGAAGTAGATCGGTTACTTTTTGTTAAAATGCTTCCAAATGAAGTAATTGTTATACTTTTTAAAGCACTATATTTACATTCATTTTTGCAAATTGAGTACGCAACTGTCTCACTCACGCGGCATGTCGTCACGTTGTGGTGATCGCTGACAGCCATAGACGTTCCGCACACAAATGCACGTATAGCGACCGTGCGTATGTGTGTTGTCTGTGAGTAAGTACTATGTAGTGTGCCTAAGACAGCAGATTTTGTATGAAAAATCGCGTGTCCGGGCTGTGTTTTAGTGTACGCTTCGCTAGTACGTCTCCACTTACGCGCACTTTACAGCTCTATCGAGCTATCGACCTTCCGTTCTTTGAACTATGTGCTCAGCTTCTGCCATTTCAATTTGCTAATCCGTTGGGCTATCGTTGTGTCGTTGGTCACTGTGGTCCGTCTGCGGAAAGATAATATTTAGAATTACCTACAGACCCCGGAGTCTGCGGAGTGTTCAATAAAAAAAAAAGAAATACCTACGGATAAATTATGTGATGATGATATTAAATTGTACAAAATGTTTTCTATGTTGTAGGATATAGCAGCGGACATCGCGAACATATCGCTGTCAGCTTCCGGCATCGTGGTGGAGGAGGCAGGGGTGGGGGGCGGCGTGGCGCGGGGGAGGGACGCGCTCTCTCTGCTCGACAACCCCGCCACCAGGCTACAGTTCATAGAGCAGCTCGTGGAGGTTAGTGGTTGGAGAAAAGAGGGGGAGGGCAGGCGTAACAGTTCGTTGAGATACACGCGGGCCTGTCGAGTACTTGACGTGAGACTCCCTCTTCTCAAACTTATAGCGCCGTTATATGAGGATTAGGATTCCCTGTGTGGAGGGTTCTACGGAACACATACAGACTAGGACAATATCATCCGAGGATCCAAAACACATATTTAAGTTATCTAAAATATTCTAAAACATAAATAAATGCCCGGCCAAGATTCTAACTGGAAACCTTTGACTAGGTCTAGGAAATCTTTGGACTAGGTGGTTGGTCCATGTCGAGATGATGGTAATAGGATAACATCTCGCAAAGTAATACTCCACCGGGCGAGGTGTTGTGCCCGGGGATAGCTATCCGACAGTGTAATCTTAGGTCTTGATAGGGTTCGGCCGTCGCTGAAAATATCGTTTGCGTGATGCAGACCTCGGCTTGTGATTGGCTGATGGTAGTTCCTCGAGGCACGCGCGTGGTGGCGCCACATGTAGCGAAGTTAGTCGCTACACATCTGTATCAAAGGCAAAAGTCATTCAATTGAATGATCAATCTCTAACCTATTAATTACATTGTTAACAGCTACAAAACGCAATCAGCACATTATGAGTCTTTGCACCTCAAAGAAGACACCGATTCAGAAGTGGGATATAAAAACTAAAACCTGTCTCTTTTGCAGCTGGAATCATTCCTGAAGATGCGTTTGTACGAAGAACATCAGTCAAGCGAATCGCACAGCTTCTCGTTACTCCAACAAGTGCCCACAGAGAGCGCAGCCGTGCTTGAGAGCATGTTGGCAGCGGTGCAAGACGCGGCCGGCCGGTTGACTGCACCCCACCACGTGCACTTGCATAATGTCAAACATTCTCCAAGGTTAGTATAACTATGCAGAGGTCGATACCTCTATAATAGTACAGACACTGTCTGTACTATTAATATAGAACAGTCTGCCGGCTTTCATGTTTTTTGAGAAATAATCTCCCTCATCAGGTCGTTTGCATACTGCTGAGCGTTGTGATATCCCGCCTCTTCATGGCATGTAAATATGTTTCCATCTCTGACGGTCTTCCGCTTGGTGTATGGCGTCAGATATGGTTATGCCCAGTTCTTTGTCCACTTGGTCGGACCATCTTACTGGGCTACCCCCTTTTTCCTTCTACCGGTTACCATGAGTTTCTCCAGGTTATAGGAAGGCTTACGCGCGATGTGGCCGAAGTATTGTAACACTCTTTGCAGACAAATACTTGAGAGTATCTTTGTTACTTGAAGCTCTTTAAGCTCTTTCTAAATAATCTAAAGAGAGAGAAATAATCTAATGAGTTTTAAAGTCATAGTGAATCTTATAAAATCGAAAAAAAATGAGGAATCCAAGGTGTTTCCTAAAATAGTGGTGCTGTTTACTGTGTACAAGTAACATTTTAACTACTTTTGAAGGATTCTCCCTCCCAGGGCATCTTTGTCAATGTTTTTTTATGATATTATCGCAACAAATAATTTAAACGAAATTTAGATAGAAAATAAAATAGAAACTATTTATTGTTTGATTTTTCCACACAGATACGTAGATGTGCTAACGAGCCAGCTAAAGCAGAAGCTGGCGGTGTGCGAAAAGCTTTCCAACATGGCGGCGCGCGCGAACGAACAGAGAATACGAGCGATCACGCGCGCGGACGAACTGCGGCCGCACCTCGCGCGACTCTCCGCTGCCACCAAGGAGCTGCACCAGAATGTAAGTTATAGTAGTAATGAAACTATCCAACGTGGCGGCGCGCGCGAACGAACAGAGAATACGAGCGAACACGCGCGCGGACGAACTGCGGCCGCACCTCGCGCGACTCACCGCCGCCACCATGGAGCTGCACCAGAATGTAAGTTATAGTAGTAATGAAACTATCCAACATGGCGGCGCGCGCGAACGAACAGAGAATACGAGCGATCACGCGCGCGGACGAACTGCGGCCGCACCTCGCGCGACTCACCGCCGCCACCAAGGAGCTGCACCAGAATGTAAGTTATAGTAGTAATGAAACTATCCAACGTGGCGGCGCGCGCGAACGAACAGAGAATACGAGCGAACACGCGCGCGGACGAACTGCGGCCGCACCTCGCGCGACTCACCGCCGCCACCATGGAGCTGCACCAGAATGTAAGTTATAGTAGTAATGAAACTATCCAACATGGCGGCGCGCGCGAACGAACAGAGAATACGAGCGATCACGCGCGCGGACGAACTGCGGCCGCACCTCGCGCGACTCACCGCCGCCACCAAGGAGCTGCACCAGAATGTAAGTTATAGTAGTAACTATCCAACATGGCGGCGCGCGCGAACGAACAGAGAATACGAGCGAACATGCGCGCGGACGAACTGCGGCCGCACCTCGCGCGACTCACCGCCGCCACCAAGGAGTTGCACCAGAATATAAGTTATAGTAATAATGAAACTATCCAACATGGCGGCGCGCGCGAACGAACAGAGAATACGAGCGAACATGCGCGCGGACGAACTGCGGCCGCACCTCGCGCGACTCACCGCCGCCACCAAGGAGCTGCACCAGAATGTAAGTTATAGTAATAATGAAACTATCCAACATGGCGGCGCGCGCCGGACGGCAAGTGGTTACCAATACCAAAAAATCGGCCAATTACGAGTCGGACTCGCGCACGGAGGGTTCCGTACTGTATGTGAGCCCCTCTTAAATATTTATTTTATTTCAATTTTACTATTTATTATTGAAGTGGATATAAAACTAAATATTCTGTGAACATTTAAAGCATCTACCTGATGCCATTATTAATATAGAGCGAAAAACGTCTAAAAATTCAGGTTTGTTGTATGGGAACCCCCCTTAAATATTTATTTTATTTTGTTTTTAGTATTTGTTGTTATAGCGGCAACAGAAATACATCATCTGTGAAAATTTCAGCTGCCTAGCTATCATGGTTCATGAGATACAGCCCGGTGACAGACGGACAGACAGACAGACAGACGGACAGACGGACATCGAAGTCTTAGTTATAGGATCCCGTTTTTCCCTTTGGGTACGGAACCCTAAAAATCAGCTTTTAGAAGTTGTACACCGTCGTATTGGGGTTGCCGCTCCATCCACTTGAGGGCGTTATCGAAGCACATAATCCCCTCGCTGTGAGATGGTACACTTTGGTCTTGTGCCTCTTCCTCTTCGGAGGACCGATTCGGATAATTGGCTATTCGGTTATTCGGCGCTTGGATAGTCGGCGTTCTACTGTAAAGGTAAATCCACGTGAACTGATGAACTGATGCCGTGCCTCTCGAGTTTTACCGCTGCTATTATGCAATGGTCAATAATAAGAAATGGTCAGTAAACTAAGTAAGTAAGTAACCAGGTCTGTCAGTCAGGTTTTAAAGTAGCGCCGCTTTAAAGCCTGACTGAAAAACTCTGTTCCATGTTTTGGGTGATTGGCTGTGGTTAAACTCTTTTTAAATTACTTATCTATCTGTACACCAATTTTCAGCTTTTAGAAGTACTGTACCAGCCTTTTTAATAGTCCACTGCAAGACGTAGGCCTACCCACGAAGGGTGATTGGGCCATATCCACCACGCTGGCCCAGTGCGGGTTGGTGGATTCACATACGCCATCGACTTTCGTCTACGGACGTATGCAGGTTGCCTCAAGATGTTTTCCTTCACAGAAAAGCCAGTGGTGTGAAATTCCGTACATAAATTCCGAAGAACTTATTGGTACGGGACCGGGATTTGAACCCACGATCTCACGATTATAAGGCCGGTGTCATTACCACTAGACCACCACGGCTTACGGCACGGCTTTTAGAAGTACTTACAAGATACTCATTTATATTTTTGAAAATTCAAACTGATATCCCCACCAAACGCGAAGCATCCCAGCTGACTGACTCCGGAGTATTGTTGTATACCACCATGACGTATTATAGTATGTTTGTAGTTGCATTTTTTGTGCTTACGCTTTATCGATCAGTAAATATACTAATTTTATTTAATTTTGTTACAGATCGAATCGGACATTTCCAAGAAGTACAAAGGTCGGCCCGTTAACATCATAGGAGGAGCTAAGTTCCTGTAGGGACTAGAGGTACCTACTTTTAATTTGCACTTGTGAATACAGAAACAGATGGAGTCGTATTGTGTATATTTTCTTATTGTTGGCTGCTTTGATGAGAAATATACTAATTTTATTACGCATCTACTAGTTTATCTGATCTTGTTACAAACAAACCCCTCCCGTTCCAGTATTGTGCTGTTTTTAACAGATTTACTTGATAAGACGAAAATAGAAACTTATTAATAATATAACTTTCTTTTTCATTGCATCATAATCCTACCGCTTAACTTAGTCCTCGCCTGCGCGGTACAGGGGCGCCGGGGGAGACGACAAAGGGGACTGAGACTAAGGCCCTTCGCACACGTTGGCGTAGCGTAGTCGTATCGTAATACGCGCCTACATGTGCGAAGGGGGTAAATGCCTCCTACGATACGCTGCAGCACCGCTCCGTGTGAGGGCTTGTTTGAACATGTACGCTCTCGTATTGCTCTCGTACTGCGCGCGTATTACGATACGCCTACGTGTTCGAAGGGGGTTAGTTAAGCGGTAGGATTATTTAGGTAGATATAGAATTTCTGGAGCTGTCAAAAAAGTTTCATAATGTAGCTCAGTTGCACTTTGTGAACATTATTTTAGATTAACTAAAATTGGTAAGCTGAGTTGGAACTGAAACACACGGCTGATGGTTTTGTTTCATCGTGAAACTTCTATAGCAGCCAGTCACTTTCAAGCTACTGCTCCATGTTAGGGCTCGTACACATAAAACGTCCGTTTAAACGTATATGCTGTTAGCGTATGTAGTTGTATGAGCGAGATCACACAGAATACAGTATTAAAAACTACCGATCCGGCAATCCATTTTACAGGTCCGTTTAAACGTATATGTTATTAGCGTCGGATCCGTTAAAATCGGTTCTGTAAATGCTGTGTGAATATTACCACCAGTAGCGACGGATCAGTTAAAAAGGATCCTGTAAAATAGGACGCTATATGTACCCGCCTTTAGCGCGGAGTTAAGGAGTTAAAAATAACAGCCTGCGTACGTTTAATTTTAGCCATTTCCATTGAGTTGATATGTGTATTATCAACTTTATAAGTTGCAAGTAAACTAGTGCAGAACGTGTGAACTTAGGAACATCCGCTGTTGATATTAATTCAATAACTTAGCTAAGTTATGCTGCTTGAAGTTATAGAGTAAGTATTTGGTGTTCCAAAGAGGCATGGTGTTTTATATTTTTTATACATATATCTTTATAGATTGAAAACATGATTCTGTTATCTAAAAACTGTATGAGGTATGTGTGTATTTATTATTTTGTTCCAATAATTAGCTAAATTATAAAGTTCTTACCTTTTGCTTAGCTTCAAGGATAAATATAAGGCCTGTACAAATTTATCTAGTACAAATATAGGTGCCTACTCAATTCACGTAAGTATAGTACCTACACTACTTTAGTTGCTAGACCTTCCTTCCAAGGTCTAAACCTCAGAAGAGGTTAAAGTAAACCAAATATTTGTCAAAGAATAAAGTGAAAACAAGGCTAGTTGTGAAACAGAGGTAAATAATTATAATTAAGAGATGACCTCGCTATACCGCCAGCCCCGCCAGGTCATCTCGTGGGAGAACAGGGTAGGTGTGAAGATTTAACTCAAACAATGACAGTATAGTGGCACCATGCACGGAAAAAAGAGAGCAGAAGTGCCGTAAGGTTGAAAATTGTAGGCACGCTCACTGCAAAATGGCGTCTAAAATATAGACTCACATGTAATCACAAACACAAAATAGTTTAATTTTAACTGAAAAACACAGATAATATACACCTACCTACAATCACCGGAAGGCCTCAAACTCCGCTTAGTCTGTATCTTGATCAATCGATAACAAAACTTCTTAATAGGGTCTTATAACTACTATAAAATAGGTTATAAAACAACATAATTATTTCAGTTTCTGCGACATCTAAAACACAGTATCTGCTTTTATTTCTTAGATCTATGGGTGTCACCCACTACTCCAAATAGTACCTACGTGTGTGAACTTTCTTGCTCTCAAGTGAGATAATTGTATATCTAAGAGTATATTTTTATCTAATCATAGAGCCTTGTGTAAGTCCATTAGGCGGTAGCCTGGGGCGCTCGGATTCGAAGGTACGATAGTGTAGATACCATAACTATTACGTAATACCCGCAAAGTATGCAAATTTTCGGAATCCCAAGATATAGGAAGTGGGGAATTAAATTAAATTATTACAGATTGGCAAAAGCGAGCACTATAACCACGAAAATTGTAAGATAATTTTGTCCAGAGTCAATGACGAATTTTTTGTGTAGTATGGTTTTGTATCGCGATTTCGGGGTTGGTCCTATATTTAAAGTAGTTCATAATAATGAATATACAGGGTTATTCCTAATCAATAAAGCATCTTTTTAGGGGCTTATTCTGTACATCAAAACTAACAACTTTTGTTCCACGACTTTACTCAAATCTAAAAAAAAAACAGCTGTTCCATACATTTTGTCGCGGGTGAACGATATTTTTCTATTGAACAAAATTTTTTTTGTGTTTTGACAAAATTCGCAGGATCAAAAGTTGTTAGTTTTGATGTACAGAATAAGCACCTAAAAGAATACTAATTAATTAGGAATAACCCTGTATACAGTTAATCGCCTTTTTATACCTATATCTGCATTTTGCTAATCAACACTTTCAATAGATTGTGGTTGCCAGTCAGTGCTCAGGTATTCTACTTAGTATCTTATTCTGTGACCTTAGGCTGAAATGATGTAGTTAGTAGAGTAAAAAGTTATTTAAAAATAGTTCATCAAGCGCTTACAGCATTTAATAACACCTCGTAAAACATTTAACCCCAATACGGGTAGACCGGGTAGTACCAGTAAACCGGGTAGTATGGGTAGTAACCCACAGCAGGCACGGCAGCCGCTATAGCCGGCATTGGCCTATGTTTACTAGCATCCTTGTTGTTGTAAGCGTAGGCGACGCACTTCAGACCTGACTTCTTGTCGTCACTGGCACCAAGTGTGCATTTAGCTTTGACGGACACTTGGCAAGCGAATGCGATGATAATGAAGAGGAAGAACAGAGTTTGGTGAAGCGGCTCATCTGGAAATAAATTTTGAAATTTTTACTGAAGGTTTGTCTGATGTTAAAGCATAAGTAAGTATCGCTGATCGAGTGCATACGCCTCAAGTAGAAATGCGGTCTACGACTTAGCACGCTTACGTAGGCATCTGTTTTGACTTAATACTCTCATACAGATACATACACACACTTTTTTATGTCCTTGTTTTAATAAGCCCGCGCTTGACCACCAACTCGCCTGATGGTAAGCGAAGTTGTGGTCGCAGATAAAGCACGCAGACCTAGAAGATACCTATTCACTCTGATCTTGAAACCTTTAGATTATATCTCTTAGGAAACCGGAAAGCAGGAAGACTGTTCCATTCCCTGGCGGTACGAATCAACAATATCTAAGTACATACTCGGTGGAATAGCTACAATACTCTACATTGCTTGGTACAATATATTTTCATTTCAGTATCCAATGTTTCACTTGGGCTCAGGTAGGTTGAAGCCTTTTAGTAAGTATAGAGAGACCTGTATCACAAGACGTTCGTTCTTATCATTTTTCCATATTTATACTAGAGCAATGTTACTAAAGTTACATGTATGAAGAATTATCTGTACTAATTTAGGTAAAACTCGCGGCTACGTCTCTTTTTTTCACACTGATAAGATCACTTTCAATCACTCTTATTTAAATCATTTAAAGATCTGAGTGATGCATTTGTAGATATGTTTCCACGTCTGGGTTGAATTGCCTTTAATCCTCATACACGATTTGGTTGAAGCCAATCAAATTGGGGCCGACATCCAACATTGTTACAAACTTCCCGACGCGACTTGCCGATGTACGGTTGCAATTGTTGTTTATGTGAAGTTGTCAGGTTATATCAGCAAGGTAGTTCTCACATTTTATAAGCTGATGTTTGGAGTATTTTACTTATTTCTCCTGCATTTATATTTCATTTTCAGGATTACGACAGCGCTTAACTTGAAATTTTGAAATTCTAAATCGTAATGACTATGCATTTATTAAACTCCACAAAGAGCTATGACAAAGATTGATTTGTAAGCGTGTCATTGCTGATTACTTTGATATCACTACATGGTTACAACAGAATAATTAGATGAACTACAATGATGTACTTGGAATGTTAGATCCGTTCAAAAATATAGCATGTGATGTGAAATCCAAAAATGAAAGACCAAGACAGTTAATTTCTTTATTAGGTACCTATCTATGCGAGCATCAAAGTAGTTAAATAGATGCTCCCATAGACCGCAAGGTACTGAATAAAACAACCAACTTTAGGTACCTATGTCAAGAATTCAAGAAAATAAGCAATTTTTATTCTTCTTTCAATTCTTAACCTTTACCTTCCTCTATAATCCTTTCCTCTCTAAATCAGGTTGCCTTTAAGAGATCGCTCTAAGCGATAAGGCCGCCGATTGTCGCACTATTATAATTATATTGTACTCTTTTACTGTAATAATTTCGATTGTGTGAACAATAAAGCGTTTCCATTCTATTCTAATAGATTTTCAATATTATAACGATTGATTTAATTAGCTTCAGAAATCTGAGCATTTGCAAATTGTATCTAGCCGGAATGGAGATGACATTCTGTTTTTTTTTCAAAAAGCGGAATATTGCATGGTGTACTGGAAGAAATAGTAATGCACTTCAGCATCAAACATTAAAAAAAACAAATACAAAAAAAATTTTTTTTTGCTATCACTTGAGTAAACCAAAAATTAATCTTCAAGTAAGACAAAGAAAACTAATATTCATAAAAAATATAGGGTCAAGGAGGCAACAGTGACTCGGATTTTTTTAAATAGGTGATTTTTTAGAAAATTATCATTGGATTTATCTGAAACTAGTACACATTGATGGTTAGGTATTATAGTTTGAAACTGCATTATTAAAATAACAATAAATGTTACTCAAATAAAATGACAGGCCAAAAACTAAACATCGGGAATTGAGTACACCTGGGTGTACACAGTGGCTCAACACCGTAGTACACAGTGGCTCTAATAGTACACAGTGACTCAACCGTAAAATAAAATGAAAGATCAATACTTCAAATTATTTTTATATTGAAAATCAAAAGACAGTAGTGTTTCTTTTACAAAAATAAAAAAACTAAGGATATATTCTACCATCTAATCAGTTCACTTTCGGTTCTTACAAAACTATTTATCTTTATAGAGATCAACAGTAACTACACATTTATTCAACCATGTTAAACTAATAATTTATTCAACCATGTTAAACTAATAATAATTATGTTTCTTTTACAAAAATAAAAACCTTAGGATGTATTCCTTAGGATGTATAGATTTGGATGTATTGATTTTTGGTGACTTCAACCTACAGTCTTGTAGTCAAAATGTTACTTTGCAATTTAATTATCTCTTAAATTATTGTAAATTGAACCAATACAATACTATTCGAAATTCATTTAATACAATGTTAGATTTAGTTATGAGTAGCTTGAAAAGTGAGTGCGTGTGTGTGTACGGTGGGTTGAAGGTTGTCGAGCCGGAGGATGCGTACCACCCCGCGCTCGAGGTGCGCCTGCGACTCCCACGGCCGCAGCGGGCGCCGCCGCGCGCAGCGCCCGCGCCGCCCCCGCTTCTCGAGGACGGAGCGCCGGTGTGGAATTTCCGTAAAGCGGACTTTCATTCTCTCTATGCATCGTTAGAAGATATTGACTGGAGCGATGTCATTTTAATCGATGATGTAGACGCCGCGGTACATATGTTCTATTGTAAACTCTACGCTACAATAAGCAATTGCGTTCCTAAAAAACTTAGACAAAGATTTAATCGAAATTTTCAATACCCTACCTGGTTTAATAGTGATATAATTAAAAATTTAAATTTCAAATATTTTCACTTGAAAAAGTACAGAGAACTTGGCCAAGAATTTAATTTACAAATGTTTAAATTTTATAGACAGCAAGCGAAGCATTTGATTAGTGAAGCGTACGCTTTATATATCCGGAAAACTGAGCTAGGTATTTCGAACGATCCTAAAAGTTTTTGGAAATTCATGAAAGACCAACAGGCCAGTAGAAGTATTTGTGAGGAATTCGAGTACAAAGGAAAATTGGTATCGGGTGAGGAAGCTGCAAATGCTTTCGCGGAACATTTTAAGTCGGTATTTTTGGACGATGCGCCTACGCTATCAGCTGAAGCCGCCGAGCAGAATGCCGCCGCCGACTCTCACTGGTCGCCGCGAATCGCAATCGACTGGATAAGTCCGGCTGACATTATCCTTGCGGTAAAGCGTCTCAAGCCCCATTCAGCAACTGGCCCTGACGGTGTACCACCATTCATCGTTAAAGATTGTATTCGTGCTTTTCTAATACCTCTCCTACATATTTTCAATTTGTGTCTGCAAACTTCCGTCTATCCGACAGAGTGGAAGAGGTCGCGAGTTACGCCTATACCTAAGAATGACGTCAAGTCGAAAATCGAGAACTATAGACCAATAGCCGTTCTATCAGCATTCGCCAAATCATTTGAGACGGTGTTGAATCGCCACATTTCTTTGCAAATTCGTCCTCTACTTAGTGAAAACCAGCACGGTTTTCGCGCCGGGAAGTCCACAACGACAAACCTTGTAAACTTTGTGGACTTTACTACTGCCGGCATGGACAGTAATAAACAAGTTGATGCGGCGTACTTTGACCTAAAAAAAGCTTTCGATCGCGTGGATAATGATATCCTTTTGAAGAAGTTTGTAGAAATCGGATTTTGTCCTCGCTTGGTTAAATTTTTCAGTAATTCTTTTTCCAATCGAACTCAATTTGTTTCTTACCTTGGTTACAGATCTGAGTCGTATATTACTCTCTCAGGAGTAAGCCAGGGAAGTACATTAGGTCCTACCCAGTTCTCGATCATGATCAATGATCTGCCGAAGGTTGTCAGCTCGGCTGGATGCCTTATGTTCGCGGATGACTTGAAGTTGTTCTTGGGTGTAGGTGAGCTCGATGATTGCGAGGCCTTACAACGTGACATTAGTAGTGTTGTGAATTGGAGCGTGCAGAATAAGTTAGAATTTAATGTGTCGAAATGCAAAATAATAACTTTTACAAGATCTCACGCCCCACTCGTTTATAGTTACAATATGTCCGGGGTTGCACTTGAACGCGTCACGGAAATCCGAGATTTGGGTCTTATTCTTGACTCAAAACTTACTTTTAACACGCATATCACAGAGCTGTGCAAACGAGCGTATAAATCGCTAGGTTTTATAATAAGACAATGTGCTAGGTTTCAGAATACGCAAACTATGTTAATTCTTTTTTATGCCCTAGTTCGCAGCAAGTTAGAGTTTAACTCGCTCATTTGGGACCCGCACGAGAATAAATACGTTTTGTTAATCGAACGAGTGCAAAGAAAGTTCGCTCGGTATCTCTACAAAAGAGAATTTGGGTACTACCCCACCTGGTCTTATCCATCTTTGTTTGTTTCTGGAATGGTGGGGATGAACACACTCGAGCTACGGCGGAAGTGTGCACTCATCATCCACTACTGTCATTTGTTAAACAATAGGATCGATAACCCCGGTGCGTTATCCCAATGTGGTCTGGTTGTCCACGACGGGGAGGCGCGCGCGCGCGCGCGGCGGCCCGCTCGGCGGCCCCTGCCGCTGCTGGCGCCGTTGAGCGCGGCCCGCACCGACACCTCGCGCAACGCACCCACACACCACGCACTAGCTCTATTAAATGATTTGATTGCCAACAAGCCTGAAATGGACTTGTTTTACACAAGTATCAAAGCTTTGATTGAACTTTGTTTACATCATTTTAGCTGAATTATTGTATAGAATTAAGTTTTAAGTGTGATTTCTGTTTTATATTGATTCTGACACGTTTTGGTCTTTGTTACTGTAAGTGTCTGAATATTTTGTAAATAAATAAAATAAATAAAATAAAATAAAATATTCCAGCCTCTAATCAGTCACTTTTGGTTCTTACAAAACTAGGGGGTGTATTTCCAATTTTTCGCGCAGTTTGTGGTCGCGGCATACTACAAGTAAAATTAAAAAGATTTAATCAACTCAATTAAGTCAAATTATTTAAAAGTGTTGTCTTTATTCGGTCATTAAAAATTAAAAATTAATAACATGTGGTACACAGTGACTCACGAGTCACTGTGTACTTCTTAGAATTGAGTCACTGTCGACGACTCCGCCATTTTGAATATATCTGATCACAACATTCGAATCAAATAATAATTACGATAAATAACTACATGAATGATAACACTATAGTGTTAATTAATTGGTGAATATAAAAGGCAATACAAATTATCACAATCTGATGTGTGAAAACAAAAGAAACTCACCTAAAAGAGTAATTTTGTGGGCACGAAAACAAAAAAAACTCCATCACACCACCGTACGGCGCTTGACCTGCCGACCGACTAGTTCAACCTTGTTTGGGGTTCACACGCTAGTACTGTGTGACAAGGAAGGAAACATTTCGCGCGTTTTTCGGGCTTTAACATGAGTGAGCCACTGTATCCGACTGAGCCACTGTTGCCTACCTGACCCTACTGCAAAATTGTAATTCTGCTGTCTATACTACTGATAATTTTTTTCAGTGTACAAGTGTACGGTTTTTAAACAAAAGTATAAACACACAAAAGGGTACATCTGATAAATATTTAAATAACATAAAAATAAAAACTTAAATAATAAACTAAAATAACTAGAATAACTAAATATCTAAACTAAATAACTATGGTGTACTTAGGTATTGTATGACACAAGCAAGTGATGTCACAGCTCGCTACAGTGCGCTCTTTGTCTAGCATGAAATTAATTTGCATATAATTTCTATATTTCAACCTTTTTAAGGTTCCGTACCCAAAGGGTAAAACGGGACCAATTACTAAGACTCCGCTGTCCGTCTGTCTGTCTATCACCAGGCTGTATCTCATAAAGCGTGATAGCTAGAAAGTTGAAATTTTCACAGATGACGTATTTGCCGCTATAACAAAAATCGATTAATAAGATGTTCTCATATCAAAATAATCGGCCAAGTACGAGTCGGACTCGCGCACGGAGGGTTCCGTATGTATGGGAGCCCCCCTTAAATATTTATTTTAATTTAATTATTTATTATTGAAGTGAATATACAACTAAATAGTCTGTGAAAATTTCAAGCATTAATTTAATTTTACCCTTAATTATTAATTTTATTCTGTTTTTAGTATTTGTTGTTTTAGCGGCAACAGAAATACATCATCTGTGAAAATTTCAGCTTTCTATCTAGTTCATGAGATACAGCCTGGAGACAGGCGGACAGCGGAGTCTTAGTAATAGGGTCCCGTTTTTACCCTTTGGGTACGGAACCCTAAAAATGACGACTACTTAGGCTATTATTTATTAGAAGCAACAAATAAAATTCAACTCGTTTAGCACCTTTAACATTTAATTGCAATCCTCAAATATTTAACCCCAGTAATAAAACGGGTAGTAGTATGGGTAGTACCAATAGACGGGGTAGTACGGGTAGTAGTAGTACGGGTAGTAGTTATTATTAGTGTCCGCGTTATCCGGTTTTGACGTATTGGCGTATAAGATGCACTTCAGTTCAGATTTATTGTCAGTAGTCCTTCGGGCCTGGCAGATGGCTTTGCCGTATACATAAACTTGACATGCGAACGCGATGACGATGAACAGGAAGAAAAGAGTGTGCTGGTGCAGTGCCATCTGTAATAATTAAAACCTCTGTAGTTAAAAACTCGAAACTTTGTCTTAAAACATACAACGATCAGGACGTCCATAACTCATAACGTATTAAGACGTGACCTCATCAAGACCGCAGGATCACGCTGGATGCAAGCCGCTACCAACCAGTCTTCTTGGAGATCTCTAGGGGAGGCCTATGGCCAGTAGTGGACTTCCTATGGCTGAAACGACGGGCGACGCCGACGACGAATTGAAATAGAGATAGTAACTACCTATGCTAGTCAGTTCTTACCTTTAATTAAACTGTAGCGGTTGGGATTTTCTAAATTTTGGTTTTGGCCACATAAACCTTTGATTTTTAGGCTTATGGCAAACTCCTAACTCGAAATTCCGATAAGAAATTAATAGGTATTTGTATACACTTGTTGGAACTTTATCTAGGAGTTGGACATCCCAAAGTAATTGATTTATGCGCGTGTCATCGCTTGATTGCTTAGATAACTATTACTTGATTACATATACTTATCTAAGAATTCTAAGTAATTATTACGAACACTTCAGGTCAACCAGGAGGCTTACTAGTACGGACGCCAGTCAGTCATTATAAGGAATAATGAAGAATTTGTAACTATTGTCGCTAATTTCTAATATAATTCCGATCCAAATTATTGTGTAGTTTGTTTAGTTCAATAAATGCATTTATTTGTTTGTAATTTATGTACTTACCTATTACGTAATTATTGGGAGAACAGTCTTACAAGCGAGTGACGGGGATTCAACTCGTACGTTATATCTGTGTACTTAGTTCTGAGATGGCGTACTTACCTATGTGAATCCACAAACTAACGTACACCAGCCAGCGAGCATTGGCCAGCCCGCAGTGTGGTTAGCATGGCCCGATATTCATGGGTAGGCCCTATCAATAGTTGAAAGTTAAAAAACTGGTACATTATAAATATAGTAGGTATGTAACTACTGCTAGATTTTTAGGATCATGTGCAAAGATTAAAAATCAAATTGAGATTACTCACGTGCTTCAGAGTTGTTGGTCCTTTATCTAGGACCTGCAACTCTGAAGCTTTATCTTTAGCCTTTTCTTTTTAGAAAATTACGGTTCAAGACTCCTATTTATGAAATATACTAAGTCCAAGGTCTTTTTTTAAATATAGAATACAGATAAAGGCATTCGTACTTCTAAGACGCTGAATTTGCTCTTTTATAAAAGGGCCAAGCTATAAAATTAGGATCGAGATCGAGCAGTTCATTCGTCTGAAAAAGGGTATCTATCAGATCCAACTGATGATGGATAATTTGTTGTCTAAGTTAACAAAAAAATGTAAGACAATCCTTTGACCTAGATTCTTATTTATAGGCTAGTTTTACTCTACATTGCCTACTGGCCAGGAATGGCCAGGTTGTACAATTTGAGTCCTTGATTCTCTTAAGTGAAAAAGTAATAGTTGTGTTTAGATGCTCCCAAAAGTTAGGTATTTTTAGGGTTTCGAACCTAAAGAGTAAAAACGGGACCCTATTACTAAGACTCCGCTGTCTGTCTGTCTGTCACCAGGCTGTATCTCATGAACCGTAATAGCTAGAACTTTCAATTTTTCACTAATCACGTATTTCTGTTGCTGCAACAAATATTAAAAATAGAATAAGAAAATATTTCAGGGGGGCTCCTATACAAATACCTGAAGTTTTTGACGTTTTCCGCTCGATGTTAATGATATGATTCACAGAATATTTAGTTAAATATGCGCTTGAGAAATAGATAAATATATGTTTAGGGAGGCTCCCATATACAGGTAACGTGATATTTTAGCTCAATGGGTATTAATAAGGGCAACAGGAAGATGCTTGGTGTCAATATTAAGTGGCAAATTCCTTTCAAAATAATTAATAAATTAAAATAAAATATACTAAGGGGGCTTCTATACGGTGCGGAACTCTTCGTGCGCGAGTCTGACTCGCACTTGGTCAATTCTTTTGTCTTTGTTACGTTAGCTACGCACATACTCCCTATATACTCTTGAATAATTTAGTAGCACTGATAGCGTAGTCCGACTACTTATGTGTTTATCAGCAATCACCGAAGTTAGCAACGTTCGACACAGTCAGTCTTTTGATGGGTGACCGCAGGTGGCATTTTCAACTGAGCGCTACCGACACGTTGAATTGTAATTAGGTCCGGTTGTGTTTACGGTTTAGCCAGGTCAGAGGTCCTCAGGCGGCTTAAAAACTCTGACACCAGGACGTGCCACCCGTCCTATACTATCTTCTTACTGGCTTCCTATTTAGTCATTAAAACTATATAGGAACATAGAATAAAACAAAGTCGCTTCCGCGCTGTTGTCGCAAAGCCGCTGTCTGTCCCTATGTATATCTTTAAAACTACGCAACAATTTTTGATGCGGTTTTTTTATTAGATAGAGTGAATCACGAGGAAGGTTCATATGTATAATACACGTATGCGAAGCCGAGGCGGGTCGCTAGTTAAAATTATAATACGTACCTATTATTGAAATACCACGTCCACACGAATCTCACGGTAGATTTAAACCTACGTCATTGTGATTACGCCCCGTCACCTTACGAACAGAGTGTGCGTTATCTCATCAAATCCATTAGGTAAACCACTACCTATGCATTAAACATATAAAAATGCGTGCGTATACAGCGTGAGAATCCTGAGAATGAGATACTCGTACATTAGTAGGGGGCATTTACACGACATACAAAAGAAAGACATACAAAATTTACACGGCATATAAAAGATATGCTACTATGGCATATTTATTTAATATCACTGGCTTTCGGTGAAGTAAAACATCGTGATTCAACCAGCATAATATAGGCAAGACGCTTTGGTGCAGATCGCTTCCAACTAACCTTATTAGACATTTCTTTTATTAGCCACTGCTGTACATAGGGGCGGCCTATGTCCAGCAGTGGACTTCCAATAGCTGATGGATGGATGACAAGACATGAAATTCTGTTATGCCAAGTATTGTGTTTATAAGTACGCTTTTTAGACAGCTGTTTTTTTTTCGGGGTTTGTAGGTACCTTTTTTTTTAGGTTTGGGTTTGACTACATACTAATCATAATCATAATCAATTTATTGATAACAATGTTACAAGTCAAAAATATGCCGATGCCTGCCCGATGTTGAACAGATATACGGTCTAGCGTCTAGGTAGCACGCTTACCTGGAAGATACCTATTTTACGTATTAAATAATTTTGTACCTACGAGTACCTATTGAAGTCGCCCTCTTAGGTTATGTGTGAGTTTTTCATCGACTTGGCATTTTTTTCACATTTCATATTGATGAAGTTACCAGTGTGTGACATAGAGCTCTACTCATGACTATTGTACTCTAGGACAGTAATTTCGCCCGTGGAGACGGCGACTTAGTGAATTAGTTTAGATATCAGATGCCACAGTTCCACGGGCAGTCGTGCATGAACGTATTTTTTTTTAATTTCAACAATCAGTATTGCGCCAGTGAAAGTGCGACGAGATGTTATCTGCTTACTCTTTTGGCAATTTTGCTAACGTAACTTTTATTTATATGGTTTTATTTTGGATAAGTGTCGCATATTTTCTCGATTTTAGTGACAGTAGTGTATGAACCTATAGTTAGATACAATTCGGCGGAGGAGCACAAGCGGCGCAAATATGCTAACCTCGGTGGTGGTTATATAGGTATAAGAGCCGTTTGGAGTTGAGACATTGGGTTCGTGGGGGCTGGGAGCTTATCTTATTTTCAAAACTCTTTCTGAGCGTCTGGTGGACGTGACGCGTGACCAAAATGCTGGTGTTTATTTGGCTCAACGTATAAATAAGCATTGCCTTTCAGCATGGCAATGCAGCCAGCATGCTGGGCACGCTGCCAACTGGCAGTGGGCTTGAGCTTGAAGATAACCCAAATGGTTATCTTTAGACCTTCAAGGGTCTGTGGATGATCCAATTGCTTTTCATGTAGTAGTAGTGTATGTAGTTTTAGCTTATAAAGTAGTATTGTATTTAGTTGTAATTAATAAAGGCAATTTTGCCCGATAAAAAAAGGAACTAATGTAACCATTGAGTTATTTTTTTTTTTCTTTATTCTTTATTCTTTCTTTATTTATTTCAAACCTTGCCATTTAACATGCAAAAATTTGCTCACTTAGCACTAGTTACATATTAAACCCTGTAAGGGCGTTGCAAGTATACAATTACTGAGTATTATTAGCTTACATAATAACAATACCCACTACTTATCATCATTACATACTTTCCGCGAGACTGAAACATTTTTGTCATTCAAGAAATCTTCTATACTGTAGTAGCACTTTTGGATTAGCATTTTTTTTAGATTTTTATAGAATTTTCGTTGGTTTGATTCTTTTCGTAAATATTCAGGTAGCTTATTAAAAATTTTTATCATCATGTATTCAGAACTTCTCCTTACAAGTTCCAATTTTGGCTCTGGTGCTATTATTTTGTTTTTTTGTCGCGAATTTTCGGAGATTGTAAAGTGATCAGGATATTTTTTAACAAACATTGCTGATTCAAGAATGTATATGCTAGGTAAGGTTAATATTTTCAGTTGTATAAAATGTGGCGTACAATGGGCGCGCGGGCGGATGTTCATCAGAATACGTATACATTTCTTTTGCATAATAAATAAGTCGGTAATGTCTGTGCTGTTGCCCCAAATTAGTACCCCATATTTCAACCAGGCGTATGCGTATGCGTAGTAGGCACTTAGGGCAGTTTTTATATTGGTGTTTGATTTTAACACTGACAAAGCATAATGAAATTGTGACATTTTTGACCCAATTTTTTTAATATGTCCCTGCCAATTTAAATTTGAATCTATATTTATTCCTAACAGGTTTGCTTCTCGTGTTTCGGTTAGATTGATTTCTTTTAACATATTTTTTAGATTTAATGGTTTCTTTTGGTACGGGTGGAATTGAATTATTTTTGTTTTGTTTTTGTTTATTTCTAAATTATGGGCTGAAATCCAGGCTTCTATGGTAGTTAAGGTTTCTTTTAAGTAATGTAATGAAGCGTCATTATCAGAAGGACATTTAAAAAGTATTGTTACGTCATCAGCAAATAATATGCAAGGAGAGTTTACTATTTTTGGCAGGTCATTAATGTATATTAAAAAAAGAATGCAGCCTAACACGCTACCTTGTGGTATTGAAGAGTTGATTGTTATTGTATCTGAGTCTATAACTTGTTTTATTGGATGATGTTTTGAATGATGGTCTATTTGCGTAAATTGCCTTCTGTTAAGAAGATAAGATCGTAACCAATTTAAAGGTTTTCCTCTAATTCCAATTTCGTATAATTTTTTTAGCAGTATTGGATGTGAAACTCTGTCATAAGCTTTTTTCATATCCATAAGTAATCCGATAGTGTGGTGTTTATCTTTCATATTTTGAAGTATATGTTTTTGTAGGTTGTAAATAGCTAGGGTAGTAGATGATTTTTTCCGATACCCATATTGATTTTTGTCTAGTAGTTTATATTTTTCTAAAAATGAATATAGTTGGTTAGATATAGCGCGTTCGAAGATTTTTGATGTAGTGGGCAGTAGTGCTATAGGTCTGTATTGGCTAACATCAGTGGATTGTCCTTGTTTTTTTAATATTGGTCGAATTTTTGCAATTTTTAGTCTATCCGGAAAATACTCTTCATCTATGGACTGGTTAATTAAAAATGTTAGGACAGGAGTCAATTCTATGATGCATGCTTTTATGAGTGCAGTAGGAATATCGTCTACCCCACAACTGTATTTGTTTGGTAGTTTTTTAATGATTTTAAGCACTTCTGTTTCTGTGACTGGCAATAAGACCATTGAATTAGATATTGGTTCTGTAACTGGCTTGTGGAGTTTAGCTGGAAGAGTCTTTTTAGTTGGGCATGTTTCGCCTATTGACGCAAAATATTTGTTGAACGTGTTTGCTACTGCTTGCGGAGCATTTACTGTAGCTCCATCTACATCTAATTTTATGTCATGTGTTTTATTTTTTGACTGTTTTTTAGTAGTGTCTTTGACAATACCCCACATAGTTTTGACTTTGTTTTTAGACGCTTTCATTTTCTTTATAAAACTAAGTTTTTTTGATGACTTAATACATTTCTTTAAAATTTTCTGGTAAAATTTGTAATGACCTCTTAAAATTTTGCCATTTGTTTCGTTAACTAAACATTGCAATATTCTTTTATGTCTACAAGATTTTTTTAGTCCTCTAGTTAGCCAGTAATTTTTTCTATGAGATTTAACTGTTATTTTCTTGTTTGGTATATGTATATTTAAAAGTTCTTTCATTTTATCTTCGTATTTATTGTAATTGTCGTTTATGTTTTGGTTATTGTTTATCAATTCACACCAGTTTATTTGTGCTAAAGCATTTTTAAAATTTGTTATATTAGTAGTTGAGAAAATTCTTTTAGTTACGATTAATTTATTTGGCTTTATGTTTTCCCGAGATTCAAACTGGCAATGTATGGCTTTATGATCAGAAATCCCGAGATTTTTTACATTGGTTTGACATTGAACTATGTTGTTTGTATAGAGCAAGTCTAAACATGTTGATGTTTTTGTTGTAACTCTGGTTGACTCGTCAATTTTTTGGTGTAAATTATATTCCAACATCATATTTTTAAGTTTTTGATAGTTCACGGGTTTTTTGTTTTTGTCTAAATTAAAATCGCCGCCAATGATGACGTGCTTTTTATTAATTGACGATTTAATTACTGTCAGTAATTTTTCTAAAACAACAAAGAATGTTTATTTTTAAGTATTGTGAATGGTATCTACAGGGTTATATGAAAAGGGTGAACTAAGATGAAAAGGGGTTTACTCAGATCATCGTTGTAAATATATGTTTTTACTGGCGCCAGCTAGAATTCGACATAATGTGTGAAACAGCAAACTCATCTGTGAAAATTTCAGCTTTCTAGCTATAACGGTTCATGATTTACAGCCTGGAGACAGACAGACAGACGGACAGACAGACAGCGAAGTCTTAGTAATAGGGTCCCGTTTTTACCCTTTAGGTACGGAACCCTAAAAACGATTTGCATTTGCCTCCATTACAATTTTTCTTAATATAGAAGTCGAATTTTCTTGACCTTCGATAACCCAAAGCTTAAATGTTCTTACATAACTTATTTAAATTATGTGGGCGAAATGTTTGTTTGTTTCGCTACTCAAAGCCGCCAAAAGGCCGGTAACGTTAAGGACCAAACTCCATCAAAGCGAAGTGGAGCGACGTATTCGGACACCCATATGTAGTGCGTGAGTACGTGAGCTTAGATTCCGTATTTTTAACCGACTTCCATAAAGTAGGAGGAGAGATGAACATACACAAAAAATGCATACAGACGAACATAGTACCTCCTCCTTTTAGGAAGTCGGGAACAAATGCCACCAAATGCCACACTTGAAGAAGTACAAAACATACCTTTGCTGCGTTCACGATTGTGTTTTGTTTCCCGCTAAACAAATGTAGCCTATATATTGGTCTCACGGACAACAGCCCCCAAGTTCATTTTATTATAGTTCGGCCGTTCAGAGAATGCGTTCCTGACACGTCATCTTGAAAAAATGTTTTTGGCCGATATCTCGGAAACTATGTACTTAAGGGCAAAAAACATTAAGATCAATATTGTAAAAAATAAAATTTCGCATCTTTTCTTTTCATTAAACTTTTTTGTTTCTGATGACGTGTCAGGAACGCATTCTCTGAACGGCCGAACTATAAGACTTGTAACACAAGTGTTACAATGTTTTAGATTATGTAAGTCAGATAGTTTGTCGACTTCAGTTTACGCCGCATTTAGCGACTTCGAAGATGCATGTATGCTCCATTCCACTTCTCTTTGGAGGAATCTGAGCCTAATACTATTTGATACTCCGTAGAGAAAGAGAAGATATCCTCGCAAATCTGCGAAGCTTAATTGACCTTCATCTCTTGATACCAGCTTACCTACTTTTAATAAGGAAGTTCATTACCAACGTTTCGGTTCAATGTTCACCTTTTCACAGATTAAGGATCCTGGACGGGGCGTAAATTAAAAATTTTGCTTGTTTTAAATGAGATTTTGGGGTTTGAAAACAAAAATATACTCATTATCATGTTGAAGAAATAGAGTTAGGTTTGTTAGATGAATTGACGGTAATAGACCCTAATGATCGAACAAATAGAATAACACATTAGACAAATTTTGGAATATTAATAATTTATAAAAATAATAGTAAAGCGTTTTAAAATAAACAATAAAATTGCATACTCTCATCCGGTCATTTGTATAACTATACAAAACACGTTACTTAAGAATTACATGAAAATATTAGGTGCATATTTTGCAATAATTAATTGAGTATTGAATTGGTGAAGTATTTGCAATAATAACAAAGATTTGCAATAAATTAGGTACCTATCTATAGGACGTCTATTTGGGATTTTTTTTGTAACAAATAAAATATATACCTACAATTACTTAAACTACTTTAAATAACAACACTTAAAAAAATTGGGCAAGTTTAAAAGGAAAGTAAAAGTAATCATCTATATTATATTTATAGGTAACAGGATACGAGTAATATAGACTACTAAAACTCTCCCGAGATATAAATTAGGTACTTAAGCCCACTACCTGTTGGCATTGTGCCCCTATGTGGTTTTCGACTACCTTATTATTATCGTAACAAATTAGCTAATAGCTATATTAGAATAACATGTGGGATTTCCAAACAGAACTTGACATAAATTTGAAATAACTCTACATAGAAGCTTGTCCCATTTAAATTGCAAATCAGATATGAAATTGACTCTTTATGAGAATATAAAACTAGTTTTACTTATTTCTTATAATTTATTATGTACACTTAAAACCGTTATTTATAATTTATGTATGTTATTAAATATTTTTGGAGGGGTCATCTAAACATTAGAATGTTCTGTAGGAGTCTCAGAGGGGAGGACCGGCAGAGGGCTCGTCCTCTTGGGCAGGAGTATCTCTTCACACACATCGCGAACTGCCTGAAAAAGATAAAAATAATTTATTTCAAATTATTACAATAGGTTTCACTTTTTGTACTCTACCTAGCCTTCTACGTGCCGATGCTAGATTAAAAATAAACGTCTTTAAAAAAGGTCGTAACCAAAATAACTAAACCTAACCCAAAACTTGTCTTGGTTCTAGTACTTTTTGTTCCTTTCTATTCTTGCCTAGCTTGCAAATATGGAATGAAAGGATCCGTAGAAGAAACAAAGTTACAGTTATAGCCGAGTTGGTAAGTCGAAGTGTTGATCATGTACAGACAAACACAGCGTAACCCAGAAAGTGGACAGATAATCTGATTAGTACCATAGGATCGTGTTTTATGTAAGCGACATACCTACAACCGGTCTATTGGAAATATATTAGGAATGCTCGTTTCCTACAGTGGACGATTGTTTGTTTGTTGTTGACGATCTACGGCTGATATGATGACGATGAAGGTGTCTGGGCATCTGATGATGATCTAGTTACTGCCCTACATACGATACTATGTACTTGCAATGGTATCTTGGAACTTCCGCGAATAGAATTTGCGTAACAGTACCTTCATAATACGCATCGCACTCATGCAGAATAGGTTGTGGTTTCTTTTTGTAAGCTCTCTTAAAGAAAACATAACGTCACCTAGATTGTACACCAAGTTTAAAAATTGTGTGTTCACAAATCAACCAGGCCATTGCTAGCTCTGCGTCTTTGAATTAATAATGTCTGGAGACACTTCTTTCGAAATCTATCAGGAGTGAACAATTGAACATGTAATGTCTGCGCTAATTATAAGGATTCAACATATTTGATAAATTTTAAAAATTAGTTATAAGGTATGTTTTGTTTTGGCTTATGTGTTTAATGTTTATGGCCCATGGAGCCAAACCGAAAAGATTTTGTAAGGAGACCACACACCAGCAAGAGCGCACAAGGCGCACAACCGTGTTGGATGCTCAGAATAATGACAAGTAATAGAAACTTTGCAAAATTTTACTCAAAAAATACGTACAGCTGATTCATTATAAAGCATACGCGAGAGTGAGTGGAACAAAAAAAGAACGCATTTGTCAAACGTCAAAATCACAAGTTGGAAGTTGGAATGTCATAATGGTTAAATTTTGGTGTACTTTGTCTTTTGCGATATTATCCCTGAACCCTCTAGTTCCATCAGAAGGTTCAAATCTGATCATTTTACCCTCCTAATTTCTACCTTACCTATTGAACTTGGACAGCCGAGATAGTTCAATGCAAGTTTGTGAAACCCTTCGAAATTAAGTAAGTTCGGGTGTATGTGCATCTTTTTCTAACACCTTATAAATTTCATATTTTAAAATGGGACAAAGTGATGTATATCTCTTGCTGTTTTAGTATGGTTTCTATTACATTAGTCCTTATTCTGAGGTTGGATGCAAGCCGCTATCAATCGGTATTATTGGAGATCCAAAATTGAAACCCATGTGTTGTATGATGATACCTATCACACTCGCACAGCCTGCCCGCGCAGCCGTTCACCAGCTGCCCCTGCGAGTGGTAGTTCTCGAGCGCGCACAGAGGCTCTCCGCGCCAGCACTTCCAATAGTACGGTTGGAAGTACACCGTGTAGAACGGACAGTAAATGTTCTCGTAGCACTTGTCGTGCAACTGGCAGCACCTGTACAAACGAAGCGAAGCTGTTAAACGTACGTTTTTGGCACAGATATCAATAAATAACAGATTGATAATGTTGTTGTCACTTCTAAACCACAACAATACATGGAAAATCTTCCAAGCTACTGTGAAAACTGTCAAATAAGTATTGTGATAACGTTTCTTGTCTAAAAATCCGAGAACAGCCACCGAATCGAGATATTTTTCATGTCTCTTTCTAACTCGTGCCATATTAAATCGATGCATCTTTTTCAGATTATCTCGATCGACCACATTATCCCTCTGGTACCTCTGTGGTTTTTGGCCAAAAAGGACCTATGAGTATTAATATTTTTGTAGACCTTCAAGGGTGTGGATGATCCAATTGCTTTTTATGAAAAAGTAGTTTAAGCATAAATTAGTAGTGTTGTGTTTTGTTGTAGTTAATACATTTTAAGAGTTCAGTACCCAAAGGGTAAAAACGGGACCCTATTACTAAGACTCCACTGTCCGTCCGTCTGTCCGTTTGTCTGTCTGTCACCAGGTTGTATCTTATGAACCGTGATAGCTAAAATGTTGAAATTTTCACAGGTGATGTATTTTTGTTGCCGCTATAACAACAAATACATAACAATATTTAACAATTTTAAACTGAAAAAATAAATATTCACGCAGTTCTCATACAACAAATCTGAATTTTTAGCTTTATTTTGCACGATGTTAATACTCGTAACGGCGACAGGTAGATACTTAAAAAATTCACAAAATATTTCGTTACAAATGCAATTTGAAAATAATTAATTAAATTGAACTAAATATACATTTAAGGGGTCCCATACTAGTAACGGGTTTCATTTGCTCGATATTACTCGTAATAACGGCAATAGGAAGATGCTTGAAATATTCACAGAATATTAAGATGTATGTTCCTTTAAAGATAAATAATTAAAAATAAAATATATTAAGGGGAGTTTCCATACGATACGGAACCCTTGGTGCATGAGCCCGACTCGCACTTGGCCGATTATTTTTATAACTTAATTTATATTGACTGTAAGCAGGTTTCTGTTCTGAGACTGTTAGCCATAAATAGCAAGAGAAAGTCCTACGTATCTATTTTGCTAATCTGTTTCTGTAGGCACTGCAATTTTCACCAGTCATGTTGCTTCAGAACTTTTGGACAACAGTAAATTATAAACATCTTGCGAAATTATTCTACAGATAAAAAAAAACACGAGACACAAATAGCGGACAAACAAACGCATCGAAAACCTCTCCCTTGTAGTTAGTTGAAGAAGTAAACACTTGAAACAGAATTTAACGAAAAATGAGAGACTGCGTACCTAATCAGTAATTACACACACTCGGCTGCATCTCAAGTTCACAGAACAAAGAGTTTTGTAGATGTGAATAGGAAGGATGCCGACATTTAATTTGCTCATCATATCTCACTTAGATTCTCCCAGTTTAAACAATGAGAAGCATAAAGTAGGTTTTTTCGGCAACAATTACCAAAACCTCGTCTTTGTAGTCATATTTGCTCTGGTGAGCAAAAACGATAGTACCTACCAACATACCATGAGCTATTTTGATAATAAGCAAAATGGGATAGGTCACAAAGCA
Organism: Hypomecis atomaria; assembly: GCA_964007245.1. Classification (NCBI taxonomy): domain Eukaryota; kingdom Metazoa; phylum Arthropoda; class Insecta; order Lepidoptera; family Geometridae; genus Hypomecis; species Hypomecis atomaria. The sequence goes on from OZ023285.1 coordinate 3,697,060, forward strand.
CGTTCATGGTGTTATGATGAAAAATGTCTTGCATCTACAACATAAGTAGAGCGACTACTTATACATTTAGTGTTATAATTAATCTATGGTAGAGCGCAAAAAGACGAAAATGTAGGGTTATAGACGACTGAAATAGTCTAAGGATGTCATGGTACCACCTCATAATTATCAAAAACTTTAAAGAACCAGACCTGAGACAGCTAGGAAAAAATAACTACTATAAAAACAGTTTGTCTCAAGTCATTGAACATTTTGTATGAAACAGCAAATTGAGGGTTTGTTCCAATATTTAGTTGTTCGTTATGATTGGTATAATTTTGTTTCATTATAGATACAGACGATGTTTTCGTACATTTTCTCTTTCTCTTTACTTGGAATTTACAGATGCGGTCAATTGCGGGCGAAAATGTAGTCGGTACATTTACAAAAAATAGATTCCCGTTCTTATAGTAAACGACAAGCCACTCGAGCAGTTATGACAGCGGCCCAGAGCCACGCTCCGTCATTTTGAAGAGCAGGGCAGAGTTGTCGGGCTCGGGCAGACGCTAGAGGGGGAAATGCACAAAACACCCCATGTGGCACGTCAGTACAGGACTTATCGATCCCAAATCGAATAAGGATATAATTACAAGATGTTTCAGTTTTAGTACACCTTTAGTAATAATTTTGGATAGATACCTGTCAATTCCATCAGTAGGCCGCCCCTCCCCCAGGAACCCGCAGTAGCAGCCGTACCCCTTATACGAGAGAGGATCGCACCCGTTGGTGCAAGTTAGCATGTTGTACAGGTGGATCACGCCCCTCTTCCCACGGTTGTCGGTTCTGTATGACTGGGGATTTATACTCCTGTGAAATAAAACAATCTTTTAAACAATTGGTATTCAAATTATTTTTCACCAAAAATAGTATAACCCACGTGTACCTACAGAATATCGAATAGTTCACACGGATCAATTGTTTCATCGATGTAGTAATTTTCACATTACTTTTGATTTTTCAAAAACGACCCAGCCGATTTCAATAAAACTTAAATGGGACCATTTCTGAAGTGATCTACTAAACAAAAAAGAATCATAAAAATCGGATCATAATTGGTGGAGTAATTCGCGTAACATACGAGTACATACAAAACCTCTTTTTTTGAAGTCGGTGAAAAACAAGAATAAGTCGCACACATTATTGGAAGTTCAGTTGAGAAACCCGAGATGCTTGAGATGTTCACTTTTGTAGCATAAGTTACTCTCCCTACCTAATGCTATCTTATTTGTCATCATCAATAAGGAATGTAAAAAAATGCCATGTCGATGTTTTTCATCTTGCTGATGATCCGTAATTTTTTTTCTACATCACTATAGGAATGCTGGTCAGTACCATTTGTCTGGTTGGTACCTTGTATAAAATAAGTTAAACTACAACAAAGTAGTCATTACACTTTTATTTTCACTACGTTATGCTGAGTGAGCAGCTAAAGCATCTTAAATCATTTTTCGGTCCTTTTTAGGGTTCCGTACCCAAAGGGTAAAAACGGGACCCTATTACTAAGACTTCGATGTCCGAATCGTGATATCTCATGAACCGTGATAGCTATATAGGCAGCTGAAATTTTCACAGATGATGTATTTCTGTTGCGGCTATAACAACAAATACTAAAAATAGAATCAAATAAATATTTAAGGCGGGCTTCCATACAACAAACGTGATTTTTACCAGTTTTTGGCTCGCTATTAATAACGGCAACAGGATTGGGGCTCCCATACGGTACGGAACCCTTCGTGCGCGGGTCCGACTCGCACTTGGCCGATTTTTCAAATTATTTAATATCTTTTAGTGTTGAGAATCGAATCTGGAACTGTTTATACTTACAGCTATCCTTTAAAGAGTTCCAGGTACTAAATTCTGAGAGTTGATGGCATAATTTACATTTTTATATGACTGCAAGATAATAGTCCCGTAAAATACACAATAAACATACCGCGGAAAATGCACTGGGAAGTAAAAAGGACGTCGTAGCGGGTATTCAACGGACCGTAAACCACTAAGAGCACAAAGTACTTATTATAGCACATGTTTAATGATTTCCTTGTCAAAAAAACTCTTGTTAGGTGAGGTAAGCAATCATCAAGGGAATTTAGTGGTTTGGGTGTTATGATCGATGAAATGAGATGTTTGAGCAGGTAATTAATCTATTCTTCTTCACCATCATCATTGGTAGTACTACCATTTCAACTTGCTCATCTGTTGGTTACCCAGCCTATGCCGTGGTAGCCGAGGTGGTCTAGTGGTAGGGACCTAGCGACACCCGCCTTACAATCGAGGGTCGAGGATTCAAATCCCAGTCCCCGTTCCAATGAGTTCTTTGGAATTTATGTGTCGAATTTCACACCACTGGCTTTTCGTGAAGGAAAACATCGTGAGGTAATCTGCATACATCCGTGGAATAAATCGATGGCGCATATGAATCCACCAACACGCACTGGGTCAACGTGGTAGATATAGTCCAATCACTCTTCATGGGTAGGCCTACGCCCTGTAGTGGGCTACTAAAAAAGCTGGCACAGTATAGTACAGTCTATAGGTATATGAACTTATTGTACTGTATCGATCTGTAATAGGCTGCGGCCCATAAATCAAGAGCAATTGAGCCATATTCACCACACTAGCTTAGTAGCTATAAGTTGGTGAGTTCAAATACGCTACATACTAAATTTCTTCTAAGAATGTTTGTAGATTATCCGCTGGCAGTGGCGTAACTATACCGTTTGAGGCCCGTGGCAAATTCGCCGGATGGGGCCCTCCCTTCTTTCTCTCCTCCCCCAATATAAAGAAGCTAAACAAATGATATAGTATTTTTTTATTTTACAATAAATTACTATGTGAAGTAGGTACGAACGATATAATTATTAAAAAAAAACATAATAATTGAGAGCGAATTAAAATGAAATAACAATTTTTGTCTTAGTATCAAACAATTATTAAAATTCCTTTTTTCTGGCTTTTTGTTCAGCAAAAGTATTAATGACATCATCAAAGTTTAAACTTCGGGCCATGGAATGTTCGATGGATAAAATAGCTAAGCCGCTTAACCTTTCCTGTCCCATAGAATTTCTTAAATAAGTTTTTATCAATTTCAATTTCGAAAATGATCGCTCGGCACTAGCCGTAGTTACAGGGATGGTTATAAATAGCAGAAATGCAGTGCACACTTCAGGAAAGCTTGAAGAAATGAAATGGTTTTTTATGATCAATAAGTCGGCAAGTTCTGTTATAGAAGATGACGTTTCTATTTCGTGTCGAAAAGCGGATCTAAAACTGAGAATTTCCTTAGCAAACGAGACCGATATGTCTTTGTTATATAGATTGACAAATACTAAAGCTTTTTCTAATAAATCGTTATCATTTAAATTTCGCAAAGTGGCAGGTTGCAAGACATTGAAATTGGAAACAACTTTATTCATTCCAAGGAAACGCGATCTCAATTGATTAATGATGATGTCTAATACACGATAGAATATGTTCACTTTAAAGAAGCTTTCAGAATCTTGGAGACGTTCATCCTCACAAATTTCATCAAAATGACGTTTCACTTTCCTTTGACGAGTTTTTGAAAATTCCGGGTTTATAGACCACTTTACTGCAACATTATTCGCTTGCATTTTCAATTCTTCAAATTCTTTTCGGTACTTTTCAAGGTCTTCCAGACAGACTTGCAAAAGATTTGAGGAAATTGAAAGATCGATGTTCTTAGATTGAAGTGCTTTAGAAGCCGCGTCGATGGTCTGTAATATTTTACAATGGAAAACCAGTAGAACAATAAAGTTGTAGTTTTCCAGCTTCTTCTTCAGTAAAATAGCTTCATTTCTCTCATTTGCTTTGGAACTTAATAAAATAGTTTTTGTCAGAGCTTTGTGAATTTCAATAAACCGAACTTTTAAAGCAAAAATGGCATCGAAACGGCCTGCCCATCTGGTTGGATTTAATGTTTTTAATGTTACTGGATTTGACGGTTTTGAAGACACCCCTGTCTCGCTTTCTTTGTTAGTTAAAAAGCTTGATAATATATTCCATCTTTTTATACTATGCCCAAAAAAATTATAAATCTGTTGCACAGTTTCAAAGAATGTTTGCATTTCTGTAACCTCTTTTACCGCATCATTAACAACCAAATTTAAATTATGAGCAGCACAATGAACATACACCGCATTTGAAAACAAACAAAAGAAACATGTGTGTGTGAAATGCATGGTAGTGTGTGTAATGTTTTATTTATTGATTTAATGTACTTTATAAGCATTATTAATGAAAAATGTTAGTGTTCTGCACTTCTCCTACACATAAACTATAAGTGAAGTGTGCCAAATTTTATGCTCCTGTGTCCGCGCATTTTTCGTTAAAAGGAGTCCAAAGCTTTGGACGTATTAATATACAGATTAGGATCCTTCTGTGTTCGCGGCCCTCTCTGACCAGGGGGACCCCTATTGGCTCGAGGCCCGTGGCATTTTGCCGTTTTGCCACCCTATTGTTACGCCACTGTCCGCTGGGTTGTATTTTATTAGTATAAAAGCAATGGTATCTTACCTGACCCCATTTTTATAATCCTCTTCAGGTATCGAATACCTAAAAGGGTCTCTTGCGAATCCAACCAGCAGCTTTCCTCTCTTTTCATCTAGGTAGCCTCTTTCATCTTCCACCTCGTTCGCTTTGGTTTCATCACTATATCTATTCTTGTTTTCTCCATGTCTATAAGTGGTTTCAACATGCTTATTCTTGGTTTCTCCTACAGGCTTTAGGTTGATTTCTTCCCTGTGCCTATGAGCGGTTTCTTCTTTATATCTATGGTTATAACTATGACTGTGTGGGTTGTGTGATATTGGTGTGTATGGCTGGATTTGGGCGTAGTTTGTGCTGTTGAAGATCTGCTCGTAGGTGAGACGGTTGGGCCATGCTGGAACAATCAAGAATAAGTCGTTTAATAAACTTATTACATACGATTTTTGTGTAAGAATAAAGTTTATTCCTTGGCGGAAATGGAACTATTGCTACGGGCTATCTATAATTCATGTTTAGGGTTCACAGGTACGTTTTAATTATAAATCTATACTCCTATAAGGTAAAACCTTTATTGGAGAAACCTTTATACTCCTATATGGTAAAACCTTTATAGGAGTACCGAAATGTTTATCTATCTTTTCGCCTTTATCATATACGGCACCCGGCGGAACTCCTAATATTTATGAACATGCTTACTAAGTTACAACACTACTTTATGTAAGTAGGTACCTTGTTTTGTATTTTATTGTAATTAATAAAGGAACTTGCCCACTTTTTAAGCCTACTTGAGACACGATCTTGACAATTTTTATTTGAATAGGTACCCACAAGACTGTACTTGTACCCTGATTCTAAGTTGTACATTACACAAAAATGCATCTTCTACTTTATGTAAGTAGGTACTTAGTTTTGTATTTTGTTGTAATTAATAAAGGCACTTGCCAACTTTTCAAGCCTACTTGAGACACGAACTTGACAATTTTTATTTGATTAGGTACTTACAAGACAGTACTCGTACCCTGATTGTAAGTTGTACATGACACAAAAATGCATCTTAATGTTCTTATCTTTTTTGTAAGTAAGTAATAGGTATAGCAATGACATGCTCGTAAATCAATTATTTTTGCTATGTCAACCAAGTGCGCCTAGAGATTGTTACTTTTTGGAATTTCATGTTAGGAGTTTGTCATAGGCAGGAAAATAAAATATTTTTATGAGCAAAATACAATTTTGAAAATTTCATTTGTCACTTCATAAAAGGTAAGAATCTAGCATTGTTTTGATATGGTAATAGTATCTCAATGGTAAGAACCAATTAATTATATATAGAACCAAATATTTTTTCTATTAGTCTAACTTTGTCTAATTTTTGCTATCTCCAAGCTCCTTTAAGATAAATAATATTAAGATAATTCTACAGATGCATGTCACATTATTAGCCCTCTTCTACTAAAACAAAGCTTCTTTTCGATTATGATTTTGATTTTATGTTTTATGATATAATTTAATAGTTTTATTATTAGCAGCGATTTGATATAATCTGAGGTGAAATCAAAATTTCCAATTGTTTATTTTTCATAAAAGTTGCGAGTTTTGAACAGATGGCGCTGCACCGGCAAACTCTCGTCTTCCTCCTGCTCATCATCACGTTCGCGTGCCAGGTGTCGGGCAAGGCGGTCTGTCACGCCCGTAGGACCTCCAATAAGGAGTCCGAACTAACGTGCGTCTTGTACGCCAACCAGAACAATGTGGATACCACGGCTTACTACTACCCAGCGTACTGGTATTACCCGTACTACTACCCATACTATTACTGGGGTTAAGCATTTTATGGAAGGTTATTAAACGCTGAAGGTGCTTGATGAATTGTTTTGTTTGTTACTCTAAATAAATAACTTGTACTTACGTTGTCAAATCAACCAAGGGCTACAGAAGAAATAATTGTGCCTACAACAACCTACACAATACTGCCTCCACGCTACCAACTGGTAGTGGACTTGAGCATTTAGATCAAATCCATAGTATTAAAACCTTCAGGACCCCTGGAACTGGGATTAAACCATTTTGTTTTTGTGTCAGTTGTTTATTTCAATGCATACTTTCTTCTTCATTTTGAGTGGAATGACAATTTGTCTATTTGCCATGACAAGGATCATGATCCGATTGTTGTCTATATAGTTCATAGTTGATAAAGTAGTGTTATTGTATTTAGTTGTAGTTAATAAGGGCGTTTACAAGTTACATACATAATACTGGGAATCTTTTGCAAGCTTAGAGCTCATTAATAAATAGGTATTCTAAAAAAAAATCTGTTAACACAATATTTCCATTTTCTTGCGGAGTTGACAGCTTGAAAGTAGGGAGGTAGATAGGTAGCAATGAAATATTTTTAAGAATTTAAATATAATTTTTTGTAAGTGCTTTTTATATCATTAACAAAGTTTACTTCAAGAAACTTGTTATGGTAATCGAGAGAGTTCTTTGCATATAAACGCTTTACAGAAAGTATTGCTTATCGTGTTCGAATTTATTACAGTCTTCAAGGGCGAATTTATCCAATAATTTTGGACGAGACGGATGTTATTAAACATTTTGTAGCATTGAGATGCATCTGCTCATTAAAAGTACTGATATATTTTAATAAATTATTTCAATTTATATTGTACGTAATTCAACTTGTCAATCCGTTGGGTTATGTCGGTAACTTTCGTTCTTCTACGGATCTCCTCATTTCTGATTCGATCTCGCAGAGAGACTCCAAGCATAGCCCTCTCCATAGCTCGTTGGGTTACTTGGAGCTTACTAATAAGGCCCATAGTGAGAGACCACGTTTCTGTGCCATAAGTCGTCACTGGCAACACTCACTGGTCGAAAACTTTCGACTTGACTATAATTTGAATTGTAATTGGTAAATATAAAAGGAAACGAAAGATATAAGCGTCTTTTTTAGAGCTTATGTATCTAATTATCTATATTTAAGGCAGAGGGGTTGCTGAACAAGAGATCAGACCAGGGGCCTTATTGTGTAAGCGCTCTGACGTTTGGCATCGCTTTTCCTCCTCCATCTACACTTCACGATGTAGTACTAACTCCTATTTTACGGCGGACATGTTCATGATGCTGATGCTGATCGATTTCATTACAAACAAAGGGTGTTCCGATAGATGCTGATCAATTTCATTAAAAACAAACTGTGTCTTCATATTTTTTATCGAAATTGATTTACAATCTCAGTAAGTAATATTGAAACCATAAATAAGCTACATCATTAAACATCTGATAAATAATCAACTTTTCCATATATTTCGTAAAACTTTTAATTTTTTTCGACTCGATTTCAAGCTAATTAAGTTTGGTCATAATGGTGTAAGTATCTGATGTGGTTTTAGTATTATAAGTAACTATTTATATATTATTGGGAGCGACACCAGCATAGTTGAAACCACCGAGTAACACACGGAGACGTAGCCTCGGACTCTGCTGGTGACCGCTTTCACAAAATAAATCATAACAAGTGTGTAGATAATATCTAGAAATTAGCATTGCGTCATGCCCTGAACATTCATTCTCGCCATCGATGGGTCCTTGCGGCGGCGTCGTGTGTCGGGTCATTAATTTAAATCTTAGCCTACTAAGATTTAAATTAACCCATCTTTATTGTACTAACTCTCTTTGTACAGTAATATCAACAATTGTAAATTTTAGTTAACCAAGGGCACAGACCCTGGAGTCTGTGGTAAGTAATTTTCCAATAAAAAATAAATATAGTAACTATTAACAGATTGACTGTAATATCGGGCATTTAATAAACACATTACACTGATAAATCTTATTCTAATACTACTAAAAATGCATATTAAACGCCAGACATTAGCACCGTAACAAAACATCTCTACCATACCAACACTAAACGACCTTAACTGGTAGATCAGCCGCGCAATTGGCGAACAAACAGCATAACATTAGCCTGAAAACTAGCTTCACGCACTGAATGCTTCAGAACAATGACGCTAATTCAATACCGGCCACAATGGAGATGAAGCCGATCCGGCCCAACCGACCGAGAGAATGATTGTGTAGAAGGTACCAAACGGACGCGCGGTTAGTATTTAATCGCCCACTACAATGTCCCCACTTTATGCAAAAATGCTATCCTACCTATTCATTAAAATACGTTCTAGAAATTGAACTGTACTGTATCAGCCTTTTAATAGTTCACTGCAGGACGCAGGCCTACCTACGAAGGTTGATTAGGCCATTATCCACCTCGCTAACCCAGTGCGGGTTGTTCGCTGGCCTTGAAATTGAGATAAAAGTAAAAAAGAAACAGAAACCAGTGGACCAACTCTACTTAGATCAGAGGAGCCTGAACTGAATCTTATCCGTTATTCTGCCTCGGAAAATGTCAAACATTATAAGCTTTTACATGGTCAACTTTAACTTGAATGTTTCTTGACAGTTTTTGCGAAGAAAAAAAATCCTAAACGTTTTAGTTCAGTTGCATGTAGCAGAATTAGGATTAATAGAGTCTTGCTCCTTAACGCTGCAAAGTAATGGAAAACATGATTGTTATATTCACTTAAAGCCGAGGTTTTACTAGAGTTATCAACTGTTGCCCACTGTGTTTTACTGTTGAGTACATTGAATACATATAAGTAGAACTTATTGGTTGAGTACAAATATTTTTCTCGGTAGAGACGGACCAAAACCATTTACCTACAACTCAAAATTTGCCTACTATCTGATTTCTGTTACTCTGTACCTGTACCTGTACTAGCCTTTTTAATAGTCCACTGCAGAATGTAGGCCTACCCTCGTAGGGTGATTTGTCCATATTCACCACCATGGCCCAGTGCGGGTTGGCGGATTCATTTACGCCATCGAATTTATTCTACGGACGGATGTCATTACCACTAGACCGCCACGGCTTCTCTTTAATTCTCTTTTATTGTAATAAATGTATAACAACACGTGGCAAAAGTGGTAATTTTAAAGCTTTAAAAAAAATTACTAGGCAAAATCCAAAATTATATGAAGCACATTTGATTTGACAGAAAAATATGTTTTACGAATATGATGAGCGTAAAATATTTAAGATTGGAAATTAAATAATACTGTCCATTTCTAAAACAATTGGTCCATAGAGGAATTTATCAGTTCCAGAAGTTTATATTACTCCTACAACCACTTAGATGTATGTTTAGTATGTATGGCTTATTACGAGTACTTCTTTTGTTTGTTGTAAGTAGTGTTAAGGTATGATTCCGAACTCCGCTGTAGGCAGCAGAAACAGCAGTGCTGCCGCAGCACTACTGGTCCCTATTTTAATCTCCATGAGTTTATATGAGATTAGATACACTCCGAGCTATGCAGCATTGGCGCGGCAGCAATATGAGGAAAAGTAGTGCTGCGGCAGCACTGCTGCTTGCAGCGGAGTTCATGTAGCCATCATGCCAGTTATTCCGTACAAAAAGTTCGTCGTATCTCGACTAAATGTACCAATAGACGATTTTTAGGATTCCGTACCCAAAGGGTTAAAACGGGACCCTATTAATAAGACTCCGCTGTCCGTCTGTCTCTCCGGCTGTTTGTCTGTCATCAGGCTGTATCTCATGAACCGTTATAGCTAGAAGGCAAATATTTTCTTAGAAGATGTATTTCTGTTGCCGTTACAACAAAAAATACTAAAAACAGAATAAAATTAATATTTAAGGGGGGCTCCCATACAACAAACCTGAATTTTTAACCGTTATTCGCTCGATATTAACAATGGTCCTACTCGTACTTGGCCGATTATTTTCCCATGATGTTGAATGTGACCACGGCTAACCTTGGTTAATAAATTATATTGATAATAAATTTCCTCACTCTGTATTACAGTATTAAAAGCTTAAAATAAAATCAAAAGCACAGTCCACAGATATTGAAAGTGCAATTTGTGCAATAAAACTAATTCGATTTTTTCTCTCTCATATCGGTAGGTATCTAAGTAAATGTTGATTGCAGCCGACGTTCTAAAAGAGTGTAATTGGCAGATTATGGAGTGCTCAGTTGCAAATTGCTGCCGGCGAGGACGTTTTCAATGGTGCTCTGATTTCGAACACCAGGCGCACAGATACGGGCAGTAATACAGGGAATAAAGAATACAGGGCGTATTCGATAGAATCAGATTCAGGATCACTCGACGTTAGGATTTAGAGCTGACTAGCTTTTAGCCGCTGCCTCGCCAATTTTGATCCTATTATTTTTTCGGGTTAATAAGTAGCATATTGCACTTTAGCAGCTTTAATCTGCAAGATTATTCAGAGAGGGTGTACTAAGCCTAAAAAACGGTGGTTTAGACGATCTATATGAATAACTGCCACTATGAGGTAATCCGGAATTTGAGAAAAAAACTATTCCAAGGTTGAGTTGCAAGTTGCAATTTGCTATATGAAAGCTGTTTTTTTTTAAATTTTGAAAAAAAAGTTAATACAAGTTGTTTAAAGAGATGGCTTGAATCTCAGAACAATAATTATGATTGGCTTTAGTTACTGTTCTGAGGTCTGAATCACCCCTTTTTAGCTTAGCAGTGTATTTTACTGTACAAGCTTTTTTACTATTGCATTGCTGAAGATAGGTCACAGAGGGTGACGGCTATCTATAATATCTTTTGGCCCCTTAGTATAGATCTTTTACCTACTGTATTTACAATTTTTGGACAACTGTATTAAGGTAGGCAATGCGCCTACTTATTAGTATGACAAAAAAAGGTTCGCAATTAATGCTATATAGGTATAATTATAATTCAATAAATCAATCAACCATTTATTTTATAAAAACTTAACACCATTTAAGTATCTTCCTAATTTATCAATTTTGTCTTGCCCTGGCTTCACAATTAATTAATTGCGTGCTGAAATGGTTATTAGATTGAAATAATCTCCTTTGTCTGCGATGCTCGCTGGTGATTACGGAATATAAACGACCTAAAAACCTGTTTAGGTGAACATGCACAGTGCAGTGTACAATAGAAGTATTTATCTATGTACCTACACTGTACAGTAGTGTATCTACAGTGTTGCCAACGTAGGCTAATAGTAATAAAATTATCGCCAAATAGGCTACTTGAAGGGATTTCGAAAATAAAATCGGCCAAGTGAGAGTCGGACTCGTACTCGAAGGGTTCCGTACCGTATGGGAGCCTCATTCCCTTGCTGTTATTAATAGCGAGCAAAAAACTCCTATAAATCACGTTTGTTGTATGGGAGCCCCCCTAAATATTTATTTTATTCTGTTTTTAGTATTTGTTGTTATAGCGGCAACAGAAATACATCATCTGTGAAAATTTCAGCTGCCTAGCTACCATGGTTCATGAGATACAGCCCGGTGACAGATAGACAGACGGACAGACGGACATCGAAGTCTTAGTAATAGGGTTTTTACCCTTTGGGTACGGAACCCTAAAAAACATGTTCCGCTATTTAGGCTAGGAAAGCTTCTGAAAGGGCTCGGCAAAGGTCATCAATTTAGGCTACTTTGGTGATCAGGCTCTACTGAAATCTTCTACTGGGATTTGGGAAAAAGTTGCTTACGAGTGTTTTGATGGAGAATTCCAGTTAGGCAACCTTAGGCCACATCGTTACAAGATTTGGACCACTTGGTGCTTGAAATGGTACTATGAAACACTATCCATGTACAATTGTACATTGAGATATAATAATCTAGTAAATCAGTGGTCAATTTTTTCAATTTATTATTAACTAGCAGCGCCCCGCGGTTTTACCCGCGTTGTGCCCGTTCCCGTGGGAATTTCAGGAATTTTTATACATATAAACCTTCCTCTTGAATCACTCTATCCATTAAAAAAAACCGCATCAAAATCCGTTGCGTAGTTTTAAAGATTTAAGCATACAGACAAACAAACGAAAATAGCGACTTTATTTTATACTATGTAAGGATTTTCCATTCTAATGAAATATGTGTCTTATACCTACCTACATATTTTATCTTATGAGTTAAATTGTTGCTGTTGAAAATGTTCATAATATCTATAAACAGTACTATAGGTAAATTACCCAACTATTCAACAAGAATTCATTAAATAATTAATCAGTTATAAAGTTATTACTTGTTAAGTTTTAGGTCTTAATATTAGTCTTTTGAGTACTTGTACATCTTAAGTTTTAATTTGTAGGTATTCCAAGTTTAAATTTTTGCTGTTTACAATAAAAAGTTATCTTTTTAGAAAGATTTGTACCAATTTTGCAAAATATAAGTTACTCGCTATTTGGCAACTGTTACGTCCGGGTCTTTGCATAATATTTTATGACACTAACACATACACGTAATTTATAGTTTCTACTGCAGGCGTTTTACGCTTTCTTGACATACATTAATTTTCATTAGACTTTAATTAGCAAGATTTGCATTAAAATTGAATGGAAGCAAAATGTGAGCATGTTTTAGATATATTTGTGACTTATCTAACATTATAAAAAGTAGTTTTTTTTTCTGTTTTTCGAAATGAATTATTGTTATATTACAAAATTGTTTCTAAAATTTAGTAAAACACGATTTGTTTTGACACAATGTAAAAAAATGTTACTATAGAGAAGCCATTGGCTCCTGAAACACAGTCTTAGACTAGATCAGGAGTCTATGGATCATCCGATATTGTACGTTAACATATGTGTCAAAAATAAATAAATGATTGATAAATGATTGATTGATTGAATTTATTTTAGATTTAAGATTTGATGTTTTATAAGTTTTGTTGTTACAAATTAATGGTGACAAATGTATCTATTAAAATCATTTTATCTAAGATTAGGTTATTCGCTTCCATTCATCGATTCATCAGGTCACTGCTGGACATAGGTTCCTCCTACGGATTCCCAATAGGACCGCTTCGAAGCAGCTTGCATCCAGCGTGATCTTGCGGCTTTGAATTGGTACATCGTTGGACGTCTTACGCAATGATTATCGGTATTAGTTTCTATTCGAGAAACTTACCTCATCAGCCATCTGTTTTTCGAACTCTGTGGCCTACCCACTGCCATTTCGACTTGCTATTCTGGTGGGCTATGTCGGTAACTTTGGTTCATCTGCGGATCACCTCATTCGTGACTCGATCAGTTTTCGATCTCGCAGAGACTCCTCTCCAGGAGTAGGTATTTTAATAGTGTCCGACGTAGTCTATGAATGTTTCTATTAATTATTTCTTGTACAATACCTACTTTAAGTTTTAGGTACCTTCTATTTTATTAATCGTACCGTGAAAGCGTTTTAAATAAACTACCCTACAAAAAGTTTGTTGGAACCTCGGGGTAAAATGTATGGAACAGCTGATTTTTTTCTACAGCCTATAATGAATGTTAGTCATAACGACGAGCACAAGATTTTTCAAACCTCTCAGAGTATTACTAATAGAGCAGTCACCCCATATATTTCTAGAATAATTAAATACATAGATCATGGAGCGGAATCACCCAAGAACCTCGGTTCTTATTTTTCAATACATTTATAATTTACAATACATTCAAACAAAGCTAAGGTCAGCACTAAAAGGATTTACCAGAAGCATTAGTAATCGAAAGCTGATTCAAACGTCTTCATAACATAAGTACTTCAAAGAAATAAATAGCCCATTCAGCGTTGTCAGATTGAGCACAAGGCAATATTTGCTTTAGATTTAACGTAATGATGATTATGCACTTGAACTTTGATGTCGATTAATTAGATATTACGTGTCTACAGTCTATGGCCTTTTTCATAATGATCTCACTTGCTTACCATGTACATTCATGCGTACATAGCACTTGCCATAGTACGGCATTACAGCAAGATACGTTTTTGTATTATTCACGCCTTACCAATTTTTTCAAGACTTTTGTTATTGGATACTAGCGTAAAATATATCTAGTGCACATACTACACTAGTAACTTCTAAAGCAAGCACTAGCAACGTTTCGCACGGTCAGTATTTGGATGGGTGACCGCGGGTGGCATTTTCCAACTGAGCGCTACCGTGGCTCGGATGACACGTTAAATTGTAGGTCCCGGTTGTTTAACCGTTTAGCCATGTCAGAGGCCTTCCGGCCTATACGAACTTCTTACTTATTTAATTAGCACTTACGAGTAATAACCCCTTTTAGGTTACTCAGAAGGCACAATCTTAAGTGATGGTAACACAAATGTTAAATAATAGTAATTTTTATTTTGTGGCGTTCTTTCAAATAACACCTAATAAAAATAAGTCTACAACCTATAATGTAATGACGTACAAACGTACAACTTAGAAAGGAGCCGCAAGTTCATATGATATTTTGCGAACCCGATAAGACGTCATGATCTAGTCTGTAGATTCTAGAGTATTTTGTATATAACTTCTTATTAAATAGTCAGAACGGTTCGAGTGGTGCAGTTTTGTTGGTACTGCAACATTTATTAATGTCCGGGGAATAACTCCAACAGATAAAGTACTGTCAGTTCAAAGTAACAAGTGGCATATGGTCCTAACTCATTGGGGAGATGCATACTAAACTTGTTATCATATTGTTAGACAATATTCGTGATAAAGTTATACTAATAACAGAAGCACATTAATATACATACAGTTGCTTTGGATATAAATTTATTTTCGAAACCACAATAAAAAGCTGGGTTTGTAAATAATTTTGCAAATATGTGTTACTCAATCGTATCGAATCTTCGGTACAGATTTGATTACAAAAACATCGAAGCGCGAGCTGGAATGTGCGTTTATTTATAATAATAAAAATAGTTTTAGTATATAGTATCCAACAGGTAAACAATGTCATTCACCCAAAGTTTGTCTGTAAGAGAACACTATGAAATTAATTTGCCATTGTGCCCGTCTCTAGATTTTTCTCTTCTTTCCTCTTTTAACCGACTTCCAAAAAGGAGGAGGTTCTATGTTCATGTGTATGTATTTTTTTTGTGTATGTTCTTCGATAATTTCGCCAATTGTGAACTGAATAAAAGATGTTTTTTTAGTTCGAAAGGATATACTCCCGAGGTGGCTCTATTTAAATTTTACAGAAATCGGCTGAGCCGCTTTTGATAAAACCAACAATAATGTAAGCAATTCGAGCGAAAAATCCGAATTTTGTACACGAGAACACCGATAATTTCGCCAGTTGGGTACCGAATCGAAAAATTATTTTTTAGTTCAAAAGGGTATACTCCCAAAGTGGTGCCATTTAAATTTTACAGAAAATTAAAATAAATCAAAAATTCGAGCGAAATATTCGTATTTTATACACGATGGAAGGCGGTTGTGCCATTTTTTGCGAAAAATATTGGATTTAATAAAGTTTTACATACCATTTCAGCCATAAGATGTCCATTATTAAACATATGCTTTTAACTCTCTTAACACACAAAGAGAGAACGGAAACATACTATATAAGTACACCTGTACCTACAGGGCTACAGCTATTAAATACTTATAATTTTATTATGATTGAAGACACGCACGTCATAGTGCATAGTCATCAATTTCTATGCTGTCCAGCATGACATTCGAAAACCGATCCACGACGTCAATTGACCTTCTTTCACTTGAATTGTTTGTCTACGACACCCGCATACATGTACCTACTACCAGATAATGTCAAGGTAGCTTTAGATTATACCATTTATTTGCAATAGCCTAATAGGCGTTACAAAGCGCCCTTGAACCTGGTATTAATGAGGTGGTTCGGAGAACCATGTGTCGCAAAATTATTTCACCATTGAGTTATTGTTCTAATAAAATATGCTGATTATTTTGTTTCAAAACTGATAGGATTAGCAAATAAAGTGAAATGATTCTGCTTGAAATGTCACGTATAGATTTTTGCTCTACTTCGGTACTGGTGATACCAACAACATAATGCAGGGTATTTTTAACCAACTTTCAAAAAGGAGGAGGTATGTATTTTGTATGTATTTTTTTGTGTATGTTCATCGATAATTGCGCCAATTGTAAACCGAATCGAAAAATCCTTATTAGTTCGAAAGAGTATACTCCCGAGGTGATCCCATTTAAATTTTAAAGAAATCGGTTCAGCTGTTTTTAACCCCCGACGAAAAAGAGGGGTGTTATAAGTTTGACGTGTCTGTTTGTTTGTGTGTCTGTCTGTCTGTGGCATCATAGCGCCCGAACCACTGAACCGATTTTAGTTTAATTTTTTTTGGATAAAAGGAGACTTAATCGAGAGTGTTCTTAGCTATGTTTTATAAAAATCGATTGAGCCGTTTAAGAGTTATGGTGGGTTAAAGTGGGGATGGAAGAACCAAAATTCTACAAATGTGCCCAAAATGGTTGTCAATTGAAAGTTTGTTGTCAAATATTTTTGTGTCGGGGGTTTTTTAATTAGGTATATTTGAAAAAAAAAAACGATAATAATGTAAGCAATTCGAGCGAAATTTGTATACGATGAACATCGATAATTTCGCCAATTGTGAACCGAATCGAAAAATGCTTTTTAAGTTCCAAAGGGTAAACCTACTCTCGAGATGGTTCCATTTAAGTTTTACAGAAATCGACTGAGCCATTTTTGAAAAATTCGTGACAACCAATCAGCAATCTGGAGCTACGCTTGAAACTGGGCTTATTCGGGTAGACGTAGGAAGGGGAAATGCACCAAAATATTCCAAGCGGGACACCAGTGCAGGATCTGTGGCTCCCAAACAGAATAAAATATTTTTCTTGGGTATTTGTATAGCTATTGCTAGGATCATCATCATCTATTCAACTTATAATTAGAAATACAGAAATAATAAATATTTGGTGGGGACATCTTAGACACGGCCTCTGACCCCAAACTAAGCAAACCTTGTGATATGGCTGCCAGAGACTGATACACTACATATAATTATTTTTAATACATACCTTTATAGAAAGTAACTAAAATAAACAGAGCAAACACCTATGTTTATCACATAAATACTTACCCTGGGAGGGGATCGAACCCACGCCTCTTTGACCCAGTAGTCAGGGTCACCAACCACTGCTCCACGAGGCAGTCACAGAAATAGAGTATAAATGACGAAAAATCAGCTGTTTCATGTACACATAAATACATATGTATGAAATAGCTGATCGCGAAAGAAGTTTCGTGACTTTTAGGCGATTAAAATAAGTCTTTCATTTAGAATTACAAGAATCACCAGCTGTTGGGAAACGCTTTTGAAACAAATTCAGCGTATTCTGGCTAAGATGTATGTAATTAGTCAAGATTTTTTTCCATAGTCTCATGAACAATACTAAGTATATAGTAATGTATCTAGTTAAGTACGAATGAAATAACAATAAGTAAGTTATATTCCTTTGTTCTCGTGTAACATAATGGTAATAAAAGTTGCATTGTTCAGGCGATGAAGCGAGTGTAAATTTCGCACAACTTTGACCTTCTTAGTCTTGAACTGCATTCTTTATTAGTTACTAGCAGTGCCCCGCGGTTTTACCCGCGTTGTGCCCGTTCCCGTAGGAATTTCGGGAATTTTTATACATATAAACCTTCCTCTTGAATCACTCTATCCATTAAAAAAAACCGCATCAAAATCCGTTGCGTAGTTTTAAAGATTTAAGCATACAGACAAACAAACGAAAATAGCGACTTTATTTTATACTATGTAAGGAAGGATACATTATATATTCGTATCTAGATTTAATGACAATGAAAATAAGACTGAGAATATAATTATTATTTGACTTACCTAATGGTACAAACTGAGTTCTACAAACTGAGCTTACTTCTTCGTAAGTGACACTGAACTAACTTAATTTCTCCTTATTTTAATTTTGTAGGACTTACAAACATTTGCATTAAATTTATGGAAAAATTTACGAACGTTTGAATTTGAATTTCGAATTTAGCAATAAAGTGTAGATACTCATTTTTTTAAAGTTTTAATTTGCATGTGTTAAGTTTTTTATACAGACAAACAAGGTTCAATTTTACTACTGCATGAGATCCATGCAATCATCTTCACATATTGTTTTGATTGTGTGTAATTAAGCAACATTAATGTAGAAATAGCCCATTTACATTTTGTTTTGAAGTTTTCACGGTCATCAAGAATTACTTAGGTATTTTTACGAGTTAGTGAGATGGGCTGATGTTGTGCAACCATTTGGTATTCAAGCTATTTGCCGTGAAATACGATCAATATTGATAGTGATACTGAATTGCAAAGTGCAGTTTGAGGAAATTAAATGAGGAAATACTTTTGTAAATGAAAAACAACATATGAATTTAAAGAAAATTGCAGCTTATGTGTAAACTAATTGCAATCAAACTCAGGCCTTGCAAGTAGATGTAGGTATAGTAAGTTTTACTAATACGAAACGATTGTTTAATTAATAAGAGTTTGCATTTAATTTTTTATATGACATGGCGCAGCGTAGTATGTCTACGGTTAAGGTTAACGATCTGATTAATACTGTAAGGTCGTTCTGAATACAAAACTCTTCGAACTGGTGTTATTAGAAATATATTGGGGAGACCAAACTCTACCTGTCATTCTCTACACGTCGTCTGATTGGCACGATGATGATGATGACCTCGTTACTAAATAATCGGAACACTCTTAGAGAATAAAAACAAAATTAAAAAAATGTTGAAAAAAGCCCACGACGGTAAAAATCTCATCGTAAAAGAATAAAAGAAATCGGACATTTTGTTTTGATTATATTGCAACATTGTTTTGCACTAATATTGTGGCGCCCCCTAGTGAGTTATAGCCATGACACCTATCTAAGAACATGAACTCATCAAACACAAACCCGTTATTGAAAACCGCATCAAAATCGGATCATTAGTTTAGAAGATAGGTGGGAAAACATTACTTTGCACAAACGCACACACAAACATCTCTCACCCTAAACGCATATACCTGCTCCGTTCCGTCGTGGGTAAAAAATATAATGAGTCTCTTTTGATGATGAACTACCGTTCCGTCTATCTCCGTAATATGTACTCAGTGATAAGATTCAAATTAGCCACTATTTTTCCGCAAAAAAGAAACATACATAAATAAATAGGACACACACTTTACTCGTCATGTCGCCGTGTTTCTGCATTGCGTCTTTCACTCTGTAATGATCAAAAGGTTTCACATTTAAAGCCACAGAGAGAGCCCAAAATGAAACGTGCTAAATCACATTATTTCATAAAGAGCCGACAATTAGACATTACGGCGGAGTGAAAGCGTGGTTATGGCGCCGAAATCACAGGCGAAATATTGTCGAGATCAGCGATCGGACCGGTTGACCGCGCAGAAAGTGCCGCTTGTGTCCGTTGTATGAGGACGTCATCCAATTTTTCGTCGGTCTGTCTACCGCGGACCGCGGGTGCCATTTACAACTGAGCGCTACCGTGGCTCGGATGACAGGTTAAATTGTAGGTCTCGATTGTTCCAACCGTTAAGCCTTCAGGCAGATAAAAATCTCTGACACCAGGGCTAGCCGCCAGGCCTATATGAACTCACTTAGGTATAATTTTTTTTATTCGGGCGAATGTCTAGCTAGGCAATAAACTATACCTACACCTAGTCAAAATGCATTTTACGCAAGCACCCGGAGAGGTGGGTAAGGATCGTCAATCGTTGATTTTAGTGGGAGCCTACAGACGACAAGTTGGGTGACGAGCTTCGCTCTACTCTACGTGAGAAGAAATGGAAGAGTCCTGTTTCCAGAAAAAAACTGTTACAAATTCAGTAGAACTTACTATAATTATTTACTATACATTTAGATTATGCACAGACTAAGGTGTTTGGATGACCTAAATGTTTCATTGGGTTATTAGATTAATTTAATTAAGTACGTAAAATATATTTCTAGACGTTGGACATATTCTACGACATATTAATTATTCGACGGAAAATATTCTAAAACTGCGACTCAGCAATAAAAGATTGCCAATAAGTCACAACAATTAATTTTTATACTCCAAATCTTTACACACTTTGAAAATTATAAAATCGTCGTTTCATTATTTTTATTTTATCGGACGCTTTTCAACAACGTAAACGTACCAAACAGGTACTCAATAAAATGGTGAGTCAAGTTCATGTAACTCGTCCATAGTTATTATGTCAATTATTTCGATTTCCATTTCGCTACTTATTACATAAGTTTACATTTTTGCAAGTAAAATATTTACTGCTGATTGATATTTATTACATTGGCTAAGTAGATACGCCTTAACTGTGTGATTGACCTAGTATGGATGCGATGATAGAGTTTCATTAGTAAAGATTTTCCTAAACTACTACCTAAACATATATCTACTTAATTACGATTTGGGGTTCCGTACCCAAAGGGTAAAAAAACCCTATTACTAACAGACAGACTCCGCTGTCCGTCTTTCTGTCACCAGGCTGTATCTCATGAACCGTCTAATAAAACGTAAAATAGTTAAAACGTTGAAATTATCTCAGATGATGTATTTCTGTTGCTACTATAACAATAAATACTAAAAACAGAAAAAAATAATTGAGAGGTTCCCATACAACAAACCTGAATTTCTTGCCGTTTTTCACTCGAAATTAATAACTGTGTCAGGTAGATGCATGAAATATTCACAGAATGTTTAGTTAAATAAATAATTTAAAATTAAATGTTAAATTAAAATAAAATAAATATTTAAGGGGAGCTCCCATGCAAGAAACGATTTTTTTTTAGAGAGAGCGAGATATAAATAAAGGCAACAGGAAGATGCTTGAAACATTCACAGAAAAGTTGTATGTTCACTTCAAAATTAAATAGTTAATTTAGAATAAAATATATGTATTACTTGCACTTGGCCGATCATTTTATGAAATAACTTTGACAGCTGCCCAGATCGTGATGGTACAATGCTGCAAAGGCACGATGCCACCGAAAAAAAAATGTTTGACACATTTGTTAGCAACCTGTTTGCAGAAACTTCAACAGTAGGAGAATTTGATGTTTATCACCCATTTCTACCGAGAAAAACATTATTTTGTGGTAAACAGTGCAACACAGTAGGGCACAGTTGCAAATTTTTCCGGTGGAACTGCGTAACATAACGGCAAGCGTGCATTATAATGAATCGACAAAAATATTCATGGTCAGTAGACATGTTATTATATTACTTTTAGCTGAGTAATTTTTACCGATCTGATCGTAACTAAAAAACTGCCTATCAGACCGAATTTTAAACCACAAAGAGCTTATTTATAGATAATGATCAGATAAGATGTGGTACAAAAAGTAACTAGGCAGTCTATCCAAACCGGTATCCCTGGCATAACTTCGCATTACTAACGTCATAACGATAAAAATCTGTAGAATGTAATTGTTCTATCAGTATACTGAACAAAAAATATGACGTTCAACTTTGCTTTAAACTTAGATTTGAGTAACGTCTAAAATTTTCGATTGCCGAAACTATCACACAAAAATAGTTAAGATTTTTGCTAAACAACAAAAGAATAACATCTCAGTTTGCGTATGTGATATATTTTATCTATATTTATTCAATATGTCGTAATTATGGCAAGGTGACATAGTAAACAGATGCAGTGGAAAAGCAAGGATCAGGTGACACATCTTATTGAATAAATTATGCATTGTATACTCTAGAAACTAGTTTTCTCGTAAAGGAATGAGGAAATTTTCCGACCCTGGCTTTATAGTGTTGTGATGAAGTCAATACAAGTAGTTTGCTAACTTTATGTTATCGTTTATTTATGCATGCATACTTAATATTTTTTTTAAGTCGGAAGACGTCTTTTTTCCAAAATACCTGATTGTGCCAAAACCATTATATTTTCAACAAATTCTAATTTTAAAATATCAGAATTTGATCAACCAAACGTATACCTAGATCCAAATTAGAAAAAATAATCTGTAAAATTTTATTCATACTATATTCTTACATGTAGGAAATCGCAGTTTTATAAGTATAGTCATATAGTCATTTATTCATAACACCATTTGTTACAAGTCAAGAAGTAAACATTATGTTAAGGCACTATACAATTTAGCAAGAAATAAAAATTAAAAATAGGAGAACTTGACAATGACCAAATTAGTCTCTAAATCTTAATACAATTCAGGTAATTTTAAAAAGTCTTTTACATCATAAAATAGTTGCTCATGTAGCTTGCTTATGCTATGCTTAATTTTGTAGTAGGCAGAGAGAGTTATGACTGACATTCATTATGAGAGATACATTTTTCTTCCGAACTAAAATGTCTTCATCAGCAGGTTTTGAGACCTTTAGTCGGTTTTGGAAAGATTATGTAACATTTCATGCGAAATAAAGGGTAGGTATTAACATACCTTCTGGTTTCTCTCAACCGGAAAGGCACTCAGGTGCCTAAGTATTGCCTAAGTACCAATATTCAGACGATGTTAATAAATTATGGTTAAATAATCGACTAAGTGCGAGTCGAACTCGCGCACGAAGGGTTCCGTACCGTATGGAAGCCCCCTAATATACATTTTATTCTAATTAAATAATTTATTTTTGAAGGGAATATACAACTTAATATTCTGTGAATATTTCAAGCGTCTTTCTGTTACCGTTATTAATAACGGGCAATAAAATCACGTTTCTTGTATGGTAGCACCAATTAAATTTTTAACTTTATTTTAATTTAATTATTTATTTCTGAAATGAATATTTAGTTAAATATTCTGTGAATAATTCAAGAATCTACCTTTTTTTCCCTTTTCACCGTTATTAATATCGAGCTAAAAACGGTAAAAAAATCAGGTTTGTTGATATGGATTTGGAAGCCCCCTTAAATTTTTTTTTTTCTGTTTTTAGTATTTGTTGCTATAGCGGCAACAGAAATACGTCATCTATGAAAATTTAAATGTTCTAGCTATCACCGTTTATGAGATACAGCCTGGTGATAGACAGACCGACAGACGGACAGACAAACGGACAGCGGAGTCTTAGTAATAGGGTTCCGTTTTTACCATTTGGGTACGGAACCCTGAAAACGATGTTAATGTTGAGGGTCAAGCCCTATAGAAGTAGAAGAAATAAATTGCTTGACATTTTGATAATTAATCACCGAAAACAAAAACTGACATAGTAGGTAGCTTCAAGGTGGTTGCATGTACCAGTATGGTTAGGTTCCTTAATTTATTTTTAACCTTTTAGCTGTTATACCGTCTTCGAGAAACTTGAAAGTCTGTTAATTCGTTTATTTTCATTAATTATTAATTAGTTATATTTTAATAAAGATAGATTAAAAATACCCATGTAGTTGATAGGTATCAAATGTAGGGAGAATCTTTTGATGGAAAGCAGCAACATATAAAAATTATAGAGATAATTTAATTTTCATACATCTTGCTATCCGTTGGTAAACTTACAGAATACGTAAGTAAAATAAATCAAAAGTGAATTTTGACTCAACTAAGTCCAAATTTTTCCATACCTGTGTGCTGCTAGTCATACCATATTGATTTATTGAAGCATCCCAGCGATTGGAGATTGATAAAAAATTGACCTAATAGATTGCTCAGGGTCATATCGCTGGAGAGTAGGTCGGGCTTTCCATAACAATGAAGATAAGAAGCTTTTCCACGCTTCTGTTGTTTTTGTTGCTAAAAAGGACTCGAAGGTTTTTTACCGACTCAAGACCAGCTTACGTCCCATGGCTTTGGCCCTCGAATTAGTTAAATAAGTATTGCGTATGGATCGGGTCAAAATTATTTGAGAACATGAGGCGAGTTGCACAGAAGCAAATTCATGTTAGCGGGGGTGAGGGGTGGGATTTTCCGCAGCTAACTTCACAGACGCCATTAAGTTTCCTTCGGCGTATATTATAATATTATGCCTCTGTTATAAATCCTTAAAAAAAATTAAATCCGAAAGTGTATTAGATTTGTTTCTCTTTCACGCAGCAATTGAGCAACGGATTGACTTGATTTTTGGCATGAGCATAGTTTGAAAGACGGAAAGTGACATAGGCTACTTATTATCCGGAAAAAATAAAAGGTTTCTATGGGATAGCCCAAAAATCCAAGTAATACGCGGGCAAAGCCGCGGACAAAAACTAGTTTTATTAAAATAGAAAAATCTGACATTCGATAAATTTTGTAGACTCGAACTCTAATTGATTCTAATTACTCTAATTAATGATTAACTTGTTATCTCGTAAGCAAATTCATATTTTGACTGAATAGCTGTGCCAGCTACAAAAAATCTAGTAACAGCGAAAGGGTGGATTTGAATTTAAGTTTATTTGTTGCTTTCCGTGTGGTAGCGCTCGTAGCGTAGTTTGACTAGGGACTAGTTTGTCAGCGATCACCGAGATTAAGCAACGTTCCGCACGGTCAGTATTTGGATGGGTGACCGCGGGTGGCATTTTCCAACTGAGCGCTACCGTGGCTCGGATGACACGTTGAATTGTAGGTCCCGGCTGTTAACAAAGCAGAGCGGTGTGAAGATATTAAGCGGAGCTGGACAGAACGTTATTGTAGTCCGTGCATTCATTGCGCAAATGCTATATTTACTTGCAGAGAAACAAAACACAATCTTGAGCGGAACACAGATGCGTTTCTTGGCCTTACTCACCACTTTAAGTGAAATATCATGCACGTTTAAAAAGTTATTATAAAATATGACTTTTATAAAATACAAGTTTTTGAGATCCTGGATATCATTTAACAGCATAGTGCTAGACAAGACAAGTAAAACAAGCCCAAACACGATGGCTCTATCTTGTTTAGTACAGGAGTTCCTATGGCCACCTTCCAACTCCATGATCAGATCAGCTCCATGGTACCATATTATTGCATTGTCACGAGATATATATGCGTGCAAAATTTCAGCTCAATTGGAAACTGGGAAGTCGGTCAAATTTAACTTGCAAGATTTCACCTGAACTTACATACATAGGTACATCCACGCAAAGTGCGTTTTTGCGATGTGACATTATCAACCCGGATTTTGTACTTTAAGCTCAGGTAGGTTGGTACTTTCTTACATTCCATTTTTGTTTTCATTCATAAATTATTTGTTTTAGTTCGTAATTTTATTCATTTCGTAAACTCGACTTAAACCAGTTTTGAAAAATGCACTCACTTAGTACTTACCTACTTTGGGTTTCCTTTCATGTTGTACAAAATAGCTTAGGTATAAAATTATTTATTAATGAAATAGTTTTTTTGGTACAACCTTTAGAGTTTTACTGATGTGAAAGTATATTTTTCAATACAAAATAGTATTTCTTAGTAGAAAGCCTCGGTGACATCGTATCACGCTTCTACTAAAGTAGCTCTTGGACATTTAAAGCATTAGAAAAAAATTGCAGAACATTACCGTTATAATTATTTTTGTTATATTTTTTTATTGGCTGTGGGAAATTCATCAAGGCTAAGTTAAAATGAACATTCTTTTATTTACTACATTTTTTTGTAGTTATAGTAAAAATACACTTAGCCATCGCTTTGCTTATCATTTTCACTCTACTATTGCAGAGCATGTAGGTTAGGTAATTAATCACTAGTGTTGTACAACGTCTAATTAGTCATTATCGATAAGGGAATATCGATAGCGCCCTCGTTTGTTACGTACAATCAAATCGGAAATGTATTGTGTAATCGAGTTTAACTTAGCTCGATTACCGCGCTCGGTGTGCCGTTGCGTTTATGCGACACTGCTTACGGAAAACGCTCGGTGTATCACATCACATTGTTTCATTTTTATGCAATTGTAACGTAATAAATCTGCGTTTTAATGTTGTATTGTTTAAGGCCAGGGAAAAGTATTCCGCGGCCTAATATAAATTGCGTATTTAATAATTTTCTTTGCAAATATTTTTTTTCGAAAATTATATGGTCGGAGTAGGATATAATAAAATTATACAGTAAACCAAAAAACAAGAATTTCATTCTTTTGATTGGTACTCTATTATACCAATATATGAAATATTTAATAATCTATATAATATGATATTTTCGAAAAATTTTGTATACATTGGACACATTCTTAGGTCCATAATATAATGTTGGTTAGGTAGATATTTTTTTAAATTACCAAGTACTCAGGCAGATACTAACCTGATTCACAAATCACCGATGGCACTATACTCGTAGACAGTAATAGTAGAAGACCCGCATACACAATATCTAAACTAGTTAATTTTCGACATGCTTGCATAAGACTCCACACCACATTTTTATCGTGAATTATATTTTTGCACTCCATCACTATACATAAAAAATATTATTAAGCAATATAAAACCTCTTTGTCGATAACTTTTGCAGCTATAAAATACATGACTACCATGAAGTTTTAATTCATAAATTTTAAAACGAAAACGTTAGTTCGATTTTCGAGTTTCGCGCCATGAGCGCGGGAAGACGCGCGCGGAGCATGCGCTCTGCTCTGTACAATGATCTGTCATTTTTTATGAGGCACCCGAGGCTCGGACCTCCCGCCCCCTACAGCCTTCGAGATATTTGTTTATATGCGATTGTGAGTAATTTTCTGCTCTGCATATATCTACATGTTTATTTAGAATATTTCAATGGAAAGTATTTTTTTATTAACACAAAAGATTTGGATGAAATTAAGTGCCACTGTTTTTTGAAATGCCTATCTCATGTCATATGTTAATATTGACCTACATTATTTTAATAAATAATCTTAGTATTTGTAGTTACAACTGTTGAGGTCTATATTTTGCGATTTGTCTCTATAGCTTATACAGGATCACCCTGTGTAGTATTGGTAAACAATTATTATGGGCTTATTCTGTAACTACATCAAAACTAACAACTTTTGTTCTACGACTTTTGTCAAATTACCAACTACCCAGTTTTATTGCAATTCTTATAGAGGTACAGTAGGTAAATTTCTCTTTACATAGTATTGCCATCACATTCAATAAACAATATAATGGAATTTATTTTGTTTTTAACCGACTTCCAAAAAGGAGAAGATTCTATGTTCGTGTGTATGTAATTTTTTTGTATATGTTCATCGATAAATTCGCCAATTGTGAACCGGATCGAAAAAATCTTTTTTAGTTCGAAAGAATATACTCCTGAGATGGTCCCATTTAAATTTTACAGAAATCGGCTGAGCCGTTTTTGAAATAACCAACAATAATGTAAGCAATTCGAGTGAAATATCCGAATTTTGTACACGATGAACATCGATAATTTCGCCAATTGTGAACCAAATCAAAAAAATATTTTTTAATTCGAAAGGGTCCCGAGATGGTCCCATTTGATTTTTACAGAAATCGGCTGAGCCGTTTTTGATAAATCAAGGATAATGTAAACAATTCGAGCGAAATATTCGAATTTTGTACACGATGGAAGGCGGTTTTGCCATTTTTTGTGAAAAATAATTATTTTTCCAATAACTAGATGATAACTAGGTATACGATGGTTTATTGTGCATAATGTGTTTTATATTACTAAGTAGAGTTTTGGGCGGACTCAACTAAACTAATCATGATGTTTATTTAAAGAAACTACTTGGCCTCTTTAAAACTGCATTTTTTTGTGGCTTTAAAAGGGTTTTTTGTATTTGAATGTTGTCTCGCCGACCGAGCGCTTTATTCGTGTATTATTGTGTTTGAAGATCACAATCTTAGCACGTAGGAAAATATTTAGTGGATATACTCGGTCAAATTATAATTACGAGTGTGTGTCATTGCAGTAGTATGTATTTTAAACAAAGTATAATAATTGGCATTAGGGAGAAAAAAATAGTATCTGTTAGATATAAATACTATCATAGTTTTTGGTTTCTTTGCTATATTTTTTCACGTAGCAACTGATTAATTAACTTATTTTTTATGAATTTAAAAGCTGAAAAGTGTCATGTGCTTTTTGCTACGGAAAAATTAAAAAAAATATATATTGAAATTGCGGGTCAAACCTAATTCTTAAGAGGTACAACAAACTTAATGAAGACGTCTTTTGTCGATAACATCATTATAAACGCGATTTTCGCTAAGTGTTCCCGCAAAATAATAAAAGGCCTCAAGATTCAATTACAAGACGCAATTAATCTTAGAAAATAAGTGGATAGCAAAAAGTTTATTGACGTACTCGTAATCACGTGGTCTGCGTACCGTACCTGGCGTCATGTGATACCAAAGATATTGTAATTAAATAACCAGTACCTATGTTGTGAGCAAAAATACGTTTCATCATACAAAAAAATACGAGATGTGATGTTTTGAAAATAAAATTATTTTAGTATTGTCAGTATAACTATGTATAAAAAATATCGAATGCCAAATCATATCAGTGAATTTATACAAGGCAAGTTTATTTTTGTTTAGCTTCAATCTGCAAGTTTATGGGACTGGCCTTCGATACGTTATAGTTCGGCCGTTCAGAGAATGAGTTCCTGACACGTCATCTTAAAAAATGTTTTTGGCCGATATCTCGGAAACTATGTACTTAAGGGCAAAAAACATTAAGATCATTATTGTAGAAAATAAATTTTCGCATATTTTGTTGCCAATAATTTTTTTTGTAAAACCTACCGTTTACGATTTATGGACCATTGAAATGAAATTTCATTTTCATTCAATGAAATTTCAAACGCATTCTCTGAACGGCCGAACTATAAGCGTGCGCACGCGGCGGATGCACGGAGTGGATAGGACGCCTAGGAACCGCGGCGCGGCGGGGCTGTTTCTACTTCTACGCTGCATCTATAGTCTGTTCCAGAACCACAGGAAATGAGTCAAAGCGATCCCTTGCAGGTACCGCAGAGATAACCTACCGTTGGTTAGCTATGAAAATATCAGGATCTTCTTGGAACTTAATAAAATACAATAAATACACACATCGAATTTGTAAACGGTGACCTCTACTTCTTTGTTTTCTGACACATGCGTGGTGTTCAAGAGATTTGTATTCCAAACCAATTTTAGTTTTAACTTATGATAAGAGATGGCGCCACTGTACAGTTTAAAACGCGCAAACGTTTGTTGTTCGAAAAATCGAGGGAGTTTGTTAACGGTCGAATAAATTGAGCTTGTACCACTGGGCTGAGAGTTTTATTACTACTCCCCTGAGGACGCCTAGTAAGCTAACAAGTAGCGAACTTGTTCACGTGGACTTGCGCTTTTTTGAGGTGATCTAAAATCTTTTCATGGTCTTGATAGCGGTGAAGACGGCGCAACTGCTTTATTTCACATACAAGTTTAGAGCCATAATTATTAACAATTAAAAAACTACACAACAATACAATTTAAAAAACAGCAAACGAAAATTATTAACACTAGATAGCATTTTAAGTCAGAATATGGTCCACGCGGTACGACTCTTGGCAAAATAAATTTGCGACCTCTGATCCTTTACCAAAAAACGTTGCTCCTGCGTGAGTAATTGATAAAAAACGATAAACATTGAATAGAAAACGATTCTTTTGTTTTCATGTCGTCAAACAGCAGAAGTGGGCTAACATAATAGTTTTGTTTCTTCTCAGCGGTTCGGGAACGGACATTAGTGGTGCTAGAACAAATTACACCCGCCGCATGCGCCCGCGCCGCGCACCCGCCACCCGCCGCGCGTGTACAAACCCGTCGCACGCGTCTGCGCCAGAGAGCGCTGCTACAACTTATCTTTCAATACATACACGCGAGGCGAGTACCCGCCGCGTGTTGAAGGCCCTAAGAGGTTAGAATTTTTTCAAGTTCTATTAATTCTTACAATTTTCCTTATTGATTTGAAAGCCTTATTACAATGTAATCGGTTTTACCCAGCTTTTGCGTTATAAAAAATAGACGTAGTCAATGTAACTCTTTGACTTTCAAACTATATTTATGCAAAAATTGAGTCAATCCATATCCGTTGTGTAAATAAGTAAATCCATTTTTAGATATTAGTCAGATTTTTTGAAATTTTGGATAATATTTTTGCGGCTATTTTTAATTTCATAATTCATTTTCATTTCAGACATGTTTCGTTTGGTTTTCGTTGCAACCATATTAATTTTAGGAATACACGAAGCAGTTGCACAGACAGAAGACACACACGGAGACCAAACAGCTTCAAATGAAAGTGATTTGTTTCCTGGACCCCCGCCACCACCTTCAAATGATGCGCCTCCACCTTCAGATGATGTGCCTCTACCTTCAAATGATGCGCCTCCACCTTCAGATGACGTGCCTCTACCTTCAAATGATGTGATTCCACCTTCAAATGATGTGCCTCCACCTTCAAATTATGTGCCTCTGGCCAAACCTGCGCCTCCGTTTTCACCCCCTCTTGTATATCCTAGCTACTATCATCCATTTTACTATTATCATTCGGTGGTTTATCAGCTG
This sequence comes from Hypomecis atomaria, assembly GCA_964007245.1. Classification (NCBI taxonomy): domain Eukaryota; kingdom Metazoa; phylum Arthropoda; class Insecta; order Lepidoptera; family Geometridae; genus Hypomecis; species Hypomecis atomaria. The sequence continues at coordinate 3,727,892 of OZ023285.1, forward strand.
CCTTCGATTTATTCAACATGATGATTAGTTCTAATCTTTAATTAATAAGTTAATGTTAAATTGGACTAAGAAATCTAAATTGTATTGCCAATTTGGAAGCTAAAAGACTTCTGTTCACTTTTGAAGATTTCTTTAAACTGATGTGTACTCTGAACACCACCAAAGTGGTCACTATTTTTTATGAATGTAAATCTGTAGATATTCACTTTTAGCACTTATAAAAAATAGCAGGGGTGGCTTTGTGGCGAGCCGTCGGTGAGTGGCGCTACCGCGAACCCTGATTCACTGGGGCTAAATGAGACCTCGGACTCCTCTCTTGCCTTAACCGGCCGGCTTGGAGTGGAAATCGCAAGAGCTAAGAACCTAAGCTCCAGGGTGGAAGTGTTAAAGGGCATAACGCCGCTAGTAGCTCTAAGTGAACGCGCAGCACACCTTTCGACACCCTAAGCCATCCACACTAATGTTGCCCCTCTGGCGTCAAGTCACGGTAGCCTTAATAGGGGGCCCATTCAGTGGGTGATAAGTCATCACCCGCCTAAAACTTTGAAATAAGGCGTTGGCTTATTTGGCGGGTGCCGTACCTCATTTCATGGACTAGTTTTGCATATCATTCATTCAGAAGTTCATTACAATAGTTAATTATTTGTTGAGTTCATTGCTCACAATATGTTTCGTTGTACCATCATCCCAACTATATAGCTAAATGATGTATTAAAAAAGTCCTCTTAGTGTTGGCTTCGGCTCCACTGATGCCCATCAAAGAACCGGGCCTGACCCGAGAGAAGTATCGAATAAAGCATAATAGTAATCATATAATTCTTTATTGTTTCACACCAAACATAGAAAATAGAAAACAATACAATTATCACTTAATCTAGTTAAAACAAACGGCGGCATTAACGCTGGAGGCGATTTCTTCCAGGCAACCTCAGTACGGAAAGGATACCGTAACGAAAAATAAACAGTGTGCAAAAGAAGATACTCAAAAATTATTAAATACTAGGTACAACATAACAAAAAAATGAACATGTATCATATCATGAGCATGACATAAACATACATCAAATACATAGAATTTACTTACACACATAATAATAAATACACATAATATGTACATATACCTACCTAAATATATACAAAATAATAAACTTACATATATTATACCTATAACTACTCATAACAGTAAAGAGAAATGCGATTCAATAACGAGAAAAGCTATTCCGATAAATAATACAACTTGACGCTTGAAAACATCCAAAGCTGCTGCGAGATCGAATCAGGAATGAGAAGATCCGTAAAAGAACCAAAGTTTCCGACATAGCCCAGCGGATTGGCAAGTTGGAAAGGCGGTAGGCAGAGCACATAGCACGGAAGACTGATGACCGATGGGGTCGAAAAGTTCTCGAGTGGAGACCAATTTTGTCGATTGTTCAAAGGAAATACAAGTTAATTATGTACTTACCTAGGTGGAAAATAGTTTATAATTGATTAAAACACTAATTTTATGGCCATCATGTCCAATTTAGAAGATATACGGCCATGTGTTTGAAAAAATTGATGCAGGCATCAGAGTAAGATAGACGTTTACAATTAAAAAGAAGTTTGCAAATAAAAGTAGAACAAACTGAGAAAGTTGGTAAGTACTGCCGATTTAGAGACAGTAAAAATTGTAAATTAAGTTTTTAGGTACTCCGTCTTCTCTGTTTTCATTTTTTCAACTAACTTTATTTTAGGAAAAACACCAGAACTATTTCTAAAAAGTATCAGGAGCTACAGAACTATGCTGTATGCGAATAGAACTCTAATTTATTCCTGATCTGCTAGACAATGATATGCCAGGTTCACAGACATAAAAAAGTTTACGTCAAAAAAATTTTTTTGTTTCAGACATGTACTCGTATTTGAAAACATTTTTTGTTGCAACGTTATTACTTTTAGAAATATACGAAACCGTTACTTCAAGTGAAGAAAGCGACTCGAAAGATTGTAATCCCGAGCCTTCATGTGTAAATCATGTTGCCAGACCACCTCCGCCGCCACCGCCAGGACCTGCGGCTGCCCCAGTCATAGTTCCTTATTACCCATATTACTATTACTACCCAGTGATCTACCCATCGGTTTATGTAGTAGGTTGATTACGTTAATGGTAAAGTGTTACATTCGACTCGTAAATCAGTACTAAAGGTTAAGTAGATGCATCTTGGTGTAAGTTTTGGCAACTTTGAATTTTAATGATTGTGTAGACGCCGGAGCCCTCATGTATGGCAAAGCGTGTGGCCAGACCATCGTCCGGAGCTGCAGCAGCCCCAGTCATAGTTCCATATTAAGCCCGATTACAGAGGCGCCAGCGAAAAATATAATAGCAACGTAAAAAGCGTTTGCTCTATCGAATGCCTAAAGTGAAAAAGAAACAGAGCTATGCTACTCGTATTTAGCTAATATATATATAGGTAATACGATGGCGCCTGTGTAAACGGGCTTAATATCCATATTACTATTACCGTAGTATTATTATATTATAAGTATATTCTTTGCTATTACTATCCATCGCCTTATGTAATTAATGATTTACGTAAATATTGGATTCGGAAATTTATACTTTGTCATTGGCCAAATCAATCTTAATGGCGTCAGTGACGAGGCGAGTAGCTGCGCAGCGATTAAGTCGTATGTCAGCGGTGCATGGAGTGGGGATTTGCGCTGCTTCTGGCTAACTTCACAGACGCCATTAGGTTGGATTCGGCCAATACCAGCAATGCGCATTCGTCATGTTGATACAGGAAATATTCAAAAGCGAACAGACGTCTTTTGGTACCAGTGTATACCTATAGGGTATTAAAATAAAGTGCATTAAGCAGAATGGGCGTATTTCAGAACATCGTCATTAACAACTTTTACTATGAGGTCAATCCGAAATTTCATAAAACATGTCAGCTGTCTCATTAAAAATTGGAACTCGGTATAGACAAAATATATGAAACAGCTGTTTTTAGGGTTCCGTACCCAAAGGGTGAAAACGGGACCCTATTACTAAGACCCCGCTGTCTGTCACCAGGCTGTATCTCATGAACGGTAATAGCTAGAGAGTTGAAATTTTCACTGATGATGTATTTCGATTGCAACTATAACAACAAATACTTACTAAAAACAAAATACTTAATTTAAATATGTAATGGTGGGGGCCATACAACATACGTGTTTTTTTTTGCCGAGGGGCTCCCTAACAGTACGAAACCCGTCATCCGCGAGTCCAACTCGTACTTGGCCGATTTTTAGTATTTGGATAACCCTGTTGTATTGTCGGCATATCGGGTTTGCATAAAAGGTCTGTTTTCTTTCAAAATTTTCTTGACTGAGCCTGTGTTGGTCAAAAAGTTGCACGTCTTCGTTAATATTATAAATCCAAAAGTGTGCTTGTTGGTTTCTTTGTTACTATTTCGCGCAGAAATGGATAGAATAAGATAAATTACAGGAAATTGTGGGATGCCATGGGTAAAAGCTAGTTTCGTACCTATTTATAATATTATGTATTCTGAGCATCACCAAGGCACCCAAAGCTTTCACTTATGGATTTACAGTACATGTTTAAATATCTTCAGATTTTATGACGCAATCTGGAATTGTATTACCTACATTATATCCATTAATTTGTCTATGTGTGTGCCTGCGACACTAAAACCTTATAGTGTGGGGTAAAACAAAACCTCATAATATTATGATTATGACGTGTGAAGCATTTTTTTAGCGCGCTTATGTATTTCCATGGTTGTATTAATGTCAATAAATAAGTACTTCTCAGTTAACATCTTTTATTTTGATTTTAAGTAACTGCTTATACGTAATTATTGTAGTGCCACTGCCTTTAATGTACCTATGGGGTCCCGGGCTCGGTTCCCAGCCGGGCAGATTTTTGGGTAATAATAAAATATCTGTCCTGGATCTAGGTGTTACTTATTTACCGGCAACCAAGGAAATTCTAGTGAAATTCTGCCTAAACTATGAATGCCAAGCGTTGTTATTGTTTAACATTTGAACAAATAAACGGTTCACAAGCATAGTACAAAACAAAATTAGTATCTACCGACACGTTAATTCTTCAGGGTTATCTGCTAACCCTGTACATTATTATATATTCTTTGCCTGTACTTAACCAAAAAGGGGTGATTAAGACCATCATTATGAACAACGTTTACTTTGGGGCCAATCCAAAATTCAAGAAATAAATTCAACTGTTCCATACTAACATGCAATTTGGAATCGGAAAAATGTATGAAACAGCTGGTTTTTAGGGTTCCGTACCGAAAGGGTAAAAACGGGACCCTATTACTAAGACTCCGCTGTCCGTCTATCTGTCTGTCTGTCACCAGGCTGTACCTCATGAACCGTGATAGCTAGATAGCTGATTTTTTTTACAGATGCTGTATTCCTCTTACTGACTGCCGTTATTTGTTGTTGTTCTGTTCTGTCGCAATAACAACAAATACTAAAAACCGAATAAAATAAATATTTAAGGGAGGCTCCGAAACAAGATACAACAAAGAATTTTTAGCCGTTTTTCGCTCGATATCAATATCGGTGACAGAGGTGCTTGAAATATTCACAGAACATTTAGTTAAATACTCACTTTTGAAATAAATAATTAAAATAAAATAAATGCTTAAGCGGGGCTCTCATACAAGAAACGTGTTTTTTGCTCGATATTAATTACAGCATCAGGTAGATGCTTGAAATTTTCACAGAATGTTTAGTTGTTTGAAAAATAAAATAATTTAAATAATAGTAGATTATGTACCGAGAGAACCAAGTGGTCTCTTACGTCACGGGCGACAGTTGGACCCTGAGCGTAGCGAGGGACTCTATAATTAACTCCCGAGCGTAGCGAGGTTTTTTAAAGTTAATTTAGAGTTATTTAGAGTCCTGAGAGAAGCGAGGGGTTCAAGTCGCCCAAGACGAAGACAAACTTGGTTCTAGAGGTCCATACTCAACTTTTCATTCATCCTGCGAGAAAATATAACCCCAAGAATATGTCCCACGTCATAAATTACATGTGAAAAATTAAGTGTAGGTACTGATTAGGCAACTCGGTATATTGTTCACATAAATGAAAACAAATTAGGACTTCGAATTTTCATAGAGTCCCACACAATTTATAACAAAACAAGAATGTAAATAATAAAAAATAAGACCATGGCCAGCTCGATTATCATGGCCTAGCACAGGCATTGCAAAGAGGTTTTTTTTATTCTAAATCGAACTGATACGGGCACCAAAGAGGTTTTATTCTGTGAAATTGAGTAGAACCTACTTACAATGCCAGTTGCCGTGCAATGTAAATAGGTTATATTCGATTTTGCAAAATGAAACCTCTTTACGATGCCCTTAAATGTTCTAAGTTGAAAAATTTTCATACGAAATAGACGTTTCAAATTTAAATAATTTTAACCCCTAGGGAGTTTCATACAACATTATTGACCTGCCATAGCCCTCGAGATTGTGTTAAGAAAATAATGACTCGTTTTAGATTGAAGTTCTACTACATATAATGGGTAATTTTCGAGCAGGTGGTATAAAATATATATTACATGTGACATTAAGGACTCCCACGGAACACTTCGTGCGCGAGTCCGACTCGCACTTGGCCGATTATTTTTCTCGGATTCCGGTTTGGGCCCACAGTAAAAGTTGTTTATAATGATGATCTGAATCACATCCTTTCGGCTTAGTAAACCAGTTCTGAATAACCCTGATTATCAACATTGTACAATTATCCAATTCTACGCTGTATGAAAATTAATTAAATCCTTATCAAAGATTAATTTTATTTCTCCTTTACTCTGCACGCGTATTTAATGTAATAGTTTGTGCATGAGACAATACTTACCACAAAGACAAATAAACACCTACAAACTTAAAACATAAAAAATTAACCACATCTGAAATGTTCATTATAATTTAACAATAAATAAAGAGTCCATTTTCTAAGTTCATTAACCTAAACTAACAGTGCTTTAGTTAATTACGAGTAACTATTTATAATGAACTGAAGAACGTATAGCGTTTATTAAATTTTAATAACTTAGGAATATGCAATTATGAACTTAATTATCGAATAAAGAATATTTTACATTAGTTTACATTATGCTTTCCCACGTACATCGAATGAAGTTGATTGACGGGAATTCCTATTCCCCAAGACACTGGTGCTTGAGTGTACCTAGTTTGGAGAATAGCGCTTCATGACAATATGTAATATGTACCTATTAATATGCCTACTATAAAATATATAGTAACTTGCAACCCGCCCCGGCTTCGCACAAATCAAAATTAAAAAAAAACATTTATTTACATTTAAAACAAATAATATATGATGACAATGAGCCTCAGATCTCCAAACTAAGCATAGCTTGTATTTCGGAGAATTGTTTTATACAGGTGTTCTATACATATAAACCTTCCTCTTGAATCACTCTATCCAATAAAATAATCGGCCAAGTACGATTAGGACTCGTACACGCAGGGTTCCGTTCCGTATAGGAGCCCCCTTAAATATTTATTTTATCTTAATTTAATTATTTATTATTGAATCGTACATATAACTAAACATCCTGTGAATATTTCAAGGATCTATCTGTTACTATTATTAACATCGAGCGAAAAATGGAATGAATGGAACAAAAGTTGTTAGTTTTGATGTACAGAATAAGCCCCTAAAAGGATGGATACATGTCATTATATAGTAGGTTTATATAGTATTAGTAAGTACATATCACTACATAGTATAAAACAAAGTCGCTTCCCGCTGTCTGTTCCCATGTATGCTTATATCTTTAAAACTACGTAATAGATTTAGATGCGGTTTTTAGGGTTCCGTACCCAAATCTCATGAACGGTGCGCGAGTCCGACTCGCACTTGGCAGATTATTTTTTAGTAAATAAGTCTCGCACATTGCTTTCAGATGCTGATTTTATTCCTGATGCCCTCAGTTCAAGGTTATCACAGAGACTGGGGTCCAGTTCTGCCGCTATTTGAACCAACTGTAATGGAAACCGTTTCCGAGTGCCAAGAAACCCCTTTCCACGCATGTCTAGAGATACCATCAAAGACGATCTGCCGAGAAAAGCTTGCAAAGCCTTTAATTCCGTGGTTACCGTTACCTTGGTGGTACCTATATTGCCAGATGATAGTTACTCAGAAACCGGCGACTATAGCTACGTCTACGGTGCATCCCTATTATAAAAGAGTGCTGAATGAACTAATTGCTTATAAAAAACAATTGAAAGGAAAACAATTTGGAGTTGCGAAATTTTAATAAAACTGTTTAAAACACTTATCTGTAAGTTTTCGGCACAAAACAAGACTTAAAGTCTGGTAGATTCATTGTTCAAACGAATAAACATAAAATACTTAATTTTCAACAATCTACGGTTTTGTGATAAAAATATAATAAATTAAAAGGTATGTTTAGGTATCTAGTAATAGAAGTATATTTTATTCCCTTTTTTATGTTGCCTACAATGCAACATGCAAGTCATAAAAACAAATTTATTTTGTGTTAAAAGGATAGAATAGCTAGATTACCAAAAACTAAAATTGAACCTTTTCTTTTGGAAAAATCTACAGCCTCATTACAACATCTAGAGCACATCACATTTATTTTCTTGAAACAAAAGGCTTAAACAGGTTGAAGGTAAAATAAAACAAAAGCTTGCAATGGTTCTATCAATGTAATATCCAGTCTCATCACAATAATGGTCGCTTTATTATAAACTAACGGGCTACAAACTACAAGTTGGATAGCCTTTTGTAGCCCTCAGTGCGAAGTAGGCAGCCATGGTAGAAATCGCTTTTTAGATACTAAGAGTTTATTACAAATGGGAGAAACAAAAGCCTAGCTTAGTATTTTTTCATGATTGTTAGAGAAGCAATAAGAGATACTTAAATTATTATAGGTAAATATATTTCTTAAAGATCCTATCCATCAGCAGTAAGTCCACGGCTGGACATAGGTCTCCCATATGGATTTTTAATAAAGACGTTTGGAAGCGGCTTGCATCCAGCGCGTTCCCGCGATTTTAATTATATCGTTAGTCCACCTAGTCGGTGGACGTCCTGCGCTACGTTTCCTGGTACGTGGTCTCCATTCGAGAACTTTACGGCTGCATCGAACATCCGTTCTTCGAACTATGTGCCCTGCCAACAGATACGAGTATTTTAGCTTGCTGATCCGATGGGCTATGTCAGTAATTTTGGTTCGTCTGTGGATCTCATTTTTGATTCGATATTCCAGAGCTAGATTATATCCCTAGCTTAGCCCTCTCCATAGCTCGTCATGCTATGATCCATAGCCCACCAAATTGGTAAGTTAAAATGGCAGTGGGCGGGGCACTTAACTCGGAGGACTGATGGCCGATGGGGTCGAAAAGTTTTCGAGTCCACCTACGAGGTGGACACGTGATCTCATCAAGACTGCAGGATCACGCTGGATGCAAGCTGCTTCCATCCGGTCTTATTGGAGGTCCATAGAGAAGGCCTATGTCTAGCTGTGGATGTGATAATGGCTAATGGATGGGTAATGGAGATTAAATTGATAACTATAATTTCCTACACATCGACCAAGTTCTAAATACCTAACTGATTTTAGAAGTAGTTTGTTTTCTACGTGACGAAGATTCCAGACGTCTACAAACTAATAATATATCTCTATTGTCCACGAAGTTATTTTCTAAGTAGGTATCGTAAATCAATTTTACGAATCTTGCAAGATATCACAGAGTTTGCGTAATTAGGTCTGTACAAAAACTGCTCATTGAGAGATAATTAAAATGTTGTAATTAAAACAAAGTTCTTTAACTACTACTGATAAGTATTTTTTTTCATGTTATGTTAATTATTTGAATCATAATGATTTTGTAGCAAAAAGTTATTAGGTACCTTCGTCCTACATGTTGGGTGGGTGGTCATGTTGTCTCCTTTTGATTTAGATGAAGCTTAAAACAAGCAGGGACTTTTATTTATTTTATTTATGATAAAAAAAAATGAGAACCAGCAAGCAAGCAGGAGAGATGGTGGCGACGCAGAATTATCTGCGTTTGACCATCAGCTCGCCAGATGGTAAGCGGCTTTGTGGTCAAAGATAATAATGCATGCAGACTTAGACGATACTACCAGAACAACGGTAGCGCAGTAGTGGTAAGTTTATTGAGGAATTATTTCTTTGCTGCTAGTGCTGTTTTCAAATGTATTTTTTAGGTTTACACTTTGAAATTATCATTTTCGAACAAATTCTGATTGCGGCGTTAAGCGTCTTTCCCGTGCCACAACGTCTGGTACAATCCGTCTCCCGAATTTTCCACCCAAAGTAATTTATTTTATTAGCTAATGTGCGAGCAACCTCAATAAAATGAGAAGGAAAACGTATCTAATATAAATTTATTTTTTTCTGAACACAATCTAGTGTCGATGTATATCGAAAAGTTATTTTCAGTAAATATGTAAAGTGTTGGATCGTTGAACTCAATACTACGTTAGGCCCATTCTGTAAAAGGGGAATGGTCAGGAACACCATAAATTTGAATATTATGTACAATCAAACGCAATGTAAACAATTATCGAAATTATTGCCTTCGTTGCAGGACAATCGAAAATAATACTATTTTGTCAGCGTTTAAAAAAATAGAGTACAACTGACATTTCAATTACAGTATTTATGACATCTAATTTTTTTAATATTGTTTTTTTAAATTTTATGTAATGTACCAAATTTTAATTATTTTCAGTATTTTAATTTTTTAGTAAATCAGTACATACTGAATAATTATTGTTATTTTGACAATTCGTAAGGTGTTGCTCATAGTATATTTTTGTTTACCAATGCATGTAATTATCCTTACTGAAAATAAACGACTATAAAAATACGACTATAAATCTATCTATCTATACTGCTTTACCACAGAAGATTTAAACACGCTTTAAACACAGTTTAACCGTGAATTTTGTACTGCTAAACATTGTCTAGGGCGTGCGTAAAACTTTTGTGGTAAGACGGATAGAGTTTTGTAGAGTTTCTCAAATTGGGCGGAGGAACTATTAGGCGCACTAACTACAAAGAAATGAGTCTAATATACCTACTCACCGATATTTTTGCTCTAGCAAAGCTAATAGCGTGGTGTGTCTATCTATAGACAGGTACATACAGCTGTATAAATGAACAGAAAAACGTCTATTATACACCTTAGTTACTACATACGTTTAGTTAGCTCGAAGAAAAAGTTAAGGAATTGTGTGTAAGTCGGAAAATAAAATTTTCCTCCAGCGATTCAACAGGATCTCAGTTCATTAGGTATTCCTACTTATAGAACAAGACATTATACTAACGTAGCAAAATAATGCGTTTATTTCTGTATTAAAATCTAGGATCTCTTTGATAAGCCTTTTAGACAGAGAATGAGCTAGACCTACTACAAATCTTATATTAGATGGTGATGGTAGAGGATAGGATAGCTATACTTCCAAGGCATGCCTATAGGTTTATAACAGGGATTGGAATCATAAAAATCATTAGTAAGGTTTTAATTTATTTTCCACATACAAGTGAAAAGCATAAATTAGTTAAAAATTAGTACTTTGAATCGCTTCCAAAAGAGCCTGTTTCTTCTTATACTTCTGAACCATCTTCAATATTTTGGCATAAATAGGTGGCAGTTTATTCGCGCGGTAGAGTTTTTCATCGTTTTCTAGGACCTTTTCACAGAGGACGTACCACCAGGGAAGGATCATGTATTGGCGAAAAGGCTGGGCCTGCATTTTTCGGCAAAAATCCTCGTTGGGGATGCGAAGTTCAGGCATTATTTTGTGCCCCAGAAGTTGCACAGCTTCAGGCAAAACGATTTTCGTCACTCTTGGGGGTTTCGTGTTCGGCAAGAGGTAGGAGCTGGCAAGGGTCAGCCATAGGAACAAAACTGTGACCTGAGAAAAAAAAGTATCAAACCCATTGATGACTGCTAGGTGATTGTGGCTACGACGCCTACTTTGCCACTGTTGTAGGTATGTACCTATCTGTTTTTATGGAGAAAGGTGAATGGTTAATGAATAAAGTATCTACTGAAATAAATTATTTAATTCGTAGTAGGTAAACCTTATTTTGCGGTTAATTTTTTTAACTTATCAGACACCTAATAATGATACAAAATACGGCTTTTAATTTTATCCAGACTTAAAAAATAGGTACCTAAGTATGAAAAAACCTTACATGTAACAAGTCCATGTAAACTTTCTTAACGTGCTGTAGCAAAAAGGTATCAGAAAGAAAATATCACTGTTTGAAGGCGTATCAAACAAATTAGCAAGAAGTATTTTGAGTAATGAACTTAATTAATTAACAGAATTCACATAAAAAGTTTATTGTAGCCATTGCTATAACATATCGATCAGGCTCTAAGTACGCAATTAAAACACAGAGTTTGTAGGCAACTTTTAATGAAACTATTGTATGTAAGTAAATTCAGAATACTACGACTTTTTTTACCTTTTCATAGTCCACTGTAGCCCCCACATAGGTCATACCACGAAGGATAATGGGACCATTTTCACCACACTATCCTAGTACGGGTTGGTAGATAGTAAGGTTGGTGGTTGAAAAGTATTTTTTCAAGTCCACGTTTGACCACTGTCCAGCATAAACTTAGAAAATACCTATTAATTCTAAAATCATTCTGAGATCATGATTATATTTCTCGGGAAACTCTCCAGTTCACTGTTTAGCTGTACGACAGATGCATGCGGCTGCGGTCTGTTCACCAATCACAGATTTCCATTTAAACATTTCGGGCCCTGTAATTGGTCGTACGCTATGCCACAGCTGTCTGCGGTACACTTGAATTGGTTTCAGATCACTGTCATATCGCTATGCATAGCCATAGTCAGCTCAAAGCAGACAACAGTCAGGAGGAGAAAGCATGGAAGAACTCGTGGTTATACAATGCAGACACCGCCTTTAAAATCGATTACAAAAAAAGGAATTAAATTACTCACCGTTGAATTTTGTAAAAATATGCACAAGACAAAGCCTGAACCATCCTTGTACTCTGACGTGAGTACCCATTATACATATACATTATACTCCCGCCCTTATTACCAGCCGGTACGAAGGGCGAAGGTGGCGCGCGCGCCGTGCGGCGGCAGTCCGCGCGCGCGCCGTGCGACATACAAACATTGCAAGTACATTACGCCTGTTGCTAGCTGCGGACCGTCCGATTTCGAGCATTTTCACGTATTATTTTAATACCTACCCTCATTTTTGGTTTTTCTTGTTTCGTAATTTATTTTTAAATGTAATGCTTCTCCTAAAAGCCTGCAATAGCAAATCAAAATGTTACTTATCCTCTTTAATTTTATCAGACCCCTTTTTTAATATTTACATTTATGTTTTAAGTTTTGTATAAGCCAAGTGTTTGCAGAAAAATCATTATGTTAAGTTTTTATAGTACTAGGATGGAATTAACACTGGTATTGTATTTATTAAACTAATTGTGTGTAAATAAAGAAGTTTTGAAATTGATAATTGAATTGACCCATTATACAACATCTTTACATGATTTGTCGAACTTTTCTCATACTCACTAATCTTGGCATGTTTGAGCAGTAGATATAATTATATTCATTATGATAGACGGTGTGAGAGAGAAGTGCGCGCGCGCAGCTTGTAGCTAACTTCACAGACGCCAAGAAGATTGATTCGGCCTAACCCACGTATTTTACTCTGCTCATGTTTGACAAATAGGTGCAGAACAAAATGTTGAGCATAGTTACAATATTAAATACTAGCTGCCCATCCCGGCTTCGCTCGAGTACGATTGGCTAAAGAAGACAAATAGTAAGGATCACTATTATTTTTTGGAAATATAATACAGCCTATGTTGACCGAGGATAGTGTAGCTTTCCAACAGTGAAAGAATTTTTCAAATCGGTTCAGAAGTTTCGGAGCCTATTCGAAGCAAACAAACAAACAATCAAATCTTTTCTCTTTATAATATTGGTAAGAGTAGATTTAAAAGTTATATTTAAAGTTTAATGTTACTTTTAAAAATACATACATACAAAGCTTAGAGAGTAAAGTTTGTTAAATATAAATAACAACAATAACAGAAAATAAAATAAATATACCTACCTAGAAAACTAATCAAATAACCCGCCCCTCATCGTTCCTGATGCAAAGGTGCCCATAACGCTTGCTGGATAGCGCGTTGGATGGCGATGGACATTCTTTGCACCAGAAACGAGGTATATTTAAAGAAATTTAAGATTTTGTTTTTTTTCTAGACTGACTTACAGTGGCCCTGGTGGTATGACCCCTGCGAACAGGTTCTAAGAGATGATTACATACTAATCCTGAAGAATAAGTACCTAGAACCCTTATATCAGTTGGTTTCAAAAACAACTATGCAAGATAAACAAAATCTTCAAAACGAAATAAAAGTGATGATGAAAAAAATTAAATCCTATTAGTATTTAATACATTCTTTCAATTTCTGGTTTTTGGTCCTGTTTTGGTATATTAACGTACCTAGGAATATAACGTAACGTATAACGTTGTCTGACGTAACATAACATAACGTTTCCCGTTTAGGTAGAGGTGAGGTAGAGCTTGGGTTTATAGCACAAAGTTCGTTTATAGGCTCTACTTTTAAGGTATTTTGACAGCTTTGAATGTAATTGAAGTGTTGTTCACTTTAAAAATGTCTAATAAATTGCTATGAAAGATGATGAGAGATTGTCGATACGTTTAGATCAGTCGATTTAAGGCTTGAAAATTGTGCTCATTATGATTATAATAATTGATAACTAAGTAAACAGTAATAAATAAACAAAATAAAAGTAATTGTTTTTAGCCAAAAATTGCCTAATCAACCTCAATCGTGTACAGAATTCGAATAATTCGCACGAATAGATGTATCGTCGACGTAGTGATTTTTACATTAGGTATATTGCTGATTTTTCAAAAACGACGAAGCCGATTTCGGTAAAATTTAAATAGGATCAAATTTGGAATATGATTTACCAAAAAAAAAAAAAACAAATACGGTTCATGATTGTCGGAGTAATCGCGTATTTGTACGTAACATACAAAACACATGCATCCGAATTGATAGCCCCCTTTTTTGAAGTCGGTTAAAACCATACTTTACTCGGTAAACAAGTATATTTTCCTGTACATACTGATAGGTTGAAGTGGTTATTCATAGCTGGATTGCAATTTAATGAAGTACGCATAGATAAGGCCGATTTATCGCATTCATTAATGCTGTGTATCTATGGGTATATTTTCAATAACCGTCCATTAGTTTGCATTGTTATTAATATCACAATGTTATGAAACTGAAATAAACATGTTACCTAGTTAAGTTCACCAACCCGCACTGGGCCAGCGTGGTGGATGTGGTCCAATCACCCTTCATGGGTAAGCCTACGTCATGCAGTGGACTATTAAAAGGCTGATACAGTACAATTAAGTTAGCCAAACAAGTTACGGAGAGGTCTTTAAGTGAGATCGAATCAGATAAGGTTAATAAGGAGATCCGTAGGAGAACAAAATTAATCGACATAGCTCAGTGGATTTGCAACTTGAAGTAGCAGTGGGCAGGGCACGTAGCATGGAGGATTGATGAACTAGAGGGTCCGAAACATTATCGAGTGGATATCATGAACCTACCGGCAAGTGCTACATGGGACGTCTACTACAATGTGAACAGATGACCTCATTAATTCAACGGAATCCTGCTGGATACAAGCCGCTTCCAATTTGTTTTATTGGAAATCTATAGGAATGGTGGACTGGATTGAGCAGCTATTTGGGTAATAAATTTAAATATTGGTAAATATTGTCAGCTCCGAAAAAAATGCCTCGTATCGACAATCTGTGATAGTTAGCATAATGTCTGACGGTATATTGAAACCCATGAGCCCACTATTATAGAGTAGTAACGGCACTACGTTCTCAAAGGCAGGCGTGAGTTTGTTTTCAAAACAATTTGGCTATTTCCTTCATTACGTCGAGGTTTCACAAACTTGCGAGACGTCAAGTAGTTTTCAAAATATTCGTCATGGACTTTCATCACATGGTAAGTAAAGTTTTTTTTCTTAATTAGGATGTTTTTCCTATTGAATTTGAGACAAGCATAATTTAGATAGAGACAGCGAAAACATGAAAACATGGTTAAGAGTATTATTTCCATGCTTCATGTAAATTAAGTAACTTTAAAAACTAACACTAGAAAAAGAAATGCTAACCTTCCTTCCTTCCTTTCAGTCATAGGACGTCCACTGCTGGACATAGGCCTCCCCTAAAGATCTCCATATAATGTGATGTACTATTACTATAATGTTATTACTTTTATTAAGTAGAGATTTTTTAAATATAAATATAGTGTTAATAGCGTTCCTAACTGTTTTTACTGAAAAAACTATAGGTCGGTGTAGACGTTAAGATAACTCAGTACCTAAACTAAATAATTTAATTCCAGATAATATTAGCACTGCAAATAATGAATGTAATTTCAAAAAAGTACGTATCATCATCAGACGAAAGTATAGAGAATTTGCTATACTACAAAGATTGCCAGAAGAAAAAAGAAGAACAGGTTTCGTCGACTTCTCCTCCTAAATTTGAAATGCTTATGGCTTCACCGAAGCCTAAAGCAATGGATTGTCCATACCCTAAGATGTGCTGTTCATTAACTTGCGATGGAGGTAGTGACTGCGCCTCAACATCTCCATTTGTAAACAAGTACAATAAAGGTGCAGAACAAGTCCAAGCTGTGAACTCTCCGTCACAGCCACGCATGCAACCACCCGTAGTCAGAATGAGGAAAAAGAAACAGCCAATGAGACTCCCGTTGCCGATGATGGGTGGTCGACGAAATTTTGGCTTCACAAAAGACAGGATCAAAAGTCTGATCAATCAAGATGATGATATAAGGAAGATATTGAAAGATCTGGTCAGGGTTACGATGCAGAAAGTGGATTTGGTGGAAATGATTAATACGAAAAAAGGGGTGACTTCTGATCCACCGAAACCTGTGCCGCAGTACAATGCTAATGGCGACGATGATGAAGATGATCTCGAGTAATGTACGAAGAAAAAACCTAAGAATAGTAATAGTTTCTCATTAGGAGTAAGTGATCAAATAAATTTGATGTAGTGTTAAGTTGTTTAACTTTGTGATCGTCATGCTACCGACACTTACAATGGTTGAACTTTTGGCTTGCAGCACGAAACGATCATTGTGAGTAACATATTAGTTCCGAGTAAGTAGCAGTCTAGAACAGAAAAAGATAAAAATCGGCCAAGTGCGAGACGGAATCGCGCACGAAGTGTTCCGTACCGTGTTAAAGTCCCCTTAGCCCTATTCCTCTGGCCATTATTAATAGCGAGCAATAAACTCCTGAAACATCAGGTTTGTTATATGCCCCCCCTTAACTATTATTTTTTAATTTTTAATTTGTAGTTATAGCAGAAATACATCATCTGTGAAAAATTTCAGCGATCTAGCTATTATGGTTCATGAAATACAGCCTGGTAACAGACGGACAGAAGGACATCGGAGTCTTAGTAGCTCTAAAGCTCTAAAAATCGAAAATAAACCAGAAGTAAAAATGGAGTGAAAGACTGAGCATCTCACTCTGTCTTAATTCTCGATCTCGAAAAAAAGGTATCCCACAATAATTATCTAATAGACAATTCCAGTGTCCGCTGTGATGGTGCTGATGAGATGTTAGCTACAGAAGCTTCTCAAGAAACTTCTGTAGCTAACTTCACATCGCCGACTTGTATACTTGTTTACGATTGTTAGCTACAGCTGCGGTGATCGTGTCTACTCGTGGAGTATGTGGCGGCACCATGAAGACACAAATTTTATTTTTACTTTGATTGAAACAATCACATTTCCAACTTTAATATCAAACCCACGCCTACAAGTATTCTAGGAACAAAATGCCAAGCAATAAATATAGAAACAGTCGTACGAAAAATCTAAACTCTTGCATTCGATTAAGAAACTTTGCAATCTAATTCCTCCATGCGATCCTTCCAAACGTAGCCAGGGGAAAAATCGCCCAACTTTTTGTCCAACAATTATCCTACATTAGCCAGTACTGGGTCCCTTGACGTATGCAAATGAAAATTTACATACATCTCGAACGAGGCTTGAGAGGGTCCGCGGGGAGTCCTTAGGAAGCGGCTCGATTGAGACCATAGACTAGGATTGAAGCAGGTAGGTGTAACGTTGTCTAAAGTGCTATTTAGGCGTAGGTGTGTTGCTTACGGTTTCTTGACATATCACGTCTGCTCTGGGTTTTGTACATGGTGCAGTAGCTTAGAGAAATGTTATTTCTCTAAGTGCAGTAGCTCACACTAATTTTGAATTTACAATGATCACGCTTATCAGGGTTCCGTACCCAAAGGGTAAAAACGGGACCCTATTACTATTAATACTTCGATGTCCGTCTGTCTGTCTGTCTGTCACCGGACTGTATCTCATAAACCATGATAGCTAGGCAGCTGAAATTTTCACAGATGATGTATTTCCGTTATAACAACAAATACTAAAAACTGAATAAAATAAATATTTAAGGGGGGCTCCCATACAACAAAAGTGATTTTTAGAAGTTTTTTGCTCGATATTGTTACACAGTAGGCCACGTCGTTAGTAACTATTTATTAATCTGTGGCCGCGCGCGGTACGACGGCTAGTTGTTTACACTTAACCGCGAGATTTATGGTTTTATGACTCAGGCGGCACCGGCCTTTGTGTCGCGTCTATTGTTTGTTGTTTGTTAGATTTTTTTGTGGTGTTTCCGTAATAATTAGGAACAATAGGGTTTCTCGAACTTTACACTTGTTTACTTTGTCAGTCACAATGGCACCGAATATTCTACAGATTTCTAGAGAACCCTTATTCCGATATAAATAGGGCGATGGTTTTCGTTCGTGCCAGTTATCGCGTTTATACCGGAGTGAAAACATCTCGTGTTCAACTGCGGTACCAGTGATTGTGAAGTGACTAGTTGTGTGAATTTCAGTGCCAGTGTGACGTGTTTGTGCGAACCAGTTGTGTCGTGTGTACTGTGATTTTGTGCAATAAAGTGCAAAGTGAACAATCGGCGTTTTTAACTGATTATCCAAGAACCCATCTCGTAACATTTGGTGTCAGAAGGGTGGATAATTGAAAATGCCGGTAACACCATACGACGAAGAGACGCCGCGCACACGGAGTCAGCGCCGACAGGAGGAAGCGCGCCGACAAGAGGAGCAGGAGCGCCGCCGGGAGGAGGTCGACCAACGACGCTTCGGAAACGATTCGCTGTTAATGGAAGCCAGCGAGTCCGAGGCAACCAAAGACGACTCCAGGCACTCGGAAGCACCTACTGTGGCACCTGCAACGGCACCAGCGGTTCCTGCGGCATTTGATATGGCAGCATTGATGTCAATGATGCAGTCTATGACTCGCCAGCTGGAAGAAAAATTAGACCGCAACAAAGAAGACCAGGCTCGTCTACTGGAAGAACAGGCCCGCAGCAACAGAGAAGAACAGGCTCGCCAAAAAGAAGAGCTGCTTTCAAGCTTGCAAAAGACTTTGGGCAAGGAGATAAAAGAGGTCAAGGACACGGTCACGCAGCTTGATACTAGCGTAAAGGAGCACGATACAAAGATGAAGGCGTATGAATCTCGCATCTTCGAGGCAGAAACACAAATCGCCGACGTGAGGAAAACGTTGAACGTCATCAAGTCTGGGAATGGAACCGCTGCATCTACAATCTTCACGCCAGCCTCACAGAAGATTAAAGTGACGCCTTTCGACGGGGCATCGTCATGGTCAGCCTACAAAATTCAATTCGACGCCGCCGTTCAGACTAATGGATGGGACAAGGTCCAAGCCAAGAACGCCCTCATAATGAGCCTTCGCGATGAAGCCCTGAGTATTCTTGATGCTGTGGGCAAGGAAGTGACCTACGATAAATTGATGGAAATGTTGGAGAGTCGCTACGGCGATGAGCACCTGGAGCGTGTGTACAGAGCGCAGTTAAAGAACAGGGTGCAACGTCGCAACGAAAGTCTTCAGCAGTGGGCTGTCGAAGTGGAGAAACTGTTCCGGAAGGCTTATCAGTCAGCACCGTTACCCAACGACGAGCATCTAGTGGAAGCGTTTTCTAACGGGATAGCAGACTTCGAAGTTAGAACTGCAGTGAAACTCGGGCATCACAAAACACTAAAGGAAGCTTTGGCCCAAGCCTTGGAAGTGGAAGCTGTACGAAATCCAGCGAGGGATGTTCAACACTTAAAGGAAGTTAAAGAAGCGTCGCATCGTACGAGGTTTAGCCCAAGATGCTACAACTGTGAAGAGAGAGGCCATTTATGGCAGAATTGCCCAAAGCCATGCCGAACCAGGGACGATCGACTATTGGAAGAACGAACGGATCGTGTGGCAACGCATTCACTATGGAGGAATAAACGACCTGCTGAAGAAAGTGGAAAATGGCGAGTATTAACCGGGCCAGAAAAGCCAAAGATTTTGATCTCACAAGCTCACGATGGGAACAGCCTGATCATCAATGGTGCCATCAATGGAACTCCTTGCAAGCTGACATTGGATACTGGAGCTTCTCGTACCGTCATCAGTTCCCGATTGGCTAAGCGCTTTCTTCCGAACTTCGAAAGCTGCAAAACAGTTCAACTTCTGACAGCGACCGGTCAGCACATATCCGTCCGAGGAGAGAAGCTGGTGGAGTTAAAGTTGGGTGAGAAAACTTTCCAACACAAAGTCATTGTGGCTGATATAGTCGACGATTGCATTCTGGGTCTTGACTTCATGCGAGAACATCATTGCGAGATAGACGTCAACCAAGGAATCTTGAAGTGTGGAAGAGAAGAAATCTTCATGGAAGGCGCCACATCAGGAAAGGTTTATTGTCTGCAGAGAACAGTTCTTCCACCTAGATCGGAGACCATTGTGGCAGTTAGATTACCGCCGAAGTTGGGACATCAACGACGATGTGTGCTAATAGAGCAATCAGAAGGTGATCAACCATGGTTATTGGCCCGAACTCTGGTGAGGACTACTAATACTGCTGTGGTGCGTGTGCTCAACACAAGTAACGAGGAGCAGCTCATCAAAGGAGGAACCCCAATTGGTACTTGTGAAGAAGTAGATTGGATGCGCAGATGCCAAGAACAACTAAAGGAGAAATACAATTGCGCTGGGAGTTACAACGTGTCAACGCTATTGGAAGATTCCCGTGAAGACCTGTCCGAAAAAGAACTTCTGATGGCAAAGAAGATGCTGCAGCGCTACACTGACATATTTGCTCTCGATGATGCCGTCAACGGGAAGACTGGATTAGTGAAGCACACAATAAATACAGGAAGCGTGCCACCGATTCGACAGCGGCCAAGAAGGATACCAGTGGCACGAGAAAAAGAAGTCGAGACAATGATCGAAGACATGGCGCGCACTGGTGTAATAGAACCTTCATCCAGTCCGTGGTGTTCCCCAGTGGTTCTAGTTAAAAAGAAGGACGGCAGTATGAGGTTTTGCGTTGACTATCGACGACTCAACGACGTAACGAAGAAGGACAGCTACCCTTTGCCGAGGATCGATGACACGTTAGATACACTGACGGGCATGAAGTGGTTTACTACGCTGGACTTGAAGAGCGGGTATTGGCAAGTGGAAATAGACCCTAAAGATAAGGAGAAGACCGCATTTTCTACGGGAAAAGGCCTGTGGCAATTCAAAGTGATGCCGTTTGGATTGTGCAACGCCCCCGCTACGTTCGAAAGGTTAATGGAGTTAGTGCTCGCTGGATTGATCGGAGATGCATGCCTTGTCTACTTGGACGACATCATAATTGTGGGGAAAACCTTCGAAGACCACCTGCAAAACCTGGAACGAGTATTGACTAAGATTCGCGCAGCCAATCTCAAGCTGAGTCCGAAGAAATGCTCCTTCTTCAAGAGGCAAGTGAATTTCCTGGGACATGTGATTTCGGAATCTGGCGTACAGACGGATCCAGGAAAAGTCAGTGCTGTCAAGGATTGGCCTGTGCCAAAAGACAAGACGGAAGTTAGAGCATTCTTGGGTTTATGCTCCTACTACAGGCGATTCGTGAAGAACTTTGCTGACATAGCCAAGCCGTTGCATAGACTGACTGAGGAAAAACGACCCTTCCTCTGGGATGAAAATTGCGACGCAGCTTTTCAAGAGCTAAAGAAGCGACTTTGTAATACGCCTATTCTTGGCTTCCCGGACACAGAGAACGAGTTCATCGTGGACACTGACGCCAGCAACACCGGCATTGGAGGAGTACTGTCACAAAGGAAAGGAGACCAAGAAGTGGTGATTGCGTATTTCAGCAAATCCCTGTCCAAGCCGGAAAGGAACTACTGTGTGACCAGAAAAGAGTTACTTGCAGTGGTGAAGACATTGCGACATTTTAGCAAGTACCTGCTCGGGCGAAAATTCCATCTGAGGACCGACCACGCTGCTCTTAAGTGGCTACTACAGTTTAAGGATCCCGAAGGCCAAGTGGCAAGATGGATTGAGCAACTACAAGAGTTTGACTTCACCACGGAGCATCGCAGTGGAAAATCTCATGGCAACGCGGACGCACTGTCAAGAAGGCCATGCTCAGAGGACTGCAAGCATTGCTCAAGACATGAGTCGAAAGATTCAGTGCCCGTCAGAATGCTCAAAGCTGACATCGGTGACGAATGGAAAGAAACCCTTCAGGTTGCACAAGAAGAAGACGCCGACATCAAGCCAATTCTTGAATGGATGGAATCAGATGCCCCTAAGCCAGACTGGAGTGCTATTGCTTCAATGAGTGTTACGACAAAGAGCTATTGGGCGCAATGGGATAGTCTGGTGCTTCAGGAGGGAGTACTTTGCCGAAAATGGGAAAATGCTCGTGGCAATCAGTGCCATCTCCAAATGGTTGTACCCAGAGCAAAGATACCTGAAGTTTTGAAGCTGTACCACGAAGGGTTTTCGGGAGGACATCTGGGTGTGAAACGGACACTCTTGAAAATTCGAGAAAGGTTTTACTGGATCAACTGCAGAGATGACGTAGAAGACTGGGTACGGAAATGTACGAGCTGTGCATCAGTGAAAGGTCCGCATACCCGCAGCAGAGGAGCATTAAAGCTGTATAATGTTGGAGCACCATGGGAGCGAATCGCACTGGATGTGGCCGGACCATTTCCTGTGAGTGAAAGTGGCAACAAGTACTTCCTTGTCGTCATGGATTACTTCACCAAGTGGCCGGAAGTCTTCGCAATTCCGAACCAAGAGGCATCGACGATAGCAGACAAATTAGTGCATGAAGTATTCTGTCGATTTGGAGTACCATTGGAAATCCACAGTGACCAAGGAAGAAATTTTGAATCTCAGCTGTTTCAAGAGACGTGCCGGTTAATGGGTGCACACAAAACAAGGACAACGTCTTACCACCCGCAATCAGATGGAATGGTGGAGCGATTCAACCAAACTCTGGAGAGGTACCTGGCAAAAGTAGTCGGAAGCAAACAACGAGATTGGGACAAGCATATCCAGCCATTTTTGTTGTCATACCGAAGTGCTGTTCATGAGAGCACAAATGTCACTCCCGCTTTTGCCAATTTTGGACGTGAATTACGGCTACCAGCCGACTTAATAACTGGCATTCCACCGGATTCCCCACAACCCATAACTGAGTACGCCAGTGACCTCCGGAACAAGATGAACGACATCTATGAGCACATTAGAGAGCATGGCCAGCAAGCATCTGAAAGAATGAAGACTCGATACGACAGAAGGGCTAACAATCCTGGGTTCGAGGAAGGCTCTATGGTATGGCTGCACAATCCCATACGCAGCAAAGGGAAGTCTCCAAAGCTACAAGCCAAATGGGATGGACCGTACCGTGTGGTGACCAAGATCAACGACGTGACGTTCCGCATACAGAAAGGACCTCGAGGTGCCCCCAAAATAGTTCACGTGGATCGATTGGCGCGATATCACGGATGCAACGATGCTCGGGACGAGCATGTCTTGGGAGGAGGTGGTGTTACACAGTAGGCCACGTCGTTAGTAACTATTTATTAATCTGTGGCCGCGCGCGGTACGACGGCTAGTTGTTTACACTTAACCGCGAGATTTATGGTTTTATGACTCAGGCGGCACCGGCCTTTGTGTCGCGTCTATTGTTTGTTGTTTGTTAGATTTTTTTGTGGTGTTTCCGTAATAATTAGGAACAATAGGGTTTCTCGAACTTTACACTTGTTTACTTTGTCAGTCACAATGGCACCGAATATTCTACAGATTTCTAGAGAACCCTTATTCCGATATAAATAGGGCGATGGTTTTCGTTCGTGCCAGTTATCGCGTTTATACCGGAGTGAAAACATCTCGTGTTCAACTGCGGTACCAGTGATTGTGAAGTGACTAGTTGTGTGAATTTCAGTGCCAGTGTGACGTGTTTGTGCGAACCAGTTGTGTCGTGTGTACTGTGATTTTGTGCAATAAAGTGCAAAGTGAACAATCGGCGTTTTTAACTGATTATCCAAGAACCCATCTCGTAACAATATTAATAACGGCAAGAGGAAATGGGCTCCCATACGGTACGGAACCCTTCGTGCGCGAGTCCGACTCGCACTTGGTCGATTTTTTATTTATTAACCTTTCAATATTTTTTATTCATAAATGTAATATGAATTTATTATCCATGTGGGTAATAATTAGACACTGCTGAATTCTACTTCTAATTCCACTAAGAGAACGCTCGCCTTGTAAGCGTGAGGTATGGATTCAAACCCGGTAGGTACCACACCAATGACTTTTTTGGAATTTACAACGTGTATCGATTTTTCACACAACTATCTTTTCGCTGAAGAAAAATGTCGTGAAGCAACTAACATACGACCGTAGAAAAAATAATTATAAGTAAGAGTCCGTAGAATTTATGATGTAAATATGCGAATCAACCAAGCTGCACTGGGTCAGCGCAGTGGATATATATGACCTAAACGCCCTTTGTACTAAGTTAGGCCAATATTTAGATAGTAGACTGCTAAAAAGGTACAGTACAGTATATTTTAATTGTATGGAAAATAATTTATAGCGTTAAACATTTAGCACATGCCCGCATTAGTTTATATGCACGATGAATACAAATATAGATCAATGTTTAAACAATAAAAGGGATGTTTATTCAGGTTCAGAAAAATTATGCTGTCTCTGAAGCACGTTCGGACAGCAGAGAGCGATGCAAATTCCTTTTTCTTTGTGGTCTGTTTGTGTTTTTGCGTTGATTGGTATTTCCTATTTTATTGTCGTGTAGGAATATTTGCTATTCTTATTTTGTTTTTTAATAATTGAAAAGAAAATTAAGTATTTTAATTGCATTTTGTCGCTTATATCTCGAAAAACATTGGAAAGCTGATGATGGCGGATTTGGTATTCAATTACTTAATACCAGCGTTGGTTACCCTGTAAATTAGCTAGACTGGTGGTCTGGTGCAAAAAATATTTCCTTAAATTATTGCCCGTGCCTTGCCAGTGCCAATGTACTGGCTATACCGAACCACTGGTAACTTACGAGTACTTAAGCGACTTTAGTACTTGAACAACTTTAAGCATCGGATCGATTCCAAATCTAAAAATCGGAGTTGGTTCCAAATTAAATGAGGTATAACCGTATGTACTAAAGTTGCTCTGAAGAGATTTTGCGTAGGTTTTTACCAGCAGCTCGTGTAGAAGCAATGGGTAAATCAAGCTTAGGTAATAGCTGTATATGTTATTTTGCCTCTTACCGTAGAGTACCTCTGTATGATGTACCTATAACTCAAAAAAATACCATTAATCAACCCTAGGACGTCCACTGCAAGACAAAAGCCTCCCCTATGGATCTCCAATAAGACTGGTTGGAAGCGGCTTGCGTCCAGCGATATTCTGTGGTCTTTATGAGGTCATACGTCCACCTCGTAGGAGGACGTTCTACGCTGCGCTTGCCGGTACGTGGTCTCCACTCGAGAACTTTTCAAACCCCATCGGTTATCAGTCCTCCATGCTATGGCCCTGCCCATTGCCTTTTCAGCTTGCCAATCCCCTGGACAAATACCATAGCTGTTAAAAAAGGGACATATTTGTATAAAAGATCGCGCATATAAACATTTTCATTAGTACGGACTAAGCCTTGTTAGTGTGTATGCGATGCAGAAGTTATCACCACATTGCACCTACTTTACTTGGCGTACCGTATTACGAGTAAGCAAACGTTTGCAGAATGTAGAGCTTCCATGAGTTCTGTTTTTTAGAGACACAAGATTTCACTGAATAGAACGAATATGATGCTCAACATTTCCGACACAATAATTTTATTTTATTACTAGTTGACCCGCTAAACGTTGTTTTGGCATAATAATATGAATACAATACTACCAAAATTGGTCGCACCAACTCTGAAAGCGTCTTTGGCTCATTCACAACAACTTTGCTAAAGATCATCACGTAATCAAATACATGGTTTACGATTCTATAATTTACTTACAGACAAACATTACTTATTATAAATATCGATAGCTAGCCTATCAATGTAGCTTTAGAAGAATACATATTAAGCCCGATTACAGAGGCGCCAGCGTAAATTTAATAGCAACGTAAAAAGCGTTATCTCTATCTAATGCCTAAAGTGAAAAAGAAACAGAACTATGCTATTTAGCTAATATAATTAAGATGGCACCTCTGTAATCGGGCTTAAATAATAGGTAAGTAAAATTTAGAAAAATATGATTTCAAGACACGTACCTATTAAAAAGTAAGTAGGTTCGTATAGGCCGGGTGGCTAGCCCTGGTGTCAGAGTTTTTAGGCCGCCTGAAGGCTTCTGACATGGCTAAACGGTTAAAACAACCGGGGCCTACAATTTAACGTGTCATCCGAGCCACGGTAGCGCTCAGTTGGAAAATGCCACCCGGGGTACCCATCCAAGTACTGACCGTGCGGAACGTTGCTTAATTACGTACCTATTTAGAGCGCTATACAGGGTTATCTGCTTACCTTGTGATAAGCCAAAAAGAGGTTATTAATACCATCATTATGATACAACTTTTACTGTGGGGGCAAGTCAATATTCGAAAAAATAAAACAGCTGTTCCATACAAAACTACAACTCGGAATCGACAAAATGTACGAAATATCTGTTTTTTTTTCTCGAATTATAATTTGTCCTCATTGTAAAAGTTGTTTGTAATGATGGTCTTAATCATCTCCTTACGGTTCAGTACAGGGCAAACTGATAATCCTGTTTTGAATTATATAAGAAAGCCGAGGTGGTCTAGTGGTAGTAATACCGGGCTCACATTCGTGAGGTCGTGGGTTCAAATCCCGATCCCGTACCGATGAGTTCTTTCGAATCTCACACCAATGGCTTTTCGGCAAAAGAGAACATCGTGAGGCAACCTGCGTACTCAGTAGAAGAAATTCGATGGCGTATTTGAATCCACCAACCCGCACTGGGCCAGCGTAGTAGATAATGGTACAATCATCCTTCGTGGGTAGGTCTACGTCTTACAATGGACTATTAAAAAGGCTGGTACAGGCTATTGCATTATAGGGATGCCCTGTACAAATACTAATCCAAAAAAAGTACTAGTGCTATTAGTACTTACTTAGTAAGTCACTGTACTCGTGATAATGATTTTTCAACTCAACTTTTATCATCTATCAATTTTTACTATCAGATAAATTCATGAAAACAAAAACACCAGCGGATTTGTGAAGGGTCAATGAAATTTATGTAAAAATGGAGGCATTTGAACATAAAAACTGTAAGTCACTTGAGACTGGACGTGGAAACTTATAGACCTACCTTTTGAAAAATCGACAGGAAAAATCAGAAATAGAACCTATATCACACGAAATCCTACACCTAACATATGAAGCATGAAAACAAGAAAATACTTAACCTGCTAGCTTCGAGCAAATATCTACAGAGCCACAGTCCCTAAGTGAAAGTAGTAATAAATGTCCCAGCGCCGTCATACATAACGACTTAGAGATTTACATTAAATAATTTACAATGACCCCTTTTTTTTCGAATATCGACGTTATGTCACCTAATTAGTGCTTGTACCGGCAACTTTGGCATCGCGCGGCGTTGTAGTCGGCTTGCAATCGCCTTACGACTAACTAAAAAGCCTGCCCACTACGTAGTTTGGGCAGGGTTTTGGCTCGGACACCTTTTTTTGCACGATTGTGTCTCTATAGATATTTGCTCGAAGCCTGCTTGACTAAACAAATAGAAATGTTGGTTACCCTACAACTGTGGACGAAACTTTGTAGTAACTTACAAATCCCTTAGCAAAATACTCAACTACCTACACCTACGTTTGCATAAGTTATGTAAACTTTTAAACTTATCTCAACTTTGTACTGATTAATAAGAA
Organism: Hypomecis atomaria; assembly: GCA_964007245.1. Taxonomy (NCBI): domain Eukaryota; kingdom Metazoa; phylum Arthropoda; class Insecta; order Lepidoptera; family Geometridae; genus Hypomecis; species Hypomecis atomaria. The sequence goes on from OZ023285.1 coordinate 3,755,366, forward strand.
TTTATGCTTCGTGTTGCGAGATTCAGGTCCTAGGAGAGGTCCTGAGACGGATGTGGTACTAAGTTAATTAGTTTCTTCGTCCGTAGAAGTCCGTTTACACCGTCTAGACTAAACTTACAAGTTGGATATAATTATAAAATTCTATGACAGTAAGTACCTACTGCGTAAGCTTGTGCTTTGACGTCGGACCGTATTTGAGTGACCAACGCAGCATTGCGCTGCGCTTCAAGATCAAAAATAACAATCATTTAAATCATTTATTATTACAAAAATCAGTAAGTAGTTATTGTAAAACGCTATTCTCCTAACTAGGCACACTCGAGCACTTTGCTTATAAATCTAAAACATTATAAAAATACTCTTGGATGCGTTGCTCACGGTAGCGCCGACTAGCGTGATATAAGGCCCAATTATGAAGGCGTCATCGTAATTAATAAATAAATAAATATTAGGGGACATCTTACACACGGCCTCTGACCCCAAACTAAGCATAGCTTGTGATATGGCTGCCAGAGACTGATATACTACATATACATATTTTAAATACAAACTTTTATAGATAGTACCTAAATAACACCCAGACACAGAGCAAACACCTATGTTCATCCCACAAATGTTTGCCCTGGGTGGGGATCGAACCCACGCCTCTTTGACCCAGAGGTCAGGGTCACTAACCACTGAGCCACCGAGGCAGTCAACTATAATAGTCAATTATAATAGCTAATTAGACAATTTCTGTTTCTTTTTCACACTAGGCATTTTATAGAGAGAAAACTGTTTACGTTTCTATTAAATTTACGATGGCGCCTTCATAATTGGGCCTATAATCATCATGAGTTGTAAGACATCCACGATCAGCACCGATCGATAAGTAGTGGCTTCCATCCAGCACTCTTCTGCGGTTTTAATTAGGTGTTTTGCCATATGATTATAATTAAACATACAATACCGACCATACATCATACAAAATAACTAAAAAGCCTTGTGGCCAAGTGGCGCGCAGCGCAGTAGGTAGGTACGAGTACGGTCCAACCTTACATTTAAATAAACAATTGCATTTTATACAAAGAGGGACGGACTGCAGTTAGTTGTTTGTTGGCATAAAGACGGACTAAAAAGTTTAAAAGCATTAATTCCTTTTATTTTAATTTGAATGTAACTGTGCTACTCACGTCACGGGTTATACAGTTAAGGGTATTCTACAACTGTTTTTATTGTACCAAAATGCGCGGGAGCCATAGAAAATATAGTTGGATTTTCTTTTAGTTAAAGATTTTGAGACATTACGTGTCTCACTTGTGTTACTCGCATATTAAAATTAAATATGCGTAAACAACGTGGATATTAATGAAATTATAGAATTTCGTATCATACAAACATTTTGTAGTTTGTAGTCGTTAGACTACGTGCCAAAACTTATTTAGACAGAAATTATGATAAGCCTACAAACCTGCTAGAATGTTGTTGTTGTGTGTATGTTTAAGTTTCAAATCATTCTACTGAAGATGAAAAAAAAAACAGAGATAAAATAACCATTCAATAATATTCCAGAATATTTTTGTCATCTGGAGAATCACTTGCGTAATAGCATTTAACAATATTTATTTTTATATGGCATGCTATGTAAATCTTGGGTTTGTTACGGAATAGCAGCAATTCGTAGACATAGCCAGGTTTTGGGTAAGCAAACATGTACGATGACCCTGATACCACACTACAAACATAACACAGGCAATCGATACCATGAATGGAACTACGCAAAAGTGTCGAAAACGGCGGTTTTATGCGGAATTTTTAGAATGGCTGCTTCCTGAACTAACTTCAGTATTCGTTACTAGTTTTTTTTTACTTTTCTTATCATTATTGAAAGCTGACCAATATTTAACCGACTTCAAATAAAGAGGAGATTCTCAATTCAAGTTCGTGTTTTTTGTATGTATGTTACGCGATAATTCCGCCAATCATAAATCAATTTTCATATTTTTTTTGGTAGATCATACTTCTGAGAGAAGGTTTCGATAACTAAATAATAGTCTAAAAATGGTAGGATACATAGATTAAGACGAATTCACTATTCGAATGTTGTAGGTAGATTGCAATGATTTGAAGTCAGGTGTGTTAATTTCGGCAAAAAAATATTATGAACGTAGAGTATGTGCAAAAAGAGAACCGTCGTGGCGTTACGGTGAACTAACAATAAGACAATCAAAGGTCTTTGCAATAAGATTTTAGTCCCGCACGAGCCAAGGTGCCGACTATACTTGGTAGACGCGAGTACTGATGAAAACTGAATTGGTGTCTACCAATAGTATCAAACACTATTAGTCCAAGACCTTTGAGACACTAAATATCTAGTCAAAGCTATTTAGTAGTACTAGCAATGACAGAGCAGTGTTGTCAACATAACAAAATTAGTAAAAAGGCACACGGGCTACCTCACCTACGACGATTCTTTTTTTGCACAAACTCTATCATTCTGCGTGGCGTCAAATATTTTCAGAGCAATCAGAAATCCAAACTCTGCGTCTATATTTTTTATAAATTACTTTTTTTTAAGAAAGTTAACAAACAGACTTTGCCACCATCACTATTATATTATTACTGGAAAGCATCAATAGGATTTAGTGTAAATATTTATCACGTCTAGGCTAGTACGGCGAAGGCGAGAAAAACAGGTGTCGATTTCTGTATTGCGTTTAAAATTTTATGGGAAATCCGTAGACGTTCGTGTTCTGGAAACAGGGTGGGTCAATGGCACTTGAAGGGCAAATTAAACTAAAATTACGTTTTTCTCAATCTGTATTTTGAATATATGTACCTAATTTGAAGCTGAGGTATGATTCATTTTGGAGAGTGTGGTCTGAGCTGCACGACCTTATCCTACCATCTCCTTTTTACTACAGGTCAAGTAGGATGACGCCACATTACCACCCCTACACTGTTGATTTTCCTTCGATACGTACGAAGCGGTTTGACTCAACATTTCTGATTCGTACCGCCAGGGAATAGAACAGTCTTCCTGCTTTCCTGTTTCCTAAGAGATACAATCTAAAGCTTTTCAAGGTCAGAGAGAGTGAATAGGTATCTTCTAGGTCGATGCTTAATCTTCGACCACAACGTCGCTTACCATCAGGTGAGTTGGTGGTCAAGCGCGGACTCGATAAAAAAAGGTAACGCGTGATTTAACTAGGTATGTGTTTTCACCACAGAGAAAGTAAACAGAAAGATTCATTTAGCAAAATATTTACACTAAACCTGATGATTCAGATTGTGGGGTTATCCAAGTCGTAAGTGAACGTCCCACACTGCGCTTGGTGGTGCGTGTTATTCAAGAACTTTAAAGCCAAATTAGTATTATGAAGAATTAAAATTTGCAATATTCTGAGTAAAATAATTTGGCTTAGCCTGTGGTTATGACACATCATGCAAGGAAGGTAAACTAAACTGTCATGCTTGCCTTGCTCCAGGCATCGCTTCATAGCATGGATGAAGAAATTTCAGCCTCCATGGCCGTGGAGAAGGATATCACGATTAATTTTGACGAAAAACAACGTAACGAGACGGTTTTTCTGGTCAATCGTAATATGTTTACTTTAAAATCAACAAAAAACAACATGACGAGACGGTGTTTCTGGTTAATCGTAATATGTTTACTTTAAAATCAACAAAAAACAACATGACGTCACGGTGTTTCTGGTTAATCGTAATATGTTTACTTTTAAATCATCAAAAAACAACATGACGAGACGGTGTTTCTGGTCAACCGTAATATGTTAACTTTAAAATCAACAAAAACAACATGACGAGACGGTGTTTCGGGTTAATCGTAATATGTTTACTTTAAAATCAACAAAAAACAACATGACGAGACGGTGTTTCTGGTTAACCGTAAATATGTTAACTTTAAAATCATGCCAATATTTTAGTTACAAGTGTTATAAAGATCTTGATTTTTTTATTAGACATTTCTAGTTGTCCCGGAAAACGCTGAAAAGTGAAAGTTAGGGCCACCCTTACATCACCTTGGGGTGTAAAAAATAGCCTAAAATCTATTTTAAGACCAATTTTGACACAAAATATCATAAACATAGAGACAAAAAAGTCGGAGGAATTCTATAACAAACATGTGACTCGAGATTTTTGTAAAGGTACCTATATTAGAAAGTGATAACTTATTTCAAGACAACTGTAGCCTACGAGTGCCCGAAGAAAGTACCTATTTCATATTATTGGAGATGGCTAGAAACTACTGAACTGGAGCTTATAAATTTTTTATGAAGACATTTTGCAAATTCTCTCTACATACTCGTAGCTAAGTATCGAAAAACGAAATATGACTGAGATCGAAATGTTTGCCTAATATGCATAAAATATTTTATGATTGAATTAGTGCATCGACCTTGTAAGCTTTAAAAAGCGATTCAAAGAGTTACCTATTATCAACTGAAGAAAAAAGCCTCATGGCAAAATTTGTCGCTTTCGATCTTAAAATATCAAAGCAGAGACGAGATTGCTGTGTACATTTACTACTAGTATCTACCATCGAAAAGAAATCTGCAACTTTTGAAGGAGACTAGGTAAAATTACGGTACACTGGACGTAGACAATGGTCAGTTAATAAAGATTCCCAATACTTCTGCAAAACTACTCTTATTAGCAAAATCGATTTTCTTGTGCTTAAACTGCTTGTACTTTTAGAGAAGGGAAATTTTAACTTCCATTAATCTAGAAAATCTCTATGTAAATCACGGCTGACAAACAATATTTTATTGCAAAAAATGGCATGACCGACTTCAACCGTGTACAGAATTCGCGAATATTTCGCACCGATCGATCATTTTTCACATTATTGTTGATTTATCAAAAATGGCTCAACCGATTTCGACAAAATTTAAATGGGACCAGTTTCAAAGTATATTCTTTCCAATATAAAAAGAATTATCAAAATCGGACCACTATGTAAAAAGTTATGCGTGGTTTCACATAAAAAAATATAAATACGCGTCGAATTGAGTATCTCCTCCGTTTCGTCGGTGAAAAAGAAGAATCTTACGACAGTTCACTAGTTATAATCAGCTGTTTAGCCTGTCGGGACGATATACGGACACACATACATAAATCCACGAAAAACTCTCGAGGAAAAATATTAATGCACACAGAAAAACAAGGACTTAACGTTTCTGTGTTCCTAGTCATATTTAAATAACTTTTTACACAAAATTTTTACTACTTACAGGCAAGTACTGGTAAGATCTAAACAAAATTATATCACTGTAAATCTTCTCTAAATTGACATTTAACCTTCGTAAGTACGAGTTTAGGATTTGTGGCAACCCATTTATAGTAAAAAAACTACCAAATCTAATTTTCGTATGATTTTATAAGCTTTCCCTAGGTACTGGCGTTCTTCTAGACGACTGGCATATTCTAAAATATCATTGTACTCGTAATGATGACTAACTTTTACTATGGTACTAATCCCGAAATAGAAAGAAAGTTGTATTTCGTCGCGAGTCCATTAACTTTTCTTATGGAACAGCAGATTTTTTCACAATTTCGTGGTTGATCCCGTAGCAAAAGTTTATTTAACAGCTTTATTTTATATACAGGTAGTATACAATAACCTAGAAAATAGGAATAAAAATCTAAAGCGCCTCAGAAAATGCAATGATAGAGCCATCTTTCAGAAGTCAGTTATCACGAAAATCCACTACGCACTGTTGCTTAGGTGATAAAACACGGATTTAATCACCACATATGCCTGTAATTGCCTCTCCAGAGTGGCTCCTACTCCATTAGAGTGGTAAAAACAACAATCAACTGATTGCATGTTTAATAACTTCACACTACAACGTCAACTTACAGGGAGAAGGGGATAGAGCTAGCCAGGAGTATTGCCGTCTCGCGCTCTCGTTATTTAGTTTTCAAATCTGAGTTGCGAGTGGTCGGCGCACGTAGGGCGGGCTGACGCAGAGCAGAGAAATGGTAGAGGTGGCACTTTTTAATATTTTTTAGGGTTCCGTATCCATAGGGTAAAAACGGGACCCTATTACTAAGGCTCCGCCCGTCTGTCTGTCTGTCACCAGGCTGTATACCAGGCTGTAAACCTAAAATTTTCACAGATGATATATTTCAGTGGCCGCTATAACAACGAATAAAATTAATATTTAATTAAAATTATTTATTTTCTCACAGAAAATACCTGTATTTTTAGCCGTTAATCGCTCGATATTAATAATGGTATTAGGTAGATGCTTGAAATATTCACAAAATAATAAGTTGTATATTCACTTCAATAGTAAATAATTAAATGAAAATAAATATTTAAGGGAGGCTCCCATACAGTACGGAACCCTTCGTGCACGAGTCCGACTCGTACTTGGCCGATTATTGATAAATGGAATTTGGTCGTAAGTTAGTATAGTTTAAGTTTTCTCAAATAAAATTGAATTGTTAGTTTGCGCTACTGTTTTAAAATTTTACTGTACAATATTGACTACAATCATATAAAAGTGATATAAAGAAGAAAATATCACTATGGTAACTAACTACGTTGTAAAACCATATTAGAATTATGGGCAAAGTAATGGTATTTTCACTGATTTACAAAATGATGAAGTACCCAAATAGGCTGTAAATTTTGGAAGATCTTAATAATCGTAACGATAAACTACAAATATTTTTTAATGTTTCCAGTTAGTTATAAACATGACTTTTGTTGAGTTGACTATTATTATGCTTATAATAAAATTATACATTTCTTGTATACGACACAAACTGATAAATAGCAAGAAAACGTAGAATCCATTATTAAAATCAGATTGTTTAAAAAGAGAAAATAAGAAATAATGAAAATGTAAATTAATTTATTTTACAGGATTGTTTATTCTTACAGGCCAAGTCTGCTAATAAAATGTCTTCGCTACTACAAAAGGACCATTAAGAACTTAGATGATCCAATGCTTTTTATGTAGTGGTAGTGTAGTTTTGTTGTAGTTAATAAAGGCCCGATCTTTTGCCCAATATAAAAATGATATCTTAGGACGGAACCTTACCATTTTTGTTATTAAGAACTTAAATATCTTACATACCGCCCTTAGTACAAAAAAATGCACGAAACCCCTTCACCTGACGTCAGGCCTACGTCATATCCACCTACACGAACGGTGCTTCCAACTGCCGCGTCTATCCGACTCGTAGGTCTGTAGTAGCGTTTAAAAGCGGGCGCAAATGCCGCCCAAGCGCATTCGACCGCCGAATTTTCACGCCGCAATTCAAAAACCCGTGTGGGTTGCAATCGAGCTTTGAAAAAGTTTTCGTGTGTCGGATTTGCCTGATCTACTGGTAAGTAATGTATTTCCTTTATTCTTCCCTTTTCAACTAAACTTTTAAAAATACTTGAACTATTAAAAAGAAGAAAAATTTCCTTTAATTTTTTATTTTATTTTGGGGCTATGTTCTACTGCATACTCGACTTTTTGTGATTTATGTGGTTTAATTTTATTTTTTTCTCCTTCATCTATATGGCATTTTGGAACAATTGATTTTAATACAGTTCTTCTTCATTGTGCCAATGAACCAAATACTTAAAGTATTGTAGGTACATTATATCCTAAGGTGTAATGGATTCGAAAAAGATCCAAAAAAGTTATGAAAATTGAAGCCGCTACAAAATTCAGTCAATTGTTACTATCGATACTTACAAACTTTGGTTTTTAAGTAAGTATCTCGAGCACGATTGTATGAAGTTAGTCGTTATAATTTTGTCAAAAACTAGTTATTTCGTGCAACAGCCCGCACTAGACCAGCATGGTAGATTTGGGGCCCTTCATGGATGTTCAGAAGTGGACTGATGCAATGCCAGTATTGTACAGTAGTATCTAATTATTTTATGAAAATGTAGAAAATAAACTGACTGTCCACCTGATGGTAAGAGGTCACCGTTACTTATAGATAGGTGCAAGACTGTAATACCGGAGGCGTTATCTTTTTAGGGTGAAAATTCTATTCGCATTTTTCAATACGTCGAATGATAGTGATTTGTATTTTTTAGGACACCTTTTTTATTACTATTCAAAGACATTTTTAACAGTTATTTGTTTTAATTTTGACTATTTGTCAAAAATCAAATTTTTAAACATAATTTTTAAATAATGTTTCAGTAATTTGATATTTTTACTTTTCCTTGAATAACTTACTAACTTACAACTTAATATTGTAGTTTTCTAAATCTTATACCATTTTTATCCAGTTTTAAGTTACCTATATATATTTGATGTCGTCGTCGAAAAGTACCTACATAAAAATTACACCTAAAAATAACCGACTAAGTACGAACAAACACAAAAAAAAATCTTTAATTCCATTGATAACTCTGCATAACCTAAGGCATATTACATTATTCATGGAAATAAGAAAACGCACTTACTATTTGAAGTTCTGAATAATTTGAAAATAGCACTCACAGAGTAATTAATTCTTCGAAAAGTTTATATTTCAGAGTTATTCAATTGCTATGACACATTTTTTCATTTAAATTTGTTTGTTTTTCCTACAATTAAAAGATTTTGATACAGAAATCGATTCGTTTCGGTTTTCTATTTATTATAAATTACTTAACAGTTCGGTTCAAACTGTTATTTAATTTAATTACTTACCACTGGATAAACTGCGGTTCCACCCACTATTTAACAGTTAACAATTATCTTTTAAGCATGTAATATAATTGATTTATCATTTACTTGGAATGACATTATAATAAAGGATTATAAAAAGATTTCGTAATGAATAATTACATTGGTAGCCGGGCGTTTTCGCGTGAGTAATAACTTTAAAGTGATTTCTCCCACATTTTCACATGATTTAAAAGTTATATTTTTTCGTTTGCTAAGATTTAAAAATTTACGTCTTAATTTGCTATAAAGTAAAGTAAGAAAAGTTACTCCAACAGTCAATTTCTGTGTTCATTTGAACAGTCTAATCGAAAATTCATAGGATACAAACAAACCTGACAAGGCTTTGTCATAATATATTTTCTGTGTATTCGCGTCAAAGAAAAATATCTTCCTTGTATCCATTCACCCCTAAGGGAATCCCGAGGTCTTTGGTCTTAAAAATAGATTTACTTTAAAATTATATCAATGAACTTGACAAACACAAAAAGAGGATAAGAATAAAATCTGATTTATCCCGGGAATAAGTACTAATCTAAATAATTATAACTAAAATTAAACATTGTGAAAATCCCATAGATTTTATTGAAAACAGCTAAAAACGGCCTCAAACAAATCAATTTAATGCTCATTTACCAACATATTTAAAAAAAAAATACTGTGTAAAATTGATGTTTGCTTGTATGGTAGCGATACTATTATCCGAGCAATATTATAATAATATGAAAATATTTACCTACCTAAAGTTTTAGGTCGTTATTTAAATTTTAGCGAAATTATTTTATAAAACGAATAAAGCTAACTTTCACATGCTATACAAGGTCATAGCCTTACCACTATATATTATTACTAGGTCTCTTTTTGGGAAATATAAGCAAATGGTTTATCTCATGCACTGGGCTGAAACACGCTTCCAACGATCACATCTGTCCAATTGTTTGAGTATTAAATATTATGTACAGAGACACCCTAGGTACACTGTCACACGACATAAAGACTTACAAAACTTACCTCTATAATATCATTTATCGTCGGTGGCTAAGTTTGCCCGAAATATTAGTGCAGACCATAAGATTGCGGTGCTTTAAATCAAACCTAGTCAGGTCTCAGAATAAGACCCTAGTCAGGTCTCAGAATAAGACCAAAAATGATCGTATCTTATCGTTAGACGTCTCCTGGGCTATAAACTCTGACCTTCCTTCTCCACCGGTGATTTACGATCAATATTTGCTGCGTCGTTTTGCAACAGAAACGTCTTGTTGCACTACATGCGTTTGGTCACAGCTGTTACTATCAACTATTCTTTTTATTATAATTGCCCTAAATGACCACCTAATATACTTACCTAAATACCTACTTATTAGGTAATTTCTAACTGAGCGATTTTTTTACTATGGGACAAATCAGAAAATTGTGAAAAAAAAACTTTACCACAAGTTTTGTCATAATTCAAGGAACTTATGGTATGGAACAGCTTTATTTTCGTAATTTCAGGAGTAAGTCTAATAGAAAAAGTTGGTGATAATTGTGAATACATTACCACTCTAAGTCAAATAACCACCTAAGTAATTACTTATTATGTAATTTCTAACTGAGCATTTTTTTTACTATGGGACGAATCAGAAAATTGTGAAAAAAAAACTTTATGTCAAATAAAATAAAGCTATCACAAAACTTAAAAAAATACGTTTATAACTTTCCGTCAAGTTTACTATATTTTCCCATTGATATGTACATTGAATTAAGTTAAATTGAATAATGCAAAGTGCTCTCTAATCAGCAAGAGAATTAATTTCCATAAGCTGAACGTGAATAAAAAATTGAAACTTTTTTCTCGATTTTCAATTTCTTTACACTCAGTTCAAATACATTTGAGTATTTTGTAGTATAACGATATCGACAAAATACATTTTGCAATTCAATGATTCAGTGGCAAAGTTTTCTCTATGATATGACGGAATAACCACAGAAAAAACTTTAAACCGCGGTTTTATTTTGTACGTCATTCAGAGGCTTAATATTAGTATGGAGTAAGGATTAAGTATTTTTTGCTTACACGTGTATCTTGTTAACCAGCACAACGTGATCCCTTATTTATTGTTGCTTATACCTTGTTTAAAGTTTGGAGTCAGCCGAAATGATAAATGACTTAATTTTCTAATTGGTTCATAGATAACGCGGTTACAATGCCTACTTGAAATTAACTCAGTAATGGGAGACGAAATCAGATTGTTAGTTATTCCGTATTTAGATTGTTATTTTGATGTACTAATTTTATGACAAGGATGGAAAGAAGAATACTCTTATAGAAGACACTTAATTAAAATAAGTAGTATGATTTTAAATAATATGAGACAATAGGTTTGATGAGTAATAGAATTAATCCGTTAGATAGGTACCTACATAAATTATCAAAAATTTCACACGATTTTTTTCTTTTGTCACTGAAATAAAAATTAATGAAGATATAGCCCGTTAAGTTCCGCGCAACGCCACTTCTCCGTGAAAAGTACATATTATAGCAATTTTATCAAAAAAGTGACGTCGCGAGCCCCCACTACCGAACTTTGAAAAGATTTGTCTTTGTCATTTATTGTATGATTGTTAAAGAAAAAAATACTTGTCCAATATTTTTTTGATAGTTTGACTAACGAACTAATTATATAAATAATTTTATTATCCAGTAATCAATCATGCCCAATAACATCCTTACGTAGTATAAAATAAAGTCGCTATTTATGTCGTCTGTTTGTCTGTATGCTTAAATCTTTAAAACTACGCAACGGATTTTGATGCGGTTTTTTTTAATGGATAGAGTGATTCAAGAGGAAGGTTTATATGTATAATACACCTGTGTGAAGCCAGGGCGGGTCGTCTAGTTTAATATATAATATAATAACTTACGTTGAAAATAGTGTAGGTATAGCCAGAAAAAAGGCAGAAAATTTGCCCATCGGTATTTTCAATTTGGTGATACAAATTTTATATGGCTTTGATGTTATTTAAAGTTTCCCTGTAGGTAGACATGTAAGGATTTAGCAATTTAATCCTTAACACTAAAGAATTGAATGCGTGAAGTAGGTAAGGTATTTGATATTAAATTATGAAAAGGAAGAAGTGTGTTAAGTAATACTTCTTCTTAATATTATATGCTAGGGTTTGACGAACTAGTCGAGGCTGGTCACAATTCTTATAAGCTGTTCTTCTGTTGTGATCTTATAGGCTGTTCATAAATCTGTAATATTATTGAAGATTAAAAATCACAAAGTCCGCAGGCTGTAAAAAAATACGCAAATGTTAAAGGGAAATCTAGAATATATACAGAAATGTAAGAGAACAGCCTTTGTGTTGTATTTTGTTGTAAAACGAACTATTTAGTGAAAAACTTATATTTATTGTATCTATGGGATACTCGTACATAATCAATAAACTGTCCTAAATGTTTCCATGTAAAGATTATAAAACCACTATACAAATTAAAAGATTAAATATTCACTAAACTAGCGTGTTTTGCAGTTTTTACCTACCGTCCTGAGGCCACCTGGGTGAAACGTGGAAAGTTTTTTTTTTACAACGGTGAGAGGTAAGCTCTCAGATAAAACTTGGAAGCCCTTGATATTGGTGATGGCACACCTATGAAATTTGATGCTGGCCATCTATGGATGACAAATAAAACAGAGTAGCATTTGACTTATTGTACCACAGAACAGCAGAACTTGTTTTCAGGTCCACTATACCAATCTCCGTAGGTCAATCCGGTTTGTTTCCATATTAAATCAGATTCTTTCAGGTCATCGTAGAACTCATTTTCAGAGAGGTAACAATACATATCTAATACTGTGCCATTGGGAAACATGTTTACTGCAGGTGAGCGGGGAGCTCCAGTGGGGCTTCCAACCTCTGCTTTTGGTGCCGATGGTTGACGAAACATAGAAGTTTCCTTCTCTCTTCTGTGTATTGTACAGTCAAGCATAAAAAGATGTTCCTGAACGTTTATCCCCCGTGGCTCTACTTACTGCTTGGCTCTACCAGTAGAGCGTAGAACCTATTTTGTGTGATTAGCCATTAATCTCACTTTTCTTATTATTAATCACATGTCTTAATTTAATCATTATTAACCATTAACTAAAAAATTAATAAACTTATTTCGTAAACTTTAATTTGAAAAATTATTTTTCGCAAAAAATAGCATGACCGATTTCAACCGTGTACAGAATTCGCGAATATTTCGCACGGATCCATGTAACATTTTTCACATTATTGTTGTTTTAGCAAAAATGGCTAAGCCGATTTCGATAAAATTTAAACGAGACCAATTTTGAAGTGTAACCTTTTCAATAAAAATAGAATTATCGAAATCGAACCACTTCGTAAAAAGTTGTGCGTGGTTATACATAAAAAAATATACGCGTCGAATTGAGTACCTACTCCGTTTCGTCGGTCAAAAATAATAAGATGTCTGTTTACTTTAAATTTTAATTTTTGTCTAGTGCTTACGGATAGCAGAGATGTAGAGCTACATAGCAGAGCTACATTTTTACTAAAAGTGGACGGTGCACGTCTAGTGCTGGACATATGATTTCCAATAAGACCGATTGAATCTTGCATCCAGCATGTTCCTGCGGTCTTGATTTCATTGTCGATCACTGACTTCGACCATCGAAACATGTATTACCACTCATTCACTTGATCAAAATATAATTATAAGGAGCCTTCTTATGTAGAAAAACTTATAGATTAGAATAACTTCACTCTTTTTACACACACACTAAGTGCCGACCGGAAGCTTTAGTTAAGGTCATTTTAAAAAGATACCTTAAGAAGAATAAAATAAGAAAGTAGTGTTATGAGTGTTATGTTACAAGAAAAAACAGGAAGTACCAAAAATATTAGAAATTACATTCATCGTGACTTGCTAGCATACAATTGCTCCCGGGGTTCCAGATTTAATGTATAGGTTACGGTGTACACGCTGATCGTACGTTACATATTTATTTAACGTCTCTCAGTTAAAAAAACAAACATTAATCATTTACAAAGTCAACGTTAGCGCGGGAACTATTTCACTATGTTCACTCACTGCCAAACTGGAATAGGAACACGGCAAATAAGCTCTACATTTGCAACTATCAATATTAAATCTAGGCTTGAGCTCCTTAAAGAGATTTCAAATACGACAGTACAGAAACACGTGCTAAAATACATTTTCTTGACTAATCCATGAGTTATTACTGTAAAAGTAAAGAGCTGCCATTTAGTAGATTTTTGAATTAAATGTACAGTCTTACGAGTACTTAGTACTTATCGAGTGAACAAGTGTCAATAGTGTGATTACGAGTAAGATCAATTCATATTCATCTGTAAACGAGCCACGTGTAATTTTTCCAAAATATTAAAAACTCAACCAAAAATATAAATGCCATAAAAATAATATTAGAAATTACTTGCATTTTTTGCTCTTTCCTCCCGGGCTTTATTTTGAAATATTAAAGTGCACGATACCCACTTAGTTTAAATATTATGTTATTTCTTTGCAAAACGACAATACGAGTGGATAAGGGAATGAAATTTTTAATATTGTCATTTGGTTTAGTATGGTATGATAATTATTTTTCACAAAAAATGGCAAAACCGCCTTCCATCGTGTACAAAATTCAAATATTTCGCTCGAATTGTTTACAGTATTCTTGATTTATCAAAAACGGCTCAGTCGATTTCTGTAAAATTTAAATGGGACTATTTTGAGAGTGTACCTGTTACAACTAAAAAAGAATTTTTTGATTCGGTTCACAATTGGCGAAATTATCGAAGAACATACAAAAAAAATACATACACACGAACATAGAACCTCCTCTTTTTAGGAAGTCGGCTAAACATAAGGAAACGACACAAGACTATTTCATTTTGAGTAATTATTGTTAAAATTAAATGTAACATTATCCAGCGTCCTTGCGTCATTAGATCCTCTATCCATCTATAGTACGTCCTACTTTGAGCATACTGGTACGTAGTGCTAACCCAGTTTTCAGCATTACAACAATTTAGTCTTCCAGATAAATTAGTTGTCTAAAAATATACTCCGTTCACTCCCACAAAACATCTAATCATGAAAAAATATTCACGTATTCAAGCGCACACGTGTAATAGGTAATTTAGCTAAGTGCCGTTGTGATGTAGATACGTTATGACGAATATTTTTACGGTGCCCCATAAAAACAGATTCAGGGTATCTTAGAAAGTTCCATTAAAATCTTGGTTTGTTTATTGGGGAGTGTGTGAGGTACTTTCGTTTGGAAAGATAACGGAGAAGTCGAGGAAAGTTAAGATACTTATTACTTACTAAAGTACTGTCAGAGACACCTGAGATTGTAATGCTCTGTTTTGAATAAGTATTTGTTTTAGATGTTTATTATTATTTTTGTCAACGAACTTTCAGGCTTTCAGATAAATAGAAAGTTCTGAATTCAGAAGTTTTCATTTTATTGAAACTCTAGGTAGACGAATATTTAGTAAAACAAACTTAAGCAGTACTAAAATGCCCGTTATTATTTACTAAATTTGAACCACTGAAAAATTAAGCAAACTCAAGGAAATAAAGTCTAATACCTCTATGGTTATAAATTCTTGTTAAAATAACCCGTAAATAGGGCAAATGCGCCTTCGAAAAACTTCAAAATTAGGGACAAAACCACGAACTCAAATAGTTTTCGTTATCATGAAATTGATGCTGAACGATAATTAGGCACCTACTTATGAAACCTCTATGGTGGTTACAGAGTTCCCCTAAGAAAATAGTTCCTGAATTGAAGTAGTGTCAAGTTTCATAGATTTAATTTCGATGGGTGTCAAAACCTAAAGTCAAAACCGTCCTTGAAGTGTGACACGACGAAAGTTTCAACCAAAACTTAAGTTTCGACAAGCGCTATTAGCAAAAGGTCGACTTTGACCGCTGGTAAGTTTGGCCAACCTACGTTTGGTAACTCGATTATGCAAACTGTAACTTATCTAACACATGAAGATATTACGTGATATAAAAAATATCTAAGTAAGTACTTATCTATTTCAAATAAGTAACCAGCCATATGTTGGAAAGTCAAAGTGATTTATTATTTACTAGCTGTCCGTCCTGGCTTCGCCCGGGTACGATTGGCTAAAGAAGACAAAAAGTAAGGATCCCTAATTATTTTAAAATATAAAATAGCCTATGTTCACCAAGGATAATGTAGCTTTCCAACAGTGAAAGAATTTTTCAAATCGGTTCAGTAGTTTCGGAGCCTATTCGATGCAAACAAACAATAAAATCTTTCCTCTTTTTAATGTTGGTATAGATGAAAAAATATTACATTACAAACAACAAAACTTTTAGTTAAGATGATGTCAAAGTGTTTGAAACTTGTCATTAAACACTAAATTACAAACCGTTTTATGTCTCTCAAGCCTAATAGCATTCGTTGGTCGAATGTAGCCTAGAATAAATCGGATTCCCTGTCTGTAACTATGACCGCTGTATGGCATAACCACAAAATATTGGCCTCTATTCTTACCTCTAAATCGACGGTTTCGATGCACAGTGAGGTTAATGAATACGGTGCGAGGGGTCTCGCCAGCCTGGTCGTGATAACGCGACGTCCGGAGTTACAAGTTGTTTTCCCGGCTCGGAACGGATGCTGCGATAACTTCCGATTGACATATTATTTCGTAGAAACTGTTATCTAGTCTGTATTAAGCACGATTAAAATGTTTGACAATAGGTGTAGAATTGATATGGTAGATAGCATATATACAGGGCTGTTTCTAATCAGTTAGCATTATTTTA